>CM077674.1:395420374-396790999 GCA_039707655.1 Elymus sibiricus
AAAAGCATAGCATCAAACCATCCAAATATGTAAACAGAATGTTATTAGGATGTAATCATACGAGAATGTTGTATATGCATAAGGAATAAAAGGGGTTAGTAAACAAGATTCAAAACATTTACATAACAAACATTGGTTCAGGCATTCACATAACAAACATTGATTCTTAGGAGGTAGAGACCGTCCCAGAAGAATCTTAAATAAATGTAAAAGCGGAAATTCAGGTGATAGACCTCCCGAAGATCCAAATAAATATAAAAGCGGAAATTCAGGCGATAGATCTCCCGAAGATCCAAAAGAAAATGAACACACAAGCCAGACGGGTGTCTTCGCGACGCCACGAAAGGTCTTAAATAAATGTAAAAGCGGAAATTCGGGCGATAGACCTCCCGAAGATCCAAAAGAAAATGAACACACGAGCAAGACGGGTGTCTTCGCGACGCCTCGAAAGGTCTTAAATAAATGTAAAGGCGGAAATTCGGGCGATAGACCTCCACCACCAGCGCGCCGCATCTCCTCTCGTCGGTCCCCGCGTCGTTCGCCGATCCCACGACAGCCGGCGCCAGCCCGTACCTCGCCGTCGCGCGCCCAGCCCTTGTCTAGATGGTGAAGAATAAGGGGAAGGGAGGGGCCAGGGTGGGCCCCCTCCCGCTCCTCGCCCCTCCGAGTGCTCCGGTAACCGCTTGCCGACTCAGTCGGAGCCGCCGGGAGCGGAATTGAACTGCTACAACTGTGGGTTGCCCGATCACTACCACTCTTAGTGCTTGGAGCCGCACCGCTGCTACATCTGCAAGAGCGTCACCCACGCCACGGCCGATTGCCCGGGTCAGCCGCCCGCCTCCGTACGAGCTGGAGGTGCTGGGTCATGGCATCAAAGATTCAAAGACCCGGGCTTCTACCACATTGATATGGGTGATGAGGTGGCGATGGTACCTGAGAACCTCGTCCTCATTTCGGTGGTCGACGTCACTGCTTCTGTGGAGATCATCACTGCTGAGCTGCGGCACCTGGTACTGATTTCTTCGCCTACCTGTCACGGTCCTATGTTGCTAGGGTTCAGTTCTTACCATTTTTTGTTGCTACTGAATTGTCTTGCCACCTCTGTGCACTCGGTGGGCTACCTGACTAGGTCGCCATTGTTGCTGCCCGCGTCGAATTCGTCCTACCTCTCTTCCCACCTCCACCACACCGTCCTACTCAGTGGGGCGCCTGCCATGACGACAACATCAACAAGGGAAGTGTGGCAAGGGAATCGATGTGACCACGGCTGTGTGGTCTCCAGTGACTACATCACTGTGAGTTAGTTCATCACTTCATCTGCTCTCTCCCCTCACAAAGTTCTAATTTTTTTCCTTCTTCCTATTAGTTCCCCTGTGTCCAAATCTTTTTGGGTAGTGATAGATTAACACCAATTTGGTTGTTTCAAACAGTAATTGCATTATTTTGTCGTACCTCTAATGATTATTATATACTTAAGAGCCTGTTTTTACATTGTTGTTACATAGTCTTGCATTTAATCTAAGAAAGCTAAACACCATCGGATCTTTTTGTTATTCTTGAGTGTTTTTGCTCATGTTCAGACGAAGGTTGTTGATGGATGAAATGTTTTGTAATAATTCTCTCATCTTGCCACCAACTGCCAGCACAGCGATATTAAAAAAATTGTACTGTTTGACAATGGGTATAAAAAAATTGTACTGTTTCACCAAGAGTACGACAAATCATTCTACAGGTCAGATCATGAGGTCAGTGACCTGAAAGTTACAGCAACAATATATGCAAAATTATTGAGTCGTTCTGTACCAGCACTCATTCTAGAATTAGTATGCGTTCTGTTATGCACCGGTACTGTCTCCACTCACACCAGGACAGATGATTAATAAACAAAGAGAGATAAAACATTAAGCGTCAATTTATCATTTTGCCTTAAGACCTCCTGGCTCGTGCTGCTATTTTTTATTTTGTGTTTTATTCTTAATATCCCCCAAACTCTGGGTTATTGCTTTCCCTGTTACATTGTGTTTCCCTCAAGTCGAGTTCTTCCACCAACAATGCGTAACATAGTTTTACACATCTTAATCACTAAGTGCGGTATGTTCTGGAACACGTGTCCATCATTCTATTGTTCTGGCAGATTGATTAACTGTATTCTTTTCTCCGTTTTACAGAGTGGTCTCAAGCTTTTTGTTGTTGAAATATGCTTCCTTATATGTCAAGTATCGTCTGCAAGAGGTGGCTGCTATTCATATGTTCTAGATCAGCCATGCTATTTAATAAGCTGGTATTGAGTGCAACTACAATATATTTGTTACTTTAGTTGTTTGGATAAGCTAGAGCTCATACCGCTGATAGTTTGTTACAATGATATTATCTTAAGGTATCATGTTGTGCAAATATACCTGGAATTAGCGGCTCATGCAGTGTCCATTTAATACTGTTCTTCCAACTTAATTACTATGTATTACAAAAAGGAGCAGTCCTCATTTAGTATTTAAACGATCAGGTGTGTGTTCCAATGAAAGTTGGTAATCCTGGAGAAGAGACAAAGTGGTTCCTGGATAAATGCTCAGTACCTAGAACTGATATGGATTTCGTTTATGATTCTAGATGAAGTTACCACCCTTTTTTTTATCTGCATGCTAACTCTAGGTAAGAAGGACATTTAGTTCCACCAATTTATAGTATGCCAGGTTTATTCGCACTACATACAAACATAAATATACATTAGCATTGACTTTCTTTTTGGGGGTCTTATATGTTATCTGCTAACCTCAATTGTAGTTTTTTATTTGATCTACTGATGTACAATTTATATTTGCAAGTATGTTCACATCAACTAATATGAAGCATCTCATGCTTTTTTGACTACAAGGTGATTCTCGGAGTGCTTGGGTGAATAATTTCAAAGTAAGATTGGCTGCATCTTGAATCAATATCTCCCTCAGTGTTGCCCCTTTTAAAACATTGGTGGTTATTTTTAAAAAGCTTTATTTATGGATGTACATCATAGTATGACATGTACCCTTGGGAAATATGGTGAAAAGGTATGATTGCATGCCCCTCTGCACAGAAAAGCCAAATTCTGCAACTCCAAATAACTTACTGTTCACTACTCCAGGTTGTATCAATTTGTTTTCCTTTTTTGTGTATGCCTCATATGACATGTACCCTCTGCACAGATAAACATTTATGATTTTGTTTCTTAAATATTCACAAAATTTTGGACTAGGCGCAGAGGAGATAGAATATATAGGTTCTATGTGTAACACATGGCTAAATCCAGGTTCGTGTTTGGACAAATTAATTGCATTCATTGGTCCAGTACTCCAGTTGAATTTATTCTTGGAAGTGACTGATATCTGTAAAACATTCTTTTGAATGCAGCATCTATAGGACAAGGTGATTAAACATGCAAATTAAAAAAATACCAACAAAAAACATAGGATTAAAAAAGAAAGGCGATGGAAAAAAAGACGGCGCAGCAGCAAGGCGCGCGTCTGCTTCTAGGATCCTCTAAAGCTGAGGGATACGGTGCGTCCTCAGGCCTTCTGTCGCACTGTTTCACTGCCTTGCCTTGCGGGGCCATGCTATGCTATCGCTGGTGGCACATGTCAGTGGTCGAACGGCACACTGCCCCTTCCTCTTCTCTTTGCTCTCGTGGCTAACCCTAGCCGCCGTGGATGCCAACTTTTCTGCGACTCCGCCCCCACGAGATCTTCCTCGACCTGGCCTCCCGCGCGGCTTTTGTGACTGGTGGGGTGGTGGTGCTGCTACTGCTGGTCCTGGTCCTGGGCTCCGGTGGCTGCTTTTGCGGCGCCGCCGTGGTCTCCGCACCTCCGTGCGGTTGCAGACCCGGTGGTGCTCCTCGGCTTTGTGTGCTACGCTGGCTTCTGGGTCGGTAATTCTTTAATTGCCATTTTGCTTAGTTCAGTTTAATTGGGAGTATGGAAAGTTGATCCTCCGGAGATCCTTACTTGATTTGCCTCTCTTTTACTTCTATTTTTTTTGAATGATTTTACCTTTGTTGTGTTTAGGAAAAGGTAAGAGGTTGGATATTGTTTGCCGCTTGCTACCTATGTTTACCAATTAACCTGATGTGCAACTGATGGAAAACAACTTCCCAATGATGCCTATCACCGTCATGTTTTGTCTCTTCACTTTCCTTTTTTTTTACATAAATTTCACTCTTCAGTTTCTACCAACCACTAATTGTCACTCCTGCTTCCATGCTCAGCTCTTTTGGGAGAGTGTTTTTCCTCCTGGAAAAAGGGAAATGCTATGGACTGAAGTCTGAAGGATAGAAAAACATAATTTGGTTTTTGTGCCAATTTATTTGGCACCTTTGGATGGTCCGTCCGACCATTGGATCAATATTTTCATATGAAATGGGGCTCCCATGCTTTGGTTCCAGCCGTATCCCAAAAGAGCTGAGAGACAGTGGCCAAGTGTTAGCCAGATCCCACTCTAATCTCTCTTTTGCTGCTCCTGCTCATCACGCACGCGAGGTGTTTGAGGATATGAAGAACAGAGTAGACACAGGTTGGTATTGTCTCAGGCAACACATGCCCTTCGATTTTTCTTTTGGCTTCACAGCCTGCAACACATATAGGCCTTGACCCTTTGATGGCCCGCCGGTTACAACCACCCACCCGACAACTCTACACTGTGCACAATGCAGTGCACGTCGTTGCCCATTGCCATGACGGTCTACTGCAACACATACAGTATTCCGTCACTCACACACACACTATGCACCAACACATGGGCACTTCACTGTGTACTCAAACTAACACATGACAAGATTAACATTAACACCAAGAGGTCGGCGATCTGCTGCTGGACATGGCAAAAGCATGGGAGATGGCTGACACATCTGCATCAAATAACCTCACCATGCAGCGCCCTACTTGACTGTCAGCGCCAAATCAGGCATGGATATCATCTGTATATTGCCAGTGTTTGTGCTGTACGCAGCGTGGTTTTCTCGATTGAAGGTTGTGCTCCTTGCTGTTTTCCTTACATAGCGTAGCATTTGGCAAGAGGCTGGCACCAGCTGGAAGGAAGTTTCAGACTATGGGACAATATGGCAATGGAGAGTTCAGGAAGGTTTGGAACTGCTTCACGTACGTTTGCTTAGTGCTGGGTTACGATTTGGTTATGACAACACATGGGTCTATGTTTTTACCATACAGCTGGGGCCAGTAAGCGGGTTAGCTCCATGTCCAACATATGTGTAAGATTGGTTGCAGCAGGGAGGATAAAAACATCTGAATGTGGGTGTATTAGTGACAGGAGTCCGACCATTTGGGATACAAGAAAATTTTCAGATTCATTGTGTCACAATGCTCCAGCATGGCTTCATGCTCTGTCTCATTGCTAAATTACCTTGCATCCTATTTTTGATTATTTTATAGAAGGTTGACTTGAGCCACATGTATTTGCAAAGCTAATATTTTTTTATTGTACTCCCTCCGTAAAGAAATATAAGAGCGTTTAGATCACTCCCTCCGTAAAGAAATATAAGAGCATTTAGATCACTACTTTAGTAATCTAAACGCTCTTATATTTCTTTACAGAGGGAGTATTTGTGTAGGTTGCCGAACAATAATGATCAACATCCGTAAGGATGTATCGAAATGCTGAGTGATTCAATCCGAAGTACAGACCAGACCGTGAAAAAAAAAAGGAAGCCGAAGGTAAGTTTGCCTCTCTGCACTCTGATCTCCAATTCACATTCAGATGGAGTGTTTACTTGGTTTAATCTCATATTCTTATTTACCAGTTCGGACACTACTGGAATCACCCTGTTTGCCCAGTGCCCGAGAAACTCGGGGAAGCCCAGAAAAAGCTTGGCAAAGCCTTTGCCAAGAACTGTTCTCAGCAAAGGGCACACGGAGTACACCCCTCAGTCAAACAAAACTTTGCCGTGAGCCGTCTGTCGGGCACTCGGCATACATATTGCCGAGAACCAAAGACAGGGTCTTGGCAAAATAAAGTGACTTGACGGCCCCTGGACGGAGACGACAGTTGCCACGTGGCACATCGTTTGCCGAGGGTCTATCAAGCACACTCGGCAAACATGAGCTCCCAGGAGAGAGCCACGTGGCCAAGCTTCTGACAGCGGGGCCCACTGTGTGCATTATTGCCGAGAGCTGTACTGTTTTGCACTCGGCAAAACCTAACGAATAGGAGACCGCCACGTGTCCGTTTGTCTGACAGCCGGCCCCGAGACATATGCCGAGCCCAATCTTTTACCGAGAGTCGTCCTCGGCAAACTCCAACGAATAGGAGGCCGCCACGTGTCCACCCATCTAACAGTCGGGCCCTCGCCTTATGCTAAATGCCTGCTTTTGCCGAGAGCCTTCTTGTTCTCGGCCACAGACGGATCTTTGCTCTCGGCAAACTAACGAAAGTTTGCCGAGCTCTTTCCTTTGCCGACTGTTCTTCTCAGTGAACCTCCAAGCCAGAAGCTCCTAGTTCGTGCCACATGTTATCTTTTCCGAGAGCCTCCGATCTGCTCTTGGAAACCTGGCCAGATTGCACCAGTTCGGCCACCTTTGCCGAGAGGTGCTCTCGGTATTTGTTTCTTTTCCGAGTGCTGCACTCGGAAAAAATTTCCCAGCAGTTTTTTTAATTTGGTTTTCAATTACCCCTGCAGCAAAACATATATAGCAATAGTATTTCACATATATATAAATTATATCACATTCCACATATCACAAAAGGTGCCAAATCATCATTCCACAACATAAAGGCAATATATGTTCTCAAGCACACAAAGTACAAGTTCTCAAGCACACACAAGGAAGAGTACGAGCATAGGAAGTCAACAAGCAAGAAGTTTATCAACATAACTTGGAGTTCACATGGTTTTGGATATCGGAGTGGGAACATCAAGGCGTCATTTGGCTTGCTTGCCCAACTCCAAGTGGAGCTACCGGCACATTGTTCAACCCTTGCGATGGATTGAGCTGTAAGCATTTGAGACAATAAGAAGAATGCATATGATAATGACGAAAATGGTGATAGAAAAAGTTCAAACAGAACTCACAACGTTCAAGTCTTGCACTGGCATGTCTGGCACTGGTTTGCCCTGGATAGCATAAAGATTGGCCACTCATTTTGTGCCTCCATCCTAGCCCGGTCTTCATCTTGTTCTCTCTGAATATCCTCCCGCATTCTCCTTTCTTCATCTAGCCGGGTCTACAATATATCAGTGCAATGTCATCACTGTTGAAATGAAAAATGCAGGACCATGAAGGATCAATGAAGAAGAACTGACCTGAATTTCCTCAAACATGACCATGGAATGTGGTATGTAAGGCTCTATGGTAGGACTAGAGCTAGTGCTCATAGCCCGGATCGTGGAGAGTCTGGGAAGGGTGGAGGTTATGACGGAATCGACGTGAACCCCCATCCGGCCACCCGGTCTGCCGCCTCCCACGGCAATAGCCACCTTAGGGTCAAAGTCCCCCACGTGAGCGGAGCCGTCAACCACAAACGGAAAACAAACATGACTGCTACTTCATACATTTCCAAGAGCGCCACTCGAAAAACAAACCTTTGCTGAGCGGCAGCTCTCGGCAGAGGGGGCACCTGACTGCTACTGCCAACTACATCTCTTTGCCAAGACCTAAAGAACTCGGCGAAAATGGCCACGTGATATTACCTGGGGAAATGGCTGAGCTATACTGAGAGTCTTGTCAAGCGCTCGGCAATCATTTTCTGCATGAAGATAATGAATTTTTGAAAATGTATGCCGAGACCTCGAAGAGCAGCTCTCGGCAAATCTACCCCCGACGTCACGGAGCCGTCAACCACAAACGGACTTGCCACGTGGCACGTTATTGCCGGGTGCTGTCTGATCAGATCTCGGCATATGGTCCGTTTGCCGAGTCAGTTTTGTTTGCCGAATACGTTTTACCAGGCTCTCAGCAACGGTATGCCTGCGCCGTGTCCTACTCTTTGCCGAGAACAGCACTCGGCTTATACGGTCTTTGCCGAGATCCCGCGATTTGGCTCTCGGCGTAGGTGAAAGCACTCGGCGTAGACGGTTTTTCCAGTAGTGGGAGTTCAATTGGAGTTGACAGCACAAAATTCTTAAGAGGCGGCTGATGAACGCGGACCCTAATCCTTTTTAAGGAAAAACATGTGAATATTGTGGGATTTTATTGACTGTTCTTGAGAAAAAATGGAGTTATATTTTCTCTGAAGTACCGAAGTTCTATATGGCATTTTTTCCTACCATACCACGTTTCTGAATGTTCACAACCATGCCAAATGGATCGATCATCTGTATTGGACGAACCATTTAACATGTTATCAGTGAGCTGCGAGTAATAGATAGATGTAATCCATAGATCATAGCAGCGATTCCCGGTGCAGCAAAGCGCGCACATCCATCTTAGATAGATATTCATTTGTGGAACTTCTAATGAGAGACGCCGTGGGCCAGCGGCGCAGCCGTGCACTCGTATCCCTCTAGATACATGAAGAACCATCCCTCAAAAAAAAAAGATACATGTAGAACCGACCACCACTGACTGCTCGCTCGACCAGTCCGCATCCAATAATTACAACGAGGACAATGGCACTGTTGGTGTTGCTGCCTGAAACAACATAAAAGAGTGGTGCCGAGAGAGAGAGAGAGGAGTGAACCAAAGAAGAAGAGAGTGAGGAAGATGAGCAAGGATACTATTGCTAGCACGGTCCCTCTCCTCACCCCCTACAAGATGGGCGCGTTCGATCTCTCCCACAGGTCGGCATTTTCCTCTCTCCATCTCTTCTTTGTGAAAAAAGAGAAAACATTTGGTTGAATGTTTGTAATGCTTTCTCAAGAATTTTTTCGAAAATATGTGCTACAAATCAAAAAATTCAGAAATAGAGCACCGTCGTCGTACACGCGGACGAAACGTTCGTTTCGTCCTACAGTTGGACAAAATGTGCATGATTGGTTTAACCACCGGACGAAACGGATGGTTCGTTGCCTGGTTCGATGAATCTGCATGCTACACGGCTGTTTCCTTGCCTCGGACAACGAAACATGCCTATGTGCTACAGTACACCCACCTGGATATCCTTGCCGCACCGGAGCTCCCCTGGCCGAACCCTCGCGTCACCAGGACCACATCGACGAGGAGAATCCATTCAAATAAAGAACAACTCGAACCGTGCATCGTGGAGTACGAATTTCGCCGTTCAATCTACATCGACCACCGCAAGCCTACGTCGCGTTCGGTAAGAAATTTTCTAATTACTCGCACCCATCTACTCATCTAGATGCCGCCAACCTTCTAGACATTGTCCTTTATCCTATTGTTGTCGTTGGCCACGCGCATAGGGACGAAAGTTTATATGAGGGGGCCAATGATACACGTATGATCATTGGAGGGGGGCATACATAAAAAATTAGGCATTCAGACATGAGACATGTATGCATACATCGCGCGGTTAGTCGGGTGCGTACTTATACATGCTGGCCTAGGTGTGCGGGTCGGGTGTGTACGTACATGTACAAAGCCGTCGGCCACACAAGTCCTGATGCATGCATGCACTAGGCAGCCTTGCCATGCACGTATGAAGTCAATCTAGCAGAATGCATGCACTAGTGCGTGTGTATATAAACTTCCGTCCCTATGCGCATGGCCAACGACAACAATAGGATAAGGGACAATGTCTAGGAGGTTGGCGGTATCTAGATGAGTAGATGTGTGCGAGTAATTAGAAAATTTCTTACCGAACGTGAAGTAGGCATGCGGCGGTCGATGTAGATTGAACGGCGAAATTCGTCCTCCACGATGCACGGTTCGAGTTGTTCTTTATCTGAATGGATTCTCCTCGTCGATGCGGTCCTGGTGGCGCGAGGGTTTGGCCAGGGGAGCTCCGGTGCGGCAAGGATATTCAGGTGGGGGTACTGCTGCAGGTAGGCACGTTTCGTTGTCCTACGCAACTAAACAACCCTGTAGCATGCAGATGTTCAACCAGGCAACGAACCATCTGTTTCGTCCAGCGGTTAAACGAATCATGCACGTTTCGTTCAACTGTAGGACGAAATGAACGTTTCATCCGCGAGTACGACGACGGTGCTCTATTCTTGAAATTTTTGATTTGTAGCACATATTTTCGGAAATTGTTAAAAAAAAGTTAGCCGAGTGGTTCGGCCGGTCTTCTCCCTCTCTCCTCCGCGGCCGGAGTGGGGGAGGGAGGAGGCTGTAATATTTAGATTCGTTTGCTTTCATTTTTTGTACTTGAATAAGTTGGATCTGGAGCTTGCTCTTCCACTCTTGCTGATCCTCGTTTGGAGCCTTCAAACGGGCGGCGCTTGGTTCTTCCTGCCTCTTGACCTCTTCTCCATGGAGGGAGAGGAGTGGATTTGACGGCAGCTCCTCCAACAAGCCCGGTGCACTAGTAGAAAACAGACCTTTCGTCCGCCCCTTTAGTCTCGGTTTGATTACGGCCCGGGACTACTGTGACCATTAGTCCCGGTTCCAACGGCTAGGAGCGGTCGGGGGCACGGGCATCATTAGTCCCGGTTCATTTTCGACCTATAGTCCCGGTTTGTGATACAAACCGGGACTAAAGGGGTGGTGGCAGGCTGGATCGGGCTGGGTCCCCCACGAGCCCCTTTAGTCTCGGTTTGTATCACAAACCGGGACTATAGGTACAACATATAGTCCCGGTTTGTGATACAAACCGGGACTAAAGGGGCTGGGGGGACTAAAGGGGCTGGGGCCCCCACAAGCCCCTTTAGTCCCGATTTGTATCACAAACCGGGACTAGAGGTGGACCTTTAGTCCCGGTTTGTATAAGCAACCGGGACTAAAGACGTCCCTATATAAACCCTTCGTCCAGCCCGAGCCCATTCTCTCTGTTTTCCCCTTTCTCTCTCTGTTCTTCCCCTTGCTCGAGCTCATCCTCCATTTTTGCCAAAGATTTGTCAAGATTTGAAGGCACCCCATCTATCCAAGTGTTCACAAAGGTTAGCAACTTTGTCCTTTCATCTCTCATTGCTAGATTAGCTCGTGCAATGCTCTATAAGTATAGTGATTTGTGGGTTTTAGTTTGGGAGTAATTATGTGGGAGTTTATTTGATTTATATGCAATTTGAGTTCAAATTAACTTCTTAGTTTGCATATGTGTAGGTGTGGTTTACTTAGTGCCTTCCCGTCCCCGTCCTAACCACCGTCGATCGCCCGCACCGTCCCGTCGCCGGCACCACCTTGGTGAGCCTCTTGTTCTTATCCTTTTTATAAAAAAAAATCATATTTGTATGATTTAGATAGTTACTTTTATAATTTTCTTACTTGTATGATTGTTTGTTATATATAGTGCCATGACTTTGATATCCATCCCCGTCGGCCCTCGTCCGGTTTATGATTCGGATGTGGTATATTCTCTTTTATAACTATTTGTTGCATTTCGTGTTTATAACAATTATGCCCATCAAGTTGACATAGATATTTTTATCTAGGAGGTATGTGAACCGGAAATTGCAACCGACCCTCTTGTCGAGAAGTTAAATTTAGTTGAAAAAGAAAACGAGTATTTGAAAGAAAAATTGAAAAGAATTGAAGAAGAGAAGATGAAATTGGAGTTGTATGTTGCCGATGTCGTCGATGATCACAAGATCAAGATGGATGCAATGCGCTTGAAGATTAGAAAGATTAGAAAATATGCCGTTAATAAAGAGGCTTGGTATCATTATGTTGTTGGATCAATTATTACCTTAGTTGCGATTTTGATCGCATTTGTTGTTGCATTTAAATGCTTTAGCTAGATAGTTTTATGTTGTTTTATGAGAATAAGTGTGTATGAACTTTATGTATGAACTTGTATTAATTTGGTCTTTTCGGTGTTGTGTAATGAAGATGAGTCGGCAATGGATGTACGATGACCGACGCTCTCCCCAGTTCATTAATGGCGTGCATAGTTTTCTGCGTGCGGCTGAGGCAAACAAGCGGAATGGTTTTATGTGTTGTCCATGTGTTGTCTGTAAGAATGATAGGAATTACTCTAGCTCAAAATTCATTCACGTCCACCTGTTTACGTCCGGTTTCATGTCCCGCTATAACTGTTGGACCAAGCACGGAGAAAGAGGGGTTCTAATGGAAGAGAATGAAGAAGAAGAGGATGATGACAACTATCCTGAGTTCCCTGAATACGATGGTACTACAATGGGGGAAGAGAATAAAGAAGAAGAAGCTGAAGAAGAGGCATCAGATGAGCCCGCTGATGATCTTGGTCGGGCCATTGCTGATGCAAAGAGAAACTGCGAAAGTGAAAAGGAGAAGTTGAAGTTGCAGCGCATGTTAGAGGATCACAAAAAATTGTTGTACCCAAATTGCGAAGATGACAAGAAAAAGCTGGGTACCACACTGGAATTGCTGCAATGGAAGGCAGAGAATGGTGTATCTGACAAGGGATTTGAAAAGTTGCTGAAAATAATGAAGAAGAAGCTTCCAAAGGACAACGAATTGCCCGACAGTACGTACGAAGCAAAGAAGGCTGTCTGCCCTATAGGATTAGAGGTGCAGAAGATACATGCATACCCTAATGACTGCATCCTCTACCGCGGTGAGGAGTACGAGAATTTGAATGCATGTCCGGTATGCGGTGCATTGCGCTATAAGATCAGCCGCGATGACCCTGGTGATGATGTTGAGGGCGAGCGCCCCAGGAAGAGGATTCCTGCCAAGGTGATGTGGTATGCTCCTATAATACCGCGGTTGAAACGTTTGTTCCAAAACAAAGAGCATGCCAAGTTGTTGCGATGGCACAAAGAAAACCGTAAGAAATACGGGAAGTTGAGAGTACCCGCTGACGGGTCGCAGTGGAGAAAAATCGAGAGAAAGTGGCCGGAGTTTGCAGGTGACGCAAGGAACTTATGGTTTGGTATAAGTGCAGATGGCATTAATCCTTTTGGGGAGCAGAGCAGCAATCATAGCACCTGGCCTGTGACTCTATGTATCTATAACCTTCCTCCTTGGTTGTGCATGAAGCGGAAGTTCATTATGATGCCAGTGCTCATCCAAGGCCCCAAGCAACCCGGCAACGACATTGATGTGTACCTAAGGCCATTAGTTGAAGAACTTTTACAGCTGTGGGACATAAAAGGTGTACGTGTGTGGGATGAGCACAAACAGTAGGAATTTGACCTACGAGCGTTGTTGTTTGTAACCATCAATGATTGGCCTGCTCTTAGTAACCTTTCAGGACAGACAAACAAGGGATACCACGCATGCACGCACTGTTTAGATGATACCCAAAGTATATATTTGGATAAATGTAAGAAGAATGTGTACCTGGGACATCGTCGATTTCTTCCGATCAAGCATCTCTTAAGAAAGAAAGGCAAGCATTTCAAAGGTGAGGCAGATCACCGGAAGAAGCCTCGCCACCGTACTGGTGATGATATACTTGATATGGTCAAGGATTTAAAAGTAATCTTTGGAAAGGGTCCTGGCGGACAATCTGTTCCGAACGACGCTGACGGACACGCACCCATGTGGAAGAAGAAATCTATATTTTGGGACCTACCCTATTGGAAATACCTAGAGGTCCGCTCTGCAATCGACGTGATGCACGTGAAGAAGAATCTTTGTGTGAACCTGCTAGGCTTCTTGGGCGTGTATGGGAAGACAAAAGATACACCGGAGGCATGGGAGGACCAGCAACGTATCCATGGAAAAGACGGCATGCATCCAAAGCAGTATCAAGGTCCTGCCAGCTACGCTCTTACCAAAGAAGAGAAGGAAATCTTCTTTGAATGCCTGCTCAGTATGAAGGTCCCGTCTGGCTTCTCGTTGAATATAAAGGGAATAATAAATATGGCAGAGAAAAAGTTCCAGAACCTAAAGTCTCATGACTGCCACATGATTATGACGCAATTGCTTCCGGTTTCATTGAGGGGGCTTCTACCGGACAACGTTCGATTAGCCATTGTGAAGCTATGTGCATTCCTCAATGCAATCTCTCAGAAGGTAATCGACCCAGAAATCCTACGAAGGTTACAGAATGATTTGGTGCAATGTCTTGTCAGTTTCGAGTTGGTGTTCCCACCATCCTTCTTCAATATCATGACGCACGTCCTAGTTCACCTAGTCGACGAGATTGCCATTCTGGGTCCTGTATTTCTACACAATATGTTCCCCTTTGAGAGGTTCATGGGAGTCTTAAAAAAATATGTTCATAACCGTGCTAGGCCAGAAGGAAACATCTCCAAGGGCCATGAAACAGAGGAGGTCATTGAGTTTTGTGTTGACTTTATTCCTGACCTTAAGCCGATTGGTGTTCCTGAATCGCGGCATCAGGGCAGACTGGGTGGAAAAGGCACGCTAGGAAAGGATTCAGTAATATGTATGGACGGGCATTCTTGGGCGTAAGCACACTACACAGTTCTACAAAATTCCAACTTGGTGGCTCCGTATATCGAGGAACACCTGGATAGTGTACGCTCCAAGAACCCGGAGCAGTCTGAGCCCTGGATCAAACGTACACACATGGCATCATTCGGCGGTTGGTTGCAAACACGTCTCATGCATGACGACACTTTTGGAGATGAGTTGTACTTGCTGGCCAACTCACCATCTTCGACTACATCGACTTTCAAAGGGTACGAGATAAATGGGAATACATTTTACACGATCGCCCAAGATAAAAAGAGCACCAACCAAAACAGTGGTGTCCGCTTTGATGCAGCAAACACCAATAGGCCAAAGGACACATATTATGGTTACATAGAGGAGATATGGGAACTTGACTATGGACGTGATTTGAAGGTCCCTTTGTTTCGGTGCAAATGGGTCAATCTGACTGGAGGCGGGGTAAAGCAAGACCCGCGGTACGGAATGACAACAGTGGATCTCAACAATCTTGGGTACACAGACGAACCATTCGTCCTAGCCAATGATGTGGCGCAGGTTTTCTATGTGAAGGACATGTCTACCAAGCCGAGAAAAAGAAAAGATAAGGAAGCGAATACATCATACGATGAGCCAAAGCGCCACATAGTTCTTTCAGGGAAAAGAAACATCGTGGGAGTGGAGGACAAGACAGACATGTCAGAAGATTATGAAAAGTTTCATGAAATTCCTCCCTTCACAGTGAAGACTGACCCAAGCAGCCTGTTAAATGATGAAGATTGTCCATGGTTACGGCGCAAAGGGACACACGCGAAGAAAAAGTTTTATACCCCAAGATCCCACTCTGGGATGTGACCGGCTTCACCGTCATCACTTTCTTCTCTAGTGAGTTTCCGGACTTATCTGGAAAGTCCCACTTCGGACAAACCGGAGGGAATCTTTGTAATAGTTAGGGTATATATGTGTTTTGGCATTTGAAACGCGAAGGAACGCTATTTTTCATGCATTTATTGATTTTTTTGAGCTAAATGACCCTGAAATTGAAAAGCACTACAAATGAACTCTGAAAAGATTGAAACTTGGCATGGTATCATCATTTCACCCACATAGCATGTGCTAAAAAGTTGAGAGGGTTACGGCAAAAACTGGATGCACTTCGTGTACAAACTGGACAATCTCTTTCGAAGTATCAGAGCTTCGGACGAAAACTCATCTGTTACAAAGGCATTTTATTTTTATAAACTTATTTTAACTCCAGACTTTTTGTGCGTTCAATATGCACCATTCAAAGCCACGTCATCAATTTTCAACCCTTTCTGACTTCATTTGCTATTTTTCATGCATTTATTGATTTTTTTGAGCTAAATGACCCTGAAATTGAAAAGCACTACAAATGAACTCTGAAAAGGTTGAAAGTTGGCATGGTATCATCATTTCACCCACATAGCATGTGCTAAAAAGTTGAGAGGGTTACGGCAAAAACTGGATGCACTTCGTGTACAAACTGGACAATCTCTTTCGAAGTATCAGGGTTTCGGACGAAAACTCATCTGTTACAAAGGCATTTCATTTTTTTAAACTTATTTTAACTCCAGACTTTTTGTGCATTCAACATGCACCATTCAAAGCCACATCATCATTTTTCAACCCTTTCTGACTTCATTCGCTATTTTTCATGCATTTAATGATTTTTTTGAGCTATAAAACTAAAAGAGCTAAACATAATCTGTTTTTGATTAAAACACCTATTTAAAATAACCTAAAAATTACCAAATTGAACATACCGATAAAACACACTAATATTAAACAGCAGGAAAAAGAATCACTCAAAAATCTATTTTTAAAGTAAAGTTATTCACAAACTAGTGATTCACACAAATTTCATAGAATTCAAATTTAAACTATTCAAATTTGAAAACTACTGGCACTAACAGAAAGTTTATAATTTTTGTGACCTAAACCAAAAAGATTCACTCAAAAACTCTAAATATTTGGCTGTAAGTAGAAACAAAAGAAAAAAAATAAAGCAAAAAACAAAAAAAAAGTGGAAAAGACCTTTAGTCCCGGTTGGAGCCACCAACCGGGACTAAAAAATATGCAAAAAATAAAAAAATGCCCGCCTACTAGGCCATCACGGCCTGCATACGACTAGAAACCCAACTATATATGGGCCAGGATGCAGGCCCGCAGGTCGAGTAGGCCCCACAGGGCAGAGAGTAACGTTAGGCATGCACTGCTTGCTTTAGAGAGGAGCTCGAGACGGCTATCGCAGCGGGGCTTATAAACAGGTGCGAGTGCCTCTCGCTTGGCGAGGTGGGACTAAACCTCCACCACGCCAGGACCAACCCTTTAGTCCCAGTTGGTGGCTGCAACCGGGACTAAAGGCCCCCCTTTAGTCCCGGTGCGAGCCACCAACCGGGACTAAAGGCCTGGGCTTCCCGCCGCTCGGACTGGTGAAATTCACCTTTAGTCCCGGTTGGTGGCTCGCACCGGGACTAAAGGGGGGCCTTTAGTCCCGGTTGAAGCCACCAACCGGGACTAAAGGTCTCTGTATATAAGCGCAACAATTAGCAAAATTTCCAAACTCATCTATAGTTTCCCCCGACGACGGCGCCGAAGACCACGCACGACGCCGCCAGGTTGCCGGATCTCGACGTCGCCAGGTTGCCGGATCTCGACGTCGCCGTCCGGCCGCTCTGCTCCCAAGCGCCGCCCGAGCCTGCGCCGGCGCCGCCACGCTGCCCGCCGCCGCCACTCCTCCGCGCGCGCCCGCCTCGCGATCGACGCGCGCGTGACCGCTCCTTCACAATCCACCGCGGCCCGAGCCCGCGCCGGCGCCGCTCCTCCCCGCCTCCGGCATCCTCCTCCATCTCCGGCGCCGCTCCTTCGTCTCCGGCATCCTCCCCGCCTCCCTCCGCCCCGACGATCCCGGCCGGTGAGCCTCCCTCCTTAATTTTGTTCATCTTTTTTTTTCATAGATTGTTTTTTTTCACTAGATGTTGTAGATGTTTAGTATATGTATGTATGTCCATGCCCTTTAACCCCTTAACGGACGTAAGCTGCCACGTGTGCCGTCCATGCCCTTTGCCGTCTGCTGGCAGACGGCAAAGACCTTTGCCTCTTTGCCGTCGGCCAGCAGACGGCAAAGTGGCCTTTACCGGAGCTTGTTCAGCCGGATGTGGTGCTGTCTGCTGGCTGACGGCAAAGACCTTTGCCGTCCGCAATGCATGCCTTTGCCGTCAGCCATGGCAGACGGCAAAGTTGCTGATTCCAGTAGTGTTTATGTATTTACTTTCATGCAAGAGTCAATAGTATTCTCCTCTATTCCTTTTTTATTTTCTCTCTTGGCAAGCATCATGTGGTGGGGATTGATCCAGGCATATATATCCAGTTGAATATAGGTGATCATGAGTTATTATTGTTGACATTATCCATGAGATAAATAAGTTGGGAGGCAAAATATTAAGCCCCTATCTTCCTATGTGTTTGACTGAAATGATTTGTTCTAAAAATATGCTTTGAGTGTCAGCAATCATGGAAGACTATATGATAGTTGAGTATGTGGAATTTCCTAAATCAAAACTCTTACATAGACCCTTCCTGAAAATAAGATGAATAGCAATTGTTTGATGACTGAGAACATAGTTTGTTAGTTTTGAAGAAAGTTTATGATCTATACTTTAACATGTGGATAGCTTGCTACTTGATCATGAGAAGTTTTATGAGATGAGCTACTGTTTATGATATATAATGATGCTAGAAAAAGTGATTGAAATTATCATTGATCAAACTTATGCACTATGCTAGCATTCAAACTTCATAAATTATTTCTTTTATCATTTACCTACTCGAGGATGAGCAGGAATTAAGCTTGGGGATGTTGATATGTCTCCAACGTATCTATAATTTATGAAGTATTCATGCCATGTTTATTATAGTTTTGTATGATTTTGGTGCACTTTTATATGGATTTTATATGATTTTCATGGACTAACATATTGACCTAGTGCCCAGTGCCAGTTGCTGTTTTTTGCTTGTTTTTGGTTTTCCAGAAAATCCATATCAAACGAAGTCCAAATGCAGCGAAACTTTTTGACGATTTTTTCTGGAAGGAAAGGGACCCAGGAAGCTTCGGTAGAGTACCAGAAGACCCACATGGGCCCCACAAGCCACTAGGGCGCGCCCAGGGGGTGGCCGCGCCCTGGTGCCTCGTGGGCCCCCTGTGGCCCCTCTTTGCGTGATTCCAACGCCAAAAATTCCTATATATTCAGAAACCTCCAGAAATAACCCTAGAACTTCGACTCCGCCGCCGCAAGCCTCAGTACCTCCACGATCTCATCTAAAGCCCTTTTCCAGCACCCTGCCGGAGGGGGAAATCATCACCGGAGGCCAGCTTCATCATCCCGGCGGTCTCCATGACGGGGAGGGAGTAGTTCACCCTCGGGGCTGAGGGTATGTACTAGTAGCTATGTGTTTGATCTCTCTCTCTATCTCTCTCGTGTTCTTGATTTGGTACGATCTTAATGTATCGCGAGCTTTGTTAATATAGTTGGATCATATGGTGTTTCTTCCCTCTCTATCTTCTTGTGATGAATTGAGTTTTTACCTTTGAGGTTTTACTATTATCGGATTGAATACTTTTATGGATTTGAAAACACTTGATGTATGTTTTGCATATGAATACCCGTGGTGACAATGGGGTATTATATTGATGCACTTGATGTATGTTTTGGCACTCAACTCGCGGATTCCCGAGGTGACATTGGGGTAATCTATGCATAGGGGTTGATGCACGTTTTCGTCCTACTTTCTCCGGTAGAAATCTTGGGGCACTCTTTGAAGTTCTTTGTGTTGGATTGAATATTATGAATCTGAAGTTGTTTGATGCATATCGAATAATCAACTCACGGATACTTGTGGTGACATTGGAGTATCTAGGTGACATTAGAGTTGGTTGATGCGTATCATATGGTGTTATTTTAGTACGAACTCTAGGGCTGTTTGTGACACTTATAGGGATGGCTCAATAGATTGATCGGAAAAGATAACTTTGAGGTGGTTTCGTACCCTACAACAATTTCATCTTATGTTCTCCGCTAGATAAGAACTTTGGAGTGATTCTTTATCGCACGTTGAGGGATTGTTATATGATTCAATTATGTTAGCACTGTTGAGAGATTGCACTAGTGAATGTATGAACCCTAGGCCTTATTTTCAAGCATTGCAATACCGTTTGTGCTCACTTTTGTTACTTGCTACCTTGCTGTTTTTATATTTCAGATTACAAAAACCTATTTCTACTATCCATACTACACTTGTATCACCATCTCTTCGCCGAACTAGTGCACATATACAATTTGCCATTGTATTGGGTGTGTTGGGGACACAAGAGATTTCTTGTATTTGATTGCAGGGTTGTTTGAGAGAGACCATCTTCATCCTACGCCTCCCACAGATTGATAAATCTTAGGTCATCCACTTGAGGAAAAATTGCTACTGTCCTACAAAACTCTGCGCTTGGAAGCCCAACACGAGTCTACAAGCATAAGTTGTGTAGTAGACATCAAGCACCCACGTGGCAAGCCTTCTCAGTCTTCGGACCCAGTAAAAACAAATTATGTAGAGGAAGGCCTTGTTAAAAGATGCCCCTTATCGCTCAAAATAAATCGTGATGCCAACTTATGAGAGGTCACAAGCGGAGGTGAGACCGATGGTGAAACGTTAAAAAGATCTCGGATTCAAACAAAATCCTCGGATTTAGAAGCCGGCGTGAGAGGTAGAACTCGCCTACGAAGCCGAAGACCAGAAAGTTGAAGCTGTTCCGGATGAAGCCAATGTCCTCGGCTAGAAGACTAGTTCAGGGGCTACTGACGGTGTCCTGGATTAGGGGGTGCACACCTCGTCGGCCCGCCATTCATGGGCTGGACTGAGGACCCACCGGCAGCTGAAGAATGGGCCACGCAAGCCATGGCCCTCGGCGTACGCAAGATGGAATCCCCTGAAGACATGGCGTACACTTCAAGGTGTATTTGAATGATCGGCATGTTATCCCTAGTTGTAGCCGACATACTTGTAACCCTAGATACCTCCGGTGCCTATATAAACCGAGGGGTTTAGTCCGTAGAGGCAAGGTTTTGATAGATTAGAACTCACTTATACGATCTCAAGGTAGATCATCCTGCACTTTGTACCTCATCCACAATCAATACAATACAAGCAGGACGTAGGGTTTTACCTCTTAGAGAGGGCCCGAACCTGGGAAAAACTGTATCCCTGTTACTTCCTGTTACCATCGTGCCAAGATTACCAGCTCGGGACCCCCTACCCGAGATCCGCCGGTTTTAGCACCGACACCGGGCCCAGGCGGCTGCCGGGCGCGATGTTCTCAAGAGACACATTCAAGAGTACAATGATCTGAAGTCGGAGAAGGAATCCCTGACCGAGAGGGTCAAAGAACAAGGGCTGGAACTCGAGGAAATCAAGTCCCGCTTGACCAGCGCTGAGGGGGGGGGCGCAACAGGCCATGGAAACGATATTCGGTAAGCTTTATGCCATATGCTAGGATGTCCGAACAGGACTGCCGCCTGGACAAGATAATCGAATAGACTTGGAGTAGTTGTCCTCGGAATGCCGAGGAGAAAAGGCTGTAAAAAAAACCTCTCGGTTATAACTACTGCCAAGTTTATTTTTTGTGTATCGACAACGTGGTCGGTTTGCTCCTATCTGTTTAACAAATCCTTGTGTTAACCGGCTTTCAGCTTCAGCCCCCAGAACCAAACGACATGTATGGGGTGTTCCCAAGATCACCCCACTCCGAACTTGGCGGATTATTTTTCGGGAAGTGATTGTGGGAGCCAGGCAATCCAGCCAATGGTCAAAACAAAAGCCGAACAGAGAGCGAAAGAAAAAGGGGGGCATCGTAAGCCCCCCAGTTCTGTTTTAAGAGATCCGCAAGCGGTCCGTTTCCGAAGTGTGGTCGATCGGACCAGATTCCTGCTACCACGAGTTTGGAAACCAAAAAGTGCGAGCAGACATTATATGCTTGATTATAATCAAGTTTCTTTGCAGCCCACGTAGTTGGTGGCTTTCTTTACTTCTGCCGTGCCGACTGGTTTCGCGTTTTGTGACGGTTAGCGTCCGGCTTCTCCCACCAGAGGTACTTGACCGGTTAACCCGAAAGTAGCAATCACAGAGGTGCTTCCGTGAAACCCTTAGCCGAACGTGTGGAGACGTAAGGGGCAAACTTAGGAGCAAGGCAACCCGGCTTGACCAAAGACACAAGTCGATCATGGAAGGAACTGCACAGGCCGACGTTACGAGGGTAGACCCTCCGCCCACGTCCTCACGTCACGTTAACCGTTAGGTCTGCGATGCCACATGGATAAGTGGGCCCATGGATAAGACTAGTCGAGGCTATCAGACCTAGACCGGCTCATTGTGAGGGCCGTCTCCCGGAAATAAATTCCAGAATTAACCCCTCGTGTTATCACCAGCCCCAAGATCATTGTTTACTGGTGCACACGTCCTTGATACAGATCACCAAGCAATTATAGGGTTTGAATACAACACCATAAAGGCCTAAAGGTTACAACAGTGGTTTCTAACAGCGGATGGCGGAAGCGGTTCGCGGATCTTCAACTCTGATGGGGCTCCATTCCCACAGGAATGGCTGACCGGGATAACTCCTAGCTCACGTGGCCGCTATCTCAGGCTCCTAGGCTGGCTCCTTATCTCTAGAATCTGGTCAATCAACAAGCCATGTGAGTACTTTGAATGTACTCGCAAGCTATCATGGACAAAAGATATAATGAAAGCAGGCAGAGTGCATGCAATTATATTTTCAAGCAGGTCAAACATTATTATGACATGGCATGAGGTCAACCAAGCATGCTATTAATTTAACGGAGATACAAGGTTAAAGGCAGGTTACTTTTTATCTCAGATTCATGATGATTACTACTCTGTTTCTTAATCATAGGTTATAAAAAAATTAGCTTAACAATACAACCATAACCAAAGCTTAAGTGATCTCAAACTTGTGAGGAAAATCCAACTTCATCTCAATCATGGATTATGACAAACAGTCAATCAAGATCAACTACTTCCATCGGACGTTCCTATTATTAATCCGATAATAAAAGCATAGCATCAAACCATCCAAATATGTAAACAGAATGTTATTAGGATGTAATCATACGAGAATGTTGTATATGCATAAGGAATAAAAGGGGTTAGTAAACAAGATTCAAAACATTTACATAACAAACATTGGTTCAGGCATTCACATAACAAACATTGATTCTTAGGAGGTAGAGACCGTCCCAGAAGAATCTTAAATAAATGTAAAAGCGGAAATTCAGGTGATAGACCTCCCGAAGATCCAAATAAATATAAAAGCGGAAATTCAGGCGATAGATCTCCCGAAGATCCAAAAGAAAATGAACACACAAGCCAGACGGGTGTCTTCGCGACGCCACGAAAGGTCTTAAATAAATGTAAAAGCGGAAATTCGGGCGATAGACCTCCCGAAGATCCAAAAGAAAATGAACACACGAGCAAGACGGGTGTCTTCGCGACGCCTCGAAAGGTCTTAAATAAATGTAAAGGCGGAAATTCGGGCGATAGACCTCCACCACCAGCGCGCCGCATCTCCTCTCGTCGGTCCCCGCGTCGTTCGCCGATCCCACGACAGCCGGCGCCAGCCCGTACCTCGCCGTCGCGCGCCCAGCCCTTGTCTAG
This sequence comes from Elymus sibiricus, assembly GCA_039707655.1. NCBI lineage: Eukaryota > Viridiplantae > Streptophyta > Magnoliopsida > Poales > Poaceae > Elymus > Elymus sibiricus. Next base: position 395,443,474 of record CM077674.1, read on the forward strand.
ATGGTGAAGAATAAGGGGAAGGGAGGGGCCAGGGTGGGCCCCCTCCCGCTCCTCGCCCCTCCGAGTGCTCCGGTAACCGCTTGCCGACTCAGTCGGAGCCGCCGGGAGCGGAATTGAACTGCTACAACTGTGGGTTGCCCGATCACTACCACTCTTAGTGCTTGGAGCCGCACCGCTGCTACATCTGCAAGAGCGTCACCCACGCCACGGCCGATTGCCCGGGTCAGCCGCCCGCCTCCGTACGAGCTGGAGGTGCTGGGTCATGGCATCAAAGATTCAAAGACCCGGGCTTCTACCACATTGATATGGGTGATGAGGTGGCGATGGTACCTGAGAACCTCGTCCTCATTTCGGTGGTCGACGTCACTGCTTCTGTGGAGATCATCACTGCTGAGCTGCGGCACCTGGTACTGATTTCTTCGCCTACCTGTCACGGTCCTATGTTGCTAGGGTTCAGTTCTTACCATTTTTTGTTGCTACTGAATTGTCTTGCCACCTCTGTGCACTCGGTGGGCTACCTGACTAGGTCGCCATTGTTGCTGCCCGCGTCGAATTCGTCCTACCTCTCTTCCCACCTCCACCACACCGTCCTACTCAGTGGGGCGCCTGCCATGACGACAACATCAACAAGGGAAGTGTGGCAAGGGAATCGATGTGACCATGGCCGTGTGGTCTCCAGTGACTACATCACTGTGAGTTAGTTCATCACTTCATCTGCTCTCTCCCCTCACAAAGTTCTAATTTTTTTCCTTCTTCCTATTAGTTCCCCTGTGTCCAAATCTTTTTGGGTAGTGATAGATTAACACCAATTTTGTTGTTTCAAACAGTAATTGCATTATTTTGTCGTACCTCTAATGATTATTATATACTTAAGAGCCTGTTTTTACATTGTTGTTACATAGTCTTGCATTTAATCTAAGAAAGCTAAACACCATCGGATCTTTTTGTTATTCTTGAGTGTTTTTGCTCATGTTCAGACGAAGGTTGTTGATGGATGAAATGTTTTGTAATAATTCTCTCATCTTGCCACCAACTGCCAGCACAGCGATATTAAAAAACTTGTACTGTTTGACAATGGGTATAAAAAAATTGTACTGTTTCACCAAGAGTACGACAAATCATTCTACAGGTCAGATCATGAGGTCAGTGACCTGAAAGTTACAGCAACAATATATGCAAAATTATTGAGTCGGTCTGTACCAGCACTCATTCTAGAATTAGTATGCGTTCTGTTATGCACCGGTACTGTCTCCACTCACACCAGGACAGATGATTAATAAACAAAGAGAGATAAAACATTAAGCGTCAATTTATCATTTTGCCTTAAGACCTCCTGGCTCGTGCTGCTATTTTTTATTTTGTGTTTTATTCTTAATATCCCCCAAACTCTGGGTTATTGCTTTCCCTGTTACATTGTGTTTCCCTCAAGTCGAGTTCTTCCACCAACAATGCGTAACATAGTTTTACACATCTTAATCACTAAGTGCGGTATGTTCTGGAACACGTGTCCATCATTCTATTGTTCTGGCAGATTGATTAACTGTATTCTTTTCTCCGTTTTACAGAGTGGTCTCAAGCTTTTTGTTGTTGAAATATGCTTCCTTATATGTCAAGTATCGTCTGCAAGAGGTGGCTGCTATTCATATGTTCTAGATCAGCCATGCTATTTAATAAGCTGGTATTGAGTGCAACTACAATATATTTGTTACTTTAGTTGTTTGGATAAGCTAGAGCTCATACCGCTGATAGTTTGTTACAATGATATTATCTTAAGGTATCATGTTGTGCAAATATACCTGGAATTAGCGGCTCATGCAGTGTCCATTTAATACTGTTCTTCCAACTTAATTACTATGTATTACAAAAAGGAGCAGTCCTCATTTAGTATTTAAACGATCAGGTGTGTGTTCCAATGAAAGTTGGTAATCCTGGAGAAGAGACAAAGTGGTTCCTGGATAAATGCTCAGTACCTAGTACTGATATGGATTTCGTTTATGATTCTAGATGAAGTTACCACCCTTTTTTTTATCTGCATGCTAACTCTAGGTAAGAAGGACATTTAGTTCCACCAATTTATAGTATGCCAGGTTTATTCGCACTACATACAAACATAAATATACATTAGCATTGACTTTCTTTTTGGGGGTCTTATATTTTATCTGCTAACCTCAATTGTAGTTTTTTATTTGATCTACTGATGTACAATTTATATTTGCAAGTATGTTCACATCAACTAATATGAAGCATCTCATGCTTTTTTGACTACAAGGTGATTCTCGGAGTGCTTGGGTGAATAATTTCAAAGTAAGATTGGCTGCATCTTGAATCAATATCTCCCTCAGTGTTGCCCCTTTTAAAACATTGGTGGTTATTTTTAAAAAGCTTTATTTATGGATGTACATCATAGTATGACATGTACCCTTGGGAAATATGGTGAAAAGGTATGATTGCATGCCCCTCTGCACAGAAAAGCCAAATTCTGCAACTCCGAATAACTTACTGTTCACTACTCCAGGTTGTATCAATTTGTTTTCCTTTTTTGTGTATGCCTCATATGACATGTACCCTCTGCACAGATAAACATTTATGATTTTGTTTCTTAAATATTCACAAAATTTTGGACTAGGCGCAGAGGAGATAGAATATATAGGTTCTATGTGTAACACATGGCTAAATCCAGGTTCGTGTTTGGACAAATTAATTGCATTCATTGGTCCAGTACTCCAGTTGAATTTATTCTTGGAAGTGACTGATATCTGTAAAACATTCTTTTGAATGCAGCATCTATAGGACAAGGTGATTAAACATGCAAATTAAAAAAATACCAACAAAAAACATAGGATTAAAAAAGAAAGGCGATGGAAAAAAAGACGGCGCAGCAGCAAGGCGCGCGTCTGCTTCTAGGATCCTCTAAAGCTGAGGGATACGGTGCGTCCTCAGGCCTTCTGTCGCACTGTTTCACTGCCTTGCCTTGCGGGGCCATGCTATGCTATCGCTGGTGGCACATGTCAGTGGTCGAACGGCACACTGCCCCTTCCTCTTCTCTTTGCTCTCGTGGCTAACCCTAGCCGCCGTGGATGCCAACTTTTCTGCGACTCCGCCCCCACGAGATCTTCCTCGACCTGGCCTCCCGCGCGGCTTTTGTGACTGGTGGGGTGGTGGTGCTGCTACTGCTGGTCCTGGTCCTGGGCTCCGGTGGCTGCTTTTGCGGCGCCGCCGTGGTCTCCGCACCTCCGTGCGGTTGCAGACCCGGTGGTGCTCCTCGGCTTTGTGTGCTACGCTGGCTTCTGGGTCGGTAATTCTTTAATTGTCATTTTGCTTAGTTCAGTTTAATTGGGAGTATGGAAAGTTGATCCTCCGGAGATCCTTACTGGATTTGCCTCTCTTTTACTTCTATTTTTTTTGAATGATTTTACCTTTGTTGTGTTTAGGAAAAGGTAAGAGGTTGGATATTGTTTGCCGCTTGCTACCTATGTTTACCAATTAACCTGATGTGCAACTGATGGAAAACAACTTCCCAATGAGGCCTATCACCGTCATGTTTTGTCTCTTCACTTTCCTTTTTTTTTACATAAATTTCACTCTTCAGTTTCTACCAACCACTAATTGTCACTCCTGCTTCCATGCTCAGCTCTTTTGGGAGAGTGTTTTTCCTCCTGGAAAAAGGGAAATGCTATGGACTGAAGTCTGAAGGATAGAAAAACATATTTTGGTTTTTGTGCCAATTTATTTGGCACCTTTGGATGGTCGGTCCGACCATTGGATCAATATTTTCATATGAAATGGGGCTCCCATGCTTTGGTTCCAGCCGTATCCCAAAAGAGCTGAGAGACAGTGGCCAAGTGTTAGCCAGATCCCACTCTAATCTCTCTTTTGCTGCTCCTGCTCATCACGCACGCGAGGTGTTTGAGGATATGAAGAACAGAGTAGACACAGGTTGGTATTGTCTCAGGCAACACATGCCCTTCGATTTTTCTTTTGGCTTCACAGCCTGCAACACATATAGGCCTTGACCCTTTGATGGCCCGCCGGTTACAACCACCCACCCGACAACTCTACACTGTGCACAATGCAGTGCACGTCGTTGCCCATTGCCATGACGGTCTACTGCAACACATACAGTATTCCGTCACTCACACACACACTATGCACCAACACATGGGCACTTCACTGTGTACTCAAACTAACACATGACAAGATTAACATTAACACCAAGAGGTCGGCGATCTGCTGCTGGACATGGCAAAAGCATGGGAGATGGCTGACACATCTGCATCAAATAACCTCACCATGCAGCGCCCTACTTGACTGTCAGCGCCAAATCAGGCATGGATATCATCTGTATATTGCCAGTGTTTGTGCTGTACGCAGCGTGGTTTTCTCGATTGAAGGTTGTGCTCCTTGCTGTTTTCCTTACATAGCGTAGCATTTGGCAAGAGGCTGGCACCAGCTGGAAGGAAGTTTCAGACTATGGGACAATATGGCAATGGAGAGTTCAGGAAGGTTTGGAACTGCTTCACGTACGTTTGCTTAGTGCTGGGTTACGATTTGGTTATGACAACACATGGGTCTATGTTTTTACCATACAGCTGGGGCCAGTAAGCGGGTTAGCTCCATGTCCAACATATGTGTAAGATTGGTTGCAGCAGGGAGGATAAAAACATCTGAATGTGGGTGTATTAGTGACAGGAGTCCGACCATTTGGGATACAAGAAAATTTTCAGATTCATTGTGTCACAATGCTCCAGCATGGCTTCATGCTCTGTCTCATTGCTAAATTACCTTGCATCCTATTTTTGATTATTTTATAGAAGGTTGACTTGAGCCACATGTATTTGCAAAGCTAATATTTTTTTATTGTACTCCCTCCGTAAAGAAATATAAGAGCGTTTAGATCACTCCCTCCGTAAAGAAATATAAGAGCATTTAGATCACTACTTTAGTAATCTAAACGCTCTTATATTTCTTTACAGAGGGAGTATTTGTGTAGGTTGCCGAACAATAATGATCAACATCCGTAAGGATGTATCGAAATGCTGAGTGATTCAATCCGAAGTACAGACCAGACCGTGAAAAAAAAAAGGAAGCCGAAGGTAAGTTTGCCTCTCTGCACTCTGATCTCCAATTCACATTCAGATGGAGTGTTTACTTGGTTTAATCTCATATTCTTATTTACCAGTTCGGACACTACTGGAATCACCCTGTTTGCCCAGTGCCCGAGAAACTCGGGGAAGCCCAGAAAAAGCTTGGCAAAGCCTTTGCCAAGAACTGTTCTCAGCAAAGGGCACACGGAGTACACCCCTCAGTCAAACAAAACTTTGCCGTGAGCCGTCTGTCGGGCACTCGGCATACATATTGCCGAGAACCAAAGACAGGGTCTTGGCAAAATAAAGTGACTTGACGGCCCCTGGACGGAGACGACAGTTGCCACGTGGCACATCGTTTGCCGAGGGTCTATCAAGCACACTCGGCAAACATGAGCTCCCAGGAGAGAGCCACGTGGCCAAGCTTCTGACAGCGGGGCCCACTGTGTGCATTATTGCCGAGAGCTGTACTGTTTTGCACTCGGCAAAACCTAACGAATAGGAGACCGCCACGTGTCCGTTTGTCTGACAGCCGGCCCCGAGACATATGCCGAGCCCAATCTTTTACCGAGAGTCGTCCTCGGCAAACTCCAACGAATAGGAGGCCGCCACGTGTCCACCCATCTAACAGTCGGGCCCTCGCCTTATGCTAACTGCCTGCTTTTGCCGAGCGCCTTCTTGTTCTCGGCCACAGACGGATCTTTGCTCTCGGCAAACTAACGAAAGTTTGCCGAGCTCTTTCCTTTGCCGACTGTTCTTCTCAGTGAACCTCCAAGCCAGAAGCTCCTAGTTCGTGCCACATGTTATCTTTTCCGAGAGCCTCCGATCTGCTCTCGGAAACCTGGCCAGATTGCACCAGTTCGGCCACCTTTGCCGAGAGGTGCTCTCGGTATTTGTTTCTTTTCCGAGTGCTGCACTCGGAAAAAATTTCCCAGCAGTTTTTTTAATTTGGTTTTCAATTACCCCTGCAGCAAAACATATATAGCAATAGTATTTCACATATATATAAATTATATCACATTCCACATATCACAAAAGGTGCCAAATCATCATTCCACAACATAAAGGCAATATATGTTCTCAAGCACACAAAGTACAAGTTCTCAAGCACACACAAGGAAGAGTACGAGCATAGGAAGTCAACAAGCAAGAAGTTTATCAACATAACTTGGAGTTCACATGGTTTTGGATATCGGAGTGGGAACATCAAGGCGTCATTTGGCTTGCTTGCCCAACTCCAAGTGGAGCTACCGGCACATTGTTCAACCCTTGCGATGGATTGAGCTGTAAGCATTTGAGACAATAAGAAGAATGCATATGATAATGACGAAAATGGTGATAGAAAAAGTTCAAACAGAACTCACAACGTTCAAGTCTTGCACTGGCATGTCTGGCACTGGTTTGCCCTGGATAGCATAAAGATTGGCCACTCATTTTGTGCCTCCATCCTAGCCCGGTCTTCATCTTGTTCTCTCTGAATATCCTCCCGCATTCTCCTTTCTTCATCTAGCCGGGTCTACAATATATCAGTGCAATGTCATCACTGTTGAAATGAAAAATGCAGGACCATGAAGGATCAATGAAGAAGAACTGACCTGAATTTCCTCAAACATGACCATGGAATGTGGTATGTAAGGCTCTATGGTAGGACTAGAGCTAGTACTCATAGCCCGGATCGTGGAGAGTCTGGGAAGGGTGGAGGTTATGACGGAATCGACGTGAACCCCCATCCGGCCACCCGGTCTGCCGCCTCCCACGGCAATAGCCACCTTAGGGTCAAAGTCCCCCACGTGAGCGGAGCCGTCAACCACAAACGGAAAACAAACATGACTGCTACTTCATACATTTCCAAGAGCGCCACTCGAAAAACAAACCTTTGCTGAGCGGCAGCTCTCGGCAGAGGGGGCACCTGACTGCTACTGCCAACTACATCTCTTTGCCAAGACCTAAAGAACTCGGCGAAAATGGCCACGTGATATTACCTGGGGAAATGGCTGAGCTATACTGAGAGTCTTGTCAAGCGCTCGGCAATCATTTTCTGCATGAAGATAATGAATTTTTGAAAATGTATGCCGAGACCTCGAAGAGCAGCTCTCGGCAAATCTACCCCCGACGTCACGGAGCCGTCAACCACAAACGGACTTGCCACGTGGCACGTTATTGCCGGGTGCTGTCTGATCAGATCTCGGCATATGGTCCGTTTGCCGAGTCAGTTTTGTTTGCCGAATACGTTTTACCAGGCTCTCAGCAACGGTATGCCTGCGCCGTGTCCTACTCTTTGCCGAGAACAGCACTCGGCTTATACGGTCTTTGCCGAGATCCCACGATTTGGCTCTCGGCGTAGGTGAAAGCACTCGGCGTAGACGGTTTTTCCAGTAGTGGGAGTTCAATTGGAGTTGACAGCACAAAATTCTTAAGAGGCGGCTGATGAACGCGGACCCTAATACTTTTTAAGGAAAAACATGTGAATATTGTGGGATTTTATTGACTGTTCTTGAGAAAAAATGGAGTTCGATTTTCTCTGAAGTACCGAAGTTCTATATGGCATTTTTTCCTACCATACCACGTTTCTGAATGTTCACAACCATGCCAAATGGATCGATCATCTGTATTGGACGAACCATTTAACATGTTATCAGTGAGCTGGGAGTAATAGATAGATGTAATCCATAGATCATAGCAGCGATTCCCGGCGCAGCAAAGCGCGCACATCCATCTTAGATAGATATTCATTTGTGGAACTTCTAATGAGAGACGCCGTGGGCCAGCGGCGCAGCCGTGCACTCGTATCCCTCTAGATACATGAAGAACCATCCCTCAAAAAAAAAAGATACATGTAGAACCGACCACCACTGACTGCTCGCTCGACCAGTCCGCATCCAATAATTACAACGAGGACAATGGCACTGTTGGTGTTGCTGCCTGAAACAACATAAAAGAGTGGTGCCGAGAGAGAGAGAGAGGAGTGAACCAAAGAAGAAGAGAGTGAGGAAGATGAGCAAGGATACTATTGCTAGCACGGTCCCTCTCCTCACCCCCTACAAGATGGGCGCGTTCGATCTCTCCCACAGGTCGGCATTTTCCTCTCTCCATCTCTTCTTTGTGAAAAAAGAGAAAACATTTGGTTGAATGTTTGTAATGCTTTCTCAAGAATTTTTTCGAAAATATGTGCTACAAATCAAAAAATTCAGAAATAGAGCACCGTCGTCGTACACGCGGACGAAACGTTCGTTTCGTCCTACAGTTGGACAAAATGTGCATGATTCGTTTAACCACCGGACGAAACAGATGGTTCGTTGCCTGGTTCGATGAATCTGCATGCTACACGGCTGTTTCCTTGCCTCGGACAACGAAACATGCCTATGTGCTACAGTACACCCACCTGGATATCCTTGCCGCACCGGAGCTCCCCTGGCCGAACCCTCGCGTCACCAGGACCGCATCGACGAGGAGAATCCATTCAAATAAAGAACAACTCGAACCGTGCATCGTGGAGTACGAATTTCGCCGTTCAATCTACATCGACCACCGCAAGCCTACGTCGCGTTCGGTAAGAAATTTTCTAATTACTCGCACCCATCTACTCATCTAGATGCCGCCAACCTTCTAGACATTGTCCTTTATCCTATTGTTGTCGTTGGCCACGCGCATAGGGACGAAAGTTTATATGAGGGGGCCAATGATACACGTATGATCATTGGAGGGGGGCATACATAAAAAATTAGGCATTCAGACATGAGACATGTATGCATACATCGCGCGGTTAGTCGGGTGCGTACTTATACATGCTGGCCTAGGTGTGCGGGTCGGGTGTGTACGTACATGTACAAAGCCGTCGGCCACACAAGTCCTGATGCATGCATGCACTAGGCAGCCTTGCCATGCACGTATGAAGTCAATCTAGCAGAATGCATGCACTAGTGCGTGTGTATATAAACTTCCGTCCCTATGCGCATGGCCAACGACAACAATAGGATAAGGGACAATGTCTAGGAGGTTGGCGGTATCTAGATGAGTAGATGTGTGCGAGTAATTAGAAAATTTCTTACCGAACGTGAAGTAGGCATGCGGCGGTCGATGTAGATTGAACGGCGAAATTCGTCCTCCACGATGCACGGTTCGAGTTGTTCTTTATCTGAATGGATTCTCCTCGTCGATGCGGTCCTGGTGGCGCGAGGGTTTGGCCAGGGGAGCTCCGGTGCGGCAAGGATATTCAGGTGGGGGTACTGCTGCAGGTAGGCACGTTTCGTTGTCCTACGCAACTAAACAACCCTGTAGCATGCAGATGTTCAACCAGGCAACGAACCATCTGTTTCGTCCAGCGGTTAAACGAATCATGCACGTTTCGTTCAACTGTAGGACGAAATGAACGTTTCATCCGCGAGTACGACGACGGTGCTCTATTCTTGAAATTTTTGATTTGTAGCACATATTTTCGGAAATTGTTAAAAAAAAGTTAGCCGAGTGGTTCGGCCGGTCTTCTCCCTCTCTCCTCCGCGGCCGGAGTGGGGGAGGGAGGAGGCTGTAATATTTAGATTCGTTTGCTTTCATTTTTTGTACTTGAATAAGTTGGATCTGGAGCTTGCTCTTCCACTCTTGCTGATCCTCGTTTGGAGCCTTCAAACGGGCGGCGCTTGGTTCTTCCTGCCTCTTGACCTCTTCTCCATGGAGGGAGAGGAGTGGATTTGACGGCAGCTCCTCCAACAAGCCCGGTGCACTAGTAGAAAACAGACCTTTCGTCCGCCCCTTTAGTCTCGGTTTGATTACGGCCCGGGACTACTGTGACCATTAGTCCCGGTTCCAACGGCTAGGAGCGGTCGGGGGCACGGGCATCATTAGTCCCGGTTCATTTTCGACCTATAGTCCCGGTTTGTGATACAAACCGGGACTAAAGGGGTGGTGGCAGGCTGGATCGGGCTGGGTCCCCCACGAGCCCCTTTAGTCTCGGTTTGTATCACAAACCGGGACTATAGGTACAACATATAGTCCCGGTTTGTGATACAAACCGGGACTAAAGGGGCTGGGGGGACTAAAGGGGCTGGGGCCCCCACAAGCCCCTTTAGTCCCGATTTGTATCACAAACCGGGACTAGAGGTGGACCTTTAGTCCCGGTTTGTATAAGCAACCGGGACTAAAGACGTCCCTATATAAACCCTTCGTCCAGCCCGAGCCCATTCTCTCTGTTTTCCCCTTTCTCTCTCTGTTCTTCCCCTTGCTCGAGCTCATCCTCCATTTTTGCCAAAGATTTGTCAAGATTTGAAGGCACCCCATCTATCCAAGTGTTCACAAAGGTTAGCAACTTTGTCCTTTCATCTCTCATTGCTAGATTAGCTCGTGCAATGCTCTATAAGTATAGTGATTTGTGGGTTTTAGTTTGGGAGTAATTATGTGGGAGTTTATTTGATTTATATGCAATTTGAGTTCAAATTAACTTCTTAGTTTGCATATGTGTAGGTGTGGTTTACTTAGTGCCTTCCCGTCCCCGTCCTAACCACCGTCGATCGCCCGCACCGTCCCGTCGCCGGCACCACCTTGGTGAGCCTCTTGTTCTTATCCTTTTTATAAAAAAAAATCTTATTTGTATGATTTAGATAGTTACTTTTATAATTTTCTTACTTGTATGATTGTTTGTTATATATAGTGCCATGACTTTGATATCCATCCCCGTCGGCCCTCGTCCGGTTTATGATTCGGATGTGGTATATTCTCTTTTATAACTATTTGTTGCATTTCGTGTTTATGACAATTATGCCCATCAAGTTGACATAGATATTTTTATCTAGGAGGTATGTGAACCGGAAATTGCAACCGACCCTCTTGTCGAGAAGTTAAATTTAGTTGAAAAAGAAAACGAGTATTTGAAAGAAAAATTGAAAAGAATTGAAGAAGAGAAGATGAAATTGGAGTTGTATGTTGCCGATGTCGTCGATGATCACAAGATCAAGATGGATGCAATGCGCTTGAAGATTAGAAAGATTAGAAAATATGCCGTTAATAAAGAGGCTTGGTATCATTATGTTGTTGGATCAATTATTACCTTAGTTGCGATTTTGATCGCATTTGTTGTTGCATTTAAATGCTTTAGCTAGATAGTTTTATGTTGTTTTATGAGAATAAGTGTGTATGAACTTTATGTATGAACTTGTATTAATTTGGTCTTTTCGGTGTTGTGTAATGAAGATGAGTCGGCAATGGATGTACGATGACCGACGCTCTCCCCAGTTCATTAATGGCGTGCATAGTTTTCTGCGTGCGGCTGAGGCAAACAAGCGGAATGGTTTTATGTGTTGTCCATGTGTTGTCTGTAAGAATGATAGGAATTACTCTAGCTCAAAATTCATTCACGTCCACCTGTTTACGTCCGGTTTCATGTCCCGCTATAACTGTTGGACCAAGCACGGAGAAAGAGGGGTTCTAATGGAAGAGAATGAAGAAGAAGAGGATGATGACAACTATCCTGAGTTCCCTGAATACGATGGTACTACAATGGGGGAAGAGAATAAAGAAGAAGAAGCTGAAGAAGAGGCATCAGATGAGCCCGCTGATGATCTTGGTCGGGCCATTGCTGATGCAAAGAGAAACTGCGAAAGTGAAAAGGAGAAGTTGAAGTTGCAGCGCATGTTAGAGGATCACAAAAAATTGTTGTACCCAAATTGCGAAGATGACAAGAAAAAGCTGGGTACCACACTGGAATTGCTGCAATGGAAGGCAGAGAATGGTGTATCTGACAAGGGATTTGAAAAGTTGCTGAAAATAATGAAGAAGAAGCTTCCAAAGGACAACGAATTGCCCGACAGTACGTACGAAGCAAAGAAGGCTGTCTTCCCTATAGGATTAGAGGTGCAGAAGATACATGCATACCCTAATGACTGCATCCTCTACCGCGGTGAGGAGTACGAGAATTTGAATGCATGTCCGGTATGCGGTGCATTGCGCTATAAGATCAGCCGCGATGACCCTGGTGATGATGTTGAGGGCGAGCGCCCCAGGAAGAGGATTCCTGCCAAGGTGATGTGGTATGCTCCTATAATACCGCGGTTGAAACGTTTGTTCCAAAACAAAGAGCATGCCAAGTTGTTGCGATGGCACAAAGAAAACCGTAAGAAATACGGGAAGTTGAGAGTACCCGCTGACGGGTCGCAGTGGAGAAAAATCAAGAGAAAGTGGCCGGAGTTTGCAGGTGACGCAAGGAACTTATGGTTTGGTATAAGTGCAGATGGCATTAATCCTTTTGGGGAGCAGAGCAGCAATCATAGCACCTGGCCTGTGACTATGTATCTATAACCTTCCTCCTTGGTTGTGCATGAAGCGGAAGTTCATTATGATGCCAGTGCTCATCCAAGGCCCCAAGCAACCCGGCAACGACATTGATGTGTACCTAAGGCCATTAGTTGAAGAACTTTTACAACTGTGGGACATAAAAGGTGTACGTGTGTGGGATGAGCACAAACAGTAGGAATTTGACCTACGAGCGTTGTTGTTTGTAACCATCAATGATTGGCCTGCTCTTAGTAACCTTTCAGGACAGACAAACAAGGGATACCACGCATGCACGCACTGTTTAGATGATACCCAAAGTATATATTTGGATAAATGTAAGAAGAATGTGTACCTGGGACATCGTCGATTTCTTCCGATCAAGCATCTCTTAAGAAAGAAAGGCAAGCATTTCAAAGGTGAGGCAGATCACCGGAAGAAGCCTCGCCACCGTACTGGTGATGATATACTTGATATGGTCAAGGATTTAAAAGTAATCTTTGGAAAGGGTCCTGGCGGACAATCTGTTCCGAACGACGCTGACGGACACGCACCCATGTGGAAGAAGAAATCTATATTTTGGGACCTACCCTATTGGAAAGACCTAGAGGTCCGCTCTGCAATCGACGTGATGCACGTGAAGAAGAATCTTTGTGTGAACCTGCTAGGCTTCTTGGGCGTGTATGGGAAGACAAAAGATACACCGGAGGCATGGGAGGACCAGCAACGTATCCATGGAAAAGACGGCATGCATCCAAAGCAGTATCAAGGTCCTGCCAGCTACGCTCTTACCAAAGAAGAGAAGGAAATCTTCTTTGAATGCCTGCTCAGTATGAAGGTCCCGTCTGGCTTCTCGTTGAATATAAAGGGAATAATAAATATGGCAGAGAAAAAGTTCCAGAACCTAAAGTCTCATGACTGCCACGTGATTATGACGCAATTGCTTCCGGTTGCATTGAGGGGGCTTCTACCGGACAACGTTCGATTAGCCATTGTGAAGCTATGTGCATTCCTCAATGCAATCTCTCAGAAGGTAATCGACCCAGAAATCCTACCAAGGTTACAGAATGATTTGGTGCAATGTCTTGTCAGTTTCGAGTTGGTGTTCCCACCATCCTTCTTCAATATCATGACGCACGTCCTAGTTCACCTAGTCGACGAGATTGCCATTCTGGGTCCTGTATTTCTACACAATATGTTCCCCTTTGAGAGGTTCATGGGAGTCTTAAAAAAATATGTTCATAACCGTGCTAGGCCAGAAGGAAACATCTGCAAGGGCCATGAAACAGAGGAGGTCATTGAGTTTTGTGTTGACTTTATTCCTGACCTTAAGCCGATTGGTGTTCCTGAATCGCGGCATGAGGGCAGACTGGGTGGAAAAGGCACGCTAGGAAAGGATTCAGTAATATGTATGGACGGGCATTCTTGGGCGTAAGCACACTACACAGTTCTACAAAATTCCAGCTTGGTGGCTCCGTATATCGAGGAACACCTGGATAGTGTACGCTCCAAGAACCCGGAGCAGTCTGAGCCCTGGATCAAACGTACACACATGGCATCATTCGGCGGTTGGTTGCAAACACGTCTCATGCATGACGACACTTTTGGAGATGAGCTGTACTCGTTGGCCAGGGGACCATCTTCAACTGTATTGACTTACCAAGGGTACGAGATAAATGGGAATACATTTTACACGATCGCCCAAGATAAAAAGAGCACCAACCAAAACAGTGGTGTCCGCTTTGATGCAGCAAACACCAATAGGCCAAAGGACACATATTATGGTTACATAGAGGAGATATGGGAACTTGACTATGGACGTGATTTGAAGGTCCCTTTATTTCGGTGCAAATGGGTCAATCTGACTGGAGGCGGGGTAAAGCAAGACCCGCGGTACGGAATGACAACAGTGGATCTCAACAATCTTGGGTACACAGACGAACCATTCGTCCTAGCCAATGATGTGGCGCAGGTTTTCTATGTGAAGGACATGTCTACCAAGCCGAGAAAAAGAAAAGATAAGGAAGCGAATACATCATACGATGAGCCAAAGCGCCACATAGTTCTTTCAGGGAAAAGAAACATCGTGGGAGTGGAGGACAAGACAGACATGTCAGAAGATTATGAAAAGTTTCATGAAATTCCTCCCTTCACAGTGAAGACTGACCCAAGCAGCCTGTTAAATGATGAAGATTGTCCATGGTTACGGCGCAAAGGGACACACGCGAAGAAAAAGTTTTATACCCCAAGATCCCACTCTGGGATGTGACCGGCTTCACCGTCATCACTTTCTTCTCTAGTGAGTTTCCGGACTTATCTGGAAAGTCCCACTTCGGACAAACCGGAGGGAATCTTTGTAATAGTTAGGGTATATATGTGTTTTGGCATTTGAAACGCGAAGGAACGCTATTTTTCATGCATTTATTGATTTTTTTGAGCTAAATGACCCTGAAATTGAAAAGCACTACAAATGAACTCTGAAAAGATTGAAACTTGGCATGGTATCATCATTTCACCCACATAGCATGTGCTAAAAAGTTGAGAGGGTTACGGCAAAAACTGGATGCACTTCGTGTACAAACTGGACAATCTCTTTCGAAGTATCAGAGCTTCGGACGAAAACTCATCTGTTACAAAGGCATTTTATTTTTATAAACTTATTTTAACTCCAGACTTTTTGTGCGTTCAATATGCACCATTCAAAGCCACGTCATCAATTTTCAACCCTTTCTGACTTCATTTGCTATTTTTCATGCATTTATTGATTTTTTTGAGCTAAATGACCCTGAAATTGAAAAGCACTACAAATGAACTCTGAAAAGGTTGAAAGTTGGCATGGTATCATCATTTCACCCACATAGCATGTGCTAAAAAGTTGAGAGGGTTACGGCAAAAACTGGATGCACTTCGTGTACAAACTGGACAATCTCTTTCGAAGTATCAGGGTTTCGGACGAAAACTCATCTGTTACAAAGGCATTTCATTTTTTTAAACTTATTTTAACTCCAGACTTTTTGTGCATTCAACATGCACCATTCAAAGCCACATCATCATTTTTCAACCCTTTCTGACTTCATTCGCTATTTTTCATGCATTTAATGATTTTTTTGAGCTATAAAACTAAAAGACCTAAACATAATCTGTTTTTGATTAAAACACCTATTTAAAATAACCTAAAAATTACCAAATTGAACATACCGATAAAACACACTAATATTAAACAGCAGGAAAAAGAATCACTCAAAAATCTATTTTTAAAGTAAAGTTATTCACAAACTAGTGATTCACACAAATTTCATAGAATTCAAATTTAAACTATTCAAATTTGAAAACTACTGGCACTAACAGAAAGTTTATAATTTTTGTGACCTAAACCAAAAAGATTCACTCAAAAACTCTAAATATTTGGCTGTAAGTAGAAACAAAAGAAAAAAAATAAAGCAAAAAACAAAAAAAAAGTGGAAAAGACCTTTAGTCCCGGTTGGAGCCACCAACCGGGACTAAAAAATATGCAAAAAATAAAAAAATGCCCGCCTACTAGGCCATCACGGCCTGCATACGACTAGAAACCCAACTATATATGGGCCAGGATGCAGGCCCGCAGGTCGAGTAGGCCCCACAGGGCAGAGAGTAACGTTAGGCATGCACTGCCTGCTTTAGAGAGGAGCTCGAGACGGCTATCGCAGCGGGGCTTATAAACAGGTGCGAGTGCCTCTCGCTTGGCGAGGTGGGACTAAACCTCCACCACGCCAGGACCAACCCTTTAGTCCCAGTTGGTGGCTGCAACCGGGACTAAAGGCCCCCCTTTAGTCCCGGTGCGAGCCACCAACCGGGACTAAAGGCCTGGGCTTCCCGCCGCTCGGACTGGTGAAATTCACCTTTAGTCCCGGTTGGTGGCTCGCACCGGGACTAAAGGGGGGCCTTTAGTCCCGGTTGAAGCCACCAACCGGGACTAAAGGTCTCTGTATATAAGCGCAACACTTAGCAAAATTTCCAAACTCATCTATAGTTTCCCCCGACGACGGCGCCGAAGACCACGCACGACGCCGCCAGGTTGCCGGATCTCGACGTCGCCAGGTTGCCGGATCTCGACGTCGCCGTCCGGCCGCTCTGCTCCCAAGCGCCGCCCGAGCCTGCGCCGGCGCCGCCACTCCTCCGCGCGCGCCCGCCTCGCGATCGACGCGCGCGTGACCGCTCCTTCACAATCCACCGCGGCCCGAGCCCGCGCCGGCGCCGCTCCTCCCCGCCTCCGGCAGCCTCCTCCGTCTCCGGCGCCGCTCCTTCGTCTCCCGCATCCTCCCCGCCTCCCTCCGCCCCGACGATCCCGGCCGGTGAGCCTCCCTCCTTAATTTTGTTCATCTATTTTTTTCATAGATTGTTTTTTTTTCACTAGATGTTGTAGATGTTTAGTATATGTATGTATGTATACAATGTATGTATGTATGTAGATGAACGGTGGAATTTGCATAGATTGTTTTTTTTAACTAGTTAGTTTTTTTTCTTCTATTTTTTAGTTTTTTATACTTTTAATGTTGTATCATGTATAGTATAGAAAAAAGTTGCATAGAAAAAAGTTGACCATGTATTAAAAATATTTTAATGTTGTATCTTAAAAATATTGATCAAAAACATGTTAATATCTCATTTGGAAAATGTTAATATCTTAATGTTGTATTTGCAAAATTTTGTCATGTATTTGCAAAATCAAGTGAACAAGAATTACAAAAATCATAATCAAGCATTTAAAAAATGTTAAATTTGCATAGAAACATTTTTTGCGTCGACGATGCCCGGCCCGCATCCTCGTCGTCGACTCGGTGGCGACAACCTGCTTGAGAGGCGCCATGTCCGGGACTGGGCTCCGCCGGGCTGGCACTGGGAGGTGCTACCTTCTAGGGCGCGCAGCTTGGTGAGGAACCGGGCTCCCATCGTCGACCCGGAGCTTCTTTGGTGGCAGTCGCGTGGGCCACTATCGGTGCGGAGGCAGCCGGCCCCCGAGGAGGTGGAACGTCGCCGTGTCAGGGAGGAGGACGAGCACGTCCGTCGCTACATGGTTGCGTTGGACGTCAGGTTCTCCAATACCTGGCAGGTTCTTCAGGGATCTCACCCGAGCTATGATCCTATGATGGTTCCTTCTCTTTGGGTGTCCACCGCCCGCGCCTCAGGAACCGCGAGTCAACTGGATTATTCGATAGTATTCGATCTGTATTAGCTAGTGATGTTATATGATAATATTCGAGATGTATTAGTGATAATACTCGAGATGTATTCGAGATTATATTTGATAATATTCGATGATGCATTAACTGGATTATTCGAGATGTATTACTGATAATATTCGAGATGTATTCGAGATTATATTCGATAATATTCGATGATGCATTAACTGGATTATTCGAGATGTATTAGTGATATTATTCGAGATGCATTCTAATTTGAATACTAAATTGTTTTATCTTTCATCTGAATTAGTTAAGCTATGGACGCTAGCGGCAGAGACGACCATGATCAAGAGCATATCATGTTCGACATGATCCGAAACCCAGAGGGTGAACCTGAAGATGACGGCTCACAATATCTGAACAATTCCGGTGAGGGAATATTTGAGGAAGAACCAACAGACGAAGGCCACACAAACAATGATGGCGAAGGAAATGATCTTCAATTAACAAAGACCGGCGAGGTATATATACGGCCTCTGGTGATCATTACATGTATTAATTGATTTGTATATATATATATATATATTAACGAATCTTTCTTCTTTTAGCCCTCCGGATCGAGCAAATCTTCTACAAGCAGGGCAGTACGAGGCCCGGCCAAAAAGTTGCAGGCTGGCATAAAGTACAACATCGATGAGATCAAACCAAATGGCGAACTTGCTCCTAAAAAGAATGCGGACAAATTTACTCGACAGTGCGGAGTTATTGTCAGGGACCAAATCCCGATCTCCGTTCAAGAATGGAATAAGCCAAAGCGAGATCGAGGAGTTAGTTTTGTCGACGAAAGAGCAAAAGATCTGCTTTGGGAAACGCTCATGTCACATTTCACCCTACCAGAGCATTTAACAGATGCAGAACGGAAGAAAGTCAAGAAGAGTGCTCTTTAGAAGATGGCCACACAATTCCGCAACCACAAGAAAAGATTATGGGCCTGCTACGTCGAAGCAGGAAAGCAGACTCCAGAATTCACTGGAGCACTTGAGAAGGCAAAAGATCACTGGGACTTATTTGTGGAGTTCAAGGAATCGGAAGCAGCTAAGGAACGGTCGAGGAAAAACAAGATCAATGCTGAGAAGAAACAGTTTCACCATGTTCTGGGGCCAGGTGGCTACAAGACTGGTCGGCCTAAGTGGGATGAATCTGAGGAAAAGATGATTGCTGCAGGGGTCACTCCAAAAACATTGGGTTGGCCCGACAGGTGCAGGACTTGGTTTTATGCGCATGGGGGAAAGTTGGACCCAAAGACAGGGGAGATTATGGTGCAGGCAAGTCTTAAAGAAGCCTCGGACGCTTTACTTCAAGCAATAGAAGCAGCTCAAACGGGGGCGTTCACGCCCGAGAGAGAGAACGACGAGCTTACACGCACCCTCGGGAATCCTGAACACCCGGGACGAACACGAGGCAAAGGCGTTGTTCCGTGGGTTGAGGGGTTTGCGGACTGGAACGTCAGTTACAGAAGCCGTGCGAGAAAGAAGAAGCAGGAGGAAGACAAGAAGAAGCAGGATGCAGACCGGCTTCAACAGGTAGAATCAAAGCACGCGGAGTTGGAACGCGCTTTCTTGCGGCAGCAGGAGCAGATCGACACACTTAGCCTGGAAAGGGCGTCTCAGCGGCAGCAGCAAGCAGATCCAGCATTGGATAGCACCGTCCCATCTATGCCGAAAAGCAGCATGGGTTCCACGGGGGTCCCGGCCGATGATGCACTGCTGGCTCGCTACCCCGTGGATGATATCGAAGAGACGACAAGTTGTGAGCTACACATGAAAGTGAAGAACATATCCATGAAGGTGGCAGACGGCTATGCTTTACCAAATCCCCCTGAAGCAACCTTCCACGGCAATCCGATTCCACCTGGCTATGCTCGTGTCGGGGTGGATGAAGTTCTGTCGGCATATGACTCACTACAGCTTGACTTTCCTGGAGGTCAAGGGGAGCAGACACTGGGAGAAGCCATACGTGGTATCATTGTATGGAGAAAGGATTCCATCGTCTTTCCAAACTCGACACCAAGGGCACCGACTCCTCCTCCAAGTCCGCCGCGTCATCCGACTCCAACCCACCTCGAGACGGAGCGCAGCGCGAGTCCGCCACCATATCGATCTCCACCGCGTCAGCCGAATCCACCCCACCTCGAGACGGAGCACAACGCGAGTACGCGATATCGATCTCCGCCGCGTCAGCCGACTACAAAGCGGAAGGGAGCACTGTAGGAGGTATGCCCTAGAGGCAATAATAAATGTTATTGATTATCTCCCTGTTCATAATTAGGTTTATGTTCCATGCTATAACTGCTATGGTTCTCGAGTCTGCAATAACCACGAGGCTCGGAGGAAGACTCATATGCACGTGTGGAATAATAAACGGTAAAATGTATTCCTAGTCTGGCCTCTAAGACTGGCTCAAGTATTGCATGATGATCCTGTTTTCCTGATCATGGGCATGGCTATGCCGGCAATTTTGAGGGCACAATGTTAGAAGAACATTTATGTTGAATCGACCCGAATTGTTGTTATGCTATGAGATTCATTCGTCATAAGTTAATGGTTAATAACACAGAGATGGTTAACGTTTGCATAATTCCTTAGACCATGAGAGTATCGAGTTACTTCATGCTTGCTTCATGAACTTTGGGGTTTGTTAAACGTCATCCGTAAATGGGTGGCTATTACGGCGGCTTACGGGTTCATGGAAAAGTATGTCAAGTAACTTGATAGCTCAAGATTGGGATTTGCTCCTCCGACGATGGAGAGATATCTCTGGGCCCTCTCGGTGTTACGGTATCCATCATCGTCTGGCCAGACACTTTGTGATTTGATCACGGGGATGCCGGAACACGGGAACGAGAAAAGAGAACAATATCGGTAACGAGGTAACTGGCATAGTGGACAAGTTGTTGATCCGCGGGGATGCCAACATGTCTCACCTCGGGTATTTGTAACATATCGCAAAGCAACAGGAATAGCACACGGCAACTGGAGGTTCACTCGAATATTCATTCGTGTGGGTATAGGGGTCAATATGGGTGACCCAAAGAACTGTTAGCACTTCGTTGATCTATCAATCAGCATACTCAGGAGCAGCATGAAAGGATTGCGGATTGCCAGAACTTTGTGAGATTCCACCATGCCGTCAAGATCAGGACTACGCAAATTCCAGGGAAGCAACAAGAACATCGGGTAACAGATTTCATCTGCTACCCGCACAAATAATTTTCAGCAATAGATCTCATCTACTACCTAATTATATTGTGCAACACCCATACATCTCTATGTATAGGGTCAGAGACAATGGTAAAAGTACCAAAATGCCCTCATATATTTTCACTATTCATAATAGTGATTCTACTATTCATTAATAGTGTTTCCACTATTTATAAATAGTGTTATCCAGATATTTTCAGATATTTTCAGATATTTCCATCCACTATGAAAATGACCAAAATGCCCTCAAGGTAGATATATGGATATTTACTTGTTGAGACGAAGTCTGGATCTTTTGAATTCATTCATAAGGTTTTCAAAAATGAAGTAGAAGTTATTGTAACAAGAAAATTATGTTTCTACAATTCGATTGCAGAAAGGAATATTTGAGTTACAAGTTTAGCGAATGTCTGATGAGTTATGAAAGGGGTTTCATAACTTGCACCTCCCGGAACACCACTGCAAGTGAAAAGTCCGTGAAGATGTAATCGAACCATTTATGACATGGTAAGATCAAAGATGACATAAATAAATTTGCCATTATCCCTTTTATAGAGTGATGCTTTAGAGACTGCGGCTTTTACACTGAAAAGAGCTCCATCAGGTCTGTTGAAATGACGCCATGGTGTGGTACGCCCAACCATGTTATATCTTTTCTTAACATTTGGAATATGGGGCTTGTGTAAAAGGTTACAAACCTATTCCAAATCAGACAAGTGCTACTTTGTAAGGTTATCCCAAGTCATTGGGTATTCCCCCACCACTATACCGAGGCAAAGGGTTTTGCCGCAAAACGGTATGCTTTTAAAGAGAATAGTTCTTTCAAAAGGTGAGTGGGAGGACAGTGCAACTCGACGAGATAACCAGTATCTTCGTCATCAGATCAAAGGAAAGAAACCTTGGAAGTGATTCCGGAGTTTCCTACTGCGACTGATACGGAAGTCTCTACAATAAAATGTATGGACTTCGGTCGAACTTGCAGCTGAACCACGTAGGCAAAGCTCGTGCAAACCTATCAGGTGCGCAAACGAGATATTGTTGTTAGACAATAGTATACCTACAATACACAAGGAAGCGTTGATGGGCCCTGACTCCGGAATTGGCTAAATGCCAATACAATCTGAGATAGTTTCCATATAAGTGATTCGAGATTAAAATCTTGATACACCTTTCGGAAGACTTAGAATCTAACAGATATTTATGGAACTAAAAACTGATACGGATAAAATGTTTTATCCATAAAGCTCGACTTGTTGCCATAACAAGTTCAAGGAGTTGACTACGATGAGATTGTCTCACCGTAGCGATGCTTGAAGTCGGTTCGGGTTGAACTAGCAATTAATACATATTTCAATCATAAGATATGAAACATGGATGACAAAAGGATTTCCATCTGATGGAAATGAAACCTAGGACTTGTATGTGATACAGTCCAAAGTAATTTGTCGATCCAGAGGATGCTAGTAAGGATGCAAACTTCAGAGTTCCAGCGATGGACAGAAGAGAGCAAAGTGGAGTTGGAATCTTCGTTTTTGATGGAATGGTCAAAGGGGTTTGACTTCATCAAATGGGTATCGAAGATGCTTGTGATTCAAGAAAGTAAGTGGGAGCATAATAATATTTCTAAAAACCTTGTGTACTTGACACATTGTTAATTGGAAATAAATTTCTTGACACGAATTAGGACTTCATTTGAAAATAGTTTTTCGATGAAGTGCTTAGGCTAAATAGCCTCAATATTAGGCATGATGATCTATGGAGATAGATTTACCTAATAGGGCTAAGCTATGAATACATATTGACAAGATGCTAAAACTTTTTAGCATTTAAAAACGCCAAGGAGTGATTCTTGCCGAAGTCACATGGAAAGAGTTTTGCAAGACTCGGTGTCTCAAAACACTGATGAGCAAAATACATGATGGAGATTCCACACACTCTTGTGTTTGGATTAATCATGTATTCCATGGTATGTAAATCAACCAGATATGTCCAATACTCCAAAGTTGTTGCGAGTATAGATACCATAGTGATCAAAGTACTGATCATAGGACAACAGTGAAAGATGTCATTGAGTACTAGAGTAGTAGTGATGACATGTCTTCTCGCAAGCAAAGATTATGAAGTGCTCGTTGTAAGTAATTACATCGATACAGTCTTCATCAATGCTCCATGCGATTTTCGATTTAAGTTAAGGGTTTTGTGTAATACACAATATGGTGGCACGGTAGTTGGAAATTGTTCCAAACAAGATACTGTGGCGAATTCTATAACAAAGGCTGAGTATGTTGACGCTTAAGAAGCAACAAAGAAGTTGTTGAATCATATAGTTCATTCATGAACTTAGTATGGTTCCAAGATGGCTTTGGTTTATGGGACACTATTGCAGATAGTTGCTCCATAGCTCAGTCTGAGGAATCAGGTTTCGACCAATGATTCACACATATGCAAAGCCAAGTCCACACAAAATATGAATTTTGTGAAAGCGTGAAAACGCGAGGATATGCAAAGTTACACACGGAGCTGAAGTTGTCAGATCCGTTGGACATCAGGCTATACCACAAGCGAAGCATATTTTACACCAGTATGCCATAGGTGTAAAGTGCATTAGCATTGACTAGATTATTGACTCTAGTTCAAGTGGGAGTCTGTAGAAGGTATGCCCTAGAGGCAATAATAAATGTTATTGATTATCTCCCTGTTCATAATTAGGTTTATGTTCCATGCTATAACTGCTATGGTTCTCGAGTCTGCAATAACCACGAGGCTCGGAGGAAGACTCATATGCACGTGTGGAATAATAAATGGTAAAATGTATTCCTAGTCTGGCCTCTAAGACTGGCTCAAGTATTGCATGATGATCCTGTTTTCCTGATCATGGGCATGGCTATGCCGGCAATTTTGAGGGCACAATGTTAGAAGAACATTTGTGTTGAATCGACCCGAATTGTTGTTATGTTATGAGATTCATTCGTCATAAGTTAATGGTTAATAACACAGAGATGGTTAACGTTTGCATAATTCCTTAGACCATGAGAGTATCGAGTTACTTCATGCTTGCTTCATGAACTTTGGGGTTTGTTAAACGTCATCCGTAAATGGGTGGCTATTACGGCGGCTTACGGGTTCATGGAAAAGTATGTCAAGTAACTTGATAGCTCAAGATTGGGATTTGCTCCTCTGACGATGGAGAGATATCTCTGGGCCCTCTCGGTGTTACGGTATCCATCATCGTCTGGCCAGACACTTTGTGATTTGATCACGGGGATGCCGGAACACGGGAACGAGAAAAGAGAACAATATCGGTAACGAGGTAACTGGCATAGTGGACAAGTTGTTGATCCGCGGGGATGCCAACATGTCTCACCTCGGGTATTTGTAACATATCGCGAAGCAACAGGAATAGCACACGGCAACTGGAGGTTCACTCGAATATTCATTCGTGTGGGTATAGGGGTCAATATGGGTGACCCAAAGAACTGTTAGCACTTCGTTGATCTATCAATCAGCATACTCAGGAGCAGCATGAAAGGATTGCGGATTGCCAGAACTTTGTGAGATTCCACCATGCCGTCAAGATCAGGACTACGCAAATTCCAGGGAAGCAACAAGAACATCGGGTAACAGATTTCATCTGCTACCCGCACAAATAATTTTCAGCAATAGATCTCATCTACTACCTAATTATATTGTGCAACACCCATACATCTCTATGTATAGGGTGAGAGACAATGGTAAAAGTACCAAAATGCCCTCAGATATTTTCACTATTCATAATAGTGATTCTACTATTCATGAATAGTGTTTCCACTATTTATAAATAGTGTTATCCAGATATTTTCAGATATTTTCAGATATTTCCATCCACTATGAAAATTACCAAAATGCCCTCAAGGTAGATATATGGATATTTACTTGTTGAGACGAAGTCTGGATCTTTTGAATTCATTCATAAGGTTTTCAAAAATGAAGTAGAAGTTATTGTAACAAGAAAATTATGTTTCTACAATTCGATTGCAGAAAGGAATATTTGAGTTACAAGTTTAGCGAATGTCTGATGAGTTATGAAAGGGGTTTCATAACTTGCACCTCCCGGAACACCACTGCAAGTGAAAAGTCCGTGAAGATGTAATCGAACCATTTATGACATGGTAAGATCAAAGATGACATAAATAAATTTGCCATTATCCCTTTTATAGAGTGATGCTTTAGAGACTGCGGCTTTTACACTGAAAAGAGCTCCATCAGGTCTGTTGAAATGACGCCATGGTGTGGTACGCCCAACCATGTTATATCTTTTCTTAACATTTGGAATATGGGGCTTGTGTAAAAGGTTACAAACCTATTCCAAATCAGACAAGTGCTACTTTGTAAGGTTATCCCAAGTCATTGGGTATTCCCCCACCACTATACCGAGGCAAAGGGTTTTGCCGCAAAACGGTATGCTTTTAAAGAGAATAGTTCTTTCAAAAGGTGAGTGGGAGGACAGTGCAACTCGACGAGATAACCAGTATCTTCGTCATCAGATCAAAGGAAAGAAACCTTGGAAGTGATTCCGGAGTTTCCTACTGCGACTGATACGGAAGTCTCTACAATAAAATGTATG
Source organism: Elymus sibiricus (assembly GCA_039707655.1). Taxonomy (NCBI): domain Eukaryota; kingdom Viridiplantae; phylum Streptophyta; class Magnoliopsida; order Poales; family Poaceae; genus Elymus; species Elymus sibiricus. The sequence goes on from CM077674.1 coordinate 395,468,840, forward strand.
GACTTCGGTCGAACTTGCAGCTGAACCACGTAGGCAAAGCTCGTGCAAACCTATCAGGTGCGCAAACGAGATATTGTTGTTAGACAATAGTATACCTACAATACACAAGGAAGTGTTGATGGGCCCTGACTCCGGAATTGGCTAAATGCCAATACAATCTGAGATAGTTTCCATATAAGTGATTCGAGATTAAAATCTTGATACACCTTTCGGAAGACTTAGAGTCTAACGGATATTTATGGAACTAAAAACTGATACGGATAAAATGTTTTATCCATAAAGCTCGACTTGTTGCCATAACAAGTTCAAGGAGTTGACTACGATGAGATTGTCTCACCGTAGCGATGCTTGAAGTCGGTTCGGGTTGAACTAGCAATTAATACATATTTCAATCATAAGATATGAAACATGGATGACAAAAGGATTTCCATCTGATGGAAATGAAACCTAGGACTTGTATGTGATACAGTCCAAAGTAATTTGTCGATCCAGAGGATGCTAGTAAGGATGCAAACTTCAGAGTTCCAGCGATGGACAGAAGAGAGCAAAGTGGAGTTGGAATCTTCGTTTTTGATGGAATGGTCAAAGGGGTTTGACTTCATCAAATGGGTATCGAAGATGCTTGTGATTCAAGAAAGTAAGTGGGAGCATAATAATATTTCTAAAAACCTTGTGTACTTGACACATTGTTAATTGGAAATAAATTTCTTGACACGAATTAGGACTTCATTTGAAAATAGTTTTTCGATGAAGTGCTTAGGCTAAATAGCCTCAATATTAGGCATGATGATCTATGGAGATAGATTTACCTAATAGGGCTAAGCTATGAGTACATATTGACAAGATGCTAAAACTTTTTAGCATTTAAAAACGCCAAGGAGTGATTCTTGCCGAAGTCACATGGAAAGAGTTTTGCAAGACTCGGTGTCTCAAAACACTGATGAGCAAAATACATGATGGAGATTCCACACACTCTTGTGTTTGGATTAATCATGTATTCCATGGTATGTAAATCAACCAGATATGTCCAATACTCCAAAGTTGTTGCGAGTATAGATACCATAGTGATCAAAGTACTGATCATAGGACAACAGTGAAAGATGTCATTGAGTACTAGAGTAGTAGTGATGACATGTCTTCTCGCAAGCAAAGATTATGAAGTGCTCGTTGTAAGTAATTACATCGATACAGTCTTCATCAATGCTCCATGCGATTTTCGATTTAAGTTAAGGGTTTTGTGTAATACACAATATGGTGGCACGGTAGTTGGAAATTGTTCCAAACAAGATACTGTGGCGAATTCTATAACAAAGGCTGAGTATGTTGACGCTTAAGAAGCGACAAAGAAGTTGTTGAATCATATAGTTCATTCATGAACTTAGTATGGTTCCAAGATGGCTTTGGTTTATGGGACACTATTGCAGATAGTTGCTCCATAGCTCAGTCTGAGGAATCAGGTTTCGACCAATGATTCACACATATGCAAAGCCAAGTCCACACAAAATATGAATTTTGTGAAAGCGTGAAAACGCGAGGATATGCAAAGTTACACACGGAGCTGAAGTTGTCAGATCCGTTGGACATCAGGCTATACCACAAGCGAAGCATATTTTACACCAGTATGCCATAGGTGTAAAGTGCATTAGCATTGACTAGATTATTGACTCTAGTTCAAGTGGGAGTCTGTAGAAGGTATGCCCTAGAGGCAATAATAAATGTTATTGATTATCTCCCTGTTCATAATTAGGTTTATGTTCCATGCTATAACTGCTATGGTTCTCGAGTCTGCAATAACCACGAGGCTCGGAGGAAGACTCATATGCACGTGTGGAATAATAAATGGTAAAATGTATTCCTAGTCTGGCCTCTAAGACTGGCTCAAGTATTGCATGATGATCCTGTTTTCCTGATCATGGGCATGGCTATGCCGGCAATTTTGAGGGCACAATGTTAGAAGAACATTTGTGTTGAATCGACCCGAATTGTTGTTATGCTATGAGATTCATTCGTCATAAGTTAATGGTTAATAACACAGAGATGGTTAACGTTTGCATAATTCCTTAGACCATGAGAGTATCGAGTTACTTCATGCTTGCTTCATGAACTTTGGGGTTTGTTAAACATCATCCGTAAATGGGTGGCTATTACGGTGGCTTACGGGTTCATGGAAAAGTATGTCAAGTAACTTGATAGCTCAAGATTGGGATTTGCTCCTCCGACGATGGAGAGATATCTCTGGGCCCTCTCGGTGTTACGGTATCCATCATCGTCTGGCCAGACACTTTGTGATTTGATCACGGGGATGCCGGAACACGGGAACGAGAAAAGAGAACAATATCGGTAACGAGGTAACTGGCATAGTGGACAAGTTGTTGATCCGCGGGGATGCCAACATGTCTCACCTCGGGTATTTGTAACATATCGCGAAGCAACAGGAATAGCACACGGCAACTGGAGGTTCACTCGAATATTCATTCGTGTGGGTATAGGGGTCAATATGGGTGACCGAAAGAACTGTTAGCACTTCGTTGATCTATCAATCAGCATACTCAGGAGCAGCATGAAAGGATTGCGGATTGCCAGAACTTTGTGAGATTCCACCATGCCGTCAAGATCAGGACTACGCAAATTCCAGGGAAGCAACAAGAACATCGGGTAACAGATTTCATCTGCTACCCGCACAAATAATTTTCAGCAATAGATCTCATCTACTACCTAATTATATTGTGCAACACCCATACATCTCTATGTATAGGGTGAGAGACAATGGTAAAAGTACCAAAATGCCCTCAGATATTTTCAGATATTTCCATCCACTATGAAAATGACCAAAATGCCCTCAAGGTAGATATATGGATATTTACTTGTTGAGACGAAGTCTGGATCTTTTGAATTCATTCATAAGGTTTTCAAAAATGAAGTAGAAGTTATTGTAACAAGAAAATTATGTTTCTACAATTCGATTGCAGAAAGGAATATTTGAGTTACAAGTTTAGCGAATGTCTGATGAGTTATGAAAGGGGTTTCATAACTTGCACCTCCCGGAACACCACTGCAAGTGAAAAGTCCGTGAAGATGTAATCGAACCATTTATGACATGGTAAGATCAAAGATGACATAAATAAATTTGCCATTATCCCTTTTATAGAGTGATGCTTTAGAGACTGCGGCTTTTACACTGAAAAGAGCTCCATCAGGTCTGTTGAAATGACGCCATGGTGTGGTACGCCCAACCATGTTATATCTTTTCTTAACATTTGGAATATGGGGCTTGTGTAAAAGGTTACAAACCTATTCCAAATCAGACAAGTGCTACTTTGTAAGGTTATGCCAAGTCATTGGGTATTCCCCCACCACTATACTGAGGCAAAGGGTTTTGCCGCAAAACGGTATGCTTTTAAAGAGAATAGTTCTTTCAAAAGGTGAGTGGGAGGACAGTGCAACTCGACGAGATAACCAGTATCTTCGTCATCAGATCAAAGGAAAGAAACCTTGGAAGTGATTCCGGAGTTTCCTACTGCGACTGATACGGAAGTCTCTACAATAAAATGTATGGACTTCGGTCGAACTTGCAGCTGAACCACGTAGGCAAAGCTCGTGCAAACCTATCAGGTGCGCAAACGAGATATTGTTGTTAGACAATAGTATACCTACAATACACAAGGAAGCGTTGATGGGCCCTGACTCCGGAATTGGCTAAATGCCAATACAATCTGAGATAGTTTCCATATAAGTGATTCGAGATTAAAATCTTGATACACCTTTCGGAAGACTTAGAGTCTAACGGATATTTATGGAACTAAAAACTGATACGGATAAAATGTTTTATCCATAAAGCTCGACTTGTTGCCATAACAAGTTCAAGGAGTTGACTACGATGAGATTGTCTCACCGTAGCGATGCTTGAAGTCAGTTCGGGTTGAACTAGCAATTAATACATATTTCAATCATAAGATATGAAACATGGATGACAAAAGGATTTCCATCTGATGGAAATGAAACCTAGGACTTGTATGTGATACAGTCCAAAGTAATTTGTCGATCCAGAGGATGCTAGTAAGGATGCAAACTTCAGAGTTCCAGCGATGGACAGAAGAGAGCAAAGTGGAGTTGGAATCTTCGTTTTTGATGGAATGGTCAAAGGGGTTTGACTTCATCAAATGGGTATCGAAGATGCTTGTGATTCAAGAAAGTAAGTGGGAGCATAATAATATTTCTAAAAACCTTGTGTACTTGACACATTGTTAATTGGAAATAAATTTCTTGACACGAATTAGGACTTCATTTGAAAATAGTTTTTCGATGAAGTGCTTAGGCTAAATAGCCTCAATATTAGGCATGATGATCTATGGAGATAGATTTACCTAATAGGGCTAAGCTATGAATACATATTGACAAGATGCTAAAACTTTTTAGCATTTAAAAACGCCAAGGAGTGATTCTTGCCGAAGTCACATGGAAAGAGTTTTGCAAGACTCGGTGTCTCAAAACACTGATGAGCAAAATACATGATGGAGATTCCACACACTCTTGTGTTTGGATTAATCATGTATTCCATGGTATGTAAATCAACCAGATATGTCCAATACTCCAAAGTTGTTGCGAGTATAGATACCATAGTGATCAAAGTACTGATCATAGGACAACAGTGAAAGATGTCATTGAGTACTAGAGTAGTAGTGATGACATGTCTTCTCGCAAGCAAAGATTATGAAGTGCTCGTTGTAAGTAATTACATCGATACAGTCTTCATCAATGCTCCATGCGATTTTCGATTTAAGTTAAGGGTTTTGTGTAATACACAATATGGTGGCACGGTAGTTGGAAATTGTTCCAAACAAGATACTGTGGCGAATTCTATAACAAAGGCTGAGTATGTTGACGCTTAAGAAGCGACAAAGAAGTTGTTGAATCATATAGTTCATTCATGAACTTAGTATGGTTCCAAGATGGCTTTGGTTTATGGGACACTATTGCAGATAGTTGCTCCATAGCTCAGTCTGAGGAATCAGGTTTCGACCAATGATTCACACATATGCAAAGCCAAGTCCACACAAAATATGAATTTTGTGAAAGCGTGAAAACGCGAGGATATGCAAAGTTACACACGGAGCTGAAGTTGTCAGATCCGTTGGACATCAGGCTATACCACAAGCGAAGCATATTTTACACCAGTATGCCATAGGTGTAAAGTGCATTAGCATTGACTAGATTATTGACTCTAGTTCAAGTGGGAGTCTGTAGAAGGTATGCCCTAGAGGCAATAATAAATGTTATTGATTATCTCCCTGTTCATAATTAGGTTTATGTTCCATGCTATAACTGCTATGGTTCTCGAGTCTGCAATAACCACGAGGCTCGGAGGAAGACTCATATGCACGTGTGGAATAATAAATGGTAAAATGTATTCCTAGTCTGGCCTCTAAGACTGGCTCAAGTATTGCATGATGATCCTGTTTTCCTGATCATGGGCATGGCTATGCCGGCAATTTTGAGGGCACAATGTTAGAAGAACATTTGTGTTGAATCGACCCGAATTGTTGTTATGCTATGAGATTCATTCGTCATAAGTTAATGGTTAATAACACAGAGATGGTTAACGTTTGCATAATTCCTTAGACCATGAGAGTATCGAGTTACTTCATGCTTGCTTCATGAACTTTGGGGTTTGTTAAACGTCATCCGTAAATGGGTGGCTATTACGGCGGCTTACGGGTTCATGGAAAAGTATGTCAAGTAACTTGATAGCTCAAGATTGGGATTTGCTCCTCCGACGATGGAGAGATATCTCTGGGCCCTCTCGGTGTTACGGTATCCATCATCGTCTGGCCAGACACTTTGTGATTTGATCACGGGGATGCCGGAACACGGGAACGAGAAAAGAGAACAATATCGGTAACGAGGTAACTGGCATAGTGGACAAGTTGTTGATCCGCGGGGATGCCAACATGTCTCACCTCGGGTATTTGTAACATATCGCGAAGCAACAGGAATAGCACACGGCAACTGGAGGTTCACTCGAATATTCATTCGTGTGGGTATAGGGGTCAATATGGGTGACCCAAAGAACTGTTAGCACTTCGTTGATCTATCAATCAGCATACTCAGGAGCAGCATGAAAGGATTGCGGATTGCCAGAACTTTGTGAGATTCCACCATGCCGTCAAGATCAGGACTACGCAAATTCCAGGGAAGCAACAAGAACATCGGGTAACAGATTTCATCTGCTACCCGCACAAATAATTTTCAGCAATAGATCTCATCTACTACCTAATTATATTGTGCAACACCCATACATCTCTATGTATAGGGTGAGAGACAATGGTAAAAGTACCAAAATGCCCTCAGATATTTTCACTATTCATAATAGTGATTCTACTATTCATGAATAGTGTTTCCACTATTTATAAATAGTGTTATCCAGATATTTTCAGATATTTTCAGATATTTCCATCCACTATGAAAATTACCAAAATGCCCTCAAGGTAGATATATGGATATTTACTTGTTGAGACGAAGTCTGGATCTTTTGAATTCATTCATAAGGTTTTCAAAAATGAAGTAGAAGTTATTGTAACAAGAAAATTATGTTTCTACAATTCGATTGCAGAAAGGAATATTTGAGTTACAAGTTTAGCGAATGTCTGATGAGTTATGAAAGGGGTTTCATAACTTGCACCTCCCGGAACACCACTGCAAGTGAAAAGTCCGTGAAGATGTAATCGAACCATTTATGACATGGTAAGATCAAAGATGACATAAATAAATTTGCCATTATCCCTTTTATAGAGTGATGCTTTAGAGACTGCGGCTTTTACACTGAAAAGAGCTCCATCAGGTCTGTTGAAATGACGCCATGGTGTGGTACGCCCAACCATGTTATATCTTTTCTTAACATTTGGAATATGGGGCTTGTGTAAAAGGTTACAAACCTATTCCAAATCAGACAAGTGCTACTTTGTAAGGTTATCCCAAGTCATTGGGTATTCCCCCACCACTATACCGAGGCAAAGGGTTTTGCCGCAAAACGGTATGCTTTTAAAGAGAATAGTTCTTTCAAAAGGTGAGTGGGAGGACAGTGCAACTCGACGAGATAACCAGTATCTTCGTCATCAGATCAAAGGAAAGAAACCTTGGAAGTGATTCCGGAGTTTCCTACTGCGACTGATACGGAAGTCTCTACAATAAAATGTATGGACTTCGGTCGAACTTGCAGCTGAACCACGTAGGCAAAGCTCGTGCAAACCTATCAGGTGCGCAAACGAGATATTGTTGTTAGACAATAGTATACCTACAATACACAAGGAAGCGTTGATGGGCCCTGACTCCGGAATTGGCTAAATGCCAATACAATCTGAGATAGTTTCCATATAAGTGATTCGAGATTAAAATCTTGATACACCTTTCGGAAGACTTAGAGTCTAACGGATATTTATGGAACTAAAAACTGATACGGATAAAATGTTTTATCCATAAAGCTCGACTTGTTGCCATAACAAGTTCAAGGAGTTGACTACGATGAGATTGTCTCACCGTAGCGATGCTTGAAGTCGGTTCGGGTTGAACTAGCAATTAATACATATTTCAATCATAAGATATGAAACATGGATGACAAAAGGATTTCCATCTGATGGAAATGAAACCTAGGACTTGTATGTGATACAGTCCAAAGTAATTTGTCGATCCAGAGGATGCTAGTAAGGATGCAAACTTCAGAGTTCCAGCGATGGACAGAAGAGAGCAAAGTGGAGTTGGAATCTTCGTTTTTGATGGAATGGTCAAAGGGGTTTGACTTCATCAAATGGGTATCGAAGATGCTTGTGATTCAAGAAAGTAAGTGGGAGCATAATAATATTTCTAAAAACCTTGTGTACTTGACACATTGTTAATTGGAAATAAATTTCTTGACACGAATTAGGACTTCATTTGAAAATAGTTTTTCGATGAAGTGCTTAGGCTAAATAGCCTCAATATTAGGCATGATGATCTATGGAGATAGATTTACCTAATAGGGCTAAGCTATGAGTACATATTGACAAGATGCTAAAACTTTTTAGCATTTAAAAACGCCAAGGAGTGATTCTTGCCGAAGTCACATGGAAAGAGTTTTGCAAGACTCGGTGTCTCAAAACACTGATGAGCAAAATACATGATGGAGATTCCACACACTCTTGTGTTTGGATTAATCATGTATTCCATGGTATGTAAATCAACCAGATATGTCCAATACTCCAAAGTTGTTGCGAGTATAGATACCATAGTGATCAAAGTACTGATCATAGGACAACAGTGAAAGATGTCATTGAGTACTAGAGTAGTAGTGATGACATGTCTTCTCGCAAGCAAAGATTATGAAGTGCTCGTTGTAAGTAATTACATCGATACAGTCTTCATCAATGCTCCATGCGATTTTCGATTTAAGTTAAGGGTTTTGTGTAATACACAATATGGTGGCACGGTAGTTGGAAATTGTTCCAAACAAGATACTGTGGCGAATTCTATAACAAAGGCTGAGTATGTTGACGCTTAAGAAGTGACAAAGAAGTTGTTGAATCATATAGTTCATTCATGAACTTAGTATGGTTCCAAGATGGCTTTGGTTTATGGGACACTATTGCAGATAGTTGCTCCATAGCTCAGTCTGAGGAATCAGGTTTCGACCAATGATTCACACATATGCAAAGCCAAGTCCACACAAAATATGAATTTTGTGAAAGCGTGAAAACGCGAGGATATGCAAAGTTACACACGGAGCTGAAGTTGTCAGATCCGTTGGACATCAGGCTATACCACAAGCGAAGCATATTTTACACCAGTATGCCATAGGTGTAAAGTGCATTAGCATTGACTAGATTATTGACTCTAGTTCAAGTGGGAGTCTGTAGACGGTATGCCCTAGAGGCAATAATAAATGTTATTGATTATCTCCCTGTTCATAATTAGGTTTATGTTCCATGCTATAACTGCTATGGTTCTCGAGTCTGCAATAACCACGAGGCTCGGAGGAAGACTCATATGCACGTGTGGAATAATACATGGTAAAATGTATTCCTAGTCTGGCCTCTAAGACTGGCTCAAGTATTGCATGATGATCCTGTTTTCCTGATCATGGGCATGGCTATGCCGGCAATTTTGAGGGCACAATGTTAGAAGAACATTTGTGTTGAATCGACCCGAATTGTTGTTATGCTATGAGATTCATTCGTCATAAGTTAATGGTTAATAACACAGAGATGGTTAACGTTTGCATAATTCCTTAGACCATGAGAGTATCGAGTTACTTCATGCTTGCTTCATGAACTTTGGGGTTTGTTAAACGTCATCCGTAAATGGGTGGCTATTACGGCGGCTTACGGGTTCATGGAAAAGTATGTCAAGTAACTTGATAGCTCAAGATTGGGATTTGCTCCTCCGACGATGGAGAGATATCTCTGGGCCCTCTCGGTGTTACGGTATCCATCATCGTCTGGCCAGACACTTTGTGATTTGATCACGGGGATGCCGGAACACGGGAACGAGAAAAGAGAACAATATCGGTAACGAGGTAACTGGCATAGTGGACAAGTTGTTGATCCGCGGGGATGCCAACATGTCTCACCTCGGGTATTTGTAACATATCACGAAGCAACGGGAATAGCACACGGCAACTGGAGGTTCACTCGAATATTCATTCGTGTGGGTATAGGGGTCAATATGGGTGACCCAAAGAACTGTTAGCACTTCGTTGATCTATCAATCAGCATACTCAGGAGCAGCATGAAAGGATCGCGGATTGCCAGAACTTTGTGAGATTCCACCATGCCGTCAAGATCAGGACTACGCAAATTCCAGGGAAGCAACAAGAACATCGGGTAACAGATTTCATCTGCTACCCGCACAAATAATTTTCAGCAATAGATCTCATCTACTACCTAATTATATTGTGCAACACCCATACATCTCTATGTATAGGGTGAGAGACAATGGTAAAAGTACCAAAATGCCCTCAGATATTTTCAGATATTTCCATCCACTATGAAAATTACCAAAATGCCCTCAAGGTAGATATATGGATATTTACTTGTTGAGACGAAGTCTGGATCTTTTGAATTCATTCATAAGGTTTTCAAAAATGAAGTAGAAGTTATTGTAACAAGAAAATTATGTTTCTACAATTCGATTGCAGAAAGGAATATTTGAGTTACAAGTTTAGCGAATGTCTGATGAGTTATGAAAGGGGTTTCATAACTTGCACCTCCCGGAACACCACTGCAAGTGAAAAGTCCGTGAAGATGTAATCGAACCATTTATGACATGGTAAGATCAAAGATGACATAAATAAATTTGCCATTATCCCTTTTATAGAGTGATGCTTTAGAGACTGCGGCTTTTACACTGAAAAGAGCTCCATCAGGTCTGTTGAAATGACGCCATGGTGTGGTACGCCCAACCATGTTATATCTTTTCTTAACATTTGGAATATGGGGCTTGTGTAAAAGGTTACAAACCTATTCCAAATCAGACAAGTGCTACTTTGTAAGGTTATCCCAAGTCATTGGGTATTCCCCCACCACTATACCGAGGCAAAGGGTTTTGCCGCAAAACGGTATGCTTTTAAAGAGAATAGTTCTTTCAAAAGGTGAGTGGGAGAACAGTGCAACTCTATGAGATAACCAGTATCTTCGTCATCAGATCAAAGGAAAGAAACCTTGGAAGTGATTCCGAAGTTTCCTACTGCGACTGATACGGAAGTCTCTACAATAAAATGTATGGACTTCGGTCGAACTTGCAGCTGAACCACGTAGGCAAAGCTCGTGCAAACCTATCAGGTGCGCAAACGAGATATTGTTGTTAGACAATAGTATACCTACAATACACAAGGAAGCGTTGATGGGCCCTGACTCCGGAATTGGCTAAATGCCAATACAATCTGAGATAGTTTCCATATAAGTGATTCGAGATTAAAATCTTGATACACCTTTCGGAAGACTTAGAGTCTAACGGATATTTATGGAACTAAAAACTGATACGGATAAAATGTTTTATCCATAAAGCTCGACTTGTTGCCATAACAAGTTCAAGGAGTTGACTACGATGAGATTGTCTCACCGTAGCGATGCTTGAAGTCGGTTCGGGTTGAACTAGCAATTAATACATATTTCAATCATAAGATATGAAACATGGATGACAAAAGGATTTCCATCTGATGGAAATGAAACCTAGGACTTGTATGTGATACAGTCCAAAGTAATTTGTCGATCCAGAGGATGCTAGTAAGGATGCAAACTTCAGAGTTCCAGCGATGGACAGAAGAGAGCAAAGTGGAGTTGGAATCTTCGTTTTTGATGGAATGGTCAAAGGGGTTTGACTTCATCAAATGGGTATCGAAGATGCTTGTGATTCAAGAAAGTAAGTGGGAGCATAATAATATTTCTAAAAACCTTGTGTACTTGACACATTGTTAATTGGAAATAAATTTCTTGACACGAATTAGGACTTCATTTGAAAATAGTTTTTCGATGAAGTGCTTAGGCTAAATAGCCTCAATATTAGGCACGATGATCTATGGAGATAGATTTACCTAATAGGGCTAAGCTATGAATACATATTGACAAGATGCTAAAACTTTTTAGCATTTAAAAACGCCAAGGAGTGATTCTTGCCGAAGTCACATGGAAAGAGTTTTGCAAGACTCCGTGTCTCAAAACACTGATGAGCAAAATACATGATGGAGATTCCACACACTCTTGTGTTTGGATTAATCATGTATTCCATGGTATGTAAATCAACAAGATATGTCCAATACTCCAAAGTTGTTGCGAGTATAGATACCATAGTGATCAAAGTACTGATCATAGGACAACAGTGAAAGATGTCATTGAGTACTAGAGTAGTAGTGATGACATGTCTTCTCGCAAGCAAAGATTATGAAGTGCTCGTTGTAAGTAATTACATCGATACAGTCTTCATCAATGCTCCATGCGATTTTCGATTTAAGTTTAGGGTTTTGTGTAATACACAATATGGTGGCACGGTAGTTGGAAATTGTTCCAAACAAGATACTGTGGCGAATTCTATAACAAAGGCTGAGTATGTTGACGCTTAAGAAGCGACAAAGAAGTTGTTGAATCATATAGTTCATTCATGAACTTAGTATGGTTCCAAGATGGCTTTGGTTTATGGGACACTATTGCAGATAGTTGCTCCATAGCTCAGTCTGAGGAATCAGGTTTCGACCAATGATTCACACATATGCAAAGCCAAGTCCACACAAAATATGAATTTTGTGAAAGCGTGAAAACGCGAGGATATGCAAAGTTACACACGGAGCTGAAGTTGTCAGACCCGTTGGACATCAGGCTATACCACAAGCGAAGCATATTTTACACCAGTATGCCATAGGTGTAAAGTGCATTAGCATTGACTAGATTATTGACTCTAGTTCAAGTGGGAGTCTGTAGAAGGTATGCCCTAGAGGCAATAATAAATGTTATTGATTATCTCCCTGTTCATAATTAGGTTTATGTTCCATGCTATAACTGCTATGGTTCTCGAGTCTGCAATAACCACGAGGCTCGGAGGAAGACTCATATGCACGTGTGGAATAATAAACGGTAAAATGTATTCCTAGTCTGGCCTCTAAGACTGGCTCAAGTATTGCATGATGAACCTGTTTTCCTGATCATGGGCATGGCTATGCCGGCAATTTTGAGGGCACAATGTTACAAGAACATTTGTGTTGAATCGACCCGAATTGTTGTTATGCTATGAGATTCATTCGTCATAAGTTAATGGTTAATAACACAGAGATGGTTAACGTTTGCATAATTCCTTAGACCATGAGAGTATCGAGTTACTTCATGCTTGCTTCATGAACATTGGGGTTTGTTAAACGTCATCCGTAAATGGGTGGCTATTACGGCGGCTTACGGGTTCATGGAAAAGTATGTCAAGTAACTTGATAGCTCAAGATTGGGATTTGCTCCTCCGACGATGGAGAGATATCTCTGGGCCCTCTCGGTGTTACGGTATCCATCATCGTATGGCCAGACACTTTGTGATTTGATCACGGGGATGCCGGAACACGGGAACGAGAAAAGAGAACAATATCGGTAACGAGGTAACTGGCATAGTGGACAAGTTGTTGATCCGCGGGGATGCCAACATGTCTCACCTCGGGTATTTGTAACATATCGCGAAGCAACAGGAATAGCACACGGCAACTGGAGGTTCACTCGAATATTCATTCGTGTGGGTATAGGGGTCAATATGGGTGTCCACGGTTCCGATGTTGATCATTGATCGGAAGGGGTTCCGGGTCATGTCTATACTTCACCGAACCTATAGGGTCACACGCTTAAGGGTCATCTATCTGCTGAATACTAGACGGGGAGTCTGAGAGAAAATCACCGAAAAAGTTTCGGACGAAACGAAACGTTCCGGAGAGGATATCGGAATAGTTCCGGTGAAACTGAAAAGTTGTTTCAGGGTATTCCATAAAGTCAAATTGGTTTCGGCACATGCCTGGAAATTATTGGAAGGTACCAGAATTGTTCCGGTAACTTCTGAGATTTTTCAGAGACAAAAACCGGAAATGTTCCGGACTGCCGGAACCGCTTTAGTTGCTTTTCACAGATGAAAATCACTAAACCGAAAAGTTGTTTTGGAGTACACCATAAAGTCAAAATGGTTTCGGCACATGCCTGATAATTCTTGGAGGGTGCCAGAATCGTTCTGGAAACTTTCTGGAATTTTCCGGGATGAAAACCGGAAATGTTCCGGAGCTGCCGGAACCGCTTCAGATGCTTTTCGCAGATGAAAATCACTAAACCGGAATTGTTTCGGATCGCGTTGAAAATTATTTTAGTGGGTACTGGAAATGTTCTAAGCCCACATGAATATTTTCAGTTCGAACGGACGCTGAAATATGTCGTCGTGAATAGTGAAAGTGCTTTTTGGATTACTTTTTGGAAAGCCACCTTTTTGGGCTTTTGCTCCAAAATATCTTGGAGATGACATGGATGGATGTGGCTGGAATTTCAGCCCCTCCACCCCTCCTTCTCCTATAAATAGAGGTGGAGGGGGCAGCCCAAATCTGATCCTTGCTCTCATACACATGCCATAGACTTGTCTGGCTTCTCTCTCCCTCCCAGCGAAATAGTTTCGTAGAGCCGAAAGGCTGTCTGGGTTCCGGCAGGAACTAGTTCTGGACGGCGAAGCCCTGCCGGATAGTTGAGACCGTATGTGTGCAACTCTGTAGAGAGATCGTAGTTTCGGTCTTAGTTTGAGAGTGCCTCCCGAAGGGCTGTCCGAGTGACTGTCCGAGTTTCGATGGTCCTCCCGAAGGGCTGTCCGAGTGACTGTCCGAGTTTCGATGGTCCTCCCGAAGGGCTGTCCGAGTGACTGTCCGAGTTTCGATGGTCCTCCCGAAGGGCTGTCCGTGACACCGTCCGAGGGACTGTCCGACCGTCTCCCGGAGGGCTGTCCGGGGGCGGATGAGGGTATACATCCTCGCGGTTGGGAGGTTGTAAATCCTAGCTGCGGGGATCTGCACCGCCGATCGTCATCGACTCTACTTCTGCTGCGCTACGAGTCGGTAACGAAACAGATCAAACCTTGTATGAAGTCTCCATAGTGATCCTGGGCTAGTACGTAGGTCGGAAATTTTTTGTTTTCTGCTGCGTTACCCTACAAGCACCAAAGAAGAAACCCGAGCCTCCTGCCAAAAAGAAGTTGGCTTACGAGATGACTGAGAATGAAACCAAAGCCCAAGTGGCTTCCGAAGTGCAGGCCCATTTTGCACCGAAACCGCCCCCGCCGCCAAAGGAGAAAATACCTGAGAAAGTCGTACAACACTTTCTGCATCTTGCTAAACCGGCTATGGAGAAAAGGCAATCAGACTATGTACGCTCTATTAGCAAGTCATATCATCAACAAAAAAAAGCAGCAGTCGAGCCTTACAGGTAGTAATAAAAGCGGGAAAACTGTATCCCAGCTCGGAGAACAGGCAGTGCAATCGATCCCCCCGCTCAAGGTGAGTACCGATAAGGCGGTAACCGACGCTGATAGAGAGATGGCTAGAGAGATGGGTATCACTGTTGAACAACTCCTAGGCATCGAGGAAGTCCCCACGATGGATCCGAAGGAACTAGCATGGAAATATGTCCCCGGGAACCCTCTGGTCAGGCCTGATGAGGAGGAGCTTCTATCAACGCAAATGCACAAATTGCATGACTGGTACCTGAGAGAAATAAAGGCCGGGCAAGAGAGCCTCATGGTGAAAGTCAAGCCAGAGCATTACTTCCATGGAAAAGATGTGTGGATTGAATTTCCAGAAATTTTTCAGTTATTCAATCAAGACGCACTCGACAAATCTCACGTCAGTTGCTATTGTCTGTAAGTAATTTCTTTCTGTAATTTAAGTCTCTAGCTCAGCTCGTTCATTGCCTGTAATTATCCTCACTATATTCTTTTCTGTGGTATTATGCAGAATGAAGATTTTTTAAATGAACAGAGATGGAGTCTATGGCATTGGGTTCATTGACCCAAATACCGTTAGTGAAAATACGATACAAGACTACTCCGAAGACACAGAGAATAGCTTGCTAATGTTTTTGAAGGAACTAAATACCAGACCAGAAATACTTTTTCCTTCCAACTTCAGGTGAGTGTTACTGTCTTGTACTACAAATTCTATTTTTGCTTACTCGATGTTAAGTGTAGTTGATGAGTTATGCATGCCCGCTTATACAAACGTGTGCGCAGATTTCACTGGATCCTGCTAATCATTAGAATTGACGAGGGAACTGTTGAAGTACTGGACTCACTAGGTAAAGACCCTGAAGAATACAGAACCCTGAAGTTGATGCTCGACAGGTAATTTCAATCATTATCGCACTATGTCGGCCTCTTTAGTTCATTTCCTGATATCAAGTAATTAATAACTCCTTTATTCATTTTCTTTGCCGGGCAGGGTTTGGAAAAAGTTCATCAAAGAGGTTGTCGGTCAATGGAAACCACAGCTGAAATGGCGACGGTCCAAGGTAATTAAGTAGTACTAGCTACGTCCGCGCATCTCTTTAATTCTAGTTTCAATACCATTATCATGCTTGATTATTATCTGATTGAATTCTATTCTCGTAAAGTACTGTATGAGGCGGGAAAAGGGGACAAATGTATGTGCATACTACGTTTTCGAGAACATTCGCTCTATTACCGAAAAGAAATAAGATGAAAGATATCTTTGGGTACGTAAACACTATTCACATTTTTTTATCATGATCTAATATATATACACACAACTAATATTTTCATATTGATCTCCTTCTTTAAAGATGTTGGAGATGCGGGATAGGCTCCTACCAAAGGACCGCATACGAGCACTTCAAGAGGAAATGGCGGGATTTTTGCTTGAGCAGGTCATATCTCCCGACGGAGTATACCATTTCACCTAATGCCTGCATGTAATGATCTGCAAATTGTAGGAGAAATTGTATATACCAAATTGTATATATATATATATATATATATATATATATATATATATGTGTGTGTGTGTGTGTGTGTGTGTGTGTGTGTGTGTGTATGCATGGTCGTACGAGAAATTCTATGATATATGATTGGTTCTACGAGAAATTCTATTATATATGCATAACGTGTACAGTACGTAGTAGCGTAAAATATGTTTGAAATGAAAAAAATTAAATGAAAAACACAAAATGAAAAGGAAAAATAAACAATAAACCCTAAACCCCTAAACATTTAGTCCCGGTTGGTGTCACCAACCGGGACTAAAGGTCCCCAGCCCCCGGCGCACGCTACCGGCCACGTGGCAGAGATTTAGTCCCGGTTGGTGTCACCAACCGGGACTAAAGGTCCCCAGCCCCCGGCGCGCACTGCCGGCCACGTGGCAGGGATTTAGTCCCGCGTTGTGGCCAACCGGGACTAAAGGGGGGGGCCTTTAGTCCCGATTTATTAGTCCCGGTTGGTGAACCGGGACTAAAGGCTCTTTCCAACCAGGACTAAAGGCCGTTTCTCTACTAGTGGTGGTGGCCTTCCAGATCCGGAGGTAGGCTCTCTTTTCCTTCTACTTTCTTCTTGCCGTCGTGGTGATGGAAGAACTGGGATCGATAAAGCGATCCGGTCCTGGAGCTCATCCTCAGCGGTGATTGTGGTGTTATGGTGCTGGCACTCGCCGGAGTTCTCTTCCTTCCCGGGAGGAGCTGCTCCTGGAGATCCATGGGCAACGTACGTCGCTCTGCCGCCGCTGACTCATCTTGTCCAAAGGCGAATTCTCTTTTCCTTCCGGTCAAAGAAAGGGAGGCGGTACCAGAAAATAGAAAATTTAGCGGTTCCGCTGCCGGCAATTTTGACCCATTTGACCTATTGCCACAACTAATTCACAAACTGAACTACATACGTAAAAATTTCACCGGTCTAACCCTTTCATGTGGCGCCCGACACGAAGGCGCCACACTACACTATGTGGCGCCTTAGTAAAAGGCGCCACACCCCGGCCACGCTGGCGCCCCCGTGGCAGGTCGACCCCACTACCGAGCGAGCTACAGCCGTGACCAGAGCCTTCAAAATGCTAAGTACCAGTGTGGCGCCTTACACTAAGGCGCCACACTGTGCTGTGCGACGCCTTAGTTCAAGGCGCCACACTGTGCCGTGTGACGCCTGGGCCAAAGGTGCCACATTATCAAGAACAAATGTCCCGTACAGTGAGGGAGGGAGAGTGAAGCTATGCATGTCAGTTTATTGAAAAGAAAGAGGGAGGGAGAGAGACTGAGAGAGTGAAGCTATGCATGTCAGTTTGCTGAAAAGAAAGAGCGAGGAGAGAGAGCAAGCTTTGTGCATGCATGTGTGACTGCTTTCAAAGAGAGAAAAATGTGAGAAGAGAGAGATTATTTTGTGCATGCATGTGTCAGACTGTTTCCTGCAGGCCTAGTCTTTCTGCATGCTACTTCCTCCCCCCGTCGTTGTTTGTCTGTTTAAAAAAGCCTGCCTAATTACTCTGGTACTGCAAAGCAACTGTAATTGGACAGTGGCTAGCACATATTTTATTGCCGCTTGACGGGCTAAGACGGGTTGGTAGATAAATTGCAAGGTAAATAAAAGATAAGTAAATTACAGCAAATAAATGGAGATTTGGTAATGTGATACCCCCAAACCCTAATTATATATTAAGCCAGTTAACTTGCCATGTCATCATGATTAATAAAGCCAAGTTGCAATTAAGGAATGAGCCAACTTCAAATTCAAAATTAAAATGCAAGTTCAAGAATTATTTTAACAAGCAGTCCACCAAAATTATGGGTAATATCCTAAATATTCCCTAAGTAATTGTCATGGAGAAAACCACCATGTTTGAATTCCCATTTTGCCCTAGAAATTGTTTTAGTGGACCAGCACGACTAA
Organism: Elymus sibiricus; assembly: GCA_039707655.1. NCBI lineage: Eukaryota > Viridiplantae > Streptophyta > Magnoliopsida > Poales > Poaceae > Elymus > Elymus sibiricus. The sequence continues at coordinate 395,487,239 of CM077674.1, forward strand.
GCTAGACCATTCTGATATCTAAAGATACTTGCCCTTTTCGAAATGGCCTGAAACTTTTGGAACAGACCCATAATCGTTTGGTAGCTTAGCTGAAATGAATACCAAACCACAGCTAAACTGAAAAACAGAAATAGAAAAGAAAAAAGGACCTAAACTACTGTGCCTCTGGGCTCAAGTGCCACAGTGCAATGTGGCCCAGCCCCGCAGGGCCTTCTCCTTCCTCTGTACAGGAGGAGGAGGCAGAGCCAGGGCATGGCCGTCATCCACGGCACCCTGGCCGCTGCTATCGCCGTGTCGAACGTCCAACGGACCCGGTGGACGAACCCTAATCCCCTCACGAAAAGGTGCGACGACACCCGGGTGTCCCGGCACCCTCCAGTCTTAGCCCGTCAAGCGGCAATAAAATATGTGCTAGCCACTGTCCAATTACAGTTGCTTTGCAGTACCAGAGTAATTAGGCAGGCTTTTTTAAACAGACAAACAACGACGGGGGAGGAAGTAGCATGCAGAAAGACTAGGCCTGACAGGAAACAGTCTGACACATGCATGCACAAAATAATCTCTCCTCACGTTTTTCTCTCTTTGAAAGCAGTCACATATGCATGCACAAAGCTTGCTCTCTCTCCTCGCTCTTTCTTTTCAGCAAACTGACATGCATAGCTTCACTCTCTCAGTCTCTCTCCCTCCCTCTTTCTTTTCAATAAACTGACATGCATAGCTTCACTCTCCCTCCCTCACTGTACGGGACATTTGTTCTTGATAATGTGGCGCCTTTGGCCAGGCATCACACGGCACAGTGTGGCGCCTTGAACTAAGGCGTCGCACAGCACAGTGTGGCGCCTTAGTGTAAGGCGCCACACTGGTACTTAGCATTTTGAAGGCTCTGGTCACGGCTGTAGCTCGCTCGGTAGTGGGGTCGACCTACCACGGGGGCGCCAGTGTGGCCGGGGTGTGGCGCCTTTTACTAAAGCGTCACATAGTGTAGTGTGGCGCCTTCATGTCGGACGCCACATGAAAGGGTTAGACCGATGAATTTTTTAAATATGTAGTTCAGTTTGTGAATTAGTTGTGGCAATAGGTCAAATGGTTCAAAATTGCCTCCGCTGCCTAGCGGCGTGGACCGTACCTGCTGCCAGCTAGGTTGTGTATGGCTAGGCATCGTAACACATGCAATGTATCTCCATCTTTCTCAGCTTTTGCAGCAGTTTGTATCTCCAGGGCCAGGCCCCACTGAGGTCCCACCACGTTTAGCTTTTGCAGCAGTTTGTATTCCAAGGGCCAGGCCCCACTGCGGTCCCACCACATCCCCACGACGTTTTGATCCTGGCGGAGACTCATCCCGTGATTGTTATCGACTAGATTTTTTTTTTGAACATGGAGTGGCCCCGAAGGGCCTGCATACCATTACCAACGGCGGTGGGCACAAGTTACAACAAGAGCCAGCAAGAAAACAGAAATTACAATCAAGCCCCTGGATATTACAAAGAGGACCCTAAAAAGAAAGTGAAAAAAGCAATCAAGTCCTCCGCCACCACCCACGATCCGAGCGCTCGCGCCATGGCCGTCTTCACCGATGCCGGGGATGACACCACTTGGCACCGAGTAGACGTCGAGCGCCATGACGAGCGTCACCAAAGGCCTCCATATGGAGGTTGAAGGGTCGCCGGGAATCCACACCGGCGAGCAGCGCGACCACCAGATGGCCATCAGAGTCGGCCGGCAAACGAAGGCCGCCGAGATTGTACTCCATAAGACAGTACCCCAACTCCAAGACAGCCCGCCGCCAGAGCTGAAGACGTCAGCCTGCCACTTCCTCCCAGCGCCGCCACTGCGAGCAGAGGAAATACGCAGAACTGGCTCCGCAGCCGAAGACGAACTGCCGACGCTGACCTTATTGAAGGAGTTGCCGATGCCCTTGTTCCTCATCGCCTCTGGCCCCGACCATGGAAGGGCCGCCACGAGACGCAGAAACATCAGCCAGCACCAGATCCGGCCAGGAAGATTCAGCACCAACTCCACGGCACAAGGCCGACAACCAGCACGAAGCCGACAACCAGCATCTCGCCGAGACAAACACCTAAACCTACTTTTATTTGGCCTAATATTTACATCCCCAGTTCCGGCACCTCTCCTCAGCACCTTCCGGCCGGCAACGCCGCCGAGAAGGCCCTCAGATCGGCCCAGCTTGCCTGGGACGACTCTCAAGGGAGGCAGAAGGGGGAGGAGCTCTCGAGAAGAGAAAAGCCGTCATTGACATCAGTTAATTTAGTTTACTCAGAGATAATATTGTTTTAATTAATATAAATGTGTGAATCCAAAATACAGATTTTAATTATTTAAAAAAAATGAATTCCACTAGTTTTAAATATGTGATTTCACTTAATTCGAAACACTGATTCCAGTCAACTCAAAAATAGAATTTCACTTATTTCAAAGAAGTGATTTCACTTATTTCACACAGTTCAAGAAAATGTTTTCGCTCTTTTCAGAAAACCGATTTCAATCAATTCGTAAAACTTATTTCACTAATTTCACAACCCCGGTTTTATTCATTTCAAAAGGTTTATTTCACTCATTTTAGTTGGTCGATTTCACTCATTTTTAGATTTCACTCATTTTAAAAAAGCTCTTCCGAGAAAAACTAATTTCACTTAAAAAACGCTCTTCCGAGAAAAACTTATTTTACTCCTTTCTTAAAAAATAGATTTGACTCATTAATTCAAAACTGAGAGTGTGAATATATTCAAAACATTGTTTTCATTTGAGAACATTGAAATCAGAAAACCGATTTCAGTCAATTCTAAAAACTTATTTCACTCATTTCAAAACACCGGTTTCATTCATTTCAAAAGGTTTATTTCACTCATTTTAGTTGGTCGATTTCACTCATTTAAAAAGAATCACTCTTCCGAGAAAAACTAATTTCACTAAAGAAATCGCTCTTTCGAGAAATAAGCTGCATCACTATAAAATATAATTGAAATTGAAATATGTTTGAAAATTCAAACTAATCAAAATATATCCAAGATTGTTCTCTATTTAAAGATCTTGTCGACCTGAATTCAAATATGTAAAAAGTTTGAAAAGTAAAAATTCGGTTCAAAAGTTAGGATCAATTCAAGATGCCACATTGAAAATAAAAGGCAAGTTTTTTATTTGGAGATAGGAGGACGGGACGTGCATGCAGCCACCACCCACCCCTCCTGTGTCGTACTCTTCCGACAAAAAGCATCCTTCACTCTAGTACTTTTCCTGACAAAAGCATGTGCATGTATATTGCCGCAAACAGATTTCTATAGCAGCAATTGATAATTAATAGGTGGGTCCCCGCACGAATCACAACCCGGACATGGACGATGGATTCTCTGCCGCTAGGTAGCGGAACCATTTAATAGTGTCTTTGCGGGCGGTACCAAGACTGCAAAGGTGGCTATGTCTCCCCGCTTCGGCTATCGGCTGGAGATGCTAAGGCCTTCTTTGGTCTAGAGGAATTTCATAGGAAATCTATAGGATAGGATTCTTGTAGTAAATTTTTCTTTAGAGCCCTTTGGTTCATAGGAATGGATTCCTATTCCTACATAGGATTGGTTGCTATCCTTCACATTTCATAGGAAAATAAATATGAGCGTAGACTCAATGGAAAAAATCTTATGATGTGAACCAAATGACATATCTTTTCCTATTCCTACTCATAGGATTTGAGATACATGTCATCTCATTTCCTACAAGTTTTATATTCCTATAATAATCCCATCCTATGAACCAAAGGAGGCCTAAGTCGGCGACGACGAGTACCCCTGCTGAATCTTCGATGTTGGATTGAGTTGCAATTCTTCGTTTCGATCTGGGTCCCCTTTGCAAAGTCCTTGGACTTGGGTGTAAATTTTACTTTTGTTTGGAGCTGTACTGTCTCTAGTATATATAATCTAATAAACTCTAGGTCCTTAAAGACCCGCTTCTGTTCAAAAAAAAGGAAGATAATGCCATATGTTCTAAAAAAAAACAACGAGCAGAACCTTTGTGCCCCTCCCTCTCCTACATAGGCAAAAGGGGGGCGAAAAACTTTTTCTCATCCGCCGTCGGCTGGGCTACGGGCTCTCCTACTCTCCCCTCGTCGCTCCGGCGGCGGAGGGAGAGTGGGGGAGCCCCGGGTCCTCTCAATCGGCTTGTAGATACTGGTAGGATAGCTGTGTCGTGCGACGACGCTCGGTCGGTGACGCTGCCGCCGTCGCGAATAATGTCTTCCGGGCCACCACCTCGACAACGTCGTTTGATGGTGTTGAGGAGCCGCGGATCTGTCTCTTCGCCTTTCGTTCGGGCCGGTGGTGCAATGGTTTCCTGGCGAGGTCTTCAAGGCGGCGGTGGAGGCCGAGCTCAGGGATTTTGTTCTTTAGCTCCGTAAGGGCAACTCCAACGCAGCGACACATTTCGTCCACGCGGACAAAAAACACAGCCCAACGTAGACCCATTTCCATTTTGTGTCCGTCGGACCCATTTCTGCCCCAAATTTGTGTCAGATTTGCGTCTGAAGCGGACACAAACCAGACGTTTTCTGCGTCCTCCTCGTCCGCCTGTGTCCTGTCATGGCCGGCCTAGGTCCACCTGCCATCCACCCACCATCCCATCTCTCTCTCCTCCTTTTCCTCTGCCCCCACCACCCACACGTCCCTTTGGAGTGCACGCGCAGCCGCCGAAGCACCTTAACAGGACGGGAGAGAGCACCCTTGAGGTCGCCGGTGGTCGCACTGGGCTGGAGTCCTCGCTGCCGTTCTGGACCTCTCGTCCACCCTCTCTCCTTTGCTTCGATCCTACTGGATCCAGGCGAAGGTGAAGGGGATCTGGAAGCACGGGGTGCACTGCCACGCACGGAGTCCCCTCGCCGTCGTCCCGCGAGGCCGTGCCCACCAGCAGCCGGAGCCGTCTGCGCGCCCTGCCTCCGCGCCCGCCCCCTCGTGCTGGCCGCCGAGCGCGACAGGGCCGGGCCAGCAGCGGCGCCGACTGCAGCAGCACCAGCCGAGGCAGCTCGCCCACGCGCGGGCGCGCCGGGGCCGGCTTCCCGCGGTCCTCCGCGTCACCCTTCTTGCCGCGTGGAGGGCTTCATCCCTTCGCGCGTCGTGCCGCGCCGCACCGCACCGCGCCATGCTCGCCGTGCCACCCCCGCCGTGCCGCGCTCGCCCAGCCTCGTCTCACCCTGCCGCGCTCCGGGGACCTGCAGGCGGGCTCCGCCGCAGGCTGGACGAGATCAGGCGGCGGTTCGAGCTCGACCGCCGGCGTGCTCCACGCGCCGCCACCATCTGCTCTCCCCCCCTCTTCTTTTCTTCTGTCCGACGTGCCGGCTCGAAGGACGCAGCAGCGGCGGCGCTCTGCCTTGTCGTGTCGCCCTCACCAGGTGTTCGACGAAATGCCGGGGCGGACATGTCACAAAATGGAGCAGCACCGTTGGGTACAAAAACCATGTCCGGCCGTGTCCGCCTGTCCGATGTCTGTTTTGCCGACCCAAACGGACAAAACGCGGACAAAAGTGAACACGATTTGGGTGTCCCGGTTGGAGTTGCCCTAACAACCTACAAGTAGCAAAACTTAAATTTTGCGCGCATCTTTGCATGCGTGGGAATCTTGTGGCTCATGTTGCCTCAGGCTATGAATTATAACGGTCCTGGTGCATGTATAACGGTCTCTAAAGCTGCAAGAAAACGATCATTTTGCATGTACAAGGGTGTTTCTTTATCAAAAAGAAGGTACAAGGGTGTTTAATAAAAGCTCCTTGAATAAGTGCTTTGTTTCTAATGTTCCAGAAAGCATAGGACAACGCCGTAGAGCTCAACCAAGTAATGCGACGAGATCAACCCAGCAGACCTTGACAATGGTGTCCCTAATGCAACCCCACAAACCTAGTTTATCTAGCACTTCCTCAACGCCGAAGGCACATGCCATGGGGGCATTGTCTAGAACATGTTGACGCATCAGGATCGAGTCCAGTGAATTTTCTTTGGAGTATAAGAACAATGTGTTTTTAAAATTTGTGCCGACAGCAACAACCTACAAGTATCATAATATTCCACCACTCCTTTTACATGATGATCCATTTGTTTCTGAGAACTTTCCTTTTTTTGTCCAGGGTAGTTCTTGCGCCGCTTACAAGGACACGATCCTTCAGCAATGTTCCTCAGCCCCATGCCATACTGTATTATCAGCAGAGAACAACCAAAGGAGGACTCTTGATTGCTGAGGCCACTGGAGTCTCAGACACTGCCCAAGGGTGTGTGTGCTAGATCCTTAATTAGACTCTGCCTTTTGAGATCTCAGTAGTCATGTTCAATTTTTTCTTCTTCATCACAGTTCGATGATTTCTAAAGATGGAATGTTTCCTGTGTGCATGCAAGGTACAAAGATACTCCTGGCATTTGGACAAAGGAGCAGGTGGAAGCGTGGAAGCCTGTCGTAGATGGGGTTCATGCCAAGGGAGGGATATTTTTCTGTCAGATTTGGCATGTCGGAAGAGTCTCTAATCATAGTAAGTTTAATAGTACCAATATAATCCTGTTCGGTTAATCTGAAAAGAGGAAGACCTCAGATTGGATTTCAAGTTTTTTCTTTCGGTCAAATATTTTGTACGAAACATTCTTTTGACCTTTTTGCCATTTCATCTTCTATGTTTTAAATGAAAATGCATTGGTGAACCTATACTTACTGTGTGGCCCTTTTTATTTCTTTTATAATACCAACACATGTTTGATGGCTGCATGCAGCTTATCAGCCTAATGGACAAGCTCCGATATCGAGCACCGATAAGCCATTGAAACCTATGGTGATAGGCAATCACACAGTAGCTGATTTCTCAACGCCTAGGCCACTGGAGACCGATGAGATCCCTATGGTCATCAATGATTTCAGGGTCGCTGCTAGAAATGCAATTGAAGCTGGTAGCTGTATCCGTCTCACAATTCACACTCAAAATATTAATGACATGTTAAGTTTAGCATAAATGCACTTGCCCATCATGCAAACTAGTATAAAGAGAAGTAGCAGAAAAATGGTGTACATTCAAGATCCCTATGGAGAAGGGAAATCTAACCTCAATGCTCTGTATGGTGTACAGGATTTCATGGTGTTGAGATCCATGGGGCTCATGGCTATTTGATCGATCAGTTCTTCAAGGACCAAGTCAATGGTCGCACTGACAAAATACGGCGGGAGCTTAGAGAATCGTTGCCGGTTTGGACTAGAAGTAGTCCAAGCTGTGGTAGATGAAATTGGAGCTGGTAAGGTTGGGATGAGGCTCTCGCCCTTCGCAAGCTACTGGGAATCGTTAGACTCCAACCCGGGAGCTCTAGGCCTGTACATGGCACACGCACTGAACAAAATTGGGATCCTCTACTGTCACACGGTCGAGCCACGGATGATAACGTTCGGTGACAAGGTTGAAACTCCCCATAGCCTTCACCCCATGCGGGATGCTTTCAAGGGAACGTTTATCGTAGCCGGTGGCTACGGCAGGGAGGATGGAAACACAGCTGTCTCCAGCGGCTATGCTGATCTGGTTGCATACGGACGCTTGTTCTTGTCTAATCCTGACTTGCCTCGGAGGTTTGAGATCGATGCTCCTCTAAACAAGTACAACAGAGATACTTTCTACATCTCCGATCCAGTTGTTGGATACACTGACTACCCATTCCTTCCATCCGATGTCTAAATGGCCATTTTATAAGTGGGCTCGTTCCCCCTCTGAAAACAGAGAGTCCGTGAGCTTGTGATTTATGGTCTTTTGCTTGTGTGTGATCCGTGGTGTATGATCTGAACAACTATTATGGTCGATGATCTTTTGCTTGTGTATGGACTCCGAACATTGTGTCCTCGTGAATATTTGGAGAATCCTTTTGGTGTTGTTATGCTGCTGTTATATTGTGTCCTCGTGAATATTTGGAGAATCCTTTTGGTGTTGTTATGCTGCTGTTATATTGTGTTTGAAGTGTTGTTATGTTGTGTTTGAAGTGATGTTATTCCTCTGTTGAAGTGTTGTTATACTGCTGGAATTTTTAGTGATTACGTACTACTGTTATGCTGCTAAAATTTGTACTGATTGTGTGTTCAGAAGGAGATGAAGCTAGCAGGAGATCATGGTGTGAAGAGGTAAGGGTAGAATGGTCTTTTCCATGCTCAGTTAGCTTCAGTTAGTACGTAATGGTATATTGACTATGAATCTTTCAAAATAGTTGTATTTTGGCAACAATAATGTTTATAATGGTATTTTGGAGTTTGGCCAAAGTTGTAATGGCACACAGGCAATTCTCTCTTTTGGTTATTGTGTACGGCCTGAGCTGTTGGAGGGCAAAATGTCATAATAGCAAACAAAGTTGGGGCAGAATATCTGTTACCATCTAAGAAAGGGAAAATCGTCAGTCGATAGAAAGCAGGGGAATATCTGTTATCAATTCCCAACCGCAAAATAGGAAAATACATGTGCAAAATAATTACCAGAAGATTAACATGGCCATTTCGCAGGGTCTCGGAATGATACCAACACATCACACACCATGTAAAAATACAACCAACCAAGTATTCACGAGTGAAGTACAATCAAGATGGGCAGATTTTGAAGTTCACAGTGGAAGCATGCCAAATGATTTAAGCAAACCGTTCTCATTGTGTACAAACCTTAAAGTACTCATTGTATTTCACAAGAAGATTCAGTTCTAGTTTAGCAAACTGTGATATACAGATAAGCAGGGGTCCAAGAAAACGAATATCATTTGGTTTGGTAGTAGAACAAATTTAGTTATGTACTTCTAACTAATGCGCTGTAATTTAAATGGCATGCCTGGAACTCCTGAAGTTTCACATCTTTCTCCACAACATCCAGAACAGAACGGCAGTCACTTGCGTAGTGTATACAGCAGAAATACTTGGTGCAGTTTTCCTCATGTTTCTCATATGTGTACATGAAAAGTGTGCCTGATGAAATGAACAGAATGAAGGTCAAATCAAGCATTTGTTCATATCTTTGTGAGACTTGGAAATCAGGAGAATGACGCGAACAAATTGGATTATTGCTTTGTAGTTTGTACAACTAAAAACATGCAAAATTAGCACCCAAGTAATGTACTGAAGTAGCAAATGACAGACTGATCACTTGATGTATCAATCAATAGAATTTGCAGCACTAATGGCAGTTAAGAAGGTTAACTCATGCATCACTTCACCACTAATGTGCACACACTATTCTATACCATCAGCCAAGACTAATTGATGACTTCCTCTTGATAAATTTAATAGAATCTTGCGAATCTACCCTTATTGCTCAGCCCCAGAGCATCATGGGCAGTGGCGGAGCCAGCGCCCGGCCACCCTGGGCACTTGCCCGGGCTCGCTGGATACGGTACAACGTACGTATGTGGTATACAAGGGGGCAAATCCTCCTATGCATCGCGGTTCACCCGGGCAGGCTATGTTGGGCTTCCTTCCGTAATTGGCTAATTGACTAAACCTACCAAGCGTCCAGATAATACTCGGGTAATGGGCTAATTAACTAGGCGTACGTGAAGCCTCGAGTTATGTAGTCAAAGCCCAGTGTTTCTCTAAACAAAATCTAGTCAAAGCCCAGTTAACTTCCTTGAGATAGAACACGAGCAGTCACAGGTTGGTTGTTCGTTTCTCGCGAATCGTGGAGGCGAACTGCCGGCGACAGGCGTAGGCTGGCCGGGCGTGCGGCCGGCGGATGGTGGAGCGGATTCATCCGCAGGACAGGAATGGCGTGCATCCTTGATACCTGATTTGGAGAATGGTAGATTTAGGGCTTAAATTTTTAAGGTTAGGATTTCTGGAATTGGCCATTGTGAATTATCACGTTTTCATGACTCCATTCCTTGGTTTAGGGATTTAATAAGTTGAATGTTAACTTGAAATTTTAAATCATTAAATTTTAGTGGCTAGGAGGTTTTTGATTAATAGACGAGCCTAGTATCTTAATTTTTAGTATTGATATATTATATATTAGTTCACACTAAAATTATATTTCTATGGCAGTGTGTTTATCTTTTCACTCCATTATTAATGTGGGTTCGTGGTTCGCAAGTTTGGTGTTACTTATACGCTATATCCAAACACCCGATTTGGATTATAAGAAAAGACACTTAGAGGAACTCTAGGAGAGCCGTCATATGGCCCGTATCGGCATAATAATCGTCAATATGGTGATTTTGGCCAAATCACACACTTTAGTAGAGTTGCCATCCGACCCTTAGCCTGTATAGTTTATGGAGCACGCTCCAAATCTTGCTCGCGAGCGTCCACATTTGGATGCTGGGGGCGTTCATATGGAGTGGCCTCCATCAACAACTGCTCTTGCCGATTCCTCCCGCGTGCACCCCGGTCAATGGCGTGGTCGTCCGTATGGCTACCACCTCAGCTCGGACTTAAGTCAGTGCGGTCGCGCTCTCCCCACGGACCTTTCCCCAACTAGGCGGAAGAGGGCCGCACCGCGAGAGAGTTCAGGGAGAGGGCGTGGGAGTTCCCGGTTTGGGTAGAGTAGGACACTCTCCTTAAGGCTGAATCAACTGCCGACCACGTCCACCTCCCCGCCGCCCTCGAGTACTTTGACCGCATTTCCATGGCCACCGAGCTCACGCCGGCCTTCAAGATTTGAGTTATCCCGCATTGAGGGCGCACAGACATTGGTGGACCGCGTGGCCGCAGAAGTCGCGACAGCCGAAGCCTCCTCCGCCAGCGAGGTCACTTGAAAGAGGAGGAAGAGCCCGTAGTTTAGCAGAGAATCGTTTGTTGAAATCTATTTTGTAAACCCATGTTTAATCTGGTATTGAAAAAATTGCATTGTTGAGATGGTGAATGAAATTTATGTTTTGAGAAGAAGAAACGTCGCAAATGTAAGTAAAATATGGAGGCCACATTATGACGATTTTGTGTTTGCACAAAACCGCCACGACCTCCAAGTCCATATAAAACGCACTCCATATCCCATATGACCTCTGGTAGAGTTGCTCTTAGGCTTAAACTTGCCCAGGCTTCACAAAAGTTCTGGCTCCGCCAGTGATCATGGGTGGGTACAAGTTGAGCGCACAAAGAAAACATACTAGTCCAAACTGCTTCTTGCCGGCAGAGCAGCAGCAGCCCGACGGAGGCGACGCCACATCCAAATTAATTCCCACACCGCGCTGCTACGACCCGGAGCAAATCACGCCAGCCACGCGGAATAACTAACTAACAACCTAATCATGAAATTCGTACTGACAGACGCAAGCCCGAATCGACGATGCGCACGAGTAATTTAGCAGGGACAAGAAGCAGAACCTGGGGGCGGCGGCGCGTGGGAGGTCGTCCTGGGTGGGGAAAGAGTTGCAACAGTAGCAGCAGCAGAAGCAGCGGCCCCACCGCCGGAAGCAGCGGCAGTAGCACCACCGCGACCGCGTCCTCCCCGGCGCCGGCGCCGCAGCACCCGGGTAGTGGTTGTCCATCACGGGGAGAGAGGGATTTTCCTTTTTTTTTTGACAGCGGTGGCATCCCGAAGGATCCCGAGTCTTTATCCATACAGAAAAAAGAAGGCCGCGCAATTTACAGACAGGGCCCTGTAAACACAGAAAATTGCAATCAAGTCTCTGGACGGTAGCAGTAAGGACCCCAAAAATTTTTTTGGGGGAAATTTTCCGATCTATTCATTTTCAATCATGGCAGTACAACGAACACTAAAAATAATAAAAATTACATCTAGACCCGTACACCACCTAGTGACGACTACAAATACTGAAGCGAGCCGAAGGTGCGCCGCAGTCATCGCCTCTCCCTCGCCGGAGCCAGGCAAAACTTGTTGTAGTAGACAGTCGGGCAGTCTTTGTGCTAAGGCCCTATGGGACCAACGCACCAGAACTGCAACCGCCGACGATGAAGAGTAGCGTAGATCGGAAAGATCCAACCTGAAAACACACGAACGTAGACGAAATACGACTAGATCCGAGCAAATCCACGAAAGACAAAAAAACAGAAAACTAAAAGCGATCTTTGCCATTTGGGGCGACGATGCTACCATGGCCGTGAGCCATGGCCTTCGACCGACAGCTTAACTGCCTCTGTGATGGCGCGATGGCGAGGAGTAATAGGGAGAGAGGGAATATAATGGTGGTATCCATCTGTTGTGTTTCTTTTATAAAATTTCTTTTTTTTAGATGTTAAAAATTCTTAATTAATGCAACTAACGAAGCTGAAACCTTTTCAATTCTAAAGAAAATGAAGCTATCATGACATCTTTTTTAAAAGAAAAGAATGCACGTATCTCATTCAGATCGAATGGCAATCACAATCAACGCGCACACAAGACCTTTACACAAGCAACCCTCAGAAAAAAGGAAAATGCAAACCGGTTGCAGGAAAATCCTGTGCTACCAAACAAGCCGCAAAGACCGCCGGAGATCACACCTTGGCCTAGAGAAGCACCATCGCAATCGTCGCTGCTTTTGCGGTCTTCACAGAAACGCCGCTGCACCCGATGGCGCCACCGGCGTTGAGAACATCAGCCGAGGGAGCACCCTGGTCTCCTACAGGTCCAGCTCGGCAGCTCCCCTTCCACGTCGAAGACGAGAAGAGCCCCTGGAGCCGCTCGCCAAGCAACCCCAGAGCCAGATCTGGGCCGGCCCTAGCACTTTAGAGGCCCTAGTGCGAACCGAACGAATCCATTGGATAGCAAAGAAGAAATTAAGGAAAAATAGTTAAATTTGCATCGCTGGCCCCGGACGCGGCGAAATGGCTCCCGAGCTCATTTGCTCCCTTGCATGAACAGTAAAATCAAAAAAAATACTAGAAAAATTTAAAAAATTCTGCCATGGAAGATGTTTGAGTGCGTGATGTCCGTGCCAAATTTGGTGGTGTTTGGACATCTAAGTAGCTCTCAGAAAAAAAAATGTGGGGTCTGTGAGAAAGATTACTGTTTATGCACTGTTCTGACCGATATTGTCTTTTTTGCCACGAGCTCCTCAGATGTCTGAACATGATGAAATTTTACCCGGACATCACGCATTTGAGTGTCTTGGTTGAAAAAAAATATTCAGATTTTTTTGAATTTTTCTAGTATTTTCTTTATTTTACTGTTCACCGAGATCAGATGAGCTCGGGTGCAGAATTGAATATTCGCGCTGGGCCCTGGCTTCTTGGTGACTTGTGGCAATCGTTGGAAGGAAGAAAAGAGGCGGAGACTGAAGAAGAAAGAGAGACTGTAGAGCTTTGATACGTCTCCGACGTATCTATAATTTTTGATTGTTTAATGCTATTATATTACCAATCTTATATGTTTTATACATCATTTTATATCATTTTTGGAAACTAACCTATTAACCCAGTGCCAAGTGCCAGTTGTTGTTTTCTGCTTGTTTTTTGTTTTACAGAAAATCCCTACCAAATGGAGTCCAAACGCTACAACTTTTTGACGATTTTTTCTGGACCAGGAGGGACCCTAGAAGCTTCGAGGGAGGACAAGGCAACATGGCGTACCCGGATGTCTTGTGAGCCCCACGTGGCACCTTCTGACCTAATTTCAACGCTATAAATTGCCAAATATTCCAAAATACCCATAAGAAGTCCCGAAATAATTCTTCCGCCGCCGCAAGCTTCTGTTCTTCCGTGATCCCATCTGGAGGCCTTTTCCGGTACTCTGCCGGAGGGGGAATCGATCACGGAGGGGTTTTTCATCAACCTTGCTGCCCTTTCTGATGATGTGTGAGTAGTTCCTAAAGGACCTACGGGTCCATAGTGATTAGCTAGATGGCTCTCTCTCTCTCTCTCTCTCTCTCTCTCTCTCTCTCTCTCTCTCTCTCTTTCTCTCTCTCTCTCTCTCTCTCTCTTTGATCTTCAATACAATGTTCTCTTCGAAGATCGATATGATGTAATACTTTTGTGCTGTGCGTTTGTTGGGATCCAATGAATTGTGGGTTTATACTCAGATTATTCATTAAAAGTAATTGAGTTATATTCTGAACTTTATTATGTATGATTGTTATAGCTATGTAATGCTTTCCGATCTATGAGTTTTCTTTGGCCAAGTTGATGATTAGATCTTTAGTGGAAGTAGTGCATAGTAGTAGGTTCAATCTTGCGGTGTCCTCACTCTGTGATAGGAGGAGTAGCGAGGCACGTATTTGTATTGTTGCTACTAAGAGTAAAATGACGGGTTTAATCATATTGATTGGTTTTATTCTGTCTACATTATGTCATCATGCTCCAAGCATTACTTTGTTTGTTATGAACTTAATACCTTAAGATGCATACTGGATAGCGGTCGAGGGGTGCAGTAATAGTAGTAGATGCAAGCAGGAGTCAGTCTACTTGTCACGGACGTAATGCCTATATACATGATCATGCCATAAATAACGTCATAACTATGCGCTTTTCTATCAATTACCCAATAGTAATTTGTTTACCCACCATATGCCATGCTTATGAGAGAGATGTCTCTAGTGAAAACTATGGCTCCCGGGTCTAATTTAATCATATTACTAAAACACTATTTCCTTTGCTGTAATTTATTTAGTTTTATTTTACTTTGCAATTTATCTATCTACAACTATCAGATTTAATCCTTGCAATTAACGAGTACAAGGGCATTGACAACCCTCTTGCCCGCGTTGGGTGCAAGTATTTGCTCTTGTGTGTAGGTGCTGTCGACGATTGTTTGCGTGAATCTCCTACTGGTTCGATAACCTTGGTTCTTTACTGAGGAAAATACTATCCGCTACTATATTGCATCTCGCTTACTCTTCGGGGAAAATCCCAATGCAGCTCACAAGTAGCAAGCTTCTCGGGGAAAAACAAAGCATCCGTGTGTTTTTATCTAATAGCACGCTATAGCGTGTAGAGAATTGTCTCGCTAAATAAATCAGTGTACAATGTCTCGCTAATAGCGTGCTATAGCACGTTAATAGCATAATTTAAGGGGCGGCGCTATTTTGTATAGCGCGCTATTTTTTTCCTTGGTTTTTATAGAAAGAATCCACGGCTGGCTAATAACTATAGTATATACACAGTAGTACACATGTACATAAGATATGGGCCCCTTCCCCTGGCCGGACCCTAGGCGGTTGTACTCTTTGCCTAGGCCTAGGGCCGGCCTTGAGCCAGATCCAGAGCAGACAACTCCCAAACGCCATCACCGACAGCAAAAAGGACGGCCCTCACCATCCCCGAGCTCCTTTACAGGCTTCACAAGCTCCTCAACAATGGCGGAGCAGACGCCCTGCGGTGGGGGGTGGCGCCGGAAGACAAAATTCCAAGGTGAAGTTGCCGCCGCCACCTCGCCAGGAAACCCAAAACTTGTCAGGCCAGAGGACCCGTGAGGCGCCACAACCCACTGCTTCCTGACGCTGCTGAGAAGGAGACCATTGCGATGGGGTCGGAGCTGGAGCACCCTTAATCGATGCGACGACGCTGCCATCACCAGAACACCACCACCTGACAAACTAGCCATACTATTTACACGCCCCGAGCAGAGCATCGCAGTTCCAACACCCTCTCGCCGCTGGAACGGGCGACAAAGTGGTAGAGAATCGATGGGCTCCCCATGACGGAGCAAGGGAAAAAACGTCTTCCATTTTTGCCTGAAAAGCCCCAAGGGCATTTTATATCTGAAAGATATATATATATATATATATATATATATATATATATATTATTATATATATAATAAAGGGGTGATCGCTTCTTACCACCGTAATTTCGTCCGTTTTTCGTCCGTCCGTCCCATCTATCTTTACTTTTTTCTATCCGAGGTGGTATTAATCTTAGTCCGTCCCCAGCTAGCTCTGGTGTACGATCAGGTTTTTGTCATGTCATCCCTCCTGCATTGCATCGGTCGCCCAGCTGGGCCTAAATCCACGTGTTATGGGCCTGTTTTTTAGATAAAGTGATTTGGGCCAGCTGGTCCTGTGGGGTAGTGGTTAGACTAAAATAAAAATAGGTTTCGTACATCAATAGCTAGCTAGCACTTCCGTACGTCAATCGCTCGCTACTATAGTTTTTTTTTTTGAGCATACGCTCGCTACTATAGCTAGCCCGGATAATTTTCGTACGTCGGCAAGCTGGGCCTCGCCAGTGCGTTATGGGCCAACTGGCCCTGATGTGTTGACGTAACAACTTTTAAGGATGCCACCAACTGAACTATTTTTCTCTGTGCAAAAAAGTATAAGGCCAGTATTCTAATAGTCCCACATCGCTTTTTGATATCAAATCACACCTATTTATATACACGTGAGTTGCCACAATTAACAAGCCAAGGCATCAATAAATAAAGAGAGGGTGCGCTTAAGAGAGACGAGGAAATTAACTCAGCCTTTGGCTGCGAGTAAAAGATTTCATGGGAAATTATGGGAGAGAAGCATGTATCCAAAGAAAAATGAGGAAAGCAAAGAAAAAGCAGCGATCGGATCGAGTGGAGAGAAGCATGCATCCAAAGAAAAAGGAGGAAAGCAAAGAAGCCCACACGATGATGCATGATCAATCAGAATTATGAGCCAAATGATTCTAAAAAAAAAGAATTATGAGCCAAATGATGACACGCTGCCTGCTTGATCATAATTATGAGCCAAATGACTCCAAATCCTATTAATAAGAGTTTAATTTTTTGTGTCATTTAAAATGTGTTCTTTTGAAAAATGTTATATAATTTTAAAAATCGTTCATGCATTTAAAATTGTTTGTGTAGTTTTAAGAAAAGTGTTTACCTGTTAAAATAATGTTCATATCATTTGAAAAATGTTCACCCTTTCATGTAATTCTAAAAAGTGTTCACGTGCTTACAAATATATTCGTAATTTAAAAAATATTTATGCTCTTTAAAAAGGTCCATGTGATTTAAAACGTCTTTATGTGTTTTAAAAAGAAGGTTGATGCATTTTGAAAAACAATATATACAATTTAAAAGTGAGTGGGTGTATGAGGGATGGCGTATGGACTAGGTGTATACCGTAGCTCGGGAAGGGCAGCCGTCACGTCCAAATTAAGGAGATTAGTTTTAAAACTATTAGACATTGATTTGCGATGGCGTGGTTCAATGTCAGCTGTGCGTGGAGTAGTCAAAATCATCATCATGGGATTGACACGTCGAACGCATTGCATTCAGGTGGACACATCAACCATGGTCGGTGAAGGCAGTAAGGAGGATAAGCGACAACACGGACAAGCCGCCACGTTCAAATAGATAACGTGCACCCGTGGAGGGGTCTTCAGTCCTGCTTATTGTGCTAGGAACATACAAATTTTCTCCGTTGCAACGCACGGGCATGTTTGCTAGTTATATCTGAAAGATATTAAGGATAAAAGTACAACTGAACTAAAAAGGAACACGGGGCCCAACATTTACAGAAAGAACCTTGCATAAAGAAGAAAAATCAACGAGGACCACACAGGGAGCCATCTGTAAAGTCAGCATCTTCCTTGGAATGCCTTCCTCTTCCATCTCCGACAGGATGGTGGAGAAATGAGGGCGACAGCCCAACAGCTGCCGTCGAGCTAGCAGAAGCCTTCGCCACAAAGGGCTTAGATCGCCGCAACATCCACCCGCCCAAGGAAACAGGATCTTGAACCATGAATCCAACCGTCGGCCAGGGAACCTCCCCATGCACTGCAGGCCAACCGACCGTCACCACTGCATAGAAAGAAAGGGAAAAGGCTCCAACGAAGCCCATGACAAGGGGAACCGAGAACAAATCGGATCAACAAAAACGTCGGCGAACAGGCTGCGCCGCTGGCCAAAAGGACAAAACCATGCATCAGAGAAAATTGACAGGGGCAAACCCCCCACAGGATCCTCAACACCACCAGAGATGTCGCTGGCGGGGTGGGGAAGGACCCGGGGAGACCAAATTGCCAAACATGTCGACGCCAGCCCAATGAGATCGCCGGCACTGGGCACGGAAACTCTACCTCTATTTACACCCCAAACGCTGAGATCCAATGTTCCCCCACCCTCCCGCCACCGGAAGGGTTGTCGGAGGGGAGGGGAACCCACGGTGGCGCTGTAATAGCCCGTAGTTTAGGAGAGAGCGGGGATTTTTTTTCTTCAAATGTGCATTGCATTCATGCATCCAAATTTGGGGGAAATTTGAAAGTTGAAATATTTGACCCAGTGTTAGAAATTTGGGCATGGCCTTTGCTCATTTTTGTAAATTTGGATCACAATGCAAATAAGATAACTTATGAGGACCACATTACAAAAGTACAATTCATACAATGAATTGGAAATTGAATACACAATTATATAAAAGAAATGATATTTCATTAATAAATCTCTATTACAAAGTCATTATTCAATAATGGAAAAAGAATTAATAAACAAATAAGGGAATACAAGTGGACAAGAAGTAAATGAGTAAGCTTTATTGATAATGATCCATAATACAAGTGTCGCTATAGAGGAGAGAAAGACAAAAGAGAAAATAAAACCTAAACTAATTCTATCTAGATCACTTCCTCTTCATCTTCTTTTTAACTTTTCCTTTTGTCCAAACCTGCAAAACAAAACAAAGAAAAAGAGGGAGTTGATTAATGTTAGAATGTTGCATTCCCCAAAGGGGAAATGCATTTTTGTATTGGAGCTAGCACTTAGGAGAATCTGGAACTAGGCCAGATTTCCAAAGATAGGTTTTCTTAAAAATCTAGCAGCTGTAGATGATCAAGCAACAGTGAAAGTGACCATAGCAACAGTAGATAATTAAGCCACGGCAAGAGGATATTCCACTAGACCAGTTTTTACTCAAACCAAAACCACATAGTCAATCTTATTGATCAAGATCTTAGTCCAGCATCAAGCCAGCCAACATAGGCAACAACTTCTCAAAGCAACATCGTTTAGTCAACAGAAAAACCCTACCAATACTAGCTTCTTATCAAGGAAAGCCTACAAGTATAAAAGAGATTAGCTTTCAGATTAAATCCAGCTAATCTTAGATTTTTTAAATGCTAAGTATTAAAGCCACTTGTCAATTGCCAAGTAAGCATTGGCATTTCTCTTAAAAAATAAAGCCACCATATATTCCAATAATAGGATAAGGCACTATTCCATTTCAGAAAAATAAAATCAAACCAAGATAAGTTCAAGTTTCAGCTAAAAAGGGAACAAGTTCCAATTATTTAGCCACCCAACTACTTAAATGGATAAACACAAGATAGAGCCTTGCTGCTGTCAAACCCACATAAATCAGAAAAATCCTACATTGCCCAAGCAGACAGCACACTCATCTTAAGCTGAGTCATTGTCGTGGTGTCAACCACACAAACAACCACTGTCTAGATAAAAACCAATGCTACTGCCATCTACAGTGACACCACCAACCCCTCAAATATCTAAGTGGGTAAGCCAAGAAGCAAGGAGGAGCAGGCCATCCTCAAGAAGCGGGTTGTTCTAAATTCCAGAATAACAAGCTTCAGAAGAACATCAGGTAGGAAATAGGATTACTCACTGTTAGCATACAAGTGTTGTGCTAACCTCATCATATAGTAATGGGCCAACTAGTAGAGTCTATTTTTATCCTTAGACAGAAACCTCAGGACACCATCATAGGCTTGGTGTAAAATCAAGGGTAGCATGTGTTCTCATCAGAGTGGAAGAGAGATGAGAGAATGGCGTAAGATCAAGTAGTATATGTTCTTCTCAGATTTTGAGGAGAGGGGAAAGCCTCAGCAAAGATAAGAAAATAGTTCATGCTCATATAGGACAACTAGATCCTTGTAGCACATCAACATGACCTGCTACTATGCAGAACACCATGCACTACACATACACTTGGTAAATTCATGTCAAATAGCTCGCATCTGCACATCACAAGCACATGGGATATATTGCATATATAAGCATGCATGACTAAGAAATGCACTGATTACACATGCAGAACAACATAAGATAATCAAAACTTGTGATAGAATTAACTCAAGCATGTTGTACTCTGTAAACTAAGCACACAACAGTAAGATGAGCTAGTACATGTTATATCTACTTAAGAATAAACAAGTATTATAGTAAAACAACCCACTGATCATGCTAAACTAAGTAAATAATTATATCCATGCCATGTTAGTGAACTTACGTAATTACTGAGTTAAATAGAGTATATCTAAATTATTCCAGCAAGCCAAGGAACCTAGGATATGATCCTACCATGCACAAGTTATATAACAGAGAAATAGTAACCATGAACAATAGCTAAGTACCCTAGAAATTGGAGATTTTTAGCGAATTTACTTAGACCAGAAGAATGGGTACAATTGAAGTATCCAGAGGCCATAGTAAGCAACAATTAGCATTTAGCACCAGCTATTTCCGCAGAAGTTGTTGGGACCCCCGAGTGGAAGGGATGATATAGCCCAACAAAAAGTATTTCCCTCAGTAGAAAACCAAGATTTATCGAACCAGTAGAAACTACCGTACCTCAGTTAATGATAAGTACCTACACACAACTAATAAACTTATGTTTGTTACCAACGAACACTACTGGGAAAGGGCTTATAGGAGAACCCAAATTAGTGGCGGGCGCACTCTAGCACCCGCCACTGTTAATAGCAGTGGCGGGCACTAAAAACTGTCCGCCACTGCTATTAGCTTAGCTGTGGCGGGCGCAAACTAGCGCTCGCCACTGATAACAGCTGTCCAAATTTGTCATGGGACAAATGTTACCAGTGGTGGGCACAAACTTACGCCCGCAACAGGTAGTTGAGTTAGCAGTGGCGGGCGATTGTACGTACCCGTCACTGTTATTTTTTGAACCCGCACCAAATCTGTGCGAAAATTCCAGTGACGGGCTGTTATGTGTGCCCGCCATTGGTAACTAAATTTGCAGTGTCGGGCCTTTTTTTTGTCCGCCACTGCCTAAAAGCCCACAGTGACGGGCTGTTATGTGTGCCCGCCATTGGTAACTAAATGGTGGAGCGGTCAGTTGGTGCAGTTCCAAGCAGAGCGTCGTGGCGGGATCTACATGTGAAGCAGAGTATATAGCTGCTTCGGAAGCAGCGCAAGAAGGAGTTTGGATGAAGGAGTTCATATCTGATCTAAGTGTAATACCTAGTGCATCGGATCCAATGACTATCTTTTGTGACAACACTGGAGCTATTGCCATTGCCAAGGAGCCCAGGTTTCACAAGAGAACCACGCACATGAAGCGCCGTTTCAACTCCATTCGTAATTATGTTAAGGATGGAGACATAGAACTTTGCAAAGTACATACGGATCTGAATGTAGCAGACCTGTTGACTAAACCTCTTCCACGGGCAAAACATGATCAGCACCAGGACTCCATGGGTGTTAGATTCATTACAATGTAAACTAGATTATTGACTCTAGTGCAAGTGGGAGACTGTTGGAAATATGCCCTAGAAGCAATAATAAAATGGTTATTATCATATTTCCTTGTTCATGATAAAGGTTTATTATTCATGCTAGAATTGTATTGACCGGAAACTTAAATACACGTGTGGATACATAAACAAATACCGTGTCCCTAGTGAGCCTCTACTAGACTAGCTCGTTGATCAAAGATGGTTAAGGTTTCCTAACCATAGACATGAATTGTCATTTGATAACGGGATCACATCATTAGGAGAATGATGTGATGGACAAGACCCACCGTAAGCTTAGCACCAGATCATTTAGTTTATTTGCTACATATTTCTTCATGTCAAGTATCTGTTCCTTAGACCATGAGATCGTGCAACTCCCTGACACCGGAGGAATACTTAGTGTATATCCAAACGTCACTTCGTAACTGGGTGATCATAAAGGTGCTCTACAGGTATCTCCAAAGGTGTTTGTTGGGTTGGCACGAACCGAGACTGGGATTTGTCACTCCATATGACGGAGAGATATCTCTGGGCCCTCTCGGTAATACAACATCGTAAAGAGCTTGCAAGCAATGTGGCTAATGGGTTAGTCACGGGATCTTGTATTACGGAATGAGTAAAGAGACTTGCCGGTAACGAGATTGAACTAGGTATGGAGATACCGACGATCGAATCTCGGGCAAGTAACATATCACCGGACAAAGGGAATTGCATACGGGATTAACCGAATCCTTGACATCGTGGTTCAACCGATAAAAGATCTTCGTGGAATATGTAGGAATCAATATGGGCATCCAGGTCCTGCTATTGGTTATTGACCGGAGAGGTGTCTCGGTCATGACTACATGATTCCCGAACCCGCAGGGTCGCACGCTTAACGTTCGTTGACGCTAGAGTATTATTGGGATATTTGATGATTGGTAAACGAATGTTGTTTGGAGTCCCGGATGAGATCCCGAACGTCACGAGGAGTCTCGGAATGGTCGAGAGGTAAAGATTTATATATGGGAAGTCATATTTTGGGTTCCGGAAAAAGGTGCAGTTTTTTCGGTATTGTACCGGGAAGCTTCCAGAAGGTTCTGGAGGATTCCAGAGGGGCCCGGAAGTCCACAAGTGGGTCCACCATGTCCCAAGGGCTGTCATGGGCTGAGGGGAGGCACCCTGGCCTTATTGGGCTAGTCGCACCAAGTCCTCAAAAGCCCATGTGGCTAGGGAAGGGAAAAAAAAGGGAGTCCTAGTAGGAATAGGATTGGACTTGGAGTCCAAGTCCTCTCCACCTTGGCTGCGCCCTAGGGCTTGGAGGGGCTGTTCCCCATGACCCTCCACCTATATATAGAGGGGAGGGGGCGCCCCAAGAGGACAGACCAAGCCCTTGGCGCCCCTCTCTCTCCCGTTACTCCGTAGCTCCTCCGTCCTCGTTCTAGTAGTGCTTGGCGAAGCCCTGCTGAACTAGCTCCACCACCACCATCACCACCACGCCATCGCGCTGGTTGTGATCCCATCTACTTCTCCGCCTTCTCTTGCTGGATCAAGGAGGAGGAGACGTCATCGAGCCGCACGTGTGCTAAACTCGGAGGTGCCGTCTGTTCGGCACTAGATCGGTTGGATCGTGATCGGATCGCGAAGAGTACGACTACATCAACCGTGTTATATACGCTTCCGCTTTCGGTCTACGAGGGTACATAGACACATTCTCCTCTCTCGTTGCTATGCTTCTCCTACATAGATCTTGGGTATTCGTAGGAAATTTTTTGATTTTCATGCTTCGTTACCCTTCAGTTTCCTCTCTATACGTATAGTGGATCCTAGTCTAAATTATAGCAGAGAGCTAGTATACCTTATTTTGCATTCCACAAATGTACTTGTTCTTTAACCTAGATGCAAGTACAAGTTTTTAATTTGTAGGTTGCTGTATCTTGAAATCCATTTTCATGGACGTTTTTTTAGTTGTATACATAATTTATTTATCTCTTTTGAAACCTGCATGCATTTGCTAAGTTTGATGCTTTTTATATCCTTAACAGAGTTATACCTGATAGTTCAGTCTAAGTTGAAGCACATGATGGCTCAAATCTAGTATTCCTGTGTATAATAGATCAATTTTGTATGCAGAAAGATGTCGTGTCCATTTTATTGTGGAACGTTATGCTTAAGGAGAGCAATTTGTACATCAAACTTAACCAATTGATATGTAAGTGCTAAATAATTCGCTTTTCACATGCTCAGTCAAAGTTACGCTGGCTATCTAAGTCGACTTTAATTTCTTTGTCTTTAATTGTGCAAGAATATGTCCTATTTTCAGGATTTACTCAACCAAAGTGGCTCGAGGCCAAGGACCAGAAGCGACTTGAAGCCAAGGACCAGAAAATCCAGAGGAGCAGGGGCATGAACTGGGCACTTTGGGAGCGCCTTTGGACCGCGACATCTGACTCCAGCCACACTATGTGAAGACCTCATTAGTGTGCATTTGGTCCATTGGTTCGGTAGCTTATTTGACTCAGCTTGTTGGGTTCTGTTTAAAGATCTTCACAAAAACAGGAGACTTGCCTTCTCTAGTCGGGCCGCAAGAAAAGTGCAATAATAATGTTTTCCTGTGTTTCTGGCATTTTTAATTCATCCTCAAAGTAATGCTGTGCATGTACATCACAGTACATGGGCTGTACTGTGTACATCACAGTACAGTACGTGCATTTTTTTAAATTAAAAAATTCCTAGCAGTGGCGGGTAGAGCACTGTGCTCGCCAGTGGTTCATCTGCTATGGTGCAAACTAGCTCTGGTGCACCCTCTTAGTAGTGGCGGGTGCTTCTTCGTGCCCGCCACTACTAATTGGTTAGCAGTGGCGGGCCTCCGCCCGCCACTGGTGGCAGTGGCGGGAGGTTAGTGGTGGCCTTGCCTGGGCCCCTAGTCCGCCACTAATGCCCATTTTGCACCCGCCACTGCTAGGCATTCCTGCAGTAGTGGAAACTTGGAAGGTTGTCAAGCTTCCCGTTTTGCTAGTTACAAGGGTTAAATGTATAGTGAGGTAGGAATCGATAAATAATGATAAATAAGATAAGTATTCAGATTGTAAACAATAATATAGCGAGTCATCAAGGTTGAAAGCAATGGGAATAAATTGGACCGGGATCCATAGTTTCACTAGAGGCATCTCTCCAAACAAGATAACATAGGTGTGGTGAACAAATTACAGTTGTGCATCAATTAAATTGCAGTTTTATGACTATTTCTGCATCTATAGCTAATGGTCCACCCCAAGACCGCTTTCTAGCATGCATCTCGAAGTGTTAAGTAAAACAGAGCATTAGATTAAGTAAGGAGACATAATGGTGATAAGTATATTGTCTTCACCCTGCGTTCAAAGGAGAACTACGCAATTATCTTTCATCCTTAGTGGCAAGAACGGACAAAGGTTTTCACCCGGAGCCCAGACACGAAGAGGAGCACCACGACAACATCTTCAGGAAGAAAGCGGTGCTCGCAAGCGTCGCCATCGTCGGCGACAAAGCGCGGAGATTTCGCTCGGTCACTTCTTGGTGCCACTAGCACACCAGGATAAGCATGACGAGCTCCGATCCCCAGATCCGGATCGGGGCGCCTCCACATCTAGAGCACGCCCGAGCCACCCATCGCTATACCTCTTGCTGCCCACACGGCCAAGAGACGTAGCCACCACCGCCGCCATGGAGCCTGCCGGAGAACCCAACATGCAGACCACCTTCCACTAGTAGAAAACAGGGCTTTGGTCCAGGCCAGATAAGAGCATTAGTCCCGGTTCTGCTACGAACTGGGATCAATGGGTGCATCAGTCCCGGTTCGTGAGGCCAGGACGCTGGCCGGGCCTCGGCAGGACCCCTTTGGTCCCGGTTCCAGACACGAACCGGGACTAAAGGGCCTCGCTCCTGGCGCAACCCCTTTAGTCCCGGTTGGTGGCTGGAACCGGGACTAAAGGTTGGCCTTTAGTCCCGGTTTTAGACACAAACTGGGGCTAAAGTTTTGCCTATATATATCCACCCCCCCTTCTCCTCTGTTTTTTGGCCGTGGAAGGGTGGGAGGTTTGTGCTACTCTGTTCTCACCTCCTATGCACATGAGGTGTTTGATGAAATGCCCGAGCCACACTTAAGCTTTCTCCTCTACAAGTTCGACCTCCAAGCTACATTTTCCCCAAGATCTGTCTAGGTTTGGCGGTGCACCAACTACACAAGTGTTCTAAAAGGTTAGCAACTTCATCGTTTCATCTCTCACTGCTAGTTTAGCTCATTTCAAATGCTGTAGAAGTAGAGTGGTTTGTGGGTTTTAGTGGAGGAGTGTATGTGGGAGTTCTTTTGATTTAGATGCACAATTTGAGCTGAAATTAACTTCTTAGAGTCTGCACATGTGTAGGGTGCCGTCCCCGTCCCCGTCCTCACCGCCGTCGATCGCCCGCGCCGATCTCGTCGCCGGCACCACCGTGGTGAGCCTCTTGTTCTTATCTTCTTTCTAAAAGAAAAAAATTCTTACTTGTATGATTTAGATAGATACTTGTATAATTTTCTTACTTTTAGTATTGTTTGTTATTATATAGTGCCATGACTTTGGTATCCGCCCCCGTCGGCCCTCGTCCTGTCTATGATTCGGATGTGGTATATTATCTTTTATTACTATTTGTTTCATTTAGTGTTTATGACAATTATGCCGACCAACGTGACATAGATGTTTTTATCTAGGAGGTATGTGAACCGGAAATTCCAACCGACCCTCTTGTCGAGAGGTTAAATATAGTTGAAAAAGAAAACAATTACTTGAAGAAAAAATTGAAAAGAATTGAGGAGGAGAAGATGGAATTGGAGTTGCATGTTGCCGATGTCGTCGATGATCACAAGATCCAGATGGATGCAATGCGCTTGAAGATTAGAAAGATTAGAAAATATGCCATTGATAATGAGGCTTGGTATCATTATGCCATTGGATCAATTGTTACCTTAGTTGCGATTATGATCGCGTTTGTTGTTGCATTTAAATGTTTTATATAGTTTCAATGTATGTTTTAATTAGATGCTCTAGAGAGCTATATGTTGTTCTATATATGAGAACTATGTATGAACTTTATGTATTTATTTTTTCAGTAATAACATTTGATCACTACAGTACTTTGGTTTTAATGTGATGATGAACTTGTATTAATTTGGTCACTTCTCTATTCATGATGTTCTGTAATGGTTTTTGATACACTTAATTATATAATGCACGCGGATGAACCGGCAATGGATGTACGGTGACCGACGCACCTCCGAGTACATTGATGGCATGCATAATTTTCTCGAAGTGGCTGAGGCAAACAAGCAGAATGGTTTTATGTATTGTCCATGTACTGTCTGTGGGAATACGAAGGATTACTCTGACTCGAAAACCCTTCACTTGCACCTGCTTGAGAAGGGTTTCATGCCGCACTATAATGTTTGGACCAAGCACGGAGAAAGAGGGGTTATGATGGAAGACAACGAAGAAGAAGAGGATGATGACAACTATCCCCCTGAATACGGTGATACTGCAACGGGGGAAGCTGAAGATCAAGAGGCACCAGACGATGTGCCCGATGATGATCTTTGCCGGGTCATTGTTGATGCAAAGAGACAATGCCAAAGTGAAAGGGAGAAGTTGAAGTTCGAGCGCATGTTAGAGGATCACAAAAAAGGGTTGTACCCAAATTGCGAAGATGATAACACAAAGCTCGGTACCATACTAGAATTGCTGCAATGGAAGGCAGACAATGGTGTATCTGACAAGGGATTTGGAACGGTACTGAAAATAATGAAGAAGAAGCTTCCAAAGGATAACGAATTGCCCGACAGTACGTACAAAGCAAAGAAGGTTCTCTGCCCTCTAGGATTGGAGGTGCAGAAGATACATGCATGCCCTAATGACTGCATCCTCTACCGCGGTGAGTACGAGGATTTGAACACATGCCCGGTATGCGGTGCATTGCGGTATAAGATCAGACGAGATGACCCTGGTGATGTTGAGGGCGAGCGCCCCAGGAAGAGGGTTCCTGCCAAGGTGATGTGGTATGCTCCTATAATACCACGGCTGAAACGTCTGTTCAGAAACAAAGAGCATGCCCACTTGATGCGATGGCACAAGGAAGACCGTAAGAAAGACGGGAAGTTGAGAGCACCCGCTAACGGGTCGCAGTGGAGAAAAATCGAGAGAAGGTGGGGGGACTTTGCAGGTGCGCAAGGAACGTATGGTTTGGTTTAAGTGCAGATGGCATTAATCCTTTTGGGGAGCAGAGCAGCAATCATAGCAACTGGCCCGTGACTCTATGTATCTATAACCTTCCTCCTTGGTTATGCATGAAGCGGAAGTTCATTATGATGCCAGTGCTCATCCAAGGCCCTAAGCAACCCGGCAACGACATTGATGTGTACCTAAGGCCATTAGTTGAAGAACTTTTACAGCTGTGGAATGGAAAAGGTGTACGTGTGTGGGATGAGCACAAACAAGAGGAATTTGACCTACATGCGTTGCTGTTTGTAACCATCAATGATTGGCCTGCTCTTAGTAACCTTTCAGGACAGACAAACAAGGGATACCACGCATGCACGCACTGTTTAGATGATACCGAAAGTATATATTTGGAGAAATGCAGGAAGAATGTGTACCTGGGACATCGTCGATTTCTTTCGACCAACCATCTCTTAAGAAAGAAAGGCAAGCATTTCAAAGGTGAGGCAGATCACCGGAAGAAGCCCGCCCTCCGTACTGGTGATGCCATACTTGATATGGTCAAGGATTTACAAGTAATCTATGGAAAGGGTACTGGCGGACAATCTGTTCCGAATGACGCTGAGGTACGCGCACCCATGTGGAAGAAGAAATCTATATTTTGGGACCTACCCTATTGGAAAGACCTAGAGGTCCGCTCTGCAATTGAAGTGATGCACGTGACGAAGAATCTTTGCGTGAACCTGCTAGGCTTCTTGGGCGTGTATGGGAAGACAAAAGATACACCGGAGGCACGGGAGGACCAGGAACGTGTGCACGAAAAAGACGGCATGCATCCAAAGCAGTATGAAGGTCCTGCCAGCTACGCTCTTACCAAAGAAGAGAAGGAAATCTTCTTTGAATGCCTGCTCAGTATGAAGGTTCCGTCTGGCTTCTCCTCGAATATAAAGGGAATAATAAATATGGCAGAGAAAAAGTTCCAGAACCTAAAGTCTCATGATTGCCACGTGATTATGACGCAACTGCTTCCGGTTGCATTGAGGGGGCTTCTACCGGAAAACGTTCGATTAGCCATTGTGAAGCTATGTGCATTCCTCAATGCAATCTCTCAGAAGGTAATCGATCCAGAAATCCTACCAAGGTTAAAGAATGATTTGGTGCAATGTCTTGTCAGTTTCGAGCTGGTGTTCCCACCATCCTTCTTCAATATCTTGACGCACGTCCTAGTTCATCGAGTCGACGAGATGGCCATTCTGGGTCCTGTATTTCTACACAATATGTTCCCCTTTGAGAGGTTCATGGGAGTCTTAAAGAAATATGTTCGTAACCGTGCTAGGCCAGAAGGAAGCATCTCCATGGGCCATCAAACAGAGGAGGTCATTGGGTTTTGTGTTGACTTTATTCCTGACCTTAAGCCGATTGGTCTCCCTCAATCGCGGTATGAGGGGAGACTGACTTGAAAAGGCACGCTAGGAGCGGATTCAATAATATGTAGGGACGGGCATTCTTGGGCTCAAGCACACTACACAGTTCTAGAGAATTCTACCTTGGTGATCCCGTATGTCAATGAACACAAGAATTTTCTGCGCTCCAAACACCCGGAGCAGTCTGATGACTAGATTACATGTGAACACATCAGGACTTTCGGCAGTTGGTTGCAAACACATCTCATGGGTAACAACATTGTTGGAGATGAGCTGTACTCGTTGGCCAGGGGACCATCTTCGACTGTATTGACTTACCAAGGGTACGAGATAAATGGGAATACATTTTACACGATCGCCCAAGATCAAAAGAGCACCAACCAAAACAGTGGTGTCTGCTTTGATGCAGCAACCAACAGGGGAAAGGACACATATTATGGTTACATAGTGGACATATGGGAACTTGACTATGGACATGATTTTAAGGTCCCTTTGTTTCGGTGCAAATGGGTCAATCTGTTAGGAGGCGGGGTACAGGTAGACCCGCAGTACGGAATGACAACAGTGGATCTCAACAATCTTGGGTACACAGACGAACCATTCGTCCTAGCCAATGATGTGGCGCAGGTTTTCTATGTGAAGGACATGTCTACCAAACCGAGAAAAAGAAAAGATAAGGAAGCGAATACATCATACGATGAGCCAAAGCGCCACATAGTTCTTTCAGGGAAAAGAGACATCGTGGGAGTGGAGGGCAAGACAGACATGTCTGAAGATTATGAAAAGTTTCATGAAATTCCTCCCTTCAAAGTGAAGGCTGACCCAAGCACCCTGTTAAACGATGAAGATTATCCATGGTTATGTCGCAATAAGCAAGGGACACACGTGAAGAAAAAGTGAAGACTTTCTCCACAACTATTCTGATGATGGCTTTGATCTAGAATATCACTGTAGTTACATGTCAAGAAATGAAAAGCCTTTGTAACATATGAGTTTTCGTCCGAAACCGTGATACTTCGAAAGAGATTGTCCATTTTGTACACGAAGTGCATCCAGTTTTTGCCGTAACCCTCTCAAATTTTTAGCACATGCTATGTGGGTGAAATGATGATACCATGCCAACTTTCAACCTTTTCAGAGTTCATTTGTACTGCTTTTCAATTTCAGGTTCATTTAGCTCAAAGAATGAATTAATAGCAAAAAGAATGAATCAAAAAGCTTTTATAAAACTCTAATAGCAAAAAGAATGAACTAAAAAGCTTTCATAAAATTCTAATAGCAAAAAGAATGAACTAAAAAGAATCAATTAAATATAATATTTTTCAATAGCAAAAAGAATCAACTAAAAATAATCAAAATAATATTAACTAAAATTATCAAAGTATTTATTTGTTAAAAACTTTAATAGTAAAAAGAATTTTCATAAAGTATTTTTTGTTACAAACTTTAATAGAAAACTAAAAAGCTTTTATAAAACTCTAATAGCAAAAGGAATCAACTAAAAAGAATCAATAAAAAATAAAACTTATGCAACTAAAATTATATAAAATTTATGCAACTAAAATTATATAAAATTTATGCAACTAAAATTATATAACTAAAAATAACATATGAAAAAAATAACATTAAAAATTTAAAAACATAACATATGTAAAAAATAAAAAAAAAGGCCCACCTACTTGCCACCACGGCGTGAATACGACTAGAAACCCTAGAGATGGGCCAGGATGCAGGCCCGCAGTGCAAGCAGGCCCAACAGGGCGTCAGATAGGCATTTACTGCGTGCAGTAGAGAGGAGCTCGAGAGGGAAGCGGCAACAGCGCTTATAAACAACTCCGAGCCCCTCTCAACTAGCGAGGTGGGACTAAAGTTTTGGATGCGGCAGCACAGACCATTGGTCCCGGTTGGTGGCTCGAATCGGGACGAAAGGCCCCCCTTTCGTCCCGGTTCGAGCAACCAACCGGGACCAATGGTCTGGGCTTCCCGCCCTTTCACCTGGCAAAATACACCTTTTGTCCCGGTTGGTGGCACGAACCGGGACGAAAGGGGGGCCTTTCGTCCCGGTTCGTGCCACCAACCGGGACCAATGCTCTGGGTATATAAGCAGCACTTACAAGTTTTCCATTCAGTTTTCTTCGATCTCCTCCTCTCCCCCGACGGCGCCGATGACCACCTCGACGCCGCCAGGCTGCCGGACCGCGCCGTTGCCTCCCCGACGCCCTCGCCGACCCCCTGCCCCGACGCCCTCGCCGACGAGCCGGACCTCCTCGCGCGCCCTCCTCCTCGTCGCCGCGTGCCCCCTCGAGCCTGCCGTCCTCGTCGCCGGCCTCCAGCCATCGCCGCCCCCCCAGTGAGCCCCCCTTTCCCATGGTCCCCTGCTCCCCGTCGCCGCGTGCCCCCGAGCCCTTTGCTCTGCCACTGCTCCATGGTCGCCGCCGGCCCCGTTGCTAAAAATGTGTTTTTTTAGATGAATAGATAGATAGATAATGTTCATGTGGAGATGAGATGAGATGTATGGTGCTCTGTTTTTTTAGATAATGTTCATGTGGAGATGAGATGAGATGTATGAGATGTATGAGATGTTTTGTGGAGATGAGATGAGATGTTGTCATGTGGAATTTTTTTTTGTTCATAGAAATTAGTGAATTTACTCCCGGTCCGCTCGCCCGACCAACTCTCGAGGCCACCCAAACCCTAGAAGAAAGAGCGTTGTCGATCTACCCCGTCCCGCCCCTACCCGTAATTGTTATGTATAATACTATATATTGGCGTCTAATTCACCGGTCTTACCTCAGTGAACCGAAGGGACTTTATTTATTCGGTAGGCGGCCGGCATAGGTCAATGTGGTAGAATGGATAGTTCGATCTCCTGCATAGCGATTATTTTTTGTAAAGTGTCCTCTCCTGAAAGTATAACCCCGATAACTTCGACATGAGGGGGGACATCGGACATGCATGAGAGAGGCGGTCCACAAAGTATCCTCTCTCGAAAGTATAACCCCCGATAACTTTGCATGATGTTTGCGACTAATCCATTGCTCATATATGCATATGACTCCTTGTTGTGATTAGCTAGGTCTATGTTTGCCACTAATCCATCTCTCATGGTTGTATATTGCCATGTTGTAATATTTGCAGAAACTATGGACAGAGACTTAGAAAAAGAAGAGTTGTTGGGGGATATAATCCGATGGTCAGGAAAGAGAGGATGACGGCTCCGGTGATCCAATGGAGGAGGAAGGAGATCATGACGGCTCCGGTGACCGAACGGAGGAGGGAGCCTTAACTGTTGCAAAGTCCGGCGAGGTATATATACATATATTAATTAAGCCTCTGCTGACTTGATGCATTAATTGTTTTGTATGTACATATATTAACGCTTCTTTCTTCTTTTAATTAGCCCTCCGGATCGAGCCAAACTTCCGTAAGGAGACGAGGCCCGAAGAAAAGGTTGCGCCAGGATGAAAGGTTCATGATCGAAGAAGTCGGTCGAGATGGCCAACCGATTGCTCCCAAGCGGAGCAGGGACACATTTATACATCAGTGCGGAGTTATTGTTAGGGACAGCGTCCCGATCAGCATCCAAGAATGGAATAAGAAGAAGGACCCTGAAGTTTCTTATGTCCAGGATAGACAGAAAGATGATCTTTGGACCTCGCTGATGAAAAATTTCAACCTACCGCCAGAGGCGGATCCGAATAAGGTCAAGGCGTTTGCTCTTAAGAAGATGGCAGAACTATTCAAGAACTGGAAGAAAGATTTGAACAAAAAGTTTGTCGAGAAAGACAAGACTCCAGAATTCACCGGTCCATATGAGAAGATAAAAGATCACTGGCCCGCATTTGTGGCCTACAAGAAATCGGACAAGGGCAAGCAAAGGTCAGCGACAAATAAGCTAAATGCTGCAAAGAAGCAGTATCACCATGTTATGGGGTCAGGTGGCTACAGCAAAGCCCGGCCTACGTGGGACAAAGCTGAGCAAGACCTGCTTGCTAAAGGGGTCCAACCAGCGACATTGCACTGGCCAGATCGGTCAAGGACTTGGTTCTTCGGGGTTGGGGGAACTTTGGACCCAGAAACAGGGAAGTGTGTTTGGACGAAAGCTCAACTTGCAATACCCGTCAAGAAGCTTGAGGAAGCAATCAAGGCAGCGCAGGAAGGGAGGTTACATCCCGACAGAGAGAATGACAAGCTGACACAGGCCCTTGGGAATCCTGAACACCCTGGACGAACACGAGGCACATCAGGCTCCGTTCTGTGGGTGCATAGGTTTCCCGACAGCGGTGGTTATAGAAGCTGAGAGAGAAAGAAGAAAGAGGAAGCAAGCGAAATGCAGAAGCTCAGTGCAAGATTAGCGAAACTAGAGGAACTTGAGAGCCAGCGAGCTACCGGCCAACCATCTCAGCGGCACGAAGATCCTTCCTTCGACACTGCCCCAGAAGCTACCCCACCATCTCAACAGAGAAGCAGCATGGCTTCCACGGAGCTCGTTCAGCCTGATATGACGGCTCCTCGCTACCCCGTGGATAGTATCACGGAGGCTGAACATTGTGTGCTAATGGCGAAATGCCAGAACCTGACCTTGAAGGCGGCGGTCGGCTCTGTTTTACCTCCTCGAGCTGAGGGAACTTTCCATTGCCGTCCGATTCCACATGGCTATGCTATTGTCACAGTGGATGAAATAATGGAGGGATTTGAGGGGCTGGAGCTTGACTACCCTACAGGTGAAGGGGATAATCTTCTGGAAAATGCCTTAAGGAGTACCTGTCTATGGAGAAAGGAGAACATCAAGCTTCCAAACTGGACGCCGCCTCAGCAGACGCAGCCGGATGAGGCCCCTCAACAGACTCCTCACAGTCCAGCTCAGCCGGATGAGGCCCCTTAGCAGACTCAGCCGGATGAGGCCCCTCAGCAGAGTCCTCTTCCGCCTCAGCTGTCTCCGGCGCGTCAGCGGACTCCGCCTCCTCCTCCGCCTTCTCCAGCGCGTCAGCGGACTCCGCCTCCACCTCCGCCTCCTCCGGCGCGTCCGCGGACTCCGCCGCCTCAGCAACAGCGGAAGAGAGCCGCCGCCGCTCCGGCGGCTAGCAGTACAAAAGGCGGGAAGAAATTCAAATTTGGTCCAAGCCTCAGGGTTCCTCCAAAGTTACCATATGAGAGGACTGACAAGGAAACCGATGACATCGTGAAAGCCGAACTGCAGGGCCATTTTGAATGGAAACGTCCACCTCCGAAGGAAACAATAGATCCGGTGAAAGTGAAGCGCACTCTGGATGCCCTTAAGCGACCACCACCGCCTCCGCCGCAATCCAACTATGACCGCTGTATTGAAAAGACATATGATGCAGCGCGGCGGTCGGGAAGTACTGCCAGTGCTTCAAGACGAAGAAGTGGGAAAACAATTCCCTAGCTCGGCGAACAGGAGAAGCAATCGTGCCCCCCGCTCAAGGTGTCTAGCGATATCGCTAATCATCCGGGGCTACTGCCCAGTACCACTCTTGGTGATTACGTGGGCGATGATGTACAGTTTGAAATGGCTGAGGTAGTAGAGATCTTTAGATACGAGCACGGAAAGCCTCTCATCAAACCTGATCATCCTCATCTAACAACGATGATGCGAAGATTGCATGAGTGGTACTTGGAAAGCTGCAGGAAGAATGGGTCCGATAGTTTGATGGTGAGAATTAAATATGAGCACGACCTCATTGGAGTCGACCTGATGCCTGTTGAATTTGTGGAGTTATTTCAGTTATTCAATCAAGAGGCCCTCGACAAACAAGTCATGACTTGCTACTGTCTGTAAGTATTACTTCTGTAATTAAGTCTCTAGCTCAGCTCGTTCATTGCATGTATATATAATTATCCTCACTATATTATGCAGATTGAAGATCGTCGAATGCCCAAAAAGACGAATCTATGACATTGAGTTCATTAGCCCGAATACCGTAAATGAATGGGCGGTACAAAACAGAGTTAAAGATACCGAGAAAAACTTGCTAAAAGCGTTCCTTCGACATCAAAACAAAAGGGAAATACTCTTTCCTTACAACTTCAAGTGAGTGTTACTGTCTTGTGCATATTCGGTTTCGCTTACTCGAGGTTAAGTACTGTAACTGATGAGTTATGCGTGTGCAGATTCCACTTTATTCTGCTATCCATTAAGCTTGACGGGGGAGTAGTAACTGTCTTAGACTCGAGACGTAAAGATCCCAAGGATTATGCGGACATGACTGCAATGCTCCAGAAGTAAGTTCAATCAATACCGGGACCATATCGGCAACTTTCGTTCATTTCCTGATATCAAGTAATCATTTTCTTTGCCTGGCAGGGTTTGGAAACAGTTCACCGGAATGGTTCCGGGTCTGAAGAACGAGCTGCGATTTACACACTCCAAAGTAAGTAGTACTAGCTAGTTCCGCGCATCTCTCATTGATTCTAGTTTCATCAATACCATTATCATGCTTGATTATCAGTTTGATTGAACTCTATTCTCGTAAAGTGCTTGTGGCAGGCACCCGGGAATAATTTATGTGGATACTACGTTTGCGAGTTCATTCGCCACAAGACCTCTGAGCGGGGCTTCTTGTCTGACAAACAATTTGAAGTACGTAAACAATATTCACAATTTTATTTTATTACCATCAATTGTGTTGAGTTTCTTTCATATATATGTATTGACCCCCTTCTTTAAATTAGATGTGGCAGATGCGGGATGAACTCCTACCACATGATCGCATACGAGCAATTCAAGAGGAATTGGCGGGATTCTTTCTTGACCACGTCATACATGAAAAGGGAGAATACCATATGGAAATTCAATGGGAGTTTGGCGCTTGATGATGTCAGGGATGTTATATTGTATATATGTAGTAGCGTCGGATAGATATACGAAAACTTGTTGTTCGACCAAGCACGGAGAAAGAGAGGTCACTTCTCTCTATATATGTTCATGACGATCTTGTGTAATTAATGGTTTCCTTCATTTGCTTACTAGCTAGCGTCGAGTTCTCTCTATATGTAGTAGCTAGCGTCGACCAAGCACGGAGAAAGAGAGGTCACTTCTCTCTATTAGCTAGCTAACACAATATGAAACCCCTAAACCCCCCCTTTCAAAAAAATAAAAAAACCCAGCGCCAGCGAGCTGCTGACGCGTGGCTGCCTTTTGGTCCCGGTTGGTGTTACCAACCGGGACTAAAGGCAAAAACCCCAGCGCCCGGGAGCTGCTGACGCGTGGCTACCTTTTAGTCCCGGTTGGTGTTACCAACCGGGACTAAATGTCCTCCTGCCTGGGCGCCCCACAGCGTCCACGTGGAGCACCTTTAGTCCCGGTTCGTAAGCCAACCGGGACTAAAAGTGATGGGCATTAGTCCCGATCGTTTTGTCCCGGTTCCAGAATCAGGACTAAAGGCCCTCTGGAACCGGGACAGATGCCCTGTTTTCCACTAGTGTTCCAGGGCCGCCGCCCCGGCCTCCATACCCCGAGACAACGCCAACCGCTCGCTTCATAATGCACAAACCGCGACAGGTAAATCCCGGCATCGGTCACCGAGCCAGGGTCAGCGCCACCACCGTAGGGGCGCCCACGCCTACAGTCCCCTCCAGTCCCGGTGGACAAGGAGGGACATAACCCAGTGACTGCCGACGGCCATCGTCGAGAACAACTCAAACGACACCAAGTCCGCGGCCTAAGGCAACGGTCCGACAGCCGACACAACGTTGTCCCGACCGCCACATCCACGGACCATCACCGACGTTACAACGTGAAGACGACTCCCCAACCAAGCTGCAAGCACCCACCTAGGCTAGACCGGCGGCGACCCGGAACCGAGAAGCCCGACTCCAAGGCAACAAAGTGACATACCTCGCGCGAGGAGCAGCCAACTCCGGGTAGGAGGTCCGTGTCAAACTCCATGCCTGACGGCCAATCCGCGTCGCCGGTCCGCTGCCGACACACGCACCCGAACAAGGTGGGCGCTGCCCCATCAAGAGGGGCCGCTCATGGCAGCCAGCGAACGTTGGTACCTACTCCCAATGCCGACGACACCCACTCACCGATCCCGTCCCACTACCTCTATGGCGCACTTCCCCAGCCCGCCTCCAGCCCTGCTTCGAGGAGTCTGAGGCAGAAGCAGGGCTCCTCTCCCTGGCCATCTTGCTGCGCACTGCTGGGGGCAGTGATTGTTGTTGTACGCCTGCAAGGGACCTTCCTCGCATTCCGCCTCAGCGTCCTCCACCACTGCCTGCCGCTGCGCCCTGTTCCGTTCCGCTTCCGCATACTCCGACTCGCGTCAACCTTGCCAACTTCAACCACGGCATGCCTAGATCCACGTGCTGGACTCCAGGATCGGTGCTGGTGTGTAGTAGTATTACCTCCATCCTGAAAAGTTTGTCTTAGATTTGTCTAGATATGGATGTATCTAGACACATTCCGTATCTAGACAAATCAAATCTAAGACAAGCTTTTTGGGACGGAGGGAGTACATGTTTTCACAAAATTAACTTCCTATGCTTTGATTTCGGTTTTTGCTCCAAAGAAATGCTTTGATTTCAGTTGAGTATAACAAATCCTGCTGTCAACTCATGAGCGGCAAACACATTTAGGTCCAGTGCACACAACAAATCCCTGAATGACGCACACCAAGCCATGACATCCCACTCTGTCGACGACACCCGCGACGTGGCCCACCACTTCCTGCACACGGAACCGGGCCACCCTCCCGTTCCTCACCGGCGTGCTGCACTCCCCGGGACCGACAGGTGCTCGCACTTGCTCGATCGATGCCAACCCCATCGTCTGCCTTTGGTTGGTGTGCCCGCGAAGCCATGACGCCTGCGTGCTCTGCTACTCTCCTGTTCCTGTAGTCCCAACTCATACGTCGACCTCGCCATCTTCGACTCCGGCACAGCATATGCCCAGGTCACCAGAGTAATCTGAGGCCAACATCGAGGTGCTGCGAATTTGACAATCCACCATGAAGCAAATGAAGGGTAAGCCTTACCGAATACGCGACAGTATTTATTGTGCTTTCCCATTAAATCATTGCCTTGATTTAAGTTCTCTTTTTTCTATCTACATTCACTACAGTAGGAATAGCTATCTGATCATATATTCTGAAGTTCAAAGTGGTATCCTGTTCTGTGTACAGGAATCCGCGACCGATGATGGTACGTATTGTATCTGTTTGAATGGAATTATTTCCTACGCTTTGATTTCGTCCGAAAGATTTCAGTACACTAGATCCTGCTGTTACCTCGTGAATAAACTGAATTTTTTATTGTCAACTAGCAGCCTAACCTGTTCTAAATTCCAGAATAACAAGCTTCAGAAGAACATCAGGTAGGAAATAGGATTACTCACTGTTAGCATACAAGTGTTATGCTAACCTCATCATATAGTAATGGGCCAACTAGTAGAGTCTATTTTTATCCTTAGACAGAAACCTCAGGACACCATCATAGGCTTGGTGTAAAATCAAGGGTAGCATGTGTTCTCATCAGAGTGGAAGAGAGATGAGAGAATGGCGTAAGATCAAGTAGTATATGTTCTTCTCAGACTTTGAGGAGAGGGGAAAGCCTCAGCAAAGATAAGAAAATAATTCATGCTCATATAGGACAACTAGATCCTTGTAGCACATCAACATGACCTGCTACTATGCAGAACACCATGCACTACACATACACTTGGTAAATTCATGTCAAATAGCTCGCATCTGCACATCACAAGCACATGGGATATATTGCATATATAAGCATGCATGACTAAGAAATGCACTGATTACACATGCAGAACAACATAAGATAATCAAAACTTGTGATAGAATTAACTCAAGCATGTTGTACTCTGTAAACTAAGCACACAACAGTAAGATGAGCTAGTACATGTTATATCTACTTAAGAATAAACAAGTATTATAGTAAAACAACCCACTGATCATGCTAAACTAAGTAAATAATTATATCCATGCCATGTTAGTGAACTTACGTAATTACTGAGTTAAATAGAGTATATCTAAATTATTCCAGCAAGCCAAGGAACCTAGGATATGATCCTACCATGCACAAGTTATATAACAGAGAAATAGTAACCATGAACAATAGCTAAGTACCCTAGAAATTGGAGATTTTTAGCGAATTTACTTAGACCAGAAGAATGGGTACAATTGAAGTATCCAGAGGCCATAGTAAGCACCAATTAGCATTTAGCACCAGCTATTTCCGCAGAAGTTGTTGGGACCCCCGAGTGGAAGGGATGATATAGCCCAACAAAAAGTATTTCCCTCAGTAGAAAACCAAGATTTATCGAACCAGTAGAAACTACCGTACCTCAGTTAATGATAAGTACCTACACACAACTAATAAACTTATGTTTGTTACCAACGAACACTACTGGGAAAGGGCTTATAGGAGAACCCAAATTAGTGGCGGGCGCACTCTAGCACCCGCCACTGCTAATAGCAGTGGCCCGCCACTGCTAATAGCAGTGGCGGGCACTAAAAACTGTCCGCCACTGCTATTAGCTTAGCTGTGGCGGGCGCAAACTAGCGCTCGCCACTGATAACAGCTGTCCAAATTTGTCATGGGACAAATGTTACCAGTGGTGGGCACAAACTTACGCCCGCCACAGGTAGTTGAGTTAGCAGTGACGGGCGATTGTACGTACCCGTCACTGTTATTTTTTGAACCCGCACCAAATCTGTGCAGTTCTGGAGCTCCTCGCAGCCGGTCACAATCCCGACCGCCTCGTGCACCTCCAGTAGGCTGTGATGTTACAACGCCCGTAGCCAAGGACAATCGATTGGGGATGTTCTAAAACTTATAGACGTGATTAATCAAATATCTAAAGAACATTTAGGGCAATGTATGATAAATGAGAAGAACCACAGGAATAACTAAACCACAAAAAAATCAAGTCATAACAGATTACCTGCATGGGAACGACAGTCATACAACACGCCACCAATTCTGAGATCTGCAACCTGTGTTCAATGTACAACATCAGATTGTTATCTAATTATGAGAACATAACAGTATAACTGAATAAGATATTCTGAAATTGTGTCGACCACTTAGTGTGCAGCGACATGTTGAACATTCACACACAGGATGAATTGCATATGTCATCTGGTGAGCATGGTGCCATGAAGAGAGCAAGGGAGGCCTCGCGTCGAGCATATGTTTGAGCCGGTGATTTCCTAGGCCTCGGGGTGATCTCGACTGATATGTGCGGCGTTGGCCGTCGGTGCGCAAATCTTGGGAAGAGAGTGGTGTGGCTGTGCATAGACGAGGATGAGATAGACGTTGTGGCTGAGGGGCTTTGATGCCCTGTGGTCATCGGGTCGTGGCCGGCTGTGACGCCCCGACTCGACCGTGCACTAATCATACACGCAAATGCACACGATCAAGCCAAGGGACTCACGGGAATATATCACAACACAACTCTAAACACAAATAAAATAATACAAGCTTTATATTACAAGCCAGGGGCCTCGAGGGCTCGAATACATAAGCTCGCGATCAAGCGTCAGCGGAAACAACAACAGTATCTGAGTACAGACACAAAGTTAAACAAATTTGCCTTAAGAAGGCGAAAACAAACAACGACATCTGATTGAAAGAGGCAAGGCCTCCTGCCTGGGAGCCTCCTAAACTACTCCTGGTCGGCGGGCTCAACGTAGTAGAAGAAAACTCCGGGGATCTCCTGCTCCTGGGCTCCTTCGTCTGATGTATCATCAATTGGATATGGGGAAAAGAATAGCAGAGCAACCGTGAGTACTCATCCAAAGTACTCGCAAGACTGACATCAGAACTATACTAATATGCATTTGTATCAAAGGAATGGGGCTATATCTTTGGACTGAACTGCAGAATGCCAGAGTAGAGGGGGCGGAGCCTAGCCTATCGAAGACTATCATCTTCAAGCAATCTTGCAGCATTAGAAGAGAGTAGAGTATAGTAACATACAATAGTGGTTATATAGCAGCAACTCCCCGAGATCCTTTCTCGACTATCCCGCGAGAAAGCGATCCGAAGAGCAATAGTAACAGTTTAATATGTATTACCATCACTTTGTAGTTGTCATGGATCCGGATACAACTCCGAGCGTCCTGTTACCGTGGACACGGCTATTCGAATAGATTACTTCCCTGCAGGGGTGCACTACTGTTACCCAACACGCTCGATTAACTCCGGCCGGACACACTTTTCCGGGTTATGCCCGGCCTCGGCTGATCGACACACCGCAGCCCCACCTAGAGCTCAGCAGAGAGGTCCCCGCCGGTTTACATCCTAAGCGCTCAGGGGTCTTGGGCCATCGCCCTGTGCACTCCGGGTCATTGTGTGCAGGGTGGGTCCAGGCACCACCTCTGTCCTGGATGGCGCCGGCCCGACCCGGCCACAATGCTGAACTGGACGTCTGACAAAGCTTTCGGCTGATACATACGGCGTAGAGGGCCCCATTAAACCATTATCCCACGTGGTGGTAGTGCGTATAGGCCAGTGGCCAACTCAAATCAAATACCCAAATCCGTTAGGCGTATTTAGTAACTCGCAGAGATGAACAGGGTTCCTGTCGCTCCGACTTGGTAACACAGGGCTCGCGGGTGCTCTTGGAGCCGACCCGTCTTTAATGTTATTCTCTCGCGGGCACCCTTGGGGCCGGCCCGACTTAAACAGTTTAAGTATTGCAATATGTAAACATTTCCGCGATCACACCCAGAGTGATCACGGCCCGGTAACAAGCATGGCATACGGACAAGGCGAAGGGCCAAAGATGGAACAGCCGCATAGTTAACTAGGCATCATGGGATAATAGGTAATGTATCAGTAGCAGGCGACAAAATCAGGCTATGCATCAGAATAGGATAAGGCAAGGCAGTGGCAATTTCTAATGCAAGTAGGAGGGAAAAAGAATAGGAGATATCGGCATGCGTCAAGGTGGATTGCTTGCCTGGAAGCTCTGCAGAGAGGGGCTGGTCGTCGGCGACGTCGTCGTACACGGCAGCGTCGTCGGCAATCTCGGGGGCTATCGAGAGAGAAGGGAGGAAGAAACAATAAATACACGACAAAAATGCAACAATGATGCATGACCTGCCTAAAATGATATGCAGAGGACCTATACTGACTAACTAAGTGATTTAGTTAATTTAAGAATTTATTTAGATTTATTTTATTAAAGTCGGGCACTATTCATTTATCGAAATCAGGCAAAATGTTCCATGTTCACCTAGCTAGGAGTGTTGGACAGGCATTGTTATCGCATATTCGGATTCTTCACATTTTTCTGATCGTTTTACATATATAAATTATTTTCATCTGACTTACGGTTTAAAAGATATGATTTTTCAAAGTTTTAAACATTTTCTGGAATTATTTTAATTATCTAAATTAGAATTATCCGAAACTGTGAAGTAGTGACGTCATCATGACGTAATGCTGGCGTCAGCAGTCAACAGGTCCTCTGACCAGTCAACTCTGACCTGCGGGACCCACCTGTCATAGACAGTGGGCTAACTAATTTAACTAACAGGGTAATTAGCTAGGTGGGGCCCATTAGTCAGTGTCTAATTAACTAATTAATTTATTTAACCGTTTAATTATATTTTATTTATTTCTAAAATTGATTTATACGGGGTGGGGCCCGCGTGTCAGTGACACAGGACAGCCACGTCAGTGGCTGACCAGGTTAACGGGGCCCGCGGTCCCACCAGTCAGTGGCACAAGGGGTTGGGCCCCAGCGGCCACATCGGAAGTCAGCGCCGGAGCTCTCCGGCGAGCTCGCGCGACGGCGAGCAACTCCGGCGAGCTCGGGATTCTTCTACGGTACATCAAATCGGGAGCTTCTTGCGGCGTTCGAACGAGTGGAGCAGCGCGCGTCGATCTAGCCTACCGGCGCGAGGCAGGGCGGCCGGAATCGAGCGCTACGACCTCGCCAGCGGCGAGCTTCTCGGGCGGCGATCGGGAACGGCGATGCGGTGAGTTATCGAGTGAACAAAGTGGCTGGGATGGCTCTACGCGGCGTGGCGAGTAAGATGAGCAGCAGCGCGCGACCATTTGGTCGCCGGAACGACGTCGGCGACGTGCTCCGCGGCGGCGGGCTCGGGCAAGTTGAATACGACGGCTACGGCGGCGATGAGCGGCAGGGGAGAACGGGGAAAGGTGTGCAAGCTCACCGGGATTCCATAGTCGTGCTCA
The DNA here is from genome assembly GCA_039707655.1 of Elymus sibiricus. Taxonomy (NCBI): domain Eukaryota; kingdom Viridiplantae; phylum Streptophyta; class Magnoliopsida; order Poales; family Poaceae; genus Elymus; species Elymus sibiricus. The sequence goes on from CM077674.1 coordinate 395,530,371, forward strand.
AATGGTCTCGGGGTGGACGGACGGCGACGAATTCGACGGTGAACGGCGGCGGGTCCGAGGAGGAAGACGACCTCGGGCAGCTCGATGCCGAGGCGGGGAACTCCACTTGACGGCTCCGGACGGTGCAGCGGTCGACGACGATCCTTCTTGGCTCAGAGGTGAGGCGTGGCGGTGGCGGCAGCTACGCTAGCGAGCTCGAAACGGCGGCGGCAGTCTCGGCCATGGCGGGTGGGGAAGGGGCAGCGCGCGGGAAGGGGAGGAAAATATCTCAGGCTGGCCAGGGGGGTGCAGCGGTGGCCTCCTTATCCTCTCCTCCTCTCCTGTAGCGATGCATGGGAGCGGGCGCGGCTGCGACGCCGGCGACGACGCGGTCGGGCGCGCGGGAGCGACCGAGCGCGATAGCAGTAGGAAGGGGAAAGGAGCGAGGTGGGCTGGGCCGGTTGCCTGACTTAGGCCCAGGCGTGGTGGCCTTTTCTATTTCTTTTATTTCTTTTCTGTTTTTCCTTTTTCTTCTCTGTTTTGCAAAATGTGTGGCCCCCTTATGACTTTAGTAAAATAGGTGACCTAGCCCAATATTCACAGTGCATTTTTACCTACCACCAGAAATTGGTTTGGTGAAGATAGGATTTCATATGAATTTTAATTAAATAAAAAGGATTAAATGTGGCTGTATTGGTTCTGTTTTGAGGATGATAGGGTCACTTAGCTAGTCCAATAAATGTTGGTTGTATTTTTCTAATTGCCTCTGGATTATTTACAACATTATGAACATTTTGGTTTCTGGTTTTGAACAACTTTTATTTTCACTTTATATTTGAATTGCAATTTGAATTAAAATTTGAAATGAGGTTTGATGCAAATGATGATCATGCACTGTTAATCATGATGACATGGCATTATCAAAAGGGTGATTACTGTAGCTATTACATGGGGGTGTTACAATTCTCCTCCTCTAAAAGAAATTCTCGTCCCGAGAATTAAGAGGTAGGCTGGAAGAGAGCGGGGTATTCTTCACGAAGATGATCTTCGCGTTCCCAAGTGACTTCATCTTCAGAATGATTCGACCACTGAACCTTAAGGAACTTGGTTGACTTTTGACGGGTTCGACGCTCAGTTTGATCAAGAATGCGGATCGGATACTCTTGATAAGAAAGATCCTCTTGCAATTCAAGTACTTCATGATCCACTGCACGGATAGGATCCTTGAAACAGCGACGAAGTTGCGACACATGAAAGACATCATGCACTTGAGAAAGGTTTGGCGGCAATTCCAATTGATATGCCACTTCTCCTCGACGGGCGAGGATACGGAACGGGCCAATGTAGCGAGGAGCTAACTTGCCCTTGATCCCAAATCTATGAGTGCCTTTCATCGGAGTGACGCGAAGGTAAGCTTGTTCGCCAGGTTGATAGACCATTACCTGATGTTTGCGGTCATAGTTGCTCTTCTGGCGAGACTGAGCAGTTTTCAAATGCTCACGGACAATGCGGACTTGTTCTTCAGCTTGTTGAATAATGTCCGGCCCGACGAGTGATCGTTCCCCAGTTTCTGACCAATTCAGAGGGGTTCGACACTTACGTCCATACAGAACTTCAAATGGTGCCATCTTCAAACTAGCCTGATAGCTATTGTTGTAGGAGAACTCGGCATACGGGAGAGATTCCTCCCATTTCTTACCGAATGAGATGACACAAGCTCGAAGCATATCTTCAAGCACTTGATTGACTCGTTCAACTTGTCCCTGGGTCTGGGGGTGAAATGCGGTGCTGAAGGACATATGAGTTCCCATTGCTTCTTGGAAACTATTCCAAAATCTTGAGGTAAAGAGGCTGCCACGGTCTGAACTGATCTCCAACGGAACACCGTGGAGTGACACAATTCTGGAAACATACAAGTCTGCTAACTGACTAGCAGTGATTGTCTCCTTGACTGGCAGAAAGTGAGCAACCTTGGAGAATCGGTCAATGACGACAAAGATAGCATCATGACCCTTCTGAGATCTAGGAAAACCAGTAATGAAGTCCATTTCAACTTTGTCCCATTTCCATTCAGGAATAGTAAGTGGTTACAGAAGTCCAGCATGCCTTTGATGTTCTGCCTTGATGCGACGGCAAATGTCACACTCAGCCACATAGCGAGCAATGTCATGCTTCATATCAGGCCACCAGTACCTCTGTCGAATGTCTTGGTACATCTTGGTACTACCGGGATGAATTGACAAGGGTGTGTCATGGGCTTCTTTCATGACATCCGAGCGAGAGTTTGATCTCTTTCTGGGGACCACTAGGCGGCCTTTGAAGAACAATGCACCATCATCACCAACATGGTAGAATGAAGAATTTCCCTTAGAGAGGTATTTCTTAATCTTCTCGACTTCAGAGTCATATTTCTGTCTTGTCTTGATGTTATGCTCGAGATCTGGTTCAACAACCAAGGTATTTAGATATCCTTGAGGAACTATCTTGATGTTCAGCTTCCGAAGCTCTTCGTACAGGAGTGGTTGCTGTAGCTGAACCTCAAGTTCACAACAGTAGGATTTACGGCTCAAGGCATCAGCCATTACATTAGCCTTGCCAGGGGTATAAGAAATACCCAAGTCATAGTCCGTAATGGCCTCCATCCATCTTTGTTGACGGAGGTTCAGAGATGGCTGAGTGAACAAGTACTTCAGACTCTTATGATCCGTGTAGATCTCGCATCGATTACCAAGAAGGTAATGTCGCCATAACTTCAATGCATAAATAACTGCAGCAAGCTCGAGATCATGTACAGGATAATTTTCCTCATGAGTACGCAATTGACAAGAGCCATAAGCAATCACTTTGCGCTCTTGCATTAGGACACAGCCCAATCCTTGACGAGATGCATCACAGTAAATCACGAAGTTCTTTTTGGAATCCGGGGGTGCTAGCACTGGGGCAGATGTCAACTTATCTTTGAGTGTCTGAAAACTTTCTTGGCACTTTTTTGTCCACTCAAATTTAACGCCTTTGTGAAGATGATCAGTCAGAGGCTTAGCAATTTTGGAGAAGTTCTCGACAAATCGGCGGCAATAACTAGCGGGTCCGAGAAAACTCCTGACTTGCTTGACATTCTTCGGAGGAGTCCATTCAAGAATAGCCTGAACTCGTTCTGGGTTAACAGCAATGCCATCTTTGGAAATCACATGGCCAAGATAGGTCACCTCGGATAACCAGAATTCACACTTGGAATACTTGGCATACAGTTGATGTTCGTGCAACTTCTCCAGTACAAGCCGAAGATGTTCGGCATGTTCTTCTTCATTCTTCGAATATATAAGGATATCATCCAGGTAAACCACGACGAACTTGTCGAGGTAATCCATGAAGATGTAGTTCATTAATCGAGAGAATGTTGCTGGAGCATTGGTTAAGCCAAAGGACATGACAGTGTACTCGTAAGAACCATAGCGAGTAACGAAAGCTGTCTTCGGAATATCCTCTTTACGAATCCGGATCTGGTGGTATCCCAATCTCAAATCAAGTTTAGAGAACACTGAGGAACCAGCAAGTTGATCATACAGATCGTTGATTCTGGGAAGCGGATACTTGTTCTGAATTGTTGCTTGGTTGATAGGTCGGTAATCTTGGACCAGACGGTTCGTACCATCCTTCTTCTTGACAAAGAGAGAAGGTGCTCCCCAAGCAGAAGAACTGGGGCGGATGAAGCCCTTTTTAAGTGACTTGTCGATTTCCTCCTTAAGTTCAAGGAGTTCATGAGGTGGCATCTTGTACGGACGCTTAGCAATAGGGGTAGTGCCTGGTTTCAAGTCAATGACGAACTCGACAGCTCTAACAGGGGGTATTCCTGGAAGTTCTTCCGGAAAGACGTCCGGAAAATCGCGAATGACTAGAACGTTCTCAATTCCCTCAAGAGGTGAAGCGTTCAAAGCATTCAGAGCATATATCTGGCTCTCGGCATCCTGAACTGTTCGGGCTGAGTATTTGACTGTCTGGCCAGAAGGATGTGTAAGTTGGACTTTCTTAGCAGCACAGTCAATCAAAGCATTATGGGCGGTCAACCAGTCCATACCGAGAATGATGTCTATGTCGGAAGGTCCGAGAGCAATAAGGGAAACCGAGAACATCAACCCTTCAATTCTGATCTGATTGTTGTGACTTACCATCTTGGTTTGCCACCTGGAACGAGGAGTGATAATCTCTAGTGGGGTAGGCAACAACTCTAGGGGTAGTTCATGCCGCTGAGCAAACTGTTGAGACACAAAGGAATGTGATGCCCCGGAATCAAAGAGAACAGAAGCTGCCACTGAATTAACTGGCAGAGTTTCCATCACGATTTTAAGGGACTCACGGGCTTCTTTCATCTTGACATGAGTGACCTGGCCACAATTCATAGCAGGCGGCTTGGCACTATCACTGATGCTATGATGGTTTCGACGGCCCTTCTTACGGCCAATAGAAGGACGTGATGTTTTCTGTGGCTGACCCTGGCGACAGTTGAGAGCACGGTGCCCTGGCTGTCCACACTTGAAGCAATCCTCATCATTGGGGCGAGGAGCCATAGTATTGGGCTGTCCACTTGAGATATTCAGTTGTCTTGGTGGTGGAGGCAGACGAGGTGCAACATAAGAAGGCCTTGGTGCAGGGGCAGGTCGATGATGGACATTATGCGGAATCCACACTCTGCGCTTCTGAGCAGGCTGACCCGAGGATGAGCCAACATCATGAGTGCGCTTGAGCGACTCCTGGTACTCATTCAAAGCAGTTTCAATTCGGAAAGACTGGCTGACAAGCGTTGCAAAGTCTGCAGCTTCATGAACAGCAAGCGCGAGCTTTATATCAGGATGCAGTCCTTCACGGAATTTCTCCTGCTTGCGAGTGTCAGTGCAGATGTCATCTTCAGCATAGCGGGATAATTCGATTAATTTCCTCTAATATTCATCCACAGTCATTTTGCCCTGTGTGAGTTTGCGGAACTCCTTCTTCTTCTGGTTGATCAGACCTTGAGGAATGTGCCGTGCACGAAAGGCTGACTGAAATTCCGGCCAAGTGGATACAGTTCCAGCAGGCAGCATACGCCTGTGGCTTTCCCACCATTGAGCAGCTGGACCCTACAGGTGAAATGCCGCAAAGGTGACGTAACTATCAGGGGCAACCCTAGCCGACTCCATCTCAAACAGAATATCACGAAGCCAATCATTAGCATCCATAGGATTGGTGGAGTTGCGGAAAACAGATGGGTTGAGACGCACGAATTCTTGCAGTGTTATTGGGGCAGGCTGTTGCTGAGCATTCTGAGTTGGAAATTGGGCCATTACCCCAGTCATAAACTGACGATTCAGCTCAAACTGCTGCATCATTGCGGCAATATAGGGTGGAGGTGGAGGATCGTCAACCATCCTGCCAAATCAACAGGGGCAGTTTAGCAAGAACAACTGCATGTGTCAGAGATCATTTATGACGTAACATGAGAAATGAACAAGAAGTGCATTAGATACATATTAGTAGTCATTAAAGACATACAGATCATTGCACATAATTGGATATCAACGGACAGCGCGAGTTCGGAAACACACGCAGCTAGACAACTAGGCGGCGCGCAGGCACGCGGTGAGGAATACACAACGGGACATAGCAAAGGCTATATCAACGTCGGAGAAATTTTTTGGAGCGAGGAATCTGGAAGGAACAACGCAGGGTGTCCTCGATAAAAGGATCCTGCGGTCCGTGGCATTGTGCAGAAGAACCTGGCCCTCATCTTGAAGAAAGGGGGGATAATTCAGAACTCCGGGTGGATGTGATCACGAGAACCTAATGTTAGAGTTAGCAAAACTTTAACCCGAATAGGAGAGAGAGCAGAGTCCCAGAGTAAGGAAGAGGAATAAAAGATCCTAATCCCATCCATGTGCAATCGTGGGCCCGTAAGCCACACAACACTGTTACTAAAATAGTTTTTCAATGTCTAGACTCAACTGCGGCCAAGGAGTTGTAAAGGGGGCTTCCTACAGGCAGTCGGCTCTGATACCAACTTGTGACGCCCCTGACTCGACCGTGCACTAATCATACACGCAAATGCACACGATCAAGCCAAGGGACTCACAGGAAGATATCACAACACAACTCTAAACACAAATAAAATAATACAAGCTTTATATTACAAGCCAGGGGCCTCGAGGGCTCGAATACATAAGCTCGCGATCAAGCGTCAGCGGAAACAACAACAGTATCTGAGTACAAACACAAAGTTAAACAAATCTGCCTTCAGAAGGCGAAAACAAACAACGACATCTGATCGAAAGAGGCAAGGCCTCCTGCCTGGGAGCCTCCTAAACTACTCCTGGTCGGCGGGCTCAACGTAGTAGAAGTAAACTCCGGGGATCTCCTGCTCCTGGGCTCCTTCGTCTGATGTATCAGCAATTGGATATGGGGAAAAGAATAGCAGAGCAACCGTGAGTACTCATCCAAAGTACTCGCAAGACTGACATCAGAACTATACTAATATGCATTTGTATCAAAGGAATGGGGCTATATCTTTGGACTGAACTGCAGAATGCCAGAGTAGAGTGGGAGGAGCCTAGCCTATCGAAGACTAGCATCTTCAAGCAATCTTGCAGCATTAGAAGAGAGTAGAGTATAGTAACATACAATAGTGGTTATATAGCAGCAACTCCCCGAGATCCTTTCTCGACTATCCCGCGAGAAAGCGATCCAGAGAGCAATAGTAACAGTTTAATATGTATTACCATCACTTTGTAGTTGCCATGGATCCGGATACAACTCCGAGCGTCCTGTTACCGTGGACACGGCTATTCGAATAGATTACTTCCCTGCAGGGGTGCACTACTGTTACCCAACACGCTCGATTAACTCCGGCCGGACACACTTTTCCGGGTTATGCCCGGCCTTGGCTGATCGACACACCGCAGCCCCACCTAGAGCTCAGCAGAGAGGTCCCCGCCGGTCTACATCCTAAGCGCTCAGGGGTCTTGGGCCATCGCCCTGTGCACTCCGGGTCGTTGTGTGCAGGGTGGGTCCAGGCACCACCTTTGTCCTGGATGGCGCCGGCCCGACCCGGCCACAATGCTGAACTGGACGTCTGACAAAGCTTTCGGCTGATACATACGGCATAGAGGGCCCCACTAAACCATTATCCCACGTGGTGGTAGTGCGTATAGGCCAGTGGCCAACTCAGATCAAATACCCAAATCCGGTAGGCGTATTTAGTAACTCGCAGAGACGAACAGGGTTCCTGTCGCTCCGACTTGGTAACACAGGGTTCGCGGGTGCTCTTGGAGCCGACCCGTCTTTAATGTTATTCTCTCACGGGCACCCTTGGGGCCGGCCCGACTTAAACAGTTTAAGTATTGCAATATGTAAACATTTCCGCGATCACACCCAGAGTGATCACGGCCCGGTAACAAGCATGGCATACGGACAAGGCGAAGGGCCAAAGATGGAACAGCAGCATAGATAACTAGGCATCATGGGATAATAGGTAATGTATCAGTAGCAGGCGACAAAATCAGGCTATGCATCAGAATAGGATAAGGCAAGGCAGTGGCAACTTCTAATGCAAGTAGGAGGGAGAAAGAATAGGAGATATCGACATGCGTCAAGGGGGATTGCTTGCCTGGAAGCTCTGTAGAGAGGGGCTGGTCGTCGGCGACGTCGTCGTACACGGCAGCGTCGTCGGTAATCTCGGGGGCTATCGAGAGAGAAGGGGGGAAGAAACAATAAATACACGACAAAAATGCAACAGTGATGCATGACCTGCCTAAAATGATATGCAGAGGACCTATACTGACTAACTAAATGATTTAGTTAATTTAAGAATTTATTTAGATTTATTTTATTAAAGTCGGGCACTATTCATTTATCGAAATCAGGCAAAATGTTCCATGTTCACCTATCTAGGAGTGTTGGACATGCATTTTGATCGCATATTCGGATTCTTCACATTTTTCTGATCGTTTTACATATATAAATTATTTTCATCTGACTTACGGTTTAAATTAGAATTATCCGAAACAGTGAAGTAGTGACGTCATCATGACGTAATGCTGGCGTCAGCAGTCAACAGGTCCTCTGACCAGTCAACTCTGACCTGCGGGACCCACCTGTCATAGACAGTGGGCTAACTAATTTAACTAACAGGGTAATTAGCTAGGTGGGGCCCATTAGTCAGTGTCTAATTAACTAATTAATTTAATTAACCGTTTAATTATCTTTTATTTATTTCTAAAAATGATTTAAACGGGGTGGGGACCGCGTGTCAGTGACACAGGACAGCCACGTCAGCGGCTGACCAGGTCAACGGGGCCCGCGGTCCGACCAGTCAGTGGCACAAGGGGGTGGGCCCCAGCGGCCACATCGGACGTCGGCGCCGGAGCTCTCCGATGAGCTCGCGCGACGGTGAGCAACTCCGGCGAGCTCGGGATTCTTCTACGGTACATCAAATCGGGCGCTTCTTGCGGCGTTCGAATGAGTGGAGCAGCGCGCGTCGATCTAGCCTACCGGCGCGAGGCGGGGCGGCCGGAATCGAGCGCTACGATCTCGCCGGCGGCGAGCTTCTCTGGCGGCGATCGGGAACGGCGATGCGGTGAGTTATCGAGCGAACAAAGTGGCTGGGATGGCTCTACGCGGCGTGGCGAGTAAGATGAGCAGCAGCGCGCGACCATTTGGTCGCCGGAACGACGTCGGCGACGTGCTCCGCGGCGGCGAGCTCGGGCAAGTGGAATACGACGGCTACGGCGGCGATGAGCGGCAAGGGAGAACGGGGAAAGGTGCGCAAGCTCACCGGGATCCCGTAGTCGTGCTCAAATGGGCTCGGGGTGGACGGACGGCGACGAATTCGACGGTGAACGGCGGCGGGTCCGAGGAGGAAGACGACCTCGGGCAGCTCGATGCCGAGGCGGGGAACTCCACTTGACGGCTCCGGATGGTGCAGCGGTCGACGGCGATCCTTCTTGGCTCATAGGTGAGGCGTGGCGGTGGCGGCAGCTACGCTAGCGAGCTCGAAACGGCGGCGGCATTCTCGGCCATGGCGGGTGGGGAAGGGGTAGCACGCAGGAAGGGGAGGAAAAGATCTCGGGCGGGCCAGGGGGTGCAGCGGTGGCCTCCTTATCCTCTCCTCCTCTCCTGTAGCGACGCATGGGAGCGGGCGCGGCTGCGACGCCGGCGACGACGCGGTCGGGCGCGCGGGAGCGACCGAGCCCGGGAGCAGTAGGAAGGGGAAAGGAGCGAGGTGGGATGGGCCGGTTGCCTGACTTAGGCCCAGGCGCGGTGGCGTTTTCTATTTCTTTTATTTCTTTTCTGTTTTTCCTTTTTCTTGTCTGTTTTGCAAAATGTGTGGCCCCCTTATGACTTTAGTAAAATAGGTGACCTAGCCCAATATTCACAGTGCATTTTTACCTACCACCAGAAATTGGTTTGGTGAAGATAGGATTTCATATGAATTTTAATTAAATAAAAAGGATTAAATGTGGCTGTCTTGGTTCTGTTTTGAGGATGATAGGGTCACTTAGCTAGTCCAATAAATGTTGGTTGTATTTTTATAATTGCCTCTGGATTATTTACAACATTATGAACATTTTGGTTTCTGGTTTTGAACAACTTTTATTTTCACTTTATATTTGAATTGCAATTTGAATTAAAATTTTAAATGAGGTTTGATGCAAATGATGATCATGCACTGTTAATCATGATGACATGGCATTATCAAAAGGGTGATTACTGTAGCTATTACATGGGGGTGTTACACCGGCGGCTCCATCGGGAAAAGGCGACCACGACGGTGAGAAGGTAGAGGCAGAGCAGCCGATACAGCTTGGACGTCGTGGAGTCGTCGGGTTGCTTTAGGCGGCTTCGATCTCAAGGGGGAAGGAGATCATGGTGGCGGACACGATAATGCGGAGCTCCCAGCGCGGCAGGCTCGGCCACTGGGCAGGGCTGGTCAGCGGCTGAGATGCAAGTTGGAAATATGCCCTAGAGGCAATAATAAAATGGTTATTATTATATTTCCTTGTTCATGATATTCGTTTATTATCCATGCTATAATTGTATTGGTTGGAAACACAAATACATGTGTGGATACGTAGACAACAACATGTCCCTAGTGAGCCTCTACCGGACTAGCTCGTTGATCAAAGATGGCCATGGTTTCCTGGTCATAGACATGAGTTGTCATTTGATAACGGGATCACATCATTAGGAGAATCATGTGATGGACAAGACCCAAACTATAAACGTAGCATATGATCGTGTCAAGTTTATTGCTATCGTTTTCCGCATGTCAAGTATCTGTTCCTATGACCATGAGATCATGCAACTCACTGACACCGGAGGAGTACCTTATGTGTATCAAACGTCGCAACGTAGCTGGGTGACTATAAAGATGCTCTACAGGTATCTCCGAGGGTGTCTGTTGAGTTGGCATGGATCAAGACTGGGATTTGTCACTCCGTATGACGGAAAGGTATCTCAGGGCCCACTCGGTAATACGGCATCACAATAAGCTTGCAAGCAATGTGACTAAAGAGTTAGCCACGGGATCTTGTATTACGGAACGAGTAAAGAAACTTGCCGGTAACGAGATTGAACTAGGTATGGAGATATCGACAATCGAATCTCGGGCAAGTAACATACCGATGGACAAAGGGAACTGCATACGGGATTGATGAATCCTTGACATCGAGGTTCGACCGATAAAGATCTTCGTAGAATATGTAGGAACCAATATGGGCATCCAGGTCCCGCTATTGGTTATTGACCGTGGAGGTGTCTCGGTCATGTCTGCATAGTTCTCGAACCCGCAGGGTCTACACACTTAACGTTTGGTGACGATATAAGTATAGTCGAGTTGTTATGTTGGTGACCGAAGGTTGTTCGGAGTCCCGGATGAGATCCCGGACGTGACGAGGAACTCCGAAATGGTTCGGAGGTGAAGATTGATATATAGGACGAAGGGTATCGGAGTCCGGAAGTGTTCCGGGGGTACCGGGGTTTTCGACGGAGTACTGAAAAGGGTTTCGGGGGGCCCCGACAAATGTTGGGGGGCCTCATGGGCCAAGGGGAGGGAGCACACCAGCCCACTAAGGGGCTGTGCGCCCCCTCATCCCAATCCCACGATCACCAGAAGGGTGGGGCGCCCCCCTAGGGCTGCCTCCACCTGGCTTGGGGGGCAAGTCACCCTAGGGTTTCCCTAGGGGCGCCCCCATCTGGTGTGGCCGCCGGCCCCCCTAGGGGAAACCCTAGGGCGCCCCCTCCTCCTCCCTGTCCCCTATATATAGAGGGGTAGAGAGAGGGCAGCCGCACCCTTTCATGCCACGGCGCTGCCCCTCCTCTCCCTCGTAGCCATCTTCCTCTTCGCAGTGCTTAGCGAAGCTCTGCTGAGATTTCTCCTCCACCACCGCTCGCTGGATCGAGGAGGTGAAGGCGTCATCAAGCCGTACGTGTGTTGAACGCGGAGGTGCCGTCCGTTCGGCGCTTGATCGGGAGTTCGCGGGACGGATCGTGATTGGATCGCGAAGACGTTCGACTACATCAACCGCGTTTCTTAACGCTTCCGCTTAGCGATCTACAAGGGTATGTAGATGCAATCTCTCCTCTCTTAGATGTTCATCTCCTAGATTGATCTTGGTGAGCGTAGGAAATTTTTTGTTTCCCATGCTACGTTCCCCAACAGCAAGGTGGCAGCGGGGAGAAAAGGAGGCGTGCGGTAGGAACCCTAGGTGTCGATCTCGTCTCGACCAAGGGCGGATCGTGGCTGGGATAGGGAAAACCGGGTCACGCGAAAGAAAAAACAAGCAGTGGGAGGGGACGGTGGGAGGGGAGACGAAAAAAACCAGACGAAAGTGGGGGGACGAAAAAAAACCGTGGAGGCTAGCCTACCAAGTGAGACATTAGGAGTAGAGACTAGTAGACTGCCCGTGCGTTGCCACGGGCCAACAAATAAATTTATAAACAATGTTCATTTTACTCCCCATGAACGAGTACATTGCACGCAATGTTCAACCACAACACAAACGCAAGTATCTTCTGTCTGTTTCAACAAACGCCATGCATCCCTCTAGCTTCTCTTCTCCGTTGAACTTGTCCACCCTCGCCTTCTTTGTCCATAAATCAATCATCCTCTCAATCTATTGCCCCTTGACTCTGCATGTAGCTTCTATGTCATTGTTTTGTTGTCTCACTCTACTACGTATGCTGTGCAACGTGGAACATCGTCAACAAATGATGAGATACAAGGCACCTCACCTTAGTACTAATAATAAGAAAAGGGGGCATATGAATATGGAAACATTCTTTCCACTACATGTTCATTCACAAACTAATAATGCTCTATTTGTCTCTGGGCTCTGCTTCCATCTCCACCTAAGATGCGTCTCCGTCACTTTATCTCACTAATACTTCTTTTCCTACAGACCTCAAATATACATACAACATCACACAACAAGGTTGCATCATTGTCATTCCATCTCTTCTTCCACTTCAGCTCTTTTGGTCATGGTGATACCAATCTGCTCTGTCGTCACCCTACTCCAAATCTGCCTATGTTTCCATCCGGCTCCAAATACACCCATTTTTTTTCTCCAAGTCTGTCAATTTGTCGTACCAAGTTTGTACTTTCAAACTCAGAATTTTCATTGTTCGGAATGAGGAGGGTTTTCAGAGTTCACTTCTCTAAAAGAGAACACAACACATATTGATACAGATTAGTGATGAACAAGAATTTCTAGGTGTTATTTATAACGATGAATACCAACACATGGTAAGTTATTCAACTGAGTAGCTACGTTGTTGTGTTTGGAAAAATAAGTCTAACGTGCTTATATTAAAGGGAATCCCTGAATTAACAAACGCAAGAGGAAAAGATAACTACTCCCTCTAGACGGGTGCATGGGGCATGCACATGTTCCTAGATCATCAAGTTGACCATCACATTATACATTATGTGCCACAAAAACTATGTGTTTAGCAAATTTATTCCAATACAAATTCAGTGTCTATTACCCGCACCCTAGTCATTCCAATCATTGCCCCCCATACCTCATGTAACTGACACCCTTTTTTCCTCTCCCCCACCTCTCTCTCTCTCCCATTGCATCTCCTCCCGACTTTTTCCTCTACCACCATCCATCCACTGGCATCTTCTCCGATGACGGGTGAGGGCTATGGCGCCTCCACTTGCACGAGGCAAACCCCGGGTGGCCACAAAAATGTATCCAACACACCTATGTTGCACCTCCTACTCCGGCGCCGCCTCCTGATCCTCCCTCTCCTCCTTCGGGGAGTTCGGAGGCAAGGCAGCTGCAATCCGAGCGATGTGTCGTGCCTAGAGCCCGTGCGTTACAACGGGGGCTTACATATTCTACTGGTTCAACATCAATCTTGTCCGACATGTACCTTACATCCACCATATTCTATATTTTGATAACATTTAATTTGATTTTATTAGGATAAGAGAAGGCAAGGAAAGATTTGATTTAGTTAAAATTCTGGTAAAACTGATTTGATTTGATTGAGTTAATGCAGGACATGGTTTTGGAAAAGTATCGATTTGGTTTAGAATATTCTAATTTACTATATTTATATTGGTTTTTATTTTGTGCAGCGTCAGTTGGGGATACCAAAAACCAACGGGAAACCAAAGAGGGGAGGGGAACGTGGGGAGGAAAAAACCGAGAATGAGGGGAGGCGAAGGAACCAACTCCCCTTTAAGAGTAGAGATATCATACAATTTGCTTATATAGATGTAAATTACTTCTGTACGAAAATATATTTTGTTTCGAATCTTGATAATCCTTGCTTCAGGAACTTTAGTTTGCTTCCTAGGGTTTTTCACATCCTTTTTTTGGATGGTAAAAATACCTTTTCCGGTCAAATTGCTTCTATGGCAACTAAATATTGCTTCCATATGGTTAAATTTTGTTTGTTTGGACTGACCATCGAAAATGCTTCCATGGCAACCGGCAATCGCTTCAATGTAGTATATATTTTCTTTTCTGGTAGGGTAGGAGATTGCTTCGATTTGTTACAAAACAAAATTGATGTTGCTTTAGTCTTTAGTTAGAACTGGTGTCACAAATATGTTTCGTGCAATTTGAGAATTGTTCTAAGCGTATCGATAAAGTCCTTCCAACGAAGTAAAAATTTATTTCCATCAAACATTGCTTAATAAAAATAAGAACTTGCTATAATTTGCACTTATGATGTGATGTAAGATATTTGCACTTCATAAAAAAATATTTCCATCAAATATCAGCTGGAACATGCTTTCCTTCAACTCCTATTTGCGCTTATGATGTCCTGTAAGATAAAAACCAGTCAAAATAAATGATATGTGCACTAACGAAGGACATAAACTGTAGTTAGAAATGATGCAGAGAATCTAAGGCAACCATAGTGGCCAAGTTTATCAGTGCCTTATTTCACAACATTACTGCATATGTGTTGCAATGGGAATATACATATCAAAGTGGTTCAACAACAATTTTATCTTTAATTGTTCCGTAAACATCATTATATTTCTACTTGCTCCTCCGTTCGCCTCCTTGGTGACTCCCGTGAAATCATCTACCTCTTTTCTCGCCATCACTTATGTCCAGCAACCGTCATGTGTATAATTTCTTCTTGAACTTTGACGGCTTTACCACATGTTCTCCTTCAACACGTTAATATTAATACACCCGCAAAAAAAAAACACGTTAATATTAATAAGTTTTAAATAAAAAAGGTGTAGGTGGTGCAAATTCACATCAAGTTTTATATAGGATGCAACCAAACAACTGTTGGACACACAAAAAGAAAATAATCACTTTGAAAGTTTGAATAGAAATTGTCTACATGAACATCGATCCGATGGTCTAGTGTCTCCACCGAAAGCATTGCATGAACCCCTCATGAACGATTTAGCAATGAACAAAAAATTCTATTATTTATACATGAGAATACCTTGTACAGAATTTCAAAGCCATCAAAAACGTTACCTCTGGTTTGGGTATCCTGCAAATAAAACAGAGGTAATAAATTCCTTATAGCTAAAATCAGGTGAACATAGAAAATTGATTACCTCTGATTTGATTCCATGTGCTCTAGCCAAAAATAGATAAAATCTATAGGATATCCTATAAGGAAACATAGCTAGCAAGGAAACTGATTATTATTATATCTAATTTACAGCTACCAGTGGTAGGCTCCATATAAACAGCAAAGTGGAACACTATTACGTAAGACAACAAATTTGGGCAGGAGGAAGTATAATGGTTACTCGCCGTCGGGCAAAGTGTTTTAAGTTCATAACTATGAGCATGAAAATAATTTATATGATTTGCTCAAATATAAATTGCAGTATATTTAACCATCACATTCGCCTAGATGCAAGAAGCTACTGTTGTCACAACTGGATACCTAACAGAACATGATTATGAACTAAGAATTCCAAGGTACTCATTCAGCTGACAGAGATATGCATTAACATCTTCGAACGCTACATCCGAAAAGAGCTACTTACTCAAGCAGTGATGGAAAAACGTTAGAGATGACCAAATTGTGTTCGAACAAATTTATAATGGAAGTACTCCCTCCATTCCCTTATACAAGGCCACTTCATATTTTTATATCTAACTTTGACCATTAATTTTACCAACAAAAAGTGAGTTATATGCCACAAAAAGTATGTCACTGGATACACATTTCAAAGAACTTTCCGATGACATATTTTTATGACATATAATCCATATTTTGTTGACCAAAATTATAAGTCAAAGTTTGACATGAAAAACGAAGTGGCCTTGTATAAGGGAATGGAGGGAATATAATTATTACGAATGAGATTGGGCCCGCAAACAATGTATATGATTTGCTTACTATGTAAGTTGCAATTCATTTGAGGGTGCCTAGATGCAGATCCTACTATTGTAACATTCATCGCCAAATAGGAAATGGTTCTGAACTAAGGATTCCAAGGCACCTGCTCAGCTGACAGAGATGTGCATTTTCATCTTTGAAAGCTACAATCAACAGAGAGCTACTTACTCAAACAGTGATAGAAAAACAGTAGAGAAGATCAAATGAGTAAACCTGATATTTTGTCAAGGCGTCATCGAGATATTGCCAATGCTGGGTGGCGTCGTCTTTCGCTGTCCTCCACGACTCTCCGAAATTCTTTAGGTAGTCCTCATGAACCTGCGAGACTCCGAATCTATAACCTATGTAAGTGAGATTAACGTCATGAACACAACAATCAGATTGGTAGGTGGCGGCACCTTGTTGAGGAGGGGGAAGGCGCTCCGGACGAGGTAATGGTCGTCGGTGAAAGCAACGGCGCAGAGGCCGCCCTGGTTGTAGCAATTCACCTTGTACTCTGCAGGCCTGAGCGGTCCGCCGGAGGGGAGAAGGGCGTCAGATCAGATGAGACCAGAACAAATCGCTCGACCAGTGGGGGGAGGGGGAGAGTACAGTGGGTCACTTTGGTGCTGGATGGTCTTGCGGGTGCAGAGCACGACGGTGCCGGTGACGAAGACGATGAACTCGCGCGTGGCGGGCCGCTGAAAGAAGCCGAAGCGGCTCACGTCCGACG
This sequence comes from Elymus sibiricus, assembly GCA_039707655.1. Taxonomy (NCBI): domain Eukaryota; kingdom Viridiplantae; phylum Streptophyta; class Magnoliopsida; order Poales; family Poaceae; genus Elymus; species Elymus sibiricus. The sequence continues at coordinate 395,546,932 of CM077674.1, forward strand.
CATTCGCCAACACCGCCACCTCCTCCCCTCGACGAGGAGGAGGAGGAGGCGTCCCCGGGGCTCCTGAGCACCAGCAGCGTCATGATCTTCATCGGGTCCGGGTGCAATGCTGATATAATTTGGGAGGATGTGTCATGCGACATTAATGTGATTGGGCGACGTATGGTAATATTAATTAATGTAATTTTGATGACATATGTAAAGATTAATTAATATGATTGAGCGACTTATGGTAAGGTTGATTAATTCAGATTTGGTCTTTAGAGATTGATAGGTAATTACTCGTGCGTTGCAACGGGCATACACACTGTTAAAACGCTGACATGGCAGCAAAAACAAGCCAACTGACCATTTTATTGTCGAAGGAGGATACACGATAATTCTCTGGGAATTAAAAATACCAAACATATCCACCTCATGCTTTCTTTCTTGCCGCTCATGATTTTCTCTGTTTCTAGTGAAAAATAACGCATGATTTTCCAGTGAGTTTTATAACTAAGATGAAAAGATACCAAAACAAAGAAACAGGAAAGCAAGGAAGATGTATCTCTCTTTCAAACCAGGCAAACACTTTTCCATTAAAATCTCAACGACAATAAGCAGTACCATTACATAGCAGAGGGGACAGGAACGAGGGATGCGAGTTGAAGTATATACTCTTTTTTGTCTAAGCAGTTGCTTGGACATAAATTTAGTATACATGTAGGCCATTAAACTGTCCGTCTAAATAATAATTGTAATACCCTAACTTACCAAGAATTCGGAGCCACAAATGAACCAACATCAATCCAATGTGCTGGCAACCCAGCCCACATTCAAATATTGCTCTACCTCATGCTCTGTCACTTGTTTGAGCATGACATAATCTGTGAAACCGTTGCCAACTGTAAATACTTTGAGAAGATACCTTAGGAAGATCATAAAAGAAAAAAAAAACATTAGCGAGAGCGTCTACCCAACCGCTTTTGATATTAAAATATTCTTACATAGAAAACACAGCTAGTAGTGAATAAGAAAATCTTGTGAAATGGTTAAAAATCATATGCATATATGTCCATCTGCACACATGAGTATGCTTGCATAGAAAGAAGAAAGACATAAATCACATAAAGGGAGAGAATTATCTGCATGTTGATGTGTGAGCAGTGCATTGTCCAATACCAAACCGCCAAACGTTGGGGCCATATCATCATTTGAATCATTCTGAGTCACTTGACAATTACATAGAGGGGTTCATCATTGTGCTGGAGTAACAAACAAGCAACAAAAAATAATCATCAAATATGTACACAACACAATCTCACTATCCCCCTCCGCTCTCTCTCTCTCTCTCTCTCTCTCTCTCTCTCTCTCTCTCTCTCTCTCTCTCTCTCTCTCTCTCTCTCTCTCTCTCTCTCTCTACATCAGCTGCGAATAGAAGAAGCAACATCAGCGTACCATAAACTATCGTATCTCATCTCTCTCTTTCACCCCCTGATCCATTTCTTCCCTCAGCGGCAGCAGCAAGGCAACATAGAAAAAGTCTCTCTCTCTCTCTCTCTCACACACACACACACGTGCGTTGCTACAGAAAAACCGTGGAACGGAGACTACCAAGTCCCCCTTTAGGTGTAGAGATTTTGTTTGGCGATCGTTTTTCCCGTCGCTGCAGAAAATGAGACGTGCAAGAAATAAAGACTAGTAGAACCCCGTGCGTTGCTACGGGCTACAATGCATATAAATGATTAAGGTCATCTTCAAGGTCGAACCATAGTTCTCCCTCATATATTCGGGCGTGCTCGGAAATTGAACAGGCGCCCAGCGGGCTCCCCAAAATCCAACAGTCTGGATAGTCCGGACTCCCCCAAGTCTAGCCCATATGTGGGCGAGTATGGTTGTCCGGACTCCCCCAAATCAAGCCCATATGTGATGGAGAAATATGATTGTCCGGACTATCCGCCATGTTATCTCCAACACGCAGTCCGAACACAAAAACCCACACCACGACACACCCTTCCTTTTTCCTATCGGACCCTCCCCTTTTCGCTCGGTGTCCCGCCATAGCCGGACATTTCTCGTCGGAGCCTTCTCTTTTAAAACCGGATGGTGCCCACCTTACCTTCACCATGGCGCATCTCTCCTTCACATTGTACTTCCCCACGGGCTGCCAAGGAGGAGTCCCCCGCTAATCGCCCCGCTCTCCACCCTAATGCCCTCCCCCCATGTTTGTGTCGATCTGCCACCGCCATCAAGGGGATGAGGCATGTGCCGCCCATGATGCCCCCCGAGCCAAGAAACCAGATCCAATGTCTCTTGAGCCGTTGCCACGTTGTAACATACAGTTAAATGTCGTGCATTACCACGAAACAAAAATATGATGATGTCCGTTGTCAGGCGTGCAACCGATACACCACTGTGTCCGTTATTAAATCTTGAATCAACCAACCAATGCATTTACCTTTCTATCCTAACCAAAAAATTGTACTGACTTGATGAAAAAAAAATGAACCGCTTTGTCATGCAATTTGCAGCAAAACCATCTCTAATGAAATGCAATTTGCTATATTTTTTATAGTAGGGAAATTATTTCGCTCAAACAGTTGTAACCGAGGAGCCCAACCCCAGCCCCCATCCCGCTCACTCTCAACCGTCACTCTTATCACAAAATCCACTTACTCGTGTTCAACGTGAGGCAGTGATCGAGGCCGTCGTGGCAGGCCAGCAGCAAGGGAAAGGGAGGCAACCGCCTTTCTATCTTAGTGCTAGTACCTCCTGGTTCTATACTGGACCCACTCTTAAATGGCTTCACACATTCCCACCAACAATGTACATAAGCCAGTCTGTCATGACTGGAATAATAGAGTAATCCAAATAATACCATGGACAAAAATGATGTAGGAAACATGATTAATATAAGTGTAATAAGGAAACTTCTGGTGGTATAAGCATTGCGAAATTGGTGAAGACTGCCTATGTTAAATTGTTTTATGATGCCAAATAGAACAACTCAACTATGGTCCAAAGGATGAAGTTCATGGCACCAGGTTTTCTCTACTTCAGGTGACTATTATCACCTGAAGGATGAGGGGTAAGGAACATATTGTTCTTGTGTGAGCAAACCATAGGCCTTAATGTGCCCAGCCAGGTAAACTTTCCAACAAAATTTGTCCACGTAATGTTAAAATAATTACTGTAGCAACAAATGATCATGGAAGCTACACATACTTATTAGAGAAGTGGTATCAAACAAATATACTCACGGACTTCTAAAATAAAAAGGCTAAAATGCATATTCACATCAACAACTGTGTAAGACTCTACTAGTGGAAGAAACCATGCATCATTTTTGAGACGCTTGACTCTACAATGATAAGCTTGTTTGGTCTGAGATGCATTCCCCTTTTACATCACGCATCAGATATAAAAGATCAGAAGAAAATCATGATATGATGCAAGGTACAGTCCATCTCAATAGAATGGATATAAATGACATGAATTAAAAATGATAGTGCACTTGTGCATCATGGAAAAAAAGGCCAAAAACTTGCAAGACATAAGCCACAATACTCTGAGAATATATTTCAAAAAAATATTCATAAGTTCACATCTGCTCAATTTTGCAGTACATTTTCCCTCCAGTTCATGATCCATGATCCTTGTCATACAGTTCTCTTTTATATCATAGAATACATATGGGAATCAAGGAATAAGTTGAGTTTCAATCATAAAATACTCATTTTATTCATTTTGCATCATGCTCAATGCTTGCATGCACCTACATGAATATATGATTATGCACTGAGAAAGTGAAAATGGATACTCCTCTCGGAATATATATATATATATATATATATATATATATATATATATATATATATATATATATGCACTGAGAATGAATGCTTCTCTCACAACATCTCATTGCAGATTTTAGATGACCCCTTGTGAAGTTGTAGACATTGGCACTTACATATAGGGAATCCTCCAATTTCTGCAGTCACAACTTAGAACTGAGAGAAATGCAAGAGATAGGAACACATGTGTGTAGTGATTCAGCAAGCAATTTAAAAGTGAAAGTAGGATAAACATCTTACCTAGTTTAGTGTTACAAACTTACAATCAAAAGACATTAAACTTCTCATAAAATATTTCTTCATTCTATTTTCTTATATACATTGCTCATGCGCAGTCTCATAGCTAATACTTGCAAATAATATATGTATTGATCAATCAGTGTATGATCAGCAAAAAAACATTCTTGAACTCCTTACACATGTTTGGGTAAAAAAATGTGACCATGATAATTATCCAGTCAAATAAACGCTTATTATTTTTGCAATCTTGAAGTCTATTCATAATACCTACATCATTAAATAAAAGATAATTGATTCATAGCATGGTCATATTAGCTTAATTTATTGCCTCTGTATAAAATGTGAATGGAAGGAGAAAACGTGTAAAAGTTTCTTGCCTACATCAACTCACTGCAACTTGAGCATGGTTATGTACGACCTGTTCCTTGACGGGATAGACAGCATGTCTACGTACAGCACATCAACACATGGTCATGTAATCTCTACTATCATTACTTTTCTTTGATTTCCAAACATTTTCATGGAGTAGAAGCAAAATCAAGAATCAAATATCAAGGATAAGAAAGAAATCTCTTCAGAAATCAAGTTTGCTGCATCCTCAGGGGAATTTTTAAAACCATAAGACCTTGGGTGTTGCAAGGGGCTTCAGGGTTTTGCGTTCCAACCTGCTCAAATAACAACATAATAAAGATATGGAGAATGCCACAATGCTAATAGTCGATTTGACAAATATAATTGAAAAGTGCATGTGTGTAAAACCTAAAATGAATTAGGAACTTTTCCAGGAAGGTCTCTGTAGGGGCAATAGGTATTCTCCAAGGTTACGGTGCACTGTAGTTTGTAGCCCATTGTTGGAGTAAATGCATTGTGCGAGCTTACCCATTCAAAAATATAAACCTTGTTCTCATGCTACGTACGGTAGAGTTGGTCTCCCAGCTAAAGTCTCCAATCCCACGATGCCGAATGCAGACACGTCGATCTTCTTTGTCATATGGACTCTCATGGGATACTCAGGTGCGAGATAACCACTTCAAGGAGACGACAAACGCCATCAGCTACATACAAAAATACTACATAGACAGAGGTTAGCAAGGTGGAAATGCACTGACAATGTGCCAGCAACCCTCATGCTCACACGTGTCTTCGGGTCATCATAAAGTTTTGCGAGCCCGAAATACGAGATCCTAGGATTGAGATTGGCATCAAGTAATATATTGCTGGCCTTGATGTCCCTGTGCGCAACACAAATGCTAGATTCTTCATGAAGATAGGCCAGACCGTTTGCAACACCTAAGCATATCTCAAAACGTGTCGGCCAGTCCAGCTTGACTTCCCTTCGCCCGAAAATGTAGGTTCAAGTTCTTAGTTGTCTATACAAAGCCTGATTCTACAGATTTGTAGCTGCATCAATCAAAAGAATCTGTACCAAATAGAGCATGGTCCAGGCTCCCATTCTCCAGGTACTCATAAACCAGCAGCAACCATACAACTTCACAAGATTACGGTGTTGCACTCCAGATATACTTTGTATTTCCGTTGCAAATTCCATTTTTCCCTGATGAGATGCTTCAGACAGCTGCTTCACTGCCATGAACCAACCATCAGTTAACTTTCCCTGCAAAAAGGCACCTTTTTTCAACAACAGAAGTTGCAGGTATGCTGCAATAAATCCCTCCTCCCCCTTCTTTGTAGGAATTTAATCGCAAGTTACTTCACAAACATTTTTTAAAAAGAAAATTTAAAACTGTATGTACGGGATGAACGAACCATATAGACTGACCCATATCCTCCTTGACCAAGAAGATTATTAGGACTGAAGCTTACTTCTCTGCAAGACATCACAAAAGACATAACAAGCTTACTTCTCTAAACAGTCCAGCAAATCAGGGATAAAGATGGTTACCACTGGCTCACTGGAAGAGTAGAGGATGTTTGCTGTTTGCTAGAGTTTTAGTTTAGTACGTACGAAGCTGCTGCTAATTTCAATGCTTGGCTGTTGCAAGTTTCTAATGAAAAAGTACTTCAGGTCAAAGGTCAGGGAATATATACTTTTGTTATAGTGGTTGTTTCCTTATAGTGAACAACTGTGATCACCACGTCAGCAGCTATTATCAATAAGAAGACATTAGCTAAGTAGACACAGGCAAAGAAAACATGTAGGCAAAACCAGAATTAAAAATACCCTTCTCAACGGAGCTCCTGCAGTTCGGAAGACCCTACTCATCGACGCGGGAGCCGTCCGATGGCAGCACGACGCGACGATTGCCATCAATGACGACACCCAAAGTTCCTTGCAAAATCAATCGATCCAGTTCGGAACAATCAAGCACATACCTTGCAAACTGATGTCGATCTGAAGCAGATGTGGGAAGGTGGAATGAGACGTTGATGTAGACGTGCACGCAGGAGAATAAGGCAGTGCCCGGGCTGGATCTCCATCGGAGGATCTCGGATCCACCGGGGCGGGCAGGCATGGGGGAGGGGAGGGAGCGGGTGGGCTAGAGCGCAGACAGCGGGTGCCCCCGGCGACGGCGGGGAAGGATGGCGGAGGAGGTGGACGATGATGGCGGCGGTGGCGATCTGAAGTTTGGGTTCGCGGGCAGCCTGGATGTTAGAGAGATGGGACGGCGCAGAGGAGAAGAGAATGGAGGAGCCCAACCATGTCCGGTACGGCCTAGACCAGTGTGATGGACGCGACCACCGGCAGGTCGAGGATCGACGGAGGTGGCGGCCGCCGTCTAGGGCTACGACATGGGTGGGACAGGAGGCGTGCGGAGGAGAGATGAGAGAGAGCGTCGATTTGGGAGGGCACGGGAAAAAACCAGCGACAAAGACCGGAAATGGGATGGAAAATCTGAAGGGGTGGGGGTGGTGGTGGGAGGTGGGACGAAAAAAAATCGGACGAAAAAAACCATACGAAGGTGGGAGGTGGGACGAAAAAAACCCGGAACGGAGACTACCAACTGCTCCATTAGGAGTAGAGAAAACTGAGGTGTGACGCTACATGGGCTGTTCCTTGGGTCATTATTGGGCCACATTTCTTGAAACTTAAAAAAGAACCCCCTAAAAACGTGATGGAATGTAACAACGTTGGGCCATCACCGGCACGGACTTAATCGCGACTAATTATCACTCCCACCCAAAAAAAACTAATTATCACTTTCTATTTTCCTCATAAAAATCGTGTCTAATTCAAATATTAATTATTGAGATCGATTTTATAAACATCGAAGGTGATGGAACTCAATGCCGTGGATCTCCAAAAAGTAGCAACACGTCTACAATATATCCAAGTGAGTCGTTGATTGTAAAAAAATAATAATATCCAAGTGAATCGTTGATTGTCAAAAAAAAAATCCAAGTGAGTCGTCAGTCGGTCGTATCTGACTCTTGCCCACTTTGCAACTCAAGAACAGTTGGTCTTGTGTTTTTAGGCTTCACAGCTTGGTGGCAGGGTGCCATAGGAATGGCAGTGTTTCCAGTGGCAAAGCAGAGCTAAGAGCAACAGTTCGATAATCAAATTATTATACAATACCAGGAAGATCGACAACACATCGACTCGTCCTGTGTTTTCAACTAGACTAAACATATAGAACGCTCGGGGAACATATTGAGTGATTCTCTTTAGTGTGGATCGGCAGTTGACGCCACACCCCAAGGCGTCGGCCTTCCAGGCATCAAGGGGTCGATCTTCATTCACACTAGGGAGAAGATTGATGCTATGAGGATGAACCCCACGATGACGATGGTCGGCATGCGATTCTTCTTAACGGTGAGGCCCTTGAGGAAAGCGTACAGATGAGGGTCACCCAGATCGAGAAACTTAAACACCATGTAGTGCAGCTAATATGTTAGCTAGTGAATAAACTGAAATTTTGTTCTGCCAACTAGCAGCCTAATCTGTTTGGCATGTACTCTACCTTACAGCGGAGCGGCAACTGTTTTTATGTGTACCGCATAGTCGATGTCCACCACGTCCTCTTCCCTACTCCATATCCTACGTTGACGATCGACCTCGCCATCTTCGACTCCGGCAGCATAATTTGGTGCCGGCACCGAGTGTCTTAAAGTCTGCGTGTTCTTGGAATGGATCTCTTAATTCACTAGTAGAAAAAGGGCCTTTAGTCCCGGTTCCAGAGGGCCTTTAGTCCTGGTTCTGGAACCGAGACTAAAGGGTCGGGACTAAAGCCCAAAACCTTTAGTCCCGGTTCGCTTACGAACCGGGACCAAAGGGGCTCCACGTGGCCGCTGCGGGAAGCCCAGGCAGGAGGACCTTTAGTCCCGGTTGGTAACACCAACCGGGACCAAAAGGCATCCACGTGGCTGCTGCGGGGAGCCCAGGCAGGAGGACCTTTAGTCCCGGTTGGTCACACCAACCGGGACCAAAGGTCATCCACGCGTGACCATCTGGCAGCAGCTGGGGTTTTTTTTTTTTGAAGGGGGGGGGGGGTTGGGGGGTTTTGGAGGGTTAATTTACGGGTTTCATATTGTGTTAGCTAGCTAATAGGGAGAAGTGTCCTCTCTTTCTCCGTGCTCGGTCGACGGTAGCTACTATACATATAGAGATAACTCGATGCTAGCTAATAAGAAAATGAAGGAAACCATTAATTACACAAGATCGTCATGCTGAACATATATAGAGAGAAGTGACATCTCTTTCTCCGTGCTTGGTCGAACAACAAGTTTTCGTATATCTATCCGACGGTACTACATATATACAATATAACATCTTTTACAATCCCTAACATCATCTACCTAAGATCCAATCACAAATCCGCATGGTATTCCCCGTCTTTAGGTATGACGTGGTCAAGAAAGAATCCCGCCAATTCCTCTTGAATTGCTCGTATGCGATCATGTGGTAGGAGTTCATCCCGCATCTGCCAGATCTAATTTAAAGAAGGGGGTCAATACATGCATATATATGAATAAAACTCAACACAATTGATGGTAATATATAAAATAAAATTGTGAATATTATTTACGTACTTCAAATTGTTTGTCAGAGAAGCCCCGCTCAGAGGTCGAGTGGCGAATGAACTCGCATACGTAGTATGCACATAAAACAGTTCCTTTTTTCTGGTACAAGCACTTTACGAGAATAGAGTTCAATCAAACTGATAAGCAAGCATGGTAATGATATATTGATGAAAATTTGAATCAATTAGAGATGCGCGGAACTAGCTAGTACTACTTACTTTGGGGTGCGTAAATCGCAACTCTTTGTTTAGACCGGGAACCTTTCGGGTGAACTTCTTCCAAACCCTGCCAGGCAAAGAAAATGATTACTTGATATCAGGAAATTAACGAAAGTTGCATGCCGATATGGGTCCCGGTATTGACTGAACTTACTTCTTGAGCATTGCAGTCATGTCCGCATAATTCTCGGGATCTTTACGTCTCGAGTCTAAGACAGTTACTAATGCCCCGTCAAGCTTAATGGATAGCAGAATAAAGTGGAAACTGCGCACGCATATATAACTCATCAATTACATTACTTAACCTCGAGTAAGCGAAACTGAGTATACAGAGAAGACAGCAATACTCACTTGAAGTTGTAAGAAAAGAGTATTTCCCTTTTGTTTTGATGTATAAGGAACGACTGTAGCAAGTTCTCCTCGGTCTCTTTGATTGAGTTTTGTACCGTCCATTCATTTACGACATCTGGGCTAATGAACCCAACGTCGAAGATTCCTACTTTTTTGCATTCGAAGATCTTCAATCTGCATAATATAGTGAGGATAATTATATATACATGCAATGAACGAGCTGAGCTAGAGACTTAACTATAGAAGTAATACTTACAGACAGTAGGAAGTCATGAGTTGTTTGTCGAGGGCCAGTTGATTGTATAACTGAAATAACTCCACAAATTCAATAGGCATCACGGGAAGTCCAATGAATTCGTGCTCTGGTTTCACTGCCATATACATAGTGTCTCTCCCAGACTCCCTGCAGGTTTTCATGTACCACTCATGCAATTTGTACATCATCGTTGTTAGAGGAGGATGATCAGGTTTGACGAGAGGCTTCCCGTGCACGTATTTATATTCTTCTTTTGTTACCTCAGCCGTTTGAAAAATTACATCATTCCCCAAGTAATCACCAGGATTGGTATCAGGCACCATCCCCGGATGATTAGCGACGATATCGCTAGACACCTTGAGCGGGGGGCACGATTTCTTCTCCTGTTCGCCGAGCTGGGGAATTGTTTTCCCACTTCTTCGTTCTGCTAACCTTGCATCACTGGAAGTACTTCCCGACCGCCGCGCTTCTTCATATGTCTTTTTAAGAATGCGGACATAGTTGGAATCCGGCGGAGGCGGTGGTGGTCGCTTCAGGGCATCGATAGTGCGCTTCACTTTCACCGGATCTAACTTCTCCTTCGGAGGTGGAGTTTTCTTTGCAAAATGGTCCCTCACTTGGGCACGACATATGTCCTCGTTTTCCTGCTTGGTCCTCTCATATGGTAACTTTTCCAGAGGCTTGAGAGATGGACCGTATCTGAATTTCCTCCCGCCTCTGCTTGTACTGCTAGCCGCCGGAGCGGCGGCGTCTCTCTTCCGTCGTTGCTGACGAGGTGGAGAAGGAGGCGGAGTGCTCCGACGCGCCGGAGTAGGCGAAGGAGGAGGCGGAGTGCCCTCACGCGTCGGAGGAGCCGGAGAAGGAGGCGGAGTGCCCTGATCACTCGCCGGAGGAGGAGGAGGAGGAGGAGGAGGCGGAGTGCCCTGACTCGCCGGAGGAGGAGGAGGAGGCGGAGGCGTCCAGTTTGGAAGCTTGATGTACTCCTTCTGCCATAGACATGTACTCCTCAGAGCACGAACCAGCTGATTCTCCCCTTCACCTGTAGAGTGGTAAAGCTCGAGCTCCTCAAATCCCTCCATTACTTCATCCACCATCACAACAGCATAGCCATGTGGAATCGGAAGGCAGTGAAAAGTTCCGTTGGGTTGAGGAGGTGCAACAGAGCCGAGAGCCGCCTTGAAAGTGAGGTTATGGCATTTCGTCATAAGCTCGCAATTTTGAGCCTCTGTGATAGTATCCACGGGGTAGATAGGCTCCGTGAAGTCAGTCTGAATGGGCTCCGTGGAAGCCACGCTGCTTCTCCGCTGAGATGGCGGGGTAGCTTCTGGGGTAGCTTCGTGCCGCTGAGATAGTTGGCCGGCAGCTCGCTGGCTCTCAGCTTCCTCTAGCTTTTGTAGTCTTGCACTCATCTTCTGCATGTCGCTCAGCTCCGCTTTCCTCTTTCTCTCCCGGCTTCTGTAACCGCCTGCGTCGGGAAACCCAAACTTCCACGGAACGGAGCCTGGTGTGCCTCGTGTTCGTCCAGGGTGCTCAGCATTCCCTAGGGCCCCAGTCAGCTCGTCCTTCTCTCTGTCGGGAATGAACGTCCCTTCCTGCGTTGCGGTGATATACTTCTGAAGCTTCGTGACGGGTATTGCAAGTTGCTCGTCCGTCCAACGGCACTTCCCTGTTTCAGGGTCCAAAGTTCCCCCAACCCCGAAGAACCAAGTCCTTGAACGGTCTGGCCAGTTCAATGTCTCTGGTTCGACCCCTTTAGCAATCAGGTCATTCTCAGCTTTGTCCCACAACGGCCGGGCTTTGAGGTAGCCACCTGACCCCGTGTGATGGTGATACTGCTTCTTTGCAGCGTTGTTCTTGTTTGTCTCTGACATTTTCTTACTCTTGTCTGATGTCTTGTAGGCCACAAATGCGGGCCAGTGATCTCTTATCTTCTCAAATCGGCCGATGAATTCTGGAGTCTCACCTTTGTTGACAAACTTTGATTTCAACTCCTTCTTCCACCTCCTGAATAGATCTGCCATCTTCTTAAGAGCACACGCCTTGACCAGTGGCTCTATAACGGGCTTATTCGGATCCTCCTCTGGCGGTAGGGTGAAATTTGCCTTCAGCAAGGTCCAAAGATCATCTTTCTGTCAATCGGTGACATAATCACCTTAAGGGGCGTCGTCCTTAGGCTTATTCCATTGCTTGATGCTGATCGGGATGTTGTCCCTAACAATAGCTCCGCACTGAGCAGAAAATGCGTCCTTGGTCCGCTTGGGTTCAATCGGTAGGCCATCGTCCGCGAGTGCTGTGATCGTGAACCTTTCATCCTTGCGCAACCTCTTCTTCGGGCCTCGTCTCGTTACCGAAGTTTGGCTCGATCCGGAGGGCTATAAAAGAAGAAAGAAGAGTTAATATATGTACATACCAAAACAATTAGTGCATCAATTAGCTAGTGAGCACCTCCGGAGCCATCATGATCATGTCACCGGAGCCATCATGATCATGTCCTTCCTCCTCCATTGTTCCATCGGTGTCGTTGAGAAACGACAAGACAACATCACCTCCGGCAAGGATTATCTCCCCCAACAACTGTTCTTGTTCCAAGTCTCTTTGATCCATAGTTTCTGCAAATATAGAAGAATATATATATAGATGAGATCAGAAAAAAATTGGATCAACTTGTGCACATCCATAATGGGGGCATTCTTGATAAATCTATGTTACCGGAGTTATCTATGTTACCGGAGGGGGTAGACGACAACGACGCTCACCCCTCATGTCATGTCCGACGTCCCTCCTCATGTCGAAGTTATCGGGGAGGGGGTAGACGACAACGACGCTCACCCCTCATGTCCGACGTCCCCCCTCATGTCGAAGTTATCGGGGAGGGAGTATAGGTGGCCTCGAGAGTTGGTCGGGCGAGTGGACCGGGAGTAAGTAACTTTTAACTCATTTTAACTCATTTTGAATATATGAACATTTTAACTTTTACAGGTAGGGGCGGGAGGGGGTTGATCGACGTCTCCCCCCCTCATGTCGAAGTTACCGGAGTTTTCTGTATGAACAAAAAAAATCCACATGACATGTCCGACGAGCGGACCGCCTCTCTCTGATGCATGTCCGACGTCCCCCCTCATGACAAAAACTTTCTATAAACAAAAAAAAGCATACATCTATGAACAAAAAAAATTCTATGAACAAAAATAAAATTGTATCAATACATATATAAAAACTTTCTATGGATCATCATTGCTCATATATAAAAACTTTCTATGGATCATCATTGCTCATATATAAAAACTTTCTATAAACAAAAAAAAACATACATCTATGAACAAAAATAAAATCTATGAACAAAAATAAAATTGTATCAATGCATATATAAAAACTTTCTATGGATCATCCATCCATACATACATACTGCATATACATACATACATACAGCATCCATACATACATACATACATACTGCATATACATACAAAAAAAAAGGCAGATCCGGCCGGGGCGGCGGTGGCGGCGGTGGCGCGGCAAGCAGAGCAGGGGCACGGCGCGGCAAGTAGAGCAGTGGCGGCGGCGCGGGGGAAGGGGGGGGGCTCATTGGGGGCGGCGTCGGGGCAGGGGCAGGGGGGCACGGCGGGCGGCGTCGGGGCAGCAGGGGCACGGGGAGCGGCGCCGGCGTCGGGACAGAGGGTGTCGGGGCAGCGGGGGCTCGGCGGCGATGGCGACGAGGAGCAGCCTGATGGCGTCGACGGGGCAGAGGGTGGCGAGGGCGTCGACGGCGAGCTCGGGCAGCCTGGCGGCGTCGATGTGCTCGGCGTCGTCGGGGGAAACTGGCAAATTTTCCCAACTCCCGCTTATATAGGGAGACCTTTGGTCCCGGTTGGTGCCACCAACCGGGACCAAAGGTCTCTTTTCGTCAGCCCAAAGGGCGGGAAGCAGAGACCTTTGGTCCCGGTTGGTGGAACCAACCGGGACCAAAGGTGGGCATTGGTCCTGGTTGGTGCCACGAACCGGGACCAAAGGGCTCTACGGCGTCGGGGCGTGGAAGTTTAGTCCCACCTCGCTAGTTGACTAGTGCCCGCACTGGTTTATAAGCGCGGCTGCGGCCACCGTTTCGAGCTCCTCTCTAAAGCAGGCCTACGGGCCTAAACGAACTCTCTCTGCCGTGGGCCTACTGGGCCTTCTGCGGGCCTGCATCCTGGCCCAACTAGCGGGTTTCTAGTCGTATGCAGGCCGTGGTGGCCCAGTAGCCGGCATTTTTTTTGCTTTATTTATTTTCTTTTAATTTTTTTGCTTTATTTATTTTCTTTTATTTTTTTTGCTTTATTTATTTTCTTTTGTTTTTTTTCGCTTTATTTTTTTTTGCTTTATTTTTTTTCTTTTGTTTTTTTTTGCTTTATTTATTTTCTTTTGTTTCTACTTACAACTAAATACTTAGAGTTTTTGAGTGATTCTTTTTTGCTATTAATGTTTTGAACAAAAAATACTTTGATAACTTTAGTTGCATAAATTTTATATAATTTTAGTTTCATAAATACTAGAGGTTTATAAAATATTTTTAGTTGATTCCTTTTGCTATTAGAGTTTTATAAAAGCTTTTTAGTTGATTCTTTTTGGTATTGAAGAATATTATAGTTTTATTTTAGTTGATCATAACAGAATTTTTTAATTGATTATTTTTAGTTCATTATTTTCGCTATTAGAGTTTCATAAAGGTTTTCTAGTTCATTCTTTTTGCTATTAGTTCATTCTTTGAGCTAAATGACCCTGAAATTGAAAAGCACTTCAAATGAACTCTGAAAAGGTTGAAAGTTGGCATGGTATCATCATTTCACCCACATAGCATGTGCTAAAAAGTTGAGAGGATTACGGCAAAAACTGGATGCACTTCGTGTACAAAATGGACAATCTCTTTCGAAGTATCAGGGTTTCGGACGAAAACTCATCTGTTACAAAGGGATTTCATTTAATTTCTTCACATGTAACTCCAATGATATAGTTGTGGAGAGAAAGTCTTCACTTTTTCTTCGCTTGTGTCCTTTGCTTATTGCGCCGTAACCATGGATAATCTTCATCGTTTAACAGGGTGCTTGGGTCAGCCTTGACTTTGAAGGGAGGAATTTCATGAAACTTTTCATAATCTTCAGACATGTCTGTCTTGCCCTCCAATCCCACGATGTCTCTTTTTCCTGAAAGAACTATGTGGCGCTTTGGCTCATCGTATGATGTATTCGCTTCCTTATCTTTTCTTTTTCTCGGTTTGGTAGACATGTCCTTCACATAGAAAACCTGTGCCACATCATTGGCTAGGACGAATGGTTCGTCTGTGTACCCAAGATTGTTGAGATCCACTGTTGTCATTCCGTACAATGGGTCTACCTGTACCCCGCCTCCTGACAGATTGACCCATTTCCACTGAAACAAAGGGTCCTTGAAATCATGTCCATAGTCAAGTTCCCATATGTCCACTATGTAACCATAATATGTGTCCTTTCCCCTCTTGGTTGCTGCATCAAAGCGGACACCGCTGTTTTGGTTGGTGCTCTTTTGATCTTGGGCGATCGTGTAAAATGTATTCCCATTTATCTCGTACCCTTTGTAAGTCAATACAGTCGAAGATGGTCCCCTGGCCAACGAGTACAGCTCATCAGAAACAGTGTTGTCACCCATGAGACGTGTTTGCAACCAACTGCCGAAAGTCCTGATGTGTTCATATGTAATCCAGTCGTCACACTGCTCTGGGTGTTTGGAGCGCAGAATATTCTTGTGTTCATCGACATACGGGGTCACCAAGGTAGAATTCTGTAGAACTGTGTAGTGTGCTTGAGACCAAGAATGCCCGTCCCTACATATTATTGAGTCCGCTCCTAGCGTGCCTTTTCCAGTCAGTCTCCCATCATACCGCGATTGAGGGAGACCAATCTTCTTAAGGTCAGGAATGAAGTCAACACAAAACCCAATGACATCCTCTGTTTGATGGCCCATGGAGATGCTTGCTTCTGGCCTAGCGCGGTTACGAACATATTTCTTTAAGACTCCCATGAACCTCTCAAAGGGGAACATATTGTGTAGAAATACAGGGCCCAGAACGACAATCTCGTCGACTAGATGAACTAGGACGTGCGTCATGATATTGAAGAAAGATGGTGGGAACACCAGCTCGAAACTAACAAGACATTGCACCAAATCACTCCTTAACCTTGACAGAATTTCTGGATCGATCACCTTCTGAGAGATTGCATTGAGGAATGCACATAGCTTCACAATGGCTAATCGAACGTTTTCCGGTAGAAGCCCATCAATGCAACCGGAAGCAGTTGCGTCATAATCACGTGGCAGTCATGAGACTTTAGGTTCTGGAACTTTTTCTCTGCCATATTTATTATTCCCTTTATATTCGACGAGAAGCCAGACGGGACCTTCATACTGAGCAGGCAATCAAAGAAGATTTCCTTCTCTTCTTTGGTAAGAGCGTAGCTGGCAGGACCTTCATACTGCTTTGGATGCATGCCGTCTTTTTCATGCACACGTTGTTGTTCCTCCCGTGCCTCCGGTGTATCTTTTGTCTTCCCATACACTCCCAAGAAGCCTAGCAGGTTCACGCAAAGATTCTTCGTCACGTTCATCACGTCGATTGCAGAGCGGACCTCTAGGTCTTTCCAATAGGGTAGGTCCCAAAATATAGATTTCTTCTTCCACATGGGTGCGCGTCCCGCATCGTCAGTCGGAACAGATAGTCCGCCAGGACCCTTTCCAAAGATTACTTGTAAATCATTGACCATATCAAGTATGTGATCACCAGTACGGAGGGCGGGCTTCTTCCGGTGATCTGCCTCACCTTTGAAATGCTTTCCTTTCTTTCGACATTGATGGTTGGTCGGAAGAAATCGACGATGCCCCAGGTACACATTCTTCCTGCATTTGTCCAAATATATACTGTCGGTGTCATCTAAACAGTGTGTGAATGCGTGGTATCCCTTGTTTGTCTGTCCTGAAAGGTTACTGAGAGCAGGCCAATCGTTGATGGTTACAAACAGCAACGCATGTAGGTCAAATTCCTCCTGTTTGTGCTCATCCCACACACGTACACCTTCTCCATTCCACAGCTATAAAAGTTCTTCAACTAATGGCCTTAGGTACACATCAATGTCATTGCCGGGTTGCTTAGGGCCTTGGATGAGCACTGGCATCATAATGAACTTCCGCTTCATGCACAACCAAGGAGGAAGGTTATAGATACATAGAGTCACGGGCCAGGTGCTATGATTGCTGCTCTGCTCCCCAAAAGGATTAATGCCATCTGCACTTAAACCAAACCATACGTTCCTTGCGTCACCTGCAAAGTCCCCCCACCTTCTCTCGATTTTTCTCCACTGCGACCCGTCAGCGGGTGCTCTCAACTTCCCGTCTTTCTTACGGTCTTCTTTGTGCCATCGCATCAACTTGGCATGCTCTTTGTTTCTGAACAGACGTTTCAGCCGTGGTATTATAGGAGCATACCACATCACCTTGGCAGGAACCCTCTTCCTGGGGCGCTCGCCCTCAACATCACCAGGGTCATCTCGTCTGATCTTATATCGCAATGCACCGCATACCGGGCATGCGTTCAAATCCTCGTACTCACCGCGGTAGAGGATGCAGTCATTAGGGCATGCATGTATCTTCTGCACCTCCAATCCTAGAGGGCATAGAACCTTCTTTGCTTCGTACGTACTGCCGGGCAATTCGTTATCCTTTGGAAGCTTCTTCTTCATTATTTTCAGCAGCGAACTAAATCCCTTGTCAGATACACCATTGTCTGCCTTCCATTGCAGCAATTCCAGTGTGGTACCGAGCTTTCTGTTGTCATCTTCGCAATTTGGGTACAACCCTTTTTTGTGATCCTCTAACATGCGATCGAACTTCAACTTCTCCCTTTCACTTTCGCATTCTCTCTGTGCATCAACAATGACCCGGCGAAGATCATCATCGGGCACATCGTCTGGTTCCTCTTGATCTTCAGCTTCCCCCATTGCAACATCACCGTATTCAGGGGGCGGGTAGTTGTCATCATCCTCTTCTTCTTCGTTGTCTTCCATCATAACCCCTCTTTCTCCGTGCTTGGTCCAAACATTATAGTGTGGCATAAAACCCTTCTCAAGCAGGTGGAAGTGAAGGGTTTTAGAGTTGGAGAAAGCCTTCGTATTCTCACAGACAGTACATGGACAATGCATAAAACCATTCTGCTTGTTTGCCTCAGCCGCTTCGAGAAAATTATGCAGGCCCTTAATATACTCGGAGGTGCGTCGGTCACCGTACATCCATTGCCGGTTCATCTGCGTGCGTTATATAGTTCTTATTATTGAACAACATATAACTCTCTAGAGCATCTAATTAAAACACACAAGTAAGAACTTTTTTCTTTTAGAAAGAAGATAAGAAGAAGAGGCTAACCACGGTGTTGCCGGCGCCGAGATGGGCGCGGGCGATCGACGGCGGTGAGGACGGGGACGGGACAGGACGGACCGCCAAACCTAGACAAATCTTGAGGAAAATGGAGCTTGGACAAGGAGCTTCGAGAGGAGAAAGCTTAAGTGTGGCTCGGGCATTTCATCGAACACCTCA
Source organism: Elymus sibiricus (assembly GCA_039707655.1). Classification (NCBI taxonomy): domain Eukaryota; kingdom Viridiplantae; phylum Streptophyta; class Magnoliopsida; order Poales; family Poaceae; genus Elymus; species Elymus sibiricus. The sequence goes on from CM077674.1 coordinate 395,565,402, forward strand.
TGTGCATAGGAGGTGAGCTAGAGCACCACAAAAGCTCTCCCACGGCCGGGCAAAAAAACAGAGCAATGCATTGCTCTGCTCGCGGGCGGGGGCTATATATAGGCCAACCATTGGTCCCGGTTCCAGCCACAAACCGGGACCAATGGTTGTGGGCCAGGAGCGAGGCGCATTGGTCCCGGTTCGTGGCTGGAACCGGGACAAAAGGGGTCACCTTTAGTCCCGGTTCCAGCCACAAACCGGGACCAATGGTTATGGGCCAGGAGCGAGGCGCATTGGTCCCGGTTCGTGTCTAGAACCGGGACAAAAGGGGTCAGACGAACCGGGACCAATGGCCCACGAGGCCCGGCCGGCGCCCTGGCCTCACGAACCGGGACCGATGCCCCCATGGGTCCCGGTTCGTGAGTGAACCGGGACTAATGGGCTTCTCAGGGGTGGACCGATGCCCTGTTTTGTACTAGTGATTGTTGAGAGGGCTGCTGGTCATCCTCCACGGCCGATGTGATGTACCTGCACCATCGTATGATTAGCTCCAGCGGCAATAAACGGTATACCTGCAGCTGTTTACTGAATGAGATGACAAACCTGAACATGGGTCGTCATCTTCCTTGTAAAAGACAACGTGATGATTCATCGTGTAGACGACAAATGTATCGATGTATGTAACACCAAGACAGGAGAGAAGGTTCTGATTGTTTTGGCGACGCCAAGGAACATGTCTTGTTTGAACAATAAATGAATATCATTTCTCTCATAGAAGTCCTTGGGGAGCCGTTCTTGAACTACATATCCTTCTCTGCTTACATATTTAGGCAGATTAAGGCAACTATCACTCAACTACATATTCTTCTCTGTCTACATTTTTAGGCAGATTAAAGCAACTGAATTTATACAAACTGGAGAGTTATTTTCCATCGATCTCAGCAAGGTAGCTCTGCTCATAGCTTTTGTTTACAGCAAAGCAAACAGGATCGGAGCTTCCTCAGACTTTGACTCAAGACGTGAAGCAGCTAGCACAACTCATTCTCTGTACTACTACTACAACTACAACTATCTTTCGATAAATACAGTTAAGTGGAATTAATTAAGAGATAATTCAGCTAAGCGTACAAGGATAAGAGATCACTGGCGGCAATTAATTAGTTTTTGTTCAAATGGTAGAGCGCTTAGAATGCATTTAAGACGCAGGGGGGATCGATACCTCCATCTCCAAATTTTTAATCGTTTTTGTTCGGCTGGTCGCTTTTTTTTCACTGTAGAAATTGATTGGAAAAAAGGGCACGTTATTGGCTTTTTTTTTCTGCCGTTGTAGGTTGGAAAGATTGGGCTGCTACTGGGGATCCTTCGGCTTGAAGCTGGAAATTTCTCAGCCCATGTTGGGAGGAAGTTTTTCTCCTTTTTTGAGATGAGATCTCCCAAAGAGGAAGTTGAATGTCTGATATTTACTATCACTATCCATAAAATAGTTATTTATTACTTTCTTCTAAACTAAATATCTATTGATTCCTTTAATTTCTATAGGTTTGACCGGCATGAAATGGATATTATTATACTCCCTCCGTTTCTAAATATAAACCTTTTTACAGATTTCAATACCGACTACATACAGAGCAAAATGACTGAATCTACACTCTAAATTACGTCTACATATATCCGTATGTAGTCGATATTGAAATGTCTAAAAAATGCTTACATTTAGAAACGGAGGGAGTACATATTTTTAAATATGTTCCAAACGGAGGGAGTACCTAATAAGGAGAGGGGGAAAAAGCGGAAAAAGACGATCTTTCCTTTTTTCGCTTGTAAGGACTTGTGTTACAATTTTTTGTCAAAAAAATGGTGAGAGTGTACATAGAAATTGAGCCCATTACATTTCTGGACTCCTCCCGTCCTCTCCGTTTAGTTAGGGGAGCAACTAGCTGAGGTGTACTTGTTCGTAGCCTCCCCAAGGGTCACTAGCGGTGGGGCCACGTGTTGCCTTCTGGGCGCTCCCTTCGATTTTTATTGAACGTCAAGACAACCAAGTGATCTCGCTGCGAGGTCTCAACTCACCCGCCTCACACTTCTCTAATCATTCGTACCTGTGTGACATGGCGCACCCCGAAAAGATAGGTGCCGTGACGGTGCTACACTTGGGAGAACAGTAACTACTTGATATTTTAAGTGAGAGATCACCCTAATAAAAAGCGACTACCGTGCAATCAAAAGGGTGCATCATAAGGGATTAACATCTTAGGCAATTCATAATAGCATGATATGGTATAGCCCCTTTCTGACGGAGAAGTCTTTAATTTCTTCGTCTTCGGCATTTGCGTCGGTGTCCACCTTCGCGAAGATTGCCACCACCTTGTTGATGCACCAGATAATATTGCTATCTCTATAGCTAATAAAAATAGTGCATTACATAAGGTTGACACGCAGGTCATTAAAGTGACAATCATATGGCTCCATCCATCATGCCCAATCATGACACGCAGGTCATGTCAATTTTACATCATATAGTCATCTCATACATAATCAAATTAATATGAGCACTGCTATACGACATCACATGCCTTCCTGCAAAACCAAGTTAGACGCCTCTAATCGGTTTATGCAAAAAGTATTTTACGTGGCTTCTAAGGTTTCGAAACAAACCGAAGCTACCAACGTCCATCATCAAGTATGATAATTCAAGTCGCTAGATTAACTTTGCGGGGTGTATGAAACACAAGATTATAAAATCTCGAGCCCCATACTGAACTTCGTCATACGCATGACCCCCGTACAGATCATATCTGCATTGCCCTTTCGTCTGCAAAACATCCATCTTTCTTTAACTATGGTGGAACCCAAAGACACTGAAGCATTTCGTTGATCTGTCAATCAGCATACTCAGGAGCAGCATCAAAGGATCGCGGATTGCCAGAACTTTGTCAGATTCCACCATGCCGTCAAGATCAGGACTACGCAAATTCAAGGGAAGCAACAAGAACATCGGGTAACAGATTTGATCTGCTACCCGCACAAATAATTTTCAATAATAGAACTCATCTACTACAAATTATTTTGTGCAACACCCATACATCTCTATGTATTCTAGATCGTAACCTGTATCTACGCATAGCACAGCTCATGATGCCACTGTAGGGGAACGCAGCAGAAAATAAAAATTTTCCGACCTACGCACCAGCCCAGGATCACTATGAAGATTGCATACAAGGTTTTGATCCGATCGTTACCGACTCGTAGCGCAGCGGAAGGAGAGTCGGTGGAGATCGTTGGTGCAGATCCCCGCAGCTAGGATTTACATCCTCCCAACCGCGAGAATGTTCTCCCTCGCCTACCCCTCGGACAGCCCTTTGGGAGGCGGTCGGACAGTCCCTCGGACGGTGTCACGGACAGCCCTTCGTGAGGACCCTCAAAACTCGGACGGTCATTCGGACAGCCCTTCGGGAGGACACTCCAACAGCCCCTAGGGCAAAAGATCGAACCTACGACCTCTCTACGGGGTTGCACACATACGGTGTCACCTATCCAGCAGGGCTTCGCCGTCCAGAACTAGTTTCCACCGGAACCCAGACAGCCTTTTGGCTCTACGAAACTATTTCGTGGAGGGAGAGAAGAAAGCCAGATCATGCATGGCATTTGTGAGAGAGTTGGAGTGAGTGTGGAGAGCTCCTCTCCACCTCTATTTATAGGGAAGGAGGAGGTGATCGTGGCTGAAATTTCAGCCCAAAACGTGGGTGGCCCCCACATGGAAGTGGCTCACAAAAAGCCACCAAACATGGGTGCTCCCTCCCCAAAAAGCCACCAAACATGGGTTCCATCAAACATGGATGCTCCCTCCCGAAAAAGCCACCAAACATGAGCTGCCCCCCAAAGGGGGTGCCCCAACAAATCAGCCCACGAATCGTGGGATCTTGTCCCCTCACGCTGGGACAAGATGTTTTCCGCGACCATTTCTTCTGAAAAATTTCAGAAAATCCCAGAGTATTTCCGGCACCCTCTAAAATCATTCTGGGCACGTTCCGAAACATTTCCGGTATGGTGGTTTAATTTTGAAACATTTTCGTTAACTCCGAAACAATTTCGGCAGCTCTGAAACACTTCCGGTTTTCTCTCCGGAACTTTTCCGTCATCTCCGAAACTTTTCCGGTGACTTTCACTTAGACCCCTGTCTAGTATTTAGCAGATAGATGACCCTTAAGCATGTGACCCTATAGGTTCGGTGAAGTATAGACATGACCGGAACACTTTCCGATCAAGGATCAACATCGGAGCCGTGGACACCCATATTGACCCCTATACCCACACGAATAAATATTCAAGTGAACCTCCAGTTGTCGTGTGCTATTCCTGTTGCTTCGCGATATGTTGCAAAACCCGAGGTGAGATTTATCGGCATCCCCGTGGATCAACAACTTGTCCACTATGCCAGTTACCTCGTTACCGGTTTTGTTCTCTTTTCTCGTTCCCGTGTTCCGGCATCCCTGTGATCAAATCACAATGTGTCTGGCCAGACGATGATGGATACTGTAACACCGAGAGGGCCCAGAGATATCTCTCCATCGTCGGAGGTGCAAATCCCAATCTTGAGCTATTAAGCCCCTTGTCATACTTTCCCATGAACCTGTAAGCCGCCGTAATAGCCACCCATTTACGGATGACGTTTAACAAACCCCAAAGTTCATGAAGCAAGCATGAAGAAACTCGATACTCTCATGATCTAAGGAATTATGCAAACGTTAACTTTCTCTGTGTTATTAACCATTAACTGTGACGAATGTATCTCATAGCATAACATCAATTCGGGTCGATTCAACCACAAGTGTTCTTCTAACATTGTGTCCCCAAAGTTGCCAGCATAGTCATGCCCATGATTAGGAAAACAGAACCATCATGCAACACTTGAGCTAGTCTTAGAGGCCAGACTAGGAATACATTTTACCGTTTATTATTCCACACGTGCATATGAGTTTCCCTCCGAGCCTCGTGGTTATTGTAGACTCGAGAACCATAGCAATTATAGCATGGAACATAAACATAATTATGAACATGGAGATAAATAATAGCATTTATTATTGCCTCTAGGGCATATCTCCTACAGTCCTTCACAGCGCGCTCACATCACTCCCACCACACAAACTAACTAGCCAAGCCGGCCGGCAGTTGGGACCTTCCCAACCGTCGGAGGAGATGCAGGCCGCTATCGACGCGGCCAGCTGGCTGGTCGGCAAGGTGCTGAATAAGCTCTCTAATGAATTGGTGGCCGCGTATGTGGCCAGCTCCGAGCTCGGCCTCAACTCCGAGCAGATCCAGACCAAGTTGTAGTACATGCAAGGGTTGCTGCACTTTGCCCAGGAGAGGGTGTTGGGGAACGGAGCATGAATTTCAAAAATTTCCTACGCTCACGCAAGATCTATCCATGGAGATGCATCGCTCCGAGAGGGGAGAGTGTCTCTACGTACCCTCATCGACCGTTTAGCGGAAGCGTCTCACAATCCTTCGAGCTCCACCGATCGAGTACCGAACGTACGGCACCTCCGAGTTCTACACACGTGCAGCTCGGTGACGATCCTCGCCTTCTTGATCCAGCAAGACGTCGAGGAAGTAGATGAGTTCCGTCAGCACGACGGCGTGGCGACGGTGATGGTGAAGTGATTCCGGCAGGGCTTTGCCTAAGCTCTCCGAAAATATGACCGAGGTAGAAAACGGAGATCGGGGCACCGCACACGGCTATGGGACAATTGTGTGCTTTGGGGTGCCCCCCTGCCCCCGTATATAAAGGATGAGAGGGAGGAGGCCGGCCCCCTAGGGCTGCGCCAAGTGTGGGGAGTCCTACTAGGACTCCCTAGTCCTAGTAGGATTCCACCTCCCATACGGAGTAGGAAAGGGGGAAGGGAGAGGGAAAGGAAAGAGGGGGCTGCGCCCCCTCCCCTAGTCCAATTCGGTTTGGGCAAGGGGGGGCGCGTGCCTCCTCACGTGGCCTGCCTCATCCTGGTGAATTCCCGTAACTCCCCGGTACTCCGAAAAATACCCGAATCACTCGGAACCTTTCCGACGTCCGAATATAGCCTTCCAATATATGAATCTTTACCTCTCGACCATTTCGAGACTCCTCGTCATGTCCGCGATCTCATCCGGGACTCCGAACAAATTTCGGTCACCAATCACATAACTCATATAATACTATATCGTCATCGAACCTTAAGTGTGCGGACCCTACGGGTTCGGGAATGATGTACACATGACCGAGACGACTCTCCGGTCAATAAACAACAGCGAGACCTGGATGCTCATATTGGTTCCTACACATTCCACGAAGATCTTTATCGGTGAACCTCATATGTCAACATACGTTGTTCCCTTTGTCCGGCGGTATGTTACTTGCTCGAGATTCGATCGTCGGTATCCAATACCTAGTTCAATCTCGTTACCGGCAAGTCTCTTTACTCGTTCCGTAATACATCATCTTGCAACTAACTCTTTAGTCACGGTGCTTGCAAGGCTTCTGTGATGTTGTATTACGGAGAGGGCCCAGAGATACCTCTCCGATAGTCGGAGTGACAAATCCCAATCTCGATCAATGCCAACTCAACAAACACTTTCGGAGATACCTGTAGTGCACCTTTATAATCACCCAGTAACGTTGTGACGTTTGATACACCCAAAGTATTCATACGGTATCCGGGAGTTGCATGATCTCATGGTCAGAGGAACGTGTATTTGACATAGTGAAAGCAACAGCAATAAACTGAACGATCATTTGCTATGCTAACGGTTGGGTCATGTCCACCACATCATTCTCCTAATGATGTGATCCCATTATCAAATGACAACTCATGTCCATGGTCAGGAAACCTTGACCATCTTTTGATCGACGAGCTAGTCTAGTAGAGGCATACTAGGGACATATTATTTGTCTATTATCCACACATGTATTAAGTTTCCGGTCAATACAATTCTAGCATGAATAATAAACCATTATCATGAACGGAGAAATATGATAATAAACACTTCATTAATTGCCTCTAGGGCATATTTCCAACAGTCTCCCACTTGCACTAGAGTCAATTAATCTAGTTTACATCTCCATGTAATTAACATCCAATCAGTTCTTGAGTTGACCGTGTTTTGCTTGGGTGAGAGGTTTTAGTCAACGGGTCTGTAACATTCAGATCCGTGTGTACTTTGCAAATCTCTATGTCTTATGTAGATGCTGGCACCATACTCTGCTTTGGAGCTACTCCAAAATAACTACCCCACTTTATGTATCCAGTCAGAGACTCATAGTCTTCCGGATCGGTGTTTAAAGCTTGCATCGACGTAACCTTTTACGACGAACTCTTTATTACCTCTATTTCCCGAGAAATTCTTCCTTAATCATCTTAAGGATATACTTTGACCGCTGTCCAGTGATCCACTCCTGGATCACTTTCGTACCTCTTTGCCAGGCACATGGCAAGGCACACAGCATGGCATACTTTATAGAACCTATGGCCGAGGCATAGGGGATAACCTTCATCTTTTCTATTTCTTCTGCCGTGGTCGAGATTTGAGTCTTACTCAATTTCACACCTTGCACCACAGTAAAGAACTCCTTTTTGACTGATCCATTTTGAACTTTCTTCAAACTTGTCAAGGTATGTGCTTCGTGAAAGTCCTATGAGGCGTCTCAATCTATCTCTATAGATTTTGATGCCTAACATGTAAAACAACCTTTACCTAGATCTTCAAGTCTTACTCCACTTCACACCAGCCAAGAACTTATTTCTTTTGACTTGATCCATTTTGAACTTCTTCAAAATCTTATCAAGATGTGTGAACTTTTATCAGGTATCTTGATCTATCTCTATAGATCTCGATGCCCAATCCGTGGATAACTCAAAAACAGGTTTTTATTGAAAAACTCCTTTCAATTAATTCTTCATGCTTTCCAGAAATTCTACATCATCTCCAATCAACAATATGTCATCCACATATACTATTAGAAATGCTATAGAGCTCCCACTCACTTTCTTGTAAATACAAGTTTCTCCATAAACTTGCATAAACCCAAACGCTTTGATCACTTGATCAAAGCGAGTATTCCAGCTCCGAGATGCTTGCACCAGTCCATAGATGGATTGCTGGAGCTTGCATACTTTGTTAGCACCTTTAGGATCGACAAAACCTTCCGGTTGTATCATATACAATTCTTCCTTAAGGAATCCTTAAGGAATGCCGTTTTGACGTCCATTTGCCAGATTTCATAATCATAAAACGCGGCAATTGCTAACATAATTCTGACAAACTTTAGCATCGCTACGGGTGAGAAAGTCTCATCGTAGTCAACTCCTTGAACTTGTCGATAACCTTTAGCAACAATTCGTGCTTTATAGACGGTGACATTACCGTCAGCGTCCGTCTTCTTCTTAAAGATCCATTTATTTTCAATAGCTCGCCGTTCATCGGGCAAGTCTACCAAAGTCCACACTTTGTTCTCATACATGGATCCAATCTCGGATTTCATGGCCTCAAGCCATTTGTCGGAATCCGGGCCTGCCATCGCTTCTTCATAGTTCGAAGGTTCACCGTTGTCTAACAACATAACCTCCAAGACTAGATTTCCGTACCACTCTGGTGCGGAACGTGTCCTGGTTGACCTTCGAAGTTCTGTAGCAACTTGATCCGAAGCCTCATGATCATCATCATCAACTTCTTCTCTGGTCTATGTTGGTGTCACAGAAATTTCTTTCTGTGGCGTACTACTATCCAGAGGAGGTACAATTACCTCATCAAGTTCTACTTTCCTCCCACTCACTTCTTTCGAGAGAAACTCCTTCTCTAGAAAGGATCCATTCTTAGCAACGAATACTTTGCCTTCGGATCTGTGGTAGAAGATGTACCCAACGGTCTCCTTTGGGTATCCTATGAAGACGCACTTATCCGCTTTGGGTTCAAGCTTATCAGGCTAAAGCCTTTTGACATAAGCATCGTAGCCCCAAACTTTCAGAAACGACAGCTTAGGTTTCTTTCCAAACCATAGTTCATACGGTGTCGTCTCAACGGATTTAGACGGTGCCCTATTTAAAGTGAATGCAGCTGTCTTTAATGCATAACCCCAAAACGATAGTGGCAAATCGGTAAGAGACATCATAGAACGCACCATATCCAATAGAGTACGATTACGACGTTCGAACACACCATTACGCTGTGGTGTTCCAGGTGGCGTGAACTGTGAAACAGTTTCACATTCACTACTGGAATCAGGGACTTTGCCGTCTGCCAGCTCTTTGCCGTCTGCTGGCAGATGGCAAAGAGGATATTTGCCGTCTGCTTTTCTAAAGCAGACGGCAAAGAACATGCTGATGGCAAAGAGGCTCTTTGCCATCTGCACTTCTTTGCCGTCTGCTGGCAGACGGCAAAGAGTTCTTTGTCATCTGCCAGCAGACGGCAAAGAACAAAGTGGGCCCCACTTGGTACTGCACTTGCCAGGTCACACGGGCCACTTCTTTGCCGTCTGCTGGCAGACGGCAAAGAACTCTTTGCCGTCTATCAGCAGACGGCAAAGAGGTGAGGGGGGGCCCACAGTGTAACGGCGGGGACGGGCTAACGGCCCCCCTCTTTGCCGTCTGCTGGCAGACGGCAAAGAACTTTGCCGTCTGCCAGCAGACGGCAAAGAGGGGGCTTAATTTTCGCCATCCCCCCGCGCCTCCCGCCTCTCTCTCTTTCTCTCACCTCTCTCTCTCTCACACCCGCGCCCGTTCCCCTCTCTCACCGCCGCCGCCGCCCCCTCCCCGCCCTCTCGCCGCCCCCTCCCCGCCCTCTCGCCGCCGCCCCCTCCCCCCCTCTCTCACCGCCGCCGCCGCCCCCTCCCCGCCCTCCACCACCGCCTGCCCCCTCCCCGTGGCGCACCTCCACCACCGCGGCGCCGCCCCCTCCTCACGGCCCTCCTGCCGCCGCCGCCCCCTCCCCGGCGGCCTCCTCTCCTCGCCGCCGGCCTCCTCTCCTCGCCGCCGGCCGCCCTGCCCCCTCCCCCTCTCTGGTGAGCTTCCCCTGCCCCCCTTTTAATATTTTTTTTCTGTTTTTCTAATTAGATTTTTAGTTTTCTGGTTTTAGATGTTTTGCAAATAGTTGTTTAGGTGTTTGGGTAAATAGGAAAAAATATTTAGACATTTAGTTAGAAAAAAAACCTAGAAGAAAAAAAAGAAGAAAAGAAGATGAAAAAAAAGGAAAAATAAAAAAGAAAAAGAACAAAAAATAATAATAAGAAGAAGAAACAGAAGAAGAGGAGGAGGAGAAGAAAAAAGAAGAAGAAGAAGAAGAAAAAAAGAGGAGAGGAGGAGAAGAAGAAGAGGAAAAAAGGAAAGGAAGAAGAAGAAGAGGAGGAGGAGGAGAAGAAAAAAAGAAGAAGAGGAAGAAGAAGAAGAAAAAAGAGGAGAGGAGGAGAAGAAGAAGAGGAAAAAGGAAAGGAGGAAGAAGAAGAAGAAGGAAAAAAAGGAAGAAAAGGAAGAAAAGAAAGAAGAGGAAGAAGAAGAAAAGAAAAAAAGAGAAAAAACCCCGACCCCGACACGGCACCTCGACCCCGACCCGACAACCCGACCCCGACCCGACACCCCGACCTCGACACCCCGACCTCGATCGCGACCCCGACACGGCACCCCGACCCCGACCCGACAACCCGACCCCGACCCGACACCCCGACCCCGACACCGACCCCGACACGGCACCCCGACCCCGACCCCGACCCGACACCCCGACACCGACACGGCACCCCGACCCCGACCCGACACCCCGACCCCGACACGGCACCCCGACCCCGACACCCCTGACACCGCGACACCACGACACCCTGACACGACACCCCCCGACACCCCGACCCCGACCCCGACCCCGACACCCCTGACACCCCGACACCACGACACCCACACACGACACCCCCCGACACCCCGACCCCGACACGACACCCTGACACCCCGACACCACGACACCCCGACACCACGCCACCCAGACACGACACCCCCGACCCCCGACACCTCTTCGGCCTCCTGTTGACCAAAAAGATGCTCTTCGGCCTTCCAGAGGCCGATGGGGTCATATATTTGTGAATTATGAGTTAGGAAGTATATTTCCCGATTTTGTTAAGAAAAACATCATATATATTTGTGTTGATCGGGTGGATTTAAATGTGCAGTTCTTTCGGGGCTGCGAGGGTCTGGTGTTCGACGACCTCCCCGTGCGTTCGACGAGCTCCGCCCCTGCGTTCGTGGGTGAGCACAAATGACATCTCCTCCTCCCCCCTTCATTTGCTCTGTTCCGGTCTTCGTGCCGATGAAACTTGCTAGCTATAGGTGTCAATCATCAGTATGCGTGACCACTATGCGTCTCCCGTTCGAAAGGGTTACATCTATAAATATGCATGCATTTGCATATTTATAACCGTGATTCTTTCAAATTGTCCAACGTTATCCATGGACAGCCGAGTATGTGTAGATTGGGTTCGTTTTCCCATATGCTCTGCTCCGGATCCGATGCAGAATTTCGTCAGTGCCTCCCTGTTGTTCTCCGGGTACACATCCTCTCTGCTTATTGCCGAGACGTGTATCAGGAGAACAGCAGGGAGGTGCTGCCGAAATTTTGCGTCGGATCCGGAGCAGAGCATGGGAAAACGAACCCAATCTACACATACTCGGGTGGGATTAGGACCTATCTTTACCTACTAGCGTCTAGGTTGCATGGACGTAATAAAACTGACAAACTCTATTAACTGATGAATATGGTTTGCTGAATTATGTATATATTTCTTGTGTGTTTAGTAGGTAGGCAAGATGAGTGATCGTGCTTGGATGTACACCGGTCACCCTAGTCAGAAAGAAATGACCATTGAATGGTTAACAAAAACCAAGGGGTTTCTGAGCGCCGCATTTGCAAATGGCCAGGATATAACCTGGTGCCCCTGTGTCCGGTGCGACAACCATAAAAAGTGGACACGGGATGAAATGGGTAAACACTTGCAGAAGTCGGGTTTTACGACTGATTATATGGTGTGGAGATTTCATGGTGAGTCTGCCCAACGTGCCAGAGCTGAGGTGGTTCGTCGTCGCACCGACGAGCATGGTACCGGGATCGAAGACATGGTGCAAGACTTTGATGATGCTCGGGATTCGGACGATGAGATGGAGGAATCTGCAAAGGCCTTCTATGAAATGTTGGAGTCTTCAAAACGTCCTCTCCACGAGCACACTGAGCTTTGTCAGTTGGATGCCATCGCGCAAGTAATGGCTCTCAAGGCTCAGTTCAACCTGGGCAGAGAATGCTACGACGCGATGATGACGATATTTGGACGCTTTCTACCCAAAGGCCATGTATTGCCAGCAAACCTGTACCAGTCGGACAAAATCCTACGTGCGCTTAAGATGCCCTATGAGAAGATAGATGCCTGTGAGAATGGATGTGCCTTATTTAGGCTTGAGTATGCGGGCTTCAACTATTGTCCCATTTGCAAGTCTTCCAGGTATGTTGTGGTAGACAACGGTATGGGTGAGAAGAGTCAGACCAAAATCCCAGTTAATGTTCTTCGGTATATGCCAATCATACCAAGACTTCAACGTCTTTTCATGGTCGAAGAGACGGCCAGACAGATGACGTGGCATAAATTGGGCAAAAGAACCGAACTAGATGCAGATGGGAATCCGATGTTGGGACACACTTCAGACGCTTTTGCGTGGAAGCACTTCGATGCTTTACATATGGACAAAGCGGCAGATCCAAGGCATCCTCGAGTCGCCATCAGCACGGATGGGTTCCAAGTGTTTGGTATGACGGCAACCCAATACAGTTGCTGGCCTGTATTTGTCATTCCACTCAATCTCCCCCCCGGAGAGATTATGAAAAGAAAGAACATTTTCTTGACGTTGATAATTCCAGGGCCCAACTATCCGGGGAAGAATATGAATGTGTACATGCAGCCGCTTAAGGATGAATTGCAAGAAGCTTGGGATAATGGGATCAAGACATATGACGCCGCTACAAAACAAAACTTCAAAATGCATGTGTGGTACATGTACTCGACGCATGACTTGCCGGCGTATGCGCTATTCGTTGGCTGGTGTGTGCATGGAAGGTTCCCGTGCCCCACATGCAAGGCAGCTCTTCAGTTCCGTTGGCTGCAGGCGGGTCGCAGGTATTCTTGCTTCGACTTGGATAGACAGTTCCTGGATCCTGGCCATAAGTTCAGAAAAGACAAGAAAAATTTCATGAAAGGTAGAGTTGTCAAAAACTCTGCACCACCTGCATTGACATGCCAACAGGCCCTGGATCAGTTAAACGCTCTCGAGCCTAATCCAGAGCGTCCAGGATATTTCAAAGGGTATAATTCGGAACACGCCTGGACTCACAAGATATGCTTGTGGGATCTGCCTTACTTTAAAGGCCTCATTTGCCCACACAACATCGACGTGATGCACACTGAAAAGAATATCGCCGAGGCCCTTTTTGGTACATTGTTCGGCATAGAGGGGAAGTCAAAGGATAACCCTAAGGCTAGAGTCGATCAAGAGGCTCTATGTGATAGACCGTTACAAAACATGCGACAACCGAAAGGAAAGAAGAATTGGAGGAAGCCAAAGGCATGGTTCAATCTTGGAAGGCCAGCTATGAGGGAAATGATCTTGTGGGTGAAAATGCAGTTGATGTTCCCCGATGGGTATGCAACGAATCTAAAGAGGGGAGCGAGTCTTGACAAATTGAAAATATTTGGTATGAAGAGTCATGATTGGCACATATGGCTTGAGCGGGTAATGCCGGTGATGTTGCATGGCTTTATCCCTGAGGATGAATGGCTAGTACTGGCAGAGCTGAGCTATTTCTTCCGTGCTCTTTGTGCGAAAGAACTATCGCCTGACGTGCTAGACGAACTGGAAGAGTTGGTGCCGGAGTTGATCTGCAAGTTAGAAAAGATCTTTCCACCGGGATTCTTTAATCCAATGCAGCATTTGATTTTGCATCTCCCGACCGAGGCAAGATTGGGGGGGCCCGTGCAAAATCGTTGGTGCTTCGCAACTGAGAGGATGCAGAAGACGCTTCGAGCAAAATGTAAAAATAAACGTAGAATTGAAGCATCGATGGCCGAGGCATTCATTACTGAGGAGGCCGCAAACTTCGTGACAGCACACTACAAAGCCAAGAATCGTCATTTGCATAATCCGAAGCCTCGGTACAATGATGGCGACCGTGAAAAAGGTCGATGCAACCTCAGCCTATTCAAAGGGAACCTCGCACCAGCCGGTGCTTCGAAAGCAATACCGTTGGATGTCGAAGAATGGCGGACCATTTCGTTGTATATCTTCAACAACCTAACAGAAGTGCGGCTGTACATCGAGTAAGTTCTCGGTACATTGTTTCGCAACTTCTAATTCCTTTGAAATGCTCTTATTCCCGGATATGTGATACAGTCGATACGTCGCCAAATTCTCGGATGGAGCGGTGATCCAAAAGGATTCCATCGAAGAGTATGAGCTTCTGGCAAAGCATGTAGGAGGCTATCCCGGTTTCATCTCTTGGTTCAAACAAACGGTAATTTCCATTAGACCATTTCATTTCTTCGTCTAGTTTGCGGCTAATGCAACAATCCTTTCGTATTAAACTTGTAGGCTAATGCAGAGTCTATGGACTCCGAATTGAGACAAGTCGCAAATGGTTTTGACTATAAGGTCCGTTCATTTGACAAATACGACATCAACGGGTATCGCTTTCGTACCTATGGCAAAGAGCTATCTATGGCCGACCGAAAGTCTACAAATTGTTGTGTCTCTGCTATCGGCGAAGGAGGTACCGAGTATTATGGAAGAGTTGAAGCAATTTATGAACTTCTATTCTATGGTGCAAACCCACCGAAAGTCGTAGTCTTCAAATGTTATTGGTTCCAGCCGAAGGAGACTAGAAGGACTCATGAACATCTAGGGCTAGTCGAAACCAAACAAAGCACCCATTTGGATGTTCCCGATGTCTATATTACGGCTCAACAGGCAACCCAAGTTTTCTATCTACCGTGGGCCTGCCAAAGTGATCCAAATCTCAAAGGTTGGGATGTCGTTTATGAAGTGCCGCCACATGTTAGACCACCTCCACCCAATGAAGAGGATTATGAACCTCACATTAACCCAGACACATATGAAGGAGAATTCTTCCAAGAAACACGTCTTTCCAAAAAACGTTTCAAGAACCACTCTACTTCACCTCAGAACATTGAAGTAGACAGCGGCAGTGAATCCGAGACTGAACCGGAACAAGAAGAGCCGGAACAAGAAGAGGTTACTGCTGCGGATGACCTGTCAATGCTTGACCGATTACGTACAGGAGGCCTTCCACATGTTGATGCATTTATTGATGATGATGATGAGCACGTCATTACTGATAGTGATGATGATGATGCATTTATTGACCCCGAAGCATATATAGACGATGATGATGCATTTATTAATGATGACGATGAAGATTAATATTATAGTTCATGTCAGGTATTCAATTATTATTATGTACATATATATTATTAATTGGTTCATGTTAGGTATTCAATTTTTTATTATGTTCATGATGATGATACACTTAAATTATATTCATGTCAGGTATTCATTTTTTTAATGTTGTACTAACTTCATTTACTCTTTGTCATTGCAGGTGTTGACAGATGGTGGGCGCGGGTCGAGAGCGCTCCGAGGCTCCTTCCTCGGCGCGTGGTGGGAGGGGTACTTCCATCCGACCCCACCACCTCCGGAGAGCGCTGGATCTCAGTATGCAGACACCGGCGGGCGCTTCTTCTTCGACCGGGAGAGGTCGGGGGGGAAGAAGGTTGGTAGAGGTGGACGTGGCGGCGGGAGAGGTAGGAAGGCTGCTACTACGCCTTCCTCGCCGCCACCCCTAGCTGATTCACCCGACCACAGGAGTGCTCCGTCTGAGATGGAGCAGCCTGAGGTGCAGCCGTCTCGGACTCCGGTCCACGAGCCTCAGGCCGACGAGCCTACGACAGACGAGGCTACGACAGACACGCCTACGGCCGACGAGCCTGGGGCCGACGAGCGTCGGGCCGCCGAGCCTTCGTCCCACGAGACTGGGGATCACGCTGAGTCGCAGCAGAACCCAGGTGCGGGCTCGTCGAGTGGCCGTGCTGAGGGTGGCTATAGTTCTGATAGCTATAGCGAGAGTGAGTGGGTTGAGGGGCGCAAAGTCTACCAGTGTGGTGGTACAAAGCTCCCGCCCACCCCGGCGACCCCCGACCAGAGGTGGTTGATTGCGCCGCAGGGGGAGAAGTAAGTGCATTTACTCTTTTTTAACCTTTTGTCTTCACGTTTCTTCGAATATCTAATGCGTTGGCCTTGGCATACTGCAGGTCTTGGACACACGGGCCTGGTTGCCGCTAGCCCAATAGTGTCCTTGGTGTGATTTGTCGCCAGAGCTTCCCGGGGTGGGTCACGTTGCCCGGTGAGGGCCGGGTTCCAGAGCTAGGAATGTCCTGGGAGCACTACTTGGCTGCCCCGGCCCCGCCGGGGCATAGGATCGGCGATGTCGAGTGCCACACGGTCGCCGCAATTGTGATCCAGACGTTTTGGGTAATTTCTCCTTTGCCGTCTACGTTGTGTTTTCTTCTTTGATTGGCAACCCTAGTGATTGTACTAATCCGTGTTTTCTTGTTTGATTGCAGACCTTCTACAGGTGTGCTGAGGGACAGGAGGAGGCCGCGGCTCGGGTTATCGGCAACGAGTGCAGGCGCCTACTTCAAAACTTTCGGCACGAGGCTCGGACGCAGGCTATTCGAGACTACTACGCCTCGACTGGTATTCGGAGGAAAAAAGAGAAGTGCCGCCTCAACTATCTGAGTAAGGAGAAGTACATGAAGGTAATTACCTATTCTTAAGGCCTTGTACTTAGTTCCTTGATTTGATTCGTATGCGTAGCGCTCAAATTTCTCTTGCTTAACTTAGGTGCCCCCGAGATGGTGTGCGGATAGGATGGACTGTTGGGAGGCGTTGGTGGATGAGTGGTGCACTCCCCAATGGCGCAACGTCCACGACGGTGCAAAGGAGAAGCGTGCCCAAATGAAAGGTGTCCCACACCATCTAGGCAGCGTCAACCTACGTGGGTTCGGGGAAAACTGGGTATGTGGTTTGCTTCATGATTCATGCAAGTTCATTCTTCATGCTAGCTTGAGCCCTTAACTAATACTCTGTTCCTCTCTTTTAGGCGCGGCACAACAAGGCTCCAGTGCCAGAGCTGTTCGACCTCTATGCCATGTCCAATACTGCCTCGTACAAGAAGGCCAAGGCATTCTCTGAGTCTGACCTCGATGATCCAGAGAAATTCAGCAACCGCGCCTCCCACAACAAGCTTGTGAGGTACAGAGACGAGGGGAAGGCGAGGAAAGGGCCGGAGTTTAACCCGAGCCAGCAACCTCTTGATCCAGAGCTGGTGATGATATCTGGTGGCGGGAGGCACCATGGCTTGTTAGCCATTGGGGATGGACTGATACGTTGTACTAGCACTCTCCCGCAGATCAAGAAGCGCCAGACCAGCTCCGATCCTGAGATAAGGCCTCGTGCACGGCCAATGGAGCTTGAATTCCAGGTTAGTTATACGGACTCAGATACCTTTCCTCCATTACATAGTGTGTGCGGCCGTCGATGATTACAATGCTAATGAGTGGTGTTGCAGGCTGCTATGGAGGCAGAGAGACCGAAGACCCAGGCTGCTCTTGAGGAAGCAGAAGCGAGGACCCAGGCGCTTCTAGAGGAAGAGAGACGGCAGGCGGCGGCGAGGGAGAGGGAGGCGGAGGAGAGGACGGCTAAGCTATTGGAGGAGGAGAGGAACCGGAACGAGGTGGGTCAACGGGCCCTATACGAGCTCTTCGTGGTAAGTTTCTTCTGCATATTAGCCAAATCATGCACGTAATGTTCCTTTCATTACTAACTAATATGACTGACTCGAGAAAACCAAATGTGCAGAGCATGTGCGAAAAGAATGGCACGACCCCTCCGCCGATGGCAGTCATTGCTCCGGCGGGCACGGTGAGTTTCATTTGAATGGTCATTAGTTACTAGTCTTCACATTTGAGTTGCATCATGCTAACAATACACTGCAAATGATCTTTGGTGCAGCATAACTCCCGACAAGCATCGACCGATGCTTCTCCGTCTGCCACTGGCGCGACCGGTCCTTCACCTACATCTAAGTGATGACGGTAAGTTTTCCCAAGTGTTTAGCTTAACAAAATGACTCAATATGCTTAGCTAGCTAAAAAATGACATAACAACATTAATTAGCTCCAAAATGACCTATTTAACCTAGGATAGCTCTAAAATGACGTATACTTAGCATTTATTTCTCCAAATAATGAATAAGATGAAAGAAAAACAAGGAAGAGGAGGAAAAGAAGGAATAGGAGGAAGAAGAAGAAGAGCTCCTCTTCTTCTTCTTCTTCATCTTCTTCATCATCATCATCTTCTTCTTCTTCTTCTTAGCATTTATTCCTCCAAAATCACTTAATATGCTTAGCTAGCTCAAAAATGACATAATAACCTTAATTAGCTCAAAAATGACCTATTTAACCTAGGATAGCTCTAAAATGACCTAAACTTAGTATTTATTTCTCCAAAATGACTTTAATATGCTTAGCTAGCTAAAAAATGACATAACAACCTTAATTAGTTCCAAAATGACCTATTTAACCTAGGATAGCTCTAAAATGACCTATACTTAGCATTTATTCCTCCAAAAATGGATTTATATGCTTAGCTAGCTCAAAAATGATATAATAACCTTAATTAGCTCCAAAATGACCTATTTAGCTCCAAAATGACTTAATATGCTCCAAAATGACCTATTTAGCTCCAAAATGACTTAATATGACCTATTTAGCTCCTTCTTCTCCTTCTTCTTCTTCTTCTTCTCCTTCTTCTTCTTCTTCTTCTTCTTCTTCTTCTCCTTCTTCTCCTTCTTCTCCTCTATTCCTTCTTCTTCTTCTTCTTCTTCTCCTTCTTCTTCTTCTTCTTCTCCTTCTTCTTCTTCTTCTTCTTCTTCTTCTTCTCCTTCTTCTCCTTCTTCTCCTCTATTCCTTCTTCTTCTTCTTCTTCTTCTTCTCCTTCTTCTTCTTCCTCTCCTTCTCCTTCTCCTTCTCCTTCTCCTTCTCCTTCTCCTTCTTCTCCTTCTTCTTCTCCTTCTTCTTCTTCTTCTTCTTCTCCTTCTTCTTCTTCTTCTTCTTCTTCTTCTTCTTCTTCTTCTCCTCTATTCCTTCTTCTTCTTCTTCTTCTTCTTCTTTCTTCTTCTTCTTCTTCTTCTTCTTCTTCTTCTTCTTCTTCTTCTTCTTCTT
The DNA here is from genome assembly GCA_039707655.1 of Elymus sibiricus. NCBI lineage: Eukaryota > Viridiplantae > Streptophyta > Magnoliopsida > Poales > Poaceae > Elymus > Elymus sibiricus. The sequence goes on from CM077674.1 coordinate 395,584,723, forward strand.
CTTCTTCTTCTTCTTCTTCTTCTTCTTCTTCTTCTTCTTCTTCTCCTTCTTCTTCTTCCTCTTCTTCTTCTCCTTCTTCTCCTTCTCCTTCTTCTTCTTCTCCTTCTCCTTCTTCTCCTTCTTCTTCCTCATCTTCTTCTTCTTCTTCTTCTTCTTCTTCTTCTTCTTCTTCTTCTTCTTCTTCTTCTTCTTCTTCTTCTTCTTTTTCTTCTTCTTCTTCTAGTCTTCTTCTTCTTCTTCTTCTTCTTCTTCTTCTTTTTCTTCCTCTTCTTCTAGTCTTCTTCTTCTTCTTCTAATTTCTTACTCCCATTTTTGCAGGTTTGATTCACTTCATGGAAGGGCAGAATGCTACTGTTTACATATTAGATGTTTGTGAAACTATGTATATATGAATTGGATGTATGATGTTTGATGACGATGGTGAAACTATGTGTGATGTTTGAAACTACGTTTGATGTATGATGTTTGATGTTTGAAACTATGTGATTCTGAATATATATATATATATATATATGTGTTTGAATTTCTGTGAAAATGAATTGATATAACAAAAAACAGAAAAAACAGGCGCTATATAGCCACTTTGCCGTCTACTAGCAGACGGCAAAGCTCTTTGCCGTCTGCTGGCAGACGGCAAAGAGGCCACGTGGCAGCAGCCTGTGCAACCTGGGCTGGCCTATGTGGCCTCTTTGCCGTCTGCTGGCAGACGGCAAAGAGCCTGCCTGGGCCCAGCTGAAGCCTGACGTCAGCTGACGTCATCTACAGCTCTTTGCCGTCTGCTGGCAGACGGCAAAGAAGGAAAGTTCTTTGCCGTCTGCCAGCAGACGGCAAAGAGCCTGCCTGGGCCCAGCTGAAGCCTGACGTCAGCTGACATCATCTACAGCTCTTTGCCGTCTGCCAGCAGATGGCAAAGAGCGCCGTTAGCCACCTAACGGGGATGGAACCTTTTCTGTGCCGTCCACGCTCTTTGCCGTCTGCTGGCAGACGGCAAAGAAGGAAAGTTCTTTGCCGTCTGCCAGCAGACGGCAAAGCGGCCTTTGCCGGCAGCCGTTCAGCCGGAGTGTTTGCCGTCTGCTGGCTGACGGCAAAGCCTTTGCCGTCCGCCAAGCATGCCTTTGCCGTCTGCTATAGCAGACGGCAAAGTGCCTGATTCCAGTAGTGATTGTCTTAAGTATATGCCAAACTTGTAAGTCAAATATTCTCTTCTTCGATCAAATCGTAAGAACTTTATTTTCTTGTTACAATGATTCTCTACTTCACTCTGAAATTCTTTGAACTTTTTCAAATGTTTCAGACTTATGCTTCATTAAGTAGACATAACCATATCTACTCAAATCATCTGTGAACGTGAGAATATAACGATATCCACCGCGCGCCTCAACACTCATCGGACCGCATACATCGGTATGTATTATTTCCAATAAGTTGGTTGCTCGCACCATTGTTCCGGAGAACGGAGTTTTAGTCATCTTGCCAATAAGGCACGGTTCACATGTCTCAAATGATTCATAATCAAGAGATTCCAAAAACCCATCTGCATGGAGTTTCTTCATGTGTTTAACACTGATATGACCTAAGCGGCAGTGCCACAAATATGTGGTACTATCATTATCTTTTGGCATTTGTGTTATGAACATGTGTATTACTACGATCAAGATTCAATGAACCTTTCATTTTAAGTGCATGATCATCAATGATATTATTCAAATAAATAGAATAACAATTATTCTCTGAAATTGAATAACCATCTTGCAATAAACACTATCAGATATAATGTTCATGCTTAACGCAAGCACCAAATAACAATTATTTAGGTTCATCACTAATCCTGAAGGTAGAGAGAGCGTGGCGATGGTGATCACATCAACCTTGGAGACACTTCCAATGCACATCGTCACCTCGTTCTTAGCTAGCCCTTGTTTATTCCGAAGCTCCATGTTTCAAGTTGCAAGCAACTGAACAAGTATCAAATACCCAGGTGCTCCTACGAGTACTAGTAAGGTACACATCAATAACATGTATATTAAATATGTTTGTTGACATTGCCAGTCTTATTATCTGCCAGTTACTTTGGGGAAGTTCCGCTCCCTGTGACATTTCCCTTTGCAATGGGAGCACTAAGTCTCGGGTTTGGTTCAGCCTTGGGTTTCTTCGCGTGAGCGGCAACTGTTTTACCGTTCTTCTTGAAGTTCCCTTTTCTTTCCCTTTCCCTTCTTGAAACTAGAGGTCTTATTAACCATCAACACTTGATGCTCCCTTTTTTATTTCTACATCCGCAGCTTGTAGCATCGTGAATAGCTTAAGGATCTTCTATCCCTTGCATGTTTATAGTTCATCACGAAGATCCAGTAGCTTAGTGATAGTGACTAGAGAACTCTATCAATCACCACTTTATTCGGAAGTCTAACTCCCACTTGATTCAAGTGTTTGAAGTACTCAGACATTCTGAGTACATGCTCACTAACGGAGCGGTTCTCCTCCATCTTGTAGCTATAGAACTTGTCGAAGGTGTCATACCTCTCGACCCGGGTGTGAGCTTGAAAAACAAATTTTCAGCTCTTGGAACATCTCATATGCTCCTTGTTGCTCAAAACATATTTGGAGCGCCGGTTCTAAGCCATAAAGTATGGCGCACTGAACTATCGAGTAGTCATCTTTTCTTGTCTGCCAGACGTTCATAACGTCCTCAGACAAAGCCATAGGGTTGCTCACCGAGCGGTGCATCAAAGACAAAAGCCTTCTGTGCAGCAGTGAGGACAATCCTCAGAATACGGACCCAGTCCGCATAGTTGCTTCCATCAACTTTCAACTTAACTTTCTCTAGGAACATATTAAAAATACAGGGGAGCTACAGCGTGGTCTATCGATCCACAACATAAACTTGCTAAGACACTTTTGACTATGTTCATGATAATTGAAGTTCAATTAATCAAATTACTTAAGAACTCCCACTTAGATTAACATCCCTCAAGTTGTCTAAGTGTAACATGATCCACATCAACTGAACCACGTCCGATCATCACGTGAGGTGAATTAGTTATCAATGGTAAACATCTTTCATGTTGATCATATCTACTATATGACTCATGTTCGACCTTTCGGTCTCTTGTGTTCCGAGGCCATATCTGTATATGCTAGGCTCGTCAAGTTTAACCAAAGTATTCCGCGTGTGTAAAACTGGCTTACACCCGTTGTATGCGAACGAAAGAATCCATCACACCCGATCATCACGTGGTGCTTAGAAGCGTCGAACCTTCGCAATGGTGCATGCTAGGGGAGAACACCTATCTTGAAATTGAGTGAAGGGATCATCTTATAATGCTACCGTCGTCCTAAGCAAAATAAGATGCATAAAAGGATTAACATCACATGCAATTCAATATATATATGTGACATGATATGGCCATCATCGTCTTGTGCTTTTGATCTCCATCAGCAAAGCACCATCATGATCTCCATCGTCACCGGATTGACACCATGATCTCCATCGTAGCGTCATGACACCTTGATCTCCATCGGAGCGTCGTGGTCGTCTCGCCGGCTATTGCTACTACTGCTACCTCATAGCGGTAAAGTAAAGCAATTACATAGCGTTGGCATTGCATACAATAAAGAGACAACCATAAGGCTCCTGCCGGTTGCCTGATAACTTACAAAACATGATCATCTCATACAACAACTTATATCACATCATGTCTTGGCCATATCACATCACCAGCATACCCTGCAAAAACAAGTTAGACGTCCTCTACTTTGTTGTTGCAAGTTTTACGTGGCTGCTACAGGTTTGCAAGAACCGTTCTTACCTACGCAAAACAACAACGTGGTGTAGTGATTGCTTTTTGATCTTCTAAAAGAACCCTCTTCATTGAAACCGATTCAACTAAAGTGAGAGAGACAGACACCCGCCAGTCACCTTTAAGCAACGAGTGCACGTAGCGGTGAAACCTGTCTCACGTAAGCGTACGCGTAATGTCGGTCCAGGCCGCTTCAGCTCACAATACCGCCGAATCAAGTAACAACTAGTAACGGCAAGCAATATGTATACACCCACGCCCACAACTCGTTTGTGTTCTACTCATGCAAATCACATCTACGCATAGACCTGGCTCGGATGCCACTGTTGGGGAACGGAGCATGAATTTCAAAAATTTCCTACGCTCACGCAAGATCTATCCATGGAGATGCATCGCTACGAGAGGGGAGAGTGTGTCTACGTACCCTCGTAGACCGTTTAGCGGAACCGTCTCACAACGCGGTTGATGTAGTCGAACAATCCTTCGAGCTCCACCGATCGAGTACCGAACGTACGGCACCTCCGAGTTCTACACACGTGCAGCTCGGTGACGATCCTCGCCTTCTTGATCCAGCAAGACGTCGAGGAAGTAGATGAGTTCCGTCAGCACGACGGCGTGGCGACGGTGATGGTGAAGTGATTCCGGCAGGGCTTCGCCTAAGCTCTCCGAAAATATGACCGAGGTGGAAAACGGAGATCGGGGCACCTCTCACGGCTATGGGACAATTGTGTGCTTTGGGGTGCCCCCCTGCCCCCGTATATAAAGGATGAGAGGGAGGAGGCCGGCCCCCTAGGGCTGCGTCAAGTGTGGGGAGTCCTACTAGGACTCCCTAGTCCTAGTAGGATTCCACCTCCCATACGGAGTAGGAAAGGGGGAAGGGAGAGGGAAAGGAAAGAGGGGGCTGCGCCCCCTCCCCTAGTCCAATTCGGTTTGGGCAAGGGGGGGCGCGTGCCTCCTCACGTGGCCTACCTCTCCTTTTCCCGTATGGCCCAATAAGGCCCATTACTTCTCTCGGTGAATTCCCGTAACTCCCCGGTACTCCGAAAAATACCCGAATCACTCGGAACCTTTCTGACGTCCGAATATAGCCTTCCAATATATGAATCTTTACCTCTCGACCATTTTGAGACTCCTCGTCATGTCCGCGATCTCATCCGGGAATCCGAACAAACTTCGGTCACCAATCACATAACTCATATAATACTATATCGTCATCGAACCTTAAGTGTGCGGACCCTACGGGTTCGGGAATGATGTAGACATAACCGAGACGACTCTCCGGTCAATAACCAACAGCGGGACCTGGATGCTCATATTGGTTCCTACACATTCCACGAAGATCTTTATCGGTGAACCTCATATGTCAACATACGTTGTTCCCTTTGTCCGGCGGTATGTTACTTGCCCGAGATTCGATCGTCGGTATCCAATACCTAGTTCAATCTCGTTACCGGCAAGTCTCTTTAGTCGTTCCGTAATACATCATCTTACAACTAACTCTTTAGTCATGGTGCTTGCAAGGCTTCTGTGATGTTGTATTACCGAGAGGGCCCAGAGATACCTCTCCGATAGTCGGAGTGACAAATCCCAATCTCGATCCATGCCAACTCAACAAACACTTTCGGAGATACCTGTAGTGCACCTTTATAATCACCCAGTAACGTTGTGACGTTTGATACACCCAAAGTATTCATACGGTATCCGGGAGTTGCATGATCTCATGGTCAGAGGAACGTGTATTTGACATAGTGAAAGCAACAGCAATAAACTGAACGATCATTTGCTATGCTAACGGTTGGGTCATGTCCATCACATCATTCTCCTAATGATGTGATCCCGTTATCAAATGACAACTCATGTCCATGGTCAGGAAACCTTGACCATCTTTTGATCGATGAGCTAGTCTAGTAGAGGCATACTAGGGACATAGTATTTGTCTATTATCCACACATGTATTAAGTTTTCGGTAAATACAATTCTAGCATGAATAATAAACCATTATCATGAATGGAGAAATATGATAATAAACACTTTATTAATTGCCTCTAGGGCATATTTCCAACAGAGGGATGTGAGTAGCAACCCTGGCCTGCAGAGCTTGCTAGAGGACTTGAGCATCCTAAAACAACTTTGAGAATATGACATTAGAAGAACGATCGTATTGAATCGACCCAAACTTGTTTGTTATACTTTGAGATACAATCGTCATAAGTCAATTGTTATAACACGGAGTGTTAACGTGTGGTTTAGTTCCTTAGACCATGAGAGTATCGTAGTCACTTATTACCGTACGATGAACTTTGGGGTTGCTCAAACATCATCTATAACACGGTGATCATAACGACAACATACAGGTTCATCGGAAAGTTTGACAAGGGACTAGATAGCTCGAGAGTGGAATTGGCTCCTCTGACGATGGAGAGATATTCTTAAGGCCCTCTCGGTGTGACAGCATCCATCATCGTCTGGCCAGACACAGGTGACAATGTCACGGGGATGCCGGAACATGTGAACGAGAAAGACGAACAAAACTGGTAATGAGGAGACCGGTATAGTGAGCATGTGTATGACTCAAGAGGATACCGATATATCTCACCTCGGGTTTTTTGAAGTATCATGAAGCAAAAGGAATAGCACATGATAACCAAAGGTTCACTTGAATGTCATTCGTGTACTCATAGGGATCGATATGGATGTCCATGGTTTCGCTATCGGTCATTGAACGAAAGGGGTTTTGTTCATGTCTATGTTTTACCGAACCTACAGGGTCACAAGCTTAAGGTAATCACGAACTATTGAGTGTTAGTGGGGCGGGAGTAATGAGAAAATACTTGTGAAATAGTTTCAATAATATTCGAAATAGTTTCGAGAGGAACCGGAAGCGTTTCGGGGTCACCGGAAGGGTTTCAGAGTTTATCGGGCAATACAGGGTATTACCGATAAATAATATATACATAGAAAATGTTTCCCGTGATGTTAAATTAATAATAAAAGGCTCTAATAATAGTTAGGAGGCTTTTATATTTAAATTTAATATCAATGGGCCTTAAAAGGCCAAGTGGTGGAATGCATATTGGGCCACAAGGGCCCAATAGTGGTGGCGCCCCCCTTTCCCATGGAAAGGAGAGAGGGGAGGCTGAATTGGGGAGGGAATCCCCCTCTCCATGGCCGGCGCAAGTGGGGAAACTTTCCCCCCTTGTGTGGCGCCCACTCTCCCGACTCCAACCTATATATACTAGAGGTATTGGCATCTTTTGGATAAACAAGTTTTGGAGACTCTTCTAGTTCTCTAGTCTAGTTCTAATTGATCCAATTAGAGCTAGTTCTAGATCCTCTAATCCTCATATTTAGAAGCCCAGTGTGGTTCTAATACCCTCTCTCTAATTCTCCTGCGATGATTATCTCTAGAAGGCGAAGTGCTACCGGATCGTGAAGACCGTACGCTTGCAATCTGTGGAGAGGCTGTGCTTTCGGTCTTCTTTTCGAGGGACTGTTCGTGAGTGGTTCGAGGGATCGTTCATCTACGGTTTGAGGGACTTCAAATACGATCTACACCGACTCATCTTCTTCTGCTGCATCTCAGAGTCGGTAACGATCTGATCCAAACCGTTATTGCATCTTCATAGTGTTCCTGAGTGATCGTACGACGATTTTTTTTGTTTTCTACTACGTTTCCCAACAGTGGCATCATGAGTGGTTTTATGAGTAGATGCAGGTTACGATCTAGATCACATATGGATGTGAGGGTTTGATGTTCTTGCTATGCTTCCCACGAGTGTTGCTTCAGTTCAGTTCATTGACGGTATGATGTAGCTTTTCACAAAGTTCTGACCATCGATCGGCTCTGGCTGTCGACGATCTGCTAACAGTTCTTTGGGCTTCATCATAGTCAAGAATAGTGAACCATCGCAAACATGAGAGGGCAATGAAGATGTTTGATCTTCTAGGGGGTCACGCGTATTGACGAAGTTTAGTGTGGGGCTAGAGATTTTTAATTAAGTCTCTTCCCTCACACACCCCGAAAGTTAATCTAGCAACAAGAATTATCGCCTTAATGGTGGACATAGGTAGCTAGAGTTATCCGGAAACCCTAGAAGCCATGTAACTAAAATTTGCTAAAACCGATTAGAGGACGTATAACTTGGTTTTGCACGTTACATGTGATGTGTTATAGCCTTCGTCATGATAATAAGTTTATGTATGAGATGGTTATATATTGTAACGTTAAGTGACCTGCGCGTCAGAGTACGACATGATGGCTGGAGCCAAAGGATTGTCACTTTAATGACTGCGTGTCAAAACTCGTTATTTTACTTATCGACGGGAGTGACGGACGTGCTACGGAGGATCCCGGCGCGAGAAGGCTTCACCAGGCACAGGAGAACAAAAGTGTTGCCACGGAGGCAGTTTTCAAAATTGTCGCCCCGACAGCGCTTTCGGAGAATTTTCATGAAGCCCTCGGAGGATCATGGAGAAGTTCCTAGCGCCCAGGGCTATACCATATCATGCTATTATGAATTGCCTGTGATGTTTATCCCTTTGTTTTTTGCACCCTTTGATTGTGAAGTGGTCAATTATTAGGGTGATCTCCCACTGAAAATATCAAGTTAAAAGTGCTCTTCCCAGTGTTGCAACCGTCTATAACATGTAGCAACCCGGAGTGCGTCTTGAAGGATCGTGAGCTCGGAGCACGAAGCATCGAAAGATGAACAAGAGTCACAGGGAGATATGATCGGCAAAGGTTTGCCTACTGATGAGTGATATTGTAACACCCCCTTGTAATATGCTACAGTGATCCATCATAATCAATGCCAAGTCATCAAGTTTTGCAATGCCACTTGTCACTTAGTTTCAAAATAAGTTCACATCCAAAATTCAAATAGCAAGATAAGTTAAAATATCTTCAAACAGAACAACAAAATAGTTCATAATTTTACAAATATTCCATAGTTAATTATGTTAAGGAAAACAACATCACCAAAAATCCTAAAATGTCCCTGGCATCCATAACAGTACTCAAACAACACCATTTAGCTCATTTGAAATCAACCATAAATTCAAATGGAATCAAAGTGCCCCTAAACTTTTTGTACCAGCCCTGTATATTGCAAAGTATTTGTGTGTCCAGTTCCACATTTTAGAAAAATCTAATGGTATGAAAATAAATTCGAAAACACAAAGACAGAAGGAAAAAGAATAAAACCTACAGACTAGCCGGGCTCTAGTACACAATGGATGGCCCAACCCATCTCCTCCTCGTTGTCTACCCCCCTCTCCTCCCTGTGTCAGCACGCGCGTGCACGGTCATCATTCCCGCTGCGCCACCTCGCCGCCCGCGCCGCTACAGGCGTCGTGGATGGGATAAGGACTCCACCGCGGCACCTCCAAACGAGCCTATCCACTTTTCCCCTCTCCCCTTGCCCTCCATCGCTCAATCTCAAGCTCGCCGAGCGCTGCCATCACCATGGCCTCGTCGTAGACGCAGCCACCGAGCCTTCCTCGTCGCCCCTTCGTGTCCACGAGCCCCGCCGACGTCTTCTTCATCCTCTCCGACCAGACGATCAAGCCCAAGACCATCACCTCGTCGGGATCAAGCCGTCGTCCACCTCGGCTCACCGCTGCTCCGCCCCGTCGATCCACTGCCTCCTGTTGCTCCTAACCTACCGCCGAACCTTCGTGAGCTCCCTCAGTGAGCAACGTGCCAAATCCCCCTTGTTTCCCCCTCGATTTTGAGCCCTGCACGGCCACTACTGCTGCCGATGTTCTATCGCCGCTGCTTAGCTTGCCGCCGTCGCTACCGACCGCTCCAGGGCCAGGCAAGCACGTCAACGTGCTCATGGCATCCTGGTGAAGCCGCCTGTGCCATTGTTTTGGTCGATCTCCTCGCCAGTCGTTGTCTTTGTCCGAGCCGCACTCTAGTTGCCACTAAAGCTCGCCATTGACACCCCTCCCGACCACCGCGGCACCAACCACCACCACCATTGGATGCGCACCAGCGTCAGAAACCCGTAGCAACTCGCAGGGCTCGATTTGGGCCACCGTAGCGAAATTCCGACGAACTTCGGTGCGGCGCCGCATCTGTTTGGTCCCCAAAGCGCGCGCCGCCGCGTTTGAACCGGCGATGAGCCATTGACATGTGGGCCCGGTCATTAGCGCGTAGATTAGCCACTAATCTAGGCCTTAACATCCACTGACAGTGGGGCCTAGGTACTGTAGCATTAGGTTAACCACTGTGTCACTGACACTGGCCCCACCCCCACTAATTAACCATTTAGGTTTAATAAAACTCAGATAATACTAACAGAGGTTGACAACTGGGTCCCACTGGACCCAGTTGACCAGTCAAACTGCTGACTGGGCAGCTCTAGCCACTGACATGTGGGCCCTGTTGACCCTGTTGACCAGTCAACTAGTCAATAGTTGACCTGCTGTCTCAGCTGACTGGGTCCCACTTCTGTGTACCCCTAGCAATTAACATTTAGTATATTTTCGAATTAAATTAAATTCAGTAAATTCAGAAAATCATTTAATCTTTGAAAAATCATAGAAAATAAAGTGTAAGTCAAATGATAATAATTTATATATGAAAAATGATCAGAAAAATATAACGAATCCGAATATGTCAACAAAAATGCTTGACCATCACTCCTAACATGATGAACATGGAACATTTCCATCCAGATCAATTCATCAGATAATGCCTGGAGCTCCCGAATATTTTCCCACTTCACCTAAAATGCCTAGTAATGCATTAGAGCATATTAGCATAACATTTTTCCGTGCCATGCATTATGTTGCATTTGTATGCTTTGTATTTATTGTTTCTTCCCCCTCCTTTCTCTCCGGTAGACCCCGAGACCGCTGACGCCACTGGGTACGATTACGTCATCGACGATCAGCCCCTTTCAGCAGAGCTTCCAGGCAAGCAAACCCCCTTGATCATTCCGATATCGCCCATTCCTTCTCTCTTATTCTTGCATTAGAATTTGCTACTGTTGTTATTCCGGTAGGTCCTATTCTGATGCATAACCTATTTTTGTAACCTGCTGTTGTTACATTACCTTCTATCCTATGATGCTTAGTTTAGTTATGCTAAAGGTCCATCAAAATGGCCCTACACCCTTGTCCATGTTGCTAACTAGAATTATGGGGCCGTGATCGACTCTGGGTGATGATAACGGGTATTCTTACACCGCTACTTTACAATGTTAATACGGGGCTGAAGGGCAGCCGATACCGTACAGTACGAGATGGTCCTGAGTCCCGACAGCTCCCGATGTTACAGACGGGTCGGCCCCAAGGGCACCCGCGAGTGATGATTGTGGCGGAACGACAGGGTAGGTGGAGATCACCTAGGAGAGAGGTGGGCCTGGTCCTTGGGCGTCGTCCGCGAGTTATCGTGTCGGAGCGACAGGAGTCCTAGTCGTCTTCATGAGTTACAATTAATGCACTAACGGATTTGGGTATTTAATCTGAGTTGGCTACTGGCCTCACGCACTAACCACCATGCGGGATAACGGTTCTGGGACACTCTGGGCCGTACATTCTCCCGACAGCTCCGGTAGATGTCAAAGTTGAGGGGCACGCGCCCGGGTGATCTGGTTACGCCTCCTGTGTATTCAAGATGCGCACTTGGTCCCGGCCGTCCTCGCAACGCGCAGGAGTGCTTAGGGCGATTGGCCCAAGACCCCTTCGCGCTTAGGATGTAGACCGGCGTGCTGACCTCTCTGCGGAGTTTAGGTAGGACTACGACGTGTCGATCACCCGAGGCCGGGCATTACCCAGGAAAGTGTGTCTGGCCGGAGGAAATCGAGTGTGTTGGGCCATGTGGTGAACCCCTGCAGGGAGTTAATCTATTCGAATAGCCGTGTCCATGGTAACAGGACGGTCGGAGTTGTATCCTGATCTACTATAACTATAACTGGATACTATTATAACACTTAACCGTTATTCTACTTCGAGATCACTTTCTCGCAGGGTAGTCAAGAAAGGGTCTCGGGGTTTCATTGTTACATACATGTTACTATATGTTATTATGCGCTACTCTCTCCTAATCCTGCAAGATGCTAGTCTTCATTAGGATAGGCTTTCTCCCCTCTACTCTGGCATTTCTGAAGTTTAGTCCAAAGATATAGCCCCATTCCTTTGATGCCGATGCATATCTAGCATAGATCTGATGTAAGTCTTGCGAGTACTTTGGATGAGTACTCACAGTCGCTCAGCTACCTTTTTCTTCTACCAGATTGCTACATTTAGATGATGGAGCCCCGGAGCCGGAGATCCCCGGCGGTGCCTACTACGAGGAGATCATCGACCAGGAGTAGTTTGGAGGCCCCAGGCAGGAGGCCTGCGCCTTTTCGATCAGTTGTCGTTGTTTTGCTCAGCCTTCTTAAGGGAAACTCGTTTAACTTCATCTGCACCCAGACTTAGTTGTATTTGTACTGATGTATCCTCGGGTCCTCGTGACCCTGGTTTGTAATATTAAGCTTTGAACTTAAATTTGTGTCTTAGAGTTGTGTTGTGATATCTTCCCATGAGTCTCTGATCTTGATCGTGCATGATGCGTGTAGGATTAGTGCACGGTTGAGTTCAGGGGCGTCACAGATATTTTTACACTCATTTCACCTTTGTTTAAACCGAGATATTTCATTAAAACGAGATAGTCACTCCGATTTTGGTATTAATGACTAATGACTGCAAAGGATTCCAAAAATCCTCCCTTTATTGTGAATCTACAAGAAAATGGACTACAAATGGACTAAATCAAGTCAAAACATGGAAAGAAGTAATAGAGGAGATAGAGAAAATCAACAGAACGCGCACCAGAGGAGCCAGAGCAAAATACGGTGTTTCAAACGACAGCGACCACTCGTATGAGTGGTCGTATGGCATTGATTCCAAGGCGGCTCGTCCACCGGAACAACTTTTGCAAAGGGGACCACACGGAAATGTCAACAGAACATCGAGGAAGTCGTCCACAATAGAGCCATATTCGTCCCCTTCATCAACCCTAGCCGCCGCCATCTCATCTCCATAGCCAACATCACCACCATAGTTCGTCTCCCTGTTGTTCATACTTGTAATCGTGCATTGCACAAGGCAACCATTGTAAGACATATTACCAATCAATCAATCTTCAAGATGTGTTCTTCAATGATTTCTTCATGCGATCTGATCTCCATGTGTGAGTAGTTCGGTAAGGTATGGGTTGAGGCATAGGCCTTGCAACCCTCTATATTTGTTGTGGGGATCAATGGAAGAGCTTTGAATTAATGTCCCGTATGTGTAGCATAAAGTTTTTACGTAGATGTCTCTTGTCTTGTCCACGTTCTTCATCCCTGCAGGTACCCAGGATCATGGAGATCCAGTCATGGGAAGGCTAGGAGCAAGGAGAACGTGAAGTGTTATTCTGAACACCGGTGACAGAAAGGTTTAGTATGGTAACACGGATCCAATCCTTGGGTATTCATGAGGTGTAGTCATTAGAAACCAAAAGCTCTTATCTGATTATTACAATCTCAATTACCGAGGTAACCCCGCGCGATGGATAGGGCCTGCGGTAGGACAACTGATTCTTGATGCAGGACTCGTGCCGGTCAGGATGTTATTTGGACACATCCCCCACTTCGGTTCGTAACAAGCACATCTCGATGGGTGACTTCTAGCGCATAAATTAATATCATATCTGGTGCCAACACAAATACATGGTTGTAAGCATTAAACAACTCATACCCATGCCTTCTTTTTATTATAAGTGCTACATCACTATTAGCTTGATTGATCCGGTCAAAAGATGGAATTAATCCTTTAACAATTGCTTGCTAGAGACCATCGCTTCAAGGGAACCTTCCACTCGCGGGTTCGATAATCCAAGGTCACCTCTTTGGGAAAATAGGTGTGGGGTACTTTCTGTTCCGTTACCGGTTCACACAAAAAAGAAGTATCAAGCGCTTTTTCTGGTGTCGTTGCCGAGGAGGAGTTTAGTGTTCCCAGTCTTTGTGTTTAGAATTTTTGTTAAAGTTTAGTTTAAGTTTTTGCTTTAGTTTAAGTTTTATTTTTGTTACATGTTTTGTCAGTTGAAAATACCAAAAAGATTACCATGGCTCGTAATCTTGGAAGTTTTGCTACTCCTAGCAATAACTTCATGCGTGAGCCAATAGCACAACCTGAGGTTGCAGCTGCTGAGTATGAGATCAAACCGAACTTAGTTTCCATGGTACAACAAGGCCAATTTGGAGGCTCTACTTCTGAAGATGCCGGTATGCACTTGCATAACTTTACTGAATTGTGTAATATGACATGCGTTAGAGATTATGACCCTGACGCTTTGAAATTGCGTCTATTTCCTTTCTCTCTTAGAGGAAAAGCAAAGGAATGGCTTCTAGCCTTACCTAAAGGAAATATAACTTCTTGGGCTCATTGTTGCAGCAAATTTCTATCTAAGTTCTGTTCACCTGCAAAAATTATGCAACTTCATTTTTAGATTACAGGTTTCAAGCAAGAGGAACGTGAGCCACTAGCGCTTGCGTGGGAAAGAATGGAGGAAGCCATGAGAAACTGTCCTAACCATGGAATGAAAGAATGGATAATCCTTCATATGTTCTATAATGGTTTAAATCATATGTCAAAAACTATGCTTGATACAGCTGCAGGAGGAACAATCATGAGAAAGCCCATGGATGAAGTCAAGAAACTACTTGATGATATGCAAGAGAACCATGCCCAATGGCATGTTGAAAGAACCACCACCAAGAGGGTGAATGCAATTGAAGAAAATAATGCGGAGTTGACAGCCAAGCTTGATGAACTCATGTCCGTTATGAAAGGTAAAGAAGAGGTAAACGTTAATGCCATCACTATCGAAGAAGTTAGTGATGTGAATTTTATTGCTCGCAATAGATATAATCCCAACTGGAAAAATAATGGATATGCTCCTAGACTTCCTTATCCTAATAATAATGGAGCAACCAATAATTTTAATGGAGCTAATGGCAGCAATAGAAATACTCTAGAAGATACTCTGAAAAGCTTTATTGCTAGCCAAACTGAGCAAAATGAAAACTTCAAAAATATTTTGAAGAATCATGATAACTTACTTGGTCAATTGACCAGTAAGATTATTGGACTAACAAATGATGTGCATATGCTTGATGGAAGATCCAAAAATATGGAAGCACAAGTGGCTAAAATTGCAGAAAGCCAAACATTGATCTTAGCTAAGTTTGCAGGTAAACCTGAACCTAATCCTGTTCAAGATGTCAAGATGGTAAGAACCAACGAAGAGAAGACCAAAGGACTAGACACAAGCCATGAGCCATAATATAACTATACCGTTGCAGATTTTGTAAAGATGATATCAATGAAGTACCCACTACCTGAGGTATCTAATAACGAGGCATATAATGTTTTCGTTGACCAAGTTACAGCCAAGGTACGTGAGTTAGATGATAAAAGAAAGAAGCTTTACAGTAAGTTACCTGCTAAGCAAGAAGATGCTTTTGAGCCTACTATAGAGATTGAGATTGGTTTAAATAAATTCAATGCTTTATGTGATCTCGGGGCTATTGTTTCCACTATCCGTAAATCTGTTTATGACAGTCTCGATCTAGGTCCTTATGCTACTACTGAGATTATATTGAATATGGCTAATTCTACTTTCACTCAGGTAGTAGGAATTAAGCATGGAGTCATAATTCGAATAAGAGATTACCCTGCCATGATTGATCTTGTGATAGTTGATATGCCTGAAGATCCTATTGCACCTATAATTCTTGGTAGACCTTTTCTAAGGACTATCAAAGCTGTGATAAACGTGTTTGAGGGGAATGTTAGATTTGACTTACCTGCTAAAGATCCTTTTGTGAGACATTTCCCCAGGAAAAAGAGAATGAAGACCTACACAGGAGATGGCATCATTTTGAATGCCGGAAGCTATGGTCTCGGTGTCCTTGCACCACCTTGATCACCACTACGGTCGAGCTAACCGACCGAAAACAAGCGCTTTGTGGGAGGCAACCCACGCAAATAAAGTAGAGAAGTAAGTTTTTATTTTTGTTTTAATAAGGAGTGATTGAAGTTCTAGATAAATAAGTTGAGTTTGGAAAAGTCGTTCTAATGAAGGCTTTGCTATGCGCAAATTAAATTATACGTTGTACTGAAGTTCGAATGCCTGGAAATATACCTATGTATTGTGTTAGAACTAACCCCACAGAAAACGAAGAAAAAGAAAAGTTTCGGAAGAAACAAATCAAAAGATGGCCTTTCAGATGACCAGGGCGGTCGTCTGGGCGGTCATATGACCTCCTGACGGTTCCAACAGAAAATAGCCAGAGGAAACAGGTTAAACGACGGCGTACCATACGAGCGCCTGCGCTCGCATGGGGGTCATTTGATACCTCCGAAGAAACAACCAAGATTTCGAGGTCGTTTGACGGCGTTCCATACGGGCAACAGCGGTCGTATGACATCCTCGACTAGAAGAAGTAGAATTCCAGATTGAACGATAGCGTTCCATACGGGCACTGCTGGTCGTTTCAGCGGTCGTATGAGGTATGTGCAGGCACAGGTAAGCTATCAGGGTTAACGACGGCCTTTCATACGAGCGCTTGCGCTCGTATGGGCGGTCGTATGGCGCCCTGGCAGCCACATAGAGCCCGAGGAAGGAGGTAAATCGCCCCCATCTCTTTCTTTTCTTCTTCTTCTTCTTCTTCCAAACCTCTCCAAACCCTAGAAAAACTTCGCCCGATCTCCCTACTCGTTCATTTTCAGTTCAAATCCTCCCGTGTGATCGATCTATGGTACGTTTCTCCTCCGATCCCCAACTTATTTTTCACGAATCCATGTTCTACATGCCTAGCATTGCCATGACTAGGAGATGGATAATTTTTATCCAAATTTGAATTTGCCTTGGATTTATTGACGTTTTTAGAGGTGTATGATGTTGTAGCTACCGTAGAACCAATATTGTTTAATTGTATTGGATTGAAAAATTGTTTTGTAGATGTTTACAAGGCGGTCCACTCGCGTATGCGGTTCTTCGAGTTCGTCAACAGCACAACCGCAACAAGTTTTCACTCAGGGGATCGTCTTCACCGACCGTGAAGCCAAGAAGAAGTTTCAGAAACTTAGTAGAAGGAAGATCAAAGCAACCAAGTGGGCTTGCGAGTCAAAACTCGCTAAGCTAGTTATTACTAATGATTTCAATTTGCTTTGTGATAGTGCCGGGTTGCACCATTTTTTTTATCAGGGATGTGAGACCTATGAACGCATGATGCTTGAGTTTCTTAGTACTCTTTTGCATAATGTTGGGCTTGTACCAAATGCTTATGAGGAGGAGCGGATCATTTTCCGTCTCTTGGACCAAGACTTCAATATCACTCTCGATGAGTGGTCTAACCACTTTGGTTTTCCCAACAACAATAATGATCTTTGGTATGTTTATGATTTCACTAACCCACACCCAAGGCAATCCTTCTACTAGATGAGTATCCATGGCTCTAGGCAAAGATCCAGTTGCATTGAAAGTAATGCTATGCATTATTTCTATTATGTTATCACTAACTCATTGCAGGCACGAGGAGAAGTTTCTAAGGTCAATGATGAGAACATGCTAGTTCTTGGGAAAGCAGCAAACCTTGACGTCGGTTATTCGCCCAACTTAGGGGCAATACTTTTGCTACACCTCGTGCATCAAGCAAATCATGCACAAGGAGATATCGTGTGTGGAGGAGTGATCACCATGTTGGGCAACTCCCTTGGCCTCAACTACAATCATCTTCGCCCCATTGGCGGTAACAGCCTTGTTAATATTCGTGTTCTTACTAGCGGTAGAATGGTAGTAGTTAGCCGTGGTCATCATTGCATCAAAATTCCTGGAGTGGCACACTTGTTGCCCACTCCTATGCCTAACCATTTCTCCATAGATCATGGACAATTGCCTTATATGCCACAGGTTGGAGACGCAGCTTTTGACCAAGAAGGCCCAGGACCTAAACAAGTAGATGAAGAAGAACTCGCCACCGACGAAGAAGAGGAGTGCTACTTTGTAGATGCGTTGGGTTTTTCCCCAAAGAGGAAGGGATAATGTAATAAAGTAGCAACAAGTATTTCCCTCGGTTAAGAACCAAGGTTATCAAACTAAAGGAAGTCATCCAAACACATGATCAACAGTTCCTGCACGCAAAAGAGCAAATACTTGCACCCAACGTGGGCAAGAGGGTTGTCAAGCCCCTTGTACTTGTTAATTGCAAGGATTAAATCTTATAGTAAAGGATAGATAAATGCAAATAAAAAGTAAATAAATAACTGCAAATATTTTTATAGGTTTTTTGATATATAAAATATAAAGATGGACCCGGGGGCCATAGCATTCACTAGAGGCCTCTCTCTCATGAGCATAGTAGCGGTGGGTGCACAAATTACTGTTGCGCAATTGATAGAAAAGCAAATAATTATGTCATTATTCATGGCATGATCAATATATAGGCATTACGTCCGTGACAAGTAGACCGAAACGATTCTGCATGTACTACTATTACTCCACCAATCGACCGCTATCCAGCATGCATCTATGGTATTAAGTTCATGACAAACAGAGTAACGCTTTAAGCAAGATGACATAATGTAGACAAAGTAGGAACAAATAATATGTTCAGACCCCATCATTTTATCCTTAGTAGCAACAATACAAATACGTGTCTCGCTACTCCTCCTGTCACAGAGTGAGGACACCGCAAGATTGAACCTACTACTATGCACCACTCCCTCTGATGATCTACTCATCTACTTGGCCAAAGCAAACTTATAGATTGAAAAGCATACATGGCTATATGAAATCACACATAATAAATCTCAGATTGGATCAATTACTTTCAATGAATAATCTGAATATAAACTCGCAATTTATCGGTTCCCAACAAACACACCGCAAAGATTACATCGAATAGGTCTCCGAAGAGATCATTGTATTGAAGATCAAATGAGAGAGAGAGAGAGAGAGACATATAGCTACAGCTATGGACCCGTAGGTCCTGTAGGAACTACTCACACATCGTGTGGGAGGCAGCAAGGATGATTAAGATGGCCTCTGTGATGGATTCCCCCTCCTGCAAAGTACCGGAAAAGGCCTCCAGATGGGATCGCGGAAGAACAGAGACTTGCGGAGGTGGAAAAATTGTTTTTGGGGCTCTCCTTAGGGTTTCTGGAATATCTGGGAATTTATACGATGAAGAGGCGGTGCAGGGGACCCACAGGGGCGCCACAAGGGCATAGGGCGCGCCGCCTGGCCTTGTCGCTCCCTCATGCGGGTCTGGTCTCCCCCAGAAGCTTCCAGGTCTTCTTTTGGTCCAGAAAAAATCATCAAAAAGTTTCATCGCGTTTCAACTCCGTTTTGTACAGATTTTCTGAAAAACCAAAAACACGCAGAAAACAGCAACTGGCACTAGGCACTGAGTTAATAGGTTAGTTCCCAAAAATGATATAAAATGGCATATAAAGCATACAAGATTGATAAAATAATAGCATGAAACAATCAAAAATTATAGATACATTGGAGACGTATCAAGGAGCAGCCCCAAGAACAGCCACAGCAAGAAGGCTATACCACCTACGCGAACCTCTACAGTCTCCAAGGTTCCATCAATGATATGAGCAACCTCGCCGAGACTGTTCGATACACATCCGCCTACATGAGTTCGAGCTTCTCCAACTGGATACAAGGATGGGCTCCTAACCAGCCGCAACAATGATCCCGCCGGTTTGGGCTTGCAAAAGCTTAAGCTTGGGGGGAGCTCACTACCACGTCTCCATCAAGATGTGGCGGTATTTGAATAAATTGTAATGAGGTTATACTTAAGCTCGTGGAGCTTCAAAACACTCGTGCATTTAAAATTAACAACATGGGGTTGAGCATTTAAAACATCATCTACTCTACAATTATCTCCACTCCCAAGTCTTTGAAGACTTTCTCTTGTGCACGGTTATTCTTAGTTAAGATCATTTCATTTAAAAATAGTCCCACGGCAAGTTTTGGTTATCTAGATTAAACGGAACAAAGGCTACAAAATTATTTCAGGTACTAGAACCAAACCTTTGTTTTAATTATCAAGACTTACTCCCTCGTGTTGATGTAGTAGTGTTGTTAATTTTAATAGACTTGATAACACTTGTGGATTAAATTGTCTAGAGGAACTTAGTTGAAGGGTGAATGAGATTATGCTAAAAATCTATGTTGTATGTCTTACACGGTGTTACAGCTTCTCGCTGGTGCCATGGCCCTTGCTACTATATGCACGTGTACGTGTGTAAATGTGGCTTCGTCACCTTTCGTGATGTTATGCTGAGGACTCCGCTAGCCAATGAACGATCCACCAGAGTTACAGCTCCGATCTCGGCTATGAGTTTGTTACTGTACGTAGTGGCAACACTACAAACGAATATTATTCGGCTTTCTCTTGAATAGGTGTGTATGTGGTAAATGCCTGGAACTGATCATAAAGCTTGAAAGAAACAATTATCAGAGATCCATAGTTCCTAAAATTAAGCCACAGCGAAACTCTATACTTGATCATTTATTTGGTATAATCCCCTTCATGTGACAACCAAAGTTCCAGCAAACAATGATTGAAATAAAGTGCTTGAGAGCCTTGAGGAGGAGATAATTGTGGGTATGTCTATGAGCACTAAAGCATCATGTTTTCTACATGCCTTTTACTCCCTAACTTATGTTTTTATGGCTCTATCAAAGAAAACTCTTCCGTGCATTCCCGACAAGCAAGTGTTGTCTAGAATAAATAGAATTGAGTATTGCAAAGTTGTTTTATCTAGTAGATCAAAAACTTTATGTTGATTATCTTTGCTTCACTAACACTTGCATAATAAACCATGCCACCGCTACAGCTATACTAAGTTTTCAGGTCAAGAAGCGGAGGGCTATCTAGGCATACTGAGTTCCTTATGATTCAGATTTCTCTTTATGTTGCTCGAGGACGATCAATTTTAAGCCCGGGGGAGTTGATGAGTGATATTTTTACACTCATTCCACCTTTGTTTAAACCGAGATATTTCTTTAAAACGAGATATTCACTCCGATATTGGTACTAATGACTAATGAATACAAAGGATTCCACAAATCCACTCTTTATTGTGAATCTACAGGAAATGGACTTCAAATGGGCTAAATCAAGTCAAAACATGGAAAGAAGTAAAAGAGGAGATAGAGGAAATCAACAGGAGGCGCACCAGAGGAGCCAGAGCAAAAGGTGGCGTTTCAAATGACCGCGACCACTCGTATGAGTGGTCGTATGGCGTTGATTCCGAGGCACCTCGTCCACCTGAACAACTTTTATAAAGGGGGCCACGTCAAAATGTCAACAGAAAATCGAGGAAGTCGTCCACAATGTCCACCTCGTCCCCTTTCGTCGAGCTCCTACGCCCAGATCCACTTTCCTATCCAAGAACCTTCCCGGCCGCCAGTTTCAATCCAGCAATGGCGGTCTGCGGATCCAAAGGCAAGTGGGAGGCGTTCGTCGTCACTGAGAGCGCCATCTTGGAGCTGAAGGACACGGGCTATCTCCCCGCCAATGTCGCCCACCGCGCCTCAGAGGCCGGCCAGGTCGTTCCTACACCGCGGCAGGGCGAGAGGGTGGTATTCCTGCCTCACTTCATTCGAGGCCTGGGTTTTCCCCTCCATCCCTTCGTCAGGGAACTCATGTTCTTCTACGGGCTTGATTTCCACGATCTCGCGCCGAACTGCTTCCTCCACATCTCGGCCTTCATCGTTATCTGCGAGGCTTTTCTTCGGATCCGGCCACACTTCGGCCTGTGGCTGAAGATCTTCAACATCAAGCCGAAGATCGTCGATGGCCAGCAGGCGGACTGTGGGGGTGCAATGGTCAGCAAGCTCCCCCAAGTGGAGTGGCCAGAGGGCACCTTCATCGAGACCGTCAAGGTCTGGCTGAAGAAATGTTTCTACATCACCGAGCCAAGGAGCGCGGATTGGGGGGCGATTCCGGCCTTCCGATTCGGACCCCCTACGAGGCTGGTCTCATGGACCAAGGAGGGCCTCGACTGGGGGGTGAACAAGGAGGTGGCGCAGCTGCAGAGCCGGATCGCCAAGATGATAGAGCAGGGCGTCGAGCTGCCCAATGTGATCCAGATCATGCTCGGCCGCCGAATCCTCCCATGCCAGGACAGGGCCTCCCCCATGTGGGCCTACAAGTCCGAAGACCCGGCCACCGTGCGCAACTTCTTCCGCACCTCCCACGCTCAGCTGTGGAGGGCGCTATTCAAGCCGCAGAAGGGCTGGCCGGCCGAGGAGGAAGACATCGGACTCGACACCGCAAATCCCCCACGGGAGGTATGAATAATTTTGTACTTATACCCGAACTGTTCCCTTTTGATAAGGTACTTAGCCTTTTCACTTCCCGTCTGCAGAACTGGCTAAAGAAGGCCGAGCGGATCAACAGTCCGACGCCGCTGCCTGAGGGGCCCAGGACACCTCTACTGACGGCCATGTTGGCCGTGGAGCCATATGAGGTGTCGGAGAGGAAGGAAAAGAAGAAGGAGACCAGAGAGGGCCTCCGTTCCCGAAGACCCCCGGACACTAGATCCGGGGACACCCAGGCTCCCTCCGCACAAGAGGAGGAGAAGGAGCAGGGAGGAGAAGGAGAGGAAGATGATTCCTCCCGAACAGGGAAAAGGGCGGCGTCCGAATACGTCGAGGAAGAGCCGCTTCGCCCTCCCCTCAAGAGAGCATGCAGGACCAAGGTGGCCCTGTCCGACCATAGCTCGGCTTCTGCCGAGGACTCCGAGCCCTCCGAAGAGGTTCCTCGGAGGATCCCCTGGGCCAAACCGCAGGCCCAAAGGTACACATTCCAGTATCCTCGTAAGTGTTTTCGGCCGAACTAAGCTCAATGTCGATCACTTTTTTGCTTTTGATATCGCAGCCCGCCACGCGACCTCCCCACCGACCGAGTCTCGAAGGGGGATTCTCCACCAGCCGCGCTGGCGGAGAGCGAGACCGAATCACGCGCCTCGCCTCCCCCAAGAGTCGAGGAGGCCGAGGAGGTCCTGTCGAGGAGGACTCCTCCCGTGCCGCACACAGGGGGAGGGGGCGACGTTATCATGGCCGAGGCGAACACCTCGGTCGCCGAAGACCAGGAGGGGAGGGCCCCTTTGGTTCACGAAGAGGAGGAGCCCGGACAATCCGAGCTCTCTCCGAGAGCGGCTCCAGAGTCGTCAAGACGTCCGGAGTCGGGCACGCCGGTCCTCGAGAGGGAGGAAGCCGAAGTGCCATCGCCACCCCCGCCCGCCCCAGAGCGGGCATCGATTGGGTGGCCGGATGAGATGGAGGATGCTCTAACCAGCTCCTCTATCGCCGAAGAGCACCGTGCCCTTATGGGCGCGGTGTTGCAAAGTCTTCGGTCCGTTGATAGTGGACTGAAGGAGGCTTTCAATGGCCTTCTCACAGGCTTCAAGGTGAGCCAAGTAATGTTTTTCCTTAAAGAATTTCTTTTGTATAAATGTATGGCCATATACACAGTAGCCTCCGAGACTCTGGCTGGCTGGATCAATGCCGGTCAGAGGATGAAAAAACAATATCTCAGATACAAACGTGTGTAGAGTGATGCGCAGGCGGCGTCGTCGGCAGTAGCTGCCAATGCCGAGGAGTTGGCCGAGCTGAATCGGAAGCTCAAAAGCTCCGAGGACGACCTCAGCCTGGTGAACAAAAGGTTCGACGAGGCGCAAGGCAAGTCCAGACGACAGTATTTACTTACGGCCATTGCATTTTTGTGAAGTAAGGTTTAAATTAGCCTAAACGGAATCAACTGGTATGGCTACAGCTGCCGCTCTGGAGGTCGAGAACCTCAAGGCCGCACTGAGGAAGGCTCAGCTAGAAGCGGCGGAGCAGAGGTCGGTAGCCGAACAAGCGGCTGCCGAACTGACTTCGGTGAAAACCGCTAGTCAGAAGCACGAAGCCAGAGTGGCGGAAGTGCAACAAGAGCTCGCGGATGCTGTCACAAAATGTGAGGCTCTCAAGCAGAAGAATAAAGAGCAGGCCGCCGAGCTAACCTCATTGGGGTCGGTGGCCAAGGAAGTGCGGACAGAGGCGCGCGGCTACCAGGAAGAACTCCGCCAAGTGAACCTCATAACGGATGGTAAGCCATATTTGCTGCAGAGCGTCTTTGGTGGTAATAGGTTTGCTTTGCTCACGCGGGTGTGGCATTCCGTAGGCGCCTTTGCGGACCTCCCGAAGAGTGCGGCTGACGCGGCGAGGTTCTTCGCCGCCCAGGAGGGCCGGGCCGAGCAGAGGTTATTCTGGGCGCAATTTCAAGCGCCCGAACACCCTCCCCTTCTCAACAACCAAATGATGTAATTTATGAGTAAATGTAGTTTCCTTGTAACCCAGGAGTTGAAACCTTTGTTTAATTGTAATGCAAGTTGTTTGCCTGTGTATAAAGTGCCTGCTTATGTTAATTTTGACTCCTGTGCGGCCGTTTGTAAACTGAAGGTTACCAGTCGTCCGCTTCAGCCCCCTTGCAGATGCTGCATGGGGTGTTTTCGCGTAATACTTGAACCCTTAGCCGACGTCTCGGTGCCTGGAGGCGGTTGTATGTACGGAAAACCAGGCAATCAGACTATGCGGTTTTAGTGCTTTCACTTAGCTAGAGGAGCTTGACTGTGGGGGCTGGTGACGAGCCCCTAGTGTTTGTGACATTCGGACAAGCCGCGGTTGATACCGTCATCACATGGTTTCTGTAACAGAGAACCCTTCGTTTAACACGGACTAACCTCCAACGATTTTAGTTTGACACGAGTCATCGGATCGCCGACCAGTTCTCGCTTATTGGGACAGTCAGTTTTCGGCTTTCTCCACTGAGGTACTTAACCAGGCTAGCTAGAAGTACAATCGCAATGGTTCTCCCTTTTGCCCTCTTAGCCGAACAGTGCGGAATGTAAGAGGGCAAACACAGGAGCCGGGCAACCCAACTATTGACCAAAGACGCAATTCGGAACTGATTCATATAGTGCAATATCCGCGACGCCGAGCATATAAAAATAAGTGCCGGTATAAAGATTGAGGCAAGATTGATGTTCGAGCCCCGGGTCTATTTGCCGGTTGCCAAAAAAAAGGGACGTATCGTAATAGTTTACTTCGGCTTAAAAAGCGGAAAGGAATATGCAACGCGAATGACTGCACAAGTACCAGAGAAAAATTGGTCTTTATTTCCTTTCAATATGTGACGTCTAACCGTACAATCCGGATAGCCGAAGTAGCTTTGATGGATACTTTTGAAGAAATAGATACGTTAGAGGAAAGGTTGACACAGGACGTTCATGAGTGGTTTGACGTCCCTATTACGCCCTGCTGCACGTCTGCGCCTTTGCTCTTCAAGAAGCTGCCGTGTGAGCGAAGCTGTCGACTGTATGTTCGGCGGAAGTAGTAATGTTCGGCAGACGAGCCCTCGGGGAAGGGTGTTGAGAAGTCACCATGGTGTATCAGTTTGACACTAATCAGGCCCTAGATTGTGCCCGTTGTCGACGTTGATTCGAAGACGTCTGTTGGTCGTTGCCCGGTCGAACCGAGCTCTCGGCATTTGTTTCATGTGTCCCCACAACTGCCCATGGAATTTCGAGCGCGAAATTGTGCACTCGAGGTACGTATTTTGCGACTAGGTGGGCCGTGCTGTGGGGCGCGTACCCCTATTTGGGGTGAGCATGTGTGGCACCCCGGCTCAGAGAGACCGGAACACCCCGTATTCCAGAGATCAAGTCTTCTGGAATACGGCTGTCACGCCCAATATGCGATCCTAATCTCGAGGAACTCGAAGGCCCCACCAAGAGTAGAAACGCATATTGGTGACGCTTGCAAGGTGGATATCATTACATCGTACCACATACATAATAGATGGGGATACAGACAAATACATACAATCATCACATGAATACATCAATACATAACAAATATCATACAGAAGGGCAGCATCCGACTACAGATGAAATCAAACGAAAAGAAGAACGACATCCACCCTGCTAGCCCAGGCTGCCGACCAGGAACCTATCCCCAGATCGACGAAGAAGAAGAAGCAGAAGAAGAACTCCAAAAGCAAACAAGCATCGCTCTCACGCCAAGGCATCGCATTACCTGTACCTGCAACTGTTGTTGTAGTAATCTGTGAGCCACGAGGACTCAGCAATCCCATAACCATGGGTAGCAAGACTATCAAAGCTTAAATGGGTATGGAAGGGGAAGGTGGTGAGGTTGCAGCAAGCACTAAGCATTATATGGTGGCTAACTTATGAGTACAAGAATAAGAAGAGCATCTACGCAAAACGGTCGCAAACTACAAATGATCACTAAGTGATCCTGAACACCTACTTACGAGTCAAACATAACCCAACCGTGTTCTCTTCTCGAACTTTCTCGAAAAGAGACGGTCACGGTTACGCACACGGTTGGTGTATTTTAATTAGGATTTAGTGTCAAGTTCTCTACAACCGGAGGTTATAAAAATCCAAGTGCCACATAAGCGCGGGCACGGCTTCTCGTAAGATTTAACCCTGCAGGGGTGTTCCAACGTGGCCCATCATAAGCCTACACAAGCTGCGGTGGAAATACCTCAACCTCGAGATAGCCCAAAGTATCCTCGGAATCCCGGTGCACAAGACATTTCGACAATGGTAACACAATTCCAGCAAGACCTCCCAGCGTGCCGACACCCTGATAGTAGCCGCGCGTATCTCGTCTCAAGCCACGACCGGATGAGCAGTACGCACAGTTACCGAAGACCCCAGTTGCCCAGGGAGGTACCGCAAGTGGCTCTAGTTTGGACCAACACCATCGGCACTGGCCCACCTGTATTATGTGGAATTAAAAGAATCCTCGGGTTCATGACGCCCTATGCCAATTAATTATTTAGTTCAGTATTATTATGTTGGCAAATGGTAAAACCAATGTTGGGCCTTGCTGGAAGCGGTTATTCAAAGCGAACTGTCAAGAGGGTCCCATTCCCCTGAGCATGTTAGGAACGCTAAACATGGATCATAACACCAGCATTACGGAAACTAGGGCGGCTTGAGTGGAACAGAACACTAGGCAAAAGGCCGAGCCTTCCACCCAATACCAAGTATATAGATGCATTAATTAAATAAGAGATATTGTAATATCCCAACATGGAACAACCTACAAGAGCACCTACAACTAGCAACGCTATAAGAAAGGGGCTGAGCAAAGCGGTAACATAGCCAAACAAAGGTTTGCTGGGTAAGGGTGGTTAGAGGCTGTATCATGGCATATGGGAGGCTGACATATACTCCCTCCATTCCTCTATGTAAGGTGTATAATTTTTGGCACGGTGACCAAGGCACATAATTATACACAAGTTAGGACAAAATTAACCTTGGCTAAATCATTTATTAGTGGCAAGTAAATCATTTAGTCTGGGAAAGTAAGATATACGCACAATCAGGAGAGAGATACTTTCCTTTATTTCTTTACAAGAAGAGATACATGCAATTGGGGAGAGATACTTTCCTTTTTTCTAGAGGGCTAAAAACGGAATTTTGAGGAATTAGAAGAAATGCACCTTACATTGTGGAATTTTATCAAAAAACAAATACACCTTATATAAAGGAATGGAGGGAGTATGTGGTAGGAAGCGCGACATAGCGATAGCAACGAGACAACTAGCAAGCAAAGATAGTAAAGATATCCAAGGTCATGATCATCTTCCCTGAAATCCCGCTCGGAAGAAGATCGAGTCCATAAAGAAGACGAACCAATCATAGTCAAACGAATCATCACAATCGCATCGAAAGCAGAACTATCGAGAAGAAGCACAACCGGAAAGAAGCAAACTATATGGTAAACACACAACACATAATCATGGCATGATGCACAACCAAATATGATGCATGTCCGGTTTAAATAGGCATGGCATGGCAAAATGCACAAACAATCAAATACTACATATTAAGTGAAGCTCAATATGCATCGAGTTGCATATTGATGAAACTCCACAAACAATTACTTAATTCACTCCCGTTTATGTACTCAACAAGTTTAAATGTTGGTTAATATGGCAAGAGGTGAAGCATAATTAATCTACCTATCTAGTCAATTTAAATGAGGCCGGAAACAACACAAAACAATTCCGGAAAATCCTCATATGTAATTTTCGAAATTGGTACTGTTCTGCCTAAAACCATATTTTATTATTGTTAAACAGGAAAATAAAATGCACCATGTTAATTTACACATTTTTCTAGATCATTTACATATAAAGTTTATTTAATTCGGAGCTACGGTTATTTAGTTATGAAATAAACCATTTTAGCATGTCATTTAGCAATTTTAATGCAAACAATAATTTAAATGTTGTTAACATGCATGAGGATGCCATGTCAAGTTATATGCAATTTTATGAAGATGTAGGCATATATCATGATATGGAGTATTTGTCGTCATGGCGGAAGGAATTGGGTGCCACGGCGCGAATCCGAAAATGGTGCCACAGCAACATTCCGGTTCCGGTAACTCGTTGAGATACCAGTGCAAAGGAGGAACAAGTGTGCGAATGTGCGAAACATGCAAGAGATGGGGGGGTGATCCCGGTTACCGGGTTCCCACATGTCGGTGGCATGGCAAGCGAGGGATGTGCAAGAACGATTCGGACACGGTGCAGACACGAGCATTTCATACAAAACATGCATCATCTCGGCGGTTACCTTCGAAGCGTGCATTTGGGGTGGATCGAGTTCGGTAGAGGGAAGTAGACGTTCTCGCTACGGCGGTAGTCGAACTTGACGCTTATGGTCCACGGGTCTTCCCGTCGGTAGTCGTACACGGGTCGTAGATGGTCATCGGTAGAGGTACTTGACGCATCGTTTTGGTGTCCTTGGACTTGGCGATCCATGTGGTACTCGTGGTACTTGGCAAAAAGCACGGCGGCGGTAGAGGTACACTTGTCGTAGTGGTACTTGGCGAAAAAACCCGGAGACAACACTTGACTATCCGGGTACGTGTCTTGGCGGTCCTTGGCTCCGTGGTCGTGGACGAATTTGGCAGCGAAACGGTGACGGTGTCCAAATGGCCGAAAGAAGCTAACCGCAGCCGAAGGCAGCAGGTTGCGAACGTGGTGATTCAGGTGCTCGAAGTAGTGCTGGTGCTCCATGGAGGAGGCACTTGTGACCGTGCACGAACAGGAGGCCGATGGCGGTGACATGGACTTGCAGCAGGAGGCTCAGGTCGGAGGAGCGTCGCGAGGCGCTGGAGTTGGCCGGAAGTGGAGCTGCAGGCTTGGAACGATGGCGAAGGAGAGAGCAGGGGTCGAGGGGAACCGAGGCGAGGCGGGTCGGCGATGCAGCAGGAGAGGCGGAGGCGAGCATGCGCGTCGGCTGCGCACCGCGGCAAGAGAGGTAAGCGGCGGAGCTTGATGGCGAGGCCGTGGCTGCGAGGCGAAGCGGCAGAGGGGCGGCGGCCCTGGAGGCGTTGGGCACGGGGCGCACGCGGAGGCAAGCGGCAGAGGGCTATGGTGGCGCCATGGCCGACGGCTGCGTTGGCACGCAGGAGAGAGGACAGGCGCGAGGCGAGCCACGCGCGAGGATGTGGAAGAGAGCAAGGGAGGTCAGGCGTCGGAGACGGGTGCTCGCGGCAGGAAGCTCGGCGGCCGGAGCTGATGTTCGGTGCGGCTGCAGGGGCTCGCCGGCACCAGATCGGGCGTGAGGGTGAGGGATCGGGAGCCCTCTCCTGGTGACGGCGCTAGGAGGGAGGAAGGGATCGAGGGGAAGGCAGGAGCAGGGGATCGATCGAGAGAGCTAGGGTTATAGGAGGGGTTTAGGTGGGCCGGCCTGCTGGGAGGCCCAAGTGGCCAGCTGGGCTTCTCTCTCTCCTTCTTGCTACTCTTCTTTTACAGAAAATAGGAAGAAGAAAAAGAGAGAAGAGCAAGGTTAGAGAAAGAATTTGGGCATGGGGTTAATTTTCCCGGACTCACAAAAATGAGCTTGTCTCAAGAAAAATGGAAATGAGCATGTGGCTGAAGTTTGAATTTAAACTCATTTGAATTTAATTCAAATGGGTTTGAATAGGAAGTGGGTGTGGAAGGTCCAAAAATGTTGAGACTTTTGGAGGAGCCTCGGTAAATGGAGAAACAATTATTGGCAAGGTTTGGAGGTCAAGCTTGAAGCAGAAAAGACATGAGAATTTAATTGCAAGTGTGTAATGGTGATTCCAAATTAATGGAATATTTATTATAGCTCCCTAGAATATTGGAAGGATATGTTATAAAGAGAAATCACCGTGTGAATTCCCTCAATTTAAATAGATCAAAGGATCTATGCAATTTATTTAGTTGAGTTGCAAAATTTTAATGACCTGATGGCATGATGAAATGATGCAATGCAAAAGAAATAACACCGGGCAAACAATATAATAATAATAATGGAAGGAATCGGTCTCGGGGTGTCACAACGGCACTGCTTGGCATAGAACAAATCAACTCTTTATTACGAATAAACGGGGTACAAGGGTCCGATATTACAAAGGTTACAGGGGCACGGCGACACTTCGCCTGCTAAGGTAGTTCTATGCTAGCAGCGAAACAACTCGAAGCAGAATAACTTCTAGCAACGGAACAACGACGACGGCGATGAACTCCACTCCGCAGGGACTCTGGCTGTGACGCATCCTAGAGCGCAACCTCGGGATCCTCGACAAACAATCAATCACAGCATGACCTGCAATCTAGCATGACACGCCAGGTGAGTACTTTGAATGTACTCGCAAGCTCACAGCAACCAAAGCAATCAAGACATACAACAGCATGGCATTTACAGGTTAATCATCAAAGATGAACACGATACTACTAGAACAACATGAGCATGGCAACAATATGAGCATGGCATGTACATATAATTCATGATATGAACATGATGATACTAGCACTAGCTTGCAGGGGGTCGACGTTTAAGGTCTCATGGACCAACTTACTCTACTCGGAGGTTACCTCGTAACCACCGTTTGTAACAATCTTACCATTGTGATCATCACACGATCACCTCAGGATCAACCAAGCTCGGTATCAACTGTACCATCGAGATCATCACATGACCACACGGAGCTTGATCTCTACCAGTGATCATCGCATGACAACCTAAAGATCAACCAACTTCTTTTCTCATGGAACCGGGGTTGTTTATTATTCAGGTTAATATTTCTGTTGACCCATAGTGTGACCTACTACGAACTGTGTCCATGACCGAGGACGCGGCTATCGATAGATTATACACTATGCAGAGGTTAGTACAATGTACCCACACTACGGAACTCATGGCCTCGTGCTCCCATTCGGGTGGACCAACGATATTCCAACAAAACTAGTCTATTGCATGACACTCTCCCGGCCACTCCGACAAACTCCCCTTTTGGGCTATGTCCTGGGTGACCCCGATGCCAACTTGTGACATCCGCCACCTCTATGGCCGCCACCGTCGTGGCCCAAAACAAAACATTGTCCCAAACGGGGACCTCGGATATCCATACAACTCGGGCCTTCAAGGCTATGGCCGCCTACCTGATCAGGGTAGCACGCACCCATAACCTTCCCTAGTAGGAGGCACCGGCGAGAGGCATGACAATAGACCGCATTAGGGCCCCCCATAAGGCAAGTGTGGCTGCACTGGTTAGCTCGATTCGGTGGCACCATGACTCAGCCAACAGATTTGTTCTAGTTCGATTAATGTCCGGTTCAACTTGAATGGTGATGAGCTGAGTCATAATGAAATAACAATGCATATGAGCTTGATATCAGGGTAACCATGGATGGGCAACATAACATAACATCAACAAAGATAAATCATTAATTCCACGGGATGCAAATGAGCATAGCATAACGATGATCATGAATATCACGAGTATTTTCATATCAACCCATAGCAATTCATATGAGCATGTCACTATTACTAGCATCTGAAATGATTACAAGAGTAACATGATAAGAATAACATTAGTAATTAATTATTTCTCTTACTAGATGAGCATGGCATAAGCATAGACATGGACTCACAAGCATATTCGAAGTATTAACAAAATCATTTAAATGAACAAACAAATATTAAATATTCAAGTGGAAACCATGGCTACTGCAATGCCATCATGCAAGTGGCTGTTGTGGCTTACCTAGCGATGGAGGAACCACCGGGAAGAAGTGCGATGAACTCGCGGAAAGAATCGCCGGAAAAGTTTCCCTCTCGGCGGAGCTGAATAAGGGCAGGGGCAAAATGGTCATTTTCAGAATGTTACCACATGGTGAAAATGATACCAACAGAACGGGATCGACGAACTGAGATCATGGGCTTTGGAATCACCTGATTCGGAGTTACGGTTGCCGAGATACGCCCGTTCGTTCGTTAGGCAGAAAAAGAATAAAAATCTGCCCTTAACGGACGAACGTCCGCAAATTAGCAGTTACGGCCGGTGGCTGGAAATTGAAAGCGTATTTTGGAAAATACGTCTTCTAACGGTGAAAGCGTATTTTCAGTCGAAGACGCACCAGAGTACGCTTTCATAAAACGAAAATGCACTTTATCGAAGTACGCCTTCACTTAAAACTGGGCGGGCCCGGGGTCAACGCCTCCCTCTGGCTGACGGGTGGGGTCGCTGGTTGGTGAGGCCCGCCTGCCCGGTCAGCGTCTTCGACCTCTCTCCCGCCCGCGATGTACAGGGGGGACGCACGCATGCCGGCGCTTGCCCGGCGACTCGGGCCATCTCCGGCCGAGGTGAGGGCACCGACGAGCTCGGGGGAGCGGGCCGCATCCGTCCCCGCACCGCACGGACGCCAAGGAGGGCTGGAGTCGCGGCGGCTCGCGGTGGCCAAGGGCAGGGGCGGCGGCCGTACTTGGGCACGCGGCCACGGGGCACGGGAGGAGAGGAGGACTTCGGGGCGAGCTCCGAGGTGGCGGTGGAGGTCTCTGATGGCGCCTAGAGGAAGAGGGAGGGGCGGCCTTGCCCGAATTTAAGAGGAGCTTGGCGGCTGCCATGGCGGCAATGGAGGCCGAGGAAAGCTGCTTGAGCTCGCTCGAGTGGTCGGGGCGGCCTATGGGAGAGTGGTGAGGAGGCTTGTGAGGTCGATAGGTCTCGGGGGTGGCTTAAATAGCCAAGGCGGGGATGCTCTCACCGAACGATGACGGGAGCTTGCGGTTGATGCTTCTGGCACGACCGCATGCACGAGCGAACGCACGGAGGGGGAGAGAGGTCTAGGGGAGGTGCATATGGTGCTGGGATGCTATGGGGAGGAAGAAGACAAGGGCAAGGCGACGACGGCCGCGGGCATCCCGAGACGGCGTGCTCGCCGGAGAGGAAAGAGGAGAGATGGAGGGGTCCATAGAGGACGTGTGGAGGCAGGAGAACTAGGGCAACGTAGAGGACACGGTGCGGTGGCGGGAGCTCGGCTTTTGGGTGGCGGCAGAGGGACCCGACGGCCAGAGCGCGCTTTCGGCGTGCCAGACCGCGTGGTCACCGCGTGCACAGGCGCATGCGGTGCATACTGGCCAACCACAAGATGTCTAGCATGTAGTCCTTCCTAAGTGGGTCCTACCTGAGGTGATAGATGGAAGAAAGCCACTGTGGGTTGATGGGAATGATCGACTGAAGTTTGCTGTTGCAAACTTAGGCATGAAATAGTGATCAAATGGTACGAGATAAGGGCTAATCATGATGTCTCAGGGGTTTAGGGTAGAAAGGACTACAATCCTAGGGATTTTGAAAGGATTTGGACCAATATTTAACCTAGTTGATTTACAACTGCCAAATCTGGTCCAGAAGCTAGATCAGGAAGTAGCACTCACATGGATGCTTGGATTGGGCTGAAAATTGGTGTAGGATGATGATTTGGGCATGTGAAGGTACCATAAAAATTTCATCCCATTTGGATGAGTATAAATGGTACTTCCTTCACAATGATCCACACTGGACAGAAACTTGGGGGAATTTTGCAGAGAAAATGGCTTGGCAAAATGATGTGAATTTTGGTATGCTCAAATGATATAGGGACATTTAGGTCCTGGATTAATTTTAGAATGTTTGAAGCAATATAAAATATAGTTGCTTCACAAACTGAAATTGTGACCAAAAACCAAGATTTGAAGGTGTGCTCACACAGATAGTTGGATGGATATGAAATTTGGTGGAGAGCAATGATTTGACCATATAAATGATCTACCAAAATTTTAACTCATTTGGATAAGGCTAGCTAGTAATTCCTTCACAAAGCTTCTCTCTGGACAGAAACTTTGGAAATTTTCTGAGGAAGATTTACTAGGCAAATGACATTCAATGATTTGGATGTGAAAGAGTGCCCAAAAATTTTGAGGGCAATCAAGAAAAGATAAATAGCACTTCCTTCACAAAGTGCCATTCTGGACAGAATGGAAAATGAATATTCTAGAATTATTTTTGAACTAGGCAAGGATGGGTTTTGGTATATTGGTGGGAGATATGATCCAAAGAATTTATGAGATTTTTGTGGGAATTTTTTGGAAGACAGAAATATAGGTTGTTTCACAACCTAGGGAAAACAGGGTTATTCCTTTAATAGAAAAAGGAATATTCCCAATAAATAAATATTGGAGTTGGGCTAAGATGGAAGTGACATGGCCTTGGGATAGATTTGAGAATGACAAGCCACTAGGAAGTGGCAGGAGAGAAGATTTTCCCAAGTTTCAAGACCACATAGCCATGGAAAAAGAACTCCAAATAAAAATTCGAAGAAATCCAAAAGAAAAAGATAGGGCCAAAAATCGGGGTGTTACAGCATGGGAGTGCTCCGGGACCGAGGCTACAGCTCGGGAGCGCTTGCGTGCTTCCAGTGGCTTGGCCGTAGACTGGGCCTGCGACGCCTCTTCGGCGGCTTGGACTTCGGCGGCTAGAGCCGCCGTGTGTTCCTCTGTTCGGAGCGAGCGCTCGGTATTACCGTTGATGGTAATAACGCCCTTTGGTCCTGGCATCTTGAGCTTCAGGTATGCATAGTGCGGGACGGCGTTGAAGCGGGCGAATGCGGTCCGGCCGAGGAGTGCGTGGTAACCGCTGCGGAAGGGGACAATATCGAAGATCAAGTCCTCGCTGCGGAAGTTATCGGGCGAGCCGAAGACAACTACCAATGTCACGGATCCCGAGCAGCGTGCCTCGATACCTGGGATTACACCTTTAAAGGTGGTGTTGCTGGGTTTGATTCTTGACGGGTCAATCCCCATTTTCTTCACTTTATCTGAGTAAATCAGATTGAGGCTGCTACCTCCGTCCATAAGGACTCTAGTGAGGTGAAATCCGTTCACGATGGGGTCGAGCACCAGATCCGCCGTTCCTCCATGGCGTATACTGGTCGAATGGTCTCGACGGTCGAAAGTGATCTGGCAAGCCGACCACGGGTTGAATTTCGGGGCTACCGGCTCTAAGGCATAGACATCCCGAAGTGCGCATTTCCACTCCTTCTTTGGTATATGCGTGACATAGATCATGTTCACGGTTTTGACATCTGGAGGGAACTCTTTTTAGCCTCCGTTGTTCGGCCTGCGAGGTTCGTCGTCGTCCTCGCTGCGGGGGCCCTTGCCCTGTTCTTCGTCGGTGACTTTGCCGGCTTGTTTAATTACCCAACAGTTACGGTTGGTGTGGTTAGCTGGCTTGTCACGGGTGCCGTGAATCTGGCAGGGCCTATCCAATATTCTATCCAGCGCCGATGGGCCGTCCCGATTCCCTTTAGAGTGTTTTTTCCGCGGTCCCGATTTCGAGCCGCTGAATCCGGTGTTTACTGCTATGTCATCGGCTTCACCGCCGTTGTTTGAATGCCGGCGCTTATTATTCCTATTGCGCCGGGGTTTTCCGTTCCCGTCCCGGGCCTCTGAAGTGCCGGGGTCTTCAGGGTGGTTGCTTCGACGAGCCAACTAGCTATCTTCACCCGCGCAAAAGCGGGTCATTAGGGAGGTAAGGGCCGACATTGTTCTCGGCTTTTCCTGGCCAAGCTGGCAGGCGAGCCACTCGTCCCGAATACTGTGTTTGAATGCCGCAATCGCTTTGGCATCCGGACAGTCGACGATCTGGTTCTTCTTGGTCAAAAACCGGTTCCAGAATTGTCGGGCTGACTCCCCGGGCTGCTGGATAACATGGCTCAGGTCATCGGCGTCCGGTGGCCGAACGTAGGTATCTTGAAAGTTAGCTCGGAATGCATCCTCGAGCTCTTCCCAGCTCCCGATGGAGTTTTCGGGTAGGCTGTTCAGCCAATGCCTTGCTGGTCCCTTGAGTTTCAACGGTAGATACTTAATAGCATGGAGATCATCTCCTCGGGCCATGTGAATGTGGAGGAGAAAATCCTCAATCCACATGGCCGGGTCAGTTGTCCCATCGTAGGATTCTATATTGACAGGTTTGAAACCCTTGGGGAACTGATGCTGCATCACCTCATCAGTGAAACACATTGGGTGTGCGGCGCCCCTGGCCCGGGCCACATCGCGCTGGAGATCGGTTATCATCCGGGCACGGTGCTGCTCCCGAGCTCTGTCATTTCTATCATGCCAGGCTTGGTATCCGTCCCGTCCGGCGGGTCCGTATCCTGTGGATCCATAAATGGATCTCGACTGGATCCCTCGTGCGTTCCGGTCGTGGCGCAGATCGTATTGGTCGTCCGGTTGAACCGGGTCTTTGCCTGCTCGGCGAGGGGGCGCGGGTGGGTATTCTGCTTCCCCAGCCGCCCTATCCCGTCCTTGATGGGGCGCGGGTGGGTATTCGGCTTCTCCGGCCGCCCTGTCACGTCATCGAGGGGGTGCGGGTGGGAGTTCGGTTTCCACAACCGGCCTATCTCGTCCTCGAGGGGGGCGGTCGGGCTGGTTTGCGTAAGTTCGTCTGGGTGGCATGTGCTCGAAGGCCTCATCCTCAAATTCTGGGAGTAGGCACCGCCGTGGGTAACTCTTGTATTGGCCCTGACGTTGATCGTCAAGGCCTTCTTCGGCAGCTAAGACCATTGTCCATCTGTCGTTGAGTGTATCCTGTTCGGCTTTTAGCTGTTGTTGTTTCCTCTTCAAGCTTCGGGTAGTGGCGATGAGTTTCCGCTTGAATTTCTCGTTCTCCAGGGGATCCTCTGGGACGATAAAGTCTTCGGGTCCGAGGCTATCTTCCTCTTCGGACGGAGGAAGGTAATTGTTCTCCTCGGAATCGTCAAGGTCCTCGGGGTCACCTTGGTCCTCGTGCCCTTCAGGGGCGTCGGGGCGCTGCTCGGGCGTGTTATCGCCGAGCTCCCCCAAGTTGTCCGAAGTCTCATTATCACTGGTGCCGTTCATGTCTGTGTGATTTTCCTTGCCCTTTCCCCGCCCTCTGGCGCGCCGTCGTCGGCATCTGGGCGGTTCTTCGGCGGGATCGTCGCCGTCCTGTTTGGTTGTGTCACCATCCTTCATGGGGGTGTCGACCATGTAAACGTTATCGGTGGAGGTGGCGGTTCACTTTCCGGTATTGGAACTGGCAAGGGAGGGAGCCGTGTAGGGCGGGACGTCGATATCCTCGTCCATGTCGTCAGCCTCCTCGGAGGCATAGTCCAGCATGTCGGTTAAATCTTCGATAGTGTCTACCAAGTGGGTGGTGGGTGGGGCGCAAAATTCCCCGCGGCTGGCTTCCTGTCCGACCTGCTCCTGGTCTGAGGGCGGGCCATCCGCGATATTCATCCTCTGGATCCGATCTAACATCTCGCTTAAAAACGAGAGGTCCACCGGATTCACGTCCGGGTATCCGTCGGAGTTGAGCTCCGGCGCGCCAATACTATGAATGTGTCCGGCCAAGGGTGGCCCTTGGTTTTCTGGCGCTGGGGATGGATCTGAGCCCAGGGCCAGATCCAAACTGAGGCCCGTCCTGGGGATAGGGACGGGGAGGGAATCCGAGGCCAAGGCCTCGGGATTAGTAGGCTCCCCGGGTAAAGCCGAGAACCCAGTAAGGACCAGATCGCCCCGAGCATCGGCAACGTACTCAAGGCCGCCGAACCTGATTTCCTGCTCAGGGGCGAAGCTACCGACCTGGTCAAGGTGACCGGTCGGATCGGCGTGCAGCACAATGCTGCCGAACGCGAAGAGCTGTCCGGGGACGAAGATGTCCCCGCTGCGGATTCCATCGCTGATGAGAAGACGAGCCATTGATCCTTGGTGACCCACGGCGGAACTCTCAATGAAAGCACCAATGTCGGTACCAAAACCGGCAGATCTCGGGTAGGGGATCCGAATTGTGGGTCTAGGAATCAATGGATAATAGGGAACGTAAAGACGGCGATTTACCCAGGTTCGGGCCCTCTCGAAGAGGTAAAACCCTACGTCCTGCTAGATTGTATTGATGTGATTGTATGAAGGTTACAGAGTTGATCTACCTCGAGATTGGATGGACTAAACCCTAGGCAATGGATATGATGATCCTCTACGGACTAAACCCTCTGGTTTATATAGACACCAGAGGGTCCTAGGGTTACATACAGTCGGTTACCATCAGGGGATAAGCATGCCGGCCATGCCAATTATTCCTTGCAGGAGACGCCAAGTCTTCCGAGGTATCCTTCTGATACACGGGGTTGCCCACAATCCGGCCTTCCATCGACGAGTAGAGACCGGCCCACCTGCCCGGCCTACGAGAGATAGGCCGGCAGCTCGAGTACCCCCTAGTCCGGGACACCCTCAGCCGCCGCACGCGCCCCTCTCTCTCTCTCTCTCGCCGCGACCCTCTCTCTCTCTCTCTCTCTCTCGCCGCGCCCCTCCACTCCCCTCTCTCTATCTTTCTCTCTCTCGCCGCCGCGCCCGTCGCTGCCGACGACCCACCGCCCCGCCGCGCCCGTCGCCGCCGCCGACCCACCGCGCCCTGTTGTAGATCCAACGCCCCGCCGCCCCACCGTCCGTGGCCGCCACCCCGCCGCCCCGCCGCTCCACTCTGCCACCGCTGCCCCGCCGGCACGCCGTCTGCGGCTCTGCCGCCCCCGACGCCACTCACCCTCGACGCCCCCCTCCGGTGAGTCCTCCCCTTATTCTCTGTTTTTTTTTCATTTAATTTCTACTAGTTAGGTTAGTGCTAGGTTAGGTTAGAAAAGAACTAGGAGAAGAAGATTTTAGGTTATTCATATTTTAGGTTAGTTAAAATTAGAAGAAGAAGAAGAAGATGATAAAAAAAAGAAGAAAAGAAGAATAAGTAGAAGAAGAGGAAAAAGGAAAAGAAGGAAGAAGAAGAAGAAGAAGAAGAAGAAGAAGAAGAAGAAGAAGAAGAAGAAGAGGAGGAGGAGAAGAAAAGAAGAAGAAGAAGAAGAAGAAGAAGAAGAAGAAGAAGAAGAAGAAAAAGAGGAGAAGAGGAGAAGAAGAAGAGGAGAAGAAGAGGAAAAAGGAAAAGAAGGAAGAAGAAGAAGAAGAAGAAGAAGAAGAAGAAGAAGAAGAAGAAGAAGAAAAGAAGAAGAAGAAGAAGAAGAAGAAGAAGAAGAAGAAGAAGAAGATGAGGATGAGAAGAAAATAAGAAGAAGAAGAAGAAGAAGAAGAAGAAGAAGAAGAAGAAGAAAAGAGGAGAAGAGGAGAAGAAGAAGAGGAGAAGAAGAGGAAAAACAGGAGAAGAGGAGAAGAAAAGAAGAAGAAGAAGAAGAAGAAGAAGAAGAAGAAGAAGAAGAAGAAGAAGAAGAAGAAGAAGAAGAAGAAGAAGAAGAATAGAGATTTGTTTATATATATAGAGATTTTTTATATATAGAGATTTTTTATCGGGATTGAATAATCGTGTTGATCGGGTGGATTTAAATGTGTAGTTGTTTCGTCGCTGCGAGGGTCTGGTGTTCGACGACCTCCCCGTGCGTTCGACGAGCTCCCCTGCGTTCGTGGGTGAGCACAAATGACATCTCCTCCTCCCCCCTTCATTTCCTCTATTCCGGTCTTCGTGCCGATGATACTTGCTAGCTATACGTAGGTTCAATCATCAGTATGCGTGACTAGTATGCATCTCCCGTTCGAAAGGGTTACAGTTATAAATATGGATGCATTTTCATATTTATAACCGTGATTCTTTCGAATTGTCCAACGTTATCCATGGACAGCCCGAGTATGTGTAGAATGGGTTCGTTTTCCCATGTTCTGCTCCGGATCCGATGCAGAATTTCGTCAGTGCCTCCCTGTTGTTCTCCGGGTACACATCCTCTCTGTTTATTGCCGAGACGTGTATCAGGAGAACAGCGGGGAGGTGCTGCCAAAATTTTGTGTTGGATCCGGAGCAGAGCATGGGAAAACGAACCCAATCTACATACTCGGGTGGGATTAGGACCTATCTTTACCTATTAGCGTGTAGGTTGCATGGACGTAATAAAATTGACAAACTTGATTAACTGATGAATATATATGCTGAATTATATATATATTTCTTGTGTGTTTAGTAGGTAGGCGGTCAACGAATGGTTAACAAAAACCAAGGGGTTTGTGAAAGCCGCATTTGCAAATGGCTAGAGAAAAACCTGGTGCCCCTGTGTTAGGTGCGACAACTTTTCACAGTGAACAGAGGGTGAA
Organism: Elymus sibiricus; assembly: GCA_039707655.1. Classification (NCBI taxonomy): domain Eukaryota; kingdom Viridiplantae; phylum Streptophyta; class Magnoliopsida; order Poales; family Poaceae; genus Elymus; species Elymus sibiricus. The sequence continues at coordinate 395,625,057 of CM077674.1, forward strand.
ATGGGTAAACACCTGCAGAAGTGGGGTTATACGCCTGATTATACGGTGTGGACATTTCATGGTGAGTCTGCTCAACGTACCAGAGCTGAGGTGGTTCGTCATCGCACCGACGAGCATGGTACCGGGATCGAAGACATGGTGCAAGACTTTGATGATGCTCGGGATTCGGACGATGAGATGGAGGAATCTGCAGAGGCCTTCAATGAAATGTTGGAGTCTTCAAAACGTCCTCTCCACGAGCACACTGAGCTTTGTCAGCTGGATGCCATCGCACAAGTAATGGCTCTGAAAGCTCAAATCAACTTGGGCAGAGAATGCTACGACGCGATGATGACACTATTTGGACTCTTTCTACCCAAAGGCCATGTAATGCCTGCAAACCTGTACCAGTCGAACAAAATCCTCCGTGTACTTAAGATGCCCTATGAGAAGATAGATGCCTGTGAGAAAGGACGTGCCTTATTTAGGCTTGAGTATGCGGGCTTGAACTATTGTCCCATTTGCAAGTCTTCCACGTATGTTGTGGTAGCCAACGGTATGGGTGAGAAGAGGCAGACCAAAATCCCCGTTAATATTCTTCGGTATCTGCCAATCGTACCAAGACTTCAACATCTTTTCATGGTCGAAGAGACGGTCAGACAGATGACATGGCACAAATTGGGCAAAAGAACCGAACTAGATGCAGATGGGAATCAGATGTTGGTACACAGATCAGATGCTTTTGCGTGGAAGCACTTCGATGCATTACATAAGGATAAAGCGGCAGATCCAAGGCATCCTCGAGTCTGCATCGGCATGGATAGGTTCAATCCGTTTGGTATGACGGCAACCCAATACAGTTGTTGGCCTGTATTTGTCATTCCACTCAATCTCCCCCCCCTGGACAGATTATGCAAAGAAAGAACATTTTCCTGACGTTGATAATTCCAGGGCCCAACTATCCGGGGAAGAATATGAATGTGTACATGCAGCCGCTTAAGGATGAATTGCAAGAAGCTTGGGATAATGGGTTCAAGACATACGACGCCGCTAGAAAACAAAACTTCACAATGCATGTCTGCTACATGTACTCGATGCATGACTTGCCGGCGTATGCGATATTCGTTGGCTGGTGCGTGCATGGAAGGTTCCCGTGCCCCACATGCAAGGCAGCTCTTCAGTTTCATTGGCTGGAGGCGGGTCGCAAGTATTCTTGCTTTGACTTGCATAGACCATTCCTGGATCCTCGCCATAAGTTCAGAAAAGACAAGAAGAACTTCATCAGAGGTAGAGTTGTCAAAAACTCTGCACCACCTGCGTTGAAAGGCCAACAGATCCTGGATCAGTTAAACGCCCTCGAGCCTGATCCAGAGCATCCAGGGTATTTCAAGGGGTATGATTTGGAACACGCCTGGACTCACAAGAGATGCTTGTGGGATCTGCCTTACTTCAAAGACCTCCTTCTTCCACACAACATCGACGTGATGCACACTGAAAAGAATATCGGCGAGGCCCTTTTTGGTACATTATTCGGCATAGAGGGGAAGTCAAAGGATAATCCTAAGGCTAGAGTCGATCAGCAGACTCTATGTGATAGACCGTTACAAAACATGCGACAACCGAAAGGAAAGAAGAACTGGTCGAAGCCAAAGGCCTGGTTCAATCTTGGAAGGGGAGCTATGATGGAAGTTATCTTGTGGGTGAAAATGCAGTTGATGTTCCCCGATGGGTATGCAGCAAATCTAAAGAGGGGAGCGAGTCTTGAAAGATTGAAAATATTTGGTCTCAAGAGTCATGATTGGCACATATGGCTTGAGCGGGTAATGCCGGTGATGTTGCGTGGCTTTATCCCTGAGGATGAATGGCTAGTACTGGCAGAGCTGAGCTATTTCTTCCGTGTTCTGTGTGCGAAAGAACTATCGCCTGGCGTGCTAGATGACATGGAAAAGTTGGCGCCGGAGTTGCTCTGCAAGTTAGAGAAGATCTTTCCACCGGGCTTCTTTAATCCAATGCAGCATTTGATTTTACATCTCCCGACCGAGGCAAGATTGGGGGGGCCCCTGCAAAATCGTTGGTGTTATGCAACTGAGAGGATGCAGAAGACGCTTTGAGCAAAATGTAAAAATAAACGTAGAATTGAAGCATCGATGGCCGAGGCATTCATTACTGAGGAGGCGGCAAACTTCGTGACAACACACTACGAAGCCAAAAATCGTCATTTGCATAATCTGAAGCCTCGGTACAATGCTGGCGACCCTAAAAAAGGTGGATCCAACCTCAACCTATTGAAAGGGAAGCTCGCACCAGCCGGTGCTTTGAAACCAATACCGTTGGATGTCGAAGAATGGTGGACCATTTTGTTGTATATCTTTAACAACCTAACAAAAGTGTGGCCGTACATCGAGTAAGTTCTCGGTACATTGTTTCGCAACTTATAATTCCTTTGAACTACTCTTATTCCCGGATATTTGATACAGTCGATACGTCGCCAAATTCTTGGATGGAGCGGTGATCCAAAAGGATTCCATCGAAGAGTATGAGCTTCTGGCAAAGCATGGAGGCGGCTATCCCGGTTTCATCTCTTGGTTCAAACAAACGGTAATTACCATTAATAGACCATTTCATTTCTTCGTCTAATTTGCGGCTAATGCAACAATCCTTTTGTATTAAACTTGTAGGCTAATTCAGAGTCTATGGACACCGAATTGAGACAAGCCGCTAATGGTTTTGACTATAAGGTCCGTTCATTTGAGAAATACGACATCAACGGGTATCGCTTTCATACCTTTGGCAAAGAGCTATCTATGGCCGAACGAAAATCTACAAATTGTGGTGTCTCTGCTATCGGCGAAGGAGGTACCGAGTATTATGGAAGAGTTGAAGCAATTTATGAACTTTATTCTATGGTGAAAACCCACCGAACGTCGTAGTCTTCAAATGTTATTGGTTCCAGCCGAAGGAGACTAGAAGGACTCATGAATATATAGGGCTAGTCGAAATCAAACAAAGCACCCATTTAGATGTTCCCGATGTCTATATTACGGCTCAACAGGCGACCCAAGTTTTCTATCTACCGTGGGCCTGCCAAACTAATACAAATCTGAATGGTTGGGATGTCGTTTATGAAGTGCCGCCACGTGCTAGACCACCTCCCCCCAATGAAGATGATTATGAACCTCACATTAACCCAAACACATATGAAGGAGAATTCTTCCAAGAAACACGTCTTTCCAAAAAACGTTTCAAGAACCGCTCTACTTCACCCCAGAACAAGGAAGTAGACAGCGACAGTGAATCCGACTTCACCCCTAAGCCGGAACAAGAAGAGCCGGAACAAGAAGAGGTTACTGCTGCGGATGACCTGTCAATGCTTGATCGATTACAGAAAGGCCTTCCACATGTTGATGCCGCTGAACCCGATGAGCACGTCATTCATGACGACACGCGTGATAGTGATGATGATGATGCATTTATTGATCCAGACGATCCAGACTATTATTAGTTTGTATGCATCCCAACTTAAATTATATACATATTATTATTCATGTCAGGTATTCAATTTTTTTTATATTGTACTAATTTCGTTTACTCTTTGTCATGGCAGGTGTTGAAAGATGGTGGGCGCGGGTCGAGAGCGCTCCGCGGGTACTTCTTCGGCGGCAGCCCGCGGGAGGGCTACTTCCATTCCACCCCTACCTCTCCGGAGAGCGTTGATAGAGAGTATGGGGACACCGGCGGGTGCTTCTTTGTCGGCGTCGTTGCCCACCAGGAGAGGAGGTCGGAGAGGGAAGAAGAGAGGTGGAGGACGTGGCCGCGGGAGAGGTAGGCAGACTGCTACGCCTTCCTCGCCGCCACCCCTAGCTCATTCACCCGAGCACAGGACTGCTAGGGCGGACCCGTCTGAGGAGGAGGCTACGGGGACTCCGGACCACGAGCCTCCGGTCGACGGGCCTTCGGCCCACGAGACTCCGGTCCCAGAGGCTTTGGCCCACGAGACTTCGGCCCACGAGACTCCGGACTAGGACGGGGATCGGGCTACGTCCCAGGAGACGTCCGGATGTGGTACCTGGCCGGATCCGTCTCAGGGGCCGAGTGGCCAAGCTGATGGTGGCGGGGATCAGTTTACTGATAGTGAGGGCGAGGTGGTTGAGGGGGTCACCATGTACCAGCATGGTAGTACACGGCTCCCGCCCCTACCGGCGACCCACGAGTAGAGGCCGGTGATTAGGCCTGATGGGGAGAAGTAAGTGCATTTACTCTTTTTGTACCTTTTGCCTTCACGTTTCTTCAAATATCTAATGCGTTGGCCTTGTCATACTGCAGGGGTTGGGTACATGCCAGTGGAGTCCGCAGGCCCAACAGCGTCCTTGGTGTGCTTTGCCGGGAAAATTTCCCGGGGTTTGTCACGTTGCCCGGTGAGGGTCAGCTTCCACAGCTAGGATTGAGCTAGGAGCACTACTTGGCTGCCCAGGCCCCGCCGGAGGAGATGATCGACGGTGTCTTGTGCCACACGAGGGCCGAGATGGTGATCAGAAGCTTTTGGGTAATTTATCCTTTACACAATTAAAAATTAACAATAGCTAGTTATTGTACTAATCAGTGTTGTCTCGTTTGATTGCATACCTTCTACAGGTGTGAGGAGGGATATGAGGAGGACGCGGCAAAGGTTATCGATACCGAGTGCAAGCGCCTATTACAAAACTTACGGCACGAGGCTCGGCCGCAGGATGTTCGAGACTACTACGCCACGCGTGGTATTAAGAAGGACAAGCCGTCGTGCCGTGAAAAGGTTTTGAAGAAGCATCAGTACATGAAGGTAATTACCTATTCTGAAGGCCTTGTACTTAGTTTCCTTGATTTGATTCGTAGGCGTAGCGCTCAAATTTTTCTTTACTAACTTAGGTGCCCCCGAGATGGTGTGCGGATAAGATGGATTGTTGGGAGGCGTTGGTGGATGAGTGGTGCATAGACCACTGGCGAGCCGTCCACAACAATGCCAAGGACCGGCGTGCCCAAATGGTTGGTGTGCCACACCATCAAGGCGGCGCCAACTTATTTCAGTACGGGCGGAACTGGGTATGTGGTTTGCTTCATGATTCATGCAATTCATTCTTCATGCTAGCTTGAGCCCTTTACTAATACTTTGTTCCTCTCTTTTAGGCGCAACACAATAAGACGGAGGTGCCAGAGGTGTACGACCTCTATGCCATGGCCCATACTGCCTCGTACAAGAAGGCTAAGGCATTCTCTGAGTCTGACCTCGATCATCCAGAAAAGTTCACCAACATCTCCTCCCACCACAAGCTCGTGATGTACAACAAGCAGGCGAAGGCGAGGAAAGGGGAGGACTATAACCCGAGCCAGAATCCTATTGATCCAGAGCTGGTGATGATAGCTGGTTGCGGGAGGCCCCATGGCTCGATAGCCATTGGAGATGGACTGATACGTTGTCCTCTCACTCTCCCGGAGATCAAGGCGTGCCAAACGAGCTCCTCGCCTGAGATAAGGACTCGTCCACGGACAGTCGATCTCGCCATCGAGGTTAGTTATACGGACTCAGATATCTTTCCTCCATCACATTGTGTGTGCGGCCATCGATGATTACAATGCTAATGAGGAGTGGTGTTGCAGGCTGATCTTCAAAAAGGGAGAGCGACAACCCAGGCGCTTCTGGAGGAGAGGGACCGGGTGGCGGCGGAGAAGGGACTGCTTTTGGAGGAGAAGATGGCTAGGTTGTTGGAGGAGGAGAGGGCACGGAATGAGGCGGCTCACCGGGCCATGTACGAGCTCCTCGTGGTAAGTTTCTTCTGCATATTAGCCAAATCATGCACGTAATGTTCGTTTCATTACTAACTAATATGACTGACTCGTCAAAACCAAATGTGCAGTCTATGTCCGAGAAGACCGGTCAGACCCCTCCGCCGATGCCAGTCATTACTCCGGTGGGAACGGTGAGTTTCATTTGAATGGTCATTAGTTACTAGTCTTAACATTTGAGTGTCATCATGCTAACGAGACATTGCAAATGATCTTTGGTGCAGCATAACTCCCGAGCCGCATCGCACAACCCTTCTGAAGGGCAACCTTCTCCAGGTGAAACCGACCCAAGAAACCCCGGTGCTTGACCTCCGTGATGACGACGACGGTAAGTTTTCTCTAGTGTTTTGCTTAACAAATGCAATCTTAGCTTCGTACATGCTAGTTAGCCCTAATATGCCACATACTTAGCTTATTTTCCGCAAAAAGACATACTTAGGTAATTATCCTCCAAAATGACATAATTAGCTTATTTAGTTCATTTATGACATAATTAGCTTAGTTAGGTCAAAAATGGCATAATAACCTTGGTTAGCTCATAAATGTCATATACTTAGCTTATTTTCCTCCAAAATAACATAATTAGCTTATTTAGTTCATTTATGACATAATTAGCTTAGTTAGGTCAAAAATGGCATAATAACCTTGGTTAGCTCATAAATGTCATATACTTAGCTTATTTTCCTCCAAAATGACATAATAAGCTAAGTTAGCTCAATAATGACCTATACTTACCTAAGTTAGCTCAATAATGACCTACACTTAGCTTCGTTTCCTCCAAAATGACATAATAATCTTAGTTAGCTCAAAAATGGCATAATACCCTAGGTTAGCTCAGTAATGACCTATACTTACCTTATTTTCCTCCAAAATGACATAATAAGCTTAGTTAGCTCCAAAATGACATAATTACCTAAGTTAGCTCAATATTGACCTATACTTAACTTCTTTTCCTCCAAAATGACATAATAAGCTTAGTTAGCTCAAAAATGGCATAATTACCTAAGTTAGCTCAATAATGACCTATACTTACCTTATTTTCCTCCAAAATGACATATTAAGCTTAGTTAGCTCCAAAATGGCATAATTACCTATGTTAGCTCAATAATGACCTATACTTAACTTCTTTTCCTCCAAAATGTCATAATAAGCTTAGTTAGCTCAAAAATGGCATAATTACCTAAGTTAGCACAAAAATGACCTATACTTACCTTATTTTCCTCCAAATTGACATAATAAGCTTAGTTAGCTCAAAAATGGCATAATTACCTAAGTTAGCTCAATAATGACCTATACTTACCTTATTTTCCTCCAAAATGACATAATATGCTTAGTTAGCTCTAAAATGGCATAATTACCTAAGTTAGCTCTAAAATGACACAAATAAGGAATAAGAAGAAGAAAAACAAGGAAGAGGAGAAAAAGAAAGAATAGAAGAAGAAAGAGAAGAAAAAGAAAGAATAAAAGAAGAAGAATGAGAAGGAAAAGGATAAAAAGATAGAAGAGAGAAGAACAAGAAAATATATTCTTATTCTTCCTTTTTTCCCTATCTTCTACTCCTTCTTCTTATTCTTATTCTTCTTCTTTCTTCTTCTTCTTTCTTCTTCTTCTTTCTTTCTTCTTATTATTTTTCTTCTCTTTCTTCTTCTTCATCTTCTTCTTCTTCTTCTTCTTCTTCTTCTTCTTCTTCTTCTAGTGTTCTTCTTCTTCTTCTTCTTCTTCTTCTTCTTCTTCTTCTTCTAACTTTCTTATTCCCATTTTGCAGATTTGATTCACTTCATGGAAGCTGGCATTGATGGACTGCTAGTGTTTCGTTTTTGTTTTGATTTGTATTGATGAACAATGTGAAACTATGTATGTATATATGGATGAACAATGTGAAACTATGTATGTATTGGTTCTTTTAATAGCCTATGTGTTCTCTTGTTCAATATTTCACGATGATGTTGGATAGTACATACTATTTGTTGGAATACATGGCCTATGCTTCAGCTTGAAACTATATATATCATATATGTGTTGTGAAAATGCAGGGAAATAACAGAAAACAGATAAAAAAGTGGTAATACAGGCACTTTGCCGTCTGCCAGCGGACGGCAAATCCCTTTACCGTCGGTAGGCTGACGGCAAAGGTGCCATGTGGCAGCAACCTGTGCAACCTGGGAGCACCATGCCTGACCCATTTGGTCATTCTGCCGTCAGCTGGCAGATGGCAAAGACCACACTGGCAGACGGCAAAGACAAAGCAGGACTGGCGTGCAGCCATAGGCCTGCTGACGTCACTCGGCAGATGGCAAAGGCAAGTGTTTGTTTGCCGTCCGCAGGCAGACGGCAAAGTCTGCCGTTAGCCACCTGACGGGGCTAACATCTACACTTTGCCGTCCAGGACCTTTGCCGTCAGCTGTGCCAGGAAGGCGGACGGTAAAAGTCATTGCAATCCGCGGCGCTTTTGCAGACGGCAAAGACGCTGATTACCGTGACTTTTAGTGCTGAAAGTTGTGCCGTCAGCCAGCAGACGGCAAAGATGTTTGCCGTCCGTGGTCTGGTCCTTTGCCGTCTGCTATGGCAGGGCAGACGGCAAAGGACCTGATTCCTGTAGTGAAAGCCATGCAATCTGAAATGGACTCCATGTAAGAGAATCAAGTTTGGAACTTGGTTGATCCTCCAGAGGGTGTGAAACTCATACAATGTAAATGGATCTTCAAGAGAAAAACAGATGCGGATGGTAATCCTACCATCTATAAAGCAAGACTACTTGCGAAAGGGTTTTTGCAAGTTAAGGGAGTTGATTATGATGAAACTTTTTCACCAGTAGCCATGCTAAAGCCTGTGCGGATTATGATGGCAATTGCTACATATTTCGACTACAAGATATGGCAGATGGATGTCAAAACTGCTTTTCTAAATGAAAATCTCAAAGAGGATGTATATATGATACAACCAGAAGGTTTTATCGATCCTAAGGATGCCGGAAAAGTGTGCAAACTTCAAAGATCTATCTATGGTTTGAAGCAAGCATTAAGGAGCTGGAATCAACGTTTTGATGAAGTGGTTAAAGAGTTTGGCTTCATTAAAAATGATGAATAGGCTTGTGTATACAAGAAATTTAGTGGGAGCTCTATATCATTTCTAATCTTATATGTAGATGACATATTGTTGATTGGAAGATGTAAAGTTTCTTAGCACGATAAAATACTAATTAAAGAGTGTGTTTTCAATGAAAGACTTATGCGAAGTAGCTTATATATTGGGCATAAAGATCAATAGAGATAGATCAAGACGTCTAATTGCATTAAGCCAAAGCACGTACATTGACAAGGTTTTAAAGAGGTTTAAAATGGAGAATGCAAAGAAAGGTTTTCTCCCAATGTCACATGGCACGACACTTAGCAGAAATCAATGTCCCAAGATAGTTGATGAGCGTGTGCAGATGAGTGGAGTTCCATATGCCTCGGCAATTGGGTCCATCATGTATGCTATGATATGTACAAGGCCAGATGTTTCTTATGCGCTAAGTGTTTGTAGCAGGTACCAAAGTGATCCCGGAATGGCTCACTGGACAGCTGTGAAAAATATTCTTATGTACCTCAGAAGGACAAAGGACATGTTCCTTGTCTATGGAGCAGATGAAGAACTCGTTGTAAATGGTTACACCGATGCTAGCTTCATGACTAATATAGATGACTATAAATCTCAATATGCTACAAGAGAAGTGCTCCTCGCGGTCTATTACATAGCATTACATCACATGCCTATTACAATATGCTACAAGAGAAGTGCTCCTCGCGGTCGACGATGAACTCCTGCTTGGCGAACTTGAAGTTTGCTTTTATGCGAATACTCCTCCATGATTTTATGTTTCATGTTTTGGAATATATTTTCCTAGCATACAACAAATTTATATGTGTTCAACCTCATTTATATTCAGAATGAAGGTTGATTTTGGCTAGGATCCTATGTTCGACACATAGGATGTGTGCATGTTTTCCCTTGGGGTTTTCATGTGATGTATTTTGATAGCATGAATATATATGACATGCCAATTTTAACAAGTTTTGCCTCATCGCATTACTACTATCATCGCGTAGCATAGACATGGTGCCTGCGTGTAGCGTAATGGATTGAAGCTTTCTGACACAATCTTCATGTTTTTTATGGTGCATGTGATATGTGCCGTATTTTGTTGATTTTGACTTTACACAGTATCAAAACTAACTACGCTTTCTTATGACATAGTTGTTTGTTTAAAGCCTACATAGGCTACATGAAATATGCTTTGTCATGTGTTTTGCACAAATTTTGTGTGCCTATATGGATGTGGCATGAACATATTTTTATTAAGTTCTGCATTACCTGTATTACTACTAATACCGCGTAGCACTAAGACAATGCCCGCGAGCAATTATGATATTGCATTTCTCATATGACATTTATCATCATTTTTTTAATATATTTGTACCTTACATGGTATTAAAACTGACTCCATGTACCGTCATTAATGGCGCTCGTGTGTGGCATAACCCAAGTAAAGCAAATTTGTGACAGCCACTTTTTGATGATGCTAATAGTTTAGGCTCTTATAGCATTAGAGCATTTTATTACATATTTTTATATGACTTTGGCCAAAATGTGTGGTCTGGATATTTTGTTTAGGTTTATCTCACTTGTATTACTACTAACATCGCGTAACACTAATACCGTGTCCACGTGTAGCGTAACCAAGTAAAATTGGTTTATGACATGAAATTTTGATGATGCTAATAGTTTGGGCTCTTATAGCATTGGAGCGTTTTATGACATATTTTAGATGACTTTGGTTGAAATATATGGCTTGGACATTTTATTTAGTTTTGTCTTGCTTGTATTACTACTACGCCGCGTAACACTAATGTAATGTCCGCGTGAAGCGTAACCAAGTAAGATTGGTTTTTATGATGCAGCATGTTATATAATACATCTTGCATGATTTTGGTCTTTGTGTGTGTAGCATGACCGCATGTTTTAATTAAGTTTTGCCTTGCTTGTATTACTACTAACACCGAGTAGCATTAAGATAATGCCCGCGTGTAGCGTAACCAAGTGAAGGTTTGTTTTCGTATATTCTTGTCCGTATTACAACTAGCGTTACAAACAATGTCCGTAGCGTAACCGAACAAGAATTTTATCATGACTTCAGTTTAACACATTCATAATTTGATTCTAACTTAGTCAGATCATTTTTTTTATGATGATCAAAGCAAGACAATATTTTATGAGGTTTTCGTACCTATGACACTCTCTTAATTTGTATCCACGTATAGGGATCAAACTATCGCTAAGGGGACCGAACTAAGAAGAAAATCATGAGAACGAAGCATATGTAACATGTAAAAGAACCATGCATGTTCCTTGCCTCGTACCGCGATGGCCGAACAAAAGACAAAATTTTGAGGTAAATTAAACATGCACCTTGGTTTGCACCGCAATGGCCGAACCAAGAGCAAGAATTTTGGGGAGATAAAGCACGCTCCTTGGTTTGTACCGCGATGGCTGAACCAAGGGCTAGAGTTTTGGGAGAGGAAGAAGAAGAAGAAAGCTCCATGGCTCGTACCGCGATGGCCGAACCAGGGGCTAGGAGAGAGCCATGATTCTCACCTTCTCACCTCCTGCTAGCAGGACGTCCACCTCCTTGCTCTGTTCCTTGTGTGCTCGTGTGTATTGGGTCTATGGATTTCCAGACAGTAGGGAGAGATGAATGGACGCCGGACCGAACCTGAGAGCAGCCAGAATAGCCTAGTATTTATAGGGGCGGGAGAGAGCAGAAGGAGGCTCTCGTTCGAGACGCGCGCGCCCACGTTCAGATCGTGGGATCGTGTTCACGATCGTGGGAGCGTGGCTGGCTCCATTCAATTTTTCTATTTTTTAATCACTAATTGCCTGGCAACCTCTAATTAGCCGGTATGGGCTTAGGCCAAGTTCTAGTCAACGTGTGGGCTCTGGGCACTAACTAATTTGTTTGCATGCGACCGGCTGATGGATTAGGATATGCATGCATGCACGTAGCCGTTGCTCCTTTCTTTTAAAGTGGACCTAAGCATATGTATGTGATCGATTTATTTAAATGGACCAAGCTTGATTAGTTGAAATGGCTCACCAAGGCTTACTTTCTTAACGTGGCACAAGAAAAATGAATGAAAAAATATTCTTTCAATCAAAATTATACGCCAATATTTTGATAACAGTCTGACATATTTTTTATATGTCGTCACACGGGACATTTTTTCTTTTATTTGCATTGTGTGACATTTCATTAACAGCGCTGGAATAATGTCCAAATTTACTCCGTGATCCAATATTTTAGTAATATCAACCGCGTCTAAGACGATTTGAATTTATGTCGACATTAGAATTCACAGTCGGTGACAACGTATGTGTATGCGAGCCATGTGTCCTCTATATTTTTAGGACAAAACTTGATGAATATTTATTTTGTCACATTTTATAATTTCTTGGCTCTTTTCGATATCCGCATTATCGACATTCGGCAATATATCATATGCCAATTTTATTGTCAACCCTCGTTTTGAGCGGTTAATTATATATATTTTTTAATTGTTTCTTTTCATTATAAAACGGATTTTTGCCGTTTGCATTTATCTAACCTTTGATTTGGTATATGCACTCTATTTTTTTTTTTGAGTCAAAAACCGTGTCAACAAATTCCCCCTCCCCATGGCCGGCGCAAGTGGGGAAACTTTTCCCCCTTGTGTGGCGCCCCCTCTCCCCTCTCCAACTTATATATGCTAGAGGTATTCGCACCTTTGGGATACACAAGTTTTGGAGCCTCCTCTAGTTCTCTAGTCTAGTTCTAGTTGATCCAATTAGAGCTAGTTCTAGATCCTCTAATCCTCATAATTAGAAGCCCAGTGTGGCTCTAATCACCTCCCTCTAATTCTCCGGCAACGATTAGCTCTGGATGGCGAAGCACTGCCGGATCGTGAAGACTGTATGCTTGCAATCTGTGGAGAGGCCGTGCTTTCGGTCTTCTGTTCGAGGGACTATTCGTGAGCGGTTCGAGGGATCGTTCATCTACGGTTCAAGGGATTTCAAGTACGATCTACACCGACTCGTCTTCTTCCGCTGCATCTCGGAATCGGTAACGATCTGATCCAAACCGTTATTGCATCTTCATAGTGTTCCTAGGTGATCGTTGGGCTATTTTTTTTGTTTTCTACTACGTTTCCCAACACCATCAGATGTGGCACTACTCCTGCAATCTGGTCGTCCTGTTTGGCGTGCTCAATCAAAATAGCCAATATATCAACCACAATGTTAAATAACATTAGGGACATGGGGTCACCTGTTGGGGAACGAAGCATGAAAATCAAAAAATTTCCTACGAACACCCAAGATCTATCTAGGAGAAGCATAGCAACGAGAGGGGAGAGTGTGTCTACGTACCCTCGTAGACCGTTAAGCGGAAGCGTCGTAACGCGGTTGATGTAGTCGTACTCTTCACGATCCAATCGCAATCCAATCCGATCTAGTGCCGAACAGACGGCACCTTCGAGATTAGCACACGTTCAGCTCGATGGCGTCCTCTTCTTCTTGATCCAGCAAGCAAGGCAGAGGAGGTAGATGAGATCGGAACCAGCACGACGGCGAGGTGGTGGTGGTGGCAGCGGAAATCCGGCAGGGCTTCGCCAAGCGCTGACGGAACGTGGAGGAGAAAGAGAGAGAGGGGGCGACTCGGGATCGATCGGCCCCGAAGGGCTGCCCCTCCCCTTCTTTATATAGAGAAGGAAACTTGGAGGAGGAGGAATAGTACCGCGTGAACAATACCACGCATGAACAGTACCACACGTGAACAGTGATCCCCTTTCCCAAGTAAAGCCTTTCCTTTCTCCTACTCCCTCTGTCCCGAAATTCTTGTCGCACTGGCATTTTTGCAATTTAGTCCTTTTCATTTTCCCAACCAAGGTCCTCGTCGTTCTCCTCACTCTCCTCTGACGCCGGCCGATTTGCTCGCTCCTGCCGCCTTGCTCCCCCCCATCGCCCCCGCCGCTCCACGCCACCGCCGCCTTTCTTCCTCGCCGCCCCACGCAGCCGCCTCGTTCCCCTCCGCCCGCCGCCCGCAGAGGAACCTGAAGGTTCATTTTTTCAGAGATGACCGCCCAGCGCCCGCTCTCCTTCCACCTGTGCCCGTCATCGACCACCAAGCTAGCCCCCTCCATGGAAGCCGTCGACCCGAGCACTGGGAAGCACGAGTGCCCCTTTTCCACTCCCAAGGTGGAGGAGCTCACCGCCGAGCTCGCCGGAGCACTACGCGGCTTCACCAACATCGATTTCATCTTGTCGGAGCACTATGCGGCTGCACCAAGGAGCTCGCCGCAGTCAAAGGTCTCATTTCCCCCCTTCTTCTCCCTTCTATCTCTTGCAATTTCTTCTTCATCTTCTTGGATTGGTCTACTGGAAACATAACAGAGCTAAACAGAGCAATCTAATGTTGCATGGTTGCGTTCGAGGTGAGGGACAAGCCAGCAGGTTGAGAGTATCTCTATTCTCTAGGAGGCCCTGCACCATGTTAAACCTCAACTTGCAGAGTTGTTATTTTCAGTTAACTGAAATTACACCAAAGAATTTCAGTTAAAAGATGTCCTCTTGCATGAACCTGAACTGAAGCTGTCCCGCTAAAAGATGTTTTAGCAGATGTTTGAACTGAACTTGAACTAAAATTGATGGATGTGGAGAGAAGAATCTGTCCCATTTTCATACTTCTTGGAGAGTCAGCATTTTCTGTTGCAGGATTGGATAAAATAGTGCTGAGATGGATGGAAGAACCCTTAAGTTTATTGTTCCTCTTTTCAAAAAAAAGTTTGTTGTTCGTGCACTCAACGGTTAGGCAGGGTCAGGCTGTGATAAATCCTTTTGTCAATTTCAGGTGTCCATCAAGTATGGATGGATGGATGGATTGTATGAGATGATGAATCCTGACGATTGGGCGAGTGTGGTGGATGTGTTTGTGCTCGGAAAGGAGTGGCAGTTCAAGGACCGGCCCTTCAAGGATCATGTGGACATCTTCAACAAAGGTGAGAAGGTCTCTTGCTATTCCAGTGCTTGCCTGTTTCTATATCTGCGATTTGTGTTGGCACTTAGGTGAGAGGATCATGTGGTCTGAGCTTCGTTAGTTTCTGCTCAACAACTGTAGAAATAGCAGATCATAACACTTGCCTGTTTGTGTTGCATACATCTTCTTTTGGCCAACCAAATGACAGATGTTTGTTTAATAATGTACCAAATGCTTGTTAAGATGATATACCCTAAGATGAGTAGTTGTTCTTGTTTTCCAGCTTAGTACTGTTGAACCACTGCTGAACTTGTGGTTTTTCTGTCAATTTGTAGCGTCTACTGTTGAACTTCTACTAATCTACCGATGTACTCCTGTTGATCTACTGTCGATCATCTAATGTTCACTGTTGAACTAGTGTTGATATCTACTCATGTTGCCTCTTTGGTTTTGTTTTGTGAAATTTTCCTTCTGATGAATCATGTAGCCCCAGCAATGGTATTCAGAACTGCTCTGCTGATGGTATGTTTACTATATTTTTCAGCCTTGGTTTCCCTAAAGATATGAGCAACCAATGCTAGTGAGGAGAAATTGCTTGCATGTGTTCTCTCTGGCTCATCAAGCACCTTTTCTTCCAGGTCAGTGCCACCGATCTTGGGCGATTTTATTCTTCTGCCTGCTTCTTGCAACTCTAGTTCCTCCATGTGCATTATACTTGATGATGTTCTTTTCAACCTTGTTGCTCTATTGGAACTTGGCAATATAGCTTGGCACTGTAAATTCAGTTACACTTTACACTGGCCACTCATCTAGCGCCAACATTGATGTATTTTCCTTGGTCAATCTTTTCACATGGAGGCCTCATTTTTGTGGTAGGTTAAACTTTACAATCATTTTTTACTCTAAGGAATCAACCCATCACCCACATGAAGTTAGCTAGCTGTGTGCTCCTGATTCAAAAGAATTAAAGGTGATCTCCTCAAAGTAGTCCAAAGAGAACCTTACAAGCACTAGTAGAAAACTGACCTTTCATCCGGAGCACTAGTCCCGGCCGGGTTTGGGCCCGGGACTAATGTGAGCATTAGTCCCGGTTCCAATGGCTAGGAGCGGGCGGGGGCACGGCCAGGATTAGTCCCGGTTCAAATGGGACCTCTAGTCCCGGTTGGTGATACCAACCGGGACTAAAGGGGTTGCGGCAGGCTGGGGCCCCTGCGAGCCCCTTTAGTCCCGTTTGGTATCACCAACCGGGAGTAAAAATAGACCTTTAGTCCCGGTTATTATCAGCAACCGGGACTAAAGTCTTCCCTATATAAAGCTGCTTCGTCCAGCCCGAGTCCAAGCTTTCTCTCCTCTCTGCTTCCTTCCCCAAGCTCGAGTTCATCCTCCATTTTTGCCAAGATTTGTCAAGATTGGAGGCACCCATCTATCCAAGGGTTATAAAAGGTTAGCAACTTCATCCTTTCATCTCTCATTGCTAGTTTAGCTCGTTTCATGCTCTATAAGTATAGTGATTTGTGGGTTTTAGTTTGGGAGTAATTATGTGGGAGTTTATTTGATTTATATGCAATTTGAGCTCAAATTAACTTCTTAGTTTGCATATGTGTAGGTGTGGTTTACTTAGTGCCTTCCCGTCCCCATCCTCACCGCCGTCGATCGCCCGCGCCGTCCAGTCGCCGGTACCACATTCGTGAGCCTCTTGTTCTTATCCTTTTTGTAAAAAAAAAATCTTATTTGTATGGTTTGGATAGTTACTTGTATAATTTTCTAACTTGTATGATTGTTTGTTATATATAGTGCCATGGTTTTGATATCCGTCCCCGTCGGCCCTCGTCCGGTTTATGA
Source organism: Elymus sibiricus (assembly GCA_039707655.1). Lineage (NCBI taxonomy): Eukaryota > Viridiplantae > Streptophyta > Magnoliopsida > Poales > Poaceae > Elymus > Elymus sibiricus. The sequence continues at coordinate 395,641,741 of CM077674.1, forward strand.
TTCGGATGTGGCATATTATCTTTTATAACTATTTGTTTCATTTCGTGTTTATGACAATTATGCCCATCAAGTTGACATAGATATTTTTATCTAGGAGGTATGTGAACCGGAAGTTGCAACCGACCCTCTTGTCGAGAAGTTAAATTTAGTTGAAAAAGAAAATGATTATTTGAAAGAAAAATTGAAAAGAATTGAAGAAGAGAAGATGAAATTGGAGTTGTATGTTGCCGATGTCATCGATGATCACAAGATCAAGATGGATGCAATGCGCTTGAAGATTAGAAAGATTAGAAAATATGCCATTAATAAAGAGGCTTGGTATCATTATGCTGTTGGATCAATTATTACCTTAGTTGCGATTTTGAAGATTAGAAAGATTTGAATGCATGCCCGGTATGCGGTGCATTGCGCTATAAGATCAGCCGCGATGACCCTGGTGATGTTGAGGGCGAGCGACCTAGGAAGAGGGTTCCTGGCAAGGTGATGTGGTATGCTCCTATAATACCACGGTTAAAACGTTTCTTCCAAAACAAAGAGCATGCCAAGTTGTTGCGATGGCACAAAGAAGACCGTAAGAAAGACGCGATGTTGAGAGTACTCGCTGATAGGTCGCAGTGGAGAAAAATCGAGAGAAAGTGGTCGGGCTTTGCAGATGACGCAAGGAACTTATGGTTTGGTCTAAGTACAGATGGCATGAATCCTTTTGGGGAGCAGAGCTGCAGTCATAGCACCTGGCCTGTGACTCTATGTATCTATAACCTTCCTCCTTGGTTGTGCATGAAGCGGAAGTTCATTATGATGCCAGTGCTCATCCAAGGCCCTAAGCAACCCGGCAACGACATTGATGTGTACCTAAGGCCATTAGTTGAAGAACTTTTACAGCTGTGGAATATAAAAGGTGTACGTGTGTGGGATGAGCACAAACAGGAGGAATTTTACCTACGAGCATTGCTGTTTGTAAAAATCAATGATTGGCCTGCTCTTAGTAACCTTTCAGGACAGACAAACAAGGGATACAATGCATGCACGCACTGTTTAGATGAGACTGAAAGTATATATGTGGATAAATGTAAGAAGAATGTGTACCCGGGACATCGTCGATTTCTTCCGATCAGGCATCCCTGAAGAAAGAAAGGCAAGCATTTCAAAGGTGAGGCGGATCACCGGAAGAAGCCTGGCCACCGTACTGGTGATGATATATTTGATTTGGTCAAGGATTTAAAAGTAATCTTTGGAAAGGGTCCTGGCGGACAATCTGTTTCGAATGACGCTAACGGACACACACCCATGTGGAAGAAGAAATCTATCACTACTGGAATCAGGCACTTTGCCGTCTGCCATAGCAGACGGCAAAGGCATGCTTGGCGGACGGCAAAGCCTTTGCCGTCTGCCAGCAGACGGCAAACACTCCGGCCGAACGGCTGCCGGCAAAGGCCTCTTTGCCGTCTGCTGGCGGACGGCAAAGAAACAAGCTCTTTGCCGTCCGCTGGCGGACGGCAAAGAAGCAAGCTCTTTGCCGTCTGCTGGCAGACGGCAAAGAGGCCAAATAGGCCAAAGTGGCTATATAGCCCCTGTTTTTTCTTATATCAATTCATTTTCACATAAAATTATATATATGACCAATATTGCATATCCAACACATATTACCAATAGTCATGAACACATGTAAATTAAAAACTTTATTAATAATTGGAATAGGTAATACAAAGTCATATTATAAAGAATCAGAAATGATTAAGTAATTAAATTTACATTTCGGAAATTACAAGAAATGGCCTAAAACTAAATATCTATTTTCCTAAGAACTATCTTATTACTAAGATCTTCTCTGGATCTTCTTTTTTCTTCCAACCTGCATAACAAAAACACTAAGAAAGAGAGAATGGGTTAGGTGTAGAAATGTAGCATTTCACTTGGTGAAACTAGCCATACCCACGCGGCGGCACGCCACGCCCCGTCGATACGTGATGTTTATAGTGGCATCTTTATTGTATGCAATTAACTTCAAATTTAACTACCACTAGATGACCCGTTGCGCCGATGGCACAAAAAGCTTCGGCCAGCCAGGTTTTTTTAGCATGTGAATGTGATAATCTGATGCATATATGTGATGATAGACAAAGAGGAAGTAATGATATTACCAAAATGAGGATAAGGAAACAGAAACTCAGTTTTGATACATAGTATTTTAAGAGAACCTGGTGCTGCTGATACATAGTATTTTAAGAAGTCCATGATAGATTATTTACAATGTGCAAACAACATGTGTATGTGATAATCTGATGCATATATATGATGATAGACAAAGAGGAAGTAATGATATTACCAAAATGAGCATAAGGAAACAGAAACTTAGTTTTGATATATAGTGTTGCGCCGATGGCGCAAAGGGCGAGGGCAAACCAAGCATTCAAACCATCAACGTTAGAATATTTAGATACTGATTGGATCATAAGGAAATAGATATGGTCATGTATTAGTTGACAAATGAATATCCATCAGAGGGTACCACCTTACATACAGTGCTTACAGCCTTATAGGCCTCATCAGAAGTCCCTTTGCCAAGCTTCACTGTGATGCCTAACTAACTATTTCACAAACATCTATGTTGACTGATAAAAAGAACAGCGCAGGTAAATAAACTCATTTTCACATGTTATGACAAACTGATTTCTTCCAGCTGCCCAAAAAACAGAGTACTAATACAGAGAGAGACTGTATAATTGTTAAGGCAACTTTACAAATTAATTTGGAACAGACTAAACATATCAGGATATACACACCAGTTGACTGCGAAGAATAGAAATCACCATCTACTAATACTCTACTAAATGAACTCCATCGATTCACATCTCTAGTATTGTATTATACGTGTCAGAGAATGACTAACAGTACTTGTTCTTCTCTCAAAGCTGTCAAGAAAATACAGTCAGTAGAAAAGCTAGAAGGATTTTGAGCTCTAAACTCCAGTTATCAATATACTTGACTGTCTACCGATTTCCAACTAGTTAATTTATGAATCGTCAGATTTACCTATAAGGGGGCAATTGTGTGTAAGATGTGACTTGCTTGCATGCATTTCATAAATAAATATGTAAATAAAAGTTAGGACTTTCAAAGCCAAGAAATTTTCATTTATTTTTGAAACAGAGGTTGCGGCCCAGGTTTACACAATTGGGCAAAAAAGAAATATGCCGAATTTAAAGACCATGGTAAATTATAACTGGGTCACAAATATTATCACTCCTTGGTGGATGGGAATTCAATCTAGCGAGGAAAGTATGTATAAATCTTGCAATGTGACAATCAATGCTCTAAATGAAGTACAGAAGCAGGGAAAATAACTGCACATGAGCAAGGCTATGTCAAATTAAAATAAATGAAAGGAAGTATATTTCTGCAGCTCTAGCCGCAAAACAAACACTACCATGATGCAACCTGCCGATAGTTTATTACACACTCTTAGATAAATAATTATATGCAGTCTTAGTAACAAGAGAGGTAAAATTTAATCTTGGACACCATCTCAACAAAATAGATCTTCTCTCTGGCCTCAAACAAATTACAAGCATTTAATAAACTTCTTTTGTGTGAGCAATTAAAAAATGGAGTTGTACACATATTCAAAGGAGAAGGCCAAACTGAACTTGTGGAGAGTGTGTGTTCCATGGACTTGCAAAGAATTTCGACCAAGAAAATCAAATTGAATTCAGACCACAGAACAAGGAAATTTGCATTTTCTCTACACACCTGCAACGCTGGCTGAAAAATTCAGCTTAATTTCTTAAGAGACTGCAATATTTGTGAACTTAGAACCACAAACTCTACAGTAAGTACGCCGCAGTTTTTGGTATTCCCTTCATTGACCGAATATATCTCCCCTTTTTTGGTATATGCATAGCCAAGAATAATTTTTGGCTAACCATTTTATTGCTTTGCTTTGATCAGGGGAAGGGGGAGAATGGAGGAAGCGGATGAGAGAGAGTTACCTCGGGTCCGGGATTTATGGTCGGTTCCCGCTGTGGCGTCGTTGAATCATCTTGGCTTGACCTTCTGCCGAGGACGACGATGATGGCACCGTGGGCCACCGCTTCGCCAGCACCGCCGCCTGCTGTGGCTGCTGCTGCTCACGTTCGCCGGAACCACTCCGACAGCACCGCTGCCTGCTACTGCTCGTGTTCGCCGGCACCACACCTGCTATGGCTGCTACTCCCCCTCATCACGACAGAAATTTAGAAGAGGTTCATACTCCTGCCAACGCTCTGATGGCCAGTGCGACGTGTACATCTTTAAGATGCTGCCATCAATCCTACATAAAGCATAAGATTGTAAAATATTATAAAAATGAAGTGAGGTCTCACTCAAGAATGCATTTCATTTCTGGATAATATTACCTCTGTTCCTAAATATAAGTAGTTGGGGGAGTTCAATTTACACTCCACCAACTACTTATATTTAGGAACGGAGGGAGTAGATTTTTCTCATGAAGATGAAATCAAGTTATTACTTCAACTAAACTCCATCATCATTGAAACCCTATAACTTTAATTGCGATAGAAACACTGCCCTGTTAATTAGAAACAGAGATGTAACTCATATGACTCCCATTATTCTTGTAATAACAATAAGGCTAATCTATTAAGTGGACACCAAGTGTCCTTCATCGAATGAAATAAATACCATGAACAAAAGCAGATTAAATGGAACAGAGTAGCCCGGTAGATGGGTTAACGATGATAGCTAGTTAATGCAAAAAACATCACAGGAGCTGCTTACCTTGGTGGCTCATGGCCAGGAGGAAGGGATGGGGAACGGGGCAGGCGGCGGCGGAAGGGAGGGCCGCCGGCGGCGGCGGCGGCGGACGGGAGGAACCTCTCCTCTGGTCGGCGGTGCAGGAGAGAGGGCCGGACGGGCAGGAAGGCTGGAGGGCCAGAGGTAGGGGATGGGAGGGGCGGAGGTACTGGACGGCGGGATGGGCAGAGCTAGGGGAAACCTGGAGGGGCGGAGGTACTTGACGGCGGGACGGGCGGAGCTAGGGGAAACCTAGAGGGGCGGAGGTACTTGACGGTGGGACGGGCGGAGCCAGGGGAAACCTGGAGGGGCGGAGAACACCGCGGAGGGCGCGTCGGAGGAGGGTCTGCCGGAGGGGCGGCGGCGGCAGTAACCCTAGCTTTGTGCCGGGGGGGGGGGGGGGGGCGGGGAGCGCTGACTGCTTTGTTGGCTGGGAGGGAGGGGATCGAGTGCGAGAGGCTGTGCGGGGCTGAGCGTGGGCGGTTCTGTGCGGGACTGGGAGGTGGCAATTTGGACGTAATAAGGCTGACCCGCAAAAAAAAATGATAGCCCACCTCTTTGCCGTCTGCCAGCAGATGGCAAAGAATCTTTGCCATCTGCTGGCAGACGGCAAAGAGGTGGGTGGGGTCCAGCGCTGTAACGGCCCACCAGCCCCACCTCTTTGCCGTCTGCCAGCAGACGGCAAAGAATTGGCTGATGGCAACCAGGTTCTTTGCCATCAGCCAACTCTTTGCCATCTGCTTTCCCAAAGCAGACGGCAAAGAGCTGGCAGATGGCAAAGTAGCAGATTCTAGTAGTGTATATTTTGGGAGCTACCCTATTGGAAAGTCCTAGAGGTCTGCTCTGCAATTGATGTGATGCACCTGACGAAGAATCTTTGCGTGAACCTGCTTGGCTTCTTGGGCGTGTATGGGAAGACAAAAGATACACCGGAGGCACGGGAGGACTAGCAACGTATGAACGAAAAAGACGGCATGCATCCAAAGCAGTATCAAGGTCCTGCCAGCTACGCTCTTACCAAAGAGGAGAAGGAAATCTTTTTTGAATGCCTGAACAGTATGAAGGTCCCGTCTGGCTTCTCGTCGAATATAAAGGGAATAATAAATATGGCAGAGAAAAAATTCCAAAACCTAAAGTCTCATGACTTCCACGTGATTATGAAGCAATTACTTCTGGTTGCATTGAGGGGGCTTCTACCGGAAAATGTTCGATTAGCCATTGTGAAGCTATGTGCATTCCTCAATGCAATTTCTCAGAAGGTAATCGATCCAGAAATCCTACCAAGGTTACAGAATGATTTGGTCCAATGACTTGTCAGTTTCGAGTTGGTGTTCCCACCATCCTTCTTCAATATTATGACGCACGTCCTAGTTCACCTAGTCGAAGAGATTACCATTCTGGGTACTGTATTTCTACACAATTTGTTCCCCTTTGAGAGGTTCATGGGAGTCTTAAAGAAATATGTTCATAACTGTGCTAGGCCAGAAGGAACACTACTAGGAGAAAGCTTATAGATAGAATTTTAGTAGTAGCGCTGGTTATGGGGCCAGCGCTACTGCTACTTAGTAGTAGCGCTGGGTTCCAACAAGCGCTACAGGTACCAAAGTAGCAGTAGCATGGGGTGGCCGGACAGCGCTACTGCTAAGTCGTCCCACCGCCACCGGCCGGGGCTACCCTTAGTAGTAGCGGTGGCCCGAAACCAGCGCTACTACTAAGATCCATAGCAGTAGCGCTTGTCGGTGGCCCACCGCTACCGCTATATGTGCACGTGGCCAGAAGGTGGGCCCAGATTAGCAGTAGCGCTGGGCCACCGACACGCGCTACTGCTACGAATCTGAGCAGTAGCGCCGGTGAGGTACCAGCGCTACTGCTAGACGTAGCAGCCACCTTTTTCTGCCACCCTCCCCTCCTCCCCCTCTCCCTCCTCTACCTCCCTCACTTACTTCGTCCTTCTCCTATCTCTTCTCTCCCCATTAATGCGCCCATCCACCATCTCCTCCATTAATGGCTTCTTCTCTTCCTTACTTTAATTTATTTGTCTCCCCTCCTTCTCTCTTTCCCCACTCTTGCCTTTGTCTCACTAGCTAGCTTTCCCTCCCTCTCCACTAGTTAGGTAGAGCATATCCTTCCAACTAGATCTACCATGCTAGCTTGCTAGCTTTCCCTCCCTCCTTCCACTACTTTCGTTCCCTAGCTAGCTAGATAGCGGCAACGGCCATCTACCGTACTTGTGTGCTCGATCCCTCTCTCGGGACGATAGGTGAGTAAAAAGTTGTGCTTTGCAAGAATGAAAATATTTGTGTTTGCGCTATGATGGTGAGAATGTGCGTGTGGCATGAGTTGCCGCCTATGTGTATTTGTCGGATCGTGCATGACATGAGTTGCTTATGTTTTGCCGAAATGTCGATTTATTTTCGTTTCGGCGAATTTCAGGCAAACTCTATATGTCCTATTTTTAGGGAAGGTCATGCCGAATTTTTGTATGACTTTGATGCATGCATGCATGGATGCGTTTATAATCCTTTTGCTTATTAATTATACCACGCAGGCGATCATGAAGGTCAGTGGAACGATGGTGGAAAGATGGTTGCGATCCGCGGTGCACGACATGTATGAAAATAACCGGAAGGAGATTTTCTGTCCGTGTCGAAGATGCAAAAGAGGACTCTTGCGCGACCCCTTTAAGGAAGGCCGTTTGAAAGCGCACCTGCTCATGACTGGTTTCATGGATGGGTATACTCGGTGGATAAGTGAAGATGATGACGTCGATGGGGCAGCCAATGACGACATTGGACCAGACGAAGAGATGACCGATAATGGTGGCGGAGAAGAGGCCGGACATGGCGGCGGAGAAGAGGCCGGACATGGGGCGGAGAAGAGGCCGGACATGGGGGTTGAGAAGAGGCCAGACATGGGGGCGGAGAAGTGGCCGGACATGACAGAGAAGACGCGGACACGCCGGAGCATTCGTCGCTACTAAGTTCAGTCGTGCGGGACCCTCATGTTCGAGACCTGCTTCGCAAGACGACGACTAACGATAGAGTTGCTTGTAGAGAGGAGGCCAAGCTGGAGCAACTGGAAGTAGACTCTCATACTCCATTGTATGATGGTTGCGATCCCGAGGTGACCCGCTTAAGTATCACGCTCGAACTTCTAAAGACAAAGGCTAAAAACAAATGGAACGACAGAAGCCTCGATGCGCTTCTCAAGTATCTAAAGAAGGTTCTTCCCGCGGGGAACCTGTGTCCTACTAGTGTCGATGAGGCCAAGAAGATCGTGTGCCCTCTTGATCTGCCGCACATTAGATACCATGCATGCATCAACGATTGCATCATTTATCGGAAGGAGCATGCGGAAAAAAACAACTGTCCGGTGTGCAATGCTTCTCGATACAAGAAGGGCGGAAAGAAATCTCCCCAGAAAGTTGTATGGTACCTACCGATCACTCCCCGTCTGCAGCGTTATTTCGTAGATCCTAAGGAAGCAAAGCTCATGCGCTGGCACGCGGAGAGGGTGAAGCCCGACGATGGAGATGATCCGAAGCTGAGACACCTGGCTGATGCAAGCCAGTGGAGAGCGTTCAACGCCGAATATCGATTTTTTGCAGGTGATCCAAGGAACATCGTTCTTGGCGCGAGTACCGATGGCATGAATCCGTTTGGCAACCAGAACACCAACCATAGTACATGGCCCGTGTTTGTATGGATGTACAACCTTCCCCCTGGAAGTGCATGAAGACAAAGTACATACACATGAGCATGCTGATTCAAGGGCCGAAACAACCGGGAAATAATATTAATCTGTATCTGGGGCTACTTCAAGAGGAGTTAGACACATTATGGAAAACACCGGCCAATACATGGGACGCCAGAAAGGCGAGTATTTCTATATGAGAGCCGCGCTGATGACGACGGTGCACGACTATCTCGGTTACGGATATGTCGCAGGCCAGGTGTGCCACGGATATTGCGGATGCACGCGGTGCATGGATGATACAATGTCTCAGTAGCTAACGAAAGATGGCGGGTCTGGGAAAATCGTGTACATGGGGCATCGAAGATGGCTCGCGAAGGACGACCCGTGGAGAAACCGTGGAGATCTATTCAATGGTGAGGCTGAGCATCAAGGACCTCCACGTAAGAGGAGCGGCGCCAAAATCGATGAGCTGTTGAAAAACTGGGAACAGTGCCCCGCGCCGGGAATGATGAAAAAGGTGTCAGAGCCGCTGCAGAATATATGGAAAATGCGGTCTGTTTTCTGGGACTTGGAGTATTGGCCCAAACTCGACACGCCTCATTGCCTTGATCAAATGCATATCACGAAGAATGTCCTTGAGAGCTTGCTTGCAACACTGATGAACATGCCGGATAAGACCAAGGATGGGCCGAAGGCAAGAAGAGACTTGGAAGATTTGAACATCAGGGCAGATCTCCACATGCCGCCCCGTAAAAAGTCGGAGGAGACGGAGACGGAGACGGAGGCGCAGGACCAGGGCAAAAAAGTCAACAAGAAGGAAGAGAATTATTTCCCCCCTTCTTGCTTTACCTTAAGTCCGAAGGAGATCCATCAATTCTTCAACTGCCTTACTGGAATCAAAGTTAGTTCCGATTACTGTGGGAAGATAAGTAGATTTCTAGACACCAAGAAGAAAAGGTTCAGCGGGATGAAGTCTCATGACTGTCATGTGATGATGACGCAGATACTTCCTGTTGCCCTTAGAGGGATAATGGACAAGCACGTCCGTGACTCGCTTATTAGTCTCTGCAACTTTTTTGACGTTATCTCTCGAAAGTCGATCCGTGTGAAGCAGCTCCGAAGGCTACAGGAAGAGATCGTTGTGATACTAAATGAGCTTGAGATGTACTTCCCGCCCGCGTTCTTTGACGTCATGGTGCATCTGTGTGTCCACATTGTGGACGACATCATAGACCTCGGGCCAACATTCCTGCACAACATGATGCCGTTCGAGAGGATGAATGGGGTCATCAAAGGATTCGTTCGTAACATGTCCCGTCCGGATGGAAGCATCATCCAGGGCTATCTGACCCAAGAGTGCACCTCTTTCTGCGAGAATTATCTATATGGCGGAGACCCTGTTGTTGGTTTGCCTGTTAACAAGCACCTTGGGAGGCTCGGAGGAGAAGGTCACACCAACGGCCGGAGGGAACTGCATGTGGACCACTCGGGTCAACGCAATGACTTTGACAGAGCAAACTTAGTAGTGCTACAGCACCTAGACGTGGTAGATCCTTTCGCGACACTGCACAAAGAAACCATCGCAAAGAAGTACCGTGACTGGGGGCTATGCAAGACGAACGCCGAAGTTATTAGAGAGCACAACTCCACTTTCCTGCCTTGGTTCAAAGAGCATGTTCTTGCTAATCCCCCGGAAGAGGGCTCTACGGACGGATTGCTCATATACGCCTTAGCACATGGCCCCGCGGCCAACCTCGCGACCTATCAGGCATACGATATCAATGCATACACGTTCTACACGGAGGCCAAAGATATAAACAGTGATTTTCAGAACTCAGGGGTGACGATGGAATGCATGACCGGCGACAACGCCGCAACTCAAAGATTCTACGGAAGGGTCGAAGAGATCTGGGAGCTTGACTACTCAGGACTGCACGATGCGACGATGTTCCGTGTCAGATGGGCTAAGAACGTCGAAAGAGAAAACCGGTATTTCACTACCATGTCTATACCCGACGCCAAGAGCGCTACCGTGAACGCCATCGCAAAAAATGAGCCATGGGTACACGCTAAGCACGTGACACAATGCTTCTTCATAACCGACCCGAGCAATCCCAGCCATATTGTCGTGAGGAGAGGCAAAAGGAACATCATTGGAATGGATGGAGTCGCCAACGAGGAAGACTACGACCAGTACGGCAACCCGATGAGGGAAGATGATGATGACGATGAAGCATACGTCAAAAGAAGAATCAATACTATATTACCTAAGAAAGATCGTACTCCATGGAAAAGGAAAAGTCACAACGAGGGGCTCAATTATTCGACAGCGAACAAAAAGGGAAAGAAGCTCACTCAGAAACGACAACGTCGACGCTGAGAAACCATCATTTATATATGTGTATTTATTTTGTGTACGCACTTAATCGTTATCGGTCAAATGATATGTAATATATATCATCGCCTGAGTTATATACATTGTATCCGATCCCCTTCTTCCCGGCTCGGTCGTCTTTCGGAAAAGAAAATAAAGTGAAACGAAATAGAAAAATGAGAAAGGAAAGAAGAAAATGAAAGGATTACAAAAGGAAATGAAAAGAAAAAGAAAAAAGGAGAAAGGAAATAAGAAAAATAAAATGAAAAGAAAAAGCAAAAGGAGAAAATGAAAAGAAAAATCAAAGGAATAGCAGTAGCGCGTTTATGGGCCCGCGCTATAGCTAAGTTAGTTGTAGCGCGGGCTACCCAAACCGGCGCTATAGATAAGTTAGCTATAGCAGTAGCGTGTGTCCACACCCGCGCTATAGATAAGTTATCTGTAGCGCCAGTTTGGGTAGCCCGCGCTACAGCTAACTTAGCTATAGCGCGGGTCCATAACCGCGCTACTGTTATGTTTGAGTTAACCGCACCGCGCGGGCGTTTCGTCCCCAATTCCCCCCATTCCATCCCCTTGTCCTCCTCCACGCTGTCGCCGGAGCCCTCGTTGCCCTTGCCTCCTCCTCCTCGACCTCGCCGCGCCTGCCTCCTCCTCCTCGACCTCGCCGTGCCTGCCTCCTCCTCCTCGACGAAGCCCCCTCCGGTGCGCCAGCCTCGTCGCCGCCTCGCCACAGTCTCCCCCGACCTCCACCTCCCCGCTGCCGTCTCCCCCGACAACCGATGTAAGTCCCCGCCCCTCCTCTCTCTCATTTTAGTATACTGAATTCTAGGGTTAGGTGTTTTAGTTAACTGAATTTTAGGTGTTTAGTTAACTGAATTCTAGGGTTAGGTATTTTAGATGTTTAGGTGTTTTAGTTAACTGAATTCTAGGGTTAGCTGTTTTAGTGAACTGCATGTTTGGTGCTTAGTTAATTTAATTCTAGGGTAAGGTATTTTAGGTGTTTAGTTAAGTTAATTCTAGGGTTAGGGTTTTCAGTTCCTGTTAAATGAATTCTAGGTATTTTAGGTGTTTAGTTAACAGAATTCTGGTGTAATGTTAGTAAGTGAGTGAGAGTGTGCTTGCTTTTAAAGATTGGGGGGAAAGATGCAAAAGTAGTTAACCCTAGTAGATAGGAATTTAGCTAGGTTTTTTTATTAGGATAGTAGCTGTTTTATATTAGGACAGTACCTAGGAATTTAAAACATATTTTGATGGTGAATTTCGTTGAATAATTAAAGTGCATGAACTTCTTTGATATACATGATGTGGGCTGTTGATGGTGAACATATTTTGAATAATTGAAGTGCCAAATGATGTTGGCTGCTGTTGTTGCCATATGATGTGCCAAATGATGGAGATGATGTGCTATTGTTGCCTATGTTGGCTTTTCTTGTTTGCAGGGAAATGATCCGAGTGGCCTATGTTTTGCCGGAATGTTGATGCATTTCCGTTCCGACGAATTTCAGGCGCTCGATATGTCCACTTTTTAGCAAAGGTCATGCCGAAATTTCCCATGAATTTCGGCATGACTTGTGCTAGAAAGTAGGCATATCGAGTGCCCGGCATTTGCTTGGACGGGAATGAAACGGGATTCCGGCAAACCATAGGCCTTTTTTATGTCATTACTCATTTTATTATAGTTTAAGAATTAAACGAGCAGACTTAATCGTAGGAAACATGTCGAACAACGACGAGACCGGGCCTTCTGACCACGCTGCCGACGACATACAATATGACCATGAACATGATTACCTCGACTTTTTGTCTAGTCAGCAAACAGAAGGTTTGCAGGGCGACCTGGTCATAGCGGACGATGGTACTGCCGCCGACATCGACACCGATGGCACCGGCACCGATGGCGGCGCCGAAGGTACCGGCGCCGAAGGCGATAACGAAAAGAAGAAGCAGAATAAGCAGAGGACACGACGCCCTAACAAACTCGGCATCGGAAGAATCCTGGTCACAGAGATGCACCTCGGCAAATTCTAGCCAATAGCGCCGGATGAACCTCACAAGTGCTACGGCAACCAAGTCTGATGCATCCTACGGGAAATCGCGAGCATCAACGACAATGACTTAAGGAAGAAACCGCATCTGGAGCACTTGCTCCTAACGAAGCTGCACAAGAGATTCCAGTTCCCCGGCCGGGATGACCGCATAGAAAACCCATGGGATGATGCTGCCATGAAAGGTATCAATAACCACGCCACGGGCATGTTCAGCAACGATTTGGCCGCCTGGAAAGGGAGCGTGAAACGAGCGATTGATGCTAACGAACCCCCGTCCAAGATTTTGGCAGACAATCCGACACTGACGGCAGAGGAGTTCGAAAAGTTCAAGGACACTTCCGCTACCGAGGCAGCCAAGATTAAGTCTGAGAAATACAAGTCAACGCAGCAAAGGAACACGGGGAACCAACGCCTCGGAAGCCGTGGCTACATTGGCAAGAGGCCCATATGGGATAAGGAGGACGCGGAACGTGAAGCCGCGGGGATCCCAGACCCCTACGCGGAGTTCACCAACCCGCAGGAGTGTGACTTCATCAGGGACCGGTACAAGTGGGACAAGGAAAAGAATGTTTGGTACACGGACCCGATCACGAGGAAATTGATTAGATTACTGGTAATTATTCTTTTACCACCTTACATTTAGCTTCTGATCAAGTGGACTACACGTTGTTGTAACATTCGTAAACGGTTCACATTCCTTTTGCAGAAGGAGCAACACAGGCTCGCGGCCCAAAGCAACTCATCGTCTCAGTCGTCGATGAGGCCCAAGTGGGACACCCCTCTCAACCGGGCCTTGAACCAACTGAAGGGACTCCCTTTGGACCAGCGGCCGCAATATGGACGTGTGCATGGCATCGGAGACGGCGCCACGTGGAAGTACTACTACAACGAGGGCCCGAAGGCCAAAAGGCAGAAAAAGAAGTTCAGTCAGTTGAACATCGACGAGAAGGTGAAGCTTGCGGTCGAGAAAAAAGTAGCTGAGGCCGAGAAAAAAGCAGTTGAGGCCGCAGAAGCGAACAAAAATGAGTTGGTCCAGCAGGCAGTCAATGCAGCTGTAGCTGCCTGCAGAAATGATTTCGCTACTTACTTGATTCCGGCTATTATCGACTGGATGAAGCAAAATTCAGACAAGACGGCACATGATTTTCCCATGCCCAGCTTCGTCGGGAGCAACTCGGTGAACATCGCACCACCACCACCTGCTGCTGCTACCGCACAAGGTCCTGCTCCCGCACCCGCTCATAGCAGCCCGTCCTCTGTCTCTGGTGTGCTAGGCGGGCCTTCGTCTTTGGCTGACCTCGACGCCCTCACGGTAATTACACGTCGCACCAACATATATATAATCTTCCGTTTTTCATTGCCTTTCGGATGTCTTACACCGCAGACATGTCTTCGCAGGCCGACGAAACCCCATGCACCGTACTCTACATGATCAACGGCCGGAAGGTGGACGTGGGAAAGGCAGTGATAACGAAGCCCTTGGAACTCACGTTCCACGGCCAGCCGATCCCCGTTGGCACCTTCAGGGTTACCTTGTCGAGTGTGAAAGCAGGCCATGAGGATTTGACTCCTCCAGTACGGCTCGGGGGAGAGGAGGACGAGACCCCAATGCGGCTTGGAGAATGCAAGGGTTGGATGCTGCTGTGGCCGAAGAATCTTCTTCGTCTGGAGGCGGCTGAGAGCACACCAATGCAAGGATTGGAGAATCAGCAAGGTATGAACACCACCATCCCGCCTACGCAATTACCAGTGCCTCTCGTGTCGGGTGAGAGCGACGGACGATGCGAGGAAGGGGGTCCAATAGTGGATGATGTAGTCGGCCCCGTGGAACAAGGAATGGATGATGAGATGGAGGAGGAGGACCCTCTCCGGTTCCTCAATACCGGTGCCGCCTATGATGACGGACAAATGATGAGTCAGCCATATGACTCGGGCTATGAGCATGCGGATGAGGAGATGGATGATGTGCCTAGGCAGGAACGTCCTAGAGTTGATTGCAAGAAGTCTCTCTTCATGCAATCCTCACAGGACACGCCTCCAGATGCCTCCTCAACGAGGGGCGTAAAGTGCTTAGCCCGACGACACTGGTGGTGGGGGTAAGAAAGGGTCTGGACGGTGAACCCAAGAAAAAGGAGAGGAAGAGACCGCCGAAGAGAGGCACTGCTGCCGCCAAAGCTGCCAAAGCTTCTAGCAGCCAGCCGACCAATTTTGCAGACCATGTACCGGTCAAAGGTGCGGCGATGTACCATGTCGCGGGCGAGCCAATCCTACCGCCGAAACCGCTAGAAGCCATATCAGGGGATCTCAGGAGACTGCACGACCATGTGCTGTCGACTGAGAAAAGCCTTCTCGCCTCGGAGGATCCAGGATATCCGCTTTACGCGGTTCGTGTGCCTCAGGCCAAGTGCTATGTCGACACACCGCCCGCGGAGGTGTTCTTCCTGCGGTTTGATCACATCTTTGAGATGTTTCTCATGAGCCGGCTCGATTTTACGATCGTCCGCCTTTTTGCGCTACATGTGAACTTTGTCATCAGGAGAGAACAAATCTCGGAAATCGCGGTGGCGGATCCATACTACATGCATGAGTCCTTCTTGAGTCTCGGCGAGTTTGAACGTAAAGCTGCTAGGGAATACATCGAATACTTCATGGTAACGAATAAGGACAAGGAAACGATTCTCCTGCCTTATCATCCAATGTAAGTCATTGCCGGACAACCCTTTCGTACGTTTCAATCATTCCTTCGCTCATATGGAGACTAATTTGAGGTGTCGTGGTTTTCCGCAGCAACGGGCGCGCCGTCCTTATCGTTCTTTTCCCGCGAGTCTCCCACGCCGTGTATTTTGACTCGTCCAGAAACTTCGAGAAGAAAGACTACACCCACATAATGGATATTCTGGATGATGCTCTCCACGGCTTCAGCATGAGGGGTGGCAACATGCTGATCAGGAAACAAAGGAAGAACAAGCCGGGTTTCTCGCATAAAACTACCTTCTGCTCCATCCATCAACCGACGGCAAGCAAGAACGACGGATTCTACCTCCTCCATCTCATGATGGAGTACAGAAGGGATCACCAACATCTTCGCATGATAACAAGAAACGATGAACATATCCGCAAATGGGCAGAATCCTTAAGACACGAAGTGGATTATAGAATCAGAGATGACTTCTTTCGCATCCAGAAGGACATTGCAATGATCATCATGAAAGAAGTTGTCGAAGAGAAGGGGATGTTCCACCACGGCCCTATATCACGAGCTGACGTCAGAACTCGCATTGGCATGCAACGTCAAGACCTGACGCCGTTCACGAAGCTAGGAGACATCCTCCCGGATATGGATGGGTGGAACTTCGAGTGATTGGCGATGCCGATGATGATGTGTCTGTTGAACTTGTAGTTTCGGTAGCGATGAAACTTTGTGATGTCAACAGTCCTACTGAACTTGCGTAACGCTAGTTTGTTAGTTTGGGTACGATGACCTGCGTACATCTAGTTAATTAGTTTGGGTACGGTGAACCTGCGTTGATTAATTATGTTTACTATATGTTGCATCTCTTAGCTAACTCTTTCTTTTCGTGTTGCACAAATATATTATGTTGCATATTATTGTTGAATTCGCTTGATGAAGATGCATCTCTAATAGGTACATAGGTCCTTGATGGCGAAGAAGTGCTATGCCGTGTACATAGGGAGGGTTCCGGGAGTGTACGATGAGTGGCCCGAGTGTCAGGCCCAAGTGTCACGGTTCTCGGGCGGCAGCCATAAAGGGTTTGTTAGCAGACAAGAAGCAGAAGCTAGTTACTTGAGGTTCACGCTAGCGCGAGAGAGGAATCACAACCGGCGCCTCATGTACTACATAATTCCGCTCTTACTCATAGTGATAGCTCTTCTCTTCTATATCATCGTTTTAGATGGATGATGAAACATGTGTATGGGATGACGATGTAGTTGCATGTATTCGAGACATATCATAACTTGTATCGCTATTTCGAGATCGATGATGATGATAGACATCATTTGTGTTGGATGATGATGGTATGATTTGATGCGAATATTTGCATGTGTATGATATGATGATACTATTGTGTGTGATATGACAGGCTATTGTATAAACCTATTAAAAAACAGAGAAAAAACGTTGCAGAAAAAAAATTACAGACAATAGTAAGAGTAGCGCGGGGTATGTGTATCAGTAGCGCTGATTTATCAGTAGCGCGTGTTAAATAGGCGCGCTGCAGCTTTTAGCATTAGCGAGGTTCACCTAAACGCGCTACTGTTAAACTCTGTTAGCAGTAGCGCGGGTGGAACAGCGCTACTGCTAATAGTTAGCTGTAGCGCCATAGCAGTAGCGCGCCCACCCGCGCTACTGATATTACAAAGCCCCGCGGTACTGCTAGGGTTTTCCCTAGTAGTGGAAGCATCTCCAATGGCTATGGAACAGAGGAGGTTATTGAGTTTTGTGTTGACTTTATTCCTGACCTTAAGCCGATTGGTGTTCCTCAATCGCTGCATGAGGGGAGACTGAGTGGAAAAGGCACGCGAGGAAAGAAAGCCGTAATAAGTATGGACGGGCATTCTTTCACTCAAGCACACTACACAGTTCTACAAAATTCCACCTTGGTGGCTCCGTATATCGAGGAACACATGGATATTGTACGCTCCAAGAACCCGGAGCAGTCTGACTCCTGGATTAAACGTACACACATGGCGACTTTCGGCGGTTGGTTGCAAACACATCTCATCAATAACACCACTGTTGGAGATCAGCTGTACTTGTTGGCCAAGTCACCATCTTTGACTATATTGACTTTCCAAGGGTATGAGATAAATGGGAATACATTTTACACGATCGCCCAAGATAAAAAGAGCACCAACCAAAATAGTGGTGTCCGCTTTGATGCAACAAACAACAATAGGAAAAAGGACACATATTATGGTTACATAGAGGAGATATGGAAACTTGACTATGGACCTTCTTTTAAGGTCCCTTTGTTTCGGTGCAAATGGGTCAATCTGACAGGAGGCGGGGTACAGGTAGACCCGCAGTACGGAATGACAACAGTGGATCTCAACAATCTTGTGTACACAGACGAACCATTCGTCCGAGCCAATGATGTGGCTCAGGTTTTCTATGTGAAGGACATGTCTACAAAACCGAGAAAAAGAAAAGATAAGGAAGCGAATACATCATACGATGAGCCAAAGCGCCACATAGTTCTTTCAGGGAAAAGAAACATCGTGGGAGTGGAGGACAAGACAGACATGTCAGAAGATTATAATAAGCTTGATGTAATTCCTCCCTTCACAGTGAAGACTGACCCAAGCATCCTGTTAAATGATGAAGATTCTCCATGGTTACGGCGCAATCTTAAGCAAGGGACATACGCGAGAAAAAGTTTTATACCCCAAGATCCCACTCTGGGATGTGACCGGCTTCACCGTCATCACTTTCTCTCTAGTGAGTTTCCAGACTTATAGCTGGAAAGTCCCACTTCGGACAAACCAGAGGGAATCCTTGTAAGTGTTAGGGTATAATTGTGTTTTGGGTGTTCCTAGGTGGACTCCGGAGCGTTGGAATCCAGCCAAAAAGCTAGGGCATTTTGGCATTTGAAACATGATTTTTTAATAATTATTTATTAAGTTATGAATTTTCAATTATTCCTGTCCTTTTAGTATATTAATTATACAGAGGAGTTAATCAATGCAATTATGTCCAAACAAAATATGAATGTGTAGGTTATGTTAAGACAAACAATTTGACATCTTATTTGCTCCATTTGGCTTAACAGAACTGAAGATATGAATTTTTAAAGTTCAAAATAATGTCTTCAATTACTGTATTTAATTAATAAGTGCAAAATTAATTATGCAACTTCCTGTCAAAATGATACTAGTTGATAGAAATCTTCAAGATAAATCCATAGAAATTTGAATCAACTCCTTTGGTTTAGTTTTCAAATTGTTATGCATTTTACAAGAATTAATTTCAATCTGTAAAATTGAATCTGTCAAAATGAAAATTAATTGAAAGACACCTTTAGTCCCGGTCGCAACCACCAGCCGGGACTAAAGGTTTCAGCTCCCACGCGGAATTTTGGCCGCCGAAAAGGTTGGCCTTTAGTCCCGGTCCGTGGCAGGAGCCGGGACTAAAGGTCGTCGGTATATAACTGGTGTCCCGGTGCCAGCCACCGCCTGGGAGAAGGAACAGAACCACGCCGCTGCCAGGCTGCCGGATTTCACCGCCATCGCCGGTCTTCTCCGCCACGGTCACCGTCGTCCGTCGTCAGATCTCGCTACTCCGGCCGTCCCCAACCCTCCTCGAGCTCGCCTACGTCCTCTCGGTGAGCTTCTCCCGCATTTTCCCCCCTTTAGCCCCTCGATCTGTCGCCGTCCATGTCGCCGCCGTCGTTCTATTGTCACCGGAGCTCGCGGTCATCATCGCCGGCGCCGCCTGTGTCCTCCGTCGCCTACGTCGCCTCCATCGACGTCCGGTGCCGCAGGGTGCATGCGCGCGTGCGGGTGTCTCTTGCAGTCCGGAACCGCCGCTCCGCCGCGCCAAAAGGCCACCGGAGGCAACTTTGGCGAGCACCTCCGCCGTGCCATGCTTGTCGCCGGCCGAGCACTGTTTCCCTTGTTTCGCGCACACAGCCGTGGTGGGTCCCGCTGTCATACAGACACGCGCCGTGGGCCCCATCTGTCGGCTGCACACGCACAAGCCCTGCCACGTGGGCCCAACGGCCCCACAGTCGGCCTCTGCGGCTGGCGCCTTCCATTTTTGGCATATGCCAAATCTGGAATTTAGCACTTATCCAATTTTTTGGTCAGTGTGGTTGTGTGGCATTTTGTGAGCATTTTTCTACAGTAACACATACATATGATATATCATTTTGGGCTAGAAAAATCCAACTAATCCATTGGTAGCATTAGTTATGGCTGTTGAGCAAGTTTTGGAGCATGTCATTTTTTACATAACTTGCCATTTTGTTATTTTTGTGGTATTTTATGCAATCATCATATGAGTAGACTTTGTGCATGGAGTGGAGCATTTTCATGTCATCTTGCTGGTAGAATTTTGTTCATGCCATGATATGCCATGTGGTGACTGCTATAAGCTTGTTTTCATGGCAATATGATGTTGCTGATTTACACTTGATGAAATCTGCTAAGTCTGAAACTGCCTGAATTAAAACTTGCCATGTTTACAGGATGTTTCCCACTAACCTATAACTATTCTTACCATGATCAGTAAACATGTTTTGTTATGCATTCCCAGTACATTCATGCCATGCCTTGAGTTGCCATGTAAAACTACTGTAGCATGACTTAAACTTGCTCTAAAGATGCCATGATAATATAACAGTTTGCTGTTAACAGAAAGTTGCAACTTGTGAGCTCATTTGTGATTAATACATGCATCATATGTTTTTGCACCAATGTACATCTTGAAATATTTAAATCTTGCTTGTAATAGGTCATGTTGCTGTTATTAGCATGTTGCATTGCATATTCGTTTTGCCCATCGTTTGAGATTCGTCTTGCTTGCATCAGTTTTTGCTTATTGAATGCATTCTAATTTAAATACTAAATTGTTTTATTTTTCTTCTGGATTAGTTAAGCTATGGACGATAGCGACAGATACCATGAAGAGGATATCTTCGACATCATACGCTCCTCCCAAAACCAAGAGAATGAACCAGATGACGGCTCACAATTTCTGAACGACTCTGGTGAGGGACTTCAGCAAGAACTAGGAGACGAAGGGCAAACAAACAATGATGGTGAAGAAAATGTTAGACAATTAACAAAGTCCAGCGAGATATATATATTTATATATATATATATTAAGCCTCTGGTGATCATTAGATGTATTAATTGATTTGTATATACATATTAACGAATCTTTCTTCTTTTAGCCCTCCGGATCGAGCCAATCTCCTAGAAGGGTACGAGGCCGGGCCAAAAAGTTGGGCGATGACATAAAGTTCAACATCGATGAAGTCGCAAAAGATGGCGAACCGATTGCTCCTGAACAGAATGCCCGTAAATTTATAAATCAATGCGGAGTTATTTTTAGGGACAACATCCCGATCACCATTCGAGAATGGAATAAGCCGAAGGTAGATCGAGGAGTTAGTTATGTCGACTAAAGATCGAAAAATTTGCTTTGGGATACGCACATGTCACATTTCAACCTACCAAAGGGTCTTATAGATGGCAAACGGTTGAAAGTCAAGCAGTTTGCTCTTAAGAAGATGGCCACACAATTCCAGAGCTGGAAGAAAAGATTATACAGCGACTACATCAAGGCAAAAAAGAAGACTCCAGAATTTACTGGAGCACTAGAGAAGATAAAAGATCACTGGGACGCATTTGTGAAGTACAAGGAGTCGGATGAAGCTCTGGAAAGGTCGAGAAGAAATAAGATAAATGCTGAGAAAAAGGAGTATCACCATGTTCTGGGGACAGGTGGCTACAAGAGAGCCGTGCCTAAGTGGGAAGCAGCTGAGGCAAAGATGCTTGCTGAAGGGGTCATTCCAGCTACAGCGGATTGGCCCCAGAGGTCCAAGCATTGGTTTTATGCGCATGGGGGACAGTTGGACCCAGTGACATGGCAAATTATTGAAAAGGCAGATCTTAAAACAGCCTCGGACGCTTTACTTCAAGCAATAGAAGATGCTCGAAAGGGGTTGTTCCAGCCCGAGAGAGAGAACGACGAGCTTACATGTGCCCTCAAGAATCCTGAACACGGAGGACGAACACGAGGCAAAGGCGTTGTTCCGTGGGTTCAGGGGTTTTCGGAGTGGAACGACACTTATAGAAGCCGTCAAAGAAAAAAGAAGCAGGATGCAGACCGGCTTCAGAAGATAGAAAAAAAGAACGAGGAGTTGGAACGCATGTTAAAGCGGCAGCAGGAGCAACTGGACACAATTAGTCAGCAAAGGGCATCTCCATGGCAGGAGCAAGCGGATCCATCTATGCGGAAAAGCAGTGTGGGTTCCACGGGGGTCCGGGCCGATGATGCACTGCTGGCTCGCTACCCCGTGGATGATATCAAAGAGAGGACAAATTGTGAGCTACACCAGAAAATGAAGAACATATCCATGAAGGTGGCGGTCGGCATTGCTTTACCGAATGGACCTGAAGCAACCATCCATGGCAATCCGATTCCAGCTGGCTATGCTCGTGTCAGGGTGGATGAAGTTCTGCCGGGATATGACTCACTAGAGCTTGACATTGCTGGAGGTGAAGGGGAGCAGATACTGGGAGAAGTCATACATGGTGTCATTGTATGGAGAAAGGAGTGCATCATGTTTCCAAACTCGGCGCCAAGGCCACCGACTCCTCCGAGTAGCAATACACCTCTAAGTCCACCCCACCTCGAGAGGGAGCCCAGCGCGAGTCCATATCGATCTCCGCCGCGTCAGCCGACTCCACCCCCTATGTCCCAGCAGGGCCAAAAGCGAAAGAAAGCTACAAAGAAGAAAGCCAACGACGAGCCTCCTGCCAAAAAGAAGTTAGCTTACGATATGACTGATGAGGAAACCAAAACGGTCGTGGTTTCCAAAGTGAAGTCCCATTTTGCACCGAAACCGCCCCCGCCGCCAAAGGAGATAATACCTACGAAAACCGTAAAGCACTTTGTGGACTTTCTTGAGCGACCCCCGGCACATGTGGAGAATAGACCACCAGACTATGACCGCTCTATTAGGAAGTCATATGAGGAACAAATGCAGCAGTCGAGACGTACAAGTAGTAATAAAAGCGGGAAAACAGTTCCCCGGCTCGAAGAACAGGCAATGCAATCGATCCCCCCACTCAAGGTGATAACCGATAAGGTA
Source organism: Elymus sibiricus (assembly GCA_039707655.1). Classification (NCBI taxonomy): domain Eukaryota; kingdom Viridiplantae; phylum Streptophyta; class Magnoliopsida; order Poales; family Poaceae; genus Elymus; species Elymus sibiricus. Next base: position 395,664,492 of record CM077674.1, read on the forward strand.
AACGACGCTGCTATAGACATTGGTATCAGTTTTGATCAACTCCTAGGCACCGAGGAAGTCCCCGTGGCTGATGTAGCATGACAATATGCCCCCGGGAAAACTCTAGTCAGACCTGAGCAGGTCCCGCATCTATGAACACAAATGCGAAGATTGCCTGAGTGGTACATGAAAGAAGTAAAGAACGGGCGAGAGATGCTCATGGTGAAAGTCAAGGAAGAGCATTACTTCTATGAAAATGAGCTATGCATTGAGTTTCCAGAAATTTTTCAGTTATACAATAAAGCTCACTAAACAAATCTATCGTCAGTTGCTATTGTCTGTAAGTGATTTCTTTCTGTAATTTAAGTCTCTAGCTCAGCTCGTTCTTTGCCTGTAATTATCCTCACTATATTCTTTTGTACGCTATTATGCAGAATGAAGATTCTCGAATGCAAAAGAGATGGAATCTATGACATTGGGTTCGTTGACCCATATATCATTAATGAAAAAATGATACAAGACCACCCCAAAGACTCAGAGGCTAACTTAATAAGGTTTATGAAGGCACAAAATACCAAAACAGAAATACTATTTCCTTACAACTTCAAGTGAGTGTTACTGTCTTGTACTACAAATTCTATTTTGCTTACTCGATGTTAAGTGTAGTTGCTGAGTTATGCATGCCTGCTTATATAAACGTGTGCGCAGGTACCACTGGATCCTGCTAATCATTAAAGTTGACGCTGGAACTGTTGAAACCCTGGACTCACTATGTAAAGACCCTCGAGAATACACCAGCGTGTTTAGGATGCTCGACAGGTAATGTCAATCATTATCGCACTATATCGGCCTCGTTCGTTCATTTCCTGATATCAAGTAAGTAATAACTCCTTTATTCATTTTCTTTGCCGGGCAGGGTTTGGAAACGGTTCATCAATGATGTTGTCGGTGAATGGAAACTGGAGCTGCGTTGGCGACGGCCCAAGGTAATTAAGTAGTACTAGCTATGTCCGCGCATCTCGATAATTATAGTTTCAATACCATTATCATGCTTGATTATTATCTGATTGAATTCTATTCTCGCAAAGTGCATGAGGCAGAAACAGGGGACTAATTTATGTGCATACTACGTTTGCGAGAACATTCGCATGACGACCGAATGTCACAGAGATGTAAGACAACTTCAGGTACGTAAACACTATTCACAATTTTTTTATGATGATCTAATATATATACACACAACTAATATAATCATATTGATCTCCTTCTTCAAAGATGGAAGAGATGCGGGAGAAGCTCCTACCAGAGAACCGCATACGAGCAATTCAAAAGGAAATTGCGGGATTTTTGCTTACGGAGGTCATATCTGAAAGCGGAGAATACCATTGCCGCTAATGCCTGCATGTAATGATCTCCAAATTGTAGGAGAAATTGTATATACCAAATTGTATATATATATGTATGGTCGTACGAGAAATTATATGATATATGTATGGTCGTACGAGAAATTATATTATATATGCATAACGTGTACAGTATATAGTAGCGTAAAATATGTTTGAAATGAAAAAGAATTGAATGGAAAACACAAAATGAAAAGGAAAAATAAACCATAAACCCTAAACCCTAAAATCCTAAACCCCAACACAAAATCCTTAGTCCCGGTTGGTGTCACCAACCGGGACTAAATGTCCTCCAGCCCCCGGCGCTAGCTCGCGGCCACGTGGAGGGACCTTAGTCCCGGTTGGTGTCACCAACCGGCACTAAAGGTCCTCCAGCCCCCAGCGCACGCTCGCGGCCACGTGGAGGGACTTTAGTCCCGGGTTGTGGCCAACCGGGACTAAAGGGTAGGGGCCTTTAGTCCCAATTTCGTTGTCCCAGTTGGTGACCCGGGACTAAAGGCCGTTGCCAACCGGGACTAAAGCCCCGTTTTCCACTAGTGAAGTCCAAGTGAGAACCAGCATACTTGGCAAAAATGATAACATCAATGTCAATCAACAACATTTAGGCATTTGCACGATAAAATAGCATCAATATCAAAGAATTTGAAGATGCCTGAAAGCATAGTTTAGCAAAAAGAACACTTGAGGTAAAAACACAAGCAGGAAACACTGATGTTTGTCTGAATTTATTTCCTACACATCAATTGTTTTTCTCAACGTCTGTAAAGGTTATGCTTGTGCTACTGAATTTAAAATTAAACGGAATTATCATTTAGATGCACATTTGATGGCCTGCAGTTGGTTATTTGGTTGTCCCAAACTCAAGATCAATGCAATCACCTACCATTAGTTCCATTACTATTCCATTTCATAGAAGAAAAAGAGCATATTGTTTTGTTTGTTAAATACAAACACCTCCTTCAGTGTTCACTGTTCAGAATGGTGGTATCTTAAAACTGTCAGAAATGTTGATGTCTAGGAGGAACTGGGACAACTCTGCTTGCCAGATGACATTTGAGCACGAAGCTCCTTAACTCGAAGGCCGAAGTGAATAAACATCCCAGCAATCCTGTGCTGCCAAGGACACTGAATAATCTCGAGTGAAGTTGGAAGCCATTGGATATTTTTCTAACTGCAACTAGCAGTACATCTACTCCAAAATTATGAAGTGCATTCCCAGAAAATTATCTGATGATTTTCTAGGAATAAAATAAGAAAAATCTTGTCTAATTTTGATCTGCTCCAAAATTAACAGTGAATTTGATTGAATTTACTCTGTACCTTCAGAGTGCAGAGGAGCAGCAGCAGCACGGGTACGGGAGAAGCAGGCAACAGGGGAGAGCACGAGAGACAACAGAGCTCCACCGACAGGAGCTCGAGGAGAAGTAGCAGCGGGTGCTCGGGGTGAAGCAGCAGCCAGAGCTCGAAGAGAAGCAGCAGCGGGAGCTCGAGGACGCGCGGGAGAGCAGTTCTGGGCGGCGGCGTCAGAGCAGTTCCGGGTGGCAGCGCAGGTATTGCCGGCGGTGCAGGTATGGGCGGCGGCGGAAGAGCAGTCTTGGCGGCAGCTCAGTTCTGGGCGGCGGCGGCAGAGCAGTTCTGGGCGGCGAGAGGGGATCTCGTCGGCGTAGGTCTGGGCGGCGGCGGCGGATCAGTTCTGGGCAGCCGCGGTGACTCCCGTAGGGAATCGCGGTTGGAGGGGATTGCACCTGGCCGGCGTTGGCCTCTGGCAACGCTCGGGCTACGAGCGAAGGAAGAAGACGGGGCGGAGGGGTCAGTTTGAGACAGTTTTCAAATGACGAGGTTTTGTTAGCAAATTTACCAATGAACTGGGCGCGTGATGATACGTCTCCAATGTATCTATAATTTATGAAGTATTTATGCCATGTTTATAACAATTCTATATGGATTTGGTATGATTTGATTAGAACTAACCCGGATTGACGCTGTTTTCAGCAGAATTGCCATGGTGTTGTTTTTTGTGCAGAAATAAAAGTTCTTGGAATTGGATGAAACTTTTTGGAAATTTTTTATGGAATAAATAAAAAATACTGGAACCAGGACCCACTGGAGGGGGGCCACCCAGTGCCCACAAGGAACCAGGGCGCGCCAACCCCAGGCGCACCCTGGTACCTCGTGGGGCCCACGTGGCTCCGTCTGACCTGATTCCAACGCTGAAAAATCCTATAAATAGAGAAACCTCCAGAAATAACCCTAGATGAGTTTTTACGCCGTCGCAAGCCTCTATACCTCCACGATCTCATCTACAACCCTTTTCTGGCACTCCGCCGAAGGGGGAAAGCATCACCGGAGGCCATCATCATCATCCCGGCGGTCTCCATGACAAGGAGGGAGTAGTTCACCCTCGGGGCTAAGGGTTTGTACCAGTAGTGATGTGTTTTATCTCTCTCTCATGTTCTTGATTTGGCACGATCTTGATGTATCGCGAGCTTTGTTAATATAGTTGGATCATATGGTGTTTCTTCCCTCTCTATCTTTGTTTTGATGAATCAAATCTTTCCCTTTGAGGTTTTGTTATTGTCGGATTGAATATTTCAGATTTGAGAACACTTAATGTATGTCTTGCATATGAATACCCGTGGTGACAATGGGGTATTATATTGATTCACTTGATATATGTTTTGGCACTCAACTCGCGGATTCCCGCGGTGACATTGGGGTAATCTATGCATAGGGGTTGATGCACGTTTTCATTATCTTTTCTCCGATAGAAACTTTGGGGTGCTCCTTGAAGTTCTTTGTGTGGATTGAATATTATGATTATGAAGTTGTTTGATGCATATCGTATAATCAACTCATGGATACTTGTGGTGACATTGGAGTATCTAGGTGACATTAGCTAGAGTTGGTAGATGTCTATCATGGTATTATTTTAGTACGAACTCTAGGGCTGTTTGTGACACTTATAGGAATAGCTCAATAGATCGATCGGAAAGGATAACTTTGAGGTGGTTTCGTACCCTACAAACAATTTCTATCTTATGTTCTCCGCTAATAGGAACTTGGGAGTGATTCTTTATTGCACGTTGAGGGATGGTTATATGATCCAATTATGTTAGCATTGTTGACAGATTGCACTAGCGAAAGTATGAACCCTAGGCCTTTTTTCAAGCATTGCAGTACCGTTTGTGCTAACTTTTGTTACTAGTTACCTTCCTGTTTTTATTATTTCAGATTACAAAAATATGTTTGTACTATCCATACTACACTTGTATCACCATCTCTTCGCCGAACTAGTGCATCTATACAACTTACCATTGTATTGGGTGTGTTGGGGACACAAGAGACTCTTTATTATTTGGTTGCAGGGTTGTTTGAGAGAGACCATCTTCATCCTACGCCTCCCACGGATTGATAAACCTTAGGTCATCCACTTGAGGGAAAATTGCTACTGTCCTACAAACCTCTGCGCTTGGAGGCCCAACACAAGTCTACAAGAACAAGTTATGTAGTAGACATCAAGCTCTTTTCTGGCGCCGTTGCCGGGGAGGTGAGTGCATGAAGGTATATCTTTAGATCTTGCAACCGAATCTTTTAGTTTCTTGTTTATCACTAGTTTGGCTTATAAAATAAAACTACAAAAAAATGGAATTGAGGTTGCCTCATATTATTCGTCTTTATAATGTTTTTCTTGAAAATGATGGAGCGGAAAATTGTGCTCAATTGATAGAAGAAGAATTCAATAAAATGTTTGGCATAAAATCTTTGAATGATGAGCATGATTGCAATGTTGTTAGTATGAATTCTATGAATATCCATGATGCTAATGATATGCAAAGCTACAAGCTTGGGGATGCTATGTTTGATGAAGATGATATTTTTAGTCCCCCAAGTTTTGATGAGAAAATTTATTATGATGAAAGTATGCCTCCTATTTATGATGATTATATTGATAAAAGTGGATTTGGAGAGGTCACAACTTTATTTAATGATGATTCCACTATTTTGAAAGAGGTTTCAATTGATTATGAAAGCAAAGTTGCTATTTATGATGATTATGGTGATGACATGTATGCTATAAAGAATAATGATAACCATGAAACTTGTCATTATGATTTTAATGTTCAATTTGATTATGTCAATCAAGTATCTCATGATAGTTATTTTGTTGAGTTTGCTCCCACTACTATTGATGAGAATAAATTTGCATATGTGGAGAGAAATAAAATTTCTATGCTTATGAATCATTAAAAGAATGCTTTATGTGATCGATATATTGTTGAATTTCTACATGATACTACTGAAAACTATTATGAGAGAGGATCATATGCTTGTAGGTGTTGCAATAATATCAAGTTTCCTCTCTATGTGTTGAAAGTTTTGAAGTCATGCTTGTTTTGCCTTCCTATGCTAGTTGATTCTTGCTCCCATAAATTGTTTTCTCACAAAATCCCTATGCATAGGAAGTGGGTTAGGCTTAAATGTGCTATACATATGCTTCATGATGCTCTCTTTGTGTTTGAATTCTTTACTTTTATGTGAGCATCATTGAAATCATCATGCCCAGCAAAAAAGGCATTAAAGAAAAGCGCTTGTTGGGAGACAACCCAATACTTACACCTACTGTTTTTGTGTGTTCACATGATTAAGCTACTGTAGTAATCATGTTTTATATGTTTTCTTTCAATAATGTGCCAAGTAAAGCCTTTGGGATAGTGTGGATGCTTGCTGATTTGATTCTGTGCAAAAACAGAAACTTTTGCGTCCAGTGCTAGAATTTCTATTCTGTACTGGGGAGTTAGAAAATTCTGAAATTTTTACACCGTATTCGTTTACAAATTTCTTACGTTGTCCTAATTTTTCAGAATTGTTGGAGTTACAGAAGTATGGTTTTTAAATCGCTCACTACATGCTGTTCTTTTTTTGATAGATTTTGTTTTCGGTGCATAGTTTGCTTGTTTTAGTGTTTCCATAGCTTATATTGAGAAATATAAATTGTGGAAATGATAGATTACAGTAGTAATTATGTGAGAACAATTATGAATCTTGTCTTGACAGTACCTAAGTGGATGATTTATTTTTATCATACTAACCTATCTCACGAAGTTCCATTAAGTTTTGTGTGATTGAAGTTTTCAAGTTTTGGGTGAGATATCGATATGGGGAGAATAAGGAGTGGCAAGACCCTAAGCTTGGGGATGCCCAAGGAACCCCAAGGTAATATTCAAGGAGGACCCAAGCAACTAAGCTTGGGGATGCCCCGGAAGGCATCCCCTCTTTCGTCTTCAACATTATCGGTAACCTCACTTGGAGCTATAATTTTATTCGTCACATAATATGAGTTTTGCTTGGAGCGTCATTTTCTTCTGTTGATATTTGCTTAGTATTATCAATAATCATGTTTTGTGTCTTTTATTTCAATAAAATGCCAATTATAGCCTTTACCATGCTCAGTTTGCAAGTTCATGTGTTGCTGTTTGATAACAGAAAGTTTTCTGTTATGTCCAGAATATTCCTGAATAGTCAGAACATGATAAAAATCTGAAATTTTTACGCAGTAATCATGCATGAGTTCTCTGTCATTTGGTAATTTTTCAAAAAATTTGGAGCTAGGGAAGTATGGATTCTTATTACCCTTTTACAGACTGTTCTGTTTTGACAGATTGCTGTTATAGTTGCATTGTTTGCATATGTTTGCATGTTTAATGTTTCTATTTGTGGATAGGAGTATTAAATATGAAGAGGCATTTAGTATGCAATGTTTAATTATAATTTTAGTTATTTGCTACAGTAGAGAATGTTAAGGTTTTGAGTTGATTTATACCAGTAGCTATGTGTTTTATCTCTCTCTCTCTCATGTTCTTGATTTGGCACGATCTTGATGTATCGCGAGCTTTGTTAATATAGTTGGATCATATGGTGTTTCTTCCCTCTCTATCTTTGTTGTGATGAATCGAATCTTTTCCCTTTGAGGTTTCGTTATTGTCGGATTGAATATTTCAGATTTGAGAACACTTGATGTATGTCTTGCATATGAATACCCGTGGTGACAATGGGGTATTATATTGATTCACTTGATATATGTTTTGGCACTCAACTCTTGGATTCCCGCGGTGACATTGGGGTAATCTATGCATAGGGGTTGATGCACGTTTTCACTATCTTTTCTCCGATAGAAACTTTGGGGTGCTCCTTGAAATTCTTTGTGTGGATTGAATATTATGATTATGAAGTTGTTTGATGCATATCGTATAATCAACTCATGGATACTTGTGGTGACATTGGAGTATCTAGGTGACATTAGAGTTGGTTGATGTGTATCATATGGTGTTATTTTAGTACGAACTCTAGGGCTGTTTGTGACACTTATAGGAATAGCTCAATAGATCGATCGGAAAGGATAACTTTGAGGTGGTTTTGTACCCTACAAACAATTTCTATCTTATGTTCTCCGCTAATAGGAACTTGGGAGTGATTCTTTATTGCACATTGAGGGATGGTTATATGATCCAATTATGTTAACATTGGTGAGAGATTACACTAGCGAAAGTATGAACCCTAGGCCTTATTTTCAAGCATTGCAATACCGTTTGTGCTCACTTTTGTTACTAGTTACCTTGCTGTTTTTATTATTTCAGATTACAAAAATATATTTCTACTATCCATACTACACTTGTATCACCATCTCTTCGCCGAACTAGTGCACCTATACAATTTACCATTGTATTGGGTGTGTTGGGGACACAAGAGACTCTTTGTTATTTGGTTGCAGGGTTGTTTGAGAGAGACCATCTTCATCCTACGCCTCCCATGGATTGATAAACCTTAGGTCATCCACTTGACGGAAAATTGCTACTGTCCTACAAACCTTTGCGCTTGGTGGCCCAACACGAGTCTACAAGAACAAGTTGTGTAGTAGACATCACGCGACATTAATTTCGGGACGGAGGGAGTATTTTTAAGGGATTTGATCTTATCCCTTGGGGCAGCCGCAAGGGCGAAGGGGGCTGCTGCGCCTGGCCCATGAAGGGCTGGTGCGCCCCTCCTTACAGTCCATGTGGACCCTCCGTGGACTTCCGGACTTCCGGACACCTCCCGAACCTTCTGGAAGCTTTCCGGTACAATACCGAAAAAAACCGAACCTTTTCCGGAACCCAAAATATGACTTTCCATACATAAATCTTTACCTCCAGACCATTCCGGAGCTCCTCGTGACATCCTGGATCCCATCTGGGACTCCGAACAACCTTCGTACTTTCCACTGTTAATATCTCATTACTACCCTAGCGCTACCGAACGTTAAGCGTGTGACTCTACGGGTTCGGGAACATGCAGACATGACCGAGACTCCTCTCCGATCAATAACCAATAGCGGGACCCGGATGCCCATATTGATTCCTACATATTCAACGAAGATCTTTATCGGTTGAACCACGATGTCAAGGATCCAGTCAATCCCGTATACAATTCCCTTTGTCCGGCGATATGTTACTTGCCCGAGATTCGATCGTCGGTATCTCCATACCTAGTTCAATCTCGTTACCGGGAAGTCTCTTTACTCGTTCCGTAATACAAGATCCCGTGACGAAGTCATTGGCCACATTGCTTGCAAGCTCTTTACGATGTTGTATTACCGAGAGGGCCCAAAGATATCTCTCCGTCATACGGAGTGACAAATCCCAGTCTCGATCCATGCAACCCAACAGAGACCTTCGGAGATACCTGTAGAGCACCTTTATGATCACCCAGTTACGAAGTGATGTTTCGATACACACTAAGTATTCCTTCGGTATCCGGGAGTGACATGATCTCATGGTCTAAGGAACAGATACTTGACATGAAGAAAGCTATAGCAAATAACTTAAATGATCTGATGCTAAGCTTACGATTGGTCCTGTCCATCACATCATTCTCCTAATGATGTGATCCCGTTATCAAATGACAACTCATGTCTATGGTTAGGAAACCTTAACCATCTTTGATCAACGAACTAGTCTAGGGACACGGTGTAGTTTATATATTCACACATGTATTTAAGTTTCCGATTAATACAATTCTAGCATGAATAATAAACATTTATCATGAACGGGAAATATGATAATAACCATTTTATTATTGCCTCTAGGGCATATTTCCAACATCACCTTGCTGTAACTAGTAGAAAACAGGGCTTTGATCCTGGCCAGATCAGAGCTTTAGACCCGGCCGAGTTACGAACCGGGACTAATGGGTGCATCAGTCCCGGTTCGAGCGGCCAGGGAGCCGGCCGGGCCTCGGCGGGCATCAGTCCCGGTTCCTCTGGGACCTTTAGTCCCGGTTCCACCTACCAACCGAGACTAAAGGTCCTGGCTCCTGGCGCAACCGGGACTAAAGGTCTGTCTTCAGTCCCGGTTCTAGCCACGAACCGGGACTAATAAAATGCCTATATATACCCCGCCCCCGCCGCTCACTCCTCTGTTTTTTGGCCGGCCAGCGTGTGCAGGGTGTGTGCTACTCTCTGTTCTCACCTCCTATGCACATGAGGTGTTCGATGAAATGCCCGAGCAACACTTAAGCTTTCTCTCATCTCCAAGCTCGACCTCCAAGCTCCATTTTTCCCAACATTTCTCTAGGTTTGGCGGTGCACCAACTATCCAAGTGTTCTAAAAAGGTTAGCAACTTCATCGTTTCATCTCTCACTGCTAGTTTAGCTCATTTCAAATGCTCTAGAAGTAGAGTGGTTTGTGGGTTTTAGTGGAGGAGTGTATGTGGGAGTTCTTTTGATTTAGATGCACAATTTGAGCTGAAATTAACTTCTTAGAGTCTGCACATGTGTAGGGTGCTGTCCCCGTCCCCGTCCTCATCGCCGTCGATCGCCCGCGCCGATCTCGTCGCCGGCACCACCGTGGTGAGCCTCTTGTTCTTATCTTCTTTTTAAAAGAAAAAAATTCTTACTTGTATGATTTAGATAGATACTTGTATAATTTTCTTACTTTTATTATTGTTTGTTATTATATAGTGCCATGACTTTGGTATCCGCCCCCGTCGGCCCTCGTCCTGTCTATGATTCGGATGTGGTATATTATCTTTTATTATGATTTGTTTCATTTAGTGTTTATGACAATTATGCCGACCAATGTGACATAGATGTTTTTATCTAGGAGGTATGTGAACCGGAAATTCCAACCGACCCTCTTGTCGAGAGGTTAAATTTAGTTGAAAAAGAAAACAATTACTTGAAGAAAAAATTGAAAAGAATTGAGGAGGAGAAGATGGAATTGGAGTTGCATGTTGCCGATGTCGTCGATGATCACAAGATCAAGATGGATGCAATGCGCTTGAAGATTAGAAAGATTAGAAAATATGCCATTCATAATGAGGCTTGGTATCATTATGCCGTTGGATCAATTGTTACCTTAGTTGCGATTATGATCGCATTTGTTGTTGTTTTTCATAGTTTCAATGTATGTTTTAATTAGATGCTCTAGAGAGCTATATGTTGTTCTATGAGAACTATATATGTATGAACTTTATGTAATTATTTTTTCAGTAATAACATTTGATCACTACTGTACTTTGGTTTTAATGTGATGATGAACTTGTATTAATTTAGTCACTTCTCTATTCATGATGTTCTGTAATGGTTTTTGATACACTTAATTATATAATGCACGCAAATGAACCGGCAATGGATGTACGGTGACCGACGCACCTCCGAGTATCTTGAGGGCCTGCATAAAATTCTCGAAGTGGCTGAGGCAAACAAGCAGAATGGTTTTATGTATTGTCCATGCCTTGTATGTGAGAATACGAAGGATTACTCTAACTTGAAAACCCTTCACGTCCACCTTCTTGAGAAGGGTTTCATGCCACACTATAATGTTTGGACCAAGCATGGAGAAAGAGGGGTTATGATGGAAGACAACGAAGAAGAAGAGGATGATGACAACTATCCCCCTGAATACGGTGATACTGCAACGGGGGAAGCTGAAGATCAAGAGGAACCAGACGATGTGCCCGATGATGATCTTCGCCGGGTCATTGTTGATGCCAAAGTGAAAGGGAGAAGTTGAAGTTCAATCTCATGTTAGAGGATCACAAAAAAGGGTTGTACCCAAATTGCGAAGATGACAACACAAAGCTCGGTACCACACTGGAATTGCTAAAATGGAAGGCAGACAATGGTGTATCTGACAACGGATTTGGGAAGCTACTGAAAATAATGAAGAAGAAGCTTCCAAAGGATGACGAATTGCCCAACAGTACGTATGAAGCAAAGAAGGTTCTATGCCCTCTAGGATTGGAGGTACAGAAGATACATGCATGCCCTAATGACTGCAACCTCTACCGCGGTGAGTACGAGGATTTGAACGCATGCCCGGTATGCGGTGCATTGCGGTATAAGATCAGACGAGATGACCCTTGTGATGTTGAGGGCAAGCGCCCCAGGAAGAGGGTTCCTGCCAAGGTGGTGTGGTATGCTCCTATAATACCACGGCTGAAACGTCTGTTCAGAAACAAAGAGCATGCCAAGTTGATGCGATGGCACAAGGAAGACCATAAGAAAGACGGGAAGTTGAGAGCACCCACTGATGGGTCGCAGTGGAGAAAAATCGAGAGAAGGTGGGGGGACTTTGCAGGTGACGCAAGGAACGTATTGTTTGGTTTAAGTGCAGATGGCATTAATCCTTTTGGGGAGCAGAGCAGCAATCATAGCACCTGGCCCGTGACTCTATGTATCTATAACCTTCCTCCTTGGTTGTGCATGAAGCGGAAGTTCATTATGATGCCAGTGCTCATCCAAGGCCCTAAGCAACCCGGCAACGACATTGATGTGTACCTAAGGCCATTAGTTGAAGAACTTTTGCAGCTGTGGAATGGAGAAGGTGTACGTGTGTGGGATGAGCACAAACAGGAGGAATTTGACCTACATGCGTTGCTGTTTGTAACCATCAATGATTGGCCTGCTCTTAGTAACCTTTCAGGACAGACAAACAAGGGATACCACGCATGCACGCACTATTTAGATGACACCGAAAGTATATATTTGGAGAAATGTAGGAAGAATGTGTACCTGGGACATCGTGGATTTCTTCCGACCAACCATCAATGCCGAAAGAAAGGCAAGCATTTCAAAGGTGAGGCAGATCACCGGAAGAAGCCCGCCCTCCGTACTGGTGATCACATACTTGATATGGTCAAGGATTTACAAGTAATCTTTGGAAAGGGTCCTGGCAGACAATCTGTTCCGAATGACGCTGAGGGACGCGCACCCATGTGGAAGAAGAAATCTATATTTTGGGACCTACCCTATTGGAAAGACCTAGAGGTCCGCTCTGCAATCGACGTGATGCACGTGATGAAGAATCTTTGCGTGAACCTGCTAGGCTTCTTCGGCATGTATGGGAAGACAAAATATACACGAGAGGCACGAGAGGACCAGCAACGTGTGCACGAAAAAGACGGCATGCATCCAAAGCAGTATGAAGGTCCTGCCAGCTACGCTCTTACCAAAGAAGAGAAGGAAATCTTCTTTGAATGCCTGCTCGGTATGAAGGTCCCGTCTGGCTTCTCGTCGAATATAAAGGGAATAATAAATATGGCAGAGAAAAAGTTCCAGAACCTAAAGTCTCATGACTACCACGTGATTATGATGCAACTGCTTCCGGTTGCATTGAGGGGGCTTCTACCGGAAACCGTTCGATTAGCCATTGTGAAGCTATGTGCATTCCTCAATGCAATCTCTCATAAGGTAATCGATCCAGATATCCTACCAAGGTTAAAGAATGATTTGGTGCAATGTCTTGTCAGTTTCGAGTTGGTGTTCCAACCATCCTTCTTCAATATCATGACGCACGTCCTAGTTCATCTAGTCGACGAGATTGCCATTCTGGGTCCTGTATTTCTAAACAATATGTTCCCCTTTGAGAGGTTCATGGGAGTCTTAAAGAAATATGTTTGTAACCGTGCTAGGTCAGAAGGAAGCATCTCCATGGGCCATCAAACAGAGGAGGTCATTGGGTTTTGTGTTGACTTTATTCCTGACCTTAAGCCGATTGGTCTCCCTCAATCGCGGTATGAGGGGAGACTGACTGGAAAAGTCACGCTAGGAGCGGATGCAATAATATGTAGGGACGGGCATTCTTGGGCTCAAGCACACTACACAGTTCTACAGAATTCTACCTTGGTGACCCCGTATGTCAACGAACACAAGAATTTTCTGCGCTCCAAACACCCGGAGCAGTGTGACGACTGGATTACATGTGAACACATCAGGACTTTCGGCAGTTGGGTGCAAACACATCTCATGGGTAACAACATTGTTGGAGATGAGCTGTACTCGTTGGCCAGGACACCATCTTCGACTATCTTGACTTACCAAGGGTACGAGATAAATGGGAATACATTTTACACGATCGCCCAAGATCAAAAGAGCACCAACCAAAACAGTGGTGTCCGCTTTGATGCAGCAACCAACAGGGGAAAGGACACATATTATGGTTACATAGTGGACATATGGGAACTTGACTATGGACATGATTTTAAGGTCCCTTTGTTTCGGTGCAAATGGGTCAATCGGTCAGGAGGCGGGGTACAGGTAGACCCGCAGTACGGAATGACAACAGTGGATCTCAACAATCTTGGGTACACAGACGAACCATTCGTCCTAGCCAATGATGTGGCACAGGTTTTCTATGAGAAGGACATGTCTACCAAACCGAGAAAAAGAAAAGATAAGGAAGCTAATACATCATACGATGAGCCAAAGCGCCACATAGTTCTTTCAGGGAAAAGAGACATCGTGGGAGTGGAGGGCAAGACAGACATGTCTGAAGATTATGAAAAGTTTCATGAAATTCCTCCCTTCAAAGTGAAGGCTGACCCAAGCACCCTGTTAAAAGATAAAGATTATCCATGGTTACGGCGCAATAAGCAAGGGACACGCGTGAAGAAAAAGTGAAGACTTTCTCTCCACAACTATTCTGATGATGGCTTTGATCTAGAATATCACTGCAGTTACATGTCAAGAAATGAAATGCCTTTTGTAACATATGAGTTTTCGTCCTTTTCAGAGTTCATTTGTACTGTTTTTCAATTTCAGGGTCCATTTTGTACACGAAGTGCATCCAGTTTTTGCCATAACCCTCTCAACTTTTTAGCACATGCTATGTGGGTGAAATGATGATACCATGCCAACTTTCAACCTTTTCAGAGTTCATTTGTAGTGCTTTTCAATTTCAGGGTCATTTAGCTGAAAAAAAAGATTAAATGCATGAAAAGAATGAACTAAAAAGCTTTTATAAAACTCTAATAGCAAAAAGAATGAACTAAAAAGAATTAATTAATTTTTTTTGTTTTGATCAACTAAAACAAAACTATAATATTCTTCAAGAGCAAAAAGAATCAACTAAAAAGCTTTTATAAACCTCTAGTTATTATAAAAGTATTTTTGAAACTAAAATTATATAAAATTTATGCAACTAAAATTATCAAAGTATTTTTTGTTCAAAACTTTAATAGCAAAAAGAATTTTTCATAAAGTATTTTTTGTTAGAAACTTTAATAGCAAACTAAAATAACAAAATCTGTTTTTGATAAAAACACCCATTTAAAATAACCTAAAAATTACCAAATTGAATATAATGATAAAACACACTAATATTAAACAGCAGGAGAAAGAATCACTCAAAAATCTATTTTTAAAGTAAAGTTATTCACAAACTAGTGATTCACACAAATTTCAAAGAATTAAAATTTAAACTATTCAAATTTGAAAACTACTGGCACTAACAGAAAGTTTATAATTTTTTGTGACCTAAAGCAAAAAGAATCACTCAAAAACTCCAAGTATTTAGCTGTAAGTAGAAACAAAAGAAAATAAATAAAGCAAAAACAAAACAAAAATACTGGAAAAGTCCCGGTTGCTACCACAAACCGGGACTAAAAAGTAAAAAAAAATTAAAAAAATGCCGCCTACTGGGCCACCACGGCCTGCATACGACTAGAAACCCAACACGCTAGTTGGGCCAGGATGCAGGCCCGTAGCAGGCCCAGTAGGCCCACAGGCAGAGGTGGTACGTTTAGGCCCGTGGGCCTGCATAAGAGAGGAGCTCGACAGGGCTGGCGCAGCCGCGCTTATAAACCACTATCGAGGCCTCTCAGCTAGCGAGGTGGGACTAAACATCCACCCGCCCAACGCCGTGCCAGCTGCAGCCCTTTAGCCCCGGTTGGTGGCACCAACCGGGACTAAAGGACCCCCTTTAGTCCCGGTCCAAGCCACCAACCGGGACTAAAGGGCTGTGCTTCCCGCCCTTTTGCCTGGCGAAATTGACCTTTAGTCCCGGTTGGTGGCTGCAATCAGGACTAAAGGGGGGCCTTTAGTTCCGGTTGCAGCCACCAACCGGGACTAAAGGTGGGGCTATATAAGCCAACACTTATGAAATTTCCAATCCCCATCTGCAGTTCCCCCGACGACGCCGCCAGGCTGCCCGAGCTCGCCGTCGATGCCCTCGCCATCAGGCTGCCGGACCTCGCCGTCGACGCCCTGCCCTGCCGCGATGCCCCTGCCCTGCCCCGACGCCGCCGCACCCCTGCCCTGCCCCCGACGCCGCCGCGCCCCAGCCCTTCCCCGACGCCCCCGCGCCCCTGCCCTGCACCCGACGCCGTCGCTCCACAGCTAGCCGGTCGGCCAGGTACTCCCTCCTCCCTCCCACCCCTCTCCTCCCTCCTTCCTCCTTGTATGTATAAAGTTGCCCCTATTCGGAGAGTTGCAAGATTTCATAGAGTTTGTTGAAATGTGTTTGCCATGTCCACAAGGTGTTTGTTGAAATGCTAGGGCTAGCTAGGGAACTTTGTTGTATGTGAAACTTGGTAGGATGATGTCTCCTTGGATGTTAGAGATGATGGTGAAGTTGGTTTGATAAAAGGAAAAACTTATTAGTGCAAGTTTTATTAGAATTTAGTTCTGGACAAAAACTACAGGGAATTTTTTGGTGGACTTGAAAGATGAAATTGGGGCTGGCCTTCTGGACTTAAGGGTTTAGTTGGAAGGACTATAAGATGCAAAAAATTCAGAATTATTTGAGCAAGGAAAAATAGGGTTGTAGTTCAATGCCAAGATTGGACCAAAATTGAAAAATGGAAGTTGTGCTCAAAATTTTCAAATGACCAAAGTGGATTTTTGCATAAAAATGATCTATAGGCATCAGAGGACTTCTCAAAAAAATTCTGGCATTTGAAAAGAATTATTTGAAATAGTTCTAGTGCAACAGGGCCATTCTAGAGTTTGAAAATACTAATAAAAGAATTTTTTTGAGGCCAAATCATTATGAAAATAATTACTACTGATGTTTATAATATAATTAAAAGGATTGGGAGAAAATTTTAAAACCCACATTAAAAGGATTGGTGACAAATATACTTGGTCAATATTTTGTCTTTAGAGTTGATTTAGAGTTCATTTTGACAAAGATGTATTCCCGGATGTTATCCCCCTTCACCTATATCGTGTAGTGCCGCGTTAGAACACCCCTAACTCTCTCGGGAATTCAACATATCCCCGATAACTTCGACATGAGGGGGGGTCGTTAAAACATAACCCCGATAACTTCGACATGAGGGGGCCGGGGGGTGTTCGTTAAAACATATAACCCCCTAGAAGAAAGAGCGTTGTCGATCTACCCCCTCCCACCCCTACCCGTAATTGTTATGTATAATACTATATATTGGCGTCTAATTCACCGGTCTTACCTCAGTGAACCGAAGGGACTTTATTTATTCGGTAGGCGGACGGCATAGGTCAATGTGGTAGAATGGATAGTTCGATCTCCTGCATAGCGATTACTTTTTGTCAAGTGTCCTCTCCTGAAAGTATAACCCCGATAACTTCGACATGAGGGGGGACGTCGGACATGCATGAGAGAGGCGGTCCGCAAAATATAACCCCCGATAAGTTTGCATGATGTTTGCGACTAATCCATTGCTCATATATGCATATGATTCCTTGTTGTGATTATCTAGGTCTATGTTTGCCACTAATCCATCTCTCATGGTTCTATATTGCCATGTTGTAACATTTGCAGAAACTATGGACAGAGACTTAGAAAAAGAAGAGTTGTTGGGGGATATAATCCGCGACGGAGGTGATCCCTTGTCGTTTCTCAATGACACCGATGGTGAGGTAGGAGATCATGATGGCTCCGGTGATCGCGTGGAGGAGGAAGGAGATCACGACGGCTCCGGTGACCGAACGGAGGAGCAAGGAGATCATGATGGCTCCGGTGACCGAACGGAGGAGGGAGCCTTAACTGTTGCAAAGTCCGGCGAGGTATATATACATATATTAATTAAACCTCTGCTGACTTGATGCATTAATTGTTTTGTATGTACATTTATTAACGCTTCTTTCTTCTTTTAATTAGCCCTCCGGATCGAGCCAAACTTCCGTCAGGAGACGAGGCCCGAAGAAAAGGTTGCGCCAGGATGAAAGGTTCACGATCGAAGAAGTCGGTCGAGATGGCCAACCGATTGCTCCCAAGCGGAGCAGGGACACATTTATACATCAGTGCGGAGTGGTTGTTAGGGACCGCGTCCCGATCAGCATCCAAGAATGGAATAAGAAGAAGGACCCTGAAGTTTATTATGTCCAGGATAGACAGAAAGATGATCTTTGGACCTCGCTGATGACAAATTTCAGCCTACCACCAGAGGCGGATCCGAATAAGGTCAAGGCGTTTGCTCTTAATAAGATGGCAGAACTATTCAGGAACTGGAAGAAAGATTTGAACAAAAAGTTTGTCGAGAAAGACAAGACTCCAGAATTCACCGGTGCATATGAGAAGATAAAAGATCACTGGCCCGCATTTGTGGCCTACAAGAAATCGGACAAGGGCAAGCAAAGGTCAACGACAAATAAGCTAAATGCTGCAAAGAAGAAGTATCACGATGTTACGGGGTCAGGTGGCTACTGCAAAACCCGGCCTACGTGGGACAAAGCTGAGCAAGACCTGCTTGCTAAAGGGGTCCAACCAGCGACATTGCACTGGCCAGATCGGTCAAGGACTTGGTTCTTCGGGGTTGGGGGAACTTTGGACCCAGACACAGGGGAGTGAGTTTGTACTAAAGCTCAACTTGCAATACCCGTCAAGAAGCTTCAGGAAGCAATCCAGGCAGCGCAGGAAGGGAGGTTACATCCCGACAGAGAAAATGACGAGCTGACACATGCCCTCGGGAATCCTGAACACCCTGGACGAACACGAGGCACATCAGGCTCCGTTCCGTGGAAGGATGGGTTTCCCGACAGCGATGGTTATAGAAGCCGACAGAGAAAGAAGAAAGCGGAAGCAAGCGAAATGCAGAAGATCAATGCAAGATTAGCGAAACTAGAGGAACTTGAGAGCCAGCGAGCTACCGGCCAACCATCTCAGCGGCACGAAGATCCTTCCTTCGACGCTAAAGGGCTGTGCTTCCCGCCCTTTCGCCTGGCGAAATTGACCTTTAGTCCCAGTTGGTGGCTGCAACCGGGACTAAAGGGGGGCCTTTAGTCCCGGTTGCAGCCACCAACCGGGACTAAAGGTGGGGCTATATAAGCCAACACTTATGAAATTTCCAATCCCCATCTGCAGTTCCCCCGACGACACCGCCAAGCTGCCCGAGCTCGCCGTCAGGCTGCCGGACCTCGCCGTCGACGCCCTGCCCTGCCCCAACGCCCTTGCCCTGCCCCGATACCGCCGCGCCCCTACCCTGCCCCCGACGCCGCCGCGCCTCTGCCCTTCCCCGACGCCGCCGCGCCCCTGCCCTGCCCCCGACGCCGCTGCTCCACAGCTAGCCGGCCGGCCAGGTACTCCCTCCTCCCTCCCACCCCTCTCCTCCCTCCTTCCTCCTTGTATGTATAAAGTTGCCCCTGTTCAGAGAGTTGCAAGATTTCATAGAGTTTGTTGAAATGTGTTTGCCATGTCCACAAGGTGTTTGTTGAAATTCTAGGGATAGCTAGGGAACTTTGTTGTATGTGAAACTTGGCAGGATGATGTCTCCTTGGATGTTAGAGATGATGGTCAAGTTGGTTTGATAAAAGGAAAACTTGTTAGTGCAAGTTTTATTAGAATTTAGTTTTGGACAGAAACTACATGGAATTTTTTGGTGGACTTGCAAGATGAAATTGGGGCTGCCCTTCTGGACTTAAGGGTTTAGTTGGAAGGACTATAAGATGCAAAAAATTCAGAATCATTTGAGCAAGGAAAAATAGGGTTGTAGTTCAATGCCAAGATTGGACCAAAATTGAAAAATGGAAGTTGTGCTCAAAATTTTCAAATGACCAAAGTGGCTTTTTGCATAAAAATGATCTATAGGCATCAGAGGAGTTCTCAAAAAATTTGTGGCATTTGAAAAGAATTATTTGAAATAGTTCTAGTGCAACAGGTCCATTCTAGAGTTTGAAAATACTAATAAAAGAATTTTTTTGAGGCCAAATCATTATGAAAATAATTACTACTGATGTTTATAATATAATTAAAAGGATTGGAAGAAAATTTTAAAACCCACATTAAAAGGATTGGTGACAAATATACTTGGTCAATATTTTGTCTTTAGAGTTGATTTAGAGTTCATTTTGATGTTCATTGTGATGTATGAAAACTTGGTCAATATTTTGTCTTTAGAGTTTATTTAGAGTTCATTTTGATGTATGAAAACTTGGTCAATATTTTGTATTGTGGATGCCATGCCATGCTATTTTTCTCTAAGTTTGGAACTTGCTTTCAAATTGGTATCTAGCTAGCTACAATTGTGGATGCCATTTGTTGCCATGCTAATTTTCACTCTCGGTGGAATTACAGGTTGTGCTGCTGCATTTCCGTGGAGTTGGTCACTTATCGTCCCTCCGCTGTTCAACAAAAGGTGTCCATTTGTTGTATATATGTTGAGTTTTGTTCATAGGATGATGGTTGGTTCATTTGTTGAGTTGTATATGTATATGTATGTATGTATATGTAGATGCTTATTGTATATATATGTATGTAGATGTATATGTATGTATGTATACTTTAGTATGTAGATGTATATGTATATCATAGCAAAAAAAAAAGATGTATTCCCGGATGTTATCCCCCTTCACCTATATCGTGTAGTGCCGCGTTAGAACACCCCTAACTCTCTCGGGAATTCAACATATCCCCGATAACTTCGACATGAGGGGGGATCGTTAAAACATAACCCCGATAACTTCGACATGAGGGGGCCGGGGGGTGTTCGTTAAAACATATAACCCCCTAGAAGAAAGAGCGTTATCGATCTACCCCCTCCCGCCCCTACCCGTAATTGTTATGTATAATACTATATATTGGCGTCTAATTCACCGGTCTTACCTCAGTGAACCGAAGGGACTTTATTTATTCGGTAGGCGGCCGGCATAGGTCAATGTGGTAGAATGGATAGTTCGATCTCCTGCATAGCGATTATTTTTTGTCAAGGGTCCTCTCCTGAAAGTATAACCCCGATAACTTCGACATGAGGGGGGACGTCGGACATGCATGAGAAAGCCGGTCCGCAAAGTATAACCCCCGATAACTTTGCATGATGTTTGCGACTAATCCATTGCTCATATATGCATATGATTCCTTGTTGTGATTAGCAAGGTCTATGTTTGCCACTAATCCATCTCTCATGGTTGTATATTGCCATGTTGTAACATTTGCAGAAACTATGGACAGAGACTTAGAAAAAGAAGAGTTGTTGGGGGATATAATCCGCGACGGAGGTGATCCCTTGTCGTTTCTCAATGACACCGATAGTGAGGAAGGAGATCATGATGGCTCCGGTGATCGAGTGGAGGAGGAAGGAGATCATGACGGCTCCGGTGACCGAACGGAGGAGCAAGGAGATCATGACGGCTCCGGTGACCGAACGGAGGAGGGAGCCTTAACTGTTGCAAAGTCCGGCGAGGTATATATACATATATTAATTAAACCTCTGCTGACTTGATGCATTAATTGTTTTGTATGTACATTTATTAACGCTTCTTTCTTCTTTTAATTAGCCCTCCGGATCGAGCCAAACTTCCGTCAGGAGACGAGGCCCGAAGAAAAGGTTGCGCCAGGATGAAAGGTTCACGATCGAAGAAGTCGGTCGAGATGGCCAACCGATTGCTCCCAAGCGGAGCAGGGACACATTTATACATCAGTACGGAGTGGTTGTTAGGGACCGCGTCCCGATCAGCATCCAAGAATGGAATAAGAAGAAGGACCCTGAAGTTTCTTATGTCCAGGATAGACAGAAAGATGATCTTTGGACCTCGCTGATGACAAATTTCAGCCTACCGCCAGAGGCGGATCCGAATAAGGTCAAGGCGTTTGCTCTTAAGAAGATGGCAGAACTATTCAGGAACTGGAAGAAAGATTTGAACAAAAAGTTTGTCGAGAAAGACAAGACTCCAGAATTCACCGGTGCATATGAGAAGATAAAAGATCACTGGCCTGCATTTGTGGCCTACAAGAAATCGGACAAGGGCAAGCAATGGTCAGTGACAAATAAGCTAAATGCTGCAAAGAAGAAGTATCACCATGTTACGGGGTCAGGTGGCTACAGCAAAGCCCGGCCTACGTGGGACAAAGCTGAGCAAGACCGGTTTGCTAAAGGGGTCCAACCAGCGACATTGCACTGGCCAGATCGGTCAAGGACTTGGTTCTTCGGGGTTGGGGGAACTTTGGACCCAGACACAGGGGAGTGTGTTTGGACGAAAGCTCAACTTGCAATACCCGTCAAGAAGCTTCAGGAAGCAATCCAGGCAGCGCAGGAAGGGAGGTTACATACCGACAGAGAGAATGACGAGCTGACCCATGCCCTCGGGAATCCTGAACACCCTGGACGAACACGAGGCACATCAGGCTCCGTTCCGTGGAAGGATGGGTTTCCCGACAGCGATGGTTATAGAAGCCGACAGAGAAAGAAGAAAGCGGAAGCAAGCGAAATGCAGAAGATCAATGCAAGATTAGTGAAACTAGAGGAACTTGAGAGCTAGCGAGCTACCGGCCAACCATCTCAGCGGCACGAAGATCCTTCCTTCGACATTGCCCCCGAAGCTACCGCACCATCTCAGCAGAGAAGCAGCGTGGCTCCCACGGAGCTCCTTCAGCCTGATATCACGGCTCCTCGCTACCCCGTGGATAGTATCACGGAGACTGAACATTGTGTGCTAATGGCGAAATGCCAGAACCTGACCTTGAAGGCGGCGGTCGGCTCTGTTTTACCTCCTCGAACTGAGGGAACTTTCCATTGCCGTCCGATTCCACATGGCTATGCTATTCTCACGGTGGATGAGATAATGGCGGGATTTGAGGGGCTGGAGCTTGACTACCCTACAGGTGAAGGGGAGGATCTTCTAGAAAATGCCTTAAGGAGTACCTGTCTATGGAGAAAGGAGTACATCAAGCTTCCAAACTGGACGCCGCCTCAGCAGACGCAGCCGGATCCTCAGCAGACTCCTCCTCACAGTCCAGTTGTGCTATCTCCGCTGCCTAAGTCGTCTCCGGCGCGTCATCCGTCTCCGCCGCCTCAGCGGACTCTAACGGAGGAGGCCCCTCAGCAGAATCCTCCTCCGCCTCAGCTGTCTCCGGCGCGTCAGCCGTCTCCGCCGCCGCAGCTGCCTCCGCCGCGTCAGCGAACTCCGCCTCGTCAGCAACAGCGGAAGAGAGCCGCCGCCGCTCCGGCGGCTAGCAGTACAAAAGGCGGGAAGAAATTCAAATTTGGCCAAGCCTCAAGGTTCCTCCAAAATTACCGTATGAGAGGACTGACGAGGAAAACAAGGACATCAGTGCTGCCGAAGTGCAGGCCCATTTTGCATGGAAAGTTCCACCTCCGAAGGAAAAAATAGATCCGGTAAAGGCGAATCGCACTCTGGATGCCCTTACGCGACCACCTCCGCCTCCGCTGCTATCAAACTATGACCGCATTATTGCACAGACATATGACAAAGCTAAGAGTCGGTCGAGAAGTAGCAGTACTGGTGCAAGAAGTGGGAAAACAATTCCCTAGCTCGGCGAACAGGAAAAGCAATCGTGCCCCCCGCTCAAGGTGTTTACCGATACCCCGGGGGTAGCGGCCGTTGCTCCTGGTTTCAATCCTGGTGATTACTTAGGCGATGATGTACATTTTGAAATCGCTAAGCCGGTAGACACCTTTAAATACCAGCACGGGAAGCGTCTCGTCAGAAGTGATGATCTGGAACAAGATCTACCAACGATGATGCGAACATTACATAAATGGTACTTGGAAACCTGTAAGGATGGGACGGGCAGTATCTTGGTGGGAATTAAGGATGAGCACGAGTTCGTTGGAGTCGACTCGATCTTCGTTGAATTTGACGAACTCTTTCAGTTATACAATCAAGCCGCCCTCGACAAAAGTCTTGTGGCTTGTTATTGTCTGTAAGTATTATTTCTGTAATTAAGTCTCTAGCTCAGCTCATTCATTGCATGTATATAATTATCCTCACTATATTATGCAGATTCAAGATCGTCGAATTTAAAAAAGGACAAATCTATGACATTGGGTTCATTAACACAAATATCGTAAATGAATGGTCGGTACAGAAGATCCCTGAGGAGACTGAGAAAATCTTGCTCAGCTCGTTCCTTCGACACCAAAACAAAAGGGAAATACTCTTTCTTACAACTTCAAGTGAGTGTTACTGTCTTCTCCATATTCTGTTTCGCTAACTCGAGGTTAAGTGTAATTGATGAGTTATGCGCGCGCAGGTTTCACTTTATTCTGCTAGCCATTCAGCTTGACGAGGGAGCAGTAACTGTCTTGGACTCGAGACGTAAAGAGGCTACGGAGTATGCGGACATGATTGAAATGCTCCAGAAGTAAGTTCAATCATTATCGCACTATATCAGCAACTTTCGTTCATTTCCTGATATCAAGTAATAGTTTTCTTTGCCGGGCAGAGTTTGGAAAAAGTTCATCACGCAGGTTCAGGGTGAATGGAGACCGGAGCTGCGATTTAAACAACCCAGAGTAAGTAGTACTAGCTAGTTCCGCGCATCTCTCATTGATTCTAGTTTCAAGACCATTATCGTGGTTGATTATCATTTTGATTGAACTCTATTCTCGTAAAGCGCATGTGGCAGGAACCCGGAACTGAGTTATGTGGATACTACGTTTGCAAGTTCATTCACCAAAAGACCACCGAGAGGGGCTTCAATAAACAACAATTTGAAGTACGTAAACAATATTCATAATTTTATTTTATCACCATCAATTGTGTTGATTTCATTCATATATATATATATTGACCCCCCTTCTTTAAATTAGACCTGGCAGAAGTGGGACGTACTCCTACCAGCTGATCGCCTACGCGCAATTCAAGAGGAGTTGGCGGGATTCTTTGTTGACCACGTCATTCCTAAAGACGGAAAATGCCATCGGGAATTGCAAACCTGTTGAATAGATATATGCATCAACGTGTACTATCTGTAGTAGCGTCGAATAGATATACGAAAACTTGTTTTTCGACCAACAAGCACGGAGAAAGAGAGGTCACTTCTCTCTATATATTGATCATGCATGACGATGTTGTGTAATTAATGGTTCCTTCATTGCTTACTAGCTAGCGTCGAGTTCTCTCTATATGTAGTAGCTAGCGTCGACTAAGCACAGAGAAAGAGAGGTCACTTCTCTCTATTAGCTAGCTAACACAATATGAAACCCCTAAACCTTCCAAAACCCCTAAACCCCCCCTTTCAAAAAAAAACCCAGCGCCTGCGAGCTGCTGACGCGTGGCTGCCTTTTGGTCCCGGTTGGTGTTACCAACCGGGACTAAAGGTCCTCCTGCCTGAGTGCTGTGCAGCGGCCACGTGGAGACCCTTTAGTCCCGGTTGGTGTTACCAACCGGGACTAAAGGTCCTCCTGCCTGCGCGCCCCACAGCGGCCACGTGGAGCACCTTTGGTCCCGGTTCGTAGGCCAACCGGGACTAAAGGTTTTAGGCATTTGTCCCGATCGTTTTGTCCCGGTTCCAGAACCGGGACTAAAGGCCCTCTGGAACCGGGACTAATGCCCTGTTTTCTACTAGTGGTAGTCCTTTTTTTCTTAAAGTAATGGCCTACATCATCATTTACTTTGATGGCCACACTACCTCCAGTTACAAAAAATTGGGTCCACTAGCGTCATTTATCGGAGAAACCTTTCATCCTTAGGGCCTGTTGGAGGAAAGAACATTTGACCTTGTCATAGGCCTTTTCAAAGTTGATTTTGAATACTACTCCGCTCATGTTTTTCTAGTGTATGTCATGGACGGTCTCATGCATGATTACTACACCATCAAGTATATTCCTTCCTTGCATGAAAGTCGATTGAGATAGCCGGACAACATGGTCAGGTACCGAGTTTAACCTATTCGTCGCCACTTTGATGAAAATCTTGAAGCTGACATTACGGAGGCATATGGGTCTGAACTGTTGGATCCATTTGGCCTCCTTAATCTTCGGCAACAAGACAACCTCGCCAAAATTAAGTCTGAATAGGTCAAATCGGTCGGCATGAAGACAACTGAACAACTCGAGAAGGTCAGACTTTATGATATCCCGGAAATTCTGATAGAATTCTGCGGGGAAACCATCAGGGCCTAGAGCTTTGTTATGTTCCATTTGGAACACCGCAGCTCTCATCTCCTCTTCTGAGAATGGTGCCGTGAGTATATCGTTTTCTTCTGCCGTGACCAGTGGAATATCATCTGTTCGGGTCTCGCCAAGGGTGAAAGTCCCTTCATTCGGCGCACCGAACATAGATTTGTAGTAGTTGATTATATACTTTTTGAGCTCTCCTGACCTTCGATCCGCCCCTCATCTTGTTGGAGGCTGTAAATACATTTCTTCCTGTGCCGCTCATTGGCGACCAATTGGAAGTATCTTGTATTACTGTTGCCCATCAAAATGAAATCAGCTTTGGATCTCTCGTAGTATTTGATCTCCTCTTCTCGCAGAAAGCGGGCAATCTTCTTATTAGATTGATTTTTCAATTCAATCTCTTATTGAGATAAGGTGCACGTCTCTGCAATTTTGTCGAGGACATCAACGATGGGTGGCCACCAGTTATTGTCTGGAAACTTAACATAGCTAAGCCCAACTCGTTCTCTGTACTACAACTAAAGGATCTTTTGATGAATACTGTTCGTCGATCGACTGGATGGAACGGCACATTTCTGGCATCTGAATGACCCTTAATCAAAGCTAATTACTATTAATTAATGACCTAAATTAATGTTAAGGAAAATAAAAAGGGATGTAGATCAAATGGTAGAGTGCTTAGAATGCATTTAAGAGGCAGGGTGTTGATACCTCCCATCTCCAATTCTTTTTATATTGGTTTTTGGTAGGCCGGTCGCCTTTTTTTTCCTAGAAAATGACAGGGAAAAAAGCGAGATTATTCGCCTGTTTTTTAGTGTTGGAAAGATTGGGCTGGTACTCGGGATCCTTGGGCTAGAAGGTGGAAATTTCTCAGCCCACGTTGTGAGAAAAATCTAGCATAGAAAAAAGACAGAGCAAAGTCAACATTTACAAGAGGTATACTCTAGCCGATTCATAACATAATTAATCAATTAGAATTTGTTCCGGCCAAACTTTTTTGTAGGTTTGACCAGTAATATACGAGGAACTGCCCACTAAAACAGCACGAATCCATATTATTATATCTATTTTGAAATATGTTTCACAGTATACAGCTATTTTTGTTTCAATCAACAAATTTTTAAAGCAAAATTGTTCTGAAGGTTGCTTTAAAGACGTGCTTATATACTGTGAGTTAGAAGGAGTACATGCCATGTATAAAATTATTTTCCAATCAACTGTAAGAAATGTCTTTCTTAAGAGGAAACACACGTCCAAACCACAAACAATTTTTTATGAAAACGAGGCAAATGTGTACGTTCCTTCGAAAGTTTTAACAATATGTACATTAAGTGTTCCATTTAGTAGTTGTGTGTCATTACAAAGAAACAGTCTCGTGGAGAGAGGACCAGGCGGGCGATTGAAGCCCAAGCCGCTGCCCCATCTACTCCCCCTCTCGCCGTTGTCAAGGCGCGTCGCCGGCCAAAGCCCGTGCGGCGCCGGCGCCGGCGGGAAGGTCCTGATCGGGGGCGGCCTGCTTGTGGAGGCGGTGGAGGGTTGTGGTGCGATGGCGAAGGAGGTGTGTACTCAAGTGGCGGTCTTCGTCAGGTGGTGCTCGACTGCGGCGTTGGCAATCCAACACGGCGATCTTCAACGGCACCCGACCTGGCTAGGTCATCGGAGAAGAGAGAGTTGATGCATGGTCTTGGAAAGCGGCGGACTTGACATCAGACCCGGACCTGTCGTGCAATAGCATGGATGATTTTTTCTGATTTTCTTTAGGGAGTCTTCGAGGTTGGTTTGGGGCGGCGTGGCGGCGACATAGTTCCAGTGTAGCCTGCGTTGGAATAATGTTCTCCCCTCTCTTTGCGCGTTTCATTGGTGTGCTTTTCACGAGCAGAGGGCATGTGGAGCTGTGTGTCTATCGGATATTCCACGATCCGGTTGGTTTAGATTTTCGGTCGATCCATCTGGATTCAGCCGGCTTTCATGGTTCGGAGTTTCTACAAGCCCTTATTGGCATTTTCTTCTCCAGGGCGGCGATTTGCTTCGCAGATCGGGGCCGTTGGCGTCTCCTGGTCTGCATCGACGACTTCCCAGCCACTACTTCTACAAGCTCCTAAATTTTTCTAAGCCTGCCCGGCGGACGCCAGAGACGGCATCGAGCTATGTTCATGGTGCGCCGTCGGTGGATGCAGGAGGAAAAAGACTTGAGCACCCTCAAAGATTTGAATGTAATTTTATTTTTATGTATAGGTGTGTTTGTAAGGACCTGTTATACTTAATCAAGAGCGAGGTTGCACGACAAGTCCGGCTCTGAAAAACACATTTAACATATGGCCTTAGGCATTTTCGTAAAATAAAAAAGTGTACAATGAGAAACATAAAATGAGATGTAATCGTGTACTATTGAACACAAGTGTACAATGAACAAGTATTGATCGTGGCAAAGGCCAAATGCAAATGTTTTCATCCCTATTAGACACTACAAGGGCTGCTACTCCAGAACGCGGCAGTCGTTCCTGGTGATGGTGTACCTGTGAGTTGTACTAGCTAGCTTGACCGCGGCTGCAGCGAAGACCTCGAGTCCGTCGACCATTGCAGGAACATTTATCCACTCCCTTCGTCCTAAAATAGTGTCAGCTGATCTAGTACAATTTTAATATAAAGTTGTACTAAATTAACAACGCTTATTTGGGACGAAGGGAAGGGAGTACTTTTCACCTCTCGTGGCCCACCGTTGGGGTCGCTCTTTGAGTTCGGTGGGGTTGTTGCGGCATGTCCACCCTCAAATCTTGCTGGTCGACTACTCGCCTGGCTATATACTTTTCAACCGGAACCGGACAGGGATCTCGTGCGTTGATCTGCGACTTCTCTCCGGCGGTTTCGATGAAGGCAAACACCAGCTAGCACGTGGAGTAGTTTGTCCCTCTAAGATTCTCGCTTGGAAATGCATTTTGTTCTTTACGATAGCCGTGCTTCCAGAACGTACATATTGTGTGGATATGATTCGATTCTCGGTTTTCTTGGATTGATTAGTGGGTGTAGTAAGTAAATGTGTACCATCCGACATGGACGGTAGTGGTACGCACAAATGTTGTGACTTCCACGAAGGTTACAGTGATGGTGAACAAGCATGGTCCGATTGGAAGAAATCTCTGGGATGCTGTGCTCCTCCGTGGAACCTATCTTAATTTAAGTTAAACTGTCTAATCGGATTACACGTGTCCACGAAGGTTGCACTGATGGTGAACGTGCACTTTCATTTTAATAAAATCAGGAGCGAGGGGTTCCTTAATTCGGGCAAAACAATAATCAGGAGAGAGGGTTCCTCAAAAACTGGAAGACCAGTTAAACTCTTCTGATTCGAAACAAATTTAAAAACTGTCATGATCCTACGTACATGCATCTTTTTTAGTCACTTCTCTGAAAAATATGTGTGAACCCTCGAGTGCATGGCAAAGAATCGTCAATTCCTTTCCTTGTCACTGAACCCCACCGCCCATCTGAACATTTGACTAGAGGAATCTTCCCACCTAGCTTGAATACGAACGCACCAATGCTGGCTAGCTATAAGATGAGCCATCGCTAGTGGAAAACGGGGCTTTAGTCCCGGTTGAAAACGGCCTTTAGTCCTGGGTCACCAACCGGGACAACGAAATTGGGACTAAAGGCCCCCACCCTTTAGTCCCGGTTGGCCACAACCCGGGACTAAAGTCCCTCCACATGGCCGCGAGCTAGCACCGGGGGCTGGAGGACCTTTAGTCTCGGTTGGTAAAACCAACCAGGACTAAGGCCCCTCCACGTGGCCGCGAGCTAGCGCCGGGGGCCGGAGGAACCGGGACTAAGTATTTTGTGTTGGGGTTTAGGGTTTATGGTTTATTTTTCCTTTTCATTTTGTGTTTTCCATTCAGTTCTTTTTCATTTCAAACATATTTTACGCTACTACATACTGTACACGTTATGCATATATAATATAATTTCCCGTACGACCATACATATATCATATAATTTCTCGTACGACCATACATATATATATATACAATTTGGTATATACAATTTCTCCTACAATTTGGAGATCATTACATGCATGCATTAGCGGCAATGGTATTCTCCGCTTTCAGATATGACCTCCTTAAGCAAAAATCCCGCAAATTCCTCTTGAATTTCTCGTATGCGGTTCTCTGGTAGGAGCTTCTCCCGCATCTCTTCCATCTTTAAAGAAGGAGATCAATATGAATATATTAGTTGTGTGTATATATATTAGATCATCAAAAAAAATGTGAATAGTGTTTACGTACCCGAAGTTGTCTTACATCTCTGCGCCATTCGGTCGTCATGCGAATGTTCTCGCAAACGTAGTATGCACATAAATTAGTCCCCTGTTCCTGCCTCATGCACTTTGCGAGAATAGAATTCAATCAGATAATAATCAAGCATGATAATGCTATTGATACTAGAATTAAAGAGATGCGCGGACCTAGCTAGTACTACTTAATTACCTTGGTCTGACGCCATCGCAGCTCTCGTTTCCATTTACCGACAACATCATTGATGAACCGTTTCCAAACCCTGCCCGGCAAAGAAAATGAATAAACGAGTTATTAATTACTTGATATCAGGAAATGAACGAAAGAGGCCGATATAGTGCGATAAAGATTGAAATTACCTGTCGAGCATCAAAACCACGCTAGTGTATTCTCGAGTGTCTTTACCTAGTGAGTCCAGGGTTTCAACAGTTCCAGCGTCAACTTTAATGATTAGCAGGATCCAGCAGAACCTGCGCACACGTTTATATAAGCAGGCATGCATAGCTCATCAGCTACACTTAACATCGAGTAAGCAAAATAGAATTTGTAGTAGAAGACAGTAACACTCACTTGAAGTTGTAAGGAAATAGTATTTCTGTTTTGGTATTTTGTGCCTTCATAAACCTTAGCAAGTTAGCCTCTGTGTCTTTGCGGTAGTCTTCTATCATTATTTCATTAATGATATATGGGTCAACGAACCCAATGTCATAGATTTCCTCTCTTTTGCATTCGAGAATCTTCATTCTGCATAATAGCGTACAAAAGAATATAGTGAGGATAATTACAGGCAATGAACGAGCTGAGCTAGAGACTTAGATTACTGAAAGAAATCACTTACAGACAATAGCAACTGACGATAGATTTGTCGAGTGCGTCTAGATTGTATAACTGAAAAATTTCTGGAAACTCAATGCATAGGTCGTTTTCATAGAAGTAATGCTCTTCCTTGACTTTCACCATGAGCATCTCTCGCCCGTTCTTTACTTCTTTCATGTACCACTCATGCAATCTTCGCATTTGTGTTGATAGATGCGGGACCTGCTCAGGTCTGACCAGAGTTTTCCCGGGGGCATATTGCCATGCTACATCAGCCACGGGGACTTCCTCGGTACCTAGGAGTTGATCAACACTGATACCAAACTCTCTAGCAGCGTCGGTTACCTTATCGGTAATCACCTTGAGCGGGGGAATCGATTGCATTGCCTGTTCTCCGAGCTGGGGAACTGTTTTCCCGCTTTTATTACTACTTGTACGTCTCGACTGCTACATTTGTTCCTCATATGACTTCCTAATAGAGCGGTCATAGTCTGATGGCCTATTCTGCACATGTGCCGGGGGTCGCTCAAGAAGTTCCACAAAGTGCTTTACGGTTTTCGTAGGTATTTTCTCCTTTGGCGGCGGGGGCGGTTTCGGTGCAAAATGGGACTTCACTTCGGACTCGACGACCGCTCTGGTTTCCTCATCAGTCATATCGTAAGCTAACTTATTTTTGGCAGGAGGCTCGTCATTGGCTTTATTCTTTCTAGCTTTCTTCCGCTTTTGGCCCTGCTGCTGGGACATAGGGGGTGGAGTCGGCTGACGCAGCGGAGATCGATATTTGTTGGGGACCGTTGCATGGGAAACAAAAATTTTCCTACGCACACGCAAGATCTATCCATGGTGATGAGCATCTACGAGAGGGAGAGTGAATCTACATACCCTTGTAGATCGCTAAGCGGAAGCGTTAAGAAACGCGGTTGATGTAGTCGAACGTCTCCGCGATCCAAATCGCAAGTCGTCCCTCGATCCGATCACGAACTAGTGCCGAACGGACGGCACCTCCGCGTTCAACACACGTACGGCTTGATGACGCCTTCACCTCCTCGATCCAGCGAGCGATGATGAAGTAGTAGATGAGTTCCGGCAGCACGACGGCGTGGTGATGTTGGTGAGGAACAATCTCTGCAGGGCTTCGCCAAGCACTACGGAGATTATGACGGGAGAACTAGAGGGTTAGGGTTGCCGACACACGGCTTGGGAAATCTTAATGTATCCCGTGTGCTAGCCCTGGCCCTCTATTTATATGTTGAGCCTTGGGGTCTAAACTTGGAGTAAAAGCCTCCTCCAGGTCGGTTTTGCCCGCACAAGGTCGGTTTGGCCTGCAGGGAAAGAGTCCAACTCGGATCCCTGCAGTACCGCGCACAAGCGGTAGTACCGCTTGGGCGGTAGTACCGCTTCCAACAAGCGGTAGTACCGCTTACGCGGTAGTACTGCCTTTACCAGCGGTAGTACCGCTTAAGGCAGTAGCAAAACTTCCTTTTGCACTTTCCAATACCTCATGGGCTCATATAAAGTGTTGCGGCACCCGAACACTTCGGTAAACACCCGGAACCCCTTCCGGTGAACTCCGGAACCTTTCCGGAGATCAAAACACTATTATCACATATATTAATCTTTACCTCCGGACTCTTCCGGAGACCCTCGTCATGTCCTGGATCTTATCTGGGACTCCGAACAACCTTCGGTTACCAACACAATAACTTAACTATACTAATCGTCACCAAACGTTAAGTGTGTAGACCCTGCGGGTTCGAGAACTATGTAGACATGACCGAGACACCTCTACGATCAATAACCAATAGCGGGACCTGGATGCCCATATTGGCTCCTACATATTCTACGAAGATCTTTATCGGTCGAACCTCTATGTCAAGGATTCAGTTAATCCCGTATGCTGTTCCCTTTGTTCTTCGGTATGTTACTTGCCCGAGATTCGATCGTCGGTATCTCTATACCTAGTTCAATCTCGTTACCGGCAAGTCTCTTTACTCGTTCCGTAATACAAGATCTCGTGGCTAACACTTTAGTCACATTGCTTGCAAGGCTCATTGTGATGTTGTATTACCGAGTGGGCCTTGAGATACCTCTCCGTCACACGGAGTAACAAATCCCAGTATTGATCCATGCCAACCCAACAGACACCCTCGGAGATACCTGTAGAGCACCTTTATAGTCACCCAGTTACGTTGCGATGTTTGAAACACACAAGGTACTCCTCCAATGCCAGGGAGTTGCATGATCTCATGATCAAAGGAACAGATACTTGACATGCAGAAAACAACAGCAATAAACTGACACGATCATATGCTACGTTCGTAGTTTGGGTCTTGTCCATCACATCATTCTCCTAATGATGTGATCCCGTTTATCAAATGACATCTCATGTCAATGGCTAGGAAACCTTAACCATCTTTGATCAACGAGCTAGTCAACTAGAGGCTTACTAGGGACACAGTGTTGTCTATGTACCCACACATGTATTTGAGTTTCCAATCAATACAATTGTAGCATGGATAATAAACGATTATCATGAACAAGGAAATATAATAATAACCAATTTATTATTGCCTCTAGGGCATATTTCCAACAGTCTCCCACTTGCACTAGAGTCAATAATCTAGTTCACATCACTATGTGATTTACATTGTAATGAATCGAACACCCATGCAGTTCCGGTGTTGTTCATGCTTAGCCCTTGGAAGAGGTTTAGTCATCGGATCTGCAACATTCAGATCCGTGTGTACTTTGCAAATATTTATGTCGTCCTCCTTGATGTAATCGCGGATGGAATTGAAACGTCGCTTTATGTGTCTGGTCCTCTTGTGAAATCTTGGTTCCTTGGCTAGAGCAATGGCACCAGTATTATCACAAAACAGAGTCATTGGATTAAGCGCACTAGGCACTACTCCAAGATCTGTCATGAACTCCTTCATCCAGACACCTTCCTTCGCCGCCTCCGAGGCAGCGATGTACTCCGCTTCGCATGTAGAATCAGCTACCACGCTTTGCTTGGAACTGCACCAGCTAACCGCACCCCCATTAAGAATAAATACGTATCCGTTTTGCGACTTAGAGTCATCCGGATCAGTGTCAAAGCTTGCATCGACGTAACCTTTTACGACGAGCTCTTGATCACCTCCATAATAGAGAAACATGTCCTTAGTCCTTTTCAGGTACTTCAGGATATTCTTGACCGCCGTCCAGTGCTCCATTCCTGGATCACTTTGAAACCTTCCGACCATACTTATGGCAAGGCTGACATCGGGTCTTGTGCACAGCATTGCATACATGATAGAGCCTATGGCTGAAGCATAGGGGATGACACTCATCTTTTCTCTATCTTCTGCAGTCACTGGGCATTGAGTCTTACTCAACTTCACACCTTGCAACACAGGCAAGAACCCCTTCTTGGACTGATCCATTTTGAACTTCTTCAAAATCTTATCAAGGTATGTGCTTTGTGAAAGTCCTATTAAGCGTCTCGATCTATCTCTATAGATCTTGATGCCTAATATGAAAGCAGCTTCTCCTAGGTCCTTCATTGAAAAACTCTTGTTCAAATATTCCTTCACGCTTTCCAACATTTCTATATTGTTTCCAATCAGCAATATGTCATCCACATATAATATTAGAAATGCTATAGAGCTCCCACTCACTTTCTTGTAAATACAAGCTTCTCTGTAAACTTGTATAAACTCGAACGCTTTGATCACCTCATCAAAGCAAAGATTCCAACTCCGAGATGCTTGCACCAGTCCATAAATGGATCGCTGGAGTTTGCAAACTTTGTCAGCATTCTCTGGATTGACAAAACCTTCTGGCTGCATCATATACAACTATTCCTTAAGGAAACCGTTAAGGAACGCTGTTTTGACATCCATCTGCCAAATTTCATAATCGAAAAAGGCAGCTATTGCTAACATGATTCTGACGGACTTAAGTATCGCTACGGGTGAGAAGGTCTCATCGTAGTCAACTCCTTGAACTTGTGAAAAACCCTTTGCCACAAGTCGAGCTTTATAGACGGTGACATTACCGTCCGCGTCCGTCTTCCTCTTAAAGATCCATTTGTTCTGAATGGCCTTACGCCCTTCAGGTAATACTTCCAAAGTCCATACTTTGTTTTCATACATGGATCCCATCTCGGATTTCATGGCCTATAACCACTTCTCGGAATCTGGGCCCATCATCGCTTCTCCATAGCTTGTAGGTTCATCGTTGTCCAACAACATGACCTCTAAGACAGGGTTGCCGTACCACTCAGGAGCAGTACGCGTCCTTGTCGACCTACGAGGTTCAATAGCAACTTGATCCAAAGCTTCATGATCATCATCATTAACTTCCTCTTCAGCTGATGTAGGCTCTACAGAAACATCTTTCTGCACTGCGCTACTTTTAGGTTGAAGTAAAGGTTCAACAACCTCATCAAGTTCTATCTTCCTCCCACTCAATTCTTTCGAGAGAAACTCTTTCTCAAGAAATGTTCCGTTTTTAGCGACAAACACTTTGCCTTCGGATCTAAGGTAGAAGGTATACCCAACTGTCTCTTTTGGGTATCCTATGAAGACGCATTTCTCCGCTTTGGGTTCCAGCTTTTCAGGCTGAAGCTTTTTGACATAAGCATCACATCCCCAAACTTTAAGAACCGACAGCTTTGGCTTCTTGCCAAACCAAAGTTCATATGGCGTCGTCTCAACGGATTTCGATGGTGCCCTATTTAAAGTGAATGCAGCTGTCTCTAATGCATAACCCCAAAACGATAGTGGCAAATCGGCAAGAGACATCATAGATCGCACCATATCTAATAAGGTTCGATTACGACGTTCAGACACACCATTACGCTGTGGTGTTCCAGGCGGTGTTAGTTGTGAAACAATTCCACATTGTCTTAAGTGACTGCCAAACTCATAACTCAGATATTCTCCTCCTCGATCAGATCGTAGGAATTTAATCTTCTTGTTACGATGATTCTTAACTACACTCTGAAATTGTTTGAACTTTTCAAATGTTTTCAGACTTGTGTTTCATTAAGTAAATATACCCATATCTACTTAAGTCATCAGTGAAGGTGAGAAAGTAACGATAACCACCGCGCGCCTCAATGCTCATCGGACCGCACACATCAGTATGTATGATTTCCAATAAGTCACTTGCCCGTTCCATTGTTCCAGAGAACGGCGTTTTAGTCATCTTGCCCATGAGGCATGGCTCACATGTGTCAAGTGATTCCAAATCAAGTGACTCCAAAAGTCCATCAGCATGGAGCTTCCTCATGCGTTTTACGCCAATATGACCTAAACGGCGGTGCCACAAGAAAGTGCTATTATCATTATCAATCCTACATCTTTTGGCATCAATGTTATGAACATGTGTATCATTACTATCGAGATTCAATAAGAATAAACCCCTCACATTGGGTGCATGACCATAAAAGATATTACTCATATAAATAGAACAACCATTATTCTCTGATTTAAATGAGTAACCGTCTCGCAATAAACAAGATCCAGATATAATGTTCATGCTTAACGCAGGCACTAAATAACAATTATTCAGGTTCATCACTAATCCCGATGGTAATCGAAGAGCGAGCGTGCCGACAGCGATCACATCAACCTTGGAACCATTTCCCACGCGCATCGTCACTTCGTCCTTTGCCAGCCTCCGTCTATTCCGCAGTTCCTGTTTTGAGTTGCAAATGTGAGCAACCGCACCGGTATCAAATACCCAGGCACTACAACGAGAGTTGGTAAGGTACACATCAATAACATGTATATCATATATACCTTGTTTGTTGTTGGCCGCCTTCTTGTCAGCCAAATACTTGGGGCAATTCCGCTTCCAGTGTCCAGTTCCCTTGCAATGAAAGCACACAGTTTCTGGTTTGGGTCCAGCCTTGGGTTTCTTCACGAGAGGAGCAACTGCTTTGCCACTCTTCTTGGAGTTACCCTTTTTACCCTTGCTATTTTTCTTAAAACTAGTGGTTTTATTGACCATCAACACTTGATGCTCCTTCTGAATTTTAGACTCAGCGGCTTTCAGCATCGCAAACAGCTCGGCGACTGACTTGTTCATCCCGTGCATGTTATAGTTCAACACGAAGCTCTTGTAGCTAGGTGGCAATGATTGAAGAACTCTGTCAGTGATAGCCTCTGGCGGAAGGGGCATCCCCAATTCAGCCAGACGGGTGGAGTACCCAGACATTCTGAGTACATGATCACTGATAGACCCGTTCTCCTCCATCTTGCAAGCATAGAACTTATCGGAGATCTCATATCTCTCGATCCGGGCATTCTTCTGAAAGATAAACTTCAACTCCTGGAACATCTCATATGCTCCATGACGTTCAAAACGCCTTTGAAGTCCCGGTTCTAAGCAATACAATATTGCACATTGAACTATTGAGTAATCTTCAGAACGAGCCTGCCAGGCGTTCACAACGTCTAGAGACTCAACTGGAGCGGGTGGATCACCAAGCGGTGCATCAAAGACATAAGCCTTCTGGGAAGCCGTAAGGATAATCCTTAGATTACGGGCCCAGTCCACAAAGTTACTTCCATCATCTTTCAACTTAGCTTTCTCTAGGAACGCATTAAAATTCAGGGGTGTTACTGCGCGAGCCATGATCTACAACATAAATATAGCAAAGACAACTTAGACTATTGTTCTAGATAATGAGTTTAGTTAATCATATTACTTAAAAACTCCCACTCAAATTGACATCCCTCCGGTCATTCGAGTGTAACATGATCCAAATCCACCAACTCAAGTCCGATCATCATGTGAGTTGAGGTGGTTTCAATGGTGAACATCTTCATGTTGATCATATCTACTATATGACTCATGTTCGACCTTTCGGTCTCTTGTGTTCCGAGGCCATGTCTGTACATGCTAGGCTCATCAAGTTTAACCCGAGTGTTCCGCATGTGCAACACTGGCTTGCACCCGTTGTATGTGAACGTAGAGTCTATCACACCCGATCATCACGGCGTGTCTCGAAACGACGAACTTTCGCAACGGTGCACACTCGGGGAGAACACAATTTATCTTGAAATTTAAGTGAGGGATCACCTTATAATGATACCGTCGTCCTAAGCAAAATAAGATGCATAAAAGGATTAACATCACATGCAAATCATAAGTGACATGATATGGCCATGAACTTGTGCTTTCGATCTCCATCTCCAAAGCACCGGCATGATCTCCATCGTCACCGGCATGACACCATGATCTCCATCATCTTGATCTCCATCAACGTGTCGCCATGAGGTTGTCGCGCCGACTGTTGCTTCCACGACTATTGCTAACGTTTAGCGATAAAGTAAAGCATTACATAGCGCTTTAATGATTGACACGCAGGTCATACAATAATTAAATACAACTCTATGGCTCCTGCCAGTTGCCGTACTCATCGACATGCATGTCGTGATATTCTATACAACACATGATCATCTCATACATCACATATATCTCATCATGTAATTAGCCATATCACATCACAACATACCCTGCAAAAACAAGTTAGACGTCCTCTAATTGTTGTTGCAAATTTTACGTGGCTGCTACGGGTTTGCAAGAACCGTTCTTACCAACGCAAAACCACAACGTGGTGTAGTGATTGCTTTTTGATCTTCTAAAAGAACCCTCTTCATTGAAATTGATTCAACTAAAGTGAGAGAGACAGACACCCACTAGCCATCTTTATGCAACGAAGTTACATGTCAGTTGAAGGAACCTGTCTCGCGTAAGCATACGCGTAATGTCGGTCCGGGCCGCTTCATCTCACAATACCGCCGAATCAAGTATCAACTAGTAACGGCAAGCAATATGTATACACCCACGCCCACAACTCGTTTGTGTTCTACTCGAGATCTCATCTACGCATAGACCTAGCTCAGATGCCACTCTTGGGGAACATTGCATGGGAAACAAAAATTTTCCTACGCACACGCAAGATCTATCCATGGTGATGAGCATCTACGAGAGGGAGAGTGAATCTACATACCCTTGTAGATCGCTAAGCGGAAGCGTTAAGAAACGCGGTTGATGTAGTCGAACGTCTCCGCGATCCAAATCGCAAGTCGTCCCTCGATCCGATCACGAACTAGTGCCTTTAGTCCTGGCCGTTGGTTGCAACCGGGACTAAAGGTGTCTTTTTAAAGTGATTCTTTTTGTGTAGAAAACTTTAGGTAAAACTCTTAGAATATTTAGAGTTTTTGAGTGAATCTTTTTGCTTTAGGTCACAAAAATTATAAACTTTCTGTTAGTGCCAGTAGTTTTAAAATTTGAATAGTTTAAATTTGAATTCTTTGAAATTTATGTGAATCACTAGTTTGTGAATAACTTTTGTTTAAAAATAGATTTTTGAGTGATTCTTTTTCCTACTATTTAATATTAGTGTGTTTTATCAGTATGTTCAATTTGACAATTTTTAGGATATTTTAAATAGTTGTTTGTACATAATTGCATTGATTAACTCCTCTGCATAATTAAAATACTAAAAGGACAGGAATAATTGAATATTCATAACTTAATAAATAATTATTCAAAAATCATGTTTCAAATGCCAAAATGCCCTAGCTTTTTGGTTGGATTCTGATGCTCCGGAGTCCACCTAGGAACACCCAAAACACATATATACCCTAACTCTTACAAAGATTCCCTCCGGTTTGTCCGAAGTGGGACTTTCCAGCTATAAGTCCGGAAACTCACTAGAGAGAAAGTGATGACGGTGAAGCCGGTCACATCCCAGAGTGGGATCTTGGGGTATAAAACTTTTTCTTCGCGTATGTCCCTTGCTTATGATTGCGCCGTAACCATGAAGAATCTTCATCATTTAACAGGATGCTTGGGTCAGTGTTCACTTTGAAGGGAGGAATTTCATCAAACTTATTATAATCTTCTGACATGTCTGTCTTGTCCTCCACTCCCACGATGTTTCTTTTCCCTGAAAGAACTATGTGGCGCTTTGGCTCATCGTATGATGTATTCACTTCCTTATCTTTTCTTTTTCCCGGTTTGGTAGACATGTCCTTCACATAGAAAACCTGAGCCACATCATTGGCTAGGACGAATGGTTCGTCTGTGTACACAAGATTGTTGAGATCCACTGTTGTCATTCCGTACTGCGGGTCTACCTTTACCTTGCCTCCTGTCAGATTGACCCGTTTGCACCGAAACAAAGGGACCTTAAAAGAAGGTCCATAGTCAAGTTCCCATATCTCCTCTATGTAACCATAATATGTGTCATTTTTCCTATTGTTGTTTGTTGCATCAAAGCGGACACCACTGTTTTGGTTGGTGCTCTTTTTATCTTGGGCGATCGTGTAAAATGTATTCCCATTTATCTCGTACCCTTGGAAAGTCAATATAGTCGAAGATGGGGACTTGGCCAACAAGTACAGCTGATCTCCAAACAGTGGTGTTATTGATGAGATGTGTTTGCAACCAACCGCCGAAAGTCGCCATGTGTGTACGTTTAATCCAGGAGTCAGACTGCTCCGAGTTCTTGGAGCGTACAATATCCATGTGTTCCTCGATATACGGAGCCACCAAGGTGGAATTTTGTAGAACTGTGTAGTGTGCTTGAGTGAAAGAATGCCCGTCCATACTTATTACTGCTTCCTTTCCTAGCGTGCCTTTGCCACTCAGTCTCCCCTCATGCCGCGATTGAGGAACACCAATCGGATTAAGGTCAGGAATAAAGTCAACACAAAACTCAATAACCTCCTCTGTTCCATAGCCCTTGGAGATGCTTCCTTCTAGCCTAGCACGGTTATGAACATATTTCATTAAGACTCCCATGAACCTCTCAAAGGGGAACTTATTGTGTAGAAATACAGGACCCAGAATGGTAATCTCTTCGACTAGGTGAACTAGGACGTGCGTCATAATATTGAAGAAGGATGGTGGGAACACCAACTCGAAACAGACAAGACATTGGACCAAATCATTCTGTAACCTTGGTAGGATTTCTGGATTGATTACCTTCTGAGAAATTGCATTGAGGAATGCACATAGCTTCACAAAGGCTAATCGAACATTTTCCGGTAGAAGCCCCCTTAATGCAACCGGAAGTACTTGCATCATAATCACGTGGCAGTCATGAGACTTTAGGTTCTGGAATTTTTTCTCTGCCATATTTATTATTCTCTTTATATTCGACGAGAAGCCAGACGGGACCTTCATACTGCTCAGGCATTCAAAAAAGATTTCCTTCTCTTCTTTGGTAAGAGTGTAGCTGGCAGGACCTTGATACTGCTTTGGATGCATGCCGTCTTTTTCGTTCATACGTTGCAGGTCCTCCCATGCCTCCGGTGTATCTTTTGTCTTCCCATACACGCCCAAGAAGCCTAGCAGGTTCACGCAAAGATTCTTCGTCACGTGCATCACGTCGATTGCAGAGCGGACCTCTAGGACTTTCCAATAGGGTAGCTCCCAAAATATAGATTTCTTCTTCCACATGGGTGCGTGTCCGTTAGCGTCATTTGGAACAGATTGTCCGGCAGGACCCTTTCCAAAGATTACTTTTAAATCCTTGACCATATCAAATATATC
Organism: Elymus sibiricus; assembly: GCA_039707655.1. Taxonomy (NCBI): domain Eukaryota; kingdom Viridiplantae; phylum Streptophyta; class Magnoliopsida; order Poales; family Poaceae; genus Elymus; species Elymus sibiricus. Next base: position 395,706,133 of record CM077674.1, read on the forward strand.
ATCACCAGTACGGTGGCCAGGCTTCTTCCGGTGATCTGCCTCACCTTTGAAATGCTTGCCTTTCTTTCTTAAGGGATGCCTGATCGGAAGAAATCGACGATGTCCCGGGTACACATTCTTCTTACATTTATCCAAATATATATACTTTCAGTCTCATCTAAACAGTGCGTGCATGCATTGTATCCCTTGTTTGTCTGTCCTGAAAGGTTACTAAGAGCAGGCCAATCATTGATGGTTACAAACAGCAACGCTCGTAGGTCAAATTCCTCCTGTTTGTGCTCATCCCACACACGTACACCTTTTATATCCCACAACTGTAAAAGTTCTTCAACTAATGGCCTTAGGTACACATCAATGTCGTTGCCGGGTTGCTTAGGGCCTTGGATGAGCACTGGCATCATGAACTTCCGCTTCATGCACAACCAAGGAGGATGGTTATAGATACATAGAGTCACAGGCCAGGTGCTATGACTGCAGCTCTGCTCCCCAAAAGGATTCATGCCATCTGTACTTAGACCAAACCATAACTTCCTTGCGTCATCTGCAAAGCCCGGCCACTTTCTCTCGATTTTTCTCCACTGCGACCCATCAGCGGGTACTCTCAACATCGCGTCTTTCTTACGGTCTTCTTTGTGCCATCGCAACAACTTGGCATGCTCTTTGTTTTGGAACAAACGTTTCAACCGTGGTATTATAGGAGCATACCACATCACCTTGGCAGGAACCCTCTTCCTGGGGCGCTCACCCTCAACATCACCAGGGTCATCGCGGCTGATCTTATAGCGCAATGCACCGCATACCGGGCATGCATTCAAATTCTTGTACTCCTCACCGCGGTAGAGGATGCAGTCATTAGGGCATGCATGTATCTTCTGCACCTCTAATCCTAGAGGGCAGACAACCTTCTTTGCTTCGTACGTACTGTCGGGCAATTCGTTATCCTTTGGAAGCGTCTTCTTTATCATTTTCAGCAACTTTTCAAATCCCTTGTCAGATACACCATTCTCTGCCTTCCATTGCAGCAATTCCAGTATGGTACCGAGCTTTTTCTTGTCATCTTCGCAATTTGGGTACAACAATTTTTTGTGATTCTCTAACATGCGCTCCAACTTTTCACTTTCGCAGTTTCTCTTTGCATCAACAATGGCCCGACCAAGATCATCAGCGGGCTCATCTGATGCCTCTTCTTCAGCTTCCCCCATTGTAGTACCATCGTATTCAGGGAACCTAGGATAGTTGTCATCATCCTCTTCTTCTTCATTGTCTTCCATTATAACCCCTCTTTCTCCGTGCTTGGTCCAACAGTTATAGCCGGATATGAAACCGGACTGAAGCAGGTGGCTGTGAAGGATTTTTGAGGTAGAGTAATCCTTATTATTCTTACAGACACCACATGGACAACACATAAAACCATTCCGCTTGTTTGCCTCAGCCACACGCATAAAATTATGCAGGCCATTAATGAACTCGGGAGAGCGTCGGTCATCGTACATCCATTGCCGGCTCATCTTCATTACACAACATCGAAGTGACCAAATTAATACAAGTTCATCACATTAAAACCAAAGTAGAGTAGTGACCAAATGTTATTACTGCAAAAATATATAGATAAAGTTCATACATACTTCTTAAAATAACATACAACTATCTAAAGCATTTAAATGCAACAACAAATGTGATCAAAATCGCAACTATGGTAATAATTGATCCAACAGCATAATGATACCAAACCTTTTTATTAATGGCATATTTTCTAATCTTTCTAATCTTCAAGCGCATTGCATCCATCTTGATCTTGTGATCATCGACGACATCGGCAACATACAAGTCCAATTTCATCTTCTCTTCTTCAATTCTTTTCAATTTTTCTTTCAAATAATCGTTTTCTTTTTCAACTAAATTTAACTTCTCGACAAGAGGGTCGGTTGCAATTTCCGGTTCACATACCTCCTAGATAAAAATATCTATGTCAACTTGATGGGCATAATTGTCATAAACACGAAATGAAACAAATAGTTATAAAAGATAATATACCACATCCGAATCATAAACCGGACGAGGGCCGACGGGGACGGATATCAAAACCATGGCACTATATATAACAAACAATCATACAAGTAAGAAAATTATACAAGTAAATATCTAAATCATACAAATAAGATTTTTTTTTGGACAAAAAGGACAAGAACAAGATGCTCACCAAGGTGGTGCCGGCGACGGGATGGCGCGGGCGATCGACGGCGGTGAGGACGGGGACGGGAAGGCACTAAGTAAACCACACCTACACATGTGCAAACTAAGAAGTTAATTTGAGCTCAAATTAACTATAAATCAAATAAACTCCCACATAATTACTCCCAAACTAAAACCCACAAATCACTATACTTATAGAGTATGAAACGAGCTAAACTAGCAATGAAAGATGAAAGGATGAAGTTGCTAACCTTTTAGAACCCTTGGATAGATAGGGTGCCTCCAATCTTGACAAATCTTGGCAAAAATGGAGGATGAACTCGAGCTTGGAAGGAAACAGAGAGGAGAGAAAGCTTGGAGTCGGGCTGGACGAAGCAGCTTTATATAGGGAAGACTTTAGTCCCGGTTGGTGATACCAACCGGGACTAAAGGTCTATCTTTAGTCCCGGTGGGTAATACCAACCGGGACTAAAGGGGCTCGCAGGGGCCCCAGCCTGCCGCAACCCCTTTAGTCCCGGTTGGTATCACCAACCGGGACTAGAGCTCCCATTTGAACCGGGACTAATCCTGGCCGTGCCCCCGTCCGCTCCTAGCCGTTGGAACCGGAACTAATGCTCACATTAGTCCAGGGCCCAAACCCGGCCGGGACTAGTGCTCCGGACGAAAGGTCAGTTTTCTACTAGTGCATCAAGCTAGGCCTCTGCCACACACTGTCCTTTGCAGTCCGCCCACCACACAAATTAACACCAATAATCTCTACCCCAGCTGGCTCCCGGGACCATCCCGATCGCCGGAGGAGGAGATGGAGGCGGCTGCGAGCTGGCTTCTTGGCAAGGCGATGGATTCAGCTGTCAGCACGGCGAGCTGGCTTCTCGGCAAGGCACTCACGAAGCTGTCCGATGAGCTGGTGGCCGCATTCGTGGCCAGCTCTGAGCTCGGCCACAACTTCCAGAGCATCAAGCGCCGACTGTTGCTCACGCAAGGGCTGCTCCATGCAGCCTAGGGCAGGGACGTGAGCAACGACCCTGGCCTGTGCGGCTTGCTGGGAGAGCTAAGCAAGAAGGCGGATGAGGCCGAGGACGTTCTGGATGAGATCCACTACTTCATGATACAGGACCAGCTCGATGGCACCAGCAAGGCTGCCGTCCAGGAGCCCGCCGCCCCGCAGATGGGCGATGTCCTCCACAGCCACACTCTCCATGGATGCCATGCTATTCGCCACACCATCGGTAACTGGCTTCCATGCTTTTTGTGTTGGCCTACTCAACATGACGATCCTGCTATGGATGCTGTCAACACTAGTAGTAACCCACATGATGCGACCAACTCTGATAGTGCTAATGGTGGTGGCCCTGTTGATAGGCTGTCTATTGACAGAGCAGCCATGTCCGAAAAAATCAAGTCCATAATAGAGGAAATGAACTCCATATGTGAACATGTCTCTGACTTGCTCAAAATTGCAAACCAGAGTAGCACTACAACCAGCACAACCATCACCATCAAAAGGCCTCCCACAGGTTCACTAACTGCACAAGATAAATTGTATGGGAGGGGAGTCGTATTTGAAGAAACTATAAATACACTCACCAGCGGTAGTGAAACCCTTTCTGTTCTGCCTATTGTTGGCCCGGGCGGTACCGGAAAGACAAGCTTGACCCAACACTTGAATAATGATGAAAGGATTGTGGGACACTTCAATGTCAGGGTTTGGGTATGTGTCTCAACTGATTTTGATGTGCTCAAGCTCACCCGGCATATCCTTAGATGCATACCTGCAAGTGAAAACGAAGAATACAAATGTACAGTTGAAACAGCCAATTTAGACCAGCTTCAGAAATCCATTGCAGAGAGACTGAAGTCCAAAACGTTTTTAATCGTCCTGGATGATATATGGAAATTCAATAATGAAGCCGATTGGAAGAAGCTATTAGCTCCATTCACAAAGGGGGGAACTAAGGGCAACATGGTTATTGTCACAACTCGATTTCCACCTATAGCACAAATGGTGGAATCAATTGATCCGGTAGAACTGCATGGTCTGGAGCCTAATGAATTTTTCGAGTTCTTTGAATTGTGCATATTTGGTCATAGCAAACCTGGGCACTATGAAGATGACTTAATTGATGTTGCAAGAGACATTGCAAAAACATTAAAGGGTTCACCATTAGCGGCCATCACAGTTGGTCGGTTACTGAAGAAAAAACATTCTCCGGAATATTGGATGGAAGTTCTTGTAAAGAATGAGTGGCAACATAAGGATAATGACGATGACATTATACCATCTCTGAAAATTAGCTACGATTACCTTCCTTTTTATTTGAAAAAATGTTTTTCATATTGTGCCCTCTTCCCTGAAGATTATAAGTTTTATAGTTCAGAAATTACTAGCTTTTGGACTGCAATAGGTATCCAACACAATAAGAATTCCTTAGAAGAACTAATGGACAATGGTTTTCTCATGAAGGCAGTTGATAGGTCTGGTGATCAATACTATGTGATGCATGATTTATTGCATGAACTATCTCGGAATGTTTCATCTCTAGAATGTGTCAATATAAGTAGTTTAAGTTTTAGTGCTGATGACATCCTAGAATCTATTCAACACTTACCGGTCACCATAGAGAATATATACGATGAAAGTTTTGGGGAAGAAATGGGTAAATTGAAGAGTAGGATAAACGTTGCAAATTTGCAGACTTTGATGGTTTTTGGAGATCATGATGCAATAATAGCTAATATTTTTAAAAATACATTTGAAGACATAAAATGTCTCCGAGTTCTGTTTATAGCAATGAACACTCCAGAATCTTTGCCAGACAGCTTTTCAAATCTTATCCACCTCCAACACCTTAAAATTACATCACCCTATCACTTAGGTGAAATGACATTACCTAGCTCATTATCTAGATTTTACCACTTGAAATTCTTGGACCTCGAATATTGGCGTGGTAGTAAAAAGTTGCCTAAAGACATTAGCCGCCTTGTGAATTGACGCTATTTTCGTTCTTCCAAAGAACTCCATTCCAATATTCCTGAGGTTGGAAAGATGAAGTGTTTACAGGAGCTAAAAGAGTTCCATGTTAAGAAAGAGGGCGTTGGCTTTGAATTGAGAGAGCTGGGAGAATTGGCAGTGCTAGGAGGAGAGCTCCACGTATGTAATCTTGAAACTGTGCCATCCAAAGGAAAAGCTAGTACTGCCAAACTAAGAAACAAAAGAAATCTAAAAGAGTTGAGATTAGTATGGGGTACAAAGCACCACACTATAGATGATGATGTTCTTGATGGTCTTCAGCCACACGCTAATCTTAGGGTGCTTGGCATTATAAATCCTGGTGTTGTTCCTTGTCCTAGATGGTTGTGTGGTGATATTAGCACAAAAAGGTTGGAGTCTCTTCATCTGGAGGGTCTTTCTTGGTGTCCTCTTCCAGCTTTTGAGCAGCTGCCACACCTCAGCAGTCTCACTTTCAAAAATATTGCTGGGATGAGTGTGTTCGGGCCTGGCTTTAGTGGTGTTACAGAAAGAAGCTTCATGCACCTGAAGACACTTGAGTTTGAGAATATGCCAGAACTTGTGGAGTGGGTCGGACAACCTAATAGCCATTTGTTTTCAAGGCTTGAAAGCATCAACCTTTTTCGTTGTCCCCTTCTTCGCTCGTTTCCCTTCTTGGAGTGCTCTCACCGTTTTAGTAACCTGTGTAGTCTTCACATTGTTAAATGCCCTGAGCTGTCTCACTTTCCTCCCATGCCTCACACCACCACACTGACAGATATGCATGTAAGAAATGGTGGCTCAGCTCTTATGTATGATGCAAAGGAATTGACTATTTTGGGGTATAACGGTGTTCTGGCCTTCCACAATATGGATAAAGTAGAGGTTGTGAGAATTACGGACGTGTCACACATTTCATTTTCAGACATCCAAAAACTAAATTCGCTGAGAAGGATACAACTCAAGGAATGCGACGACATGTTTTCTGCAGAAACTGGATGATAGTGTTGTCCTCCATTCAGTTCAGAATCTTCACATGCAAGAATTATGTATTACTGGAGAATTGTTTTCCAAGGTTTTAAAGTGTTTCCCAGCTCTTTCTCAGCTTACCATCAGAGAGTGTAAGAGCCTTGAACTTCTGCCTGTAGAGGGTGGAGGACTCGCTGACCTCAGGATGCTACAATCATTTACAGGAGTCTGTTGTGGGAAGATGTTCTCTCGGTGGCCCATGGGAGAAGTAGGTGGAGGAGCTCATGCCATCAAGCCTTTCCCTACTTCTCTCAGGGAACTTCATATTTTCTTAGAGCCAAGCATGCAGTCAATGGGTCTGCTGTCAAACCTCACGTCTCTCACCAATCTAAGGCTGGAATGTTGCAGGGGATTTACAATGGATGTGTTCAATCCTCTCATCACAGCCAACCTCAAACAATTGACCACCGTAGATGCTATGCATTGGCAACAAGAGAACATGTCTATAGCAGGGGATCTACTCCTGGAGATTGCAAGGAGCAAATTAATGCATGCAGGTTCTTTCCAGCTGGAAGAATTTGTGGTGGATTGCATCTCGGCAGTGCTTACTGATCCCATTTGCAGCCACCTTGCCGCTAGCCTCCACACATTGAAGTTCAATTGTGATCGGCGGGCAACAACCTTCACGGAAGAGCAAGAGCAAGCGCTTCAGCTTCTCACCTCGCTCAAACATCTAGAATTTGGAGAATGCCATAATCTGCAGTCCCTCCCACAAGAGTTACGTGGCCTTTCTTCTCTCAAGAGACTACTGATCTGGGATTGTAAGAAAATCATATGCCTGCCGCCAAGGAGGGCCTCCCCGCTTCACTGGAAACTCTAGATGTATTGCTTTGTAGTCCTGAGGTAACTGAGCATGCCAAGAAATTGAAAGAAAGGGACCCACGGTTTTTGGTAGACACATTTGGTACGTAACCCATCCCTAGTCTTAATTTGAGATTATGCCTCCCCATATGTCTAGCTTTGCTTCTGAGACCTGACGGGCTATAACATGTTTCAATTGCAGGGCCAGTGCGGACCAGTGGAGGAATTTCTGAAGCAGCAACTCCAGAAAGGTCAGTTGGCCGTTCTGTCCATCAAAAGTGGCCATCCCCTGTTCCATATGCTGGCCTTTTGGGTTTGCATCGCATTGACTTGTGAATTTTCTGTGATCGCCCTGGTTTTCCGCTAACTGTGCTCCCTATTGGTGAAGCCAATCCCGAAGGAATTCATGATTCATGGTTGCTCCGAGTGATAGGTAGCACAATTTGTCTCGGTTGTCCACTCAGCCAAGCTTATCTATGGAGCATGTGCGCTGGGAATTCGACTGGTTCGCCGTGAACCAAAACAAGGTCCTTTACTTATGTGCAATAATATTTTCTCTAATTCCCATGAAGTCAGCATTGCTTCTATTAATTCAGTTCCCTATTTTCTTCAGCTCACAAGGAGGAACAGTCATCCAAACATATACTCTGCAGCTTAAATTGGTGGTATCATATTCTGTGTTCAGGACTCCAGGATCGTTGCTGGTATGTAGTACCTGTTTTCACATAGTTGACCTCCTATGCTTTGATCTCCATTCTGATGTTAACTCATGAATAAATTGAATCTTTCTACTACTAGTTAAGAGCGTAACATGTCCTGTATCTACTTTTCAGCAGTGGCAAACGCGTGGATGTGTACACAAGAAAACCTCAATGCCGGTGACACACACCAAGCCATGACGTCCCAGTCTGTCGACGACGCGCTCACCATGGCCCGCCTCTTTTTGCACACAGAAACGGGCCACCCTCCTGTTCCTCACCGGCGGGTTGCGCTCCATGGGGCCGGCAGGTGCTGGCACTTGCTCGATCGACATCATTTGCCTTTGGTTGGTGTGCCCGCCCGCTAGCTGCATGCTCTGCTACTCTCATATAGTATCAACTCGTACGTGAATAAATTGAATCTTTCTACTACTCCTAGTTAACAGCGTAACATATCATGTATCTATTTTTCAGCAGAGTGACAAACGCGTGTATGTGCACACAACAAAACCCCAACGCCGGTGATGCGCACGAAGCCATGGCGTCCCACTCCCTCAACGACGCGCTTGGTGCGGCCCACCTCTTCCTGCACGCAGAACCAGGCCACCCTCCCGTTCCTCACCGGAATGCTGCGCTCCACGTGGTGGCTTGTGCTAGCACTTGCTCGATCTATGCTAACCCCATCGTCTGCCTTTGGTTGGTGTGCCCGCCCGCTAGCTGCGTGCTCTGGTACTCGCCTGTAGTCCCAACTTGTACGTCGACCTCGCCATCTTCGACTGCGGCACAACATGTGCCCACGTCAGCGGAGTAATCTGAGGCCGACACAGACCTGCTGCGAAACGGCCAGTTCACCATGAAGCAAATGAAGGTAAGCCTTACTGATACACAACAGTATTTCTTGTGCTTTCCGATGAAATCATTGCCTTGATTTGAGTTCTTTTTCTTCCATCTTCAGTCCCTACAGTAGGAACAGCTATCTGATCATCTTCAGTCCCTACCATGTCCTGGAATCCACGGCCGATATTGGTACATATAAGTTTTGAGGTAAAGTTTTGACGTAACTGACTTTCTAATGCTTTGATTTCATCCGAAATATTTCAGTACACCAGATCCTACTGTTACCTCGTGAATAAACTGATTTTCTCTACTGCCAACTAGCAGCCTAACTTGTTATGCATGTACTGTACCTTACAGCGGAGCGGCAAGTGTTTTTATGTGTACCGCGTACTAGATGTCCACCGGGTTCTCTGCCTCTGGTTCGCTTGCCCGCATGCTAGCTGCGTCATCTGCTTCTCTGCCTACTCCATATCCTACGTCGACGATTGACCTCGCCATCTTCGACTCCGGCAGCGTAATTTGGTGCCGGCACCGAGTGTCTTTTGGGTGGTCATCCTCCACGGCCGGATGTGCTGTACCAGCACCACAGTTGATTAGATCCAGCAGCAATAAACGGTATACCTGCAGCTGTTTCCTGAATGATTTGACAGATATGAACATGGTTCATCGTCTTCCCTGTAAAAGACGACGCGATGATTTGTCGTGTAGACGATAAATGTATTGATGTATGTAACACCAAGACACGAGAGAAGGTTCAGATTGTCTTGGCGACGCCAAGGAACATGTCTTGTTTGAAACATAACTGAATATTATTTCTCTCATAGTTTACGGGAAAAGTCCTTAGGGAGTCGTTCTTGAACTACATATCTTCTCTGTTTACATATTCAGTATTCAGGCAGATTAAGGCAACGGTTATTGAAGTACATATTCTTCTCTGTTTACATATGTAGGCAGATTAAAGCAACTGAATTTATACAAACAGGAGAGTTACTTTCTGGATGTGGCTCTGGGGAGCATATGCTCCCAGATGAACAGGAAATTCAAAACAAATATTTAAAAAATTAAAAAAATTCTGATTTTGTGTGTGGATGTTCATGTTAGTCTAACAAGGGTGCTTGACAATTTCCATGCGAAACGGGCAGTGTTTCGTCGGTGAAAAAAACAAAATTAAGTGTAACATTTGGCGTTCGATTTGTTTTTTTCGCACAGGTCAAAATGCTTAAGCTTTTCCACTAAAAATTTACAGGTAGCATTTGGGTGTGACAATGAACACATCTATTTTTTTTTCATTTTTTTTTGACATTTACAAAAAACGTTTTTTGCGGGCAGGAGCATATGCTCCCAAGAGCCAAATTGGATTTCTAGCAGTGGTGGATCTAGAAAGTCAACGTAGGGGGTGCCAAGCAAACACACATGCATTTGAGCACTGCTAATAGACACATGTTAGCCTAATTAGTACAGGCTAAAATAAAATTTTGTATTTTGGAGGGGGTGCCATGGCACCCATGGAACCCCCACTGGATCCCCCACTGATTTCTAGCCCAGCTTTTGTTTATAGCAAAGCAAACAAGATCGGAGCGTCCGTTGGCCACTACTGGTCAATTTGAACAAAAACCATGACAAGAATTATGGAACAGAGGGAGTATAATATGTCTCAGTCTATTCTTCTCATTGCACACTTGTGTTTGTACGTAGCATCGTCGATACATAAACTGTTTATTTATAAAATAAATAAAAGACTTGAATCGTGACATCTGCGGCAGGAGAAAGAGCAGAAATGCACCATTGACCCATAAACCTAGTAGCTGGCTGGAGTTTTTTTTTTTGAGCAATCAACCGCGGGGTGGGGGGGGGGGGGGGAGGGTCCCCACCTGAATATATTACTCAAAAGGCCCAGAGGGCAAGTTACATCATAGATTACAGCGAGAGGAGAGGTACAGGCGCCAAGACACGGCAGCCTCCCTGCTAACAGGGTCCTTAAATCTGAAGGCCCAAATAGTGAAGTCCGAAATGACATTCCGAAGGGTATCTAGTGGTGAGTGCAGCTCGTTGCGAAAGACACGAGCATTCCTGGAATCCCAGAGCTTCCAGAGGATAGCAAGAGCGACGGTAGGCCAAATGTTGATGTCGAGGCCAACCGGTGTTGGCGTATCCCATATGAGGTCGATGGAGAGAGGTGACTGAAAGCCCAAAATAGACCAAACTTGAGCCGCGTGAGGGCAAAAAATGGCGAGGTGCGACGCATCCTCCAGAGTTATACCACACAGTGAGCAGGAAGAAGCCGAAGAGATGGACTTGCGGAGAAGATTCGCCATCGTGCTCAGCCTGTCGCGGCAGAGAAGCCAGCCGAAGATCTTAACCTTAATAGGAGCCTTGGAGCTCCAAATGTACCTGGCGTTGAGGTCGATCTCGTGGTCGGGGGAGAGCAACGAGTAGGCGCACCTCGAGGAGAACGAGGAGCCGTGGGTGAGGAACCTATCGTCAGGCGCGTCGCTGGCGGTGACATCCTGCAACAAAGACAAAACAGACGCAAGCTCGACAGAAGCAACAGTGGTTAGGCGATTCCGCAGAGTAGCGTATAAACCATTAAGCATGACATGCGATACCAGGACAGAGGGGGCAGTGGAGTGAGAGAAAATGTGCGGGTAAGTGTCGGCGAGAGGAGTAGGTAGAAGCCAGGCATCGAGCCAGAAAAAGGTGGAGGAACCATTATTAGTAAGTGTCGGTTCTAAATCCGGCATATCTCGTAGTAGGGGTCCTAAGCTAGGCGTCTTGGAGCAATGGTAACATGGACATAGGATTTTACCCAGGTTCGGGCTCTCTCGAAGAGATAATACCATACGTCCTGCTTTTGATTGTATTCATATGGGGGATAGTACAAAGTACATGTATTTACCACGAGATTGTTGTGTATGTTTCTAATGATGTAGAATCTGATCTATCAATTAGCCTGGCCTCGGCTTATATAATGTGCCATAGGCCTAGGATAACAGGAGTCCTCGTCTTGTACGCCAAGTCTTGTGGAAACCTCCTTGTATACGGCATGGACTGCCCGAAGTGGCCCATTAGTGAACCATCATGGGGGGCCTCGGCCCGACCCAACTGGTCGGAGACGACGTGGTGAGTACCCCCTAGTCCAGGACACCATCAGTAGCCCCTTGAACCGGTCTTCAAGTTGGGGACGTTCCTCGGTTCTTCTGAACTGTTCTTCGTCTTCGGCCGTCGGTCTTGAAAGCTAGTTCAACAAATCTTCCCATCTTTAATCTTGAGGATCGCCGAGGTGAATCCGAAGAGTTCACATGTCGGGCATCCGAGGAGCCCCTTTAAGTTCTCGGCCTTTATCAATGCCTTGTTATTTTTACGCCACACCTTGGGTCCGAAGTTTTCTCCGTGTGGCGGTGTCTTCTTGCAGCCGAGCTCGAACGCTGGATTGCATCCGAGGTGTCTTTTTGCAGCCGAGCTCTAACGCCGATCGGCATCCGATGTACATATTAGCAGCCAAGCTCCAACGCCGGTCTGTATCCAAGGTGTCATAGATTTACCCAGTCTTGAAATGTTAAAGGAGTTAAGCCGAGCTTAATGCCGGAAACGTATTCTAGGGAGCCATCCACTTGCGTCCGAGCTTTACGCCGGACTGCTTCCGAGGTGGTGCACCACCTCGGCCGTGGGCTGATTTTTTACGGATATATTTTCGATTGGTGCAATTTATTCTCTGTCGAGGTGTATAGCCAGTAGCCCTCAAGGTGTGTGTCGGCCTAAAATCCGAGATGCACCCAAAGGATGAAATAAAACCGCTGATCCCAGTAGCCCCTGAGACTCCGGTCGATTCACGAAATCGGCCTGAGGATCGATTCCTTGCTCGGCAGCATACTTTAGGAATTAAAACGCGGTGTGTAGTAGCCCCCGAGACTCGGGTTGGGTGTGGCCGACCAACCCGAGGATCGTAATCTCCTCGGAAACTATTTTGCACTTTGTAAATTGTCTGCATTGAATCGTCAATGCAGTAGCCCCCGAGCCACTGGTCGGGTGGCAACACCAGATCAGGGGATCGATGTAACTCATTAATGGCTTTTAAGTGAGAAGCGCGAAGCCCAGTAGCCCCCGAGCCTTAATTAGGGCAAGGGTGACCGAATTAAGGATCGATATCCGGAGGAAATTGACTTTAATCACAATTTATGTGTAATGATTTTACGTATCCAAGTACTTTACATCATTAATGCTCGGATCCGCATTGTACAAAACTTTGTTGATCGACCATCGGCTTCAACCTCCTCGGCCAATAGCCGAGGAGTGTTTGTCCTACTTTATAAAGCCTTTATAAGGGCAAAGATTTACGGCAAACAAGGCAATCCGGCCATATGGTTTTATAAACAAAGGTACACGGAGAGATATGTTATATTACTATTTAACGTAAGAAACATTTTCTGGGAAAAATAGTTCCGTTATAGGTTCCTTTTCTCAGGTTATCATGCTAATCATGATTATGTAAGTTCACCTCCGATCTAAGTGGGAGAAAATAGTGAATATTAATTCGGGGGAAATTCCCGAAGTATTTGGCTCTAAAAAACCGAGACTTTCACTTCCTTCGTTGCCGACCAATTATATTCTTGAGATTGCTAGCTTTCGGCTTCACCCAGTCTGAGGTACTAATCCGGATAACCCGGTAGTATCAATCACATAGGTACTCCCTTTACCTCCTAGCCGAACAATCGGGAACGTAGGGGGCAAGCACAGGAGCCAGGCAACCCAGCTTGGCCAGATTTCAAGTCAAATTGATGCATATTGTGGCTTTATAACGATTTATGGGAAGGCAGCGTTTGTATATTAAATACAAATGTTGAGGATATGTTGGGCTCTCCAGAAGTCCCAAGGTAAATGTGCCGAGGTGCCTCAAGGATCCCCCAGTACGGTTTATTAGACACTTTGATAGGTCCGATGTGTTTATTTTGACTCCTGTGCGACCGTTTATAATTTGAAAGTGGCCCATCGTCGGCTTCCACCCCTTTGTAGATGCTACGCAGGGTGTTTCCGCAATAACAAGACAACCCTTAGCCGACGTCTCGGTGCCCGGAGGCGGTTGTGTTAGCGGAAACGAGGCAATCAGATGTGTAGGCTTTATAACTTTCACTTAGTCATAGGAGCTTGACTGTGGGGGCAAGTAATTAGCCCCCGGTGTTTGGAGTGTTCGGTCGTGCCGAGGTGCAGCTCGGCAGGGAAGTTGCCGAACTACGGGTCGGAAAAGATTTTCCGAACCGAATTATTATGCACGGCACCTCGATCAAGAGGATGTCCCGTCTCCTGGAAAAAAAACATGCAAATAGGTTTAAAAGCTTCATAAGCTCGGAAAACGAAAAACTTATGCGAAAACTTTACGTCCGAAGTAAATCAAGTTTTTTGGTGCCAATCCGAAAATTGGTCTTAAAATTAATTTATGCTTCCGTCGTGGTTTAACATGATACATCCGATCTCCAAACTTCAAGCGGGTCAGCCTTCGGCTTCAACCTCCTATCCCGAAGGCGGAGTACTTCCCAGGCTAGTTTATCGAACTAAACTCGAGCGGTTTAAAGAGATACCAGGCTATCTGGCTATATACCCCACACTCGCGTTGGAAAAAGGAGTAGTAAAAAAAGACTTTGCAACGACCAAGAAGAAAATATTTATTAGAAAACGGCTCATATAAATTTTAAGAGCCCCCAGTTAACATGGGTAAAGAAATTTGTTTTTAACAAACAACGTTTTTGAGCATGGTCGAACCGAACAAAAATTGAAAAACTTTGAGCATGAAAGCGACTTAGCTGGTTAATGTGCTCGGTGTTGATGACGTGGTCCGAGCTTGTGGTGAGTTGAGGTTCCAGCCCCCAAGCCGGTCCCGAGGTGCCCGAGCGAAGAGCTCGTCTTGATGAAGTGGTAGTACAACACTGCCGATATGTTGAGGCGAAGCCCCCGATCCAGCCGAGCTGACGAAGCTGGTCGGCTGGTGACGCCGAAGTCACCAGATTAGGTTGGTGAAGAGATGGCGAAGCCCCCGGTCTAGCCGAGGTGACGGAGCAGGTCGGTAAAGTGACGTTGCAGCCCCCATGCCAGCCGAGGTGTCGAAGCAGGTCGGCGTGGTGGATGAAAGAGATTTTACGAAGGGGATGAATTTGGTCATTTACAATTTTCCAGAGGAAGGATGGGTTGTTAGGTTTGTTAGCGAAGTCGGGTGAGTAGTGCTGGAAGAACCAGTTAACCCAAGGCAGGTATGGTTTTTCGAGAAGTTTGAAGGCAAATTTCATGAGGAGGCAGTTGTTTTGGAGAACCAGGCTTTTGATGCCTAGGCCACCATGAGTTTTAGGCTTGCAAATGTTTTTCCAGGCAATAAGACACTTTGCACCAGAGCAGGATTCTTCAGCAGCCCAGAAGAAGGATCTACGAATCGCGTCTAGTTTTTTAATGATCTACTTAGGGAGCCTAAAAACAGACATGAAGTGAGTGGCGAGGGCGTCAAGAGAGGAGGATATGAGAGTAAGTCTTGCTCCACGAGAGAGAAGTTTTGCAGCCCATCCAGTGAGATATTTTAGGAAGCGCTGAATGATAGGTTCGAAGGCCGAGGAGGGTAGGTGCGTGTGGGAGAGAGGGAGACCGAGATAAATTTGAGGGAAGGAGGATAGATCGCACCCGAAGGTTGAAGCAATAAGCTGGCTAGAGTTGGGTTCTGTGTGAATGGGCACGAGGGTAGTTTTGTGGAAGTTGATGGTGAGTCCTATAGCTAGGGCGAATTTGTTGAGAATATCTTTGAGGGTAGCAGCGGCTTCGGGGGAAGCATGAGCTATAATTAGGGTGTCATCGGCGTATTGTAGGACAGAACGTGGTCGGTCTCGGTAGATTGGGTGGCAGAGATGGTCTGGGGAGAAGGCGTGTAGGATCAAGCGTTGAAGCAAGTCAGCGACAATTAAAAAAAGGTAGGGTGATAGTGGGTCTCCCTGACGGAGACCCTTCTTACAGTTTATCCAAGGGCCCGGAGTTCCGTTAAGAAGGATGGCTGTTTTTTCGGAGACAAGCAAGGTCCGGATCCAGTTGATGGTGATGGACAGGAAGCCCCTGGCGAGGAGAATGCGAAGGAGGGAATCCCAGCAGATGGAGTCGAAGGCTTTTCGGAAGTCAAGTTTGAGCACCATGGTAGGAGCTTTCCTGGTATGGCAGGCACTAAGCAGGTCGGCAGCGTAAATGAAGTTCTTGGCAATACATCTACCGGAGCTGAAGCCAGTTTGGTCACCGTGGACTAAGAGAGGGATCAGAGGTTTAATTCTGTTGGTAATAATTGTGGCAAGCGCCTTGGGTGTGCAGTTTTGCAGGGAGATGGGCCTGAAGTCATCGGGGGTTCGTGCTGCGTCTTTTTTTGGGAGTAGGATCATAAGGGCCCGGTTGAAACATTCCATATCGACACGAAGGTGGGCGAAGTCGTCAAAAAAGGGGAGGATTGAATGTTTGATGTTGTGCCAGAATTTCCGGTAGAAACCTGGGCCAAGGCCGTCAGGACCGGGGCTGGCATTCACGTTCATCTGAAAGAAGGCATCTTGGATTTCTTGAGTAGAAAAGGGCGAGTCTAGGTGGCGTAACTGGGGTAGGGGCGCTGGGTAGAGGTAGTTAAGAGAGAACAGCCAAGTTGGGTCATTGGGAGAGCCTAGCAGGTTTTGAAAGAAGTTGTGAAGGATGGCGGCCTTGTGATCATGGGAAGAGAGCTCAATCCCATTATCCTCAAGGATGGCTATGTTGTTTTGGCGGAACCTCTGGGAGACGGAGACGTGAAAGAACTTTGAGTTGCTGGCTGGAGTTTAGTCGGGGGAAGACTATAATATAAACACATCTTAAGGTGCAAAAATAGAATAACTGAATATGGACCGTCGAATCACAGACGGAAGTCTTAGATGGGGCATAACAATATAGGAAAAACAAATTTTGCCTTGTGTTTCTCGGTATGCCGAGAATATTATAGCGGCGACTCGGTGGCGTATGGCCCTCTAAGCCATGTGTAGACGCCAAGGCACAAGACGAAGATCGGGGTCTCGGCGTACCACCACGTACGCCATGCCACGACTCGAAAGCACTCGGCGTATTAAAATAACTCAACATATAGTGGTAAAAGCCTAGTGTTGTTGTGGCCTGCACGGCGAACAATTGCCTCGCGCCACATGGCCATGCTCGTCGCGCTTGACAGCACCGTGACAGTGGTCCGTATAAGCCGAGTGCTGCCTAACGGAACTCACGGCATATATAATACATTTTATTTAAAAGAACCTGAAAACGTTTCGTCTACTGTAAGCCGACGGCCGACAAAATGCACTCGGTTTACATTGGATAATATCCCGCCAACCGCCCAACCAGCCAGTTCGTATGATGAACTATTATTTTGGTTATGTGACTATTGCTACCTAGTTATATGTATGGATGCAATGCTTCGTATGCTGCAATTGATGCTTTTCATATATACTACATCTGTAGTAGCCAGCTTTCCGGATTTTTTCATTCCATTTTTCAGATTTGCTAGATAGAACTGTTGAGAGCTGTGAGTGTGAGTACCAAATAGTAGAGCTTCTGCAAGTTTGGTTCAGTTGAATTATAGCTTTTAATATATTTTTTGACTAATGCCTACTCTTTGTACAAAGAACACCTTATCTCGGTTCCCTATGCTACAATACAAAAATCAGATTTCTGTAGTGAATGTCATGAAGAAGATGACATTATCTATATCATTCTATTTTGTTATTGTATCTCCGTGGAAAATATATATCGACATGTAATATTCAAGAGGCTCTTGTTGCCTAGGGCCTGACTACGCCGCTGGAGAAGTAGATGTGCAACCTCGCTGGAATCCCTACGGTTTATTTAGAATTTTTTTTATGCCAAGCCAACAACTCAGTTTAGTGCTAAGGCGAAAACATCAGACTGGCTTTTCTTTCCTTTCTCCCAAGGCGACTTGGGAAAGCCTTCCTCCACTCGAGCTCCGCCGGCGAGCCCGTGGATTCACCTCCCCTATGCCTGCCGCTCCGGCGGCCGGTGGCGGGGAGGAGAATCCTGGTGTCTCGGCTCCCGCTAGTAGATAGGTAGGGTTTTATCCTCACAGGGACGGTGTTTGGACGGATGGCGATGCTCCTTCTTCGAGTCAGTCTTCCGGGCTCCGATCCTCCTCAAGTTCGTCCGTTGGGACGGATTAGACGGAGCTCCGGCATAGATTCCTGCTAGCTCCTTGGGGCGGCGAGGTTAGGGTTTCTCGTCGTGCGTACGCAACGGCGATGTTTTGTGTTAGGTTCTTTAGATCGATTCAAGGATTCAACGGCGACGACTGCGGCTCCGGGGCACTGGTCCTTAGGGGCACGTGCACGAAGACTTCCCGGCTGTCATCAACAAGGTCAGGCCGACTCCGGTATGGGAGCAGCGACGGCGGCGCGTCGACGGCTCGTTCTGGCGGCGGCAATGGTCTTTCGGTGGTCCATGAACCTCGATGTAATTTTTATTATGTTTGAGGTGCTTTGTACTTTCGGTGAATCTTTATAATAGATCTGATCCTTTTTGCAAAAAAAAACTCAATTTAGTGCTACACACCATCCATCTTGTGGACGAGTTATCAGAACTTTTATTTCTTCCAAGCCCCCCATCAAGTGTGGGTGACCAGCTAGCCTGAAGCAGACTGAAAAATGTACTTATCTAATGTGACTGATATGTAGGCCATTTACATCAACTAGTTCCCCATGTTCCTATTTCAATTAAAGTGGTGTTTCTAGGTAATTGAGAAACAGTAAAACGGGGCGACCTATGCCCCTCCACAGCGATTTGAACTCGTCTGCCATTGGATCCATGTACTGTACGCTCCAGATCTCCAGATCACCCAACCACTCCCGCGCATTGCCTTTTTTTACCACGTCACCGGCTCAACCAGCTCAGCCCAACGTAACCGGGCCGCTGCTCCGCAGGCCAACCTGGACGCTTGGTCCTTAATCGGGCCAACTGGGAAAAGCGTAAACAGGCCCAGAAAATTGGGGGGTGCCACCTTTGTTATTGGGCCCTAGGGCCCAATAACTCTCCATCACTTGGCCTTTTAGTATTTTCTTTGGCCCGTTGATATTAAATTAATTATAAAAGCCTCCCAATCAGTATTAGAACCTTTTATTATTTATTTAACATCTCCGGAAACATTTTTCACCTATATATCAATTCCCGGTATTACCCGGTAAACTCCGAAACTCTTCCGGTAACCACGAAACACTTCCGGTTTCTCTCGAAATTATTTCTAATATTCACGAAACTATTTCATGAATATTTTCTCATAACTCTTACTCCACTAACACTCAACAGATCGTAATTCCCTTAAGCTTGTGACTCTGTAGGTTCGGTAAACCATAAACATGAATGAAACTCCTTTCGCTCAATGACCAATAGCGGAACCGTGGACATCCATATTGATCTCTATGAATACACGAATAATATTCGAGTGGACCTTTGGTTATCATGTGCTATTCTCTTTGCTTCGCAATACTTTACAAAACCCGAAGTGAGATATATCGGTATCCTCTTGAGTCATTCTCATGCTCACTGTACCGGTCTCCTCGTTACCGGTTTTGTTCTTCTTTCTTGTTGATATGTTCCGGCATCCCTGTGACCTAGTCACCTGTGTCTGGCCAGACGATGATGGATGTCGTCACACCGAAAGGGCCCTAAGAATATCTCTCCATCATCGAAGGAGCAAATCCCACTCTTGAGTTATCTAGTCCCTTGTCAAACTTTCTGATGAACCTGAAAGTTGTCGTTATGATCACCATGTTACAAATGATGTTTGAGCAACCCCAAAGTTCATTGTCTGGTAAGAAGAGACTATGATACTCTCATGGCCTAAGAAATTAAAGCATACGTTAACTCTCCGTGTTATATCGATTGACTTGTGACGATAGTATCTCAAAGTATAACAAACAAGTTGGGTCAATTAAATATGATCGTTCTTCCAACGTCATACTCTCAATGTTGTTTTGGGACTATTGTTACACTTAACGATATCCCAAGATCTGAAAAACATGATCAATATGCAACACTTGAACTAGTCCTAGAGGCGAGACTAGGAATCAGGTTTTACCGTTTATTATTCCACACGTGCTTATGAGTTTTTCACTGAATCGCATATTCCAGGATCATAGCAGTTATAGCATAGAATATAAACTCTTAATTATAAACATGGAAATAAATAATACAATATTATTGCCTCTAGGGCATATTTCCAATAGACTTTCACTTGCACTAGAGTCAATAATCTAGTTAGCACATTTTTCTTTTACACCAATGGCAATCCGGTGTTAGTTCATGCTTTGCTTGTGGTATAGACTTCATCTTCTCAAATCTGACAAGTTCAGATCCGAGTGTATCTTTGCATTCCCATGCATATTTCATGCTTCCACAAAAATTCATAATTTGCGTGGAACTAGCTTTGTATGTCTTGAATCACTGGTAGGACCTTTGATTCCTTAGACTGAGCTATGGAGTCATACCAAGTTAATAAATGAACTATTTGATCCATCACCCTCCATTGTTGCTTCTAAAGCGACAACATACTTAACTTTCATCATAGAATTCGCCATGGTAACCTTCTTTGGACCAATTCTAACTTACTGTGTCACCATTTAATGCATTACACATATCCTTTAATTGAAATCGAAAATCACTTGGAGCACTGATGTAGACTTCATCGATGTAACTACTTACAGCGAGTCATGTAACTCCTTACATCAATCTCTTCATTTTCTCCGTATGCGAGAAACATGTCATCTTTCTTACTCTAGTACTTAATGAAATTTTCACTGTTATCCTATGATCAATGCCTTGATCACTTCGGTAACTTACTCATAACTTATTTGGAGTAGTGGACATATCTGGTTTGTTTACATACCATGGAATATGATTAACATAAGTGTGATTAAAATCTCAATTATGTATTTCGCTCATCAGTATTCAGGATACTGATTCTTGCTTAAAACACCTTTCATGTGACTTCGACAAGAATTACTACTTGACGTTTTTCATACTAAATTGCTTTTGTATCTTGTCAATATGTATTTGGCTAACCCCGATTAGGCACTACTATCTCCATAGATTATTATGCCTAATACTAAGGCTATATTGCCTAAGTACTTTACCGAAAAATTAGTTTCAATAAGGTCCTAATTCGTGTCAAGAAATTTATATAATTTTCAATCAACAATGTGTCATGCACACACAGTGTTTAGAAATATTATCATGCTCTCACTTACTTTCTTGTAAATACAAGCATCTTCACTTTCCTCGATGAAATCAAATTATTTGACCATTTCATGAGAACGAAAATTCCAACTCCACTATACTTGCTTCAGTCCATTATATGATCTCTTGAAGTTTGCACACTTACTAGCATCTTCTAGATTGACAAAATTACCTTTGGACCGTATCATATATACAACCCTGGTTCTATTTCCATCTCATGAGAATCCTTTTGACATCCATCTATTATATCTCATAATTGAAATATGTAGTAATTACTAGTTTAACCCGAACTGACTTTAAGCATTGCTATGAGGAGACAATCTCGTCATAGTCAATTCCTTGATCTTGTCATAAACTATTTGCAACAAGTCAAGCTTCATAAAACATTTTTATCTTTATCAGTTTATAGATCCATTACTATATGTTAGACTCTAAGTCTTCCGGAGGGTTTATCAAGTTTTAAACTTGAATTATGTATATGGATACTATGTCGGATTACTTTGGCATATAGCCAATTTCCGGAGTAAGGGCCCATCAACGCTTCTTTGTGTATTATAGATTTATTATTTGCTCAACAATATCTCGTCTGCATACCATGAAGGTCTGCACGAGTTTGCCCAACCTATATAGTTCAGCTGCAAGTTCGACCAAAATCTCTATATCTCATGTAGAGACTTTTGTATCAAGCGCAGTAGAAAAATCCTAGAATTACTTTCAGTGTTTGTTTCCTTTGACCTGATTACGAAGATTTTGTAATCTCATCGAGTTGCACTGTCCTCCCACTCACTCTTTTGCATAAAACAATTTATTTAAAATTTACCGCACTTTGTGGCAAAAATTTTTGCCTCGGCGTAGTGATGGAGGAATAACTAACTAACAAAGTAGCACTTATCTTACTTTGAGAAATAAATCCGTAAACATTTTACTTATGACTTGTATTCCCAAATGTTAAGAAAAGACCAAATGGTCATACCATTCCATATCTTATATGGTGTCAGTTCAACAGATTTGATGGCGCTCTTTTCAATGTAAAAAGCCATAGTCTCTAAAGCATTACATTAAAAAGTATTTGGCAAATTGATTAATGTCATTTTTGATCTCACCATGTCATACATAGTTTGATTACATCTACTCAAAACATTCTACTCTTAGTAACGTTCTGGGAAGTGAAAGCTATAAAATTATTTTCACAGCTCATCAGACATTCGCTAAACTTGTAACTCAAATATTTCTTTCTGCAATCCAATTGTAGAAACACAATTTTTGTTACAATAATTTCTACTTCGTTCTGAAAACCTTGTTGAAACATTTCAAAGGATCCAGATTAATGTCTCATTAAGTAAATATGAATATCTACTTGAGTCATCTTTCAAGATAGATAAATCAACTGCTTGCAATAACATTTATTGAACTACACACATCAATATGCATGTTTCCAATTATTTGAGATGTTGATCTTACCTGCAAGTTGTATACACCTGTTATCGTTCTGAATCCTAACCCCCCCCCCCCCCCCCCCCAAGATGACAATGATTGGAATATCTACGGGGATGACTTTAACTTGAGGAGTTCATGTATTCACTATATGTTATTGCTTTGTTCCGGTTCTCTATTAAAAGGAGCGCCTTAATTACCCTTAGTTTTCATTAGGACCCCGCTATCACGGGAGGGTAGGACAAAAGATGTCATGCAAGTTCTTACCGCAAGCACGTATGACTATATACGGAATACATGCCTATATATGATTAATGAATTGGAGTTATTGTGCGTCGCTCTAGGTTGTGACAGTTACATATTGAATCTCATCTGAATATCCATCGCTACTCCATGCCTACGTTTCAATACTATTGCATTTGTTCAATTTACTATTACTCTGCTGGTTACAAATCTGCTACTATTGTTGTTACTGGTACTGTTACTTTGCTACTGCTGCTATCATATTACTGTGCTACTAATAAATTGCTGCAAGAAAGTGATTTCTCAGGTGTGTTTGAATTGACAACTCAACTGCTAAGGCTTATAAATATTCATTGGCTCCCCTTGTGTCGAATCAATAAATTTGGGTGAAATACTATCCTCGAAGACTGTTGCGATCCCCTATACTTGTGGGTCATCAGTGATTTTTTTTAGATTTTCTTTAGGGAATCTTCGAGTTTGGTTTGGGGCGGCGTGGCGACGGCGCTATTCCAATGTAGGAATAATGTTCTCCCCGCTCTTTCACCGTTCCGTTGGTGTGCTTATCACCAGCGGAGGGCGTGTGGAGCCGTGTCTCTGGCGAGTCTTCTGTGATCCGGTCGGTTTAGGTTTTCGGAGGATCCGTCTGGATTCGGCCGGCTTTTGTGGTCTTCAGAGTTTCTACAGGCCCTTATTGGCGTTTTCTTCTTCGGGGCGGAAATTTGGCTAATTTTTTTTAAATAATACATTTTTTCATTAATTCGGGAAATAATACGTGGTTTTGAAAATTTTCAAAAATAATACACCGTCAGCTTAGGTGAAGCCGATTGGATCCAGTCGGACACGGCTAAGCCGATTAGGATCCTGTCGGCATTGCCAAACCCGACAGCAACTAATCTGTTTCGGCGAAACCAATTAGTACTAATTGGTTTCGCCGAAACCGATTAGTTGCTGTCGGCTTTGGCAATGCCGACAGCTGCATGCAACCATATTTTGCACTGTAATTTTATCCCGCCACCCTCTCCCGCGTCCCTCCACACACCAGCAGCAGGCGCGTCCCTCCACGCACCAGCAAGAACCCACACAACACCGACATCAGCCGCGTCCACGTCTAGCAGAGCAGCCGACGACCAAGCCACCCCCTCCTGACCAGGCTGGAAGTTCGGCGTGGCAGCACCATCAGGATCCCACGTCGGGCTTCGTGTTTCAGTCACACCCACAGCGGCAGGGTCCCACGTCGGGCTTCGTGTTGCAAACACAGCCAGCGGGTATGTCTCTTCATATTTATTCTTTTCAATATCAATTGGGACTACGTATTTCTTCAGTACTTATGTTCCCTCCCGAAGGAGCCTACGGATATCAGGCGTCTATGTCCGGACGCGGCTGATGTCGGTGCTGTGTGGGTTCTTGCTGGTGCGTGGAGGGACGCGGCTGCTGCTGGTGTGTGGAGGGACGCAGGAGAGGGTGGCGGGATAAAATTACAGTGCAAAATATGGTTGCTAATTTGTTTCGCCGAAACCAATTAGTTGCTGTCGGTTTTGGCAATGCCGACAGGATCCTAATCGGCTTAGCCGTGTCCGACTGGATCCAATCGGCTTCACCTAAACCGACGGTGTATTATTTTTGAATTTTTTTTCAAAAGCGCGTATTATTTCTCGAATTAATGAAAAAAATGTATTATTTAAAAAAATTAGCGGAAATTTGTTCGCAGATCACGGCCGCCGGTGTTTCCTGGCCTGCATCGACGACTTCCCGCCACTGCTTCGACAAGCTCATGGGTTTATAAAAGTTTGCTCCGCCGAGGTGGAGGCCCAGAGGCGGCATCGAGCTATGTTTACGGCGCGCCGCCGGTGGATGCAGGAGGAAGAAGACTTTGGTACCCCCAAAGATTTGAACGTAATTTTTTTTTATGTATGAGTATGTTTGTAAGGACCTGTGATACTTAATATATGGCCTTAGGCCTTTTTGTAAATAAAAAGTTCCATTTAGTATGAACCAACCAGTGGTTGGATGGCTAGGAGGGATCAAACCTCAGGTTTGACCTGCCGACAGCGAGGCGCACATGGTGATTTTGTCAATCTTGAAGCTCTGCAACTCCGACCCGGTCTTTAGTAGGCGATGTGTCAGTGCGTGTGTGTGGTGGTGTGAGTGTGTGCGTCTGCGTTGTAATTGGTGTTTCTCAAAAAAAAAAAAAGAGGCTCCTGCATTGCCCCATAACGCCATTGAGGAAACATCCGCTTTCTACACTTGTGTTTCTCATTGTAAGTAGAAAATGGAGTGCAAAACATCTCATTTTATGTTTCTAATTGTACACTTGTGTTCACTAGTAATCGTGTACATGCAATGCACGCTGATATTAGGTAGGATATTAATTGCACGTTGATATTTGATAGGATATTAATTGCGTGTTGATAGTTGGCAGGGTATTAATTGCACGATGTATTTCATGGGATGGTGTTGAGTCTAAACGTGTTTATATCCAGTGGCATTGATGGGTAATTAGAGCGTTAAACACGTTTGGTGCTGGACATTAGGGCAATTTAGACCATCAGATCAACATGATTCGCTGGCTGAGATTATTTTGGTTCTCCACCCTTCGTGCTTGTATAGGGATAATAGATATAGACAACACCGTAAAAGCATGTCAAGTAAAAATACAAGCAAGAGATTTGTTTCTCGGAGAAAATGGAAGTTAACATTTGCTGCCGGGCTTACGATATACTATTACCTTGACATATTGATTACTGTTCCAATAAGAAAGTCGTGAGTGCATGACTATTAGTCTACTAATCATGCAATTTAGCTTGAAGGTGGAATTTAGCTAGGATTTAATCAATTTTTAAACACACGGTTAAGTAATATTATTTGATGCAATCGGTATAACACATAAATATGGGGATGTAGCTCAAATGGTAGAGCGCTTTATAGGTGCATGTATAGAGGCATGGATTGATACTTCCCATCTCCAATCCATCTCCAATCGTTTTTCCTTTCCTGCAGAAAATGAGCAGGGAAAAAGAAGAGAAACTATATCGGAAATTTGGATGCTACAAGGGCTGCTACTCTTGAACGCGGCGGCCGTTCCTACTTGGTTTTGCCGGTCTGTAGATTTAGTCTGTGACTTATTTTTCATAAATATAACATTTTCGGTGTACGTGTGAGGCGGACTAGCTTGACCGCGATCTGGAGTGAAGACTGTTACAATTAAACGCACATGTTTAATTGGAAGGGAATCTTCCCTTGTTAACTGCCATGCGGTTGCCGTCAGGCAACCGACGCGCCTCTCCCTTCGCGTCCCTTTGTATTGTCGCGTCCCTATGGAATGTATATATTGTAACAAATCGAATCAATGAGAACAACTATTCTACTACTTCGTACTTGTCATTTGTCTCTAGCAATTACTTCGAACACGTTATCAGCACGCTCTCTGGCGGAGCGATTTCATCACGGCTTCTCCGCGGCAACGAGGTGTTCCCAGCGGAAGGCGGCGCCCACGCGCGGCGCGCGGCCTGGGAAGCACACGCGTGACCGCGGCTCCCGGCAACGCGTTCACAGGAGCGACCAACGGCCAGCGCTTGGAGCGGCGGTTCTGTCCTGCGTGGCGGTGTGGCGCTTCCCACCATATCGCGTCCAGCGGTGTGAATCTTTCGATCTACTGTTCGGGAGCGATTCTTCACAGGTCAGGGCAGAATGAGAAAGAACAGAGGCCAATGGATTCCCATCGATTCAGTGATGCAAAAAGGAAAAAGGTACCATGCGTTCTTCAATTCTTCTTGCACTGGATCAAGCGACAACTGCCGTTGTTTTTCACCTGCATCGCCAGCGGCGCCCGCGTGCATGCACCTTGGCTAGAGCGCACACGGCGACGCGGCCTTGCACGCATACGGCTGTCCGGCGATGCGTCGACTCCCAACGCGAGGCGCATATGCCTCCCGGTCGGCGGCGTGCATCGAGGTGTCCCCGGCCTCTAACGCGGGGCACGGCTGCGTGGCCTTGACCTCTCAACGCGGAGGCGCTGCGCGGACCTCGACGGATGTATGGCGGCGTCTCCTTCGCGAACCCCGACGCGGGCTGCACAACGCAGACGACAGCCTCGGCGCCCGCGAGGACGGCACCCAACCGCGACGCGGCGCGGAAGACCGAGGCGACGCCACAGCCCTCGGCTTGCATCCGCTTAGGCGGCACCCGAGGCAACGGCCCTCGGTTGGCCCTCCGGCCCCGGAGGCGGCGACGCCCTCCGGCGTGGCTCCCGCAGCGGAGACGACGGCGCTCCCATAGTCGCGGCCCTGGCCGGCGAGCCAAAACAGCGGCGGGCGGTCACAGGATTTCTCCTGGTAGAAAGCGCTCGGGAGTAAAGAGATAGAAATCTTATCTCTTCGCCAGTTTTGCATTTTAGCCTTTGCGGCTTTACCTATTTTCGGAATAGGTCAAAACTTGTGTCTGTTATCATTTTGTGGCTAATTCCTGGATGTTTCGGGATATTGCAGCTTGGTCTAACTATTTGCTATTGATTAGCACCGGCAACGTTTAGGCCATATGCAGATCATCATTTAGCCCATTTTCTGTTGAGTTTTAAAATTTCAGAAATATGTGTATATTGATACTTGACATGTTCAATGTGTTTACCACATATCAAATATTTTAGAACATGTTTTTTACGGTTGAGATTATTTTCTCTCGCATATCAAACTTGCAAATTTTTGAGTTATATCTCCCGCATTATATTTGAAATCACAAGGTAATGAATTAGATCTACTGCTCATTTGCAGACTATCCTCTCTTACCGTGAGGTCTACGTTTTGTCAATCTCGACAAACGATTACCTCCAACGTGAATTTACTTATATTTAAATTGGTAACATACACAAGGTAATAAAAACATGCGCATCTACTGACATTGTCAGATTATGCAGTCTATTACTGTGAGATCTATGTGATCTTCAATGTGTTATGTTCACACAATTGAGGTTGAGAATTTTTCGAGTTACTCATTGAGTATCAAACTTTTGCAATCTTATTATAACATAACCATGATGGTCTTTAATTTATTGCCCGTAAATTAATTATCTCTGGTAACCGGTGGCTAGAGAATTTGAGGCATTCGCCCTCAGTGGCCACCACTGCCCTATCTGGGCCATGGACATCATGATCGCTCTTATGTCTCGTGGGATAATGTGTGCAATCCAAGACCCGTAGGATTCACCTCCTGTTGGAGTCACACCGCTAAGAGAAAAATATGTTGCCTTATAAATCATAAGGCATTATATCGATTCAGATCTCAGCATCTGGTTATTCTGTATGAGCAATTCCTCGGACGCAAAGAATCTCAAGGGGAAAGGTTTGAATCTCACTTCAACCTCCAACCTGACAGCAACCAGGAAGTCAATTGTCCGCATGGTGTTTTTCCATGACCTAGCGACAACATGACTATCCAGCAGTCACGAGACTCTTTGGGTATGGAGAACATGATGGTTGAATATGACTCAACTGACATGTTTGGAGACCATGAATAGTCTCTAAGTCTCCTGCGTGGTCAATATAATTTATGTCCAGATGTTCTAATAAGAACATAAGTATTGTTGTCATCATATATTGTATATCACAATATATTGTATCAGCACTTTGGTACAAAATAAATTGTATGTATTCTATATATACAATCGAGATTTTCATATTGAGAATCTTCAAGTCTATATATAGACTTCTACGGGGGTCAATCTGATAAAAGATAATATGTGCCTTGTGGACATATGCACCACGAACTCTATACTCAGGGAAAGCAAAATGTTTCCACTCTCGTTGAGAGGAAAGGAGATATTTTAAAATCGCTAGACGCTATGAGGTAATTGTTGGCTCAACTAGGGTCATATTTACTATCCCTATGGGTACTTACTCGAGTAACATCGAGGATGCTTTATTGCTTCCCGGTTTAACTCGTATCCTACTAAACTATAGAGGTATCCGTCAAAATAGTTTCCATAGCGAAACTTACGATGACAACAAAGAAGAATATTTTCTATTCACCATATACGGATATGGCAAACACATTATCTCCTTATCGTCTGGATTGTACTACACATACTACAAAACCTGTAGCACATGTTGCGTACAAGATAGTTTTCCAGAATGTCTTGTGCATGACAAACTTGGCATACTCGCCTTGGTCATCGTGACATTGGGTTGAAACAGAAACTATCAGCAATTCCATTGGTTTATGACTATTATGATGCTAAACTCTAACAATGTTTGGATTTTATGTGTACTGCACGTGACACGGGGAAGCTAATTTTAAGGATCGCACACCTTAAAGTCTACGCTGAACCACTCAGACTCCTTGAATGCATCAAGTCGAGGTAAGTGGCTCTTCCCATCCATTGACTAGACTATTCAGGTATCCATGGTATTGAAAGCACATCTACACGATGGTCTTAAGTGTGCTTTATCGACACAAAACCATTGGCTCATTATCCTGAACATCGATTTCAATCAAAATCGAATGGACAATGTTGCAGAATTCTCCTTGTGTGTCTTCATTATGGCCCTAGGATTGAAGTTTAGCTCTCTGTACAATATGTCTAGACTCAAAATGGTTTGGTAGAATCCTTTATCCAAAGAGTTAAGCTCATTGCATTATCTTTACTCTGGAATTGCAACTTACCAACTTTACGTTGGAGTCATGAAGTTTTACACACTCATGACCAAACTGCATAACATTATTCCCCTTTATCTTTGATACATGGAAATCTACCAAGTATTTCCCATCTGCGGTAATTCGGTTACACACCGATATCACCACCCCAGCATACGTCATTGGCCCCTCAACATATAGTTGGGATCTATGTGAGGAATAACTGTATTACCGTCAATACCTCAAGCCCCTTACATGTGGAGTTATTCAAGGCTAGTATGCTGATTCAATGAGAAACATTTCCAGGCATTAGGGGGAGAGTTCAAGTACCATAAAGAATGCCAGGAAATTAGTGGAATGTTCAACACATTTCTGCCTCAAATCCACATACTCAAAGATCTGAACCATGTGTTCAGAAGATTTGCAACACATTGCAAATAATCTGCCAGATTTATTTACTGACTATAAAGGTGTCACACAATCTTACAATCCTGCAAATATATGCCTGAAAGAGTGGAGGTACCAACAAAAACCACTCAACTCCCCGTTCAAAGCAACATGGGGAGAAGTACGGCAATTGTACATCAGGATTCTGCTTCTTGCAAGCAAGGATATCAAGGCCTCTGAATCAGTAAATGCAAGTCAACTTCACGTTGACAGACACCTAATGGGTAGTATACACCCAGTGGATGGGAAACCTCCACCAACCCAGGTCATAGTGCACACAATGGCTGGGACATCGGAATACCCGACTCAATCGCATTGGGAAATCGCGAGCAGTCATCATGGGTAATGATATTTCCATCAACTATATATTGATATATAGATTCTGGAGAAACATATAACCGGAAGTCTACGATTGTCGACATACATTTCTCAACTAGATTGCAAAAACCTTTCAAGTAATTCAGATCCAAAGACCATGGCCATGGCAAAGTGTGAACAACACTCGGACTGAACTCAAGCAAAGGGTATAATCTAGGTAGAAATAATCTTGCTCAATAAAGGGAAGGTATTCACATAAGCAATACCTACACCCGTTTTCTTCTGGAAACAGAATTGAGAACAACAAGGTGGTGAAACATAGAGCAAGTATTGTAGCACAAGGGTTCACGCAGATACCCAACTATTCTTCAGAGGCGGAATCTCTTTCCGATAACTTATATAATTGGCAATACAAAATCATCTATCTATGCAGTTGATAGATGTAGTGATTACATATCCATGTGGATCACTAGATTCAGATTTAGATGGTTCCCGATGGAATCTCACTTCTGAATCGAAATGCAAAATGCAATATACATTGTGTAAAATCAGTAAGCCACTATACGGCTTATTGTTGTCGGTATATTTTGGTACAACCGACGTAGTGAGTTCCTTATTCACAAGGATTACTCCTACATTGATGATTACCAATGCATGTTAAGCATGTGATCATCTAAATGACGGAATTTGAGATGAAGGATTTGGGTAAAACCTCGAGCATCTTCACTCATACATTACGGTACACTATGTTGTCTAGATCCAAAATATATTGGAGAAATTCATTGTGGACAAATCTTATGCATCCATAACTCGCATGGCTTCGTTCTCTAGACGTAGAGAAAGATCCATTAAAACCATGAGTTGATGGGAATGCGATATTGGGACATAGAGTTCCATATCCTAGTGCCATTGGACCCACCACACATAATTGGTTGGGGCTCAAGAATATCTTTCAATATCTCCAAGGCATCAAACATTTTGTCCTAGTTTTCATTTTCAGAGAAATCTGGATACCAATATCATTGGATAGATCGATCAGATCCCTACTATGTCAGATCGTAGACAAGGTTTGTGTTCCTGCTAGGTTTGGTAGCCATCCCATGAAAGTCTTTAAAACAGACCTTAGTGGCTACATTCACAACCATTATCTCTAAGATAATGTTGCTTGTGTTGCCCGGATGCAAACAGGTTACATAATAAGCAATACCACTATATTGCATATCTTGCAAGTCAAATCATGTGACTGATTTGTTTACCAAGCCTCTACCAACTTCTACATTCCAGAAATATGTTCATGGAATTGGTATGTGACGGCTTAGGAATTGGCAAGAATCAGGGGGAGTATCTTCCTGAATTGTTCCTGTTCAAAGCATCATATTATACTCTTTTTCCCTTCATGAGTTTACTTTTACAGGTTCTCATCAAGGTTTTTAATGAGGTAATATCAAAACAAGATCATATGTCATACTTTCTGTTTTCCCCGCTGGGGTTTTTAGGAAAGTATATATGACATATTTATTGTCCTCTAAATTCTATGAGTTTCTCATATTGAGTTAAAAGAAACAATAACAATTGTATATTGCATTATTTTCTCCTTATTTTCCCACTGGGTTTGCAGGAGTTTTAGCAATATATCAAACTCTACTCCTCACATTTTTCCCCACAGGGTTTTTGGAGGAGACTCTTTCGAGTTGATGATACTACATGGACAAGCGGAGATTAGGGGGAGTGTTACAATTAAACGCAAATGTTTAATTGGAAGGGAATCTCCCCTTGTTAACTGCCATGCGGTTGCCATCAGGCAACCGACGCGCCTCTCCCTTCGCGTCCCTTTGTATCGTCGCGTCCCTACGGGATGTATATATTGTAACAAATCCAATCAATGAGAACAACTATTCTACTACTTCGTACTTGTCATTTGTCTCTAGCAATTACTTCGAACAAAGACCTCGAGTCTGTCAACCATTCCGGTAACCGTTACTTTCCACCTCTCGTCGCCCACCAATGCCGGTCTGCATGATTTTTCCAGATTGAAAAGTATGCCGCGACATGTCCAGCATCGTCTGGCTACATACTATTCAACCGAAACCTGACAGAGATCTTCTGCGTTGATCTGCGACTTCTAGGTGATATTTTTGGGACCGCTCCTCCCTCCCTCCCTCGCTCCCGCGGGTGACGGGGGGAGCCCTAGTCGCCGGCCGCGCCCCCGCCTCCCCTTCCCTCCTCTCTTCCCCCGCCGTCGCCACAGGGCGCGCCCGGGCGAAGCCCGGCCGCAGCCGGTGGCGGCGGGGATCTTTCACCTCCTCGCTCGCTCAGATCTGACGCGGGTCGGCGCCGTAGGGCTGGGACGTCGCGGTGCGTGGGCTGCGACGGCGCGGCGGCGGGCCTCGGTGCTGATGCAGCGGAGGCTTGCTGGTGGCGCGGTGGGCTGCGTGACAGCGGTGTGCGCCCGACCAGGCGGCATAGGCGGCTGGTTGGGCTAGATCTGGCGGCTGCCGTGGCGGGCGTATTGGTGTTCTCTCGCGGCGGGCTGGTCCGTGCTGCGGGCGGCGGTGCGGCCAGCGCCGACCTTGGGAGGAGAGGGCCGCGGGCGGCGCGGGTTGCGGGCGGTCGCCCCTGCCATGGCATCGGCTGGTGGGGGTGACGGCGCAGTTGCGGTGGTGGACGTACCCCTCCTCTGCTCGGGTGGAGGCGGTGGCGTCATGGTGGTGGTGCATCCTGGGTGGACGGTGGTGGCGGCGCTCCAGCTCGGCTCCGGCTCTCATGGCCGTCCCACTCAGGATTGCAGGTCGTGCTCGACCTGGGCTGCGGGTGGCCGCCCCTACCTCGGTGCTCGGCTGGTGGGGGTGGCGGCGCATCAGTGGAGGATCTGGCGGGCGTGCTGGCCGGGTTCTAGCTGGATCTGGCGGCTGGACGATGGCGGGCGGTGCGGATGGGCTCCCCGGTGAGCAGTCTTGGCGGTGGGCGGCGGTCTTTGGGGCCCCCTTGCCGGTGGACGGGCGTTCGTTGGTGGCCTTGCGTGGATCTGCATCGGCAGCCGCGGTGGAGCGGCACAGGGGGTGTTTGGTGGGGAGGTTGGCTGGAGGGATGGGCGGCGCTGTCGCTAGGGCTGCCTGTCGCCGGTACGGGGGCGTGCCGGTCATGGATGCGTCCGCTCCACCTCCTCCCCCTTTACCCATTCGTGTGCGCGCGGATGCAGCTCCGGCGATGTTCAAGGCGGGACATGGTCTGCGGTTTCGTCGGTCGGGGGCGTCCCTTTGGACAAAAGCCGGTCACTTTGGCTGGTCGTGGGGATGTCTGATTGTAGGGCGGCGGCCCTGACGGCGGGAGGCGCGGCGTTCGTGGGCGGTGCGTGCGTCTCAGGTGCGGGCGGGCAACCATGGCCACACGGGTGGCGTGGTTGCGGGTGGTTGACGGAGCTAGGGTGCGACGGAGGGGTGTGAGCGCCGGGGTACATCACTTGGCCAGTCCTTGTACTGGCCGACGGTGGCGGCGTCTGTTGACGTCGTATCCTTCCTAAAGGCTCCGTCGTGGCGTTCCCACTCCTTTCGTCTTGCTCCGGGTGAAAACCTGATCTATGGGATCGGGCGGTGGCGACTATCCGTGGTCGTACCCTTCTGGGAGGCACTGTTTTGAAGTCTTGGAGATTCAGTTTTCTTGGATGGGTTAGTGAACGTATCGTTTTCCCTTTCCTGCAAAAAAGAGACGAAACAAAAACTATATGATCGTTTTTTCCTTTCCTGCCGAAAATGAGACTGGAAAAAGAAGAAAAACTCTATTAGACACTACACCGAAAAAGGCTCTCGTTCCGCTTTATATATAAAGCAACGACCACCATACAACCCAGCACATACAACACGACACCAAAACACACACACTCAAGACATGATACAAAAATGCTGATGAACAGCTACAACAGCCCATACAACTCCAAGTAATCGGTAGGTAGGAAAAGAGAGCACCGCTTGAAGTCTCCGGAGAACTTAACCGTGAACGAGTCACCGTGAAGAGATGAAGCCGCGCACGACGAAGCATGTACTCCAAAGCGGCGCCGTCAGGAAGGCACAACACCGGAGCGCCGCCACCGCCCGATTCAAAGATCAAGATTTCCCCTGGAGCAGCACGGAGGACAAAGAATAACTGCGAAGACACCTTCAAGAACGAGACAACGCCTAGAGACGCCGCTGCCGTCGGCCTGGCCCAAGCCAATACGGGTTTTCACCACGGCAAGTACTCTCCACCTCCAAATCGTAGTACGGCCAGTCGCGAGGACACCTGCCGCACCACCACCACCGAACGCCACACTCCGGCCACCACGCTGCCCGCACGGCCATGGCAACCGGCCAGTACCCGAGCCGCAAGCTCCGCCCACGAGCATCGCGGCTCCCACCACCCGGGCCGCCGTCCCGGCATCCGAGACCGCCCCTCCACCGCCGCCATAGCACACAGACGTCACCGACCCGTTAGGCAGAAGGCCCTTCCTTCCTTCACGAAGCGAGCCCCTAGGTAGGAGCGGGGCCCCGCCGGCTAGATTCGGGCAAGCGAAGGTCGACGGCGGCCGCAAGCCTCACTGCAGCCACCCGTCGCGCCCGATCTGGCACCTCCAAATCTCAGCAACGCCAAGGCCGGGAGGCCTCCTGCCTCCCTCCTCGAGGCGCCCCTGCCACCACCGGCCAGCCTCCGACGCGCATCGCGTTGAGCCACCGACTCTGGCCATGAAGGCCCGCCACCGGTCGTCGATCCAGGAACCTACACAAGCAGAGAAGGGAGACCACCACCGCCGCGCCGCCAGGTCCACCAGCCGACCGCCATGGTAGAGGCGGCCATCCACGACCCTTGCCGCCCACAACCCTTGCCGCCTAGAGAAACAGATCGGCTGACCACCACCGCACCGCCCGTCGCGCCGCCGCAGCCCTAGCGCGCTGCCGCCGCCACGCCCTGGTCTGGGGGCGCCGGCCCGCGCTGACCCCAAAGAGCGAGGGGATGAAGAGGCCCCGCCACCGCCGGCGTCGACCGGGCTTCGCCCGACCGCACCCTCTGGCGACGGCGAGGGAGAAGGAGGGAGGAGGAGGGGGAGCCTGATGGCGCGATCTAGGGTTCCCTCCCCGTGGCCAAAGGCAAATGTTTTCATCCCTATTAGACACTACAAGGGCTACTACTACTCGAGAACGCGGCAGCCGTTCCTGGTGGTGGTGTACGTGTGAGTTGTATACGTTTCGTATCAAGACAAATGTAAGACAAGTAATATGGATCGGAGGGAGTAGCTAGCTTGACCGCGGCTGCAGCGAAGACCTGGAGTCCGTCAACCATTCCAGTAGTAACTGTTACCTACTTTTCACCTCTCGTGGCCCACCGTTGCGGTCGCTGTTTGAGTTCGGCGGGGTTGTTGCGGCATGTCCAGCCTCAAATCTTGCAGGTCGACTACTCGCCTGGCTATATACTTTTCAACCGGAAGCGGACAGGGATCTCGTGCGTTGATCTGCGACTTCTCTCCGGCGGTTTCGATGAAGGCAAACACCAGCTAGCCTGTGGAGTGGTTTGTCCCTCTAAGATTCTCGCTTGGAAATGCATTTTGTTCT
This sequence comes from Elymus sibiricus, assembly GCA_039707655.1. Taxonomy (NCBI): domain Eukaryota; kingdom Viridiplantae; phylum Streptophyta; class Magnoliopsida; order Poales; family Poaceae; genus Elymus; species Elymus sibiricus. The sequence continues at coordinate 395,741,586 of CM077674.1, forward strand.
TTACGATGGCCGTGCTTCCAGAACGTACATATTGTATGGATATGATTCGATTCTCGGTTTTCTTGGATCGATTAGTGGGTGTAGTAAGTAAATGTGTATCCATCCGACATGCATGGACGGCAGTGATACGCACAAATGCTGTGACTTCCACGAAGGTTACACTGATGGTGAACAAGCATGGTCCGATTGGAAGAAATCTCTGGGATGCTGTGGTCCTCCGTGGAACCTATCTTAATTTAAATTTAACTGTCTCATCGGATTACATGTATCCACGAAGGTTGCAGTGATGGTGAACGTGCACTTTCATTTTAATTAAATCAGGAGCGAGGGGTTCCTTAATTCGGGCAAAACAATAATCAGGAGAGAGGGTTCCTCAATAACTGGAAGAGCAGTTAAATTCTTCTGATTCGAAACAAATTTAAAAACTGTCATGATCCTACATGCATCTTTTCTAGTCACTTCTCTGGAAAATTTGTGTGAACCCTCGAGTGCACGGCAAAGAATAGTCAATTCCTTTCCTTGTCACTGAACCCCATCGCCCATCTGAACATTTGAGTAGGGGAATCTTCCCAGCTAGCTTGAATACGACCGCACCTACGCTGGCTAGCTATAAGATGAGCCATCAAGCTAGGTCTCTTCCACACACTGTCCTTTGCAGTACGCCCACCACACAAATCAACACCAATAATTTCTACCCCAGGTCGCTCCCGGGACCATCCCGGTCGCCGGAGGAGGAGATGGAGGCGGCTGTCGGCGCGGCGAGCTGGCTTCTCGGCAGGGCACTCACGAAGCTCTCCGACGAGCTGGTCGCCGCGTTCGTGGCCAGCTCCAAGCTCGTCCAAAACTTCGAAAGCATCAAGCGACGGCTGACGTACACGCTGGGGCTGCTCGAAGCAGCCCAGAGCAGGGACATGAGCAACTGTCCTAGCTCTGGTCTGCAGAGCTTGCTGGCAGACCTAAGCAGGATGGCGGATGAGGCCGAGGACGTGCTGGACGAGATCCACTACGTCATGACCAGGACCAGCTCGATGGTACCACCGAGGCTGCCGTCCAGGAGCCTGCCACCCCGTAGGTCGGCGATGTGCTCCATGCTCACGCTCGCGATGGCCGACATGCTATTCGCCACACTGTCGGTAACTGTCTTCAATGCTTTTGTTTTTTTCGCCTACAAAGGATGGTGATTCTGCTGCTGTCAACATCAGTACTAAACCACACAACACAGCCATGCCCAGCAGTGGCAATGATAGCCGCCCTATTTTTTTTTCAAAACGGAGGCATAAGATTTGCCTCATCTATTAAATAAGGAGAGAATGGAGTTTAGAGTTTTACATAACACCCCACGCAAACGGCATGACAATTACTCACACAAAATTACAGTCCCAAGTTTTTTTGCGCCGACAGTAACCCATAACTTTGCTTCTTCAAGAATGGATCCAAGGAGAATAGGCGGTGATGCAAATTTTTGGCGAAATACTCTGGCATTCCGCTCGTTCCGAACGGTCCATGAGATGAGCATGGTGAGGGAGGTCATGGCATGCCGGTTTGGGTTTCGGTTATCGGTCCATTTGTCCCACCACGCGTTGACGGATTCATCAAGATGCCACTCGGAGGTGTTGACGTGATGTAGCCCAAGCTTCTCGATGATAGCTCTCCAAAGCCTAAGCGTGGACCGACACTTGAAGAAGAGGTGTGGCCCTATTTCTTGTTCTCTCTTGCATGGTTGGCAAAGGCCACAGTTTTCCCAACCACGCCTCCCCAACCGACCGGCGGTCCAAATACGGTCTTGTATAGCTAACCAAGCGAAGAATTTAACCTTGGGGGGGGGGGGGGGGGGGGGGCAAGCCTTCCAAACCATGTGATCCATGGGTGAGAGAATCAAACCAAGGAATTGAGCCTTATACGCGGTGGCCGCCGAGTAGATCCCATCATTCGCGTGCTTCCAAATGATATCATCTTCGTCTTGCCCATCAAGGTGGAAGTCATGGACAAGCATCCAAAGTGTGAAGAATTCGCGAATGTGACCAACGGTGACAACGGTGTTGGGATTGATTTTGAGAATCCAAGCTTTTCCCTTGAGAGCCTCCCGCACCTTCCAATTTTTTCTCCTTGAGGCCTCAAAGATTAACGGTGCAATATCCTTGGGCTTCCGCCCAAGCAGCCAAGGAGAGTCCCAGAACGACGTCTTTGCGCCGTCACCAACGGTGATAGTTGTAGAGGCATAGAAAAACTCGAGGTCGTCGTCAGTGCAAGGGTTACCAAAACCCACCCAAGGCTTGTGGGTAGCCTTCCATTCGTACCATAGCCATCGAAGACGTAAATCACGCGCAAACTTGTCGGTGTTGAGTACCCCTAGACCCCCATACTCCTTTGGCCTACAGACCATTTTCCAGTTCACTTTGCATTTGGCTCCCGTTGTCTTGTCCGCGCCGGACCACATGAACGCCCTCTCCAACTTATTGAGGTTGTTGAGCGTGCTTGGCGGCACAATTAGAGGCGTGATTGAGTAAATTGCTTGGGAGGAGATGACCGACTTGACGAGTGCCGTGCGACCAATAGTGGTGATGTTTTGGCCGTCCCACGTGACCAACTTGCCAGCCGCCTTGTCCTCAAGGTATTGGAAATCCACCTTCCTAAGTTGCCAAACAGAGAGTGGCAAGCCTAGGTATTTCATCGGGAAGGTAGCACGAGTTGTCGGCATGCTCTGAAGAATGTGCCCAAGATTAAGATGATTGCATCGGATTGGCACGACAGAGCTTTTCTGAAAGTTGGTGCATAGGCCAGTGACGTCCCCAAAACCTCTCAAGATGGACGCAAGGTTGTCGATGTCCGTTTTGATGGGGGCCAGAAAAACAGCGGCATCATCCGCATATAGGGAGTTTCTCACCATGGGACCTCGCCCACAAATCTTTTGAAGAAGGCCTTTCCGGGTTGCCAAATCCAAAATCTTGTGCAGCGGATCAATCGCGATGACAAAAAGCAATGGGGAAATGGGGTCCCCCTGCCGGAGCCCGGCACCGTGCTTAATGGGGGGGGGGGGCGGGGATACCATTTAAGAGAATGCGAGACGAAGACGAGGAAAGCAGCATGGCAATCCAAGCCCGGAACTTTTCCGGGAACCCCATGCGCTGTAGGAGATCCAAAATGTATTCCCACTTAACGGAGTCAAAGGCCTTTCTAATGTCCAGCTTGAAGAGCAGAGCAGGGGTCTTGCACTTGTGTAATCGCCTAGCAAAATTCCGGATGCACATGAAGTTGTCATGAATACTACGCCTCTTGATGAAAGCACTCTATGCGTTGGAGACAAGGCCATCCATGAGAGGAGCAAGCCGAAGCGACAAGACCTTGGCAATAATTTTGGAGAGAGCATGGATGAGACTAATAGGTCTATAATCAGAGATGCCTTCCGCGCCCTCCTTTTTGGGCAATAGAACAACATTGGCGGAATTCACCCATTGCAGATTGGAGGTGTGGAGGGAGTCAAAGTGCTAGATGACCCTCATGACCGTATGCTTGATGATTCCCCAACACTTCTTGAAGAAGATCCCCGTGAAGCCATCCGGACCGGGCGCCTTATCACTAGGCATCTCCTTTATGGGCGCCCAAACCTCATCTTCCGTGATGGTGTTACCTAGGTCGTGCAAGTCATGGGTCTCGATCCCAAGCTCCTCCCAGTTGAAGTCTTTGTTGGTACTATTTCCCCTACCCATGACCTTGGAGAAGTGGTCATGGATGATCTTCTCTTTTTCCTTGTGCTCAGTCAGCCACCCATGTGCGTGTTTAATCCGGTGAATGTGATTCTTCCTTCTTCTGGCATTGATGCGGCGGTGGAAGAATTTTGTGTTTGCATCTCCGTGCCTCAAGTTTGCCAACCGAGCACATTGACTCTTCCGAGTCCTCTCAAGTACCGCCAAACTGATCACCCTCCGCTTGAGCCTCGAGCGTATGTCACGTTCTTCGGGAGAAAGGGCCCTCGCCTCTTGCGCAATGTCAAGGTGGAGAATCACAAGTAGGGCCGCATGGAGTTGGACCTTAGCCTTGGAGAACAGATTCTTGCTCCACTCTGTAAGCCGGGTCGCGGTTTTTTTGAGCTTGTGGTAAAGGACTTGGTACGGTTCCGAGTGCCCAACATGCTCGTCCCACGCCTAAACCCTAGCCGCCCTATTGATAAGTTGCCATTCAACAGAGTAGCCATGTCCAACAGAATCAAGTCCATAGTTGAGGAAATGAACTCCATATGTGAACCTGTCTCCAACTTGCTCAATATATAGTGCTTCGTCCAGCCCGAGCCCAAGCTCTCCTTTCTCTGTTTTCTCCTTTCTCTCCTCTGTTCTCTTCCCCTTGCTCGAGCTCATCCTCCATTTTTGCCAAGATTTGTCAACATTTGAGGCACCCCATCTATCCAAGTGTTCACAAAGGTTAGCAACTTTGTCCTTTCATCTCTCATTGCTAGATTAGCTCGTGCAATGCTCTATAAGTATAGTGATTTGTGGGTTTTAGTTTGGGAGTAATTATGTGGGAGTTTATTTGATTTATATGCAATTTGAGCTCAAATTAACTTCTTAGTTTGCATATGTGTAGGTGTGGTTTACTTAGTGCCTTCCCGTCCCCGTCCTATCCACCGTCGATCGCCCGCACCGTCCCGTCGCCGGCACCACCTTGGTGAGCCTCTTGTTCTTATCCTTTTTATAAAAAAAATCTTATTTGTATGATTTAGATAGTTACTTGTATAATTTTCTTACTTGTATGATTGTTTGTTATACATAGTGCCATGGTTTTGATATCCGTCCCCATCGGCCCTCGTCCGGTTTATGATTCGGATGTGGTATATTTTCTTTTATAACTATTTGTTGCATTTCGTGTTTATGACAATTATGCCCATCAAGTTGACATAGATATTTTTATCTAGGAGGTATGTGAACCGGAAATTGCAACCGACCCTCTTGTCGAGAAGTTAAATTTAGTTGAAAAAGAAAACGAGTATTTGAAAGAAAAATTGAAAAGAATTGAAGAAGAGAAGATGAAATTGGAGTTGTATGTTGCCGATGTCGTCGATGATCATAAGATCAAGATGGATGCAATGCGCTTGAATATTAGAAAGATTAGAAAATATGCCGTTAATAAAGAGGCTTGGTATCATTATGCTGTTGGATCAATTAATACCATAGTTGCGATTTTGATCGCATTTGTTGTTGCGTTTAAATGCTTTAGCTAGATAGTTTTATGTTGTTTTATGAGAATAAGTGTGTATGAACTTTATGTATGAACTTGTATTAATTTGGTCTTTTCGGTGTTGTGTAATGAAGATGAGTCGGCAATGGATGTACGATGACCGACGCTCTCCCCAGTTCATTAATGGCGTGCATAGTTTTCTGCATGCGACTGAGGCAAACAAGCGGAATGGTTTTATGTGTTGTCCATGTGGTGTCTGTAAGAATGATAGGAATTACTCTAGCTCAAAAGCCATTCACGTCCACCTGTTTACGTTCGGTTTCATGTCCGGCTATAACTGTTGGACCAAGCACGGAGAAAGAGGGGTTCTAATGGAAGAGAATGAAGAAGAAGAGGATGATGACAACTATCATGGGTTCCCTGAATACGATGGTACTACAATGGGGGAAGAGAATGAAGAAGAAGAAGCTGAAGAAGAGGCATCAGATGAGCCCGCTGATGATCTTGGTCGGGCCATTGCTGATGCAAAGAGAAACTACGAAAGTGAAAAGGAGAAGTTGAAGTTGCAGCGCATGTTAGAGGATCACAAAAAATTGTTGTACCCAAATTGCGAAGATGACAAGAAAAAGCTGGGTACCACACTGGAATTGCTGCAATGGAAGGCAGAGAATGGTGTATCTGACAAGGGATTTGAAAATTTGCTGAAACTGATAAAGAAGACGCTTCCAAAGGATAACGAATTGCCCGACAGTACGTACGAAGCAAAGAAGGCTATCTACCCTCTAGGATTAGAGGTGTAGAAGATACATGCATGCCCTAATGACTGCATCCTCTACCGCGGTGAGGAGTACGAGAATTTGAATGCATGCCCGGTATGCGGTGCATTGCGCTATAAGATCAGCCGCGATGACCCTGGTGATGATGTTGAGGGCGAGCGCCCCAGGAAGAGGATTCCAGCCAAGGTGATGTGGTATGCTCCTATAATACCACGGTTGAAACGTTTGTTCCAAAACAAAGAGCATGCCAAGTTGTTGCGATGGCACAAAGAAGACCGTAAGAAAGACGGGAAGTTGAGAGTAGCCGCTGATGGGTCGCAGTGGAGAAAAATCGAGAGAAAGTGGCCGGAGTTTGCAGGTGACGCAAGGAACTTATGGTTTGGTATAAGTGCAGATGGCATTAATCCTTTTGGGGAGCAGAGCAGCAATCATAGCACCTGGCCTGTGACTCTATGTATCTATAACCTTCCTCCTTGGTTGTGCATGAAGCGGAAGTTCATTATGATGCCAGTGCTCATCAAAGGCCCTAAGCAACCCGGCAACGACATTGATGTGTACCTAAGGCCATTAGTTGAAGAACTTTTACAGCTGTGGTACATAAAAGGTGTACGTGTGTGGGATGAGCACAAACAGCAGGAATTTGACCTACGAGCGTTGCTGTTTGTAACCATCAATGATTGGCCTGCTCTTAGTAACCTTTCAGGACAGACAAACAAGGGATACCACGCATGCACGCACTGTTTAGATGAGACCGAAAGTATATATTTGGATAAATGTAAGAAGAATGTGTACCTGGGACATCGTCGATTTCTTTCGATCAAGCATCTCTTAAGAAAGAAAGGCAAACATTTCAAAGGTGAGGCAGATCACCGGAAGAAGCCTGACCACCGTACTAGTGATCATATACTTCATATGGTCAAGGATTTAAAAGTAATCTTTGGAAAGGGTCCTGGAGGACAATCTGTTCCGAATGACGCTGATGGACACGCACCCATGTGGAAGAAGAAATCTATATTTTGGGACCTACCCTATTGGAAAGTCCTAGAGGTCCGCTCTGCAATCGACGTGATGCACGTGACGAAGAATCTTTGCGTGAACCTGCTAGGCTTCTTGGGCGTGTATGGGAAGACAAAAGATACACCGGAGGCACGGGAGGACCAGCAACGTATGCACGAAAAAGACGGCATGCATCCAAAGGAGTATCAAGGTCCTGCCAGCTACGCTCTTACCAAAGAAGAGAAGGAAATCTTCTTTGAATGCCTGCTTAGTATGAAAGTCCCGTCTGGCTTCTCGTCGAATATAAAGGGAATAATAAATATGGCAGAGAAAAAATTCCAAAACCTAAAGTCTCATGACTGCCACGTGATTATGACGCAATTACTTCCGGTTGAATTGAGGGGGCTTCTACCGGAAAATGTTCGATTAGCCATTGTGAAGCTATGTGCATTCCTCAATGCAATTTCCCAGAAGGTAATCGATCCAGAAATCCTACCAAGGTTACAGAACGATTTGGTGCAATGTCTTGTCAGTTTTGAGTTGGTGTTCCCACCATCCTTCTTCAATATCATGACGCACGTCCTAGTTCACCTAGTCGAAGAGATTGTCATTCTGGGTCCTGTATTTCTACACACAATATGTTCCCCTTTGAGAGGTTCATGGGAGTCTGAAAGAAATATGTTCATAACCGTGCTAGGCCAGAAGGAAGCATCTCCAAGGGCCATGAAACAGAGGAGGTTATTGAGTTTTGTGTTGACTTTATTCCTGAATCGCGGCATGAGGGGAGACTGAGTGGAAAAGGCACGCTAGGAAAGGATTCAGTAATATGTAGGGACGGGCATTCTTGGGCCCAAGCACACTACATAGTTCTACAAAATTCCACCTTGGATAAAACGTACACACATGGCGACTTTCGGCGGTTGGTTGCAAACACATCTCATGAATGACGACAGTGTTGGAGATGAGCTGTACTTGTTGGCCAAGTCACCATCTTCGACTATATTGACTTTGAAAGGGTACGAGATTAATGGTTTTACATTTTACACGATCGCCCAAGATAAAAAGAGCACCAACCAAAACAGTGGTGTCCGCTTTGATGCAACAAACACCAATAGGGAAAAGGACACATATTATGGTTACATAGAGGAGATATGGGAACTTGACTATGGACGTGAGTTTAAGGTCCCTTTGTTTCGGTGCAAATGGGTCAATCTGACAGGAGGCGGGGTAAAGGTAGACCCGCAGTACGGAATGACAACAGTGGATCTCAACAATCTTGGGTACACAGACGAACCATTCGTCCTAGCCAATGATGTGGCGCAGGTTTTCTATGTGAAGGACATGTCTACCAAACCGAGAAAAAGGAAAGATAAGGAAGCGAATACATCATACGGTGAGCCAAAGCGCCACATAGTTCTTTCAGGGAAAAGAAACATCGTGGGAGTGGCGGACAAGACAGACATGTCAGAAGATTATGAAAAGTTTCATGAAATTCCTCCCTTCACAGTGAAGACTGACCCAAGCATCCTGTTAAATGATGAAGATTGTCCATGGTTACGGCGCAAAGAGACACACGTGAAGAAAAAGTTTTATACCCCAAGATCCCACTCTGGGATGTGATCGGCTTCACCGTCATCACTTTCTTCTCTAGTGAGTAGCCGAGATAGTCCAGTTTGTACACGAAGTGCATCCAGTTTTTGCCGTAACCCTTTCAACTTTTTAGCACATGCTATGTGGGTGAAATGATGATACCATGCCAAGTTTCAACCTTTTCAGAGTTCATTTGTAGTGCTTTTCAATTTCAGGGTCATTTAGCTCAAAAAAATCATTAAATGCATGAAAAATAGCAAATGAAGTTAGAAAGGGTTGAAATTTGAGGATGTTGGTTTGAATGGTGCATATTGAATGCACAAAAAGTCTGGAGTTGAAATAAGTTTAAAAAAATGAAATGCCTTTGTAACAAATGAGTTTTCGTCCGAAACCTTGATACTTCGAAGGAGATGGTCCAGTTTGTACACGAAGTGCATCCAGTTTTTGCCGTAACCCTCTCAACTTTTTAGCACATGCTATGTAGGTGAAATGATGATACCATGCCAACTTTCAACCTTTTCAGAGTTCATTTGTAGTGCTTTTCAATTTCAGGGTCATTTAGCTCAAAAAAATCATTAAATGCATGAAAAATAGCAAATAAAGTTAGAAAGGTTTGAAATTTGAGGATGTGTCTTTGAATGGTGCATATTGAATGCACAAAAAGTCTGGAGTTGAAATAAGTTTAAAAAAATAAAATGCCTTTGTAACAGATGAGTTTTCGTTCGAAACCTTGATACTTCGAAGGAGATGGTCCAGTTTGTACACGAAGTGCATCCAGTTTTTGCCGTAACCCTCTCAACTTTTTAGCACATGCTATGTGGGTGAAATGATGATACCATGCCAAGTTTCAACCTTTTCAGAGTTCATTTGTAGTGCTTTTCAATTTCAGGGTCATTTAATTAGCTCAAAAAAATCATTAAATGCATGAAAAATAGCAAATGAAGTTAGAAAGGGTTGAAATTTGAGGATGTGGCTTTGAATGGTGCATATTGAATGCACAAAAAGTCTGGAGTTGAAATAAGTTAATGCCTTTGTAACAGATGAGTTTTCGTCCGAAACCTTGATACTTCGAAGGAGATGGTCTAGTTTGTACAGGAAGTGCATCCAGTTTTTGCCATAACCCTCTCAACTTTTTAGCACATGCTATGTGGGTGAAATGATGGTACCATGCCAAGTTTCAACCTTTTCAGAGTTCATTTGTAGTGCTTTTCAATTTCAGGGTCATTTAGCTCAAAAAATAATTAAATGCATGAAAAATAGCAAATGAAGTTAGAAAGGGTTGAAATTTGAGGATGTGGCTTTGAATGGTGCATATTGAATGCACAAAAAGTCTGGAGTTGAAATAAGTTTAAACTAAAGTTATTCACAAACTAGTGATTCACACAAATTTCAAAGAATTCAAATTTGAAAACTACTGGCACTAGCGAAAAGTTTATATTTTTGTGACCTGAAGCAAAAAGATTCACTCAAAAACTCTAAATATTGCCTGTTAATTAGTAGAAACAAAAGTAAAAAAATAAAGCAAAAAACAAAAACAGAAAACATGAAAAACACCTTTAGTCCCGGTTGCCACCACCAACCGGGACTAAAGGTCCTTCTCCCGCCCGTAATTTGGACCGCCGAAAACAGACCTTTAGTCCCGGTTGGTGGTGGCAACCGGGACTAATGGGTAGGCCTTTAGTCCCGGTGCGTGGCACCAACCGGGACTAAAGACCCTTTAGTCCCGGTTGGTGCCACGCACCGGGACTAAAGGCCTCTGGGTATTTAAACTGCCCCCTTCTCCCCCAAATCTTCCTCTCCCTCGCCCGATCGACCAGCTGCTCCTCGACGCGTCCGCTCCCGCCGCCGGCCTCCACGCGACGCCGTCAGGCTGCCCGACCGCGCCCTCGATGTCAGCTCCCGCCGCCGGCCTCCACGCGCCGCCCGAGCCCGCCGGCGCCGCTCTCCTCCTTGCGCCCGACGTCGCCGTCCTCTGTCCTCTGCCGGCCGTCGTCCTCTGTCCTCTGCCGGTCGCCGTCCTCTGTCCTCTGCCGGCCGCGCCGCCGTCCTCTGTCCTCCGCCGGCCGCGCCGCCCCCTCTGCCCGAGCCCGCGCCGGCGCCGCTCCTCCACGCGCCTCCCTCCGTCTCCGGCGTCCTCCCCGCCTCCCTCCGCCCCGACGATCCCGCTTGGTGAGCCTCTCCTCCTCCTTTTGTTCATCTTTTTTTCATTTTTTTAATTTGTTCATATTTTTTTGTGTGTAGATGAATGTTAATTAGATGGATTTATTATGTATTTTTGTGTGTAGATGAATGTTAGATGGATATGTAGATGGATAGATGTTATATTGATGTATGTTAGAATGATGGATGAATAGAAATGTTAGATAGATGGATGTTAAATGGATGAATAGAAATGTTGTTCAAGTGTGGGTTCTCTATAAAAAGAATGGTTGGATCAATGCTATAAAATGTTGTTCAAATTTGCCCATCTACTATAGTTGTAAAAGTTTATTAAATATGAGTAGCATAATAAAATGATAATTATTGCATAGGAATTTGTTTTCATAAGAATTTATTCTCGACGTCGACGATGCCCGGCCCGCATCCTCGTCGTCGACTCGGCGGCGACAACCTGCTTGAGAGGCGCCATGTCCGGGACTGGGCTCCGCCGGGCTGGCACTGGGAGGTGCTACCTTCCGGGGGGCACAGCTTGGTGAGGAATCGGGCTCCCGTCGTCGACCCGGAGCTTCTTTAGTGGCGGTAGCGTGGGCCACTATCGGTGCGGAGGCAGCCGGCCCCCGAGGAGGTGGTACGTCGCCGTGTCAGGGAGGAGGACGAGCACGTCCGTCGCTACATGGTTGCGTTGGACGTCAGGTTCTCCAATACCTGGCAGGTTCTTCAGGGATCTCAACCGAGCTATGATCCTGTGATGGTTCCTTCTCTTTGGGTGTCCACCGCCCGCGCCTCAGGAACCGTGAGTCAACTGGATTATTCGATAATATTCGAGCTGTATTAGTGATGTTATATGATAATATTCGAGATGTATTAGTGATAATATTCGAGATGTATTAGTGATAATATTCGAGCTGTATTAGTGATGTTATATGATAATATTCGAGATGTATTAGTGATAATATTCGATAATATTCGGTGATGCATTAACTGGATTATTCGAAATGTATTAGTTTTTGCTTATTGAATGCATTCTAATTTGAATACTAAATTGTTTTATCTTTCTTCTGGATTAGTTAAGCTATGGACTATAGCGGCAGAGACGACCATTATCAAGAGGATATCATGTTCGACATGATACGCTCCCAAAACCCAGAGATTGAACCAGATGACGGCTCACAATATCTGAACGAGTCCGGTGAGGGAATTGAGGAAGAACCAATAGACGAAGGGCACACAAACATTGATGGCGAAGGAACTGTTCTTCAATTAACAAAGTCCGGCGAGGTATGTATGTATATATATATATATATATATATATATATATATATATATATATATATATATATATATATATATATATATATATAAGGCCTCTGGTGATCATTACATGTATTAATTGATTTGTATATATATATATTAACGAATCTTTCTTCTTTTAGCCCTCCGGATCGAGCAAATCTTCTACAAGGGTAGTACGAGGCCCGGCCAAAAAGTTGCCCGATGGCATAAAGTACAACATCGATGAAATCAAAGAAGATGGCGAACCGATTGCTCCTAAAAAGAATGCGGACAAATTTATACGTCAATGCAGAGTTATTGTTAGGGACCAAATCCCGATCACCGTTCAAGAATGGAATAAGCCAAAGGAAGATCAAGGAGTTAGTTTTGTCGACGAAAGAGGATTTCATATGGTTTGGGATACGCTCATGTCACATTTCACCCTATCAGAGGATTTCACAGATCTCCAACGGGAGAAAGTCAAGAAGTGTGCTCTTAAGAAGATGGCCACACAATTCCAGACTTGGAAGAAAACATTATGGGCCAACTACATCAACGCAGAAAAGAAGACTCCAGAATTCACTGGACCACTAGAAAAGGTAAAAGATCACTGGGACTTATTTGTGGAGTTTAAGGAATCGGAAGCAGCTAAGGAACGGTCGAGGAAAAACAAGATAAATGCAGAGAAAAAAAAGTTTCACCATGTTCTGGGGCCAGGTGGCTACAAGACTGGGTTGCCTAAGTGGGATGAATCTGAGGAAAAGATGATTGCTGCAGGGGTCACTCCACAAACAGTGGGTTGGCCCGACAGGTGCAGGACTTGGTTTTATGCGCATGGGGGAAAGTTGGACCCAAAGACAGGGGAGATTATTGAACAGGCAAGTCTTAAAGAAGTCTCGGATGCTTTACTTGAAGCAATAAAAGAGGCTCGAACGGGGGCGTTCCAGCCCGAGAGAGAGAACGACGAGCTTACACGCGCCCTCAAGAATCCTGAACACCCGGGACGAACACGAGGCAAAGGCGTTGTTCCGTGGATTGAGGGGTTTGCGGAGTGGAACGACAGTTACAGAAGCCGTGCGAGAAAGAAGAAGCAGGATGCAGACCGGCTTCAAAAGGTAGAATCAAAGAACGCGGAGTTGGAACGCGCTTTCATGCGGCAGCAGGAGCAGATCGACACAATTAGCCAGCAAAGGGCGTCTCAGTGGCAGGAGCAACCAGATCCAGCATTGGATAGTACCATCCCATCTATGCCGAAAAGCAGCGTGGGTTCCATGGGGGTCCCGGCCGATGATGCACTGCTGGCTCGCTACCCCGTGGATGATATCCAAGAGACGACAACTTGTGAGCTACACATGAAAATGAAGAACATATCCATGAAGGTGGCGGACGGCTTTGCTTTACCGAATGCACCTGAAGCAACCATCCACGGCAATCCGATTCCACCTGGCTATGCTCGTGTCGGGGTGGATGAAGTTCTGTCGGGATATGACTCACTAGAGCTTGACTTTTCTGGAGGTCAAGGGGAGAAGACACTGGGATAAGCCATACATGGTCTCATTGTATGGAGAAAGGAATGCATCGTGTTTCCAAACTCGGTGCCAAGGCCACCGACTCCTCCTCCAAGTCCGCCGCGTCAGCCGACTCCAACCCACCTCGAGACGGAGCACAGCGCGAGTCCGCCATATCGATCTCCGCCGCGTCAGCCGAATCCACCCCACCTTGAGACGGAGCCCAGCGCGAGTACGCGATATCGATCTCCGCCGCGTGAGCCGACTTCAAAGCGGAAGAGAGCACCAAAGAAGAAACCCGAGCCTCCTGCCAAAAATAAGTTAGCTTACGAGATGACTGAAGAGGAAAACAATGGGGTTGTGGATGCCCAAGCACTACTAGGAAAAGGGCTGCTAGTGGCGCACCTGTTTTCGCTACTAATGGCGCACTACAGGTGCGCCACTAGCACCACGCCATTAGAATTTTTTACTAATGGCGCATCACTGGTGCGCCATTAGTATCTGGTATACTAATGGCGCACCATGCAGTGCGCCATTAGTATAGCCCACGGTGCGCCATTAGTATGCCTCCCAGGGGCCATATTTACCCATGTGCTTTGGCATACTAATGGCGCACTGGTGGATGATGCGCCATTAGTGTGCTCTGGCTTACTAATGGCGCACTATGTGGTGGTGCGCCACTAGTATGAATATTAGGGATTATTTTTTTTTGTTTCTGATATTTTCACATGTTACAAAATATATTATTTGACAGAATATAGCTAGCACCACACAGCAACAGCAGATTCATCGAATACAATAGAAGATTAGTGTCCGAATACAATTCATCATATTAGTCTCCGAATTTAAAATACCGAACAAAGTTAGAACATTACAAGTCTCGAAACCGCGAGTAGCGAGTTTGTCTTCACATTACAAGTCGATATCGATCATCTAAACTACCATCACATAGAAGAGAGCTGCGGTCATCACGATGAGCATAATCGCGATGAAACTGGTCTTCATCCGGTTCCTCCAACGCTCCCTCCTCTCTCCCGCTAGATAGCGCGCGTATCTAGATTCCGCCTCCGCCCTAGTGGTGTACCCTTTGTAACTGTTACCGCTGAAACGGTGAATCTGTGTCCTACACTCCTCCCAGTCGTCGTAGACTCCGGGAACCCTACCCTTGTACACGACATACGACGGCATCTCTATGCACTAGCCAAACAAAACGTTAGTACCAATTCACAGACAATACATAAGCAATATATAAGTATGCAACAAAAGGATCGGAAGAGAAAAGCAAGACATTAATAGCATCGATTACATCTAAGTTGAACGACTGTCCAAACCAAAGAGACATACAAGTTCATCAAAGTTGAACGACTGTCCTCCTTGACGGTGTGGAGCACGTTCGGGCGCCGGTCCTTCCGTTGCCTCTTCGGTTGGCTGCCATCTGTGCGTGCGCTGCCATCATCAGTGGTGGCATCCTCGGCGGCACCATCAGTGGTGGCATCCTCGGCGGCACCATCAGTGGTGTCATCCCCGACGCCACTAGGGGTTGTGTAGTCAGGATCGGTGTCTTCCGTGGCGTCCTCATAGCGGTGAGGTTGTTTCTCCATCTCCTGGGACAGCTCCCAGAATTGCTTGCCGCCCGAACCACCGACCTCATCGTTGTGGGCCATGTTTCGCTCTAAATAGGAAAAAAGTTGGGTCAAAAAGTTGGTTATTGTCAAGGAACAAGATCATGGTCTCATCATTTAGGGTTTGTCGACACCGAGGCATCCTAAAAGCTAAGCTTTTATCATTTAGGGTTTGTCGACGCCGAGGCACCCTAAAAGCCTAAGCTTTCATCATTTAGGTTCTTATCGACACCGAGGCACCCTAAAAGCTACTTAATTAAGTACTAAGATACCCCGGCCCATGCATTAGTAGCAAGTACCCCATATGTCCGATTTTTAGCAAAGTCATGCTAAAATTCACGGAAAATTTCAGCATGACCTTTGCTGAAAATAGGACATATGGAGTACCCGAATTTGCCGGAACGGAAGTTAATCGACATTCCGGCAAACTCAAGGGCCTCTCGGGGTACCTGCAAAATCATCACGACACGATGGTCGGAGACAAAACCCAGCAAACTAGCACCACAATGTGCCTCTACTTTCATATGGATGAAAAGGCCACAGACCATATGGTCCTCTGCTTTCATATGGACAAAAATCAGCTCAACTTATGTGAGCTTCCATTCCAGATCTAATAGGTCACCCAACAAAAAATCATCAATAGTTTAGCAAGTCTGTACCCTCAAGAATGAACATATAGCAATATCTGTTGTCCCCCCATAACATACGGAAATCAAAATCAGCTCAACTTAGATGAAAATTGCCTTTGCTGCATGGAATAGAACATTGTTAGCTTAATCAGCCTACGAACCAAGACCAACTTCAGCAAGTAGGAACCATGGATTGATTATAGTCCTGCACATTTTCTACAAGAGATTTCCATTTAAACAGACACGCATTACAGGAAGAGTCAATAATACTGAGTTCTCTACTCACCATGAAAAAGGAGAGAAAGAAATACAAGAACTTGCAGAGGAGGAGGGCAGAGGAAGGAGGAAGGAGGAGAGGTACCTGGGCGGGCGCGGCCGGTCGCTGGAGGGGTCGGGGTCGGGGTCGGCGGCGGCGGCGGCGTCGAAGGGATGGCTCGAGGGCGTCCGAGCTCGTCCGGGTCCTCGTAGTCGAAGAAGAAGACGGCGGCGGTCCTCCTGGGCGCCTCGGTTGGTCGTGGGGAGGCCGACGGCCACGTGCTTCGCGGGTCGGCGGCGGTCGTCGTCCTGCACCCCGTGCCCGGACTGAGGTAGAGGCGGCGCAGGGCAGGGGCCGACGCGGGGAGGCTGTCGGCGACGGCGAGGTCGCGGAGGCGTCGGCGATGGCGGAGCTGCAGTGGTGGGGGGCGCGGGGGCGGCGGCGTCGTGGGTCGGGGCAGCGCGCGGGGGGGAAGTGGATCTGGCGAGAGGGAGGGACGAAGGGGTCGGGCGAGTTAGAGCTAGGGGGAAGCTTACTAATGGCGCACCCCCGAGCGGTGCGCCATTAGAAATCTTTTTTTTTATAGCAATGGCGCACTCCTTAGAGGTGCGCCATTAGAAAGCTTTTTTTTTAGATAGCAATGGCGCACTACCCGAGCGGTGCGCCATTAGTATGTTTTTTTATTATTATTTTTTGTTGCTATTTTTTAATATTTTTTTATAAAAACAGTAATAATTTTTTATAAAAACAATAATAATTTTTTTATTAATATGAAAACATACATAGATCTAGCAAGGCCATAAAAAGTGCATGTGCACGTTGTTGGAGCGAGGGAGAGAAAAAAAGTAGATCTACAACATAAAGATAGCTTTCCCCTTACTTACCTATCAAAAAAAGGTAATTTACCAACCTAATTTTGATGAATCTATTGTGCAAATGAGGTGAGGAGGAGGAGGCAGCCGACACAATCTTGGAGGAGGAGGTGGAGAGAATGAAGTGGGGAAAGTGAGTGTGTAGGTGTGGCTGTGCAAAATATCTAGCTGGTCCCAGGTTACTAATGGCGCACCACCCATATATGCGCCATTAGTAACCCTGGTTACTAATGGCGCACCAGCTTGAGATGCGCCATTAGTAGTTTTGCAAAAAAAAAAAAAATAGTAGTGGCGTACTGTGTTGGACGTGCGCCATTACTAGTTAAACTAGTAATGGTGCACTCTTCCCTGGTGCGCCATTAGTATTTTTGGAAAAATGAAAAAAAAACATTTGTCACTAATGGCGCACCGTGGGTCTGGTGCGCCATTAGTGTCTACCACACTAATGGCGCACCAACTCATGGTGCGCCATTACTATATAGTAGTGGCGCACCACATGTCTGGTGCGCCATTAGTAGCCATATCATCTATAGCCCTTTTCCTAGTAGTGAAGTGAAGGCCCATTTTGCACCGAAACCGCCCCCGTCGCCGAAGGAGAAAATACCTGAGAAAGTCGTACAACACTTTGTGGATCTTGCTAAACCGGCAATGGAGAAAAGGCGATCAGACTATGAACGCTCTATTAGCAAGTCATATTATCAACAAAAAAATCAGCAGTCGAGCCTTACAGGTAGTAATAAAAGCGGGAAAATTGTTCCCCAGCTCGGAGAACAGGTAGTGCAATCGATCCCCCTGCTCAAGGTGAGTACCGATAAGGCGGTAACCGATGCTGATAGAGAGATGGCTAGAGAGATGGGTATCACTGTTGAACAACTCCTAGGCATCGAGGAAGTCCCCACGATGGATCCGAAGGAACTAGCATGGAAATATGTCCCCGGGAACCCTCTGGTCAGGCCTGACGAGGTGGAGCTTCTATCAACGAAAATGCGCAGATTGCATGACTGGTACCTGAGAGAAGTAAATGCTGGGCGAGAGAGCCTCATGGTGAAAGTCAAGCTAGAGCATTACTACCATGGAAACGATGTGTGGATTGAATTTCCAGAATTTTTTCAGTTATTCAATCAAGACGCACTCGACAAATCTCTCGTCGGTTGCTATTGTCTGTAAGTGATTTCTTTCTGTAATTTAATTCTCTAGCTCAGCTCGTTCATTGCCTGTAATTATCCTCACTATATTCTTTTGTGTGGTATTATGCAGAATAAAGATTTTTGAATTGAAAAGAGATGGAGTCTATGGCATTGGGTTCATTGACCCAAATACCGTTAATGAAAATGTGTTAAATAACCACAAACAAGACACAGAGAATAGCTTGCTAATGTTTTTGAAGGAACTAAATACCAGACCAGAAATACTTTTTCCTTACAACTTCAGGTGAGTGTTACTGTCTTGTACTACAAATTCTATTTTTGCTTACTCGATGTTAAGTGTAGTTGATGAGTTATGCATGCCCGCTTATACAAACGTGTGCACAGATTCCATTGGATCCTGCTAATTATTAGAGTTGACGAGGGAACTGTTGAAGTACTGGACTCACTAGGTAAAGACTCTGAAGAATACATCAGCCTATTTTTGATACTCGACAGGTAATTTCAATCATTATCGCACTATGTCGGCCTCGTTAGTTCATTTCCTGATATCAAGTAATTAATAACTCCTTTATTCATTTTCTTTGCCGGGCAGGGTTTGGAAAAAGTTCATCAAAGAGGTTGTCGGTGAATGGAAACCACAGCTGAAATGGCGACGGTCCAAGGTAATTAAGTAGTACTAGCTACGCTGCGCATCTCTTTAATTCTAGTTTCAATACCATTATCATGCTTGATTATTATCTGATTGAATTCTATTCTCGTAAAGTGTATGAGGCAGGAAAAGGGGACTAACTTATATGCATACTACGTTTGCGAGAACATTCGCTTTATGACCTAAAGGAGCAGAGATGCAAGACATCTTTGGGTACGTAAACACTATTCACAATTTTTTTTATCATGATCTAATATATATACACACAACTAATATATTCATATTGATCTCCTTCTTTAAAGATGGTGGAGATGCGGGATAGGCTCCTACCAAAGGACCGCATACGAGCACTTCAAGAGGAAATGGCGGGATTTTTGCTTCAGCGGGTCATATCTCTCGACGGAGAATACCATTTCACCTAATGCCTGCATGTAATGATCTGCAAATTGTAGGAGAAATTGTATATACCAAATTGTATATATATATGTGTATGCATGGTCGTACGAGAAATTCTATGATATATGATTGGTTCTACGAGAAACTCTATTATATATGCATAACGTGTACAGTATGTAGTAGCGTAAAATATGTTTGAAATGAAAAAGAATTAAATGGAAAACACAAAATGAAAAGGAAAAATAAACAATAAACCCTAAACCCCTAAACCCCTAAACCCTAAACCCTTAAACCCCTAAACCTTTAGTCCCGGTTGGTGTCACCAACCGGGACTAAAGGTCCCAGGGATTTAGTCCCGGTTGGCCCCTGGCGCGCGCTGCCGGCCACGTGGCAGGGATTTAGTCCCGGGTCGTGGCCAACCGGGACTAAAGGGTGGGGGCCTTTAGTCCCGATTTATTAGTCCCGGTTGGTGAACCGGAACTAAAGGCCCTTCCCAACCGGGACTAAAGGCCGTTTCTCCACTAGTGAACCGCGCTCACTTGTGGCACGTATCACCCTAAAAACCTTTCTGTTCTGCCTCTTGTTGGCCCTGGGGGTATAGGAAAGACAACTTTCACCCAACACTTGTGTAATGATAAAAGGATCGAAGCACACTTCAGTGTCAAGATTTGGGTATGGGTTTCAACCGATTTTGACGTGGTTAAGCTAACCCAGCAGATCCATAGCTACATACCTGCAACTGAGAAAGAAGATTCCGATTTTAAGAATGAAACGTCCAATTTAGACCAACTTCAAAAATTCATTGCAGAGAGACTGAAGTCAAAAAGGTTTTTAGTTGTCTTGGATGATATTTGGAAATGCAATAGTGAAAGTGATTGGAATAACCTGTTAGCTCTGTTTAGAAAGGGGGAAATCAAGGGCAGCATGGTTCTTGTCACAACTCGGTTTCCATTTATAGCACATATGGTGAAAACAACTGATCCAGTAGAACTGAAAGGTTTGGAGCCTCATGTCTTCTTTGAATTATTCGAAGCATGTATATTTGGTGATAGCAAACCTGCAGATTATGAAGATGGCTTAATTGATGTTGCAAGAGATATTTCAAAGAAATTAAAGGGTTCACCACTAGCAGCCAATACAGTTGATTGGTTATTGAATAAAAACATTTCTCAGGAATATTGGGTTGGAGTTCTTGAAAAGAATGAGTGGCAAAATGCAAAAGGTGCTGATGATATTATGCCATCTCTAAAAATTAGCTATGATTACCTTCCTTTCCTTCTGAAAAAATGTTTTTCATACTGTGCCATCTTCCCGGAAGATTATAAGTTTTACAATTTCGAAATTACTAGCTTTTGGACCGCGATAGGTATCCTATACTCTAGTTATCAAAATGATAAGAATTACTTAGAAGAACTAGTAGACAATGGTTTTCTCATGAAGGGAGTTGATAAGTCTGAAGATGAATACTATGTGATGCATGATCTATTTCATGAACTATCCCGGAATGTTTCATCACAAGAATGTGTGAATATAAGTAGCTTAAGTTTTAGAGCTGATAACATCCCACATTCTATTCAGCACTTATCAATCACCACAGAAGATATATATGATGAAAGCTTTGAAGAAGAAATGGGTAAACTGAAGAGCAAGATAGACATTGGAAATTTGCGTACTTTGATGATATTTGGATTACATGATAAAAGAATAGCTAATATCTTAAAAGATACATTTGAAGAAATAAAGAGTCTCCGAGTTCTGTTTATAGCAATGAACACTCCGGAATCGTTGCCAAACAAATTTTCAAATCTTATCCACCTCCAGTATCTTAAAATTAGATCACCCTATCGCTTGAAAGAAATGACTTTACCTAGCACATTGCCTAGATTTTACCACTTGAAATTCTTGGACCTTAAAAATTGGCGTGGTAGTCAAAAAATGCCTAAAGACATTAGCCGCCTTCTGAATTTACGCTATTTTTCTTCTTCCAAAGAACTCCATTCCAATATTCATGAGGTCGGAAAGATGATGTGTTTACATGAGCTAAAAGAGTTCCGTGTTAAGAAAGAGAGTACGGGATTTGAATTGCGAGAGCTGGGGGAGTTGAGAGAGCTTGAGGGTAAACTCAGTATATGCAATCTTGAAACCGTGGCATCCAAGGAAGAAGCTAGTGAAGACAAACTGAAGAACAAAAGAAATCAGAAAGAGTTGAGATTAGTATGGGGTACAAAGCGCTGGACTGTAGATGATGATGTTCTTGATGGTCTTCAACCACACACTAATCTTAGGGTGCTTGGCATTATAAATCCTGGTGTTGTTCCTTGTCCTAGATGGTTGTGTGGTGACGTTAGCACAAAAAGGTTGGAGTCTCTTCATCTGGAGAGTCTTTCTTGGTGTCCTCTTCCAGCTTTTGAGCAGCTACCACATCTCACCAGTCTCATTATGAAGAATATTGCCAGAATGCGTGTGTTCGGGCCTGGCTTTAGTGGTGTTACAGAAAGAAGCTTCATGCACCTGAAGACACTTGAGTTTGAGAATATGCCAGAACTTGTGGAGTGGGTCGGGGAACCTAATAGCCATTTGTTTTCAAGGCTTGAGAGCATCAAGCTTGAAGGTTGTCCCCTTCTCACGCGGTTTCCCTTCTTGGAGTGCTCTGACTGTTTTACTAACCTGTGTAGATTTCGCATTGCTAACTGCCCTAAACTTTCTCACTTTCCTCCCATGCCTCACAACAACACATTGACAGATATGCTTGTGAGAAATGCTAGCTCAGTGTTGTGGTACACAACAAAGGAATTAACTATTAAAGGGTATGCCGGTGCTTTGGCCTTCCACAATATGGATAAAGTAGAGGTTATGGAAATTACGGATGTGTCACACATTTTGTTTTCAGACCTCCGAAATCTAAATTCGTTGAGAAGTGTACATTTCAAGAGATGCAACATGTTTTCTGCAGAAATGGCTTCAATTCTCAATTCAGTTCAGAATCTTCACATAGAGGATTTATGTATTACTGGAGAATTGTTTTCAAAGGTTTTGAAGTGTTTCCCAGCTTTTTCCCAATTTACCATTAGAGGGTGTGAGGACCTTGAACTTCCGCTTGTGGAGGATGGAGGACTCTTGGACCTCAAGATGCTCCAATCATTTACAGGACGTAATTGTGGGAAGTTGTTCTCTCGGTGGCCCAAGGGAGAAGCAGGTGGAGGAGCACCTGCCATCAAGCCTTTCCCTGCTTCCCTCAGGGAACTTGATATTTTCTTCGAGCCAAGCATGCAGTCAATGGGTCTGCTCTCAAACCTCACGTCTCTCACCAGTCTAAGCCTGGAGAGTTGCAAAGAATTGACAATGGATGGGTTCAATCCTCTCATCACGGTCAACCTCAAGAAATTTACCATAAATGCTACGTATTATGAACAAGAGAACATGTTTATAGCAGGGGATCTGCTGTCAGAGATTGCAAGGAGCAAGTTAATGCATGCAGGTTCATTCCAGCTGGAAGAATTAGTGGTCGATAGCATCTCGGCAGTGCTTAATGTTCCCATCTGCAGCCACCTTGCCGCAAGCCTCCACAGATTGCAGTTCAGTTATGATCAGTGGGCGACAACCTTCACGGAAGAGCAAGAGCAAGCGCTGCAGCTCCTCACCTCCCTCAAACATCTAGAATTTCGATATTGCGATAATCTGCAGTCCCTCCCTCAAGGGTACGTGGTCTTTCTTCTCTCAAGAGGCTATAGATATCCCATTGTGATAAAATGCAATGCCTGCCGCCCAAGGAGGGCCTCCCCACTTCACTGGAAACACTAGACGTGTGGCTTTGTAGTCCTGAGCTAATTGAGCAAGCCAGAAAACTGAAAGAAAGTGACCCATGGCTTTCTGTAGAAGCACCAGGTACGTAACCCACCCTCATCAGTCTTAATTTGATGATTTGAGGTGATGCCTCCCCATATGCTTCTAAGACCTGATGGCCTAAGGCCTTGTACAATGCTAGGTGCTTAGGGAGGTGCTTAGAAAAATAAATCGGGTTTTCTGGAGCACCAGTGCTTATTTCTATAGGAGAGACGCCTAATTAAGCGTCTACCCTGTACAAATAAGCACCGGTGCTTAAAGAAACACTGGTTTATTTATCTAAGCACCTCCCCTAAGCGTCTTGCATTGTACAGGGCCTAACATGGTTTCAATTGCAGGTCTATACTGGAAGGAGCAGCGAGAGAGAGAGGGTGCTCGCGCACGGGGGATCTGCGAATCTTCGCCGGGGTTTCGGCTCCCCCCCCTCTCTCTCTCTCTTGACCATCGCCACCGATGGGGCACGAGGGCGTGCTAGAGCGGAACGATGGCGTCCAGCGCAGGGATGGTCGCGGGGTCGCACAATTGGAGTGCGCCGGTCGTGATCCGCCCCCAACCCTGGTACACCCCTCTCTCCCTCAGCGCCTTAATTTGTTGTCGGTGCCATTCGTTCGAGCTGTTCGTGGGCGCGCGTCGGTGGATCTAGGTCGCCATGTTAGGAGGTGCAACAGCTCACATTCCCCTGAATCCTTAGGGATTTGTGGTGCGTTGGGCTCCTAGATTTACCAAATTTGTTCCTTCATGGTTGTTGCGTTCAGAAATGATTACCGATTAGAAATGCCAAACAATAAAAATCTGACGAGTTTGTCTGTGCCTGCTCAATTGGCATGATTTCCCTCTTAGCTTAGTTTATATGCTGTCTACAGACACAGGATGCAGATTTCATGCTACACAGCACTTGAATTATATTCTGAAACTTAGAAAGGCAATTTTCAGGCCACTAAAACCATCATGAGAAGAAATATATCTATTGCAAATATCTCTTTAAAAAAGTAAATAACTTAGCACATTCTGCACACACATTACCCAATTTACAAAAAAGGTAATCCAATCCAAGCCGAACATGTTTTTTACACAAACGTGCTCGATAAAATAGACAAGCAAATCCTCTGACAGCTCATAAGGATTGCATGTACATGTTCTCTTTCGCGGATGGGGCAAATGTCTTGTAGATGTAAGCAGCCATAAATCCTCCTCATCTCAGGCAATTCATGTTTCTCAAGCTGATCAAGAATTAGCAATCTGGGAGATGTTATTCACTGACCCCAACTGTTCCTTTCTTTCAATGGTAACACTCATGTTAAGTATTCACTGGTTGATGAGCCTACGTTACCTGAACATCGTGTAGTTCATGACATTAATTCCTGATTTTAGGATCCTAGTTTCAACTTTAAGTAGCCAAGCAGATGGTCAATTCTTGCTGTTCGATTATGTATGGTGCTGACCTTGTCTTTATCTCACTGATGCGGTGCAGGCAAACAGCATGCAAAAGGTGTGAACAGGCAGCTGGTCTGCCAAATATGTGGCGACGCTGTAGGCGGTTCGGCCAACGGTGGCGTCTTTCTTGCCTGCAACAAATGTGCCTTCCCAGTCTGCCGCCCTTGCTATGAGTACGAATGCAAGGAAGGGAACAAGTGCAGGTGCCAGACTAGATACAAGAGGCTGAAAGGTTTGTTTCCGCAATGGCATATTGCAATTTGCATGTAGCAGCTGCATGGTTTCCCTTTTGTGAAATGCCATCAAGTAGGAATTCGCTAGCTGGAATATTACGGTAATATACTGCAATCTTTACTTTTTCGAACTATAAGCAGACCTGAATAATGGATCATGTGACAGCAGGTTTAATCGTTCTGTTGTTAGCATGATTTGATTCTGCAAACTGTGCCTCATCTGGAAAGGAACAACACTTCTGATGGTAGGTTTCTGACCATTCCAACGTTGCAACAGTATCAAATTCAAAAGAAGGTGTGAGGCAATGTTTTCTGCATGTGTGGAATATGATCCTAACACTCAAATTATGAACATTGCAGGTTATGCTCTTAACTTTTTCGTCATAACATCTGCAACCAACTCCCGATTCCGCAGATTGTGCCTTCTTGTTCGATGAACAACCATTGTGTTAGTAGCCTTCTTCTGACCATTCCAATGTCGCAGGCTTTATGTCCACAAAATAATGTTCTGTTTATGATCTTTCTTCTCTCAGGAACATCCTGAACATGTAGACGTGTTCGTGGTCGATCCAACAAAAATCGTGACACATACTATGTGGCGTTTGTTTTTCGTTGGTATTTAGTTTGCAATATCAAATAAGAAAGGAGGTATGAGACACTATCTTTGTCCTGGCATTTACTATTAGGCAACTGTAAGATTTTCTTCAGGTGTGAAATATGATTCTATTGACGCATTGCAGAACATTGCAGGTTAAGTCCTTAAATTTCTATGGCTCGTTGGCCAAATCATTTGTGCAGTCATAGTGGGCTTCCTAGTGATTGGATGGCTTGTGTTCCACGAGATTAACAATCTGGGTGGAGAATCATTACCTAAATGGTAAATATCTAAAGCATCATTCATCCTATCGTTTATGAGATCCTTCCTGTTGGCTTCATACAATATTAATAAACGATGATGATCAGTTCATAGTATTGGTCAGTCTACCATCTCTGTTTTCTGACCACAAGTATTTCACTCTCATTCTGCAGATAATTGCAGTCAATGGTGGATTCTCGCAGTTAGTGGCTTTGAATTCAGAACAATTGCAACCAGTCGTGTATTCTGAAGCAGCTGCACTGACCACAATTCCGAAAGGTCAGTTGGTCATTATTTCCCTTAAAAATTGAAGTGGCTATCCCCTATGCCTCGGCTCGATTCTTGGACTCGCATTGCCTTGACTTGTGAACTTGGTATAATCGTCCAGGTTTTCCTCCCAACTTGCCGACCAAAACCCACAAGAATTCATGACTACGACTGCTCTGGACGCTATAGGTGGCACAATCTGCCCCTCTCTTGTTTGCGAAGAATAGATGGAGCAATTGCACTGGGAATTCGGTCAGCAGGTCCACCGTTAAGCAAATTAAGGTGCTTTACTGCTATATGCAACAGTATTTTATTTTTCTTCCCATGAGATCATCATTGCCTTAATTCAGTTTTTATTTTTCTTCAGTCCATACGGAGGAACGACGGCCTTGCTGTGGCCGCTTCTCCCTGGGTGGCGAACCAGGCCTCCCTCCCTGACGTGCTGCGCTCCACAGCGTGAGACTGTATTTATTACCAACTCAAAATCGTGACTGTGCATATACATTCATCACTTCTTGTACCTTGTCCATTTTTTTCACCTTAATTACTTCATTACTCAGATTCCGCAGGACAATTGCAACCAATGGTGACCGGTGAGCTCTTGCGGTTGTCAGTTTTGCATTGAGGGCATAGCTCCTTGATCCAAACAAAAACAACAATGGAAGCACCTGTCTTTATTTTCTAAAGCAGCAACTCCACAAAGGTCAGCTGGGCATTCTTTCAGTCAAAAGTGTCAATTACCTGTGTCATGTGTTGTCCTTTAGATTTGCATCACATTGACTTGTGAACTTGGTGTAACTGTCCAGGTTTTCCACTAACTGCACTCCCTAGTCCCTACTGGCAAAGCTAAACTCGAAGGAGTCTTGATTCATGGCTGCTCCGGATGATTGGTAGTAGTAGCACGATCTGTCTGTGTTCTCCCATATGCCATGCTAATCAATGGAGCATGTGCGCTGGGAATTCGTCTGGCTCGCCATGAACTAAAACAAGGTGCTTTACTGATACGCAATAATATTTTGACTACTTCCCAAGAAATAATCAGTTCCTTTGTTAATTCAGTGCCCTATTTTCTTCAGCTCACAAAGGTCCACAGTCATCCAAATGTATACTCTGAAGCTTAAATTGGTGGTATCATATTCTGTCTCCAGGACTCCGAGATTGATGCTGGTATGTAGTACCTGTTTTGACATAGTTGACTTCCTATGCTTTGATTTCAATACTGCCGTTAACTCATGAATAGATTGAATCTTACTTGTATCTACTTTTCAGCAGTGGCAAATGCGTTGATGTGCACACAACAAAACCTCAACGCCGGTGACGTACACCGACCCATGATGTCCCACTGTCGACGGCGTGCTCGCCATTGTCCTCCTCTTCCTACACACGGAACCGGGCCACCCACCTGTTCCTCACCGGCGTGCTGCGCTCCACAGGGCTGGCTGGTGCTGGCACTTGCTCGATTGACACTGACCCCATCGTCTGCCTTTGGTTGGTGTGCCCGCCTGCTAGCTACATGCTCTGCTACTCTCATGTAGTGTCAACTTGTACGTCGACCTCGCCATCTTGGACTCTGGCACAACATGTTCTCATGTCACCGGTGTAATCTGAGGCCGACACCGAGCTGCTGTGAGTTGGGCCAATCCACCATGAATCGAATGAAGGTAAGCCGATACGCGACAATATTTCTTGTGCTTTCCGATGAAATAATTGCCTTGATTTGAGTTATTTTTTTCTGTCTTCAGTCCCTACAGTTGGAACAGCTATCTGATCATATATTCTGAAGTTCAATGTGGTAATTTACACCGTGTCCAGGAATCCGCGGCCAATGCTGGTACGTATGAGTTTTGACGTAAATGACTTTTTAATGCTTTGATTTCATCTGAAAGATTTCAGTACAGCAGATCCTGCTGTTAGCTTGTGAATAATCTGAATTTTTCTACTGCCAACTAGCAGCCTAACCTGTTCTGCACGTACTGTACCTTACAGCGGAGCAGCAACTGTTTTTATGTGTACCGCATACTCTATGTCCACCGCGCCCTCTGCCTCTTGGTGTGCCTGCCCGCTTTCCAGCTGCGTCGCCTGCTCCTCTGCTTACTCCATACCCTACGTCGACGATCAACCTCGCCATCTTCAACTCCGGCAGCGTAATTTGAAGCCGGCACCGAGTGACTTTTAGTCTCCGTGTTCTTGGAATGGATCCCTTAATTGTGGAGAGGGTTGCTGGTCATCCTCCACGGCCCGATGTGATGTACCTGCACCATCGTATGATTAGCTCCAGCGGCAAGAAACGGTATACCTGCATCTGTTTACTGAATGAAATGACAAACCTGAACATGGGTCGTCATCTTCCTTCTAAAAGACGATGCCATGATTCATCGTGTAGACGATAAATGTATCGATGTATGTAACACCAAGACAGGAGAGAAGGTTCGGATTATTTTGGCGACGCCAAGGAACATGTCTTGTTTGAACAATAAATGAATATCATTTCTCTCATAGTTTACAGGAGAAGTCCTTGGGGAGCCGTTCTTGAACTACATATTCTTCTCTGTTCACATATTTACGCAGATTAAGGCAAGTGTTATTGCACTAGATTATTCTTCTCTGCTTACATATTTAGGCAGATTATAAAGCAACTGAATTAATACAAACTGGAGAGTTACTTTCCATCCTACTAGGTAGCTCTGCTTCTAGGTTGTTGTTTTTTTTTTTTTTTTTTTTTTTTGCGAAACTGCTTCTAGTTTTTGTTTATAGCATAGCAAACAGGATCGGAGCTTCCTCAAACCTCATCATTGGCGGCTGATTGATCCCTAAACGCAATTAATTGGTATTAATTGCCTCAATTAATATACACAATATAAATGGGGATGTAGCTCAAATGGTAGAGCGCTTAGTGCTTTTAAGAGGCAGGGGTATCGATACCTCCCATCTCCAAATTCTAAATCGTTTTTGTTCAGCTGGTCGCTTTTTTTTTCCTTGTAGAAATTGATCCGAAAAAAGGTCACGTTATTGGTTTTTTTTGTCTAGCGTTGTATGTTGGAAAGATTGGGCTGCTACTTAGGGATTGTTGGGCTGGAAGATGGAAATTTCTCAGCCCACGTTGGGAGGAAGTTTTTCTCTATTTTGAGATCTCCCAGAGAGGACGAAATCACTAATTGAGGAGTACTCCTTTCAAAGATCACTCCCACCTCCTCAGGTTGTGACAAGTGGCGCACTGCATGCGCGCCACTTGTCGCAACCTGGGAGTTTAACCTTTTTTTGTCCATCCGTTTATTCAAAACGTTTTATCTCTTAAACCGTGCGTCCAAATCTCGAACCGTTTTCACCATTGAATTCCTCGCGTTGAGATCTTCAAAACTAGATCCCATGTTGATAGGTTTTTGAAAGATCGTGGATGTCGCCTAGAGGGGAGGAGAGGTGAATAGGCGCTTTAAAATAATTACGGTTTAGGCTTGAACAAATGCGGAATAAACCTAGCGGTTAATTTGTCAAGCACAAAACCTACAACAACTAGGCTCACCTATGTGCACCAACAACTTATGCTAAGCAAGATAAACAACTAAGTGATAGCAAGATATATCACATGAAACACTATGGCTATCACAAAGTAAAGTGCAGAAATAAAGGGCTCGGGTAAGAGATAACCGAGGCACGCGGAGACGACGATGTATCCCGAAGTTCACACCCTTGCGGATGCTAATCTCCGTTTGGAGCGGTGTGGAGGCACAATGCTCCCCAAGAAGCCACTAGGGCCACCGTAATTTCCTCACGCCCTCGCACAATGCAAGATGCCGTGATTCCACTAAGGGATCCTTGAGGGCGGTCACCGAACCCGTACAAATGGCAACCCTTGGGGGCGGTCACCGAACCCGTACACTTTGGCAACCCTTGAGGGCGGTCACCGGTACCCGTCAAATTGCTCGGGGCGATCTCCACAACCTAATTGAAGACCCCGACGCTTGCCCAGAGCTTTACACCACAATGATTGAGCTCCGAAGCACCACCAACCGTCTAGGGCGCCCAAGCACCCAAGAGGAACAAGCTCTAG
The DNA here is from genome assembly GCA_039707655.1 of Elymus sibiricus. Taxonomy (NCBI): domain Eukaryota; kingdom Viridiplantae; phylum Streptophyta; class Magnoliopsida; order Poales; family Poaceae; genus Elymus; species Elymus sibiricus. The sequence goes on from CM077674.1 coordinate 395,771,310, forward strand.
TGTACCAAGCACCCAAGAGTAATAAGCTTCTCAACTTTTCACCACCACGTATCACCGTGGAGAACTCAAACCGATGCAACTAATGCAATGGCAAGAACACACGAAGTGGTCAAGTCCCTCACTCCCAAATCCCACCAAAGCAACAAAAGCTATGGAGGAATATGAGAGAAAGAACAAGGAGAACACCAAGAACTCCAAGATCTACATCCAAGGGGTTCCCCTCACATAGAGGAGAAAGTGATTGGTGGAAACGTAGATCTAGATCTCCTCTCTCTTTTCCCTCAAGAACTAGCAAGAATCATTGGAGGGATTGAGAGATAGCAAGATCGAAGAAGGTCAACAATGGGGGGCAAACACGAGCTAGAAGGATAAGGTTCAATGGGGAAGAAGACCCCCTTTTATAGGACATCCCGAATCCAACCGTTACAGCCGTTTTTGCACTGCAGCGGTACAACCGCTTGAACCACCGGTACAACCGGTATTCACGGGTTCACACTGCAGAAGTGCCCCAGGCGGTACAACCGGTGGAGCCACCGGTAGTACCGGTCGGCCGAAGCCAACCAGGAACTACCGCTCCACCACCGCCCAACAACCACCTCTCATACAGAAGGGGTTCACCCCATAGCGGTGGTTGGGGCGGTGGTTGTGCCGGTGCAACCGCCAGATCAGCGCTCCTGTGGTGGCTAAGTCCGGAGCGGTACAACCGCTCCAGACACCGGTAGTACCGGTTCGCCTTAGCCGTCCGGGAACTACCGGGCCACCACCGCCCAGCCACAGCTCCAATACAGAAGGGAGTCCGGTAGTGGAGCGGTGCTGGGCCGGAACAACCGGTCAAGCGGTACAACCGCTCGGTACAAACAAAAACACTGCCACAGAGAACAGATGATACAATAAAACCTGAACTGCCACAACTTCTACAAATGAGCTTCGAATTGAGCAAACTCAAGCTTGTTGGATATAGTAAGAAGAGGCAGTAGAAAAATGCCAATGATATAGAGATGTGAAACCTCTATGAATGAAGAACCGGCAAACACTCCAACATCGAAAACATCATAGAAGATGCACATGAACTCCGTTTTCGATGAACTCGAGCTTGTCATGAAGATGACCAAAATCTCTAAAACTCACAAAGAGAAACACGAAACAAGAACCAAGAAAGATGATGCAAGGATGCAATGGTTTGAGCTCTCTACGAACGATACGATCAAGCTACTCATACAAGAGCCCCCCTTGATATTACGGCAATCAATCCTATAACCCGGTCTCCCAACTACCACCATGAGAGCGGTAAAATAGAAAACCTATCAAGGGCAAACCTTTGCCTTGCACATAGTCCACTTGAGCTAGATGATGACAATCTTGACTCCCTCAAGTTGGACCACCTTTCTTGATTGCGCTGGCTCGATGAAGACTAGTTGATTGCTCCCCCATACTCCACTATGGGTGAGCCACTCTTCGGCACATCTTCGCAAGTCCATTGCCACCACAATGGACGGCAAGCTTCAAGCTCTTGATCTCTTCGTGATGCACCTCTTGAACTTGCACACCGCAAACTTGATGACGATCACCACTTGATGTCATCCTCCATGGGTTGAATGAGATCTTCCTCTTGATGCAAGCCCATGGAAACATATCTAACCCCACATAGAACTCTCACGTAGACAATGAGTTAGTACACAAAGCATAATGGACAATGCTTACCATACCATGGGATCACTTGATCCCTCTCGGTACATCTTCTACGCTTTGTGTGTTGATCAACTTGAATCACTCGTTGTACTTATTCTTGATCAACCTTGAATCTTTCCAACTCTCTTCATTAGGATGATGTCTTGAAGGTAAACATGAATGTTCACACAATCTTCTTCTTCAAGACATGCTTGCAATAGGCTCAACACTCACATGACCAATTTTTTAATAAATCCTTCAATAGCACATTGGTCAACACATATTTTTCTTCTAATAACCTTGAAACCAACAAATGGTCTTCAAGCAATGCCTATGGACAAACCCTTTAAATATAACTCAAGGCAACTATTAGTCCATAGAGATTGTCATCAATTACCAAAACCAAACATGGGGGCAGCACATGTTCTTTCAGTTTTGACGAGCTTTTTTTTTCACGAAAAAACCGGACAAAAAAACCGAACAGGGAGCACTTTCTTTTCCCTTTACGAAAGAGGCACAACCATGCCTCTCGCGAAAGCAAAACCGTGCCTCTCGTGGAAGCAAAACCGTGCCTCTCGCAGAAGAAAAAGAACAGAAAACGCGTTTTTTTTTTCGTTTCCGAGAGGTACGGCCGTGCCTCTCACGGAAGCAAAACCGTGCCTGTCGCGGAAGGAAAAAAAACAGAAAACATGTTTTTTTCCGTTTCGGAGAGGCGCGGCCGTGCCTCTCGTGAAAGCACAACCGTGCCTCTCGCGGAAGCAAAACCGTACTTCTTGCGGAAGGAAAAAAAAGAAACTTTTTTTTTCGTTTCCGAGAGGCACGCCTCTCGCGAAAGCAAAACCGTGCCTCTCGCGGATGAAAAAAAACAGAAAAATCGTTTTTTTCCGTTTCCGAGAGGCATGGCCGTGCCTCTTGTGAAAGCAAAACCGTGGCTCTCGCGGAACCAAAAAAACGTGTATTTTCACGCAAATTTTTTTTTTTGAAATTGTTTTGGTCCAAAAGCAAAGGAAGACTGTTGGAAAACCAAAAAGTCGAAAAAACCGGGAAAAATCGTATAAAAAGCCGAAAACGCATGCGGAAAAATTAAAAAAAAATCTGGAGGGAGTGTCCAGAGCGCGACACGTGGCGGTGGCTGGGAGCGCACCAAGTCGCGCTCTCAGCCCACCCCAAGTGATCGTTGGGAGGCTTCGGAAGGAGCGCTCGTCAACTAGTTGCTCTCCAGAAAGGAAGTTGAATGTCTAGATATTTATTATCACTTGTCTAAAAAAAGATACTTATTATCACTATCCAGAAAATAGTTATTTATTATTTTGTTCTAAAATATATATTCATTAATTACTCTGTTTGTTAGGTTTGACCAGCACGAAATTGATATTATTATATCTATTTTGAAATATGTTCCTTCCATAATTTTTTTCCAATCAACATATTTCCCAAGCAAAAATGTTCTGAATGTTACTTTAAATACTTTGCTTTTATATTGTAATTTTAAGGAGTATAATCCATGGACAAAAAAAAATTCTAGTCTATTGTGAGAAAGGTCTTTCTTAAGAGGAAAGACATGTCCAACCCAAAAACAAATTAAATCGTTTTCTATGGTTATTATACAACCACAAACGGATGAATATATCATTTCAAATGTTCCATTTGTGCTAAACTGAAGACCTATTTTCTATGGTTATTTTTTGGGGCATTAAGCAAATATTTAACCCTAAAGCTTAGCAAATTCATAAAATCGGTAAATTAAGTTGTGCCACTTAATTTATTATAATCTTTTTATATTTACTGGCATCTAAATATCTAAATATTCTTGCGGAGTATTCTAGGGCATGTGTCTAATAATACAAATATTGTGAGAGGGCCTACTAGAGTACCGGACTATTAAACTTAGGAGTGACTCGGACATGCATGTGTTTCAGCATGACGTGACATGTCTTAAGCTTCGCCTACCTCAACCTAGCCGTCGGGCGTCCGACCAAATCATTAGATCGCAATGTCCATTTCTACGTGATCGAGCCAATCGAGGGTGAAAGCCTTGCATGGTGACTATATGTAACACCCCCTGTATGTAAGCACAGTGATCATCTTCTGATCATGCCAAGTCATCTTCATTTGTGGTGCTTGATCACTAGGAAAATCATATTTCATTTCAAACTCCACTTTAAGCCATAATTCAAATTCTAAGTGAATTAAAAATTTGCTCCAATATGAGAACTAAATAGTTCACAATTTAGTAAATATTCCATAACTAATTGTGTTAAGGAAAACAACATCACTAAAATTCATAAAAAAAGCCCCTGAAGATTCAAAACAGTGCCAAACAGCCCCTTTCTAGTGCTTTTAAATATGAATCAAATTCACATGAATTCAAATGTCTTCCAAACTTTTTGTGGCAGTGGCAAAAATCACAAAGAATTTATGTGTCCTAGTCCCACATTTTTAGAAAGTGATTTGGTAGCTCAAATTATTCCTAAACAGTCTCTCTTTTAAAATGAAAGAGAAAACAGACAAGGAAAAAGGAAAAACCCAACTGTGCACTAAGGCCCAAAGCTACAGTGTGTGGCCCAGCCCACTCTACAGCGTCGTCTACCTGCTCCCCCTCCGTGTCACCGCGCGCGTGGCCAGGGCGCGTCGGCTCCGGCCACTGGCCGCCACGGCGACGGGCAGGTGGGCGAGGGGATAAGGCCGAGCCTCCCCTCGAGCCCCTAGACGCCTCCAGCCACCCTCCTCCCCTCTCCATCGCTCGCTCTCTCCTCTCCACCATCGCCCGAGCGCCACCGACGGCACAGCGCCGCCGTAGCCGTGGCCAACGAGCCCTCCTCGACGCCTCTTCGTGTCCCACCGCTCCGCCTCGACGCCGCGCGTCGTTTGCCCCAACCGACGCGCCTCGGGGAGCTCTACGACGACCGGATCAAGCTCGTCAGCAACCTCATTGTCGCCAGCGATCTCCTTCCGCCCCGGTCGACCTGCTGCTGCTAAGCTTTCACAGAGCCGCCGTGTGCTCCCTAGGTGAGCTATGAGCGTCTTCCCCCCCCCCCCTTATTTGCGATCGTTTTGTTCCCTAGCCGTCGTTCTCGACGTGGCCGAGCTCAACGCCGCCAAGCTCGTCGCCGGCAACGTTCCGGTGCCCAAACGCTCGCGCGTCGTTGCCCATTGAGCTCGCACGCACGCGTAGATCACCCCTACCCCTTTAGTTCGAGCTGTTGCGCGCGGCTGCTGCTAGTTCACCTTCACCCGAACGCCGCCGCCGCCTCTGCTCACCGCCGGCGCTTTTCCCGGCAACCTCAGCTCCAGCTGGTGCCTCCATCCGACGAGGCGTCGTCCGGCCGTTCGAACGCGCCCGGCCGCGGTCCAAATGGGGCACCACAACGGATTTCCGGCGAAGCCCGAGGCCCTCCGCCACTTTTCGGGTCGCCGGCGGCGAAATTCCGGCGCCGCTGACGTGGTACCGCTGGGGCCCACCCCTGGGTCACTGGCCGCTGGGTCCCGCGGGCCCAGTTGGTCCAGTTGACTGGTCAACGCCGCTGACTGGGCAGCCCCAGTCACTGACCAGTGGGACCCAGTTGACCAGTTAATTGGTCAGCTGCTGACCCGCTGACTCAGCTGGCCTGGCCCACTGTCAGCCTCTGGTGCACCGCTGGGTGCACTGGACCGGGTGCACCTAGCATTTTCATGTGTATTTTCGAAATTTATTTAATTTCCAGAAAATCCAGAAAATCATTTTAAACTTTGGAAATTCATATAAAATAAACCGTAAATCAGATGAAAATAATTTATATATGAAAAATGATCAGAAAAATTCAACGAATCCGAATATGTCATTTGCACTCATGTTAGAATCCTCTAAGATGATGAACATGGAACTTTAGGCCTGTTTCTGGCAGATGAATAGTGCCTGACTACCGGTAATTAATTCCAGTTTAATTCCTACGTTAACTAAAATGGTTTAGAGATGTATTAGGTCACCCATGCATTGCATTTTGCCCTGTCATGCTCTGTGATTCCATTTGTATGCTTTGTATTTATTTGTTTCCTCCCCCTCTTCTCTCCGGTAGACCCCGAGACTGACGTGGCCCCTGAGTATGACTACGTCGCAGACGCCCAGCCTCTTTCAGCAGAGCTTCCAGGCAAGCAAAACCCCTTTGATCATTCCTATATCGCCCATTCTTTCTCTCCCATGCTTGCATTAGATTTTGCTACTGTATTTGATTGCTCATATTCTGATGCATAGCCTGATTTTGTAACTTGTTGTTGATACTTTACCTGTTGTCCTATATGCTTAGTATAGGTTGGTTAGTGATCCATCAGTGGCCTCACAACCTTGTCCGTGTTGCCCTGCTTTGCTACCGGAAGATTCGATCAAGGTGATCGACGTGCAGAGACCGACACAGCACCGCACACCCCTTTAGTTGTCCGACTCTGCAGAACTACTATCGAGTGCCGAGGGTGATACCTCTTACATCACTCCTGATGATATCTGTGTAGCGTAGCTAGTCGGTTGTGGGTTACCGAGGGTGATTCCTCTTTAACCACCTCCGATGATGCCTCTGTCGTGCAACCCCTCAAGTGTGAACCCATCAAGGGTGATTCCTCCAAGTTCACCTTGACGGATACATCGAGTGGGAATCCATCGAGGGTGATTCCTCGGATTTCCTCCTTGATGTTATGAACACACGGTTGCATGTTTTTACCTCAGTCCCTTGTTGAAGTCGGGTCGACCCCGAGGGGTACCCGCGAGAGATGTGAAGTCGGGTTGACCGTGAGGGTACCCGCGAGATAATTACGTGGCACGGCCGGGCAGGCAGACCGCCCCAGGAGAGGGATGGACCTGGCCCTTGCCTTAAGTCCCGTTTTTCTATAGTTGGCAATATAAGCATTCTCCTTGCAATTTACCATACAAAACATATAGATTTCATTTAGATTAGTTTCAATGTCATCCGTGAGAATGAATACTTCAAACCAACTATTTTTATGTGACAATTACTCACACCCTAAGAATAGATAAAGCTCATTATATAGTTTGAGGGCGGTCAAGTCATTACAATATTTAGCCATGATTCGATCATGAAAAGTATGCATTGAAAATTAAGGTGACCAACTTTATTGCAAAGTTCACAAGTAATAGGATAAAGAGAACATAATTTTGTAGCAAATTCATCTATCACTTTGAGCAAAAAAATTGGTTCTATCATGTTTATGCTTCTTACAAAATCTATCATCCCTATAAGGCATGTCTTCACAAACTTTATGCACTTCACAAAAATTGACATGCTTATAAGAAATATTTTTGTTATGACTAGTGCAATCATCTTTAGTATTTTAGATATTCATAGAATTCATACTAACAACAATGCAATCATGCTCATCATTCAAAGATTTTATGCCAAACATTTTATTGAATTCTTCTTCTATCAATTTAGCACAATTTTCCGCTCCATCATTTTCAAGAATAACATTATAAAGACGAATAATATGAGGCAACCTCAATTCCATATTTTTTTTGTAGTTTTCTTTTATAAGCCAAACTTAGTGATAAAACAAGAAACTAAAAGATTCGATTGCAAGATCTAAAGATATACCTTCAAGCACTCACCTCCCCGGCAACGGCGCCAGAAAAGAGCTTGATGTCTACTATGCAACTTTATTCTTGTAGACTCGTGTTGGGCCTCCAAGCGCAGAGTTTTGTAGGACAGTAGCAAATTTCCCTCAAGTGGATGACCTAAGGTTTATCAATCCGTGGGTGGCTTAGGATGAAGATGGTCTCTCTCAAACAACCCTGCAATCAAATACAAGAAATCTCTTGTGTCCCCAACACACCCAATACAATGGTAAATTGTATAGGTGCACTAGTTCGGCGAAGAGATGGTAATACAAGTGTAGTATGGATAGTAGATATAGGTTTTTGAAATCTAAAAATAAAAAAATAGCAAGGTAGCAAGTAATAAAAGTGAGCACAAACGGTATTGTAATGCTTAAAAACAAGGCCTAGGGTTCATACTTTCACTAGTGCAATCTCTCAACAATGCTAACATAATTGGATCATATAACAATCCCTCAACGTGCAACAAAGAATCACTCCAAAGTTCCTATTAGCAGAGAACATAAGATAGAAATTGTTGTAGGGTAGGAAACCACCTCAAAGTTATTCTTTTCGATCAATCTATTGAGCCATCCCTATAAGTGTCACGAACAGCCCTAGAGTTCGTACTAAAATAACACCATATGATACGCATCAACCAACTCTAATGTCACCTAGATACTCCAATGTCACCACATGTATCCGAGAGTTGATTATACGATATGCATCAAACAACTTCATAATCATAGTATTCAATCCACACAAAGAACTCCAAGGAGCACCCCAAAGTTTCTATCTGAGAAAAGATAATGAAAACGTGCATCAACCCCTATGCATAGATTACCCCAATGTCACCTCGGGAATCCGCGAGTTGAGTGCCAAAACATACATCAAGTGAATCAATATAATACCCCATTGTCAACACGGGTATTCATATGCAAGACATACATCAAGTGTTCTCAAATCTGAATATTCAATCCGACACTAACGAAACCTCAAAGGGAAAAGATTCGATTCATCACAACAAGGATAGAGAGAGAAGAAACACCATATGATCCAACTATATTAACAAAGCTCGCGATACATCAAGATCGTGCCATATCAAGAACACGAGAGAGACAGAGAGAGATCAAACACATATCTACTAGTACATACCCTCAGCCCCGAGGGTGAACTACTCCCTCCTCGTCATGGAGACCGCCGGGATGATGAACATGGCCTCCGGTGATGCTTCCCCCCTCCGGCAGGGTGCCGGAAAAGGGCTGTAGATGAGATCGTGGAGGTACAGAGGCTTGCGGCGGCGTAAAAACTCATCTAGGTTAACTTTCAGGGGTTTCTGAATATATATGATTTTTCAGCATTGGAATCACGCGAAGAGGGGCCACAGAAGGCCCACGAGGCACCAGGGCGTGCCTGGAGGGGCAGGAGCGCCCAGGTGGCTCGTGGGGCCCATGTGGCTCTTCTGCTGCTTCTCCGAAGCTTCCTGGGTCTCTTATGTTCCAGAAAAAATCGTCAAAAAGTTTCGCTGCATTTGGACTTCGTTTGATATGGATTCTCTGGAAAACCAAAAACAAGCAGAAAACAGCAACTGGCACTGGGCACTAGGTCAATATGTTAGTCCATGAAAATCATATAAAAGCCATATAAAAGTGCACCAAAATCATACAAAACTATAATAAACATGGCATGAATACTTCATAAATTATAGATACGTTGGAGACGTATCAGCGGTGGCTATATTTTGAAGAAATATTTAAACTTTCATGCTTCACTTATATTATTTTGTGAGTTGATAAGATAAAATTTTGAAGAAATATTTACACTCTCGTGCTTCACTTATATCTTTTTGAGAGTTGACAATAGTAATGGTAATTTGCACAAGATATGAATTTGGTCCCAAAGTGATGAATATTCAAGAGGGATATAATAAAAACTTTCATATAGATCATTGGATATGATAAGTGTGATTCCTTGCAATAGTTTTGCGATATGGAGATGATGATATGTGAGTCATGTTAGTGAGTAATTGTGATTTAGTAAGAATATTAGTGTTAAGGTTTGTGATTCCCTATGCATGCACATAAAGTCAATAGTTATGCAACGAAATTATATCCTACTTGTGGTGCATTATTCGGTGTTAGTTATGTTCAATGCGTGTTTATGACCGTTTTCACTTTTTGGTTGGTCGCTTCTCAATCTATTTGCTAGCCTTCATTTGTACTAAGCAGGAATACTGCTTGTGCATCCAAACTCCTTAAACCCAAGTTGTGCCAAATGAGTCCACCATATCTACCTATATGCAGTATTTCCATGCCGTTCCAAGTAAATTTGCATGTGCCAACTCTAATTTTCAAAATAATTTTCCGTTTTGTGTGCCTGTAACGCTCATGAAGTGGTAGGGGGTGGCCAATATTTTCCATGCTAGGTGTGTTATTCTCACGATGAGTGTCTATTCACTTGTCATTGCACGAGAGTGGCTGGTAATAGGAATGCCCAGTCCCACAATGAATCAAAAATTAATAACAACAAAATTCTTTGGAAAGTGTTGGTATGGAGGGCACCCATGGATACGGCTAGCCATGGATTGTTAAAGAATGGTGGAAAGGAAATAAACTTTACTTTCTGTTTGAGAACCGCCTATAATGTTTCTAGCATGGAAGATATTGGGAATTCTCGGTCGTTTTCATTGACAGGAAAAGCATGCCTCTCAAAATAATTTTATCTCTCTAATTTAAGCTTTGAGCTCTGGCACATTTGCGAATCTCTGCTTCCCCCTATCTATTTACTTTTATAGAATTTTTATTTTTATTTTGAGTTTCCATCTTCTCTTACAAAGCACCAACTAGAGAGCACTATTGTCATACTTGTGCATTGTGTGTAGCTAATATTGAGTGTGTTTCATGAATGGATCAATGATTGAGCATAATGGGCTAGGGATCGCTTTCTTTAGCGTTGATATTTTGAAAGGCATGATTGCTTGTTAGTATGCTTGAGTATTTATATCTTCATGTCAAACTATAGACTATTGCTTTGAATCATTCAAGTCCAAATGTCCATGCTATAAAGAAAAGAATATATGATGAATATGATAGGTAGCTTTCCACATCAAAAATTCTGTTTTTATCATTTACCTACTCGAGGACGAGTAGGAATTAAGCTTGGGGATGCTTGATACATCTCCAACGTATCTATAATTTTTGATTGTTCCATGCTATTATATTATCAATCTTGGATGTTTTATATATATCTACAAGCAGTTATATATCATTTTTTGGGACGAATCTATTAACTTAGTGCCCAGTGCTAGTTGCTGTTTTTTGCCTGTTTTTGGTTTTCCAGAATATCAGTACCAAACGAAGTCCAAATGCCACGAAACTTTTTGGCGATTTTTTTCAGGACATAACAAACACTAGAAGCTTCGGGAGGAGGCCAGAAGCCAGAGGAGGTGGCCACGAGCCACCAGGGCGCGCCTGGGGGGGGGGGGGGGCAGGCGCGCCCTGGTGCCTCGTGGGCCCACCTCTGCCCCTTTTGACCTAATTCCACCACTATAAATTCTTAAAAATCGGGAAACCAATAGGGGAGTCCATAAAATACTATTTCCGCCGCCGCAAGCTTCTGTTCTCGAGAGATCCCATCTGGAGGCCTTTTCCGGTACTCCGCCGGAGGGGGAATCGATCACGGAGGGGCTCTACATCATCCTTGTTGCCCTTCCGATGATGCGTGAGTAGTTTACCACAGACCTTCGGGTCCATAGTTAGTAGGTAGATGGCTTCTTCTCTCTTTTTGATCTTCAATACAATGTTCTCCTCGATGTTCTTGGAGTTCTATCCGATGTAATCACTTTTTGCGGTGTGTTTGTTGGGATCCGATGAATTGTGAATTTATAATCAAATTATCCATGAATATTATTTGAGTCTTCTCTGAACTCTTTTATGCATGATTATTATAGCTTCGTATTTCTCTCTGATCTATTGATTTGGTTTGGCCAACTAGATTGATTTATCTTGCAATGGGAGAGGTGCTTTGTAATGGGTTTGGTCTTGCGGTGCTCAATCCTAGTGATAGAAAGGGACATGACACATATGTATCGTTGCTATTAAGGGTAAAAAGATGGGGTTTATTCATGCGTGAGTTTACTTTGTCTACATCATGTCATCTTGCTTAAGGCGTTACTCCGTTCTTCATGAACTTAATACACTAGATGCATGCTGGATAGCGGTCGATGTGTGGAGTAATAGTAGTAGATGCAGGCAGGAGTCGGTCTACTTGTCTCGGACGTGATGCCTATATACATGATCATTGCCTTGGATATCGTCATGATTATTTGCTTTTCTATCAATTGCCCAACAGTAATTTGTTCACCTACCGTATGCTATTTTTATGAGGGAAGCCTCTAGTGAAAACTATGGCCCCCGGGTCTATCCAAATCATATATTAAAAATCATAAAAATACTTTGCTGCACTTTTACTTTATTTATTTTATTTTGTATTTTAGTTCAATCTATCTATCTATCACCATACAATTTAATCTTGCAATTAACCGCCAAGCGATTGACAACCCCTTGTTTGCGTTGGGTGCAAGGATTTGTTATTTTGTGTGCAGGTACTGTTAACGAGGTGTTGCGTGATTCTCCTACTGCATTGATAACATTGGTTTCATAACCGAGGGAAATAATTATCTCTACTGTACTGCATCAAACCTTCCTCTTCGGGGAAAAACCAACGCAGATCACAAGTAGCAGTTGGTATCAGAGCCGACTGCCTGTAGGAAGCCCCTTTCCAGCTCCTTGGCCGAAATTGAGTCTAGTCTTTGAAAAACTATTTTACTAACATTGTTGTGTGGCTTACAGGCCCACATCGCCAATGGATGGGATTAGGATCCTTTATTCCTCTTCTTTAGTCTGGGACTTTGATCTCTCTTCTATTCGGGTTAAAGATTTTGCTAACTCTAACGATAGGTTCTCGTGTTCACATCCACCCGGAGAGCTGGATTATCTGCAACCATTCCTTTCAATGTTATGATATGCTTCTCACACTGTCATTTGACAGCATTGAACTCCTTTCTTTTAGATGCGTCCCGCAAGACAGCTTGGACGCCAGACTTGGGTTCTTCATGCGACTGGATTCCCTGCTATTCTGGTCTCAATCGATTGTGCCACTAAAGTCGTCCAACTCCTACATCCTTCGGATGAGATAGTAAACTACCATGTTTATCTTATACGAGATGCCGAAGCCCAAATTTATTCCCTGAATGCGTTGAACGCTTCTCCTCTTGAGGGAATCGAAAATGTTCCAATCGTTCGCGACCTCCAAGATGTTTTTCCAGAAGAACTTCCAAGAATACCCCGACCTTTTCCCTTCTACCTCCTAAATTCTCGAGACGAGAATTTCTTTTAGAGGAGGAGAATTTGTAACACCCCATGTAATTAAGCACAGTGATCATCTTCTGATAATGCAAGTCATCTTCATTTGCGGTGCTTGATCACTAGGGAAATCATATCTCATTTCAAACTCCACTTTAAGCCATAATTCAAATTCTAAGTGAATTAAAATTTTGCTCCAATATGAGAACTAAATAGTTCACAATTTAGTAAATATTCCATAACTAATTGTGTTAAGGAAAATAGCATCACTAAAATTCATAAAAAAAGCCCCTGGAGATTAAAAACAGTGCCAAACAGCCCCTTTCTAGTGCTTTTAAATACGAATCAAATTCACATGAATTCAAATGTCTTCCAAACTTTTTGTGGCAGTGCCAAAAATCACAAAGAATTTATGTGGCCAAGTCCCACATTTTTAGAAAGTGATTCGGTAGCTCAAATTATTCCTAAACAGTCTCTGTTTTAAAATGAAAGAGAAAACAGACAAGGAAAAAGGAAAAACCCTACTGTGCACTAAGGCCCAAAGCTACAGTGTGCGGCCCAGCCCACTCTACAGCGTCGTCTACCTGCTCCCCCTCCGTGTCACCGTGCGCGTCGGCTCCGGCCACTGGCCGCCACGGCGACGGGCAGGTGGGCGAGGGGATAAGGCCGAGCCTCCCCTCGAGCCCCTGGACGCCTCCAGCCACCCTCCTCCCCTCTCCATCCCTCGCTCTCTCCTCTCCACCATCGCCCGAGTGCCACCGACAGCACAGCGCTGCCGTAGCCGTGGCCAACGAGCCCTCCTCGACGCCTCTTCGTTTCCCACCGCTCTGCCTCGACGCCGCGCGTCATTTGCTCCAACCGCCGCGGCTCGGGGAGCTCTACGACGACCGGATCAAGCTCGTCAGCAACCTCACTGTCGCCAGCGATCTCCTTCCGCCCCGGTCGGCCTGCTGCTCCTAAGCTTTCACAGAGGCACCGTGTGCTCCCTAGGTGAGCTATGAGCGTCTTCCCGCCCCCCCCCCTTAGTTGCGATCGTTTTGTTCCGTAGCCATCGTTCTCGACGTGGCCGAGCTCAACGCCGCCAAGCTCGTCGCCGGCAACGTTCCGGTGCCCAAACGTCCGTGCGTCGTTGTCCATTGAGCTCGCACGCACGCGTAGATCACCCCTACCCCTTTAGTTCGAGCTGTTGCGCGCTGCTGCTGCTAGTTCACCTTCGCCCGAACGCCGTCGCCTCCTCTGCTCACCGCCGGCGCCTTTCCCGGCAACCTCAGCTCTAGCTGGTGCGTTCATCCGTCGCGGTGTCGTCCGGCCGTTCGAACGCGACCGGTCGCGGTCCAAATGGGGCACCACAGCGGATTTCCGACGAAGCCCGAGGCCCTCCGCCGCTTTTCGGGTCACCGGCGGCGAAATTCCGGCGCCGCTGATGTGGCACCGCTGGGGCCCACCCCTGGGTCACTGGCCGTTGGGTCCTGCGGGCCCAGTTGGTCCAGTTGACTGGTCAACGCCGCTGACTGGTCAACTGCTGACCCGCTGACTCAGCTGGCCTGGCCCACTGTTAGCCTCTGGTGCACCGCTGGGTGCACTGGACCGGGTGCACCTAGCATTTTCATGTGTATTTTCGAAATTTATTTAATTTCCAGAAAATCCAGAAAATCATTTTAAACTTTGGAAATTTATATAAAATAAACCGTAAGTCAGATGAAAATAATTTATATATGAAAAATGATCAGAAAAATTCAACGAATCCGAATTTGTCATTTGCACTCATGTTAGAATCCTCTAAGATGATGAACATGGAACTTTATGCCTGTTTCTAGCAGATGGATAGTGCCTGACTACCGGTAATTAATTCCAGTTTAATTCCTATGTTAACTAAAATGGTTTAGAGATGCATTAGGTCACCCTTGCATTGCATTTTGCCCTGTCATGCTCTGTGATTCCATTTGTATGCTTTGTATTTATTTGTTTCCTCCCCCTCTTCTCTCCGGTAGACCCCGAGACTGACGTGTCCCCTGAGTACGACTACGTCGCAGACGCCCAGCCTCTTTCAGCAGAGCTTCCAGTCAAGCAAAACCCCCTTGATCATTCCTATATCGCCCATTCTTTCTCTCCCATGCTTGCATTAGATTTTGCTACTGTATTTAATTGCTCCTATTCTGATGCATAGCCTGATTTTGTAACCTGTTGTTGATACTTTACCTGTTGTCCTATATGCTTAGTATAGGTTGGTTAGTGATCCATCAGTGGCCTCACAACCTTGTCCGTGTTGCCCTGCTTTGCTACCGGAAGATTCGATCAAGGTGATCGACGTGCAGAGACCGACACAGCACCGCACACCCCTTTAGTTGTCCGACTCTGCAGAACTACTATCGACTGCCGAGGGTGATACCTCTTACATCACTCCTGATGATATCTCTGTAGCGTAGCTAGTCGGTTGTGGGTTACCGAGGGTGATTCCTCTTTCACCACCTCCGATGATGCCTCTGTCGTGCAACCCCTCAAGTGTGAACCCATCGAGGGTGATTCCTCCAAGTTCACCTTTACGGATACATCGAGTGGGAATCCATCGAGGGTGATTCCTCGGATTTCCCCCTTGATGTTATGGACACACGGTTACCGTGTTTTTACCTCAGTCCCTTGTTGAAGTCAGGTCGACCCCGAGGGGTACCCGCGAGAGATGTGAAGTCGGGTTGACCGTGAGGGTACCCACGAGATAATTCCGTGGCACGGCCAGGCAGGCAGACCGCCCCAGGAGAGGGATGGGCCTGGCCCTTGCCGTAAGTCCACGAGACGGGGCGACGGGTTCAATGATCGTGAATCACTGCTCGTCTCCGCGAGCTCCCAATACACTAACGGTTTGGATATGTGTTCTGAGTAGGCCTCTGGCCTTTTCGCACTAACCGCCACGCGGGTTAGCACTCAGCGTCGTACGATTCTCCCGAAAGCTCTGTCAGACGTCCAGTTCAGCATTGTGGCTGGGTCGGATCGCGCCATCCAGGAGAGAGGTGGCGCTGGTATCCACCCTGCGCACAACGACCCGGAGTGCAAAGGGCGATGGGCCCTAGACCCTTGAGCACCTAGGATGTAGACCGGCGGGGACCTCTCTGCGGAGCCTAGGTAGGACTACGGCGTGTCGATCAGCCGAGGCCGGGCATGACCAGGAAAAGTGTGTCAGGCCAGAGTTACTCGAGCGTGTTGGGTAAGTTGGTGCACCCCTGCAGGGAAGTTATCTATTCGAATAGCCGTGTCCACGGTAACAGGACGCTCGGAGTTGTATCCCGATCTACTACAACTAGAACTGGATACGTGTGACACTAAACTGATATTATGGCTCCGGGATTGCTTTCTCGCAGGGAGTCGAGGAAGGATCTCTGGGCGTTACTAATATATACTTGTTACTATATTATATGTTACTCTACTCTCTTCTGTTGCTGTAAGACGCTGCAAGATGTTAGTCTTCGATAGGTTAGGCCTTCCCCTCTATTCTGGCATTTCTGCAGTATAGTCCACAGATATAGCCCATTCCTTTTGATACCGATGCATACTTAGCATAGATCTGATGTAAGTCTTGCGAGTACTTTGGATGAGTACTCACGGTTGCTTTGCTACCTTTTTTTCCCTACCCGATTGCTGCGATCAGATGACGGAGCCCCAGAGCCAGTTGATCCCGTCGACGACTACTACTACCCCGACGGAACCTACTACTGCGTGGAGACCGACGACCAGGAGTAGTTTAGGAGGCTCCCAGGCAGGAGGCCTGCGCCTTTTCGATCTAGATGTCATTGTTTTGCTCAGCCTTCTTAAGGCAAACTTGTCTAATTATGTCTGTACTCAGATACTGTTGCTTCCGCTGACTCTTGTGTAACTCGAGCTTATGTATTCGAGCCTCGAGGCCACTGGCTTGTAATATAAAGTTTGTATTATTTTATTTTGTGTCTAGAGTTGTGTTGTGATATCTTCCCGTGAGTCCTTGGACTTGATCGTGCGCATTTGCGTGTATGATTAGTGTACGGTCGAGTCGGGGGCGTCACACTATACTACATACTCCCTCCATCCGGAAATATTTCCGGACGGAGGGAGTACTACATTAATATGTAGCTTGTAGATAGTTAACAATACTGATTTTTTTTTTGCCAAAATCGTATTCTAGAAAATATTGCTCTTCACCTTCACGGTTCTCGGAAGCATAGATTATTCGCAAGTAATATTCTAGATCTGTATAATGCCCTGCAATGCCAGCAAGAAAATAATAAATAGAAAACGAAGTTGTCATAAGTCTTACAATACATCTCAATCTAAGATGTGTGTATATGCTAGTCTTCGCCAGTTTACTCATCAGATTCGATAATTCATATTTTTTTCTACTACTACAACTATCTTTCGATGAATACAGTTAAGTGAAATTAATTAAGAGATAATTCAGCTAAGCGTACAAGGATAAGAGATCACTGGCGGCAATTAATTAGTTTAATTATCTCAGTTAATATAAAAAATATTAATGTGGTTGTAGCTCAAATGGTAGAGCGCTTAGAATGCATTTAAGAGGCAGGGGTGATCGATAACTCCCATCTCCAAATTTTTAATCGTTTTTGTTCGGCTGGTCGCTTTTTTTTCACTGTAGAAATTGATCGGAAAAAAGGACAAGTTACTGGCTTTTTTTTTTCTGCCGTTGTACGTTGGAAAGATTGGGCTGCTACTGGGGATCCTTCGGCTTGAAGCTGGAAATTTCTCAGCCCACGTTGGCAGGAAGTTTTTCTCCTTTTTTGAGATCTCCAGAGGAAGTTGAATGTCTGATATTTACTATCACTATCCATAAAAAAAGTTATTTATTACTATCTTCTAAACTAAATATCTATTGATTCCCTTAATTTCTATAAGTTTGACAGGCATGAAATGGATATTATTATTATACTCCCTCCGCTTCTAAATATAAACCTTTTTATGGATTTCAACACCGACTACATACAGAGCAAAATGAGTGAATCTACACTCTAAATTATGTCTACATACGGATAGTCAATATTAAAATCTCTAAAAAGTGCTTACATTTAGAAACGGAGGGAGTATGTATTTTAAAATGTGTTCCAAACGGAGGGAGTACCTAATAACAAGAGGGGGAAAAAGACAATCCTTCTTTTTTTTTTCGCTCGTAACGACTTGTGTTAGGATGAGGCATGTTACTGGCTCGTAGAAATTGATCGGAAAAAAAGGCACGTTATTGGCTTCTAGTACAACTTTCGGGTATTAAAAAAACAGTACAACTTTCGGCGCACTACGATATTTCTGTCGTTTTCAAAACTACCCTCCCAGTCTCACGCTGGCTCACCCACTCTCTCGCTCGCTCGCGAATCCCTATCTCGCCGCCGCGTCGTCGGCGCCTCTCCGCCGCATGTGGAGCGCCTCTCCCTTGCCCGCGTCGCCTCGGCCTCTTCCGCTCGCGTGTCGCCGCCTCTCCACTGGCCTCTTCGTTCTGCTGCCATCGCCGTGCCAAGATCTCATTTTTATTTCGGGCAGGTGGATACGAAGCGCGGCGGCTCGATCTGCAACGCCAGCAGCTGCGGTACGCCACGCCCTCCTCTTCTTCTTCTTCCCTCGCTGCTGCTCGCAGGGAGACGCCGTTCTCCCCCTGCTCGGTCCGCCCCCCTCTCCTCTTCTTCTTCTTCCCTTCTTCCCTTCTCTGATGTGGTTTCCTCTCCGTGACCCGGCCTCGCAGGCACGGCCAGGGCCATCCCCGCCGCGTGCAGCTGCTGCTCCCGGACGTCGTCGCCGCCGCCCTCTGCGAGGAGCCACGACAGCCCGAAGCTCTGCGGCACGGCATGCCCCGAGCGGCGCGCCGCGGGGGCGCCGCCGCCTCGGCCACCGGCGTGGCCGATCACCCGTCCACGTCCCTGTCACCGCCGGCCGGCCACACGACGTCGCTCTCGTCCAGCGGGAAGCACGCGCCGTCGTGGCCCGCCTCCGGCTGCTTCAGCAGGCCAAGAAACCGGAACGCGCCCGCGCCCGCGGCGACCTTGGCATCTCCATCGACCGTCCAACGGTCACACCAAGACCACCTCAGCAAGCGCTACATCGCCTGGCCACCTCTATTCCACTCCGGCATACCTAGTTGATGGTAAGCCCCTCCTCTGATGGTAAACTCTGAATTTGGTTGCTTGCTTTCTTTCTGCAGCAGGCCAAGAAACAGGGAGTGCCGGCAGTAGTACTTGTATCTCTGCATACTTAATTCACTGAATTTCGCTGCAGTAGTTGATTCACTGAAAAGATTTAGTTAGTTTTGCAGGAGTAATAAGGAAAATTTGCAGTAGTTTGTCAATGTTAACCTCGACGTATCTGCAGTTTCAGCCACTGCTTGCTATTTACAATAGCTAAATAAGTTCAGTTGCTTCAGTAGC
This sequence comes from Elymus sibiricus, assembly GCA_039707655.1. Taxonomy (NCBI): domain Eukaryota; kingdom Viridiplantae; phylum Streptophyta; class Magnoliopsida; order Poales; family Poaceae; genus Elymus; species Elymus sibiricus. Next base: position 395,790,311 of record CM077674.1, read on the forward strand.
TAAATAAGTTCAGCTGCTATTATCTGCAGTAGTTCAGTTCAGTTGCTTCAGTCACTGCTTATTTCTTTAGTAGCTAAATAAGTTTAGTTTAGTTGTTCTGCACGTCAACTGAATCGGCCAGAAATGAGCTCTCTAGTAGAAAACAGGGCTTTGGTTCTGACCAGATCAGAGCAATAGTCCCGGTCATGTTACGAACCGGGACTAATGTGAGCATCAGTCCCGGTTCGAGCGGCTAGGACGCCGGCCGGGCCTCGGCAGGCATCAGTCCCGGTTCGACTGGGACCTTTAGTCCCGGTTGCAGACACAAACCGGGACTAAAGGGCCTCGCTCCCTTTAGTCCCGGTTGGTGTCTCCAACCGGGACTAAAGGTTAGTCTTCAGTCCCGGTTCTAGACACCAACCGGGGCTAAAAAGATGCCTATATATATCCTCGCCCCTGCCCGCCCTCTCCTCTGTTTTTTGGCCGTAGAAGGTGTGAGGTGTGTGCGCTACTCTGTTCTCACTTCTTATGCATATGAGGTGTTCGATGAAATGCCCGAGCCACACTTAAGCTTTCTCCTCTGTTCTTTCTCCAAGTGTTCTAAAAGGTTAGCAACTTCATCTTTTCATCTCTCACTGCTAGTTTAGCTCATTTCATATGCTCTAGAAGTAGAGTGGTTTGTGGGTTTTAGTGGAGGAGTGTATGTGGGAGTTTATTTGATTTAGATGCACAATTTTCTTACTTGTATTATTGTTTGTTATTATATAGTGCCATGGTTTTGGTATCCGCCCCCATCGGCTCTCGTCCGGTCTATGATTCGGTTGTGGTATATTATCTTTTATAACTATTTGTTTCATTTAGTGTTTATGACAATTATGCCGACCAACTTGACATAGATGTTTTTATCTAGGAGGTATGTGAACCAGAAATTCCAACCGACCCTCTTGTTGAGAGGTTAAATTTAGTTGAAAAAGAAAACAATTATTTGAAAGAAAAGTTGAAAAGAATTGAAGAAGAGAAGATGAAATTGGAGTTGCATGTTGCCGATGTCGTCGATCTACACAAGATCCAGATGGATGCAATGCGCTTGAAGATTAGAAAGATTAGAAAATATGCCATTGATAAAGAGGCTTGGTATCATTATGTTGTTGGATCAATTATTACCTTAGTTGCGATTTTGATCGCATTTGTTGTTGCATTTAAATATGTTACATAGTTGTATGTTGTTTTATGAGAACTATGTATGAACTTTATGTATTTATTTTTGCAGTAATAACATTTGATCACTACTGTACTTTGGTTTTAATGTGATGATGAACTTGTATTAATTTGGTCATTTCTCTATTCATGATGTTTTGTAATGGTTTTTGATATACTTATTTACATAATGCAGATGAACCGGCAATGGATGTACGGTGACCGACGCACTTCCGAGTACATTACGGGCCTGCATAATTTTATCGATGTGGCTGAGGCAAACAAGCAGAATGGTTTTATGTACTGTCCATGTGTTGTCTGTCAGAATACAAAGGATTACTCTTCCTCGAAAACCCTTCACTTCCACCTGCTTGAGAAGGGTTTCATGCCCCACTATAATTGTTGGACCAAGCACGGAGAAAGAGGGGTTATGATGGAAGACAATGAAGAAGAAGAGGATGATGACAACTATCCTATGTTCCCTGAATACGGCGATACTGCAACGGGGGAAGCTGAAGATCAAGAGGCACCAGATGTGCCCGCTGATGATCTTCGCCGGGTCATTGTTGATGCACAGAGAGAATGCGAAAGTGAAAGGGAGAAGTTGAAGTTCGATCGCATGTTAGAGGATCACAAAAAATGGTTGTACCCAAATTGCGAAGATAGCAACACAAAGTTCGGTACCACACTGGAATTGCTGCAATGGAAGGGCAGAGAATGGTTTATCCGACAAGGGATTTGGGAAGCTACTGAAAATAATAAAGAAGAAGCTTCCAAAGGATAACGAATTGCCTGACAGTACGTACGAAGCAAAGAAGGTTCTCTGCCCTCTAGGATTAGAGGTGTAGAAGATACATGCATGCCCTAATGACTGCATCCTCTACCGCGGTGAGGAGTACGAGAATTTGAATGCATGCCCGGTATGCGGTGCATTGCGGTATAAGATCAGACGAGATGACCCTGGTGATGTTGAGGGCGTGCGCCCCAGGAAGGGGGTTCCTGCCAAGGTGATGTGGTATGCTCCTATAATACCATGGTTGAAACATCTGTTCAGAAACAAAGAGCATGCCAAGTTGTTGCGATGGCACAAAGAAGACCGTAAGAAAGACGGGATGTTGAGAGTAACCGTTGATGGGTCGCAGTGGAGAAAAATCGAGAGAAAGTGGCCGGAGTTTGCAGGTGACGCAAGGAACTTATGGTTTGGTATAAGTGCAGATGGCATTAATCCTTTTGGGGAGCAGAGCAGCAATCATAGCACCTGGCCTGTGACTCTATGTATCTATAACCTTCCTCCTTGGTTGTGCATGAAGCGGAAGTTCATTATGATGCCAGTGCTCATCCAAGGCCCTAAGCAACCCGGCAACGACATTGATGTGTACCTAAGGCCATTAGTTGAAGAACTTTTACAGCTGTGGAATATAAAAGGTGTACGTGTGTGGGATGAGCACAAACAGGACGAATTTGACCTACGAGCGTTGCTGTTTCTAACCATCAATGATTGGCCTGCTCTTAGTAACCTTTCAGGACAGTCAAACAGGGGATACAACGCAAGCACGCACTGTTTAGATGAGACTGAAAGTATATATTTAGACAAATGTAAGAAGAATGTGTACCTGGGACATTGTCGATTTCTTCCGACCAAGCACGCCTTAAGAAAGAAAGGCAAGCATTTCAAAGGTGAGGTAAATCACCGGAAGAAGCTTGTCCCCCATACTGGTGATGATATATTTGATATGGTCAAGGATTTAAAAGCAATCTTTGGAAAGGGTCCTGGCGGACAATCTGTTCCGAATGACGCTGACGGACACGCACCCATGTGGAAGAAGAAATCTATATTTTGGGACCTACCCTATTGAAAAGTCCTAGAGGTCCGCTCTGCAATCGACGTGATGCACGTGACGAAGAATCTTTGCGTGAACCTGAAAGGGCCATGATGTCGCCTAGAGGGGGGTGAATAGGCGTTTTAAAATCTTTTACGGATTTGGCTATATCCTAATGCGGAAATAAACTAAGCAGATACTTTTCAAGCACAAATCCTAAATATACTAGGCTCACTAAGTGCACCAACAACTTAGGATAAACAAGATGAGAACAACGAGGATATGAGAAAGCACAAGTAAGTTACACAAACTTACTCAATGTATATCACAAGATATGGAAATGAACAATACACACAACCACAAGTAAGCAATACAAGCTTACACAAATTGTATCACAATATATGGAATTGAATGATACAAGCAAACTAAAGTAAGCACTACAAGCTTACACAAGTTATGTCACAAGATATGGAAATGAATGATACAAGCTAGCAATTCACACTAAGCACAAGATATATCAATAGTAGCAAGTATGAATTGCGGACTATAAAGTGTTGGCCTAAATAATCTCTACGATATGGTAACCAACACAATATAATGAGGACAACAAGATATAGTGAATGCACGGTCAAGTGACCAAAGTAAACCACAAGTAAGGAGATAGGGTTAGGGATAACCGAAGTCACGGAGACGATGATGTATCCCGATGTTCACTTCCTTGGAGGGAAGCTAGTCACCGTTGGAGGGATGGGTGTTACCACGAAGGCACACCAACACCACGAAGGCTCACCCTATTCTCCTTGAGATATCACCACGAAGGCGATTCCCAACCACTAGTGGTAGACTTTGAGGCGGCCTCCAAACCTTCAAAAACTTTCCGGGGGACAAATCACAAGTTGATTCCTCACCGGAGTACTCCTACTGCCTAGGAATCTCCAACCTCCAAGAGTAACAAGACCAAGGGGGAAATGCTCAAGACTTGCTCAAATCACAAATTGCTTTGGTCAAAAGAGAAAGGAGGAGTGGATGTATGCTTGGATGAAATCTCTCTCAAGAACTCTCACAAATCTCTCCGGGATTTAACACAAGAATGCTCAAATCCCTCTCTCTCAAATCCCAACAAAAGCAACTAATGCTATGGAGGGATGGGAGAGGAGAGGAACAATGGAGGAGGTCAACAAATGAACCCTAGATCCATGGGCTAGTTTTCCCCCCAATGTATTGGAGTTTTTAGGCTTGGGGGAGGAGGAGAGAGCTGTCAAGAATGGGGAAATTTCGGATGTGAGGAACCCTAGCTCGTTGGGGAAGAAGGGTACCTTATATAGTTCCCCCACCAAATCTGCCCGTTATGCACAGAAAAACGCAGCCCGGAACTTCCGGGCTCCCTTTGGAGAATATCAGCGCAACACTCTGGAAAGCCCGGATCTTACCCCGGAACATACCCCGGAACTTCCGGCCCCCAGAACCTCCGGGCATCCCGGAACTTCCGGACCCCGGAACCTCCGGGAAGCCCGGAACTTCCAGGCAGCCAGGAACTTCCGGCCCTCCAGATAGTAAAACATCCATAACTTTTTCATACGAACTCCGATTTTGATGATCTTGGAATCGTTTTGAAGCTATGGAAAAACCCTAGGTCCTCACATAGATAACCACCCAAGAACAACCAAAATAGAGGATGCCAAATATGCGAAGGTTTTATCATATATTTGGGAAACCTATTTGGCTTTGGATTTTCTTTGGTGTATAGGATAGGAGTGGAATTGTGTAGAGAAGATGTTGACTTGAGCAAATCTATCACGCACCCCTTTGATCCCCTCTTAATAGTGCGGGATCCCTATAACTCAAGAATCATAAAAGAGCTACACTACATAGCTATCGAGAATCCATTCTTGAGTGTATGTGTTCCTTCGGTGGTCATCACTCCACAACACTAACGTCGAAGGAACAAATACCTTTGACTCGAGCCTTTCACTTGAGCTTGATGTTGATGTTTCTTCTTGGCTCAAGTTGAAGGAAAGACATTGGTGAAGTCTTCAAGTAGCTCCCCGATACACAATGTGGGAAGCTTTGCTTTGTATTCATCTTCACGTGTCCATCATATGATCATCTGCAAGCTTCAAGCATGTAATTCTTCAGAATGCCTATCTTGAACTTGCCCTTGTAAACCATGATCATCATCACTTGATGTCATCCTCTCATGAGCACTTGAAATCTTTCTCTTGATGTAAGTCCATGAGAATCATCTAACCCATACAGACATAGAAAACACATAGAATGGGTTAGTACACAAAGCGTAATTGACAAATTCTTACCATACCACAAGATCTCATGTGGCACATGATTTGCGCTTGTGTGTTGACCATCTTTGAATTCAATCTTCGATCTTCATCTTGGTCGACATTTATCTTTGCTCCATGATTAATCTTGATGCACAACTATATGTATATGGCATTCATTCCAAATCCATTCAATATCCTTCTTGCATCACCCATGGAACAAACCTTACTATATAACTTGATGTCATTGTTTCTTTATAGGAATTGTCATTCATTATCAAGTCTCAATGCATATATTTATGTTGATGGATTTCATCCATCAATTCATCCAGTATTCTTCATGCATTGCAAATGGAACTTTCCTTCAAATATATATCTCAATGCAAACATTAGTCCTTTAGGATTGTCATTTAATTACCAAAACCACACATGGGGACTACATGTAGTTTCAGAACCTGCTAGGCTTCTTGGGCGTGTATGGGAAGACAAAAGATACACCGGAGGCACGGGAGGACCAGCAACGTATGACCGAAAAAGACGGCATGCATCCAAAGCAGTATCAAGGTCCTGCCAGCTACGCTCTTACCAAAGCAGAGAAGGAAATCTTTTTTGAATGCCTGCTCAGTATCAAGGTCCTGTCTGGCTTCTCGTCGAATATAAAGGGAATAATAAATATGGCAGAGAAAAAATTCCAGAACCTAAAGTCTCATGACTGCCACGTGATTATGACGCAATTGCTTCCGGTTGCATTGAGGGGGCTTCTACCAGAAAATGTTCGATTAGCCATTGTGAAGCTATGTGCATTCCTTAATGCAATTTCTTAGAAGGTAATCGATCCAGAAATCCTACCAAGGTTACAGAATGATTTGGTCCAATGTCTTGTCAGTTTCGAGTTGGTGTTCCCACCATCCTTCTTCAATATTATGACGCATGTCCTAGTTCACCTAGTCAACGAGACTGCAATTCTGGGTCATGTATTTCTACACAATATGTTCCCCTTTGAGAGGTTCATGGGAGTCTTAAAGAAATAAGTTCATAACCGTGCTAGGCCAGAAGGAAGCATCTCCAAGGGCCACGAAACAGAGGAGGTCATTGAGTTTTGTCTTGACTTTATTCCTGACCTTAAGCCGATTGGTGTTCCTAAATCGCGGCATGAGGGGAGACTGGGTGGAAAAGGCACGCTAGGACCGAAAGCAATAATATGTAGGGACGGGCATTCTTGGGCGCAAGCACACTACACAGTTCTACAAAATTCTACCTTGGTGGCCCCGTATATCAATGAACACAAGAATATTTTACGCTCCCAACACCCGGAGCAGTCTGATGACTGGATTACACGTGAACACATGGGGACTTTCGGCGGTTGGTTGCAAACACATCTCATGGGTAACACCACTGTTGGAGATGAGCTGTACTTGTTGGCCAGGACACCATCTTCGACTGTATTGACTTTCCAAGGGTACGAGGTAAATGGGAATACATTTTACACGATCGCCCAAGATAAAAAGAGCACCAACCAAAACAGTGGTGTCCGCTTTGATGCAGCAAACACCAATAGGGCAAAGGACACATATTATGGTTACATAGAGGAGATATGGGAACTTGACTATGGACGTGATTTTAAGGTCCCTTTGTTTCGGTGCAAATGGGTCAATCTGACAGGAGGCGGGGGACAGGTAGACCCGCAGTACGGAATGACAACAGTGGATCTCAACAATCTTGGGTACATAGACGAACCATTCGTCCTAGCCAATGATGTGGCGCAGGTTTTCTATGTGAAGGACATGTCTACCAAACCGAGAAAAAGAAAAGATAAGGAAGCGAATACATCATACGATGAGCCAAAGCGCCACATAGTTCTTTTAGGGAAAAGAAACATTGTGGGAGTGGAGGACAAGACAGACATGTCAGAAGATTATGAAAAGTTTCATGAAATTCCTCCATTCACAGTGAAGACTGACCCAAGCATCCTGTTAAATGATGAAGATTATCCATGGTTACGGCGCAATAAGCAAGGGACACACGCGAAGAAATAATTTTATACCCCAAAAGATCCCACTCTGGGATGTGACCGGCTTCACCGCCATCACTTTCTCTCTACTGTGAGTTTCTGGACTTATAGCTAGAAAGTGCCACTTCGGACAAATCAGAGGGAATCTTTGTAAGAGCTAGCTAGGGCATTTTGGCATTTGAAACAAGATTTTAGAATAATTATTTATTAAGTTATGAAATTTCAATTATTCATATCCTTTTAGTATTTTAATTATACAGAGGAGTTAATCAATGCAAATATTTAGACCATTTTAGCAGGTGTACCAAGTTTGAGCTCATTTGGACATGTTTAGCAATGTTAAGTTGCTAAAATTAGAAAATGGACAGAGATGGTTTCGAGGGAATTTGATGATGTTATCTTGTTCTCCAAGCCATGAGACTTGGCAAGATCATCAAATATGGCATTTGTGACATGCTAGAATTTTAGTTATGATCAACTAAAACAAAACTATAATATTCTTCAATAGCAAAAAGAATCAACTAAAAAGCTTTTATAAAACTCTAGTTATGATCAAAATAATATTAACTTAAAACTTTATAAAATTTATGCAACTAAAATTTTCATAAAGTAATTTTTTTTAAAAGTTTAATAGCAAAAAGAATTAAATGAAAACTAAACATGTATGCTACTATTTTTGAGTGAGGTTATTTTAGTTCACAGATATTCTATACTATTTATTTTACTTCACTGATTTTTAATACTGATTATTTGAACGAGTTTTCATTAAGTACTAAAAAAAGTAAAAAAAAAAAGAAGAAGCCCGACCGCAGCTGCTGGACCGCCGTTCAACCAGCGAATAAACCGTCCAAATCAAGCCCGCAGGCGACTCGGGCGGTGAATCGGGCCCACGAACGGCCCAACGGCTGGGTCAACCACAGGGCAAGCGGAGGCATTGTGTTTCGAGGAGTTCGGAATGGCTGCACGACGCGGCTATTTAAGCCGGTCGGCGTGCCCGTCGCTCGGCGAGGTGGGACTAAACTTGCGACGCACTAGCGGGGGGCGGTGCCGAACGAGAATTTGTCCCGGTTGGTGCCACCAACCAGGACTAAAGAATCCCTTTAGTCCCTGTCCGTGCCACCAACCGGGACTAAAGGCCTGGGTTTCGCGCCCTTTGGGCTGCTGAAATTTAGCTTTGTCACGGTTGGTGCCTCCAACCGGGACTAAATGTAGGCCTTTAGTCCCGGTTGGAGCCACCAACCGGGACTAAATCTCCGGCTATATAAACCGCAATTTTCCTCCCCCTTCTCCATCGCCTCTCGTCGCCTCGATGCGCTGCCCCGACGCCGTCGCCGACGCCCTGCCCCGACGCCGTCGCCGCCCGGATCTGCCCGCCCTCCCCAACCCCGCCCCGACCTCCCCGACCCCGCAGCGCCGCCACCCCGGCCGGCCGCACCGCCGCCCCGGCCTCCCCGACCCCGCGCCTTTGCCCACGGTGAGCCATCATCTTTCTCATCTCTCTGTTCTTCTTTTTTTTAGCTAAATTGGATAGATGGATAGATTTATGTTGCATAGATGGATGGATTGGTGCCTGAATTTGTTAGATGGATTGATGGATTGATTACTGATTTTGTTATATGGATGGATGGTGCTAGATTATTTCTTTGCTACTGTCAATGCTACTGTCTATTGGTGCTATTGCATAAATGTTGGTACTGTCAATATTTGCTATTGTATGAATGATGTTGTTGGATTGATGAATGCTGCTGTTCAATGCTAATATGGATGGATGATGCATGGATATATAGCAATAGATGAATAGATAGATGCATGTTAGATAGATGGATGAAATGGAAGCGAGTAAAAATGTGAAAAAAAATTATAGTAGGTGTACAATTTTTTGTTTGTTTTGCGTAGTTTTAGAATTTTTTTAGATACATACTCAATGTGATAACTTATAGGGTGTATGTGCTCTTATAGTTGTCATAGGGTTAAAATTTGGATATGATGAGTGGTTACTTCATGTTAAAATTTGGATATGTTAAAAAAAAAATTAGTTTGAAGTGTGTCAATGCTTTATGTGATGTGATGACCTAAATTTTTTTCACTCGGTGGAATTTACAGGATTTGTGGTGTTGCATCTCCGTGGAGTGATCGTCGACGTTGGAGCTGTTGGTCCCCAATCGTCCCTCCGCTGATCGACGACATCCTACATCCGAGGGTGAGCTACAAATCCATCTCCTCCTCCACTTTTTTTCCACGGACAGCCTGAGGATGTGTAGATTGGGTACTTGTGTAAGTTTTTTAGGGTTTGCTAAATTGGTTAGTGCTAGTACTTGTTAAATTCCAGTTCTTGTTAATTGGCTCTGCACTTGTGTAATTTTTAGTGGCAGTAATTTCTCTAGGGTTTGCTAAATTGGTTCCATATGTTGTATAAAATGTTTTAGATGTATACAAAAATGTACAATGTGTATGAATAAAAATTGGTATTAAAACATATATTATAAAAAAATGTGTGTGTTTGATAGGTGTATAAAAAATATAGACATGTGGTGAGAGAAAAAAAAAGAAAAATTAAAGAAATCTGATGCAAACAATGAAATAAAGGCGAGCCGGAGCAACGTCTCACAATTAACGAGAAATAGACCTGATTTGTTTTCATACGAATTTGTTCGCGGCAACGTTGCCCGGCCCGCATCCTCGTCGTCGACTCGGCGGCAACAACCAGTTTGAGAGGCGCCATGTCCGGGACTGGGCTCCGCCGGGCTGGCACTGGGAGGTGCTACCTTCCGGGGTGCGCAGCTTGGTGAGGAATCGGGGTCTCGTGGTCGACCCGGATCTTCTTTGGTGGCGGTCGCGTGGGCCACTATCGGTGCAGAGGGAGCCGGCCCCTGAGAGGGTGGTACGTCGCCGTGTCAGGGAGGAGGACGAGCACGTCCGTCGCTCATGGTTGCGTTAGACGATAGCTTCTCCAATACCTGGCAGTTTCTTCAGGTATCTCACCCGAGCTATGATCCTGTGATGGTTCCTTCTCTTTGGGTGTTCACCGCCCGCGGCTCAGGAACCGGGAGTCGACGTCCAGTTTGATTGGGCGAGATGTTTAGTGATATTATGTGATATTATTGTTGCATTAACTGGATTTTTTTAATAGCATTATTCATGTTCTCAAAGTCATTGATATTATTCATGTGTAATACTTATGCAAATGTTTTATAGCATTATTCATGATCAAAGTCATTTTTTATAGCATTATTCATGATCAAAGTCATTTCATTTGTGATATTTTTGTTCCGAGCGTATGTAATGAATTTGTGATATTTTCATGTGTAATATAAATTTTTGTTCATTGAGATGAGATGAGATGGATGAGATGAGATGGAGATGGATGAGATGAGATGGAGACGGCTGAATTTTTTAATTTGTTTTGTGTAGTTTTACTAGGTTTTTAGATACATATACTCAATATGATAGATAGATGTCCAATGCCTCATATCGCGGACATAGTTATATTCGATAATTGATCTTCATATAAATGAAGCATAAGAGTTTAGCAAACAGTTTAGCAATCACTTAGAAATTTTCATGTTGTAGGAGTACATGTAAAAAATTTCAGAGTTGTTCATTGACTTAGAAATTTTCAATGTTGTTCATTGACTTAGACATGAGGGGGGGGGGGGTCGTTAAAACATAACCCCGATAACTTCGGTATAACTTCGACAGAGACTTATCTCTCATGGTTGTATATTGCCAATCTTGCTCTCAAGTTGTCATCATAATGTCAATCTTGCTCTCAAGTTGTCATCATAACCCCAATCTTGCTCTCAAGTTGTCATCATAATGTTACTGTTTTGCATTCCCAGATTTCATTAAGTCTGAAAAACAGCTTATCTCTCATGGTTGTATATTGCCATGTTGTAATATTTGCAGAAACTATGGAACATGACAGAGACTTAGAACAAGAAGAGATGTTGGGGGATATAATCCGCGACGGAGGTGATGATATCACCTAACAGTTTCTCAACGACTCCGATGGTGAGGGAAGAGAGGATGACGGCTCCGGTGATCGAATGGAGGGAGAAGATGACGGCTCCGGCGGTGTTGGAGCCTTAACTGTTGCAAAGTCCGGCAAGGTATATTAATTAAGCCTGCTGACTAGATGCATTAATTGATTTGTATGTACATATATTAAGGCTTCTTTCTTCTTTTAGCCCTCCGGATCGAGCCAATCTTCTGAAACGAGACGAGGCCCGAAGAAAAGGTTGGGCGAGAATGAAAGGTTCACGATCGAAGAAATCGCTGCAGATGGCAAACCGACTGCTCCAAAGCGGACCGCAGACCGATTTATAAGTCAGTGCGGAGTTGTTGTTAGGGACAGCATCCCGATCAGCATTCAAGAATGGAATAAGCCAAAGGCGGACGATGGAGTTTCTTATGTCGATGATAGATCCAAAGATGAGCTTTGGAATACGCTCATGGCAAATTTCAGCCTACCGCCAGAGGTGGATCCAAATAGCAATGTTGTAGAGCGAAAAGTCAAGGCATGGGCTCTTAAGAAGATGGCCGAACAATTCAAGAACTGGAAGAAAAGATTGCACGAAAAGTTTGTCCTGAAAGAGAAGACTCCAACATTCACCGGTTAATATGAGAAGATGAAAGATCACTGGCCCGCATTTGTGGCGTACAAGACATCGGAGAAAGGTAAGAAAAGGTCACTAATAAATAAGCAAAATGCTGCAAAGAAGGAATATCACCATGTTAGGGGGTCAGGTGGCTACAAGGTTGCCCGGCCTACGTGGGACAAAGCTGAGAACGACCTGCTTGATAAAGGGATCCATCCAGAGACATTGAACTGGCCCGAACGGGCAAGGACTTGGTTCTTCGGGCATGGGGGAACTTTGCAACCAGAAACAGGGAAGTGTGTTTATACGAAAGCTCAACTTGCAACACACGTCAAAAACATTCAGGATGCAATCCAGGCCATGCAGGAAGGGAAGTTCCATCCCGACAGAGAGAAGGACGTGCTATCACGCGCCCTCGGGAATCCTGAACACCCTGGACGAACACGAGGCACATCAGGCTCCGTTCCGTGGAAGGTTGGGTTTCCCGACAGCAGTGACACTTACAGAAGCCGAGGGAGAAAGAAGAAAGAGGATGCAGACCAGCTGCAGAAGGTAGAAGAAAGATTAGCGTTGCAGGAGAAGCAAGTAGAGGCACTTACCAGCCAGCGAGCTACCGGCCCATCATCTTAGCGGCACGAAGATCCTTCATTTGATACTTCCCACGGAGCTACCCCACCATCTCAACGGAAAATCAGCGTGGCTTCCACGGAGCTCGTTCGGCCGCCCATAGATGATATCACGGCTCCTGCTCGCTACCCCGTGGATGATATCACGAAGAGGGAACATTGTGATCTACATGTGAAATGCATGAACATAACCTTGAAGGTGGCAGTCGGCTATGCCTTACCTCGTGTACCTGATGGAACTTACCATTGCTCTCCGATTCCAGATGGCTATGCTGTTGTCGGGGTGGATGAAGTTACCAACGGATTTGAGCAGCTGGAGCTTGAGTACCCTACAGGTGAAGGGGAGACTCATCTGGGAGATGCCATAAGCACTACCATTCTATGAAGAAAGGAACACATCGTGCTTCCATACTGGACGCCGCGTCAGCAGACTCAGCCGGAGGAGGCCCCTCAGCAGACTCCTCACAGTCCAGCTCTATCTCCGCTGCCTCAGCCGTCTCCGCTGCCTCAGCCGTCTCCGCCGCGTCAGCACACTCCGTCGCCTCAGCTATCTCCGCCGCGTCAGCGGACTCTGCTGGAGGAGGCCCCTCAGCAGGATCCACCGCGTCAGCTGACTCCGCCTCCTCCGCCGCATCAGCACCGGCGGAAGAGATCCGCCGCCGCTCCGGCGGCTAGTAGTACAACAACGAAGAAATCCAGAGCAGGTAGCCTCAAGAAGGCTCCTGCCAAGTTACCATACGACATGACTGAGGAGGAAACCAAGGAGACCGTGGCTGCCGACGTGAAACGCACCGACCCGTCCAGATCCAACGGAGAAAATAGATCCGGTAAAAGCGTGGCGCTTGCTGGAAAACCTTACAAAATCACCGCCGCCTCCGTTGCTATCAAACTATGACCGCTCTATTGTAAAGTCATATAGAGATCCACAGCAGCAGTCGGGAAGTAGCAGTAGTGCAAGGGGGAAAACAATTCCCCAGCTCGGCGAACAGAAAAACCAATCGTGCCCCCCGCTCAAGGTGTTTACCGATATCGCTAATGATCCGGGGGTAGCGGCCGCTGATCCTGGTTTCACTCTTGGTGATTACTTAGGCGATGAGGTACATTTCAAAATGGCTGAGTTAGCCTTTAAATTCGAGCACGGGAAGCCTCTCGTCAGACCTGAGGAGCTCCCGCATCTACCAACGATGATGCGAAGATTGCATGACTGGTACTTGGAAGCCTCAAAGCAAGGGAGCAACTATATCATTGTGGGAATTAAAGATGAGCATTACTTCAATGGAGACGAGCAGATTTTCATTGAATTTGAAGAATTATTTCAGTTATACAATCAAGACGCCATCGACAAATCTATCGTCAGTTGCTATTGTTTGTAAGTATCATTTCTGTAATTAAGTCTCTAGCTCAGCTCGTTCATTGCATGTATAATTATCCTCACTATATATATTATGCAGAAAGAAGATCCTCGAATGCAAAAGAGGACAAATCTATGACATTGGGTTCATTAACCCAAATACTATTCATGAAGCTACGGTAAAATGGAACGCCGAGGATACAGAGAAGATCTTGCTAAGGGCGTTAATTAAACAACAAACCAAAAGGGAAATACTATTTCCTTACAACTTCCAGTGAGTGTTATACTGTCTTGTACACATCATTCTGTTTCGCTTACTCAATGTTAAGTGTAATTGATGAGCTATGCGTGCGCAGGTTCCACTTTATTCTGCTAGTCATTCAGTTTGACGCAGGAGAAGTACTTGTCATGGACTCGTTACGTAAAAACCCTGAGATGTGGGCGGACCTGGAAAAAAATTCTCCAGAGGTAATTTCAATCATTATCGCACTATATCGGCAACTATCGTTCATTTCCTGATATCAAGTAATTAATAACTCCTTTATTCATTTTCTTTGCCGGGCAGGGTTTGGAAAGAGTTCACCAAAAAGGTTAGGGGTGAATGGAGAGAGGAGCTGCGATTTGAACAACTCAGTGTAAGTAGTACTAGCTAGGTCCGCGCATCTCTTTGATTCTAGTTTCAATACCACTATCATGCTTGATTATTATTTTGATTGAACTCTATTCTCGTAAAGTGCTCGAGGCAGGGATCCGGTAATAACTTATGTGGATACTACATTTGCGAGGTCATTCGCCAGACGACCTCTGAGACGGGCAGATTTTTGGAAAAACTTGAAGTACGTAAACAATATTCACAAATTTATTTTATTACCATCAATTGTGTTGAGTTTCATATATATATATATATATATATATATATATATATATATATAGCGTCGAATAGATATATGAAAACTTGTTGTTCGACCAAGCACGGAGAAAGAGAGGTCATTTCTCTCTATATTCATGACGATTTGGGTAATGGTTCCTTCATTGCTATATGTAGTTGCTAGCGTCGAGTTGAATGGAAAACGTAAAATAAAAACGAAAACCCTAAATGTAAAAGAATTGAATGGTAAACACAAAAAGAAAAGGGGGAAACACAATATGAAACCCCTAAACCCTCCAAAACCCTAAACCCCTCATTTAAAAAAAAAAAAAAAACCCCAGCGCTTGGCAGGTGCTGACGCGTGGCTGCCTTTTAGTCCCGGTCGGTGTTACCAACCGGGACTAAAGGTCCTCCTGCCTGGGCGCCCCACAGCGGCCACGTGGAGCTCCTTTAGTCCCGGTTCGTAACACAAACGGGACTAAAAGTGGGGGTCTTTAGTCCCGATTGCTTAGTCCCGGTTGCAGAACCGGGACTAAAGGCCCTTAGGAACTGGGACTAATGCCCTGTTTTCTACTAGTGGCTGCGTTCTCGTTGCGGCCTTGCGTATTTCAGAGATCGAGAGTGTAGATCACAGTCTCAAAACCAACATAGTTGAACAGTACACAAATCAAAATCAAAGAGTTTGTACTGGTAAACTCCATTTTGTAAATCAAGCATGGCAAGTTTTGTACTCCTGGTAAAATCAAATTCAAAGAACTACTGGTAAAACTAATGTGTAGTTGAACTACTGGTAAACTCAAATTCAAAGAACTACTAGAGTAAATCAAATTCAAAGAACTACTGGTAAAATCAAAATCAAAGAGTTTAATATGGCAATTTTTGTGTAGTTGAACTACTCCATTTTGCTTTTGTGTTGTTCAACTAAATGAATCTACACAAATCTAAATGGAGTAGTTCATTTAACCAGTAGCAAAGTTTTGTGTAGTAGCTACTCCTAAATGAAACTACACAAATTAAACTTTAAGTAAAACTAAATGAAACCTTTCCTTTAATTAAAATTAAGTGAATCTTTCCTTTAATTAAAACTAAATGAAACCTTTTCAGTTAATTAAAATTAACTGGAACTTTTATTTTAATTTTAATTAAATGAAACCTTTTCCTTTCACTAAAACTAAATGAATCTTTTCCTTTAACTAAAACTAAATGAATCTTTTTCTTTAATTAAAACTAAATGAAACCTTTTATGTTAATTAACTTTTCAGTAAAATGAAACCTTTTCTGTAAATTTATTTGGTTGCAGTAGTTTAGTGTAGGACAGCAGTAGTATAGCACTTGCTCCTGGTGCTGTTAAGTTTCAGTTAATTAATTGAAATTTTAATTTTTTCAGTTAATTAACTGAAACTTTTTCAGTTACAGTAGGACTTCTCTTTCTCTTCTCTCTTCTTCTCTCTTCTCTTTCTCTTCTTGCATCTGTAGTTTAGCGTAGGACTTACAAGTACTCCCCTTGTGCCCTCCATCCTTTTCAGTTAATTAACTGAAACGTTTTCAGTTACTCTAATTGTTTTTCACAATACAGTACTCCTGGAGTACATTGTTTTTCACATCAAAATCTACCACACCATTGTACTGTAATTCAGTCAATTACTGCCTGGTTGTGCATTACAGTACAGTACAGTACATTTACATCATTGTTTTTCATGTCTGCTGATGTGCAGGAAATTCACTTGTTACTGGAACATCACCATCTGATATTGGCCCTGGCAGGTCCTGCTCAGCAGCACAGATGAGGCGGCAGCAGTTCCTGCTCAGCAGCAAAGAGGAGGCAGCAGCAGTACTAGGCGAGTAGCAGCAAAGAGGATGGGGGCGAGCAGCAGCGGGGGATGGAGGCGCCAACAACAGGGGATGGTGGCCTGGCCGTGGCTGAGGAGGGAGAGGTGGAGGGCAGAGGGAGAGGTGGAGGCGGGGGTGGAGGGCGGAGGCGGGGCTGGAGGTAGGAGACGACTCAGGGATCTGGCGGAATTCAAACCAGGGGTAACCTGGTCATTTCACTCCTTTTTCACCTGGTCGGAAAAGCCCCAGCGACTTATATTTCGGTACAGAGGGAGTAGCAGCCTAATATGTTCTCTAGGTGATGTACTTTACATCGGGCAAGGGCAGCCTCGATGTCCACCGCGTCATGCGCCTCTCCTACGTACTAGCTCTGTCCTCCGCCTACTCTGTCTCCTACATCAACAACCTCGCCATCTTCGACTCCGGCACCGCCAGACCCCAGATCGCCGGCGTAATTTGTGGCCAACACCGAGTGGCCTGTCCATCTCTTTTGCGTGGTCATCCTGCAGGCCCTGGTGTTCAGTGCAAGCAGCAGCTAGCACATGCTAATTTAGCTCCACCGGCGTGACACCTTCAGTGCAGACGTTACATAAAAGAGACTTGGCAGGCATGAACATGGATCACCACCTTCCTTGTAAAAGAAGGCGCGACGGTTCATCGTGTAGATACTAAATAGAGTATATATTATGTATGTAACACCGAGATACCAGAAAAGGTTTAGATCGTGTTGACAACACCAAGACATCAGGGAATGTGTCTCGTTTGAACAGCTTGGTTAATCTTACAGATCAATGTACATAAACAGGAGAGTAGTCACTATCCATCACAGCTTCTAACTCTTGTTGGTGGCAAGCAAACAGGAGAGTAGATGACCAAATCTTTGGCAGCTAGATAGCACAGCTACTTCATTGTACAGTACTACGTACAACTTATGAGCATGACGAAAAGAATTAAGTATACTTAATTAGTTACCCCTATAGATCATCGATCGACTATGCTAATTCAGCCGACCGTCGCGCTTGCACCATACTATACGATGAAACGGGACATTGATCCTCAAGCACAGTTAATTAGTAGTATTAATTAATTAGCACAATTAATGTTAATGAAAATGTAAGGGGACGTAGCTCAAATGGTAGATCGGCATTTAAGAGGCATCGATACCTCCCATCTCCGAATTTTTAATCGTTTTTGTTCGGCTGGTCGCTTTTTTCACTGTAGAAATTGATCGGGAAAAAAGGGCACGTTATTGGCTTTTTTTTCCCTGTCGTTGTACGTTGAAAGATCGGGCAGCTACTGGGGATCCTTGGGCTGGAAGCTGGAAATTTCTCAGCCCACGTTGGAAGTTTTTCTCCTTTTTTGAGATCTCCTAGAGAGGAAGTTGAATGTCTAGTATTTACTATCACTATCCATAAAATAGTTATTTATTACTATCTTCTAAACTAAATATCTATTGATTCCCTTAATTTCTATAGGTTTGACCGGCATGAAATGGATATTACTATACTCCCTCCGTTTCTAAATATAAACCTTTTTATCGATTTCAACACCGACTACATACAGAGCAAAATGAGTGAATCTACACTCTAAATTATGTCTACATACATCCGTATGTAGTCAATATTAAAATCTCTAAAAATTGCTTACATTTAGAAACGGAGGGAGTACGTATTTTAAAATGTGTTCCAAACGGAGGGAGTACCTAATAACAAGAGGGGAAAAAAGACAATCCTTCTTTTTTCTCTCGTAAGGACTTGTGTCAGGATGAGGCACGTTATTGGCTTGTAGAAATTGATCGGAAAAAAAGGGCGCGTTATTGGCTTTTTTATTTGTCTGGCGTAGTATGTTGGAAAGATTGGGCTGCTACTCGGGGATTGTTGGGCTGGGAGCTGGATATTTCTCAGCCCGCGTTGGCAGGAAGTTTTTCTCCTTTTGAGATCTCCAAGAGAGGAAGTTGAATGTCTCATATTTACAATTACTATCCATAAAATAGTTATTTATTACTATCTTCTAAACTAAATATCTATTGATTCCCTTAATTTCTATAGGTTTGACCAGCATGAAATGGATATTACTATACTCCCTCCGTTTCTAAATATGAACCTTTTTATGGATTTCAACACCGACTACATACAGAGCAAAATGAGTGAATCTACACTCTAAATTACGTCTACATACATCCGTATGTAGTCAATATTAAAATCTCTAAAAAGTGCTTACATTTAGAAACGGAGGGAGGATGTATTTTAAAATGTGTTCCAAACGGAGGGAGTACCTAATAACAAGAGGGGAAAAAAGACAATCCTTCTTTTTCTCGCCCGTAACGACTTGTGAGGATGAGGCACGTTATTGGCTTGTAGAAATTGATCGGAAAAAAAAAGGGCACGTTATTGGCTTTTTTTTTTGTCTGGCATTGTACGTTGGAAAGATTGGGCTGCTACTCGGGGATTGTTGGGCTGGCAGCTGGAAATTTCTCAGCCCGCGTTGGGAGGAAGTTTTTTTCCTTTTTGAGATCTCCAAGAGAGGAAGTTGAATGTCTCATATTTACTATCACTATCCATAAAATAGTTATTTATTACTATCTTCTAAACTAAATATCTATTGATTCCCTTAATTTCTATAGGTTTGACCAGCATGAAATGGATATTACTATACTCCCTCCGTTTCTAAATATGAACCTTTTTATGGATTTCAACACCGACTACATACAGAGCAAAATGAGTGAATCTACACTCTAAATTACGTCTACATACATCCGTATGTAGTCAATATTAAAATCTCTAAAAAGTGCTTACATTTAGAAACGGAGGGAGGATGTATTTTAAAATGTGTTCCAAACGGAGGGAGTACCTAATAACAAGAGGGGAAAAAAGACAATCCTTCTTTTTTTCGCCCGTAACGACTTGTGAGGATGAGGCACGTTATTGGCTTGTAGAAATTGATCGGAAAAAAAAAGGGCACGTTATTGGCTTTTTTTTTTGTCTGGCATTGTACGTTGGAAAGATTGGGCTGCTACTCGGGGATTGTTGGGCTGGCAGCTGGAAATTTCTCAGCCCGCGTTGGGAGGAAGTTTTTTTCCTTTTTGAGATCTCCAAGAGAGGAAGTTGAATGTCTCATATTTACTATCACTATCCATAAAATAGTTATTTATTACTATCTTCTAAACTAAATATCTATTGATTCCTTTAATTTCTATAGGTTTGACCGGCATGAAATGGATATTACTATACTCCCTCCGTTTCTAAATATAAACCTTTTTATGGATTTCAGCGCCGACTACATACAGAGCAAAATGAGTGAATCTACACTCTAAATTCCGTCTACATACATTCGTATATAGTCAATATTAAAATCTCTAAAAAGTGCTTATATTTAGAAACGGAGGGAGAATGTATTTTAAAATGTGGTCCAAACGGAGAGAGTACCTAATAACAAGAGGGGGAAAAAGACAATCCTTCTTTTTTTCGCCCGTAACGACTTGTGTTAGGATGAGGCACGTTATTAGCTTGTAGAAATTGATCGGAAAAGTGTTCAAAAAAGAAATTGATCGGAAAAAAAATGCACGTTATTGGCTTTTTTTTTGTCTGGCATTGTACGTTGGAAAGATTGGGCTGCTACTCGGGGATTGTTGGGCTGGGAGCTGGAAATTTCTCAGCCCGCGTTGGGAGGAAGTTTTTCTCCTTTTTGAGATCTCCAAGAGAGGAAGTTGAATGTCTCATATTTACTGTCACTATCCATAAAATAGTTATTTATTACTATCTTCTAAACCAAATATCTATTGATTCCCTTAACTTCTATAGGTTTGACCGGCATGAAATGGATATTACTATACTCCCTCCGTTTCTAAATATAAACCTTTTTATGAATTTCAACACCGACTACATACAGAGCAAAATGAGTGAATCTACACTCTAAATTACGTCTACATACATCCGTATGTAGTCAATATTAAATTTTCTAAAAAGTGCTTACATTTAGAAATGGAGGGAGTACGTATTTTAAAATGTATTCCAAACGGAGGGAGTACCTAATAACAAGAGGGGAAAAAAGACAATCCTTCTTTTTTTCGCTCGTAACGACTTGTGTTAGGATGATGCACGTTATTATTGGCTTCGTAGAAATTGATCGGAAAAAAGGGCACGTTATTGGCTTTTTTTTTGTCTGGCATTGTACGTTGGAAAGATTGGGCTGCTACTCGGGGATTGTTGGGCTGGGAGCTGGAAATTTCTCAGCCCGCGTTGGGAGGAACTTTTTCTCCTTTTTGATATCTCCAAGAGAGAAAGTTGAATGTCTCATATTTACTGTCAATATCCATAAAATAGTTATTTATTACTATCTTCTAAACTAAATATCTATTGATTCCCTTAATTTCTATAGGTTTGACAGGCATGAAATGGATATTACTATACTCCCTCCGTTTCTAAATATAAACCTTTTTATGGATTTCAACACCGACTACATACAGAGCAAAATGAGTGAATCTACACTCTAAATTATGTCTACATACATCCGTATGTAGTCAATATTAAAATCTCTAAAAATTGCTTACATTTAGAAACGGAGGGAGTACGTATTTTAAAATGTGTTCCAAACGGAGGGAGTACCTAATAACAAGAGGGGAAAAAAGACAATCCTTCTTTTTTCTCTCGTAAGGACTTGTGTCAGGATGAGGCACGTTATTGGCTTGTAGAAATTGATCGTAAAAAAAGGGCGCGTTATTGGCTTTTTTATTTGTCTGGCGTAGTATGTTGGAAAGATTGGGCTGCTACTCGGGGATTGTTGGGCTGGGAGCTGGATATTTCTCAGCCCGCGTTGGCAGGAAGTTTTTCTCCTTTTGAGATCTCCAAGAGAGGAAGTTGAATGTCTCATATTTACTATTACTATCCATAAAATAGTTATTTATTACTATCTTCTAAACTAAATATCTATTGATTCCCTTAATTTCTATAGGTTTGACCAGCATGAAATGGATATTACTATACTCCCTCCGTTTCTAAATATGAACCTTTTTATGGATTTCAACACCGACTACATACAGAGCAAAATGAGTGAATCTACACTCTAAATTACGTCTACATACATCCGTATGTAGTCAATATTAAAATCTCTAAAAAGTGCTTACATTTAGAAACGGAGGGAGGATGTATTTTAAAATGTGTTCCAAACGGAGGGAGTACCTAATAACAAGAGGGGAAAAAAGACAATCCTTCTTTTTTTCGCCCGTAACGACTTGTGAGGATGAGGCACGTTATTGGCTTGTAGAAATTGATCGGAAAAAAAAAGGGCACGTTATTGGCTTTTTTTTTTGTCTGGCATTGTACGTTGGAAAGATTGGGCTGCTACTCGGGGATTGTTGGGCTGGCAGCTGGAAATTTCTCAGCCCGCGTTGGGAGGAAGTTTTTTTCCTTTTTGAGATCTCCAAGAGAGGAAGTTGAATGTCTCATATTTACTATCACTATCCATAAAATAGTTATTTATTACTATCTTCTAAACTAAATATCTATTGATTCCCTTAATTTCTATAGGTTTGACCAGCATGAAATGGATATTACTATACTCCCTCCGTTTCTAAATATGAACCTTTTTATGGATTTCAACACCGACTACATACAGAGCAAAATGAGTGAATCTACACTCTAAATTACGTCTACATACATCCGTATGTAGTCAATATTAAAATCTCTAAAAAGTGCTTACATTTAGAAACGGAGGGAGGATGTATTTTAAAATGTGTTCCAAACGGAGGGAGTACCTAATAACAAGAGGGGAAAAAAGACAATCCTTCTTTTTTTCGCCCGTAACGACTTGTGAGGATGAGGCACGTTATTAGCTTGTAGAAATTGATCGGAAAAGTGTTCAAAAAAGAAATTGATCGGAAAAAAAAGGGCACGTTATTGGCTTTTTTTTGTCTGGCATTGTCCGTTGGAAAGATTGGGCTGCTACTCGGGGATTGTTGGGCTGGGAGCTGGAAATTTCTCAGCCCGCGTTGGGAGGAAGTTTTTCTCCTTTTTGAGATCTCCAAGAGAGGAAGTTGAATGTCTCATATTTACTGTCACTATCCATAAAATAGTTATTTATTACTATCTTCTAAACCAAATATCTATTGATTCCCTTAACTTCTATAGGTTTGACCGGCATGAAATGGATATTACTATACTCCCTCCGTTTCTAAATATAAACCTTTTTATGAATTTCAACACCGACTACATACAGAGCAAAATGAGTGAATCTACACTCTAAATTACGTCTACATACATCCGTATGTAGTCAATATTAAATTTTCTAAAAAGTGCTTACATTTAGAAATCGAGGGAGTACGTATTTTAAAATGTATTCCAAACGGAGGGAGTACCTAATAACAAGAGGGGAAAAAAGACAATCCTTCTTTTTTTCGCTCGTAACGACTTGTGTTAGGATGATGCACGTTATTATTGGCTTCGTAGAAATTGATCGGAAAAAAGGGCACGTTATTGGCTTTTTTTTTGTCTGGCATTGTACGTTGGAAAGATTGGGCTGCTACTCGGGGATTGTTGGGCTGGGAGCTGGAAATTTCTCAGCCCGCGTTGGGAGGAACTTTTTCTCCTTTTTGATATCTCCAAGAGAGAAAGTTGAATGTCTCATATTTACTGTCAATATCCATAAAATAGTTATTTATTACTATCTTCTAAACTAAATATCTATTGATTCCCTTAATTTCTATAGGTTTGACAGGCATGAAATGGATATTACTATACTCCCTCCGTTTCTAAATATAAACCTTTTTATGGATTTCAACACCGACTACATACAGAGCAAAATGAGTGAATCTACACTCTAAATTATGTCTACATACATCCGTATGTAGTCAATATTAAAATCTCTAAAAATTGCTTACATTTAGAAACGGAGGGAGTACGTATTTTAAAATGTGTTCCAAACGGAGGGAGTACCTAATAACAAGAGGGGAAAAAAGACAATCCTTCTTTTTTCTCTCGTAAGGACTTGTGTCAGGATGAGGCACGTTATTGGCTTGTAGAAATTGATCGTAAAAAAAGGGCGCGTTATTGGCTTTTTTATTTGTCTGGCGTAGTATGTTGGAAAGATTGGGCTGCTACTCGGGGATTGTTGGGCTGGGAGCTGGATATTTCTCAGCCCGCGTTGGCAGGAAGTTTTTCTCCTTTTGAGATCTCCAAGAGAGGAAGTTGAATGTCTCATATTTACTATTACTATCCATAAAATAGTTATTTATTACTATCTTCTAAACTAAATATCTATTGATTCCCTTAATTTCTATAGGTTTGACCAGCATGAAATGGATATTACTATACTCCCTCCGTTTCTAAATATGAACCTTTTTATGGATTTCAACACCGACTACATACAGAGCAAAATGAGTGAATCTACACTCTAAATTACGTCTACATACATCCGTATGTAGTAAATATTAAAATCTCTAAAAAGTGCTTACATTTAGAAACGGAGGGAGTACGTATTTTAAAATGTGTTCCAAACGGAGGGAGTACGTAATAACAGGAGGGGGAAAAAGACAATCCTTCTTTTTTTCGCTCGTAACGACTTGTGTTAGGATGAGGCACGTTATTGGCTTGTAGAAATTGATCGGAAAAAAAAAGGGCTCGCTATTGGCTTTTTTTTGTCTGGCGTTGTACGTTGGAAAGATTGGGCTGCTACTCGGGGATTGTTGGGCTGGGAGCTGGAAATTTCTCAGCCCGCGTTGGGAGGAACTTTTTCTCCTTTTTGAGATCTCCAAGAGAGGAAGTTGAATGTCTCATATTTACTATCACTATCCATAAAATAGTTATTTATTACTATCTTCTAAACTAAATATCTATTGATTCCCTTAATTTCTATAGGTTTGACCGGCATGAAATGGATATTACTATACTCCCTCCGTTTCTAAATATAAACCTTTTTATGGATTTCAACACCGACTACATACAGAGCAAAATGAGTGAATCTACACTCTAAATTACGTCTACATACATCCGTATGTAGTCAATATTAAAATCTCTAAAAAGTGCTTACATTTAGAAACGGAGGGAGTACATATTTTAAAATGTGTTCCAAACGGAGGGAGTACCTAATAACAAGAGGGGGAAAAAGACGATCTTTCTTTTTTTCGCTCGTAAGGACTTGTGTTAGGACGAGGCGATTCGGTGCCTAGGCTCAGCTGCACCCGCGATGAACAGAAAATTCAAAAATAAATACTAGAAAAATTCAAAAAAAATCTGATTTCATGGAAGATAATTTGGTGCATGAGGTGCGCTCCGATTTTAGATCATTTGACATCTGAGTAGCTCTCGGCAAAAAAGACAAATTTGGGCTATGTAAAAAAAAATACTGTTCATGTATTGTTTTGAACCAATTTTTGCCGAGAGCTACTCATATGTCCAAATGATTTGAAATTTGGAGTGCACCTCACGCACCAAATTATCTTCCTTGCAAAAAGAATTCGGATTTGTTTGAAATTTTGTAGCATTGTTTTTGAATTTTCTCTTCACGGGATGCAGATGAGCCTGGGCTCAGAAATGGATATTCGCTTGTGTCACATTTTTTGCCAAAAAAGAGGTGAGAGTGTACATAGAAATCGAGCCAATTATATTTCTGGACTCCTCCCGTCCTCTCCGTTTAGTTTGCAATAACGCAATAGTCAAGGCCCATGACGTCCCTCCCAGCTTCCAAGCTCAAAAAATTAAGGCCCAATACAACACTCGACGGAGCTCAACCCTCGCTCTGGGGCACCAAGCGAACAGAGCTGGCGGTGCGGCCGCGGGGCCGCGGCTCGTCAGCGGCGGCCAGGCAGGAAAGCCGATCGGCCACCGGGAGAGGGCGGCGAGCAGAGGATAGAGCGCGTCGTCTGGGTGCCTGGCGGCGGGGAGCGGGTGGAGGATGGGGAGGGGAAGCGAGTGCGGCGCAGATCGATGTAGTTCGTCTTCGTCTCTCCGACCGGAATCCGGCAGGCAGCAGTGGTAATTGCTAGCCTATTGGTTCCTTGCTTGTTCTTCCTTTCTATCTTCTTTAATATTTTTATTAATTTATATAATTGGCTGGTAGTTCACCCTTATTGGGATGGGGAACGTCATGCTGCTGCTTACCTGCTATGCAAGTGTCATGAGATCATTCATCTCGTGGTTGGCCATTAGATCATTTTTATTAGATTAGATCCTTTCTTGTTGAAGCTGACTCATCATGGAATAGTTAACGAAGCTAATAGGCTAGTACTCCCTTTGTAAAGAAATATAAGAGCGTTTAGATCACTGAAGTAGTGATTTAAGAGCAACTCTAGCCGGGCCGAGTAAACCTTAATGGAGTATATTTACTCCACTAAGTTTTGGTCGGTTATAGCTGATCGTCTACATTTGATGGAGGAAACATCAAATTTGGATAGATGAAACATAGTTTAGTTTAAACCGAAATTACACACATAATTTACATTACCATCCGACGAAACATAGTCTAGTTTAAACCGATACTAAAACTTGAACTTAAACATAAACTAAAACTTAAATCTATGGAAAACTTAGTCGCTATCCGACTTTGCGAGTTCCAGCCAATCCGCCCTAGAGATGCCACTGTCCATGGGGTCAGGACCTGTGCCGTCGTCGTCACAGCCGGGGAAAGTTCTTCGCCACTTCTCGATGTCGAAACCGCCGTCGTTGCTGCCTCCTATGTCACCGTCGTTGCCGCCATCGGCATCCTCCTCGTCGCTTGAGAAGACGATGACACTGCCAGCCGCTCGCTCCGCGTACAGCTTGCGCTCTGCCTCCACCAGCTCGTGGTACTGGCGGCAAAGGTCCGCCATGTACTCCTCGTCGGCGGCCTCCGCCGCAAGCCGCTCCCTCGCCTCCCGGTCCTCCTGAGACGCCGCCGCCTTCACCACCCCCGGCGGCAGCGAGTCGAGCAAGGACATCTTGCCCCACACAAAGTTGAGGCTGGCATCGGCGCCTTGTAGCCGGACCTGCCAACGGTCGTACTCAGGGCGGCGAGCTCGGCGGTGTGAAACGACCCAAGCCAATGCTTTTTGTGGGTGTCCCGATCGGTGATTTAGGCCACCCACGTCCCCCATGCCTGCTGCCGGACGCCGAGGTACTTCCTTTGTGGCGGTCGCGACGTGGGAAGATTCGGGGATGAATTGGGACGTAGCGTCGCGGCGGCGTCAGCTTGAGGACGCGCCCATGCTGCGCTCAGGGCGGCACGGATCCGCGTTGCCGATGGGCGGCGGGGACCGGCGGCCACGGGATCCGGCCATGGCGGCAACTGGGGGGGGGGGGGGGGGAGGGGGTGGGTGCAGGAAAGGCGGGGGATTCGCCAGCGGTGGGGATTGGGGAGGAGGAGAGGCAGAGGAGGCGTGAAGAGTTTTACTCCGAGACCGAGCGGTAGAGTATATATTTACTCGCCGGATAATCAGTGGAGTAAATTTTATACTCCTCTATGGGTTTTAGGAGATCGGTTAGGTCCCGGTTAGAGGAGTAAAACCGAATTTTTACTCTTCTAATCGGTTTTAGGGGATCGGATAGAGTTGGCCTTTTATATTTCTTTGCAGAGGGAGTAGCTGGTAAATGAGCTCCATCATCGTTCGTCTCTTCCACCACGATCTGATCTACTCCGCAGCCGGCAAGCCCCTTGGATGCTTCCTCCTCATGTGTACATATACATTCATGAATGATACTAGTAACCTGCAGCATAAAAACATCCGCAGCCGGCTAGTCAGCTCCTTGGATGCTTCCTGCTCATTTGCACATATATTCATGAATGATACTGGTAATCTGCAACTTAAAAAACATCCGCAGCCGGCCAGCTTCTTGGATGCTTCGTCGATGCCGTCCATCATCGGGGTTTGCTAAACACAAAGTACTTGTTTTTGTTCCTTACCAGCTAGTGCCTACCGGCGCCATCGCACTTACATGGACTCCAGCTCTGTCCCCAACTCCCCATTGGAGACGATATCTTTTTTATTGTCAGTGAATGTCGTTCAGAATGACTCAAGAGGCAAACAAACCTGAATCATTTATTGTAGCAAGCAAGATCGAATGGAGCCTGCTTCGCTATAAAAGGGGCCACCGAGGCCTCTTCCAAAATGCGCTCATATTCCTACCTTCCATCCCTGTGCTGTCCTTCACAGCACGCTCACAAAACTCCCACCACACAGGCTAACTAGCCAAGTCGGACGGCACTTGGGACCTTCCCAACCATCGAAGGAGATGCAGGCCGCTATCGGCGCGGCCAGCTGGCTGGTCGGCAAGGTGCTGAATAAGCTCTCTCATGAATTGGTGGCCGCGTATGTGGCCAGCTCTGAGCTCGGCCTCAACTCCGAGCAGATCAAAACCAAGCTCAAGTACATGCAAGGGCTGCTGCACGCAGCACAGGACAGGGATGTGAGCAGCAACCCTGGCCAGCAGAGCTTGCTGGAGGACCTGAGCAAGAAGGCCGATGAGGCTGAAGACGCGTTGGATGAGCTCCACTACTTCATGATCCAAGACCAGTTGAACGGCACCCAGGAGGCCGCGCCGGAGCTGGGTGATGGTCTCCATGGTCATGCTCTCCATGGTCGCCATGCTGCTCGCCATACCATCGGTAACTGGCTTCCATGCTTTTCTTGCTCGCGTACTCAAGACGATCTTCCTTCTGCTGCTGCTGTCATCAGTAACCCACACAATGCAACCAAGTCTGGTAGTGGCCATGTTGATATGTTGTTTTTTGATAGAGTAGCTATGTCCAACAAAATCAAGTCAGTAATGGAGGAAATGAACTCCATATGTGGACCTGTCTCTAACTTGCTCAAAATTGAAAACCATAGTAGCACTGCAGCAAGCACAACTGGGACCCTAAAAAGGCCTCCCACAGGTTCAGTAGTTTCACAAGATAAATTGTACGGAAGGAGAGCCATCTTTGAGCAAACTGTAAGTGCACTCACTGATAGCACATATCTTGGTGAAACCCTTTCTATTCTTCCTTTTGTTGGCCCTGGGGGTATGGGAAAGACAACCTTCACCCAACACTTGCATAATGATAAAAGGATCGAGGGACGCTTCACGGTTAGGGTCTGGGTATGTGTCTCAACTGATTTTGATGTGGTCAACCTCACCCGACAGATCCTTAGATGCATACCTGCAATTAAAATAGAAGAACACAAATGTACTGTTGAGACTGCCAATTGAGACCAGCTTCAAAAATCCATTGCAGAGCGACTGAAGTCCAAAAGGTTTTTATTTGTCTTGGATGATATATGGAAATTCAGTAGTGAAGCTGATTGGAAGAACCTATTAGCTCCATTCACTAAGGGGGAAACCAAGGGTAGCATGGTTTTCGTCACAACTCGGTTTCCATCTATAGCTCAAATGGTGAAAACAACTGATCCAGTAGAACTGCATGGTTTGGAGCCTAATGACTTCTTCAAATTCTTTGAAACATGTATATTTGGTCATAGCAAACCTGGGCATTACGAAGATGACTTAATTGATGTTGCAAGAGCTATTGCAAAGAAACTAAAGGGTTCACCACTAGCAGCCAACACAGTCGGTCGGTTATTGAAGAAAAACCATTCTCGGGAATATTGGCTGGGAGTTCTTGAAAAGAATGAGTGGAAAAATGCAAAAGATTATGATGATATTATGCCTTCTTTGATAATTAGTTATGATTACCTTCCTTTCCTTCTAAAAAAATGTTTTTCATATTTTTCTCTCTTCCCTGAAGATTATAAGTTTTATAATTTAGAAATTGCTAGCTTTTGGATCGCAATTGGTATCTTAGATTCTAGTTGCCAAGACAATAATAATTACTTAGAAGAACTAGTGGACAATGGTTTCCTCATAAAGGGAGTTGATAAGTCTGATGATACATACTATGTGATGCATGATTTATTGCATGAACTATCCCAGTGTGTTTCATCACAAGAATGTGTCAATATAAGTAGTTTAAGTTTTAGTTCTGATGATATCCCACGATCTGTTAAACACTTGTCGATCACTACAAAGAATATATATGATGAAAGTTTTGGGGAGGAAATAGGTAAACTGAAGCGCATAATAGACGTTGCAAGTTTGCGTTCTTTGATGATTTTTGAATTACATGGTGCAACAATAGCTAATATTTTAAAAGATACATTTGAAAAAATAAAGGGTCTCCGGGTTCTAATTATAGCAATGAACACTCCGGAATCTTTCCCAAGCTATTTTTCAAAACTTTTCCACCTCCAATTCCTTAAAATTAGATCACCCGATCGCTTAGAAGAAATGACTTTACCGAGCACATTGTCTAGATTTTACCACTTGAAATTCCTAGACCTCAATGGCTGGAGTGGTAGTAAAAAGTTGCCTAAAGACATCAGCCGCCTTGTGAATTTACGACATTTCCTTTCTACCAAAGAACTCCATTCCAATATTCCTGAGGTTGGAAAGATGAAGTGTTTACATGAGCTAAAAGAGTTCAATGTTAAGAAAGAGGGTGTTGGATTTGAACTGAAAGAGCTGGGGGAGTTGAGAGAGCTCGGGGGTAAACTCACTATATGTAATCTTGAAACTGTGGCATCCAAGGGAGAAGCTAGTGAAGCCAAACTGAGGAACAAAAGAAATCTGAAAGAGTTGAGATTAGTATGGGGTACAAAGCACCAGACTGTAGATGATGATGTTCTTGATGGTCTTCAACCAGATGCTAATCTTAGGGTGCTTGGCATTATAAATCCCGGTGTTGTTGCTTGTCCTGGATGGTTGTATGGTGACATTGGCACAAAAAGGTTGGAGTCTCTTCATGTGGAGGGTCTTTCTTGGTGTCCTCTTCCAGCTTTTGAGCAGCTACCACACCTCAGCAGTCTCACTTTCAAAAATATTGCTGGGATGAGTGTGTTCGGGCCTGGCTTTAGTGGTGTTAAAGAAAGAAGCTTCATGCACCGGAAGAAACTTGAGTTTGAGAATATGCCAGAGCTTGAGAAGTGGGTCGGGGAACCTAATAGCCGTCTATTTTCAAGGCTTGAAAGCATCAAGGTTGGAGGTTGTCCCCTTCTCAGCTTGTTTCCCTTCTTGGAGTGCTCTGACCTATTTACCAACCTGTGTAGTCTTCATATTGATAATTGCCCCGAGTTGTCTCAGTTCCCACCCATGCCTCACACCTCCACACAAACAGATATTCGTGTGAAAAATGATGGGTCAGAGCTATTATATGATGGTAAGGAATTGAGCATTAAAGGGTATACCAGGGCTTTGGCTTTCCACAATATGGATAAAGTAGAGGTTATGAAAATTACAGATGTGTCACACATTTCGTTTTCAGACCTCCAAAAACTAAATTTGTTGAGAAGTATACATTTCAAGAAATGTGACGACATGTTTTCTGCAGAAATGGCTGACAGTGTTGTCATCCATTCAGTTCAAAGTCTTGCCATAGAGAAATTATGTATTACTGGAGAATTGTTTTCAAAGGTTTTGTAGTGTTTCCCAGCTCTTTCCCGGTTTGCCGTCATGGACTGTAAGAGCCTTGAACTTCTGCCTGTGGAGGATGGTGGACTCTCGGGCCTCGAGATGCTCCAATCATTTACAGGATGGGGTTGTGGGATGTTGTTCTATCTGTGGCCCAAGGTACAAGTAGGTGGAGGAGCTCATGCCATCAAGCCTTTCCCTACTTCTCTCAGGGATCTTAATATTTTCTTAGAGCCAAGTATGCAGTCAATGGGTCTGCTCTCAAACCTCATGTCTCTCACCAGTCTGAGCTTGGAAAGTTGTAGAAAATTAACAATGGATGGGTTCAATCCCCTCATCATAGTCAACCTCAAGAAATTAATCGTAGAGCAAGAGAACATGTCTATTGCAGGGGATCTGCTGTCAGAGATTGCAAGGAGCAAGTTAATGCATGCAGGTTCATTCCAGTTGGAAGAATTTAAGGTGGATAGCATCTCGGCAGTGCTTACTGTTCCCATCTGCAGCCACCTTGCCGCAAGCCTCCATACATTGAGGTTCAGTTTGGATCATTTGGTGACAACCTTCACGGAAGAGCAAGAGCAAGCACTTCAGCTCCTCACCTCCCTTCAACATCTAGAATTTCAATATTGCAAGAATTTGCAGTCCCTACCTCAAGGGTTATGTGGCCTTTCTTCTCTCAAGAGACTAGTGATCTTCAGTTGTGAGAAAATCCTATGCCTGCCGCCCAAGGAGGGCCTCCCCGCTTCACTGGAAAAGCTAGAAGTACAGTTTTGTAGTCCTGAGGTAACTGAGCAAGCTGAGAAATTGAAAGGAACAGACCCGTGGTTTTCAGTAGAAATATTGGGTACGTAACCCACACCCCCAGTATTAATTTGAGATGATGCCTCCCCATATGCCTAGCTTTTGAGACCTGACAGTCTGCCCGTTTCAATTACAGTGCCTACATGGGAAATCCTTTCAGCACCTTACAACTGACTGTTGTCGAGGATCATACATTCTAGTAAGTACATGGAACACCAACCTGCGCTTATTCATTCGTATTGCATGCATCCACTGCAGTTTTCTATACTTCAATTTGGCATGCACACAGTTTTCCTTTTCTGTAATCTGAACTATTAATTTTGTACACAGTTTCAGTTTGCCTGCCTTTGCTTCTGACACCTTATGGGTTAACATGTTTCAACTGCAGCGCTGCAGTATCCTACATCCCTACTTAACTTAATTTGAGGAGCAGCGCGCGCGAGAGAGAGAGAGAGGGAGGGAGGGAGGGAGGGATGGAGGGAGAGGAAGAGAGGGATGGAGGCAGGGAGAGGGAGAAGGAGATGGAGGGAGGGAGGGAGAGGGATGGAGAGAGAGAGAGGGAGGGAGGGAAAGAGAGAGGGAGGGAGGGAGGGAGAGAGGATCTCGGAACGGTGGGGGAATCTTCGCCGCTCCCTCTCGAATCTTAGGGTTTCCCCGCCTCTCACTTTCTCGACCGTCGCCGCCGGTGGCGCGCGTGGGCGGCGGTGGAGCGGAACGATGGCGGCCAGCGGGGGCTGGTCGCGGGGTCGCACAATAGCAATGAGCTGGTTGCGATGTGCCCCCTGCCCAGGTACACCTCTCTTTCTCTCTCTCTCTCTCTCTATCTCTCTCTCTCTCTCTAGCACCTTAATTTGTCATCGCTACCATTCATTTGAGCTGTTCATGTGCACGCGTCGGTGGATCTAGGTCACCAGAGTCCTTATGAATTTGTGGTGCGCTGGGCTCGTAGATTTTTCCGTTGATGGATGTTGCATCCAGGAATGCTTAGCGATTAGAAATGCGAAAAGAATGCAAGTCACATGTGTTTTTCTGTGCTTGCTCAATAAGATTTTCTTAGCTTAGTCCATACGATTTCCCCCTTTGTCTATAAATCATGATAATGGATTGATGTATACATCACTTGTTGCTGAAAAAATTCAGGTGGCCCTTGAGTTCAGGAAGATTAGGAATAAGACACTTGATGACCTGGACAATGAATTCAACTGCAATAGGCAATAGAATGGCAACGGTCCAGAGTGGCAGCTGCAGTGCAGGGTCAAGGAGAAGACATTGATTTGAGATTTCATCCTCCTATTCCTCAGCTGACAACTGGGCAACACAGGTAA
Organism: Elymus sibiricus; assembly: GCA_039707655.1. NCBI lineage: Eukaryota > Viridiplantae > Streptophyta > Magnoliopsida > Poales > Poaceae > Elymus > Elymus sibiricus. The sequence goes on from CM077674.1 coordinate 395,823,401, forward strand.
ACACTTATCATTCAGGCACTTGCTTCTATTCATTTGAGACTTGAGCAGAACTCAGATTGGAGAATAATATGGTCCCTGGGTTCCCTTTATTGGAACTATGTTCCTTTTTATTTTGTTTCGAATAGGTCTGGTGCTCTTTTACCAAAGCTCAACTTGTTTATGTAGGAATCCCTTGCTCTGTTGTGCATTAATGCATTGATAACCTTCTTCAGACATCTGGATAGACTTCTTAAGAAACATGTCCGTAACCTGTCCCCAGTCTTAATTCGAGGTGATGCCTCCCCGTTTGTGTAGCTTATGAGACCTGACGGGCTGCATGTTTCAATTGTAGGGTGGTAGATGTATCCTGTCAGCGTTGTAGACCTAGGTGCATTAGGATCACGCATTCAAGTCAATCTGCCGGTAAGTACAAAAAATCAGCTTCTGCTCCTTCATTCATTTTTCCATTCACACTGCATGCAGCCATTATAACTCATAGGAACACAGCTTGCTTTTTGCAAGCTGGACTATTGATTTCCTATACAGTTTTGCTAGTTTTTTTCTCTCTTACTACATCACACTTATTTCTGCAATGACATATTACAGTTTGGATGTGGCAGCTGCATGATTTCCCTTTTGGGCAATGTTATCAAGTAGAAATTTGCTAGCTGGAATATTAAGGCAATTCATTCTGCAACCTTTCTTTTTTCAGAACTTTTAGGCAGCCCCGAATAATTGGAGCATTTGACAGCAGGTTTAATCGGTCTGTTGGTAGCATGATTTCATTCTGCCTCATCGGGAGAGAAACAACACTTCTGATGGTTGCTTTCTAACAATTCCACTGTTGCAACAATATCTCTGATAAAAAAAGGAGGTAAGAGACAATCTTCGTACAGAGCATTCCAATGTTGCAAGCTTTATTTCTATAAAATAATGTTCTGATTATGATGTTCCTTCTCTCAGGAACATCCTGAATGTGTAGGTATATTCGTGATACATACTATGCGGCATTGTTCTTCACCAGTCTTTCATTTGTAATACTAGTACAAATGCACGTGCAACGCACGTCTAGACTAATGTTACAACCATGAGAATTCACATGCGTAGAAATATATTTCGATAGTATTAAAAAATATTGTCACATCATAGAGTTTCAAAGAGTACCTTCAGGGTTCTGTCCAAATAAGTTGGCAATCCACAAAACAAGATCAACATACCATATATTCTTGCACCCCACGATCATAGACAGACAGTAGAGAGGTTTTAGTGTCAATAACATAAATACTTCAGGAGATCATTTCAAGACAAACAAATCACAAACCCAAAGCTCAGTGAATCTCATCCTTTGGCCAATCCTGCCAGATCTTTGGTGTGAGAGGGAAGTACTTGTTCATCTCCACTATAGCACAAAGCATGTAGATATTCCCATATTTTCTCACGCATTGTATGAGCTACCAAAAAACAGCATGAAATAGCAAAACATCCATCAACATTAAATTAGTCATATGACAACAATTATCAATCAACAATATCCACTTTAAAGGCAGCCAAAGCATCCCAATTTAGTTAAAAAATATATCTTCTTTCTTACCAAAGGAGGTCAGCCGTGCTGAAATCATCATCCTAATGGCCAACCAAGGAATGATAAAATTATGTTTTTCTGCAACTAAATCAATGACGAATAAGAGTATAGTTCAATAAAGTAATTTGGTGGTATTAGGATGTAGAAATTGCCTGTGCGTTACTTTTTTTCTGAAAAGGAGGTTATCCCCCGGCCTCTGCATCAGATTGAAATGTGCAAGTATGTACCTTCAGATTCAGCCGTGATTTCAGTATTTAACATAGTAGACTTTGTTACCTTAAATCAGTTTTCGTCCTCCACCTGCTATTTGTCTCCCAACCCAAACATGGTAACACCATCAATAACGCATCAAGCACACCTCCACGAAAGAACATAAAATACAACTAACTCACGAGCAATTATGTATACTTGTTTAATCCGTGGCAATCCTCAAGAGCATACTGATTTTTTAGTATAAGTAAACTGTGCTTAATGGTGAAGAAACTTGCAGCAAAGTGTTTCCTATTAAATGACCTGTCCGAATCCAATGTTGGTTGGTCCGCTCGACTAAGCTGTGTTATGCCAATAATCAAAAGAAATATATATGTACTTTAATTCTTGGCGATCATCAAAAGCATATTGAGTTGCTAATACAAGTTTATCCGTAGATTATGTTTTGTTCTACACCTTCTCCTTATGGCTCCTTTCTCTTTCTTCCGTTTGCTCCTTTGATTTCCTTCCTCAAAATCACATCGAGTAGAACGAAAGAACAATTAGTACGATGGAGAAGATTGAGAAAAAAAAACTTGCAAATGATATAAAAGACCGATTTCTGCATAGTAACAATACAAATTATAAAATTGCTTAAAAAATAGACGAAAACAAGTTTAGTTGTATCTCAATGTATGATGTCAAGTCTAAAAACGTGGCAACAAACAGAAAAGAAGCCAATCACTTCATTAACTGAACGGACTAAGGGCAATATCATTATAATTCGGTAATTCCAACATTCATCTCTTAAATTCTCAAGTAAGTATTTTCTCCTAAAGCGAATTTGGTGAAGAAATTCATGCTGCACATAAATTAGATAATAGTTGAAAGTATCTTACAAAACCTATTCCATATGGTTGACGCCTGTAGGGGCTCCTCTGATGCCAGCAACAGGTTAAAACATATCCTTCTTATTGGTTTCTGGATAAAATTTGTGCACCGGCATAAGCAAAAACTCACATGTCAGAGCAAACAAGAGGGAGATAACAGAGAGATGATAGAAAAATGACCACTACAAAATTTGTTGTCCCAGCAAACATATCTCCCGTATCTGTTTCCATCCCTGACCAAATTTCTAGTAGAAAATCGTTGCTCCTATCCTCTCGAACATGCCACCTGCAGACAGAGCGGTTGACAGAACTATATATCTGAAAGAGTTGAGAAGAATAGCTCATCAGACCCAAAAGCACGTGTTGCCCCACCTCCGAACTGCGTTCGCAACGCATGTCTCTCCGCTGGCTCACAGCCCGGCGTCCCATGTCTGCCCCACCTTCCCTCTTCGCCGTGCTTGCTCCCACCCGGCTTGCAACGGCCACGGCCGCTCATGTGGTTCGCCATCGACCAGACGCGCCTTCACCCATTCAGCTGGAGTAACAGCTGTCGGCGTGGCATGGAGGGTCAGGCGGCGGCGTGTGCGCGGCCATGTGCGTCAGCCGGCGGGCGAGCACAGGAGCGGCCGGCGGAGACCTGCGTGTAAGGAGAGGCCGGCGGCTGCGTGCGACCACGTGCGTCAACCGGTGGCTGAGCGATGGAGCGGCCGGCGGTGACCTGCGGGTAAGGGGAGGCCGGCAGCGGCGTGCGGCCACGTGTGTCGGCCGGCGAACGAGCGAAGGAGCTGCCAGCGGTTAATAGCATTGTAATCTTGTCTATTGATGAGATGGTTAAGTGCTATTTGTGTTTGTGTAAGTTAATCACACTTGATAATTAGGGCTGCTGCATTTAGTTGTAAGCACAGCACCTGGTAGCTATAGTGTGTGTGTGTGCGACATGCCCTGTTGTAGCTGCATATGTGTTAGCAGTGGCAGCATGGGGAGGCGTTCAGTTATGGTCAGCATTGTGTAGCTGGTCGTGGGAGGCGATGGTGCACTGCAGAGCACGTCACCATGTACTGTTGCATCGGCAGCAGGTTTGTAAAAGGGGAGAGGCAAATGTGAAGCCTCTCACAACTCTGAAAGAGGAAGGCACCCGAAGCATAGGGTGCTAGAACCCAAAACGACTCTGTCTTCTCCTCTGTCTTGCTCTTTGTTTTTCGTTCCCCTTCTGTGATTGATCTGCTCCGGCGAGCTCTGAGTGTCCCCGTTGAGTCCACCACGCAAAGGGAGCCTGAGTGAGACTCTGGGCCTAACAGTTGGTACCAGAGCCGACGAGTTCGTCGGGGGAAGAAAGGGAGATGGCGCCGCCCAAACCGGGCAACGGGGACGCGAAGAAACTCTCCGAGGAGGAGAGGGAGGCGAAGGAGAAGGAGGAGCTGGCGAAGGCGACGGAGGAGCTAAAGGGGACTAAAGTCGATGGTGGGAGTGGACTCGGTTCCACACTGCCGTTGGCGACCTTGGCGCCGGCGCAGCAACGAGCTCGACCAAACATCAGTTGGCCGCAGTTGACCCGGACAAATTACGCGATCTGGGCGATGAAGATGCGAGTTGCTCTTCAGGCAGCACGCGTGTGGGAGGCCGTAGAGCGCACAGATGTCGACTACGAGGTCGACCGTGAAGCCCTCCTCGGCATCTACTCGGCGGTGCCGGACTCGGTCATGGCATCCCTTGCTGGCCGGGACCCGGCCAAGGCGGCGTGGGACGCCATCAAGGTGGCGAACGTCTGCCACGAGCACGTCCGAGAGGCGAACTTGCAGTCATTGAGGCTGGAGTTTGAGGAGTTGAGGATGGGAGACGATGAGTCAGTCGATTCCTTCGCGGCGCGGTTCAACTCACTCATCGCAGGCATCCGGTCACTCGGTGAGAACATTACTGAACTTCGTGCGGTGCAAAGATTCCTAGCTGCTGCACCTGCAAAATTCATGCAAATTGTTACTTCAATTGAGCAATGTGTGCCTTTGACCACTCTGTCCGTGGAGGATTTAGTGGGGAGATATAAGGCATATGATGAAAGGGTGAGAGCAAGATTTGGTGACCCAAAGGAAGGGGAACAATTAATGCTCTCAAGAACTCAATGGGAAAATTATGCAAAGAAAAAAAAGGCAGGAGACAGTGCATCTAGTAGTGGTTCAAGACCTGTGAAAACAGGGTATAAATCTGGTAATGATAACCAGAAATCTGAACAGAAAGGAGAATGGAAATTCGACATCAAAAAGGTCAAGTGCCATAATTGTGGAAAAAAAGGCCACTTTAAGAAAGATTGTAAAGGGCCAAAGAGAGAAAAATCTCTTGTTGCAGAGAAAGAGGGAGATGACATAGGGCTAGCTTTGCTAATGACGCAGGCATGTGAACTAACTGAGATTACTGATCAAATTGATGGTGAGGTTTATCTGAATGAAGAGAAGGTAAAACCCAGCAGCATGGAGATGTGTGGTGATCAGGTGTGGTACCTAGACACTGGTGCAAGCAACCACATGACTGACTGTAGAGAGAAGTTTACCAAAATTGATGATTCGGTGAAAGGAAAAGTGAAGTTCGGTGATGGCTCCACAGTTGCTATTATTGGCAGAGGCACAATTCTATTTCAGTGTCAGAATGGAGAGCACCGAGCACTTTCAAATGTATATCTCATACCATCTCTGAAAAGTAACATAATAAGCGTTGGTCAGCTAGCAGAAAATGGTTGCAAAATGGTCATTGAAAACCACTTCATGTGGATATATGATAGAGAGAGAGTCTTATTGTCAAAGGTGCGACGAGCACCAAATAGACTTTATCTCATTGACCTAACTTTGGCAAGACCAGTGTGTCTGCTAGCAAAACATGGTGAAAGTGCTTGGCTGTGGCATTTAAATTTCAAGTCATTGAAGAAATTGGCAAGTGAAGAAATGGTGCTAGGTCTGCCTCACATTGATCATGTTAATCAAATTTGTGAAGGTTGCCTGATTGGTAAGCAGCGCAGGGGATCGTTTCCTTTGGCTGCAACTTTCAGGGCAGAAGGGCTACTTGACTTGGTACACAGTGATTTGTGTGGACCAATATCACCTCCAACACCTGCAGGCAAGAGATACTTTATGCTTGTGGTAGATGACCATAGTAGGTTCATGTGGATTGTTTTATTGAAAACAAAAGATGAAGCTTTTGATGCAATAAGAAAGGTGTTCAAGAGAGCTGAAGTAGAAGCAAACAGGGGAGTGAAAGCCCTCAGAACTGACAGAGGAGGGGAATTTACCTCTAGGCAGTTTGCAGCATATTGTGAGGATCATGGAATAAAACATTACCTCACAGCCCCATATACACCACAGCAGAATGGAGTGGTAGAAAGAAGAAATCAAACTGTTGTCAGTATGGCAAGGAGTTTACTGAAGAGTAAAAACATGCCTGGTGCACTTTGGGGAGAGGCTGTGACAACTGCAATGTACATCTTGAACAGGGCACCAACTAAAAGCGTTGAAAGTAAAACTCCCTATGAAGCATGGTTCCAGAAGAAACCCAAAGTTAATCACTTGCGTACTTTTGGTTGTGTGGCATATGCTAAAGTCACAAAACCAAATTTGCCCAAGCTGGCAGACAGGGCTACTCGTACTGTGATGTTGGGATATGAAACAAACACCAAAGCTTACAGATTGTATGACCCTGCAACAAAGAATGTTATTGTGTCTAGAGATGTGGTGTTTGATGAAAAGAAAGGATGGGACTGGAGCAAAGTACTTGAAAAAGAAACCGAAGGAGCAGAGGATATCTTCACCGTAACATATCCTGCAGTTGTTAGCTCTGAAACTGAACCAGCAGTCATAGTTCAGTCAGAGCCCTCAACACCAAAAGGCCAAGAATTAGGAAGGGAAGCAGATGCAGCTAACAATTATGTGGACATGCCAACTGCAAGTACACCAGCCTCTACACTTCAAACACCTACCACGCCTGAAATGGCAGGAGGTGATGAAGTGGAACAGGAAGAAGGAGGCTCCTCTTCTGAAATTGGGCCACAAGGATATAGAAATATCCAAGAGCTCCTGGATGAAACACCACCTTTCAAACTAGAAGATGCAGAACTGTACTTCACTGGGCAGATGAACCATGTTCTGTCTCTGAAGCAATGCAAGAAGCAAGCTGGCAGCATGCAATGGAAGAAGAATTGAGATCAATTCTTGATAATGACACATGGGTCATGACAGATCTACCTGCTGGGCACAAACCTATTGGTCTAAAATGGGTTTTTAAATTAAAAAAGGATCCAAATGGAAAAGTTGCGAAACACAAGGCCAGGCTTGTAGCAAAAGGCTATGTGCAACGAAAGGGGTTGGATTATGATGAAGTGTTTGCTCCTGTAGCAAGGCTAGAAACTGTCAGATTGTTAGCAGCTCTAGCAGCATATGAAGGATGGGAAATGCATCATATGGATGTCAAATCTGCCTTTCTGAATGGTGAACTCCTGGAGGACGTTTTTGTACAGCAGCCACCAGGATATGAAACAAAGGGAGAAGAACACAAAGTTCTGAAATTGAAGAAAGCTTTATATGGACTGAAACAGGCACCAAGAGCATGGAATGCAAAATTGGATGCTAGTATGATGAAACTGGGTTTTGTCAGGTGTCCATTGGAGCATGGAGTATATCTGAGAAACAATGACACTGCTCAGCTTCTTGTGCGTGTATATGTTGATGATCTGGTAATTACTGGGTCCAGTACAACTGACATCAACATATTCAAGAGCCAGATGCAGGAGTTGTTTGAAATGAGCGATCTAGGATTGCTCTCTTATTACCTGGGCATTGAAGTAGTCCAGAGCAGTGAAGGCATTTCACTTTGTCAAAGCAGCTATGCACTGAAAATTCTGCAGAAGACTGGGATGGAGAAGTGTAATGCTTGTCAGGTTCCAATGGAACCAAAACTGAAACTGAGAAAAATAGGAAATGAACCAAAGGTGGATGCAACCTATTATCGAAGCATAGTTGGGAGCCTGAGCTATCTAGTGAACACTCGCCCTAATATAGCATATTCAGTGGGCATTGTGAGCAGATTCATGGAGAGCCCCTCTGAAGCTCACATGACATCTGTAAAACAAATACTGAGGTATGTACGTGGGACAGTGAACTTGGGTTGCTTCTATGGAAGAGGAAATGGAGAACATTCAGTTTTGTTGGGTTACAGTGATAGTGATCTTGCTGGGGATATTAATGATAGGAAGAGCACAACAGGTGCAATGTTCTTCCTGGGATCAAGCCCCGTAACCTGGTTTTCTCAGAAGCAGAAGGTTGTAGCACAATCATCTTGTGAAGCTGAATACATAGCTGCAGTCACAACAGCTTGCCAAGGATTATGGCTGAGTAGGTTGTTAGCTCAGTTGAAGTTCAGTGAACCAGAGGAGGTGACGATCAAGGTGGACAACCAATCTGCAATATCCCTTTGTAAGAACCCTGTCCACCATGATCGGAGCAAACACATAGACATCCGGTACCATTTTATCAGAGATTGTGTAGAAGAAGGGAAGATCAAAGTGGAGCATGTTAGAACTAGTGAGCAACTTGCAGACATTTTGACAAAATCTCTTGGGCGCATCAAGTTCTTGGAGATGAGGGAAAAGATCGGACTCCACACAATCCTGAAGTGAGTACAAGATTAAGGGGGTGAATAATAGCATTGTAATCTTGTCTATTGATGAGATGGTTAAGTGCTATTTGTGTTTGTGTAAGTTAAGCACACTTGATAATTAGGGCTGCTGCATTTAGTTGTAAGCACAGCACCTGGTAGCTATAGTGTGTGTGTGTGCGTCATGCCCTGTTGTAGCTGCATATGTGTTAGCAGTGGCAGCATGGGGAGGCGTTCAGTTATGGTCAGCATTGTGTAGCTGGTCGTGGGAGGCAACGGTGCACTGCAGAGCACGTCACCATGTACTGTTGCATCGGCAGCAGGTTTGTAAAAGGGGAGAGGCAAATGTGAAGCCTCTCACAACTCTGAAAGAGGAAGGCACCCGAAGCATAGGGTGCTGGAACCCAAAACGACTCTGTCTTCTCCTCTGTCTTGCTCTCTGTTTTTCGTTCCCCTTCTGTGATTGATCTGCTCCGGCGAGCTCTGAGCGTCCCCATTGAGTCCACCACGCAAAGGGAGCCTGAGTGAGACTCTGGGCCTAACAGCGGTGACCGGCACGTAAGGTAAAGGCAGCGGCAGCCGAGGCGGAAATAGAGGTGGATCGGTGGCGACGGATGAGGCAAGGCGAGCAGCGGTGAGGGAGGAGGAGGGGGCGGCGCGTGTGGGGTGGAGCAGCGACCCTCTAGGTGTAGGAGCGTTGGACGGGCAGAGGCAGGCGACGTGGGAGGTGGGAGTTGTTTTGAGCGTGCACAAATTGAGGGATCCGATCGCGTTCAGTTTCCTTTTTTCGTGTCTTGCGTGATCGTAGGAATTGCGGAGGCGGATCGTCGAGGTTCAGATTTTCCTCCGCGGTGAAGTACGGTCAGTCAATGTAAAGTACTAAGCGTACATAAGAGAACGGATTAGATTAAGGCTAACGGTTAGATTGAGTTTAGTGGACCTAATCATGCAGTAGTAATCTGTCCGTGTATGTTTTGTGGGGTGCATTTAGAAAAGATAATGTTTGCTCTTTTATTAGTAGTATAGATATAGAAGATGAAGCACACGAACACAGATATGTATAGTTGAATAATTGCAAAAAGTGAATATGAAAAAGCATACGATAGGAGATTGCTTCTTTTTTAGAGGATGGAGATTGTGAACCAAATTATTGTGCCTTGTATAGAAGGAGAATATGAACGAAATGATTGTGTCTTATACCTATACAAGAAGATGGGGTTTTTTGTTTTGCGAAACACAGTACAAAGACGCAAATGCTCACGTACGCACATACACTCAACCCTATGAACAAAGCATGCACACCCTACCTCTCCGAGCATCTCCGAGAGACTTAGTTGACATATCTTGAGAGTATATTTTACTTTTACCTCTACAAACCAAGTATACAAAGATGTTGAGAACTGAGAGTATATTTTACTTTTTGGTCTGTTGCAAAGCACAGGCCGACAAGTACAAGGTCTACTTAACTTGATTGAGTTGGCCGGGAGTGAGCATCTTAATGCAAGTCACGATGGTGCAAACGAAACTAAGGTGAGCAGTTGTGCATAAAACCTTAACTTTGCTCTTGGGATTTGGTGATATTGTCATGGATTTAATTGTCGTGTTTGTTGATATTTCAGGTCATCAACAAGAGTTTGTTTGTACTCTCCAAGGTCATATGTAAGTTTGCGAATAATAAAGCGAGGAAGTCGAATCCTACAGGGAAAAAAAACGAGCATGTGTCTTTCAGGGAGTCGAAACTCATAAACCTGTTGAAGGTGAGTGCCCTCCTCTCCGGGGTGTGCATTTCATTACAAACAAATTCTTAAATAAACTCCGCGCTATTGCAGACTTTGCCTTGACGGACAATCGAAGGTATTGATGTTACTCAACGTAGCGCCAGAGGCGTCCTTGGCCGGGGAGACGCTCTTTTCCTTGAAGTTTGCGGAGACTGTGAACGGCTGCGGGTTGGGGGTGGCAGGACGGCAGACGTCAGATCACAGGACTGTGAGCTATGTGTAATACTTTCATGTTGTCGGCCACATGGAAGTATTACTGAATCTAATTAACTTAGTATTTGCAATTTATTTTTATAAAAAGAACCATTTTTTCATACATATTATAAAAAGCAAGTTGCTTCTAGTTCTCAAATATCAAATTTTTTGTTCTACCGTGTTACCTTTTCTAATTAGTGTGATTTGAATATTTATACTAAATTTTTTTACTTTTATAACCTACTTATTCTACTAGAAATTATATGTTATTTACTTAATAATACATATTGTATTATGATATTTTAAAAACTTTATTTACAATAACAAGAACCGTCCAATATGTGAACATAAAGTATGTTAGAAGTATAAATGGATGAAAATTATGAATTATTACATATGATCTATTTGTTCGAAAGCGAAGAGAGCTATAATTTATGATGATTTTAATTCATCATGAAGGAAGTCGATTTCCGTAAATCTTAGCAAATGCAAAAGATCACATTCATCGATATATTATGTTGTGCCACTCAATGTGCCATATATATATATATATATATATATATATATATATATAGAAAGTCTATTCATCACCCAGGGTGCAGAATAAGTTATTCTTCACCCGAGGTAATCTTACGATCATTTCATAAATAAATTACATTTGAAATACAAATAGTTACATTCATATTGATTCACTGCATATAATTTGGCATAAGGAAAAAAAATATAGGTCATAAGACCAGAAAAATTATATTTTATGTACATATTACACTATGTTTTTACATTTGTAATTTTACGTAACATAAAATATTTTTTACGGCAATAATATATTTTCTTACGTTCTCTTTTTACGTCTGAAATAAGACAAAATTTACGAAACGTAAAATTACGGTGCATTGATGTTAAAATAGAGGGGGGTGAAGAATAACTATTCCTCATCCAGGGTGACGAATAGTCAATCCCTATATATATATGTATATATATGTATATATATATACATATATATGTATATATATATGTATATAATATATATATATATATATATATATATATATATATATATATATATTTAGAATATTCTAGGGCACTGGTCTAACAATACAAATTGCTCGATACAGCACATCCTAGAGTACGAGAATGGTAAACTTAGGACTACATATGTGTGCCAACCTGGTACACAACATCTCAGGCTTCACATATCTCACCCTGACTGGATATCCGACTAAATTGATCGATAACATGGTTACTAAAAGGGCATTTCCCTTCCTAAGTGTTTTGGTATTGATGACAACGCAATTTACGGACTGACCGTGTGCTTGAACTACATAGATAGATTAAAATGATACAAGACGGTTAGGTTCCCCTCTGAAAGGAAAAATATTGAAGATGGTGTTTGCGACCCTTTTTTTTCTTTGGCAGTAGGAAATCCATATTATTATGAGGGGGTCCGTGTTGAAAGGTATGAGTGGAATCAAATCATGTACACAAAACATATATTGCACCCACTTTACCTTTCCAACAGTTTCGAGCGGAGAAACCATTTCCAACCTTGTGTTGAAAGTATGCACCCGGTAGTACCGCTGTGCTACGCGGTAGTGATAACCCACAAGTATAGGGGATCGTTTGTAACCTTTTTCGATAAGTAAGAGTGTCGAACCCAACGAGGAGCTAAACGTAGAATTTATATTCTCTTCAAGTTCTATCGACCACCGATACAACTCAATGCACACTTAACGTTTGCTTTACCTAGAACAAGAATAAAACTACTTTACGAGAATAAACTAGAAGTACTTTGCAAGAATAATAAAAGTTAATTTGTTTAGTAGAGAGCTATTGTGTAACAATGAGAAAGATTGTCCATAGGCAATTGAATATAACACGATAGATACTTGTCATATGCAATGAGGGAGAGGCATACGCTAACATCCTTTCCATACCTGGATCACATGTTCTTATGATTGGAACTCTAGAAAGCATCCGCAACTACTAAAGATCATTAAGGTAAAACCCAACCATCACTACTGGAATCAGAGAATTTGCCGTCAGCCGGATCTTTGTCGTCCGCTGGCTGACGGCAAAGACCATCTTTGCCGTCAGCTTCCATAACGGCAGACGGCAAAGGAGTGACTGATGGCAAAGAATAATTTTGCCATCAGTCCTTTCTTTGCCGTCTGCTAGCAGACGGCAAAGAGGTTAGCTGGGCCCCACTGGACCATGGAGTTGGTCAGGTCAAATGGAATCCAGTTTGCCGTCTGCTAGCAGACGGCAAAGAATATATAAGCAGACGGCAAAGACTAGGCTGACGGCAAAGTGCGGACTTAACTAACGGCCGCGCCCCCACCCCGGCCTCTCTCTCTCTCCTCTCTCCCTCCCCGACGTGCGACCACCACACGCCGCCCCCACCACCCGCCGCCGCCCCGCCGCCCCACCACCCCGCCGCCCGGCCGCTGCAGCCGCTGCAGCCGCCCTACCGGCCCACCGCCACGGAGCCTTGCGGCCCCGGATCCCCGTCGCCCATGCCGCCCCCGCTGCCCCGGCGCCCCGCCGCCCACCGTTCCGGCGCCCCGGAGCCCCCCCGCCCCCGCCGCCCAGCCGCCCCCTCCGGTGAGCTCTTCTTCTTTTTTTCTGTTTTTTTTTCTTCTGTTTTTTGCTGTTTAATTATTAGGTTAGTGCTAGGTTAGATTAGATATGTAGTTATTAGGTTAGTGCTAGGTTTTAGTTAATTAGTCATAATTAGAAGAAGTAGAAGAAAGATAAAAAAAACAGAAGAAAAGAAGAATAAGTAGAAGAAGAGGAAAAAGGAAAAGAAAGAAGAAGAAGAAGAAGAAGAAGAAGAAGAATAAGAAGAAGAAGAAGAAAAAGAGGAGAAGAGGAGAAGAAGAAGAGGAAAAAGGAAAAGAAGGAAGAAGAACAAGAAGAAGAAGAAGAAGAAGAAGAAGAAGAAGAGGAGGAGGAGGAGAAGAAAAGAAGAAGAAGAAGAAGAAGAAGAAGAAGAAGAAGAAGAAGAAGAAGAAGAAGAAGAATAAGAAGAAGAAGAAGAAGAAGAGGAGGAGGAGGAGGAGGAGAAGAAAAGAAGAAGAAGAAGAAGAAGAAGAAGAAGAAGAAGAAGAAGAAGAAGAAGAAGAAGAAGAAGAAGAAGAAGAAAAAGATGAGAAGAGGAGAAGTATAGGAAGAAGAAGAAAAAGAGGAGAAGAGGAGAAGAAGAGGGAAAACAGAAGATGGTCTGAAGAAGAAGAAAAAGAGGAGAAGAAGAAGAAAAAAAAATAGAAAAGTAGTTATATATATATATATATAGATTTTTTATCGGGATTGAATATTTGTGCTGATCGGGTGGATTTAAATGTGCAGTTGTTTCGTCGCTGCAAGGGTCTGGTGTTCGATGACCTCCTCGTGCGTTCGACGAGCTCCCCTGCGTTCGTGGGTGAGCACAAATGACATCTCCTCCTCCCCCCTTAATTTGCTCTGTTCCGGTCTTTGTGCCGATGAAACCTGCTAGCTATAGCTGTCTTCAATCATCAGTATGCGTGACCAGTATGCGTCTCCCATTCGAAAGGGTTACAGTTATAAATATGCATGCATTTGCATATTTATAACCGTGATTCTTTCGAATTGTCCAACGTTATCCATGGACAGCCCGAGTATGTGTAGATGCTCTGCTCAGGATCCCATGCTCTGCTCAGGATCCGATGCAGAATTTCGTCAGTGCCTCCTTGTTGTTCTCCGGGTACACATCCTCTCTGTTTATTGCCGAGACGTGTATCAGGAGAACAGCGGGGAGGTGCTGCCGAAATTTTGCGTCGGATCCGGAGCAGAGCATGGGAAAACGAACCCAATCTACACATACTCGGGTGGGATTAGGACCTATCTTTACCTATTAGCGTGTAGGTTGCATGGACGTAATAAAATTGACAAACTTGATTAACTGATGAATATATATGCTGAATTATATATATATTTCTTGTGTGTTTAGTAGGTTGGCAAGATGAGTGATCGTGCGTGGATGTACACCGGTCACACTAGTCAGAAAGACACGACCAATGAATGGTCAACAAAAACCAAGGGGTTTGTGAAAGCCGCATTTGTAAATGGGCAGAGAAAAACCTGGTGCCCCTGTGTTAGGTGCGACAACTTTTCACAGAGGACAGGGGGTGAAATGGGTAAACACCTGCAAAAGTGGGGTTTTACGCCTGATTATACGGTGTGGACATTTCATGGTGAGTCTGCCCAACGTACCAGAGCTGACGTGGTTCGTCGTCGCACCAACGAGCATGGTACCGGGATCGAAGACATGGTGCAAGACTTTGATGATGCTCGGGATTCGGACGATGAGATGGAGGAATCTGCAAAGGCCTTCAATGAAATGTTGGAGTCTTCAAAACGTCCTCTCCACGAGCACACTGAGCTTTGTCAGCTCGATGCCATCGCACAAGTAGTGGCTCTGAAGGCTCAATTCAACTTGGGCATAGAATGCTACGACACGATGATGACACTATTTGGACGCTTTCTACCCAAAGGCCATGTACTGCCTGCAAACCTGTACCAGTCGGACAAAATCCTCCGTGTACTTAAGATGCCCTATGAGAAGATAGATGCCTGTGAGAAAGGATGTGCCTTATTTAGGCTTGAGTATGCGGACTTGAACTATTGTCCCATTTGCAAGTCTTCCAGGTATGTTGTGGTAGACAACGGTATGGGTGAGAAGAGGCAGATCAAAATCCCCGTTAATGTTCTTCGGTATCTGCCAATCGTACCAAGACTTCAATGTCTTTTCATAATCGAAGAGACGGCCAGAAAAATGACATGGCACAAAATGGGCAAAAGAACCAAACTAGATGCAGATGGGAATCAGATGATGGTACACACATCGGATGGTTCTGCGTGGAAGCACTTCGATGCATTACATGAGCAAAAAGCAGCAGATCCAAGGCATCCTCGAGTCTGCATCGGCACGGATGGGTTCAATCCGTTTGGTCTGACGGCAACCCAATACAGTTGTTGGCCTGTATTTGTCATTCCACTCAATCTCCCCCCCGGACAGATTATGCAAAGAAAGAACATTTTCCTGACGTTGATAATTCCAGGGCCCAACTATCCAGGGAAGAATATGAATGTGTACATGCAGCCGCTTAAGGATGAATTGCAAGAAGCTTGGGATAATGGGTTCAAGACATACGACGCCGCTAGCAAACGAAACTTCATAATGCGTGTCTGGTACATGTACTCGATGCATGACTTGCCGGCGTATGCGCTATTCGTTGGCTGGTGTACGCATGGAAGGTTCCCGTGCCCCACATGCAAGGCAGCTCTTCAGTTTCATTGGCTGCAGGCAGGTCGCAAGTATTCTTGCTTCGACTTTCATAGACAGTTCTTGGATCCTCGCCATAAGTTCAAAAAAGACAAGAAGAACTTCACCAAAGGTAGAGTTGTCAAAAACTCTGCACCACCTGCGTTGACTGGCCAATAGATCCTGGATCAGTTAAACGCTCTCGAGCCTGATCCAGAGCGTCCAGGGTATTTCAAGGGGTATAATTCAGAACACGCCTGGACTCACAAGACATGCTTGTGGGATCTGCCTTACTTCAAAGACCTCCTTCTTCCACACAACATCGACGTGATGCACACTGAAAAGAATATCGGTGAGGCCCTTTTTGGTACATTGTTCGGCATAGATGGGAAGTCAAAGGATAATACTAAGGCTAGAGTCGATCTGCAGACTCTATGTGATAGACCGTTACAAAACATGCGACAACCGAAAGGAAAGTAGAACTGGATGAAGCCAAAGGCCTGGTTCAATCTTGGAAGGCTAGCTATGAGGGAAATTATCTTGTGGGTGAAAATGCAGTTGATGTTCATTTGAGAAATACGACATCAACGGGTATCGCTTTCGTACCTTTGGCAAAGAGCTATCTATGGCCGACCGAAAATCTACAAATTGTGGTGTCTCTGCTATCGGTGAAGGAGGTACCGAGTATTATGGAAGAGTTGAAGCAATTTATGAACTTCTATTCTATGGTGAAAACCCACCGAACGTCGTAGTCTTCAAATGTTATTGGTTCGAGCCGAAGGAGACTAGAAGGACTCATGAACATATAGGGCTAGTCGAAATCAAACAAAGAACCCATTTAGATATTCCCGATGTCTATATTACGGCTCAACAGGCGACCCAAGTTTTCTATCTACCGTGGGCCTATCAAACTAATGCAAATCTGAATGGTTGGGATGTCGTTTATGAAGTGCCGCCACATGTTAGACCACCTCCCCCCAATGAAGAGGATTATGAACCTCACATTAACCCAGACACATATGAAGGAGAATTCTTCCAAGAAACACGTCTTTCCAAAAAACGTTTCAAGAACCGCTCTACTTCACCCCAGAACATGGAAGTAGACAGCGACAGTGAATCCGATTTCACCCCTGAGCCAGAACAAGAAGAGCCGGAACAAGAAGAGGTTACTGCTGCGGATGACCTGTCAATGCTTGACCGATTACAGAAAGGCCATCCACATGTTGATGCCGCTGAACCCGATGAGCACGTCATTCATGACGACACGCGTGATAGTGATGATGATGATGCATCTATTGATCTCGAAGCATATATAGACGATCCAGACTATTAGTTTGTATGCATCCCAACTTAAATTATATACATATTATTATTCATGTCATGTATTCAATTTTTTTATGTTGTACTAATTTCGTTTACTCTTTGTCATGGCAGGTGTTGAAAGATGGTGGGAGCGGGAACGGTGAGTTTCATTTGAATGGTCATTATTTACTAGTCTTAACATTTGAGTGTCATCATGCTAACGAGACTTTGCAAATGATCTTTGGTGCAGCATAACTCCGGAGCCGCATCGCACAACCCTTCTCCAGGTGATACCGGTTCGAGGAACCCCTCCGGTAAGTTTTCTCTAAAATGACCTATACTTACGTAAGTTAGCTCAAAAATGGCATAATTACCTAGGTTAGCACAAAAATGACCTATACTTACCTTATTTTCCTCCAAATTGACATAATAAGCTTACTTAGCTCAAAAATGGCATAATTACCTAAGTTAGCTCTAAAATGACACAAATAAGGAATAAGAAGAAGAAAAACAAGGAAGAGGAGAAAAAGAAAGAATAGCAGAAGAAAGAGAAGAAAAAGAAAGAATAAAAGAAGAAGAATGAGAAGGAAAAGGATAAAAAGATAGAAGAGAAGAAGAAAGATGAGAAAAGGAGAGAAGAAGAAGAAGAAAATATATTCTTATTCTTCCTTTTTCTCTTCTTTCTTTTTCTCCATCTTCTACTCCTTCTTATTCTAATTCTTTTTCTTTCTTTCTTTCTTCTTCTTCTTCTTCTTCTTCTTCTTCTTCTTCTAGTCTTCTTCTTCTTCTTCTTCTTCTTCTAGTCTTCTTCATCTTCTTCTTCTTCTTCTAGTCTTCTTCTTCATCTTCTTCTTCTTCTTCTTCTTCTTCTTCTTCTTCTTCTAGTCTTCTTCTTCTTCTTCTTCTTCTTCTTCTTCTTCTAGTCTTCTTCTTCTTCTTCCTCTTCTTCTTCTTCTTCTTCTTCTTCTTCTTCTTCTTCTTCTTCTTCTTCTTCTAGTCTTCTAGTCTTCTTCTTCTTCTTCTTCTTCTTCTTCTTCTTCTTCTTCTTCTTCTTCTTATTCTTCTTGTTCTTCTAGTCTTCTTCTTCTTCTTCTTCTTCTTCTTCTTCTTCTTCTAGTCTTCTTATTATTCTTCCTATACTTACCTTAAGGAATAATGACACAAAGGCATAATTACCTAGGTTAGCACAAAAATGACCTATACTTACCTTATTTTCCTAGGTTAGCACAAAAATGGCATACAAGAGAAGAAGAAAGAAGAGAAAAGGAGAGAAGAAGAAGAAGAAAATATATTCTTATTCTTCCTTTTTCTCTTCTTTCTTTTACTCCATCTTCTACTCCTTCTTATTCTTATTCTTTTTCTTTCTTTCTTCTTATTCTTCTTCTTCTTCTTCTTCTTCTTCTTCTTCTTCTTCTTCTAGTCTTCTTCTTCTTCTTCTTCTTCTTCTTCTTCTTCTTCTTCTTCTTCTAGTCTTCTTCTTCTTCTTCTTCTTCTTCTTCTTCTTCTTCTTCTTCTTCTTCTTCTAGTCTTCTTCTTCTTCTTCTTCTAGTCTTCTAGTCTTCTTCTTCTTTTTCTTCCTCTTCTTCTAGTCTTCTTCTTCTAACTTCCTTATTTCCCATTTTGCAGATTTGATTCACTTCACGGAAGCTTGCATTGATGGAGTGCTTGTGTTTACTTTTTGTTTTGATTTTGTATCCATGAACAATGTGAAACTTGCTACCTATGGATGAAACTATTGTAATATGGTGAAACTTGCACATTTTGTTTTGGTATATCTGTTGGATGATCATATCCATATGGCAGGGATATAGTTTCTTATGTGTTGGATATCATATACTTGCTGTGAAACTTGCACATACTGTTTGCCCTGTGAAAATATATATATATATATATATATATATATATATATATATATATATATATATATATATATATATCATATATTTGCTGTGAAAATGCTTGGATATAACAAAAAACAGAATAAAAAGGGGCAATACACGCACTTTGCCGTCTGCCAGCGGACGGCAAAGGTCTTTGCTGTTAGCCAGCAGACGGCAAAGGTGCCACGTGGCAGCAACCTGTGCAACCTGGGAGTACTGGGTCTGACCCATTTGGTCATTATGCCGTCCGTTGGCAGACGGCAAAGGCGAGTGGTCTGCTGACGTTATACCACGGGTCTGCTGACGTCAGGAAGCAGACGGCAAAGGGGAGAGCACGTTTGTCGTCTGCCGGCAGATGGTAAAGTCTCCCGTTAGCCACCTAACGTGGCTAACGTCTATTCTTTGCCGTCCACTTTATTTGTCATCTGCTTGGCCAGGAAAGCTGACGGCAAAGGTCTTTGCCGTCCGCTGTAATAATGCAGACGGTAAAAAGCTCATTACCGGAGCTTCCAGTGCCGGAAGCGTTTGCCGTCTGCGGCAGACGGCAAAGGCCTTTGCCGTCCGCTTTCTGGTCCTTTGGCAGACGGCAAATCAGCTGATTCCTGTAGTGCATAGTATTAAGTAACAAGTCCCCTTTACTCCCATACGCAACAATCCCCTTACTCAGGTTTAGACTGCTGTCACCCCCGTAACCCACTATAAGCGAATCATGAACATATTGCAACACCCTATAGACGTAATTCCACACGCTTGCGCGAGACGGAGGGCACCATAGGACAACACAATATTAACATACAACTCATATCAATAACACCATACCACAATTAACCCATAGGACAAAAGAAATCTGCTTAGACATCATAGGATGGCAACACATCATTGGATAATAATATGTGGCATAAAGCACTATGTTTAAGTAGAGATTACAATGGGAATAGAGAGGTTACACCACTGCATAGAGGTGGAGAGAGTTGGTGATGACGGCGGCGAAGTTGTTGGTGTAGATCGCCGTCATGATGGTTCCGCTCCGGCGCCACCACGAGAGAGTGGGAGAGAGCCCCCTCCTCCTTCTTCTTCTTCTTCCTAGGCCTCCCCCTAGATGGGAGGAGGGGTTTCCCTCTTTTTTTCTACCTTTTTCCATTGTTTTTTATGATTTTCTTTATTTTCTTCATATTAAATTTTTTTTTATACTTGATTAACATTTAAAAACCTATTTTTAGGATGTCTAATTTTTTAAAACATATTTTCTGAAACAAAAACTAAAACATTTTTTTTGAATTGAGGGGTCTCGCCTCCGTTTTCATTTCATTGCATGAAAAGAAACCAATAAACAGAGTAATATGTTAATGAGCAAACGACCCTGGGTGCTCTCTCAGCATCCAGACATACAAGAAAACTGTTATTCCATGCTGGATTTCTCGTGACGTTCTCGAAAACCGTCATGATCGATGACGGATTTCTCTGCTTCGTCATGAAATCCATGAATAGGAGGAGGAGGTTGTACGCATTGAGTAGTTCAGGCCGATATGTCTGCTTAATGTGAGCTTCAAAATTTTCACCAAGGTTGGCATGAATAGGTTGACGTAGATTGCCCTTTCGGTAGTGCAACCAACGCAGACGGCTTTTATGCCAGGGAGACACATCCTAGAAGGGGTGGTGGTCCTCCACGAAACTCTTCACGAAATACATTCGAAGAAGCTCGATGGGGTTATTTTCAAATTGGATTTCGAGAAAGCGTATGATAAGGTCAAATGGTCATTCCTCCAACAAGCCTTACGTATGAAGGGATTCAATGAAACCTAGAGGAAACAGGTGGATTCCTTTATTCAGAAAGGTAGCATTGGGATTAAGGTGAATGATGATATAGGTCATTATTTCCAGACCTATAAGGGCTTAAGACAGGGAGATCCGATGTCTCCCGTTCTTTTCAACATAGTAGCGGATATGTTGGTAGTCCTTATCGGTCGGGCCAAAGAGAATGGCCAAGTAGGGGGACTAGTTCCACATCTGGTGGATGGGGGCGTGTCTATCCTACAATATGCGGACGATACAATTATTTTCATGGAACATGATCTTGTAAAAGCTAGAAATATGAAGCTTGTGCTTTGTCTTTTCGAACAATTGTTAGGACTCAAGATCAATTTTAATAAGTGTGAACTATTCTGTTTTGGAAGAGCCAACGAGGAACAAGAATCCTACAGACAATTGTTCGGTTGTGAGATGGGTTCCTTACCGTTTAGTTACCTAGGAATTCCCATTCACCATCACAAATTATCGAATAAGGAGTGGAAGTGTATTGAAGATAGGTTTGAAAAAAGGCTAAGTTGCTGGAAGGGCAAGCTTATGTCTTATGGGGGTCGGCTCGTGCTGATAAACTTAGTTTTGACTAGCTTGCCGATGTTCCTTCTATCGTTCTTTGAAGTACCGGTAGGGGTACGGAAAAGATTAGAATTTTACCGATCTCGATTCTTCTGGCAATGTGATGAGGGCAAGACGAAATACAGATTAGCCAGATGGGATATAATTTGCAGACCCAAAGACCAAGGTGGGTTAGGGATAGAAAACCTAGAAGTCAAGAACAGATGCCTTCTTAGCAAATGGCTTTATAGGTTGTCTGTCGAGACGGAAGGTACGTGGGTACAAATTTTGCGTAACAAGTACCTACAAACAAAAACTTTGGCCCAGGTTACCGCTAGACCCACTGACTCACTGTTCTGGAAGGGTTTGTTGAGGACTAAAGAAACCTTCTTTCGCAGGGTGAAGTTTACTATCGGTAACGGTAATACAACTAGATTCTGGGAAGATGTGTGGTTAGGGGAGACACCCTTGGCTATACAGTATCCCACTTTATATAATATTATACAACAAAAGGAGGATTACGTAGCTACAGTATTACAATCGGTCCCTCTTAACATCCAGATCAGACGGTCTCTGGTGGGGGAACGATGGCACTCGTGGCTGCACTTGGTCCGTAGGTTGATGGATGTTCAACTTACCGATCAGCCAGATGTTTTTCACTGGAAGTTAACTACGAATGGTATTTTCTCGGTGAAATCTATGTATTTAGACCTTATCGACTCTGGGCCTATTCCGAGATCCCTTCATATCTGGAAGATTAAAGTTCCGCTTCGAATTAAAATCTTTATGTGGTTTGTCCACAAGGGAGTGATCTTAACTAAGGACAATTTGGTAAAGCGTAGATGGGTAGGCAGTACTCGATGTTGTTTTTGTGACCAGGATGAGACTATAAAACACCTCTTTCTCGATTGTCCGTTAGCCAAACTCCTCTGGCGTACTCTACATGTAGCCTTTAATGTTAACCCTCCACTTAGTATCAACACGTTATTTGGGACGTGGCTAAATGGAGTCGAATCAAACTTAGCTAGACATATTCGGATAGGGATATGTGCACTGCTTTGGGCTATATGAAACTGCAGGAATGATATGATCTTTAACCGAAAAAAATTTACCAATTTTTTGCAGGTTATTTACAGAGCACTGCTTGGATCCGTACCTGGTCGCTACTCACTCATGCGGAATCCAGGGGACTTTTAATTACTGGGTGCAACCGGTGGGAGATGGTAGCACAGGCTATCTTCAACCGGTTTGGATGGCGAGCTACTAATAGGCTAGGTGTTTACTCATCGTAGCCTATTCTTTTTTCGCCGGATGTGGCATCTTTTATTTATTTTATTGGGTTCCTTTTGTGAGCGGATTTTAGACCTCGTACTTTGTTGGACATCTTTTGCTTAATAAAATGGCTGCATGCATCAATCTGATGCAGAGGCCGGGGGTTATCCTCCTTTTCAAAAAAAAAAAGAAATCCGTCACGGGTAAGCAAGATGAGAGTCCTTATGATGGACCGTCACGAATCGGTCAATTGTATACCAAACAGACCGTCATGGTTGGCTCATGCTGATGTGTCATGCGTGTCCGGCCCACGCATGTGCCGGGCTTTGTTTTTTTTTTTAAAGTTGTTCGAACTGTCGTCGTCCCAACGTTGCTTGTTGCTTCATGCTGATGTGTCATGCATTGAGCGTTTTTTTTAGGAAAACGGTCTGCTGCTGTTGTTGTGTCGTGTCGATGTTGCTTCTTTTTTTGGCGACTTAATTAAAAACAGAAAAAGCGGCAAGAGGGGATCAAACCTAGCCTTATATGCTAATGTTGCTACCGCTGGGTAATGTCTATGTTAGTGTCGTATGCCTTTCTAAGTTCTAACATAAAACGAGCCAAGTTTTTTAGTTAAAAAGAAGAGATTGAACGGGGATTTGGCCACGTAGCACGAACCTCTACGTTCCAACGAGCCAAGCTTTTTAGTTAATTAGTTATTTTCACACGTAGGCAACAACATGTTTTTTGTGTGAAAAGACAACAATAGTTATGTAGTGTACTACTTAACATGAATGTATAGAAAACATTTGCGAAATGATCTAAAAAATTTGTGCCAATCTTATGGATCAATAATATTGTTCCATGCCCAAATATAATAATTTTCTACCACATTTTGGTATTATTATCATTTTTCCAATAGGTCGCAAATAGAAGTTTGAGTTATCCCTAAGTATCTTTTGACATTTTTATCTATTTCATATGAGCTAAAATAAAACACAATTCATTAAATATTTTTTTGAAATGTTTTAAACCTTATTTGACTTACATATACACCAAAATGGCATTACCTCCAATAAGCACACATAAATTCATTTAAACTATAGAAAATATTAAATCATCTCTAAAATTATTGAACTCCTACAAAACAAAATATGTGTATTATAGTACATGTAACAATTCTATAGGTGTACGCCACATGTTTTAATTTAAAAACAAAACCGCACATGAATGGAACTGTAACCCGAGACATGAATTTTAAGCGATTAACAAAAATGTCCAACTTGTGTGAAAGAATGTTTCGTACGGTTAACAAAAATGTCCAAATTTTATTTTAAAAATGTTAAAAAATGTTCATAATTTTATATTGGTTTTTAAAATGTTTGAAAAAATGTCCAACATGGAGTTTTTTGGTTTTATAATTCCAAAAAATGTGAATGAACTCCGAAAAGCATGAAAATTGGCATGGTGTCATCATATGCCCCTTGTAGGGAAAATTGAGAAAGTTTCACAAAAATTGTGACATACATTGCTTAGGAATCGAACCATCTCTGAGAAGACACATGGTTTCGAGACAGAACCGGGTCTAGTTTGAAGGCGAAGCGACCGATGCTTTATCCGTTGGCATTAAAAAAAAACACACAAGATACACCATTGCATGATTCATGTCAATATTTGGCATATTTTCGAGTCCGTTTGCTATATTTAAGCCACTAAGTGCATTTCTAGATATTTAATGGATATAATTCAAATTTGAACTGCAAGTGGTTAAAAAAGTTGGCAAAATTGGGTTGAAAAATCATATTTGTGTTCTTGGGTCTATGTTTAGGCCTTATACAAGAAAAGTAAAAGGAACTCAAACATGGGGGCGCCAATACTCGACCCCGAACATGGAGTTCTTTGGTTTTTAAATTTCGATAAATGAAAACGAACTCTGAAAAGCATGAAAATTGGCATGGTGTCCTTATATAATCACTGTAGGGCGTGATAAAAATTGGAGAAAGTTT
This sequence comes from Elymus sibiricus, assembly GCA_039707655.1. NCBI lineage: Eukaryota > Viridiplantae > Streptophyta > Magnoliopsida > Poales > Poaceae > Elymus > Elymus sibiricus. The sequence goes on from CM077674.1 coordinate 395,847,723, forward strand.
GGCAAAAGCTATGATGTACATTGCTTAGAAACCAAACCATTTCCGAGGAATAAACATGGTTTCCAGAGAGAACTAGTCTAGTTTCAAGGAGAAGTGACCAATGCTTCATCCGTTGGCATTGAGTTTTTTTTTCTACGCTCAAGATACAACATTACATGATCCATGTCAATATTTGGCATCTTTTCGAGTCCGTTTGTTATATTTAGGCCATTAAGTGCATTTCTAGACATTTAACATATATAATTCAAATTTGAACTGCAAGTGGTTGGAAAGGGTGGCAAATTTGGGTTGAAAAATTATATTTGTGTTCTTGAGTCTTTGTGTAGACCTTATACAAGAAAACTAAAGGAATTCCGAACATGAGTGTGCCAAGACTCGACCCCGAACATGAAGTTTTTTGGTTTCTTAATTCCAAAAAATGAAAATGAACTCCAAAAAGCATGAGAATTGGTATGATGTCCTCATATACTCCCTGTAGGGCGTGGTAAAAATTTGAGAAAGTTTCACAAAAGCTATGATGCACATTGCTTAAAAATTGAACCATCTCCGAGGAAGACACATGGCTTCGAGAGAGAACGGGTCTACTTTGAAGGTGAAGCAACCGATGCTTCATCCGTTGGCATTGATTTTTTTTCTAAACTCAAGATAGACCATTGCATGATCCATGTAAGAATCTGGCATTTTCCGGAATCCATTTGCTATTTTTAAGTCATTAAGTACATTTATAGACATTTAACGAATATAATTCAAATTTGAACTGCAAGTGGTTGAAAAGGTTGACAAATTTGGGTTGAAAAAACTTATTTGCGTTCTTGAGTCTATGTTTAGGCCTTATAAAAGAAAAGGAAAGGAATTCCAAACACGAGGGCGCCAAGACTCGACCCCGAACATGGAGTTTTTGGGTTTTTTAATTCTAGAAAATGAAAACAAACTCTAAAAATTATGAAAATTGGCATGATGTCATCATATGATCCATGTATGGTGTGGAATTGTTTTTAGAAAATTTCGCAAAATTTATGACGTACGTTGCTTAGAAATCGAATCATCTCCGAGGAACTAACAAGGTTCTGAGAAAGAACGAGTCTAGTTTGAAGGCGAAGCGACCAATGCTTCATTCGATGGCATTGCAAGTGGTTGAAAGGTTGGCAAAATTAGGCTGAAAAACATATTTATGCTCTTGAGTATATGTTTAGGCCTTATACAAGAAAATGAAGGAATTCTAAACACAAGGGTGACTCAATCGGTCAACCCCGAACATGGAGTTTTTTGTTTTTAATTTTAAAAAATGTAAACGAACTCCGAAAAGCATGAAAATTCATGTTGGAAAATATGTTTATATATTTTCCTCCAAATAAAGTAGAAGAAAAACAGATTCCATTTCATTTATCCATGTCCAAGAACAAAGTCAAATTTGCAAAATAAAACTAAGAAAGTAAGAAAAAACGATAACCATAAAAAATAGTAGCATGTGGGTTCTGAACCCAGTACATCTTTGCGTTGCTAATGCCACTAAACCACTGTATTAAGCTGCGACTTTTATCTAGAAAACACACTGGACCTTTTTATAACAATGAAAGATATTTCTAGCCTGCTGCGTTCTGATTGGCCGAACCAGACTTCCCACGGATCACGCCTCTCCACCGTCCATCCTTAGCTGATCCAACGGTCCCTGCACCTTCTACTCTCTATGTGTGCTTTCCCTGATTCTTATCCTCTCACACCGTTCCAGCAGCAGCTGCGCCCGACGGACTCCCGAGCTTGCAGTCGTCGAAGGCCGCCGTCCGCGCGACTGGCCGCCGCCCGCACCTCCCACCGCAGAACGCCGGTGAGCCGCGCCTCGCGCCGCCTCTCTCTCCTTTGCTCTCATCTCTCATCTCTCATCTCTCATCTCTCTCTCTCCGCCTCTCCTTGCAGCAACGGAGGCCGAGCGCCCATGGCGTCGCCCGAGCTCACCTCCCAGCCGCCGTTCTACTTCGAATTTGTTGGGATCCAGCCGGATCCGGACGCCGGCACCCCGTTCCCGACCTCCTCGCCTTGCCTGGGTTGTCGGCCATCGCGACGCTGTCATCTCGCTCATGGAATCTAGCGCCACCCCTGGCTGGCCTCTTACTCACTTGGAGGAGACACCCCCACACCGGCGCCTCCCCACACGAGCAGCAGTAGCGAACGCGTCGGCAAGGCTTCTCCGGCTGCGACTTTTTTAAAAATCATTTTAATGAAGTTTGCCAGACCTGTGGCCAGAAAAGCGATGGTGATGAACTCCGAGCGCAGGGCGGCGCTTGATGTGGTGGCTGCAGAATAGTATAGAGTAGTAGGCCAGATCTGGAAAAAAATCTGTAATTCCACATTTTTTATGTCTATTTTTTCCTTTAGATAAAAAATGTTATTTATCTGGTATGTTTATGCAATTTCCTTTTTTATGTATTAGGCAATGAGCATGTATAATCAGAAAATTCTTATGGACTCAAAGTTTCCATGGACCAAGAGAAACAAAGCGATGGGCTAATCTCTACTCCTAATGTCTCAGTTGATGGGATTGCCTCACCGGTTTATTTTCGTCTGGTTTTTTTCGTCAGGTTTTTTTTCGTCTTCCCTCCCACCACCCCAAAATCCCCAATACGCCACCCTGTAAACCCTATCCCTAACCCGCCCTCGTCTCCTTCCCTAGGACGCAGCCGCCCTGGCCACTCCGGCGCCTCCCACCCATACCTTGCCAGAAGCGGACTCCCCATCCTCATCTCCATGTGCCCCCGACGTTTCCGTCGCCTCGCTGTCAGTAGACTCCTCGATCTTCCTCTCCAGGCGTCCCTGCCTCCCCTACGCCGCCACCCCATGGTCTCCACAGCTCCGCGTGCCCCAAGCAAATGGTGCTGCACAAGCCGGTGAACTACGGGAAGCGGCGGCGGTCAATTTGGTTTGGGCTCGAGTACGGGGTCCTCTCCTGACCTACTACACATGGGAGAACTACGGGAAGGGATGAATTCGAGATCCATGGCCGCGGCGACCGGCGAGGGTGATTGGTTAGGATGCTGCAGCAGCGAACAAGGAGGGGCGGACGCGTGAACGAGATGGGAAGACAACTCACTTTGCCCCTCCTCCAAGCACATCAGCGACTCTTCGATCTGCTTCTCTCCCTCACAAGGTATGAGATTCTTATACCATTGCTACATCCTGTTGCCCACATGCAATTCTATTGTTTTGTGTAAGGACCATTGACTTTTCTGGAGAAGTTCGCGTCATGATGGAATTCTGCTGTCAAGGTCGCCATGTCGGCGAGCTCGTCGGCGTCGTACTGCCCCAACAGGAGCGCCATCGGGTCGGCGTCGCTGCTGGCGGCTGCAACCATGGATGATGGAAATTGTGAGTCCTGCAAAATCTGTACGTGGGTTAGGACAACAGGTTGAGCCATCTGTTCCTCTACAGTCAAACGCTTGATTGGGATGTTCTATCCATGATGGGGTAGGTTTGCACTATTCAATTTCGCAATGTGTCGTTTCTGCCATATAGCTTACATAGTTTTGTACAATAATTAGTCATATTAACTCATTTTCTATAGATCAGATTCATGAAGCTCGACCTGTTGAAGAAGTTTCAGTCCAGCTTCACTCACCGCCTTTCATTGTCATCGGTAAGTCCCGTGCTCATTTTGTCCTGAATATACCATGCAATAAATTTCTATCAGGCCAAAAATGCCGTGTCCTGACACCTGCCAATATCCCTTTCTCATGTGTGAACCATACACACAAAACTACATGATACTTACTTTTAGTTTATCACCTGATGTGTGCACAAAAAAGTATATCAAAACTGGATGATCTTCTGTAATAGTCTGGCAGTGGATGAAGTTCAAAAGGATTCAATAGCTATGGCCAGAAAAGATATAAAAAGGAAGTTGTTCAAAGCAGTGCATCACTTCCGATGGCAAAGAACAAATTGACATTACAAGCCTGATTGAGACTTACAATACACTAACACTTTAACAAGCTGCAATCGCTAATATTATAGTTTAGTACAATCATATTCCTTAAGTATTATGGCCCAGAAAGCCAGATTATAGTCGTCGCCACATTAATCAAATTCTTGTCTTGAGCAATAGCTAGATAAATAACAATAGCAACTATGTTGTTTTTTGCAATTCCAATATGCTTAATCTGCAAGGATACCCGACATTGATCTGAACAAAGAATCAAGCTAGCGGCAGTGTAAGCTTCGGCAATATCTAAGTTGATTAAAAAACTACGAAAGAGCCAAATCTCGGAGGAAGGGCAAACATGGTCTGAAGGTAAACACTACCGCCCACCTGCTAATGACTTCTAGAACAGAGGAATAGAGGGCAGAGATAATCATGTCTTTGTTTTTTCACCCGACAAGAGAAGGAAAACTGTTTAATTTTCATGGCTGATGCAATTTTTCTGTCTTTTGGGTTAACAACTGTTTTTTTTTTCTTTCATCATTGATGCAACGGGCGGAAAGCATTGGAGGCTCGTGCGAGCGGGTGATTGTGCAGAAAGTCTCGGGTTATTAACATTTCTCTCCTTGGTCCTCTCTTGGAACGTCTGGCCGCGGTGGCGGATTCCGGCAGCATGATTACCACCGAGAGCACTTTAATTAGTGGAAATCACATATACTTTCTTATTATGCAACTGCAGGTGAACTCTCTTCTTACGCCTCGATCTATTTTGCTTGCAGGACATGAAAGAGTTTATACAATTTTAGAGGAAGAGTTGGTGGTCACATGGTCCTAAGGTTTGCTTCTCTTACTGAGTTTTAATGACTTATCACGCGGCAGTTACGAAGCTTGCCTCTTGAGACCTTTTTGGTTCTGTGAATATATGCCTTACGATAGTGATAAATAGAGTACTCTGAACATGTTCAAACAATGCTTCTTTTTATGAAACGACCAATATGTCCAAAATAGTAAGTCATCTTTGTCGTAAGCCATTTGGCTCTCAATTTACCTGTGCTGAAGTACATCAGCTGCTATCTTTGAAATCACATATTTAATTTCTTGCAGATTTGTCGGTGGATGTCTTAACTGTTCAATCAGATTCATGGATCATTGCTACACTTTTTGTAATTCGTGATATTCAGGTGAGCAACAAGCAACTTGGATGTAACGTACTCCCTCTGTTTCTAAATATAAAGTCCTTTTAGAGATCTCAATCATATTCCTTAAGTATTATGGCCCTGAAAGCCAGATTATAGTCGTCGCCACATTAATCGAATTCTTGTCTTGAGCAATTGCTAGATAAATAACAATAGCAACTTTGTTGTTTTTTGCAATTACAATATGCTTAATCTGCAGGGACACCCGACATTGATCTGAACAAAGAATCAAGCTAGCGGCAGTGTAAGCTTCGGCAATATCTAAGTTGATTAAAAAATTCAGCCTACGAAAGAGCCAAATATCGGAGGATGGGCAAACATGGTCTGAAGGTAAACACTACCGCCCACCTGCTAATGACTTCTAGAACAGAGGAATAGAGGGCAGAGATAATCATGTCTTTGTTTTTTCACCCGACAAGAGAAGGAAAACTGTTTAATTTTCATGGCTGATGCAATTTTTTTGTCTTTTGGGTTAACAACTGTTTTTTTTTCTTTCATCATTGATGCAACGGGCGGAAAGCACTGGAGGCTCGTGCGGGCGGGTGATTGTGCAGAAAGTCTCGGGTTATTAACATTTCTCTCCTTGGTCCTCTCTTGGAACGTCTGGCCGCGGTGGCGGATTCCGGCAGCATGATTACCACCGAGAGCACTTTAATTAGTGGAAATCACATATACTTTCTTATTATGCAACTGCAGGTGAACTCTCTTCTTACGCCTCGATCTATTTTGCTTGCAGGACATGAAAGAGTTTATACAATTTTAGAGGAAGAGTTGGTGGTGACATGGTCCGAAGGTTTGCTTCTCTTACTGAGTTTTAATGACTTATCACGCGGCAGTTAGAAAGCTTGCCTCTTGAGACCTTTTTGGTTCTGTGAATATATGCCTTACGATAGTGATAAATAGAGTACTCTGAACATGTTCAAACAATGCTTCTTTTTATGAAACGACCAATATGTCCAAAATAGTAAGTCATCTTTGTCGTAAGCCATTCTGCTCTCAATTTACCTGTGCTGAAGTACATCAGCTGCTATCTTTGAAACCACATATTTAATTTCTTGCAGATTTGTCGGTGGATGTCTTAACTGTTCAATCAGATTCATGGATCATTGCTACACTTTTTGTAATTCGTGATATTCAGGTGAGCAACAAGCAACTTGGATGTAACGTACTCCCTCTGTTTCTAAATATAAAGTCCTTTTAGAGATCTCAATCATATTCCTTAAGTATTATGGCCCAGAAAGCCAGATTATAGTCGTCGCCACATTAATCGAATTCTTGTCTTGAGCAATTGCTAGATAAATAACAATAGCAACTTTGTTGTTTTTTGCAATTACAATATGCTTAATCTGCAGGGACACCCGACATTGATCTGAACAAAGAATCAAGCTAGCGGCAGTGTAAGCTTCGGCAATATCTAAGTTGATTAAAAAATTCAGCCTACGAAAGAGCCAAATATCGGAGGATGGGCAAACATGGTCTGAAGGTAAACACTACCGCCCACCTGCTAATGACTTCTAGAACGGAGGAATAGAGGGCAAAGATAATCATGTCTTTGTTTTTTCACCCGACAAGAGAAGGTAAACTGTTTAATTTTCATGGCTGATGCAATTTTTCTGTCTTTTGGGTTAACAACTGTTTTTTTTCTTTCATCATTGATGCAACGGGCGGAAAGCACTGGAGGCTCGTGCGGGCGGGTGATTGTGCAGAAAGTCTCGGGTTATTAACATTTCTCTCCTTGGTCCTCTCTTGGAACGTCTGGCCGCGGTGGCGGATTCCGGCAGCATGATTACCACCGAGAGCACTTTAATTAGTGGAAATCACATATACTTTCTTATTATGCAACTGCAGGCGAACTCTCTTCTTACGCCTCGATCTATTTTGCTTGTAGGACATGAAAGAGTTTATACAATTTTAGAGGAAGAGTTGGTGGTGACATGGTCCTAAGGTTTGCTTCTCTTACTGAGTTTTAATGACTTATCACTCGGCAGTTAGGAAGCTTGCCTCTTGAGACCTTTTTGGTTCTGTGAATATATGCCTTACGATAGTGATAAATAGAGTACTCTGAACACGTTCAAACAATGCTTCTTTTTATGAAACGACCAATATGTCCAAAATAGTAAGTCATCTTTGTCGTAAGCCATTTGGCTCTCAATTTACCTGTGCTGAAGTACATCAGCTGCTATCTTTGAAACCACATTTTTAATTTCTTGCAGATTTGTCGGTGGATGTCTTAACTGTTCAATCAGATTCATGGATCATTGTTACACTTTTTGTAATTCGTGATATTCAGGTGAGCGACAAGCAACTTGGATGTAACGTACTCCCTCTGTTTCTAAATATAAAGTCCTTTTAGAGATCTCAATCATATTCCTTAAGTATTATGGCCCAGAAAGCCAGATTATAGTCGTCGCCACATTAATCAAATTCTTGTCTTGAGCAATAGCTAGATAAATAACAATAGCAACTTTGTTGTTTTTTGCAATTACAATATGCTTAATCTGCAGGGACACCCGACATTGATCTGAACAAAGAATCAAGCTAGCGGCAGTGTAAGCTTCGGCAATATCTAAGTTGATTAAAAAATTCAGCCTACGAAAGAGCCAAATATCGGAGGATGGGCAAACATGGTCTGAAGGTAAACACTACCGCCCACCTGCTAATGACTTCTAGAACAGAGGAATAGAGGGCAGAGAAAATCATGTCTTTGTTTTTTCACCCGACAAGAGAAGGAAAACTGTTTAATTTTCATGGCTGATGCAATTTTTCTGTCTTTTGGGTTAACAACTGTTTTTTTTCTTTCATCATTGATGCAACGGGCGGAAAGCACTGGAGGCTCATGCGGGCGGGTGATTGTGCAGAAAGTCTCGGGTTATTAACATTTCTCTCCTTGGTCCTCTCTTGGAACGTCTGGCCGCGGTGGCGGATTCCGGCAGCATGATTACCACCGACAGCACTTTAATTAGTGGAAATCACATATACTTTCTTATTATGCAACTGCAGGTGAACTCTCTTCTTACGCCTCGATCTATTTTTCTTGCTGGACATGAAAGAGTTTATACAATTTTAGAGGAAGAGTTGGTGGTCACATGGTCCTAAGGTTTGCTTCTCTTACTGAGATTTAATGACTTATCACGCGGCAGTTAGGAAGCTTGCCTCTTGAGACCTTTTTGGTTCTGTGAATATATGCCTGTGAATATATGCCTTACGATAGTGATAAATAGAGTACTCTGAACATGTTCAAACAATGCCTCTTTTTATGAAACGACCAATATGTCCAAAATAGTAAGTCATCTTTGTCGTAAGCCATTTGGCTCTCAATTTACCTGTGCTGAAGTACATCAGCTGCTATCTTTGAAACCACATATTTAATTTCTTGCAGATTTGTCGGTGGATGTCTTAACTGTTCAATCAGATTCATGGATCATTGCTACACTTTTTGTAATTCGTGATATTCAGGTGAGCAACAAGCAACTTGGATGTAACGTACTCCCTCTGTTTCTAAATATAAAGTCCTTTTAGAGATCTCAATCATATTCCTTAAGTATTATGGCCCAGAAAGCCAGATTATAGTCGTCGCCACATTAATCAAATTCTTGTCTTGAGCAATAGCTAGATAAATAACAATAGCAACTATGTTGTTTTTTGCAATTACAATATGCTTAATCTGCAGGGACACCCGACATTGATCTGAACAAAGAATCAAACTAGCGGCAGTGTAAGCTTCGGCAATATCTAAGTTGATTAAAAAATTCAGCCTACGAAAGAGCCAAATATCGGAGGATGGGCAAACATGGTCTGAAGGTAAACACTACCGCCCACCTGCTAATGACTTCTAGAACAGAGGAATAGAGGGCAGAGATAATCATGTCTTTGTTTTTTCACCCGACAAGATAAGGAAAACTGTTTAATTTTCATGGCTGATGCAATTTTTCTGTCTTTTGGGTTAACAACTGTTTTTTTTCTTTCATCATTGATGCAACGGGCGGAAAGCACTGGAGGCTCGTGCGGGCGGGTGATTGTGCAGAAAGTCTCGGGTTATTAACATTTCTCTCCTTGGTCCTCTCTTGGAACGTCTGGCCGCGGTGGCGGATTCAGGCAGCATGATTACCACCGAGAGCACTTTAATTAGTGGAAATCACATATACTTTCTTATTATGCAACTGCAGGTGAACTCTCTTCTTACGCCTCGATCTATTTTGCTTGCAGGACATGAAAGAGTTTATACAGTTTTAGAGGAAGAGTTGGTGGTCACTTGGTCCTATGGTTTGCTTCTCTTACTGAGTTTTAATGACTTATCACGCGGCAGTTAGGAAGCTTGCCTCTTGAGACCTTTTTGGTTCTGTCAATATATGCCTTACCGTAGTGATAAATAGAGTACTGTGAACATGTTCAAACAATGCTTCTTTTTATGAAAGGACCAATATGTCCAAAATAGTAAGTCATCTTTGTCGTAAGCCATTTGGCTCTCAATTTACCTGTGCTGAAGTACATCAGCTGCTATCTTTGAAACCACATATTTAATTTCTTGCAGATTTGTCGGTGGATGTCTTAACTGTTCAATCAGATTCATGGATCATTGCTACACTTTTTGTAATTCGTGATATTCAGGTGAGCAACAAGCAACTTGGATGTAACGTACTCCCTCTGTTTCTAAATATAAAGTCCTTTTTGAGATCTCAATCATATTCCTTAAGTATTATGGCCCAGAAAGCCAGATTATAGTCGTCGCCACATTAATCAAATTCTTGTCTTGAGCAATAGCTAGATAAATAACAATAGCAACTTTGTTGTTTTTTGCAATTATAATATGCTTAATCTGCAGGGACACCCGACATTGATCTGAACAAAGAATCAAGCTAGCGGCAGTGTAAGCTTCGGCAATATCTAAGTTGATTAAAAAATTCAGCCTACGAAAGAGCCAAATATCGGAGGATGGGCAAACATGGTCTGAAGGTAAACACTACCGCCCACCTGCTAATGACTTCTAGAACAGAGGAATAGAGGGCAGAGATAAGCATGTCTTTGTTTTTTCACCCGACAAGAGAAGGAAAACTGTTTAATTTTCATGGCTGATGCAATTTTTCTGTCTTTTGGGTTAACAACTGTTTTTTTTCTTTCATCATTGATGCAACGGGCGGAAAGCACTGGAGGCTCGTGCGGGCGGGTGATTGTGCAGAAAGTCTCGGGTTATTAACATTTCTCTCCTTGGTCTTCTCTTGGAACGTCTGGCCGCGGTGGCGGATTCCGGCAGCATGATTACCACCGAGAGCACTTTAATTAGTGGAAATCACATATACTTTCTTATTATGCAACTGCAGGTGAACTCTCTTCTTACGCCTCGATCTATTTTGCTTGCAGGACATGAAAGAGTTTATACAATTTTAGAGGAAGAGTTGGTGGTCACATGGTCCTAAGGTTTGCTTCTCTTACTGAGTTTTAATGACTTATCACGCGGCAGTTAGGAAGCTTGCCTCTTGAGACCTTTTTGGTTCTGTCAATATATGCCTTACGATAGTGATAAATAGAGTACTCTGAACATGTTCAAACAATGCTTCTTTTTATGAAACGACCAATATGTCCAAAATAGTAAGTCATCTTTGTCGTAAGCCATTTGGCTCTCAATTTACCTGTGCTGAAGTACATCAGCTGCTATCTTTGAAACCACATATTTAATTTCTTGCAGTTTTGTCGGTGGATGTCTTAACTGTTCAATCAGATTCATGGATCATTGCTACACTTTTTGTAATTCGTGATATTCAGGTGAGCAACAAGCAACTTGGATGTAACGTACTCCCTCTGTTTCTAAATATAAAGTCCTTTTTGAGATCTCAATCATATTCCTTAAGTATTATGGCCCAGAAAGCCAGATTATAGTCGTCGCCACATTAATCAAATTCTTGTCTTGAGCAATAGCTAGATAAATAACAATAGCAACTATGTTGTTTTTTGCAATTACAATATGCTTAATCTGCAGGGACACCCGACATTGATCTGAACAAAGAATCAAGCTAGCGGCAGTGTAAGCTTCGGCAATATCTAAGTTGATTAAAAAATTCAGCCTACGAAAGAGCCAAATATCGGAGGATGGGCAAACATGGTCTGAAGGTAAACACTACCGCCCACCTGCTAATGACTTTTAGAACAGAGGAATAGAGGGCAGAGATAATCATGTCTTTGTTTTTTCACCCGACAAGAGAAGGAAAACTGTTTAATTTTCATGGCTGATGCAATTTTTCTGTCTTTTGGGTTAACAACTGTTTTTTTTTCTTTCATCATTGATGCAACGGGCGGAAAGCACTGGAGGCTCGTGCGGGCGGGTGATTGTGCAGAAAGTCTCGGGTTATCAACATTTCTCTCCTTGGTCCTCTCTTGGAACGTCTGGCCGCGGTGGCGGATTCCGGCAGCATGATTACCACCGAGAGCACTTTAATTAGTGGAAATCACATATACTTTCTTATTATGCAACTGCAGGTGAACTCTCTCCTTACGCCTCGATCTATTTTGCTTGCAGGACATGAAAGAGTTTATACAATTTTAGAGGAAGAGTTGGTGGTCACTTGGTCCTATGGTTTGCTTCTCTTACTTAGTTTTAATGACTTATCACACGGCAGTTAGGAAGCTTGCCTCTTGAGACCTTTTTGGTTCTGTGAATATATGCCTTAAGATAGTGATAAATAGAGTACTCTGAACATGTTCAAACAATGCTTCTTTTTATGAAACGACCAATATGTCCAAAATAGTAAGTCATCTTTGTCGTAAGCCATTTGGCTCTCAATTTACCTGTGCTGAAGTACATCAGCTGCTATCTTTGAAACCACATATTTAATTTTTGCAGATTTGTCGGTGGATGTCTTAACTGTTCAATCAGATTCATGGATCATTGTTACACTTTTTGTAATTCGTGATATTCAGGTGAGCGACAAGCAACTTGGATGTAACGTACTCCCTCTGTTTCTAAATATAAAGTCCTTTTAGAGATCTCAATCATATTCCTTAAGTATTATGGCCCAGAAAGCCAGATTATAGTCGTCGCCACATTAATCAAATTCTTGTCTTGAGCAATAGCTAGATAAATAACAATAGCAACTTTGTTGTTTTTTGCAATTACAATATGCTTAATCTGCAGGGACACCCGACATTGATCTGAACAAAGAATCAAGCTAGCGGCAGTGTAAGCTTCGGCAATATCTAAGTTGATTAAAAAATTCAGCCTACGAAAGAGCCAAATATCGGAGGATGGGCAAACATGGTCTGAAGGTAAACACTACCGCCCACCTGCTAATGACTTCTAGAACAGAGGAATAGAGGGCAGAGAAAATCATGTCTTTGTTTTTTCACCCAACAAGAGAAGGAAAACTGTTTAATTTTCATGGCTGATGCAATTTTTCTGTCTTTTGGGTTAACAACTGTTTTTTTTCTTTCATCATTGATGCAACGGGCGGAAAGCACTGGAGGCTCATGCGGGCGGGTGATTGTGCAGAAAGTCTCGGGTTATTAACATTTCTCTCCTTGGTCCTCTCTTGGAACGTCTGGCCGCGGTGGCGGATTCCGGCAGCATGATTACCACCGACAGCACTTTAATTAGTGGAAATCACATATACTTTCTTATTATGCAACTGCAGGTGAACTCTCTTCTTACGCCTCGATCTATTTTGCTTGCAGGACATGAAAGAGTTTATACAATTTTAGAGGAAGAGTTGGTGGTCACATGGTCCTAAGGTTTGCTTCTCTTACTGAGTTTTAATGACTTATCACGCGGCAGTTAGGAAGCTTGCCTCTTGAGACCTTTTTGGTTCTGTCAATATATGCCTTACGATAGTGATAAATAGAGTACTCTGAACATGTTCAAACAATGCTTCTTTTTATGAAACGACCAATATGTCCAAAATAGTAAGTCATCTTTGTCGTAAGCCATTTGGCTCTCAATTTACCTGTGCTGAAGTACATCAGCTGCTATCTTTGAAACCACATATTTAATTTCTTGCAGTTTTGTCGGTGGATGTCTTAACTGTTCAATCAGATTCATGGATCATTGCTACACTTTTTGTAATTCGTGATATTTAGGTGAGCAACAAGCAACTTGGATGTAACGTACTCCCTCTGTTTCTAAATATAAAGTCCTTTTAGAGATCTCAATCATATTCCTTCAGTATTATGGCCCAGAAAGCCAGATTATAGTCGTCGCCACATTAATCAAATTCTTGTCTTGAGCAATAGCTAGATAAATAACAATAGCAACTATGTTGTTTTTTGCAATTACAATATGCTTAATCTGCAGGGACACCCGACATTGATCTGAACAAAGAATCAAGCTAGCGGCAGTGTAAGCTTCGGCAATATCTAAGTTGATTAAAAAATTCAGCCTACGAAAGAGCCAAATATCGGAGGATGGGCAAACATGGTCTGAAGGTAAACACTACCGCCCACCTGCTAATGACTTCTAGAACAGAGGAATAGAGGGCAGAGATAATCATGTCTTTGTTTTTTCACCCGACAAGAGAAGGAAAACTGTTTAATTTTCATGGCTGATGCAATTTTTCTGTCTTTTGGGTTAACAACTGTTTTTTTTCTTTCATCATTGATGCAACGGGCGGAAAGCACTGGAGGCTCGTGCGGGCGGGTGATTGTGCAGAAAGTCTCGGGTTATCAACATTTCTCTCCTTGGTCCTCTCTTGGAACGTCTGGCCGCGGTGGCGGATTCCGGCAGCATGATTACCACCGAGAGCACTTTAATTAGTGGAAATCACATATACTTTCTTATTATGCAACTGCAGGTGAACTCTCTTCTTACGCCTCGATCTATTTTGCTTGCAGGACATGAAAGAGTTTATACAATTTTAGAGGAAGAGTTGGTGGTGACTTGGTCCTATGGTTTGCTTCTCTTACTTAGTTTTAATGACTTATCACGCGGCAGTTAGGAAGCTTGCCTCTTGAGACCTTTTTGGTTCTGTGAATATATGCCTTAAGATAGTGATAAATAGAGTACTCTGAACATGTTCAAACAATGCTTCTTTTTATGAAACGACCAATATGTCCAAAATAGTAAGTCATCTTTGTCGTAAGCCATTTGGCTCTCAATTTACCTGTGCTGAAGTACATCAGCTGCTATCTTTGAAACCACATATTTAATTTCTTGCAGATTTGTCGGTGGATGTCTTAACTGTTCAATCAGATTCATGGATCATTGTTACACTTTTTGTAATTCGTGATATTCAGGTGAGCGACAAGCAACTTGGATGTAACGTACTCCCTCTGTTTCTAAATATAAAGTCCTTTTAGAGATCTCAATCATATTCCTTAAGTATTATGGCCCAGAAAGCCAGATTATAGTCGTCGCCACATTAATCAAATTCTTGTCTTGAGCAATAGCTAGATAAATAACAATAGCAACTTTGTTGTTTTTTGCAATTACAATATGCTTAATCTGCAGGGACACCCGACATTGATCTGAACAAAGAATCAAGCTAGCGGCAGTGTAAGCTTCGGCAATATCTAAGTTGATTAAAAAATTCAGCCTACGAAAGAGCCAAATATCGGAGGATGGGCAAACATGGTCTGAAGGTAAACACTACCGCCCACCTGCTAATGACTTCTAGAACAGAGGAATAGAGGGCAGAGAAAATCATGTCTTTGTTTTTTCACCCAACAAGAGAAGGAAAACTGTTTAATTTTCATGGCTGATGCAATTTTTCTGTCTTTTGGGTTAACAACTGTTTTTTTTCTTTCATCATTGATGCAACGGGCGGAAAGCACTGGAGGCTCATGCGGGCGGGTGATTGTGCAGAAAGTCTCGGGTTATTAACATTTCTCTCCTTGGTCCTCTCTTGGAACGTCTGGCCGCGGTGGCGGATTCCGGCAGCATGATTACCACCGACAGCACTTTAATTAGTGGAAATCACATATACTTTCTTATTATGCAACTGCAGGTGAACTCTCTTCTTACGCCTCGATCTATTTTGCTTGCAGGACATGAAAGAGTTTATACAATTTTAGAGGAAGAGTTGGTGGTCACATGGTCCTAAGGTTTGCTTCTCTTACTGAGTTTTAATGACTTATCACGCGGCAGTTAGGAAGCTTGCCTCTTGAGACCTTTTTGGTTCTGTCAATATATGCCTTACGATAGTGATAAATAGAGTACTCTGAACATGTTCAAACAATGCTTCTTTTTATGAAACGACCAATATGTCCAAAATAGTAAGTCATCTTTGTCGTAAGCCATTTGGCTCTCAATTTACCTGTGCTGAAGTACATCAGCTGCTATCTTTGAAACCACATATTTAATTTCTTGCAGTTTTGTCGGTGGATGTCTTAACTGTTCAATCAGATTCATGGATCATTGCTACACTTTTTGTAATTCGTGATATTCAGGTGAGCAACAAGCAACTTGGATGTAACGTACTCCCTCTGTTTCTAAATATAAAGTCCTTTTAGAGATCTCAATCATATTCCTTCAGTATTATGGCCCAGAAAGCCAGATTATAGTCGTCGCCACATTAATCAAATTCTTGTCTTGAGCAATAGCTAGATAAATAACAATAGCAACTATGTTGTTTTTTGCAATTACAATATGCTTAATCTGCAGGGACACCCGACATTGATCTGAACAAAGAATCAAGCTAGCGGCAGTGTAAGCTTCGGCAATATCTAAGTTGATTAAAAAATTCAGCCTACGAAAGAGCCAAATATCGGAGGATGGGCAAACATGGTCTGAAGGTAAACACTACCGCCAACCTGCTAATGACTTCTAGAACAGAGGAATAGAGGGCAGAGATAATCATGTCTTTGTTTTTTCACCCGACAAGAGAAGGAAAACTGTTTAATTTTCATGGCTGATGCAATTTTTCTGTCTTTTGGGTTAACAACTGTTTTTTTTCTTTCATCATTGATGCAACGGGCGGAAAGCACTGGAGGCTCGTGCGGGCGGGTGATTGTGCAGAAAGTCTCGGGTTATCAACATTTCTCTCCTTGGTCCTCTCTTGGAACGTCTGGCCGCGGTGGCGGATTCCGGCAGCATGATTACCACCGAGAGCACTTTAATTAGTGGAAATCACATATACTTTCTTATTATGCAACTGCATGTGAACTCTCTTCTTACGCCTCGATCTATTTTGCTTGCAGGACATGAAAGAGTTTATACAATTTTAGAGGAAGAGTTGGTGGTGACTTGGTCCTATGGTTTGCTTCTCTTACTTAGTTTTAATGACTTATCACGCGGCAGTTAGGAAGCTTGCCTCTTGAGACCTTTTTGGTTCTGTGAATATATGCCTTAAGATAGTGATAAATAGAGTACTCTGAACATGTTCAAACAATGCTTCTTTTTATGAAACGACCAATATGTCCAAAATAGTAAGTCATCTTTGTCGTAAGCCATTTGGCTCTCAATTTACCTGTGCTGAAGTACATCAGCTGCTATCTTTGAAACCACATATTTAATTTCTTGCAGATTTGTCGGTGGATGTCTTAACTGTTCAATCAGATTCATGGATCATTGTTACACTTTTTGTAATTCGTGATATTCAGGTGAGCGACAAGCAACTTGGATGTAACGTACTCCCTCTGTTTCTAAATATAAAGTCCTTTTAGAGATCTCAATCATATTCCTTAAGTATTATGGCCCAGAAAGCCAGATTATAGTCGTCGCCACATTAATCAAATTCTTGTCTTGAGCAATAGCTAGATAAATAACAATAGCAACTTTGTTGTTTTTTGCAATTACAATATGCTTAATCTGCAGGGACACCCGACATTGATCTGAACAAAGAATCAAGCTAGCGGCAGTGTAAGCTTCGGCAATATCTAAGTTGATTAAAAAATTCAGCCTACGAAAGAGCCAAATATCGGAGGATGGGCAAACATGGTCTGAAGGTAAACACTACCGCCCACCTGCTAATGACTTCTAGAACAGAGGAATAGAGGGCAGAGAAAATCATGTCTTTGTTTTTTCACCCAACAAGAGAAGGAAAACTGTTTAATTTTCATGGCTGATGCAATTTTTCTGTCTTTTGGGTTAACAACTGTTTTTTTTCTTTCATCATTGATGCAACGGGCGGAAAGCACTGGAGGCTCATGCGGGCGGGTGATTGTGCAGAAAGTCTCGGGTTATTAACATTTCTCTCCTTGGTCCTCTCTTGGAACGTCTGGCCGCGGTGGCGGATTCCGGCAGCATGATTACCACCGACAGCACTTTAATTAGTGGAAATCACATATACTTTCTTATTATGCAACTGCAGGTGAACTCTCTGATGGGGAACGTTGCATGGGAAACAAAATTTTTCCTACGCACACATAAGATCTATCCATGGTGATGAGCATCTACGAGAGGGAGAGTGAATCTACATACCCTTGTAGATCGCTAAGCGGAAGCGTTAATAAACTTGGTTGATGTAGTCGAACGTCTTCGCGATCCAAATCGCCGAGCGTCCCGCGATCCGATCACGATCCTTCCGATCTAGTGCCGAACGGACGGCACCTCCGCGTTCAACACACGTACGGCTTGATGACGCCTTCACCTCCTCGATCCAGCGAGCGATGGTGAAGTAGTGGTTGAGTTCCAGCAGCACGACGGCGTGGTGATGGTGGTGAGGAACATTCTCTGCAGGGCTTCGCCAAGCGCTACGGAGATTATGACGGAGGAACTAGAGGGCTAGGGTTGCCGGCACACGGCTTGGGGAATCCTGATGTATCCCGTGTGCTAGCCCTGCTCCTCTATTTATATGTTGAGCCTTGGGGTCTAAACTTGGAGTAAAAGCCTCCTCCGGGTCGGTTTTGCCCGCACAAGGTCGGTTTGGCCCGCAGGGAAAGAGTCCAACTCGGATCCCTGCCGAACCGTGCACAGCCGCACACAAGCGGTAGTACCGCTTCACACAAGCGGTAGTACCGCTTGGGCGGTAGTACCGCTTCACACAAGCGGTAGTACCGCTCGGGCGGTAGTACCGCTTCACCAAGCGGTAGTACCGCTTACGCGGCAGCAAAACTACTTTTGCACTTTCCAATACCTCGTGGGCTTTATCCCTTTGGCCCATATAAAGTGTTGCTGCACCCGAACACTTCGGCAAACATCCGGAACCCCTTCCGGTGAACTCTGGAACTCTTCCGGAGATCGAAACACTATTATCACATATATCAATCTTTACCTCCGGACTCTTCCGGAGATCCTCGTCATGTCCGGGATCTTATCCGAGACTTCCGAACAACTTTCGGTCACCAACATAATAACTCAATTATACTAATCGTCACCAAACGTTAAGTGTGTAGACCCTGCGGGTTCGAGAACTATGTAGACATGACCGAGACACCTCTACGGCCAATAACCAATAGCGGGACCTGGATGCCCATATTGGCTCCTACATATTCTACGAAGATCTTTATCGGTCGAACCTCTATGTCAAGGATTCAGTTAATCCCGTATGCTGTTCCCTTTGTTCTTCGGTATGTTACTTGCCCGAGATTCGATCGTCGGTATCACTATACCTAGTTCAATCTCGTTACCGGCAAGTCTCTTTACTCGTTCCGTAATACAAGATCTCGTGGCTAACACTTTAGTCACATTGCTTGCAAGGCTCAATGTGATGTTGTATTACCGAGTGGGCCCTGAGATACCTCTCCGTCACACGGAGTAACAAATCCCAGTCTTGATCCATGCCAACCCAACAGACACCCTCGGAGATACCTGTAGAGCACCTTTATAGTCACCCAGTTACGTTGCGACGTTTGATACACACAAGGTATTCCTCCGGTGTCAGTGAGTTGCATGATCTCATGGTCAAAGGAACAGATACTTGACATGCAGAAAACAATAGCAATAAACTGATACGATCAAATGCTACGTTTACAGTTTGGGTCTTGTCCATCACATCATTCTCCTAATGATGTGATCCCGTTATCAAATGACATCTCATGTCCATGGCTAGGAAACCTTAACCATCTTTGATCAACAAGCTAGTCAACTAGAGGCTTACTAGGGACACAGTGTTGTCTATGTACCCACACATGTATTTGAGTTTCCAATCAATACAATTATAGCATGGATAATAAACAATTATCATTAACAAGGAAATATAATAATAACCAATTTATTATTGCCTCTAGGGCATATTTCCAACAGTCTCCCACTTGCACTAGAGTCAATAATCTAGTTCACATCACTATGTGATTTACATTGTAATGAATCGAACACCCATGCAGTTCTGGTGTTGTTCATGTTTAGCCTTTGGAAGAGGTTTAGTCATCGGATCTGCAACATTTAGATCCGTGTGTACTTTGCAAATATTTATGTCGTCCTCCTTGATGTAATCGCGGATGGAATTGAAACGTCGCTTTATGTGTCTGGTCCTCTTGTGAAATCTTGGTTCCTTGGCTAGAGCAATGGCACCAGTATTATCACAAAACAGAGTCATTGGGTTAAGTGCACTAGGCACTACTCCAAGATCTGTCATGAACTCCTTCATCCAGACACCTTCCTTCGCCGCCTCCGAGGCTGCGATGTACTCCGCTTCGCATGTAGAATCAGCTACCACGCTTTGCTTGGAACTGCACCAGCTAACCGCACCCCCATTAAGAATAAATACGTATCCGGTTTGCGACTTAGAGTCATCCGGATCAGTGTCAAAGCTTGCATCGACGTAACCCTTTACGACGAGCTCTTGATCACCTCCATAAACGAGAAACATGTCCTTAGTCCTTTTCAGGTACTTCAGGATATTCTTGACCGCCGTCCAGTGTTCCATTCCTGGATCACCTTGAAACCTTCCGACCATACTTATGGCAAGGCTGACATCGGGTCTTGTGCACAGCATTGCATACATGATAGAGCCTATGGCTGAAGCATAGGGGATGACACTCATCTTTTCTCTATCTTCTGCAGTCACTGGGCATTGAGTCTTACTCAACTTCACACCTTGCAAAACAGGCTAGAACCCCTTCTTGGACTGATCCATTTTGAACTTCTTCAAAATCTTATCAAGGTATGTGCTTTGTGAAAGTCCTATTAAGCGTCTCGATCTATCTCTATAGATCTTGATGCCTAATATGAAAGCAGCTTCTCCTAGGTCCTTCATTGAAAAACTCTTGTTCAAATATTCCTTTACGCTTTCCAGCATTTCTATATTGTTTCCAATCAGCAATATGTCATCCACATATAATATTAGAAACGCTATAGAGCTCCCACTCACTTTCTTGTAAATACAAGCTTCTCCGTAAACTTGTATAAACTCGAACGCTTTGATCACCTCATCAAAACGAAGATTCCAACTCCGAGATGCTTGCACCAGTCCATAAATGGATCGCTGGAGTTTGCAAACTTTGTCAGCATTCTCTGGATCGACAAAACCTTCTGGTTGCATCATATACAACTCTTCCTTAAGGTAACCGTTAAGGAACGCTGTTTTGACATCCATCTGCCAAATTTCATAATCGAAAAAGGCAGCTATTGCTAACATGATTCTGACGGACTTAAGCATCGCTACGGGTGAGAAGGTCTCATCGTAGTCAACTCCTTGAACTTGTGAAAAACCCTTTGCCACAAGTCGAGCTTTATAGACGGTGACATTACCGTCCGCGTCCGTCTTCCTCTTAAAGATCCATTTGTTCTGAATGGCCTTACGCCCTTCAGGTAATACTTCCAAAGTCCATACTTTGTTTTCATACATGGATCCCATCTCGGATTTCATGGCCTCTAACCACTTCTCGGAATCCGGGCCCATCATCGCTTCTCCATAGCTCGTAGGTTCATCGTTGTTTAACAACATGACCTCTAAGACAGGGTTGTCGTACCACTCAGGAGCAGTACGCGTCCTTGTCGACCTACGAGGTTCGATAGCAACTTGATCCAAAGCTTCATGATCATCATCATTAACTTCCTCTTCAGCTAATGTAGGCTCCACAGAAACAACTTTCTGCGCTGCGCTACTCTCAGGTTGAAGTAAAGGTTCAACAACCTCATCAAGTTCTATCTTCCTCCCACTCAATTCTTTCGAGAGAAACTCTTTCTCAAGAAATGTTCCGTTTTTAGCGACAAACACTTTGCCTTCGGATCTGAGGTAGAAGGTATACCCAACTGTCTCTTTTGGGTATCCTATGAAGACGCATTTCTCCGCTTTGGGTTCCAGCTTTTCAGGCTGAAGCTTTTTGACATAAGCATCACATCCCCAAACTTTAAGAAACGACAGCTTTGGCTTCTTGCCAAACCAAAGTTCATATGGCGTCGTCTCAACGGATTTCGATGGTGCCCTATTTAAAGTGAATGCAGCTGTCTCTAATGCATAACCCCAAAACGATAGTGGCAAATCGGCAAGAGACATCATAGATCGCACCATATCCAACAAGGTTCGATTACGACGTTCGGACACACCATTACGCTGTGGTGTTCCAGGCGGTGTCAATTGTGAAACAATTCCACACTGTCTTAAGTGACTGCCAAACTCATAACTCAGATATTCTCCTCCTCGATCAGATCGTAGGAATTTAATCTTCTTGTTACGATGATTCTCAACTTCACTCTGAAATTGTTTGAACTTTTCAAATGTTTCAGACTTGTGTTTCATTAAGTAAATATACCCATATCTACTTAAGTCATCAGTGAAGGTGAGAAAATAACGATAACCACCGCGCGCCTCAATACTCATCGGACCGTACACATCAGTATGTATGATTTCCAATAAGTCACTTGCCCGTTCCATTGTTCCAGAGAACGGCGTTTTAGTCATCTTGCCCATGAGGCATGGCTCACATGTGTCAAGTGATTCAAAATCAAGTGACTCCAAAAGTCCATCAGCATGGAGCTTCTTCATGCGTTTTACGCCAATATGACCTAAACGGCAGTGCCACAAGAAAGTGGTATTATCATTATCAATTCTACATCTTTTGGCATCAATGTTATGAACATGTGTATCATTACTATCGAGATTCAATAAGAATAAACCCCTTACATTGGGTGCATGACCATAAAAGATATTACTCATATAAATAGAACAACCATTATTCTCTGATTTAAATGAGTAACCGTCTCGCAATAAACAAGATCCAGATATAATGTTCATGCTTAACGCAGGCACCAAATAACACTTATTTAGGTTCATCACTAATCCCGACGGTAATCGAAGAGCGAGCGTGCCGACGGCGATCACATCAACCTTGGAACCATTTCCCACGCGCATCGTCACTTCGTCCTTTGCCAGCCTCCGTCTATTCCGCAGTTCCTGTTTTGAGTTGCAAATATGAGCAACCGCACCGGTATCAAATACCCAGGCACTACAACGAGAGTTGGTAAGGTACACATCAATAACATGTATATCATATATACCTTGTTTGTTGTTGGCCGCCTTCTTGTCAGCCAAATACTTGGGGCAATTCCGCTTCCAGTGTCCAGTTCCCTTGCAATGAAAACACACAGTTTCTGGTTTGGGTCCAGCCTTGGGTTTCTTCACGAGAGGAGCAACTGCTTTGCCACTCTTCTTGGAGTTACCCTTCTTACCCTTGCCATTTTTCTTGAAACTAGTGGTTTTATTGATCATCAACACTTGATGCTCCTTCTGAATTTCAGACTCAGCGTCTTTCAGCATCGCAAACAGCTCGGCGACTGACTTGTTCATCCCGTGCATGTTATAGTTCAACACGAAGCTCTTGTAGCTAGGTGGCAATGATTGAAGAACTCTGTCAGTGATAGCCTCTGGCGGAAGGGGCATCCCTAACTCAGCCAGACGGGTGGAGTACCCAGACATTCTGAGCACGTGATCACTGATAGACCCGTTCTCCTCCATCTTGCAAGCATAGAACTTATCAGAGATCTCATATCTCTCGATCCGGGCATTCTTCTGAAAGATAAACTTCAACTCCTGGAACATCTCATATGCTCCATGACGTTCAAAACGTCTTTGAAGTCCCGGTTCTAAGCCATACAACATTGCACATTGAACTATTGAGTAATCATCAGAACGAGCCTGCCAGGCGTTCACAACGTCTAGAGACTCAACTGGAGCGGGTGGATCACCAAGCGGTGCATCAAGGACATAAGCCTTCTGGGAAGCCGTAAGGATAATCCTTAGATTACGGGCCCAGTCCACAAAGTTACTTCCATCATCTTTCAACTTAGCTTTCTCTAGGAACGCATTAAAATTCAGGGGTGCTACTGCGCGAGCCATGATCTACAACATAAATATAGCAAAGACAACTTAGACTATTGTTCTAGATAATGAGTTTAGTTAATCATATTTTAAAAAACTCCCACTCAAATTGACATCCCTCCGGTCATTCGAGTGTAACATGATCCAAATCCACCAACTCAAGTCCGATCATCACGTGAGTTGAGGTGGTTTCAATGGTGAACATCTTCATGTTGATCATATCTACTATATGACTCATGTTCGACCTTTCGGTCTCTTGTGTTCCGAGGCCATGTCTGTACATGCTAGGCTCGTCAAGTTTAACCCGAGTGTTCCGCACGTGCAACATGGCTTACACCCGTTGTATGCGAACGTAGAGTCTATCACACCCGATCATCACGGCGTGTCTCGAAACGACGAACTTTCGCAACGGTGCACACTTGGGGAGAACACAATTTATCTTGAAATTTAAGTGAGGGATCACCTTATAATGCTACCGTCGTCCTAAGCAAAATAAGATGCATAAAAGGATTAACATCACATGCAAATCATAAGTGACATGATATGGCCATGAACTTGTGCTTTTGATCTCCATCTCCAAAGCACCGGCATGATCTCCATCGTCACCGGCATGACACCATGATCTCCATCATCTTGATCTCCATCAACGTGTCGCCATAAGGTTGTCGCGCCGACTGTTGCTTCCACGACTATAGCTAACGTTTAGCGATAAAGTAAAGCATTACATAGCGCTTAATGATTGACACGCAGGTCATACAATAATTAAAGACAACTCTATGGCTCCTGCCAGTTGCCGTACTCATCGACATGCAAGTCGTGATATTCTATACATCACATGATCATCTCATACATCACATATATCTCATCATGTAATTGGCCATATCACATCACAACATACCCTGCAAAAACAAGTTAGACGTCCTCTAATTGTTGTTGCAAATTTTACGTGGCTGCTATGGGTTTGCAAGAACCGTTCTTACCTACGCAAAACCACAACGTGGTGTAGTGATTGCTTTTTGATCTTCTAAAAGAACCCTCTTCATTGAAATCGATTCAACTAAAGTGAGAGAGACAGACACCCGCTAGCCATCTTTATGCAACGAAGTTACATGTTAGTTGAAGGAACCTGTCTCGCGTAAGTGTACGCGTAATGTCGGTCCGGGCCGCTTCATCTCACAGTACCGCCGAATCAAATATCAACTAGTAACGGCAAGCAATATGTATACACCCACGCCCACAACTCGTTTGTGTTCTACTCGAGATCTCATCTACGCATAGACCTAGCTCAGATGCCACTGATGGGGAACGTTGCATGGGAAACAAAATTTTTCCTACGCACACATAAGATCTATCCATGGTGATGAGCATCTACGAGAGGGAGAGTGAATCTACATACCCTTGTAGATCGCTAAGCGGAAGCGTTAATAAACGCGGTTGATGTAGTCGAACGTCTTCGCGATCCAAATCGCCGAGCGTCCCGCGATCCGATCACGATCCTTCCGATCTAGTGCCGAACGGACGGCACCTCCGCGTTCAACACACGTACGGCTTGATGACGCCTTCACCTCCTCGATCCAGCGAGCGATGGTGAAGTAGTGGTTGAGTTCCAGCAGCACGACGGCGTGGTGATGGTGGTGAGGAACATTCTCTGCAGGGCTTCGCCAAGCGCTACGGAGATTATGACGGAGGAACTAGAGGGCTAGGGTTGCCGGCACACGGCTTGGGGAATCCTGATGTATCCCGTGTGCTAGCCCTGCTCCTCTATTTATATGTTGAGCCTTGGGGTCTAAACTTGGAGTAAAAGCCTCCTCCGGGTCGGTTTTGCCCGCACAAGGTCGGTTTGGCCCGCAGGGAAAGAGTCCAACTCGGATCCCTGCCGAACCGTGCACAGCCGCACACAAGCGGTAGTACCGCTTCACACAAGCGGTAGTACCGCTTGGGCGGTAGTACCGCTTCACACAAGCGGTAGTACCGCTCGGGCGGTAGTACCGCTTCACCAAGCGGTAGTACCGCTTACGCGGCAGCAAAACTACTTTTGCACTTTCCAATACCTCGTGGGCTTTATCCCTTTGGCCCATATAAAGTGTTGCTGCACCCGAACACTTCGGCAAACATCCGGAACCCCTTCCGGTGAACTCTGGAACTCTTCCGGAGATCGAAACACTATTATCACATATATCAATCTTTACCTCCGGACTCTTCCGGAGATCCTCGTCATGTCCGGGATCTTATCCGAGACTTCCGAACAACTTTCGGTCACCAACATAATAACTCAATTATACTAATCGTCACCAAACGTTAAGTGTGTAGACCCTGCGGGTTCGAGAACTATGTAGACATGACCGAGACACCTCTACGGCCAATAACCAATAGCGGGACCTGGATGCCCATATTGGCTCCTACATATTCTACGAAGATCTTTATCGGTCGAACCTCTATGTCAAGGATTCAGTTAATCCCGTATGCTGTTCCCTTTGTTCTTCGGTATGTTACTTGCCCGAGATTCGATCGTCGGTATCACTATACCTAGTTCAATCTCGTTACCGGCAAGTCTCTTTACTCGTTCCGTAATACAAGATCTCGTGGCTAACACTTTAGTCACATTGCTTGCAAGGCTCAATGTGATGTTGTATTACCGAGTGGGCCCTGAGATACCTCTCCGTCACACGGAGTAACAAATCCCAGTCTTGATCCATGCCAACCCAACAGACACCCTCGGAGATACCTGTAGAGCACCTTTATAGTCACCCAGTTACGTTGCGACGTTTGATACACACAAGGTATTCCTCCGGTGTCAGTGAGTTGCATGATCTCATGGTCAAAGGAACAGATACTTGACATGCAGAAAACAATAGCAATAAACTGATACGATCAAATGCTACGTTTACAGTTTGGGTCTTGTCCATCACATCATTCTCCTAATGATGTGATCCCGTTATCAAATGACATCTCATGTCCATGGCTAGGAAACCTTAACCATCTTTGATCAACAAGCTAGTCAACTAGAGGCTTACTAGGGACACAGTGTTGTCTATGTACCCACACATGTATTTGAGTTTCCAATCAATACAATTATAGCATGGATAATAAACAATTATCATTAACAAGGAAATATAATAATAACCAATTTATTATTGCCTCTAGGGCATATTTCCAACACTCTCTTCTTACGCCTCGATCTATTTTGCTTGCAGGACATGAAAGAGTTTATACAATTTTAGAGGAAGAGTTGGTGGTCACATGGTCCTAAGGTTTGCTTCTCTTACTGAGTTTTAATGACTTATCACGCGGCAGTTAGGAAGCTTGCCTCTTGAGACCTTTTTGGTTCTGTCAATATATGCCTTACGATAGTGATAAATAGAGTACTCTGAACATGTTCAAACAATGCTTCTTTTTATGAAACGACCAATATGTCCAAAATAGTAAGTCATCTTTGTCGTAAGCCATTTGGCTCTCAATTTACCTGTGCTGAAGTACATCAGCTGCTATCTTTGAAACCACATATTTAATTTCTTGCAGTTTTGTCGGTGGATGTCTTAACTGTTCAATCAGATTCATGGATCATTGCAACACTTTTTGTAATTCGTGATATTTAGGTGAGCAACAAGCAACTTGGATGTAACGTACTCCCTCTGTTTCTAAATATAAAGTCCTTTTAGAGATCTCAATCATATTCCTTCAGTATTATGGCCCAGAAAGCCAGATTATAGTCGTCGCCACATTAATCAAATTCTTGTCTTGAGCAATAGCTAGATAAATAACAATAGCAACTATGTTGTTTTTTGCAATTACAATATGCTTAATCTGCAGGGACACCCGACATTGATCTGAACAAAGAATCAAGCTAGCGGCAGTGTAAGCTTCGGCAATATCTAAGTTGATTAAAAAATTCAGCCTACGAAAGAGCCAAATATCGGAGGATGGGCAAACATGGTCTGAAGGTAAACACTACCGCCCACCTGCTAATGACTTCTAGAACAGAGGAATAGAGGGCAGAGATAATCATGTCTTTGTTTTTTCACCCGACAAGAGAAGGAAAACTGTTTAATTTTCATGGCTGATGCAATTTTTCTGTCTTTTGGGTTAACAACTGTTTTTTTTCTTTCATCATTGATGCAACGGGCGGAAAGCACTGGAGGCTCGTGCGGGCGGGTGATTGTGTAGAAAGTCTCGGGTTATCAACATTTCTCTCCTTGGTCCTCTCTTGGAACGTCTGGCCGCGGTGGCGGATTCCGGCAGCATGATTACCACCGAGAGCACTTTAATTAGTGGAAATCACATATACTTTCTTATTATGCAACTGCAGGTGAACTCTCTTCTTACGCCTCGATCTATTTTGCTTGCAGGACATGAAAGAGTTTATACAATTTTAGAGGAAGAGTTGGTGGTCACTTGGTCCTATGGTTTGCTTCTCTTACTTAGTTTTAATGACTTATCACGCGGCAGTTAGGAAGCTTGCCTCTTGAGACCTTTTTGGTTCTGTGAATATATGCCTTAAGATAGTGATAAATAGAGTACTCTGAACATGTTCAAACAATGCTTCTTTTTATGAAACGACCAATATGTCCAAAATAGTAAGTCATCTTTGTCGTAAGCCATTTGGCTCTCAATTTACCTGTGCTGAAGTACATCAGCTGCTATCTTTGAAACCACATATTTAATTTCTTGCAGATTTGTCGGTGGATGTCTTAACTGTTCAATCAGATTCATGGATCATTGTTACACTTTTTGTAATTCGTGATATTCAGGTGAGCGACAAGCAACTTGGATGTAATGTACTCCCTCTGTTTCTAAATATAAAGTCCTTTTAGAGATCTCAATCATATTCCTTAAGTATTATGGCCCAGAAAGCCAGATTATAGTCGTCGCCACATTAATCAAATTCTTGTCTTGAGCAATAGCTAGATAAATAACAATAGCAACTTTGTTGTTTTTTGCAATTACAATATGCTTAATCTGCAGGGACACCCGACATTGATCTGAACAAAGAATCAAGCTAGCGGCAGTGTAAGCTTCGGCAATATCTAAGTTGATTAAAAAATTCAGCCTACGAACGAGCCAAATATCGGAGGATGGGCAAACATGGTCTGAAGGTAAACACTACCGCCCACCTGCTAATGACTTCTAGAACAGAGGAATAGAGGGCAGAGAAAATCATGTCTTTGTTTTTTCACCCAACAAGAGAAGGAAAACTGTTTAATTTTCATGGCTGATGCAATTTTTCTGTCTTTTGGGTTAACAACTGTTTTTTTTCTTTCATCATTGATGCAACGGGCGGAAAGCACTGGAGGCTCATGCGGGCGGGTGATTGTGCAGAAAGTCTCGGGTTATTAACATTTCTCTCCTTGGTCCTCTCTTGGAACGTCTGGCCGCGGTGGCGGATTCCGGCAGCATGATTACCACCGACAGCACTTTAATTAGTGGAAATCACATATACTTTCTTATTATGCAACTGCAGGTGAACTCTCTTCTTACGCCTCGATCTATTTTGCTTGCAGGACATGAAAGAGTTTATACAATTTTAGAGGAAGAGTTGGTGGTCACATGGTCCTAAGGTTTGCTTCTCTTACTGAGTTTTAATGACTTATCACGCGGCAGTTAGGAAGCTTGCCTCTTGAGACCTTTTTGGTTCTGTCAATATATGCCTTACGATAGTGATAAATAGAGTACTCTGAACATGTTCAAACAATGCTTCTTTTTATGAAACGACCAATATGTCCAAAATAGTAAGTCATCTTTGTCGTAAGCCATTTGGCTCTCAATTTACCTGTGCTGAAGTACATCAGCTGCTATCTTTGAAACCACATATTTAATTTCTTGCAGTTTTGTCGGTGGATGTCTTAACTGTTCAATCAGATTCATGGATCATTGCTACACTTTTTGTAATTCGTGATATTCAGGTGAGCAACAAGCAACTTGGATGTAACGTACTCCCTCTGTTTCTAAATATAAAGTCCTTTTAGAGATCTCAATCATATTCCTTCAGTATTATGGCCCAGAAAGCCAGATTATAGTCGTCGCCACATTAATCAAATTCTTGTCTTGAGCAATAGCTAGATAAATAACAATAGCAACTATGTTGTTTTTTGCAATTACAATATGCTTAATCTGCAGGGACACCCGACATTGATCTGAACAAAGAATCAAGCTAGCGGCAGTGTAAGCTTCGGCAATATCTAAGTTGATTAAAAAATTCAGCCTACGAAAGAGCCAAATATCGGAGGATGGGCAAACATGGTCTGAAGGTAAACACTACCGCCCACCTGCTAATGACTTCTAGAACAGAGGAATAGAGGGCAGAGATAATCATGTCTTTGTTTTTTCACCCGACAAGAGAAGGAAAACTGTTTAATTTTCATGGCTGATGCAATTTTTCTGTCTTTTGGGTTAACAACTGTTTTTTTTCTTTCATCATTGATGCAACGGGCGGAAAGCACTGGAGGCTCGTGCGGGCGGGTGATTGTGCAGAAAGTCTCGGGTTATCAACATTTCTCTCCTTGGTCCTCTCTTGGAACGTCTGGCCGCGGTGGCGGATTCCGGCAGCATGATTACCACCGAGAGCACTTTAATTAGTGGAAATCACATATACTTTCTTATTATGCAACTGCAGGTGAACTCTCTTCTTACGCCTCGATCTATTTTGCTTGCAGGACATGAAAGAGTTTATACAATTTTAGAGGAAGAGTTGGTGGTCACTTGGTCCTATGGTTTGCTTCTCTTACTTAGTTTTAATGACTTATCACGCGGCAGTTAGGAAGCTTGCCTCTTGAGACCTTTTTGGTTCTGTGAATATATGCCTTAAGATAGTGATAAATAGAGTACTCTGAACATGTTCAAACAATGCTTCTTTTTATGAAACGACCAATATGTCCAAAATAGTAAGTCATCTTTGTCGTAATCCATTTGGCTCTCAATTTACCTGTGCTGAAGTACATCAGCTGCTATCTTTGAAACCACATATTTAATTTCTTGCAGATTTGTCGGTGGATGTCTTAACTGTTCAATCAGATTCATGGATCATTGTTACACTTTTTGTAATTCGTGATATTCAGGTGAGCGACAAGCAACTTGGATGTAACGTACTCCCTCTGTTTCTAAATATAAAGTCCTTTTAGAGATCTCAATCATATTCCTTAAGTATTATGGCCCAGAAAGCCAGATTATAGTCGTCGCCACATTAATCAAATTCTTGTCTTGAGCAATAGCTAGATAAATAACAATAGCAACTTTGTTGTTTTTTGCAATTACAATATGCTTAATCTGCAGGGACACCCGACATTGATCTGAACAAAGAATCAAGCTAGCGGTAGTGTAAGCTTCGGCAATATCTAAGTTGATTAAAAAATTCAGCCTACGAAAGAGCCAAATATCGGAGGATGGGCAAACATGGTCTGAAGGTAAACACTACCGCCCACCTGCTAATGACTTCTAGAACAGAGGAATAGAGGGCAGAGAAAATCATGTCTTTGTTTTTTCACCCAACAAAAGAAGGAAAACTGTTTAATTTTCATGGCTGATGCAATTTTTCTGTCTTTTGGGTTAACAACTGTTTTTTTTCTTTCATCATTGATGCAACGGGCGGAAAGCACTGGAGGCTCATGCGGGCGGGTGATTGTGCAGAAAGTCTCGGGTTATTAACATTTCTCTCCTTGGTCCTCTCTTGGAACGTCTGGCCGCGGTGGCGGATTCCGGCAGCATGATTACCACCGACAGCACTTTAATTAGTGGAAATCACATATACTTTCTTATTATGCAACTGCAGGTGAACTCTCTTCTTACGCCTCGATCTATTTTGCTTGCAGGACATGAAAGAGTTTATACAATTTTAGAGGAAGAGTTGGTGGTCACATGGTCCTAAGGTTTGCTTCTCTTACTGAGTTTTAATGACTTATCACGCGGCAGTTAGGAAGCTTGCCTCTTGAGACCTTTTTGGTTCTGTCAATATATGCCTTACGATAGTGATAAATAGAGTACTCTGAACATGTTCAAACAATGCTTCTTTTTATGAAACGACCAATATGTCCAAAATAGTAAGTCATCTTTGTCGTAAGCCATTTGGCTCTCAATTTACCTGTGCTGAAGTACATCAGCTGCTATCTTTGAAACCACATATTTAATTTCTTGCAGTTTTGTCGGTGGATGTCTTAACTGTTCAATCAGATTCATGGATCATTGCTACACTTTTTGTAATTCGTGATATTCAGGTGAGCAACAAGCAACTTGGATGTAACGTACTCCCTCTGTTTCTAAATATAAAGTCCTTTTAGAGATCTCAATCATATTCCTTCAGTATTATGGCCCAGAAAGCCAGATTATAGTCGTCGCCACATTAATCAAATTCTTGTCTTGAGCAATAGCTAGATAAATAACAATAGCAACTATGTTGTTTTTTGCAATTACAATATGCTTAATCTGCAGGGACACCCGACATTGATCTGAACAAAGAATCAAGCTAGCGGCAGTGTAAGCTTCGGCAATATCTAAGTTGATTAAAAAATTCAGCCTACGAAAGAGCCAAATATCGGAGGATGGGCAAACATGGTCTGAAGGTAAACACTACCGCCCACCTGCTAATGACTTCTAGAACAGAGGAATAGAGGGCAGAGATAATCATGTCTTTGTTTTTTCACCCGACAAGAGAAGGAAAACTGTTTAATTTTCATGGCTGATGCAATTTTTCTGTCTTTTGGGTTAACAACTGTTTTTTTTCTTTCATCATTGATGCAACGGGCGGAAAGCACTGGAGGCTCGTGCGGGCGGGTGATTGTGCAGAAAGTCTCGGGTTATCAACATTTCTCTCCTTGGTCCTCTCTTGGAACGTCTGGCCGCGGTGGCGGATTCCGGCAGCATGATTACCACCGAGAGCACTTTAATTAGTGGAAATCACATATACTTTCTTATTATGCAACTGCAGGTGAACTCTCTTCTTACGCCTCGATCTATTTTGCTTGCAGGACATGAAAGAGTTTATACAATTTTAGAGGAAGAGTTGGTGGTCACTTGGTCCTATGGTTTGCTTCTCTTACTTAGTTTTAATGACTTATCACGCGGCAGTTAGGAAGCTTGCCTCTTGAGACCTTTTTGGTTCTGTGAATATATGCCTTAAGATAGTGATAAATAGAGTACTCTGAACATGTTCAAACAATGCTTCTTTTTATGAAACGACCAATATGTCCAAAATAGTAAGTCATCTTTGTCGTAATCCATTTGGCTCTGAATTTACCTGTGCTGAAGTACATCAGCTGCTATCTTTGAAACCACAT
This sequence comes from Elymus sibiricus, assembly GCA_039707655.1. Taxonomy (NCBI): domain Eukaryota; kingdom Viridiplantae; phylum Streptophyta; class Magnoliopsida; order Poales; family Poaceae; genus Elymus; species Elymus sibiricus. The sequence continues at coordinate 395,880,211 of CM077674.1, forward strand.
ATTTAATTTCTTGCAGATTTGTCGGTGGATGTCTTAACTGTTCATTCAGATTCATGGATCATTGTTACACTTTTTGTAATTCGTGATATTCAGGTGAGCGACAAGCAACTTGGATGTAACGTACTCCCTCTGTTTCTAAATATAAAGTCCTTTTAGAGATCTCAATCATATTCCTTAAGTATTATGGCCCAGAAAGCCAGATTATAGTCGTCGCCACATTAATCAAATTCTTGTCTTGAGCAATAGCTAGATAAATAACAATAGCAACTTTGTTGTTTTTTGCAATTACAATATGCTTAATCTGCAGGGACACCCGACATTGATCTGAACAAAGAATCAAGCTAGCGGCAGTGTAAGCTTCGGCAATATCTAAGTTGATTAAAAAATTCAGCCTACGAAAGAGCCAAATATCGGAGGATGGGCAAACATGGTCTGAAGGTAAACACTACCGCCCACCTGCTAATGACTTCTAGAACAGAGGAATAGAGGGCAGAGAAAATCATGTCTTTGTTTTTTCACCCAACAAGAGAAGGAAAACTGTTTAATTTTCATGGCTGATGCAATTTTTCTGTCTTTTGGGTTAACAACTGTTTTTTTTCTTTCATCATTGATGCAACGGGCGGAAAGCACTGGAGGCTCATGCGGGCGGGTGATTGTGCAGAAAGTCTCGGGTTATTAACATTTCTCTCCTTGGTCCTCTCTTGGAACGTCTGGCCGCGGTGGCGGATTCCGGCAGCATGATTACCACCGACAGCACTTTAATTAGTGGAAATCACATATACTTTCTTATTATGCAACTGCAGGTGAACTCTCTTCTTACGCCTCGATCTATTTTGCTTGCAGGACATGAAAGAGTTTATACAATTTTAGAGGAAGAGTTGGTGGTCACATGGTCCTAAGGTTTGCTTCTCTTACTGAGTTTTAATGACTTATCACGCGGCAGTTAGGAAGCTTGCCTCTTGAGACCTTTTTGGTTCTGTCAATATATGCCTTACGATAGTGATAAATAGAGTACTCTGAACATGTTCAAACAATGCTTCTTTTTATGAAACGACCAATATGTCCAAAATAGTAAGTCATCTTTGTCGTAAGCCATTTGGCTCTCAATTTACCTGTGCTGAAGTACATCAGCTGCTATCTTTGAAACCACATATTTAATTTCTTGCAGTTTTGTCGGTGGATGTCTTAACTGTTCAATCAGATTCATGGATCATTGCTACACTTTTTGTAATTCGTGATATTCAGGTGAGCAACAAGCAACTTGGATGTAACGTACTCCCTCTGTTTCTAAATATAAAGTCCTTTTAGAGATCTCAATCATATTCCTTCAGTATTATGGCCCAGAAAGCCAGATTATAGTCGTCGCCACATTAATCAAATTCTTGTCTTGAGCAATAGCTAGATAAATAACAATAGCAACTATGTTGTTTTTTGCAATTACAATATGCTTAATCTGCAGGGACACCCGACATTGATCTGAACAAAGAATCAAGCTAGCGGCAGTGTAAGCTTCGGCAATATCTAAGTTGATTAAAAAATTCAGCCTACGAAAGAGCCAAATATCGGAGGATGGGCAAACATGGTCTGAAGGTAAACACTACCGCCCACCTGCTAATGACTTCTAGAACAGAGGAATAGAGGGCAGAGATAATCATGTCTTTGTTTTTTCACCCGACAAGAGAAGGAAAACTGTTTAATTTTCATGGCTGATGCAATTTTTCTGTCTTTTGGGTTAACAACTGTTTTTTTTCTTTCATCATTGATGCAACGGGCGGAAAGCACTGGAGGCTCGTGCGGGCGGGTGATTGTGCAGAAAGTCTCGGGTTATCAACATTTCTCTCCTTGGTCCTCTCTTGGAACGTCTGGCCGCGGTGGCGGATTCCGGCAGCATGATTACCACCGAGAGCACTTTAATTAGTGGAAATCACATATACTTTCTTATTATGCAACTGCAGGTGAACTCTCTTCTTACGCCTCGATCTATTTTGCTTGCAGGACATGAAAGAGTTTATACAATTTTAGAGGAAGAGTTGGTGGTCACTTGGTCCTATGGTTTGCTTCTCTTACTTAGTTTTAATGACTTATCACGCGGCAGTTAGGAAGCTTGCCTCTTGAGACCTTTTTGGTTCTGTGAATATATGCCTTAAGATAGTGATAAATAGAGTACTCTGAACATGTTCAAACAATGCTTCTTTTTATGAAACGACCAATATGTCCAAAATAGTAAGTCATCTTTGTCGTAAGCCATTTGGCTCTCAATTTACCTGTGCTGAAGTACATCAGCTGCTATCTTTGAAACCACATATTTAATTTCTTGCAGATTTGTCGGTGGATGTCTTAACTGTTCAATCAGATTCATGGATCATTGTTACACTTTTTGTAATTCGTGATATTCAGGTGAGCGACAAGCAATTTGGATGTAACGTACTCCCTCTGTTTCTAAATATAAAGTCCTTTTAGAGATCTCAATCATATTCCTTAAGTATTATGGCCCAGAAAGCCAGATTATAGTCGTCGCCACATTAATCAAATTCTTGTCTTGAGCAATAGCTAGATAAATAACAATAGCAACTTTGTTGTTTTTTGCAATTACAATATGCTTAATCTGCAGGGACACCCGACATTGATCTGAACAAAGAATCAAGCTAGCGGCAGTGTAAGCTTCGGCAATATCTAAGTTGATTAAAAAATTCAGCCTACGAAAGAGCCAAATATCGGAGGATGGGCAAACATGGTCTGAAGGTAAACACTACCGCCCACCTGCTAATGACTTCTAGAACAGAGGAATAGAGGGCAGAGAAAATCATGTCTTTGTTTTTTCACCCGACAAGAGAAGGAAAACTGTTTAATTTTCATGGCTGATGCAATTTTTCTGTCTTTTGGGTTAACAACTGTTTTTTTTTCTTTCATCATTGATGCAACGGGCGGAAAGCACTGGAGGCTCATGCGGGCGGGTGATTGTGCAGAAAGTCTCGGGTTATTAACATTTCTCTCCTTGGTCCTCTCTTGGAACGTCTGGCCGCGGTGGCGGATTCCGGCATCATGATTACCACCGACAGCACTTTAATTAGTGGAAATCACATATACTTTCTTATTATGCAACTGCAGGTGAACTCTCTTCTTACGCCTCGATCTATTTTTCTTGCAGGACATGAAAGAGTTTATACAATTTTAGAGGAAGAGTTGGTGGTCACATGGTCCTAAGGTTTGCTTCTCTTACTGAGATTTAATGACTTATCACGCGGCAGTTAGGAAGCTTGCCTCTTGAGACCTTTTTGGTTCTGTGAATATATGCCTGTGAATATATGCCTTACGATAGTGATAAATAGAGTACTCTGAACATGTTCAAACAATGCCTCTTTTTATGAAACGACCAATATGTCCAAAATAGTAAGTCATCTTTGTCGTAAGCCATTTGGCTCTCAATTTATCTGTGCTGAAGTACATCAGCTGCTATCTTTGAAACCACATATTTAATTTCTTGCAGATTTGTCGGTGGATGTCTTAACTGTTCAATCAGATTCATGGATCATTGCTACACTTTTTGTAATTCATGATATTCAGGTGAGCAACAAGCAACTTGGATGTAACGTACTCCCTCTGTTTCTAAATATAAAGTCCTTTTTGAGATCTCAATCATATTCCTTAAGTATTATGACCCAGAAAGCCAGATTATAGTCGTCGCCACATTAATCAAATTCTTGTCTTGAGCAATAGCTAGATAAATAACAATAGCAACTATGTTGTTTTTTGCAATTACAATATGCTTAATCTGCAGGGACACCCGACATTGATCTGAACAAAGAATCAAACTAGCGGCAGTGTAAGCTTCGGCAATATCTAAGTTGATTAAAAAATTCAGCCTACGAAAGAGCCAAATATCGGAGGATGGGCAAACATGGTCTGAAGGTAAACACTACCGCCCACCTGCTAATGACTTCTAGAACAGAGGAATAGAGGGCAGAGATAATCATGTCTTTGTTTTTTCACCCGACAAGAGAAGGAAAACTGTTTAATTTTCATGGCTGATGCAATTTTTCTGTCTTTTGGGTTAACAACTGTTTTTTTTCTTTCATCATTGATGCAACGGGCGGAAAGCACTGGAGGCTCGTGCGGGCGGGTGATTGTGCAGAAAGTCTCGGGTTATTAACATTTCTCTCCTTGGTCCTCTCTTGGAACGTCTGGCCGCGGTGGCGGATTCAGGCAGCATGATTACCACCGAGAGCACTTTAATTAGTGGAAATCACATATACTTTCTTATTATGCAACTGCAGGTGAACTCTCTTCTTATGCCTCGATCTATTTTGCTTGTAGGACATGAAAGAGTTTATACAATTTTAGAGGAAGAGTTGGTGGTCACTTGGTCCTATGGTTTGCTTCTCTTACTGAGTTTTAATGACTTATCACGCGGCAGTTAGGAAGCTTGCCTCTTGAGACCTTTTTGGTTCTGTGAATATATGCCTTACGATAGTGATAAATAGAGTACTCTGAACATGTTCAAACAATGCTTCTTTTTATGAAATGACCAATATGTCCAAAATAGTAAGTCATCTTTGTCGTAAGCCATTTGGCTCTCAATTTACCTGTGCTGAAGTACATCAGCTGCTATCTTTGAAACCACATATTTAATTTCTTGCAGATTTGTCGGTGGATGTCTTAACTGTTCAATCAGATTCATGGATCATTGCTACACTTTTTGTAATTCGTGATATTCAGGTGAGCAACAAGCAACTTGGATGTAACGTACTCCCTCTGTTTCTAAATATAAAGTCCTTTTTGAGATCTCAATCATATTCCTTAAGTATTATGGCCTAGAAAGCCAGATTATAGTCGTCGCCACATTAATCAAATTCTTGTCTTGAGCAATAGCTAGATAAATAACAATAGCAACTTTGTTGTTTTTTGCAATTACAATATGCTTAATCTGCAGGGACACCCGACATTGATCTGAACAAAGAATCAAGCTAGCGGCAGTGTAAGCTTCGGCAATATCTAAGTTGATTAAAAAATTCAGCCTACGAAAGAGCCAAATATCGGAGGATGGGCAAACATGGTCTGAAGGTAAACACTACCGCCCACCTGCTAATGACTTCTAGAACAGAGGAATAGAGGGCAGAGATAAGCATGTCTTTGTTTTTTCACCCGACAAGAGAAGGAAAACTGTTTAATTTTCATGGCTGATGCAATTTTTCTGTCTTTTGGGTTAACAACTGTTTTTTTTCTTTCATCATTGATGCAACGGGCGGAAAGCACTGGAGGCTCGTGCGGGCGGGTGATTGTGCAGAAAGTCTCGGGTTATTAACATTTCTCTCCTTGGTCTTCTCTTGGAACGTCTGGCCGCGGTGGCGGATTCCGGCAGCATGATTACCACCGAGAGCACTTTAATTAGTGGAAATCACATATACTTTCTTATTATGCAACTGCAGGTGAACTCTCTTCTTACGCCTCGATCTATTTTGCTTGCAGGACATGAAAGAGTTTATACAATTTTAGAGGAAGAGTTGGTGGTCACATGGTCCTAAGGTTTGCTTCTCTTACTGAGTTTTAATGACTTATCACGCGGCAGTTAGGAAGCTTGCCTCTTGAGACCTTTTTGGTTCTGTCAATATATGGCTTACGATAGTGATAAATAGAGTACTCTGAACATGTTCAAACAATGCTTCTTTTTATGAAACGACCAATATGTCCAAAATAGTAAGTCATCTTTGTCGTAAGCCATTTGGCTCTCAATTTACCTGTGCTGAAGTACATCAGCTGCTATCTTTGAAACCACATATTTAATTTCTTGCAGTTTTGTCGGTGGATGTCTTAACTGTTCAATCAGATTCATGGATCATTGCTACACTTTTTGTAATTCGTGATATTCAGGTGAGCAACAAGCAACTTGGATGTAACGTACTCCCTCTGTTTCTAAATATAAAGTCCTTTTAGAGATCTCAATCATATTCCTTCAGTATTATGGCCCAGAAAGCCAGATTATAGTCGTCGCCACATTAATCAAATTCTTGTCTTGAGCAATAGCTAGATAAATAACAATAGCAACTATGTTGTTTTTTGCAATTACAATATGCTTAATCTGCAGGGTCACCCGACATTGATCTGAACAAAGAATCAAGCTAGCGGCAGTGTAAGCTTCGGCAATATCTAAGTTGATTAAAAAATTCAGCCTACGAAAGAGCCAAATATCGGAGGATGGGCAAACATGGTCTGAAGGTAAACACTACCGCCCACCTGCTAATGACTTCTAGAACAGAGGAATAGAGGGCAGAGATAATCATGTCTTTGTTTTTTCACCCGACAAGAGAAGGAAAACTGTTTAATTTTCATGGCTGATGCAATTTTTCTGTCTTTTGGGTTAACAACTGTTTTTTTTCTTTCATCATTGATGCAACGGGCGGAAAGCACTGGAGGCTCATGCCGGCGGGTGATTGTGCAGAAAGTCTCGGGTTATTAACATTTCTCTCCTTGGTCCTCTCTTGGAACGTCTGGCCGCGGTGGCGGATTCCGGCAGCATGATTACCACCGAGAGCACTTTAATTAGTGGAAATCACATATACTTTCTTATTATGCAACTGCAGGTGAACTCTCTTCTTACGCCTCGATCTATTTTGCTTGCAGGACATGAAAGAGTTTATACAATTTTAGAGGAAGAGTTGGTGGTCACTTGGTCCTATGGTTTGCTTCTCTTACTGAGTTTTAATGACTTATCACGCGGCAGTTAGGAAGCTTGCCTCTTGAGACCTTTTTGGTTCTGTGAATATATGCCTTACGATAGTGATAAATAGAGTACTCTGAACATGTTCAAACAATGCTTCTTTTTATGAAATGACCAATATGTCCAAAATAGTAAGTCATCTTTGTCGTAAGCCATTTGGCTCTCAATTTACCTGTGCTGAAGTACATCAGCTGCTATCTTTGAAACCACATATTTAATTTCTTGCAGATTTGTCGGTGGATGTCTTAACTGTTCAATCAGATTCATGGATCATTGCTACACTTTTTGTAATTCGTGATATTCAGGTGAGCAACAAGCAACTTGGATGTAACGTACTCCCTCTGTTTCTAAATATAAAGTCCTTTTTGAGATCTCAATCATATTCCTTAAGTATTATGGCCCAGAAAGCCAGATTATAGTCGTCGCCACATTAATCAAATTCTTGTCTTGAGCAATAGCTAGATAAATAACAATAGTAACTTTGTTGTTTTTTGCAATTACAATATGCTTAATCTGCAGGGACACCCGACATTGATCTGAACAAAGAATCAAGCTAGCGGCAGTGTAAGCTTCGGCAATATCTAAGTTGATTAAAAAATTCAGCCTACGAAAGAGCCAAATATCGGAGGATGGGCAAACATGGTCTGAAGGTAAACACTACCGCCCACCTGCTAATGACTTCTAGAACAGAGGAATAGAGGGCAGAGATAAGCATGTCTTTGTTTTTTCACCCGACAAGAGAAGGAAAACTGTTTAATTTTCATGGCTGATGCAATTTTTCTGTCTTTTGGGTTAACAACTGTTTTTTTTCTTTCATCATTGATGCAACGGGCGGAAAGCACTGGAGGCTCGTGCGGGCGGGTGATTGTGCAGAAAGTCTCGGGTTATTAACATTTCTCTCCTTGGTCTTCTCTTGGAACGTCTAGCCGCGGTGGCGGATTCCGGCAGCATGATTACCACCGAGAGCACTTTAATTAGTGGAAATCACATATACTTTCTTATTATGCAACTGCAGGTGAACTCTCTTCTTACGCCTCGATCTATTTTGCTTGCAGGACATGAAAGAGTTTATACAATTTTAGAGGAAGAGTTGGTGGTCACATGGTCCTAAGGTTTGCTTCTCTTACTGAGTTTTAATGACTTATCACGCGGCAGTTAGGAAGCTTGCCTCTTGAGACCTTTTTGGTTCTGTCAATATATGCCTTACGATAGTGATAAATAGAGTACTCTGAACATGTTCAAACAATGCTTCTTTTTATGAAACGACCAATATGTCCAAAATAGTAAGTCATCTTTGTCGTAAGCCATTTGGCTCTCAATTTACCTGTGCTGAAGTACATCAGCTGCTATCTTTGAAACCACATATTTAATTTCTTGCAGTTTTGTCGGTGGATGTCTTAACTGTTCAATCAGATTCATGGATCATTGCTACACTTTTTGTAATTCGTGATATTCAGGTGAGCAACAAGCAACTTGGATGTAACGTACTCCCTCTGTTTCTAAATATAAAGTCCTTTTAGAGATCTCAATCATATTCCTTCAGTATTATGGCCCAGAAAGCCAGATTATAGTCGTCGCCACATTAATCAAATTCTTGTTTTGACCAATAGCTAGATAAATAACAATAGCAACTTTGTTGTTTTTTGCAATTACAATATGCTTAATCTGCAGGGACACCCGACATTGATCTGAACAAAGAATCAAGCTAGCGGCAGTGTAAGCTTCGGCAATATCTAAGTTGATTAAAAAATTCAGCCTACGAAAGAGCCAAATATCGGAGGATGGGCAAACATGGTCTGAAGGTAAACACTACCGCCCACCTGCTAATGACTTCTAGAACAGAGGAATAGAGGGCAGAGATAAGCATGTCTTTGTTTTTTCACCGACAAGAGAAGGAAAACTGTTTAATTTTCATGGCTGATGCAATTTTTCTGTCTTTTGGGTTAACAACTGTTTTTTTTCTTTCATCATTGATGCAACGGGCGGAAAGCACTGGAGGCTCGTGCGGGCGGGTGATTGTGCAGAAAGTCTCGGGTTATTAACATTTCTCTCCTTGGTCTTCTCTTGGAACGTCTGGCCGCGGTGGCGGATTCCGGCAGCATGATTACCACCGAGAGCACTTTAATTAGTGGAAATCACATATACTTTCTTATTATGCAACTGCAGGTGAACTCTCTTCTTACGCCTCGATCTATTTTGCTTGCAGGACATGAAAGAGTTTATACAATTTTAGAGGAAGAGTTGGTGGTCACATGGTCCTAAGGTTTGCTTCTCTTACTGAGTTTTAATGACTTATCACGCGGCAGTTAGGAAGCTTGCCTCTTGAGACCTTTTTGGTTCTGTCAATATATGCCTTACGATAGTGATAAATAGAGTACTCTGAACATGTTCAAACAATGCTTCTTTTTATGAAACGACCAATATGTCCAAAATAGTAAGTCATCTTTGTCGTAAGCCATTTGGCTCTCAATTTACCTGTGCTGAAGTACATCAGCTGCTATCTTTGAAACCACATATTTAATTTCTTGCAGTTTTGTCGGTGGATGTCTTAACTGTTCAATCAGATTCATGGATCATTGCTACACTTTTTGTAATTCGTGATATTCAGGTGAGCAACAAGCAACTTGGATGTAACGTACTCCCTCTGTTTCTAAATATAAAGTCCTTTTAGAGATCTCAATCATATTCCTTCAGTATTATGGCCCAGAAAGCCAGATTATAGTCGTCGCCACATTAATCAAATTCTTGTCTTGAGCAATAGCTAGATAAATAACAATAGCAACTATGTTGTTTTTTGCAATTACAATATGCTTAATCTGCAGGGACACCCGACATTGATCTGAACAAAGAATCAAGCTAGCGGCAGTGTAAGCTTCGGCAATATCTAAGTTGATTAAAAAATTCAGCCTACGAAAGAGCCAAATATCGGAGGATGGGCAAACATGGTCTGAAGGTAAACACTACCGCCCACCTGCTAATGACTTCTAGAACAGAGGAATAGAGGGCAGAGATAATCATGTCTTTGTTTTTTCACCCGACAAGAGAAGGAAAACTGTTTAATTTTCATGGCTGATGCAATTTTTCTGTCTTTTGGGTTAACAACTGTTTTTTTTCTTTCATCATTGATGCAACGGGCGGAAAGCACTGGAGGCTCATGCCGGCGGGTGATTGTGCAGAAAGTCTCGGGTTATTAACATTTCTCTCCTTGGTCCTCTCTTGGAACGTCTGGCCGCGGTGGCGGATTCCGGCAGCATGATTACCACCGAGAGCACTTTAATTAGTGGAAATCACATATACTTTCTTATTATGCAACTGCAGGTGAACTCTCTTCTTACGCCTCGATCTATTTTGCTTGCAGGACATGAAAGAGTTTATACAATTTTAGAGGAAGAGTTGGTGGTCACTTGGTCCTATGGTTTGCTTCTCTTACTGAGTTTTAATGACTTATCACGCGGCAGTTAGGAAGCTTGCCTCTTGAGACCTTTTTGGTTCTGTGAATATATGCCTTACGATAGTGATAAATAGAGTACTCTGAACATGTTCAAACAATGCTTCTTTTTATGAAATGACCAATATGTCCAAAATAGTAAGTCATCTTTGTCGTAAGCCATTTGGCTCTCAATTTACCTGTGCTGAAGTACATCAGCTGCTATCTTTGAAACCACATATTTAATTTCTTGCAGATTTGTCGGTGGATGTCTTAACTGTTCAATCAGATTCATGGATCATTGCTACACTTTTTGTAATTCGTGATATTCAGGTGAGCAACAAGCAACTTGGATGTAACGTACTCCCTCTGTTTCTAAATATAAAGTCCTTTTTGAGATCTCAATCATATTCCTTAAGTATTATGGCCCAGAAAGCCAGATTATAGTCGTCGCCACATTAATCAAATTCTTGTCTTGAGCAATAGCTAGATAAATAACAATAGTAACTTTGTTGTTTTTTGCAATTACAATATGCTTAATCTGCAGGGACACCCGACATTGATCTGAACAAAGAATCAAGCTAGCGGCAGTGTAAGCTTCGGCAATATCTAAGTTGATTAAAAAATTCAGCCTACGAAAGAGCCAAATATCGGAGGATGGGCAAACATGGTCTGAAGGTAAACACTACCGCCCACCTGCTAATGACTTCTAGAACAGAGGAATAGAGGGCAGAGATAAGCATGTTTTTGTTTTTTCACCCGACAAGAGAAGGAAAACTGTTTAATTTTCATGGCTGATGCAATTTTTCTGTCTTTTGGGTTAACAACTGTTTTTTTTCTTTCATCATTGATGCAACGGGCGGAAAGCACTGGAGGCTCGTGCGGGCGGGTGATTGTGCAGAAAGTCTCGGGTTATTAACATTTCTCTCCTTGGTCTTCTCTTGGAACGTCTGGCCGCGGTGGCGGATTCCGGCAGCATGATTACCACCGAGAGCACTTTAATTAGTGGAAATCACATATACTTTCTTATTATGCAACTGCAGGTGAACTCTCTTCTTACGCCTCGATCTATTTTGCTTGCAGGACATGAAAGAGTTTATACAATTTTAGAGGAAGAGTTGGTGGTCACATGGTCCTAAGGTTTGCTTCTCTTACTGAGTTTTAATGACTTATCACGCGGCAGTTAGGAAGCTTGCCTCTTGAGACCTTTTTGGTTCTGTCAATATATGCCTTACGATAGTGATAAATAGAGTACTCTGAACATGTTCAAACAATGCTTCTTTTTATGAAACGACCAATATGTCCAAAATAGTAAGTCATCTTTGTCGTAAGCCATTTGGCTCTCAATTTACCTGTGCTGAAGTACATCAGCTGCTATCTTTGAAACCACATATTTAATTTCTTGCAGTTTTGTCGGTGGATGTCTTAACTGTTCAATCAGATTCATGGATCATTGCTACACTTTTTGTAATTCGTGATATTCAGGTGAGCAACAAGCAACTTGGATGTAACGTACTCCCTCTGTTTCTAAATATAAAGTCCTTTTAGAGATCTCAATCATATTCCTTAAGTATTATGGCCCAGAAAGCCAGATTATAGTCGTCGCCACATTAATCAAATTCTTGTCTTGAGCAATAGCTAGATAAATAACAATAGCAACTATGTTGTTTTTTGCAATTACAATATGCTTAATCTGCAGGGACACCCGACATTGATCTGAACAAAGAATCAAGCTAGCGGCAGTGTAAGCTTCGGCAATATCTAAGTTGATTAAAAAATTCAGCCTACGAAAGAGCCAAATATCGGAGGATGGGCAAACATGGTCTGAAGGTAAACACTACCGCCCACCTGGTAATGACTTCTAGAACAGAGGAATAGAGGGCAGAGATAATCATGTCTTTGTTTTTTCACCTGACAAGAGAAGGAAAACTGTTTAATTTTCATGGCTGATGCAATTTTTCTGTCTTTTGGGTTAACAACTGTTTTTTTTTTCTTTCATCATTGATGCAATGGGCGGAAAGCACTGGAGGCTCGTGCGGGCGGGTGATTGTGCAGAAAGTCTCGGGTTATTAACATTTCTCTCCTTGGTCCTCTCTTGGAACGTCTGGCCGCGGTGGCGGATTCCGGCAGCATGATTACCACCGAGAGCACTTTAATTAGTGGAAGTCACATATACTTTCTTATTATGCAACTGCAGGTGAACTCTCTTCTTACGCCTCGATCTATTTTGCTTGCAGGACATGAAAGAGTTTATACAATTTTAGAGGAAGAGTTGGTGGTCACTTGGTCCTATGGTTTGCTTCTCTTACTTAGTTTTAATGACTTATCACGTGGCAGTTAGGAAGCTTGCCTCTTGAGACCTTTTTGGTTCTGTGAATATATGCCTTAAGATAGTGATAAATAGAGTACTCTGAACATGTTCAAACAATGCTTCTTTTTATGAAACGACCAATATGTCCAAAATTGTAAGTCATCTTTGTCGTAAGCCATTTGGCTCTCAATTTACCTGTGCTGAAGTACATCAGCTGCTATCTTTGAAACCACATATTTAATTTCTTGCAGATTTGTCGGTGGATGTCTTAACTGTTCAATCAGATTCATGGATCATTGCTACACTTTTTCTAAGTCGTGATATTCAGGTGAGCAACAAGCAACTTGGATGTAACGTACTCCCTCTGTTTCTAAATATAAAGTCCTTTTAGAGATCTCAATCATATTCCTTAAGTATTATGGCCCATAAAGCCAGATTATAGTCGTCGCCACATTAATCAAATTCTTGTCTTGAGCAATAGCTAGATAAATAACAATAGCAACTATGTTGTTTTTTGCAATTACAATATGCTTAATCTACAGGGACACCCGACATTGATCTGAACAAAGAATCAAGCTAGCGGCAGTGTAAGCTTCGGCAATATCTAAGTTGATTAAAAAATTCAGCCTACGAAAGAGCCAAATCTCGGAGGATGGGCAAACATGGTCTGAAGGTAAACACTACCGCCCACCTGCTAATGACTTCTAGAACAGAGGAATAGAGGGCAGAGATAATCATGTCTTTGTTTTTTCACCTGACAAGAGAAGGAAAACTGTTTAATTTTCATGACTGATGCAATTTTTCTGTCTTTTGGGTTAACAACTGTTTTTTTTTCTTTCATCATTGATGCAACGGGCGGAAAGCACTGGAGGCTCGTGCGGGCGGGTGATTGTGCAGAAAGTCTCGGGTTATTAACATTTCTCTCCTTGGTCCTCTCTTGGAACGTCTGGCCGCGGTGGCGGATTCCGGCAGCATGATTACGACCGAGAGCACTTTAATTAGTGGAAATCACATATACTTTCTTATTATGCAACTGCAGGTGAACTCTCTTCTTACGCCTCGATCTATTTTGCTTGCAGGACATGAAAGAGTTTATACAATTTTAGAGGAAGAGTTGGTGGTGACATGGTCCTAAGGTTTGCTTCTCTTACTGAGTTTTAATGACTTATCACGCGATAGTTAGGAAGAGTTGGTGGTGACATGGTCCTAAGGTTCTGTGAATATATGCCTTACGATAGTGATAAATAGAGTACTCTGAACATGTTCAAACAATGCTTCTTTTTATGAAACGACCAATATGTCCAAAATAGTAAGTCATCTTTGTCGTAAGCCATTTGGCTCTCAATTTACCTGTGCTGAAGTACATCAGCTGCTATCTTTGAAACCACATATTTAATTTCTTGCAGATTTGTCGGTGGATGTCTTAACTGTTCAATCAGATTCATGGACCATTGCTACACTTTTTCTAATTCGTGATATTCAGGTGAGCAACAAGCAACTTGGATGTAACGTACTCCCTCTGTTTCTAAATATAAAGTCCTTTTAGAGATCTCAATAAGAACTACATACGGATGTATATAGACGCATTTTAGAGTGTAGATTCACTCATTTTGCTCCGTATGTAGTCCATATGGGAATCTCTAAAAAGACTTATATTTAGGAACGGAGGGAGTATATAACTGATAGTCAACCTCTCTATCACTGATGTTTACCTTCTTCTATAGTCCAAATCTCTTTCATCGAAGGAGCTAAAATCACCTTTGTCACAATGGCTTTCACCATAGCTCCTGGATTCGGGAGATGCATCATGCGTGGGACGAATCAATAATAATTAGAAACCTTGTATCTCTCTCCAAAATCAGCAATTAGGCTTTGTCAACTGAAGTAGTCAGTCTGATACAAGCAATGGTAGCAGAAGACATGCAATTCAACAAAGTTCTTGATGATTTTTTTGCTGATGAGGTACTATGTAAAATGACATGGTAATTTCTGAATGAGAAAGACTTGGCAATTTGGGTTGTGCTGTAATATTGCAATAACAACCCAGCTAACCTTGACTTATAGTATCTCTATTTATTGATGTTCGAGATGATAGGCTGCTTTTAAGTTAACTACCCAGCGGCTTGCCTTGGATAGCAATTAGGAAAAGAATTTAATTGTGTTTCCTTGACATAATTTGGTCATGGAAATTAGCAAATTCAATGTTTTACAATACTTTGTTCGGCCTGTTAAAATCCTCTACAAATCAAAATGCAATATTTTGAGTGAGAAAGTATCCAAGAAAATATTTTTGGATGTTCTTCTCAGGCTTTAGCTATGGAGTGGTCAACATTTTTGCAAGATATATGGATACTCAAGTAGTTAGATGAAACCACTGTAGAATGCATTAGTATTTTTGTGCAATTGTTATTGCACGGACAACTGAAAATTTATTTTCCGTCTTTTTGGTGAGAGCAGTGTGTAACCCAAAGGCTGAAGACATGGCTACGGTGGATCCAAATCCACTTTTAGGGCTATAGATGAAGTCCCGTTCAGTAAGGAGAGTTGTAGATTCATAATAATTACTATTTTACATGCAACTGAAAATTTCTTTTATGTCAATCCGTTCTGGTGAGATCAGTGCGTAGCCCCAAGGCTGAAGACAGGGGTGCCTCGGCGAGCACTAGCAAGGCCTCGGCTAGGACCAACGTCGGCGACAACGCGACAGTGGTGTCACAACTGGAGGTGAGTCGGATGAATGACGGGTTCGGGTGGGGGAGGGGAGGGGTGTGGGCTCGCCGGGGTGGTGGTGGCAGGCTGGCAGCACAACTTTGGCAGTGCGGGGGGCAACACTTGTGTTTTCAGCCAGTGGTACGATTTTTGTGTATGTCTGTGGAAGCATGCCGATGTTTCGATGAATACTAATCGTGCGTTGTATCCACATGATCAGATGATTTATTTCTTAGTATCAACTACTTTGAGCCAGCAGAATATCAATAGTTCAGACGAGGTGTTCCATCTATTTGTGCAATCGTGCGTGAGTTTTTCATTTTTTATTGTAACTATACTTGGATTCGTATGTATTTAACAATTCTCTCATAGACACGATAGATGTTAAATCATCAAATTATACATGCCCCGTAGCAACTCACGGCTTGTAGGATATACTATAGGCTTTGAATGTTAACACTGAGCAAAATTAAGCTGAGCCAAAACTAACTTTTGAGTGGTGGGAGAGGGAAAGGGAGAGAGAGGAGTGTATGTGTGGGGTTAGAGAGAGAGAGAGAGAGAGAGAGAGAGAGAGAGAGAGAGAATGAGAAAGAGACAGAAAGATTGGGAGAGAGAAGGGGATGGAGAGAGAGGGAGGGTGGTAGACAGAGTGGGGGAACGAGAGGCAAACATATATGGTGTGAAAGAGAGGATGTCATGAGAGAGGGAGACTGTACAATGAGAGAGAGGAGAGATAGAGGGAGTTTTGGTGTGAAATATAGCACAAGTGCATCGGTACGTGATTGAAATTCAAAATGTGTGTTGAGGTGGAAGGGCGATTGAGAGCCGGATCTGTCACTAATTGAGATGGCGAACATGGGCTGGGGTTGCGGAGATAGTTAGTGGAAAAAGAAGATGTTGAGTGATTTATTGATAAAAAAAAGAAGACTGTAAATGTGCACAAATAATCTGTAGGTATACTTTAACTTGATTAATTTTTCATAGTAATTATATATAATGCTTGTGCAGGATGGTTATGAGTTTTAAGAAATGATTTTTTATTATACTCGCTGAAGTACCGTGCAGATGAAGTTAAAGATAACATTTCTGACCTTGTACGGAAATATCTTAAGCGCATCAAGTAGATCTTATTTTGTACTAACATATAATTATCTGGATCATTGTTCTCTATGTATAAATCATCCAGTTACATTGCAGGTGAAGTGGATTTTAATTATTTTGCAATTGTTGTAGGCTATCATTTCTATACATGTGAAATATAATTACATTATATGCGCATTTAGAAAAAATCTATACATGTGAAACTTTATATGCATTGTGTTCATAGGCGTAACGGAAAAAAAATTAAAAGCCCGTGGCAACGCACGGGCATTCTACTAGTGAAATTAGTGGGCCTCGGACTGACCTGAAATTTAAAGGGCCAAAATTCTTATGATGGGCCGATGGTCTTGGACAAAGTTAAAATTTAGTGGGCCAAAATTCTAATTGGGCCGACTACTACATGGGCTGGCATGTCAGATCCATGTTGTCCGCCATGTCAGATGATGATGTGGAAAGCATGGTTAACGCTGTTATCTCACAGTAAATTGTCATGGTCAACAACCGTCATGGATCCATGACAGTTTCGGTGATTCGTCGTGGAGTGCATGGTGGTCAAATTATGACGCAAGGTACATGACGAATTTCAAATCCGTCATTGACGACCTATGACAACGGTTTTGCACACATATGTGATAGTTTGAATCTGTCATGTATTAACAAATTTCTTGTAGTGTAGTTTGCATCACTGGAAGAAAGATAACTGCACAAGGCTCCTTACCCCTACAGATTCCAAACTCCAAGACATATAAGCGCCAGTACAATAACTAAAAAGAGCCTCTTTCTTCCATAAACTACGTTAACAAGCTGGAAACAGGAATAAGATCAACCAACTCCCAAGTGTCTGACCATCGGTGCCCAGCCTCTGCTCTTGTTGAAGAAACCGTTTGCGACCTCAACCAACATGGCTACTACAGCTCGCAACATTCGTTGCCCTTCTCTTTTATGTAAACCAGCCCATTATGATGTCCAGTAAGAAATTTGAAAGAACAAAACGCTGGGATCATGTGGGTAAATAACATGATGAAAGGCATAGCGTTCCTGGCTTTCCACAAAGTCCAGAACACTGCCGCCACACCCACTGCCACTACCTGTCTTATTTTTTAGGGAACCTCTCAATCCAAACACTAAACTCTCCAATCTTGCAAGGAATATCATGTATACCAGTGATACTTCTTATCACTCCCTACACAAACCTAGCTAGCACACACGTGAAGAAAATATGTTCAGCTATTTCAGGAAATCACAAAAAGCTACAGTTCTTCTCATTACCTTTCCAGTTTCTTTTTGCTAAATTGTCTCTAGTGAGTACACTATTTCTAAACATTAACCATAAGAAAACTTTAACTTTCAAGGGAATATTAACTTGCCACAATTTCCTATGAGGCCACATTACTTGATCTGTCTTAAGAGCTAAATATAGAGATCTAACCGAGAATCGGCCAGATTTAGTAAGCAGCCAGGTACACCTGTCCTGCTGGTCATTCAATATCACTTTGCTGCAAATTTCTTTGAGTTTATACCACATATCAGTCGTATCCCCCCACATGATTCTTCCAAATCTGATTAGACTCATGTTTTCAAACAAAGCTTTAGCAACAGTAAAATTGGTACTAAACGTAAGTAAAAAGAGTCTAGGGAATTGTACACTTAAAGACTTATCACCTAACCAAACATCACTCCAAAACAAAGTTCTCTCCCCATTGCACACCATCTTCCTACTGTACTGCAGAAAGATAGGTTTGACTTTCATTAAACCCTGCCAAAAATGGGATTGACCATTTCTTCTCTTACAATCTCTAAGAGTGCAATTATTTAGATATTTTTCTCTCACCAAGTTTTGCCAAACCCCTGGTTCATTTTCCAGCTTCCAAATCCATTTGCACAACAAACAAATATTCATAATATCAAGATCTATAACACCTAAGCCCCCCATTTCTTTAGGTCTACACACATCTTCCCACTTAACAAGATGGTACTTCTTAACTCCCTCTTCTTCCTGCCATAGCATTCTTTTCATCTAGAAATTCATTTTCTTACTAGGGCCCTTAGGAAACTCAAATAGTGAGATCATATATAAAGGAATATTACTCAAGCTAGAAGTAATTAAAATCAATCTACCACCATAAGATGTATTTCTTCCTTTCCAAAGACTTATTTTTTTTCTCCATCCTCTCCTCGGGACAATTCCAATCACTATTACACAATCTAACTGTATTAATAGGAATTCCTAAGTACTTAAAAGGTAATTTCCCTATAGCACAAGTAAAGATAGTAGAGTAACTCTCGTGTTTGTCTTGAGCCTCACCAAAACAGGAAACTTCACTCTTGTGGAAATTAACTTTTAGTCCAGATAATTTCAAACAAGCAAAGAACGAGTTTTAAATTCCTAGCACTTTCCAGATTGTCTTTAAACATGAAAATAGTATCGTCTGCATACTATAACATATTAATAACATCAGGAATGAAGTTCTGCACTAGACCTTGAATTAAGTTCAAACTTTGAGCTTTTACTAAAAGAAAATTAAGGATGTCAATTGCAATATTGAAAAGAGTTGGGGACAAAGGGTCCCCCTGCCTCAACCCTTTTTTTTTTGTCTCAAAGAATGGTCCAATCTGGTCATTAACCATGACAACTACTTTACCTTTTTCCACTATCTGCTTAATCCAACTAATAAATCTAGGAAAAACCTTTCTTTTCCATAACATAATACAGAAAGTGCCAATTTATCTTGTCATAAGCTTTTTCAAAATCGACTTTAAAGCACTGTTAAGGAAATCAGTAACTGGTAGCTGCTCGGTCGGCTTGGGAGTAGCGACTAATCGGTGAATCGGCCTATTAACTGGATTAATCGGTCGACCATTATTCGGTAGATTAAATAGGAACCTACCAACATATATCTAATTAGTGCAGCCAACATATAACTAATCAGTGAATCGGCCTATTAACTGGATCTTGTAGTCATTGTCAGCAGCGAGCGCATGGGCTCAGCAGCACAAGCACATGCCAAGCCATGGTGTCCCACTCCCACAACAACTATGTGCTCGCCAGAGTGGTCAGGCTCTTTCTAAATGCAGAACCAGGCCACCCTCCCGTTCCTCACCACATGGCTCTAAATCTCTTAACAAGCAAGCCTTCTGCCTCACCAAGTGTGTCGTGTGAGCATCCACTAACAATAATTTCCAGCCATGCAGACCACATCATGTCTTTATCACCAAGAACTCCCTTTTTTTTTAACATGCAAGCAATCCAACTCATCAAATGTGCCACATAAGTATCCACTAACAATATTTTCCATCCAGGTAAAAACCACATCAACATGTCTATTTTATAGTTAATAGACATATGTAGTACATTCGATATTGTTTAATTTGTTTTCTTTCTAAAGGCTATCAATGTGCGTCAATTTAATTGTTTGAACTGATATGGTCAATGGTACATGCATACCTTTTTGTTCACACACAGTGCAAGTACCAAACAATTCCTTCGTTTAAAGATAGTAGCATTTGATTTACATCATTTCCTTCATATATAATTAATTAAAATTTATCTTTGAATTCCCGCTGCACGTACTATAGACCCAAAGTGGTCGGATCCCTTCCCGGAACCTGCGCAAGCGGGAGCTACGTGCACCGGGCTACCCTTTGAATTCCCGCTGCAACGCGCGGGGAAATCACCCAGTTAAATCAAACATAACACCCAATAGCCAGCGAATGCGCCTCGGCATTGTCGCAGTTCTGTTTTTTATATTTTTTTGAGCACCTTGTGGCACCTTTGTTAGTGCAGATTATGTTTTCCTTACAAGTTAATGCAGATTATGTGAGCATGAACGGTTTTTTTTTTTTTGAGACTCACTCATTGAACGGGTGAGAGTGCACAACAGTCGACTCATTCAGTTTGCAGTAACCCAATAATAAAGCCAAATGTTAATTAGTTTTTTTTAAGGCAAGCCAAATGCTAATTAGTGCAGCTGCAAAACAAAGGCCCAATACCACACTCTGCTCAGACCCCTGGCCCCTGGGGCACTGAAGGTGCAAACAGAGGTCACGGCCGCATGGCCGGGGCTCGTCGGTGGCGGCCAGGCTGGGCCACCGGGAGAGAGCGGCGAAAAGAGGATAGAGTGGCTTCTAGGTTCCCAGCGGCGAGGAGCGGGTGGAGTCTGCCAGGGAGAGGCTGCGGCGCCGACGCGTCGCAGTTCGTCTTGGTCTCTCCGGGATCCGGCAGTTCTCTTCTCCCTGGTCCATGCCTCCTTGCTTGTTCTTTCTTTATTTCCTATTAAGATTTTTACTATTCAATCTTAATTTGATTAGGATGGGGAACGCCATCCTGCTGATTGCCTCCTACACCAGTGCCATGTGATGTGGTGAAGAACTGCAGACTGACCGTATGCAGAGTCCACTGATGCTGCAGGTAAATGAGGCCTTAAGAATCATTTGTCTCGTGGTTAGTACTTAGTAGTGACAATCATTATTCTTAAGAATCGAAGGATTACAATGTAAAGAATCATTCATCCTACTTATTAGCTTACAAACAGTGCAATGATGCCACTGTCATGATCCTCTCTTTGGTGCCCGTGTGCAGAAACTGGAAGAGCAGTGAAACTCATCTGATACAGACAAAAAATACTGTCATGATCCAACGTGTATCAATCTTTTCTAGTAATTTTTTTTCTAGAAAAAATATGTGTGACTCAGTCTGTTGGTCGCCCCCTGAAACCCTCGAGCGCACGGCAAAGAATCGTCAAACCATATCCTGGTCGATCACTGACCCCACTTGGCCATCTGGACATCTGAAGCTGCCCAGCTACAGCTAGTGTCACTGAATCCCACTTGGCCTAGTGAACAGTTGGCAAGAGGAATCTGCCCAACTAGCTTGAATACGACCACACCACCGCTGGCTAGATACAAGACGAGCCGTCATCACGCTAGGCCTGCTCTCGTGGTTCTTGGTCTATTAGTGTTTCATTAACTCGTTACTCGTAGCTCAAGAATTTATCTAACTTTAG
The DNA here is from genome assembly GCA_039707655.1 of Elymus sibiricus. Lineage (NCBI taxonomy): Eukaryota > Viridiplantae > Streptophyta > Magnoliopsida > Poales > Poaceae > Elymus > Elymus sibiricus. Next base: position 395,901,477 of record CM077674.1, read on the forward strand.
GAAACGCCAACCTCCTTAAATAGTGCTTGCCACCTTCATTCATGTCGGCGATGTTCTCCGTGCTCACGCTCGCGATGGCCGACATGCTATTCGCCACACTGTTGGTAACTGTCTTCAGTGCTTTTATTTTTGTTCGCCTACAAAGGATGATGATTCTGCTGCTGCCAACATCAGTACTAAACAACACAACACAACCATGTCCAGCAGTGACAATGATAGCCACCCTACTGATAAGTTGCCATTCAACAGAGCAGCCATGTCCCAGAAAATCAAGTCCATAGTTGAGGAAATGAACTCCATATGTCAACCTGTCTCCAACTTGCTCAATATTGCAAACCAGAGTAGCACTGCAACAAGCACAACTGTGACCCTCAAAAGGCCTCCCACAAGTTCAATAGTGGTGCAAGATGAACTGTTAGGGAGGAATGACATTTTTAAACAAACTGTAATTGCGCTCACTTGTGGAATGTATCACACTGAAACCCTTTCTGTACTGCCTCTTGTTGGCCCAGGGGGTATAGGAAAGACAACTTTCACCCAACACTTGTGTAATGATAAAAGGATCGAGGCACACTTCACTGTCAAAGTCTGGGTATGTGTTTCAACCAATTTTGACGTGGTTAAGCTAACCCAGCAGATCCATAGCTGCATACCTGCAACTGAAAAAGAAGATTCCAATTTTAAGAATGAAACATCCAATTTAGACCAACCTCAAAAATCCATTGCAGAGAGAGTGAAGTCAAAAAGGTTTTTAGTCGTCTTGGATGACATTTGGAAATGCAATAGTGAAAGTGATTGGAATAACCTGTTAGCTCCGTTTAGAAAGGGGGAAATCAAGGGCAGCATGGTTCTTGTCACAACTCGGTTTCCATTTATAGCACATATGGTGAAAACAACTGATCCAGTAGAACTGAAAGGTTTGGAGCCTGATGACTTCTTTCAATTATTTGAAGCATGTATATTTGGTGATAGCAAACCTGCAGATTACGAAGATGGCTTACTTGATGTTGCAAGAGATATTTCAAAGAAACTAAAGGGTTCACCATTAGCGGCCAATACAGTTGGTCGATTATTGAATAAAAACATTTCTCGGGAATATTGGGTTGGAGTTCTTGAAAAGAATGAATGGCGAAATGCAAAAGGTGTTCATGATATTATGCCATCTCTAAAAATTAGCTATGATTACCTTCCTTTCCTTCTGAAAAAATGTTTTTCATACTGTGCCATCTTCCCGGAAGATTATAAGTTTTACAATTTAGAAATTACTAGCTTTTGGACTGCGATAGGTATCCTAGACTCTAGGTATCAAAATGATAAGAATTACTTGGAAGAACTAGTAGACAATGGTTTTCTCATGAAGGGAGTTGATAGGTCTGAAGATGAATACTATGTGATGCATGATTTATTGCATGAACTATCCCAGAATGTTTCATCACAAGAATGTGTCAATATAAGTAGTTTAAGTTTTAGTGCCAATAACATCCCACATTCTATTCGACACTTATCAATCACCACAAAAGATATATATGATGAAAGTTTTGAAGACGAAATGGGTAAATTGAAGAGCAAGATAGACATTGGAAATTTGCGAACTTTGATGGTATTTGGATTACATGATAAAAGAATAGCTAATATCTTAAAAGATACATTTGAAGAAATAAAGAGTCTCCGAGTTCTGTTTATAGCAATGAACACTCCGGAATCCTTGGCAAACAACTTTTCAAATCTTATCCATCTCCAGTACCTAAAAATTAGATCACCCTATCACTTGGAAGAAATGACTTTACCTAGCACATTGCATAGATTTTACCACTTGAAATTCTTGGACCTTGAAAATTGGTATGGTAGTAAAAAAATGCATAAAGACATTAGCTGCCTTGTGAATTTACACTATTTTTCTTCTTCCAAAGAACTCCTTTCCAATATTCCTGAGGTTGGAAAGATGATGTGTTTACGTGAGCTAAAAGAGTTCTATGTTAAGAAAGCGAGTACTGGATTTGAATTGCGAGAGCTGGGGGAACTGAGAGAGCTCGGAGGTGAACTCACTCTATGTAATCTTGAAACTGTGGCGTCCAAGGGAGAAGCTAGTGTAGCCAAAATGAAGAATAAAAGAAATCTAAAAGAGTTGAGATTAGTTTGGGGTAAGGAGTGCCATACTAAAGATGATGATGTTCTTGATGGTTTTGAACCACACGCTGATCTTAGAAGGCTTAACATTATAAATCCTGGTGTTGCTCCTTGTCCTAGATGGTTGTGTGCTGATATTAGCACAAAAAGGTTGGAGTCTCTTCATCTAGAAGGTCATTCTTGGTGTCCTCTTCCAGCTTTTGAGCAGCTACCACACCTCAGCAGACTCACTTTGAAGAATATTGCTGGGATGACTGTGTTCGGGCCTGGCTTTAGTGGTGCTACCGAAAGTAGCTTCATGCACCTGAAGACACTTGAATTTGAGGATATGCCAGAGCTTCAGAAGTGGGTCGGGGAACCTAATAGCCGTCTATTTTCAAGGCTTGAAAGCATCAAGTTTGGAGGTTCTCCCCTTCTCCGCTTTTTTCCCTTCTTGGAGAGCTCTGGCCTATTTACCAACCTGTGTAGTCTTCATATTGATAACTGGCCCGAGTTGTCTCACTTCCCACCAATGCCTCACACATCCACACTAACAGATATTCGTGTGAAAAATGGTGGGTCAGAGCTATTATATGATGGTAAGGAATTGATCATTGAAGGGTATGCCGGTGCTTTGGCCTTCCACAATATGGATAAAGTAGAGGTTATGAAAATTACGGATGTGTTACACATTTCATTTTCAGACCTCCAAAAACTAAATTTGTTGAGAAGTATACATTTCAAGAAATGCGACGACATGTTTTCTGCAGAAATGGCTGACAGTGTTGTCATCCATTCAGTTCAAAATCTTGGTATAGAGGAATTATGTATTACTGGAGAATTGTTTTCAAAGATTTTGAGGTGTTTCTCGGCCCTTTCCCAGCTTACCATCGAAAATTGTGAGAGCCTTGAACTTCTGTCTGTGGAGGATGGAGGACTCTCGGGCCTCAAGATGCTCCAATCATTTACAGGATTCAGTTGTGGGAAGCTGTTCTCTTGGTGGCCCATGGGCGAAGTAGGTGGAGGAACTCATGCCATCAAGCCTTTTCCTACTTCCCTTAGGGAGCTTGATATTTTCTTAGAATCAAGCATGAAGTCAATGGGACTGCTCTCAAACCTCACGTCTCTCACTAGTCTAAAACTGATTGCTTGTCACGAATTAACAATGGATGGGTTCAATCCTCTCATAACAGTCAACCTCAAGAAATTGACCGTATATGCTATGCATTCAGAACAAGATAACATCTCTATAGCAGGGGATTTGCTCTCAGAGATTGCAAGGAACAACTTAATGAATGCAGGTTCATTCCAGTTGGAAGAATTTGAGGTGGATAGCATCTCGGCAGTGCTTACTGCTCCCATTTGCAGCCATCTTGCCGCTAGCCTCCACACATTGAAGTTCAGTTATGATCAAAGGGTGATGACCTTCATGGAAGAGCACTAGTAGAAAAATGGCTATTTGTCCCGGTTCGTAAGGGCCTTTAGTCCCGGTTCTGGAACCGGGACTAAAGGGTCGGGACTAAAGCCCAAAACCTTTAGTCCCGGTTTGCTTACAAACCGGGACCAAAGGCCCTTCACGTGGCGCTGCCTGGGGCGGGGTTGGAAGGACCTTTAGTCCCGGTTGGTGTTACCAACCGGGACTAAAGGCTCCACCTTTAGTCCTGGTTGGTAACACCAACCGGGACTAAAGCAGCACAAGCGGTACTACCGCTTACAAGCGGTACTACCGCGTCCTCCAAGCGGTACTACCGCTTACAAGTGGTTCAAAAAAATTCAATTTTTTTTGATTTGTTTTTAATTTTTTCCTGATTTTCACAATTTTGAATTATTTGACAATTTAATCTCTAATCACCCCTCCTCACTGCTTCAGAATTTAATCTCTAGTCTCTAATCAGCACTCATTCCAAATCGTCTAACTTCCCGGCCGGTCACCCATCCTATCACTACTACAGCCCCAGCACGCTTAACTTTCAGGTTCTATCTCCCCTAGTTTCCAAGTCTGCACTTGTTGTTTTCCTGACAATCTTAAGCTATCAATCATGTTAACCCTTAGGTCTTGATGTCACATGATTTAATTTTTTGAATTCTAAACAATTATTAAAATAAACAAAATAAGTACTAATAATATTGAATTTCAATGAAAATAAAATAAGTAATAATATTATTTTATTCATTTTTTTTGCCATTTATTCATTTAATATGACATAATTAATATCTTTAAATCTGTAAATCGAAATTCGACAAATAATATATCCATTATTATCAGAAAAATGTGAGGAATCCAAATATGACATCTTATTTTTAAATAAAATTAATTTTTAAAATTTTTAATTTTTTTTTTGATTTGAAATAACTTTTTTTATTTTTGGATTTTTGAGAATATGAGAAAACTTCACCGGGTAAACCCGGGTGAAATCGAGTCCCAATTTTTCTCTAGTTTTTTTATATATTAAACTTTTTTTTTCGACGTCATATGCAAAAGTTATGGCCGTTTATTTTCTATGCCACGCCATTTTCTACAAAACTAAAAAAGGCGATCCACGGGGGGGGGGGGGGGGGGTAGAGTTTGAAAATTTCAGAACCCCTTTAGTCCGGGTTGGTGTCCATCCAATCATACCATCGACTACACATCTGCTAGCACCGTGCCAGCCAGAGTCACAACTAAGGTTAACCAAGTCAGAAAGGTATGCGGCCGTCGGCTTCGAAGTATCAGGGTTTCAGACGAAAACTCGTGTGTTACAAAGGCATTTCATTTTTTTAAACTTATTTCAACTCCAGACTTTTTGTGTGTTCATTATGCACCATTCGAAGCCACGCCATCAATTTTCAACCCTTTCTGACTTCATTTGCTATTTTTCATGCATTTACTGATTTTTTTGAGCTAAATGACCCTGAAATTGACAAGCACTACAAATGAACTCTGAAAAGGTTGAAACTTGGCATGGTATCATCATTTCACCCACATAGCATGTGCTAAAAAGTTGAGAGGGTTACGGCAAAAACTGGATGCACTTCGTGTACAAAATGGACAATCTCTTTCGAAGTATCAGGGTTTCAGACGAAAACTCGTCTGTTACAAAGGCATTTCATTTTTATAAACTTATTTCAACTCCAGACTTTTTGTGTGTTCATTATGCACCATTCGAAGCCACGCCATCAATTTTCAACCCTTTCTGACTTCATTTGCTATTTTTCATGCATTTACTGATTTTTTTGAGCTAAATGACCCTGAAATTGAAAAGCCCTACAAATGAACTCTGAAAAGGTTGAAACTTGGCATGGTATCATCATTTCACCCACATAGCATGTGCTAAAAAGTTGAGAGGGTTACGGCAAAAACTAGATGCACTTCGTGTACAAAATGAACAATCTCTTTCGAAGTGTGAGGGTTTCAGACGAAAACTCGTCTGTTACAAAGGCATTTCATTTTTTTAAACTTATTTCAACTCCAGACTTTTTGTGCATTCAGTATGCACCATTCCAAGCCACGCCATCAATTTTCAACCCTTTCTATCTTCATTTGCTATTTTTCATGCATTTACTGATTTTTTTTGAGCTAAATGACCCTGAAATTGAAAAGCCCTACAAATGAACTCTGAAAAGGTTGAAACTTGGCGTGGTATCATCATTTCACCCACATAGCATGTGCTAAAAATTTGAGAGGGTTACGGCAAAAATTGGATGCACTTCGTGTACAAAATGGACAATCTCTTTCGAAGTATCAGGGTTTCAGACGAAAACTCAGCTGTTACAAAGGCATTTAATTTTTTTAAACTTATTTCAACTCCAGACTTTTTGTGTGTTCATTATGCACCATTCGAAGCCACGCCATCAATTTTCAACCCTTTCTGACTTCATTTGCTATTTTTCATGCATTTACTGATTTTTTTGAGCTAAATGACCCTGAAATTGAAAAGCCCTACAAATGAACTCTGAAAAGGTTAAAACTTGGCATGGTATCATCATTTCACCCACATAGCATGTGCTAAAAAGTTGAGAGGGTTACGGCAAAAACTGGATGCACTTCGTGTACAAAATGGACAATCTCTTTCGAAGTCTCAGGGTTTCGGACGAAAAGTCAGTTGTTACAAAGGCATTTCATTTTTTTAAACTTATTTCAACTCCAGACTTTTTGTGTGTTCAGTATGCACCATTCGAAGCCACGCCATCAATTTTCAACCCTTTCTGACTTCATTTGCTATTTTTCATGCATTTACTGATTTTTTTGAGCTAAATGACCCTGAAATTGAAAAGCCCTACAAATGAACTCTGAAAAGGTTGAAACTTGGCATGGTATCATCATTTCACCCACATAGCATGTGCTAAAAAGTTGAGAGGGTTACGGCAAAAACTAGATGCACTTCGTGTACAAAATGAACAATCTCTTTCGAAGTGTCAGGGTTTCAGACGAAAACTCGTCTGTTACAAAGGCATTTCATTTTTTTAAACTTATTTCAACTCCAGACTTTTTGTGCATCCAGTATGCACCATTCAAAGCCACGCCATCAATTTTCAACCCTTTCTATCTTCATTTGCTATTTTTCATGCATTTACTGTTTTTTTTGAGCTAAATGACCCTGAAATTGAAAAGCCCTACAAATGAACTCTGAAAAGGTTGAAACTTGGCATGGTATCATCATTTCACCCACATAGCATGTGCTCAAAAGTTGAGAGGGTTACGGCAAAAACTGGATGCACTTCGTGTACAAAATGAACAATCTCTTTCGAAGTGTCAGGGTTTCGGACGAAAACCCATCTGTTACAAAGGCATTTCATTTTTTTAAACTTATTTCAACTCCAGACTTTTTGTGTGTTCATTATGCACCATACTACAACATGTTAAAATCTACAGAAAGAACTAACTAAAAATAATAAAAAACAACAATTAAATGACTAAAACAACTATATAAGCAAAACAGTATTGTTTTAATTAAAATCCTAATTTAAATTACTCTAAAAATAACCAAATAAATCTTACTGTGACTACAATCTAACACGTGACTAGGAGCAAAAAGAATTAAATTAAAAACTATTTGTAAACTCAAGTTATTCACAATCTAGGGTTTGAAGCAAATTTGAATAAATTTAAATTTAAACCATTCATGTTTGAAAAATAATGGCACAAACAGAAACTAGACAAAAATTTGAATCCAATGCAAAAAGAATCACTCAAAAACATCAAATATCCTAAAAGGTATAAGCAATTTAAAACAGAAACTAGTGGACGGAGCAGTACAAGCGGTACTACCGCTTACAAGCGGTACTACCGCTCAACCCCTTTAGTCCCGGTTGGTGTCTCCAACCGGGACTAAAGGGGGGGGCCTTTAGTCCCGGTTGGAGATACCAACCGGGACTAAAGGGTCTGGCACCGTTCGAAGCCGGTCACAAACCCTTTAGTCCCGGTTGGTCTCTCCAACCGGGACTAAAGGTCCCGTTCGAACCGGGACTAATGCCTGCGCCGCTCGAACCGGGACTAATGCACCCATTAGTCCCGGTTCGTAACAGAACCGGGACTAATGCTCTGTTCTGGGTTGGACCAAAGCCCTGTTTTGTACTAGTGGAGCAAGAGCAAGCACTTCAGCTTCTCAGCTCCTTCCAACGTCTAGAATTTCATTATTGCAACAATCTGCAGTCCCTCCCTCAAGTGCTACATGGCCTTTCTTCTCTCAAGGGACTAAGGATCTGGGATTGTGAGAAAATCCTTTCTCTGCCGCCCAAGAGGGCCTCCCCGCTTCACTGGAAATGCTAGAAGTATGGTATTGTAGTCCTAAGGTAACTGAGCAGGCCAAGAAATTGAAAGGAACAGACCCGTGGTTTTTGGTAGAAATAGAAGGTACGTAACCCACCCCAGTCTTAATTTGAGGTGATGCCTCCCCATATGCTGGCCTTTGCTTCCGAGACCTGACAGACTAACATGTTTCAATTGCAGAGTAGCAGAGTCGTAGATGTATCCTACTGAACTAAATTAACTAGGGAGGAGCAGCGAGACAGAGCTCGCGCGGGGGGTGGGAGGGGGGCCTCTCTAGTCTCGGGGTTTCCCTGCCTCTCTCTCTCTCTCTCTCTCTCTCTCTCTCTCTCTCTCTCTCTCCCATCGCCGTTGTTGGGGCACGAGGGCATGGTGGAGCGGAACGATGACGGCCAGCGCGGGGGATGATCTTGTCGTGATCAGGACTCGGCCCCGTCCCCAGAGCTGGTACTCTCTCTCTCTCTCTCTCTCTCTCTCTCTCCATCTCCATTAGGAATGCCAAGTCAGATGAGTTTTTCTGTGCTTGCTCAATTGCCATGATTTCCCTCTTAGCTTAGTTTATATGATTTCCCTCTTTCTCTATAAATCATGATAATGGATTGATGTACACAAGATGATGTTACTTCATGATCCAAGACCTGTTGGACGGCACCCAGGAGGCTGCCCCTGAGCTGGGGGATGGCCTCCGTGGTCATGCTCTCCATAGTGTCCATACTGCTCCCCAGACCTTCGGCAACTAGCTTCCATGCTTTTCTTGCTCACGTACACAAGATGATGTTCCTTTTGCTGCTGCTGTCATCAGTAACCCACACAATGCAACCAAATTTGCTAGTGGCAATGATGGTGGCCATATTGATAAGTTGTCTTTTGATAGAGTAGCTATGTCCAACAAAATCAAGTCAGTAATGGAGGAAATGAACTCCATATGTGGACCTGTCTCTGACTTGCTCAAAATTAAAAACCATAGTAGCACTGCAGCAAGCACAACTGGCACCCTAAAAAGGCCTCCCACAGGTTCAGTAGTTTCACAAGATAAGTTGTACGGAAGGAGAGTCATCTTTGAGCAAACTGTAAGTGCGCTCACTGATAGCACATATCTTGGTGAAACCCTTTCTATTATGTCTTTTCTTGGCCCTAGGGGTATGGGAAAGACAACCTTCACCCAACACTTGTATAATGATAAAAGGATCGAGGGACACTTCACGGTTAGGGTCTGGGTATGTGTCTCAACTGATTTTGATGTGTTCAACCTCACCCGATAGATCCTTGGATGCATACATGCAATTGATAAAGAAGAACACAAATGTACTGTTGAGACTGCCAATTTAGACCTGCTTCAAAATCCATTGCAGAGCGACTGAAGTCCAAAAGGTTTTTAATTGTCTTGGATGATATATGGAAATTCAGTAGTGAATCTGATTGGAAGAACCTATTAGCTCCATTCACTAAGCGGGAAACCAGGGGCAGCATGGTTCTCGTCACAACTCGGTTTCCATCTATAGCTCAAATGGTGAAAACAACTGATCTAGTAGAACTGCATGGTTTGGAGCCTAATGACTTCTTCAAATTCTTTGAAATATATATATTTGTGCTACTTGTAGTCTGCGTTGGTATTTCCTCGAAGAGGAAAGGATGATGCAGCACAGTAGAGATAAGTATTTCCCTCAATTAAGAACCAAGGTTATCAATCCAGTAGGAGAAGCAAGCAAAATCCCGTTAAGCGCACCTACACACACAAGAGCAAACACTTGCACCCAACGCAAATAAGAGGGTTGTCAATCCTCTTAGCGGTTATTTGCAAGGATTAAATATTATCGAGGTAAATAGATAAAGTAAAATACTAATTAAAATAAAAGTAAATAAATTGCAGCAAGGTATTTTTAAGTTTTTAATATGATAAAGATAGACCCGGTGGCCATAGTTTTCACTAGAGGCTTCTCTCTCGAGCGCAGAAACATACGGTGGGTAAACAAATTACTGTTGGGCAATTGATAGAAAAGCAAATAATTATGACGGATTCATGGCAATGATCATGTATATAGGCATCACGTCCGACACAAGTAGACCAACTCCTGCCTGCATCTACTACTATTACTCCACTCATCGACCGCTATCCAGCATGCATCTAGAGTATTAAGTTAATAAAAACAGAGTAACGCCTTAAGCAAGATGACATGATGTAGAGAAGCAAATTCAAGAAATATCAATAAACCCCATCTTTTGTCCTTAATGGCAACAATACAAATACGTGTCATGTCCCCTTCTGTCACTGGGATTGAGCACCGCAAGATTGAACCCATCACAAAGCACCTCTCCCATTGCAAGATAAATCAATCTAGTAGGCCAAATCAAATCGATAGATCGGAGAGAAATACAAAGCTATATTTAATCATGCATAAAAGAGTTCAGAGAAGACTCAAATATTTCTCATGAATAATCTAATCATAAACTCACAATTCATCGGATCCCAACAAACACACCGCAAAAGAAGATTACATCGGATAGAACTCCAAGAACATCAAGGAGAACATGGTATTGAAGATCAAAGAGAGAGAAGAAGCCATCTAGCTACTAGCTATGGACCCGTAGGTCTATGGTAAACTACTCACACATCATCGGAAGGGCAGCAAGTTTGATGTAGAAGCCCTCCGTGATCGATTCCCCCTCCGGCAGAGTACCGGAAAAGGCCTCCAGCTGGGATTGCAGAAGAACAGAGGCTTGCGGCGGCGGAAAGGTTTTCTCTTCTGGCTCTCTGATGGTTTCCGAATATTTGTGAATTTATAGGAGTGGTGTTAGGTCAAATGGAGCCACGTGGGCCCCACAAGGCATCAGGGCGCGCCCCCCCTGGGGCCGCGCCCTGTTACCTTGTGGAGGCTTCGTGAACATTCTGGCCTCCTCTCCAAGTCTCCAGGGTCTCTTTTGTCCAGAAAAAATCTCCAAAAAGTTTCGTGGCATTTGGACTTCGTTTGGTACTGATTCTCTGAAAAGCCAAAAACAAGCAGAAAACAGCAACTGGCACTGGGCACTAGGTTAATAGGTTAGTCGCAAAAAATGATATATAATTGCATATAAAAACATCCAAGATTGATACTATAATAGCATGGAACAATCAAAAATTATAGATACGTTGGAGACGTATCAAGCATCCCCAAGCTTAATTCCTGCTCGTCCTCGAGTAGGTAAGTGATAAAAACACAATTTTTGATGTGGAATGCTACCTATCATGTTTCATCATGTAATCTCTCTCTTACGGTATGAATAATAAGATCCAAATGATTCAAAGCAATAGTCTATAATTTGATATAAAGACATCAATACTCAGGCATAATAACAAACAATAATGCCTTTCAAAATAAAAATGCTAAAGAACGTTATCCCTACAAAATCATATAATCCTATCATGCTCCATCTTCTTCACACAAAGTATTTATCATGCACTACCCCGATGACAAGCCGAGCAATTGGTTCATACTTTTTAACGCGCTTCAGCTTTTTCAACTCCCACTCAATACATGAGCCCAAGCCATGGATATAGCACTACGGGTGGAATAGAGTGTGGTGGTAGTGGTAAATAAGAGAAGTCAAAAATAAGAAAATAGTCTCACATCGACGAGGCTAATCAACGAGCTATGGAGATGCCCATCAATTGATGTCAATGCAAGGAGTAGGGATTGCCATGCAACGGTTGCACTAAGAGCTATAAATGTATGAAAGCTCAACATGAAAACTAAGTGGGTGTGCATCCAACTTGCTTGCTCATGAAGACCTCGGGCATTTGAGGAAGCCCATCATCGGAATATACAAGCCAACTTCTATAATGAAAAATTCCCACTAGTATATGAAAGTGACACAATGGAAGACTCTCTATATGACAAACATGGTGCTACTCTGAAGCACAGATGTGGAAAAAGGATAGTAACATTGCCCCTTATCTCTTTTTCTCTCATTTTTTTTTCATGGCTCTTATTCGCCTCTTTTTTGTTTATTTAGAACGGTCTCATGGACCTCATCCCCACTTTTTCGAGGACTCATTAGTCTCCACCATTCTTTCCTCACCGGGACAATGCTCTAATAATGATGATCATCACACCTCTATTTACTTACAACTCAACATTACAACTCGATACTAGAACAAAAATATGACTCTATATGAATGCCTCTGGCAGTGTACCAGGATGTGCAATGATGCTAGCGTAACATGTATAAAAATGATGAACGGTGGCTGAGCCACAAATACTATGTCAGCTATATGATCATGCAAAGCAATATGACAATGATGATGTATGTCATAAAAATGAACGGTGGAAGTTGCATGGCAATATATCTCGGAATGGCTATGGAAATGCCATGATAGGTAGGTATGGTGACTGTTTTGAGGAAGATATAAGGAGGCTTATGTGTGATAGAGCGTATCATATCACGGGGTTTGGATGCACCGGCGAAGTTTGCACCAACTCTCGATGTGAGAAAGGGCAATGCACGGTACCGAATAGGCTAGCAAATTGCGGAAAGGTGAGAGTGAGTATAATCCATGGACTCACATTAGTCACAAAGAACTCACATACTTATTGCGAAAGTTTATTAGCCCTCGAAGCAAAGTACTACTACGCATGCCCCTAGAGGGATAGATTGGTAGGACAAGGTCCATCGCTCGTCCCCGACCGCCACTCATAAGGTAGACAATCAATAATAAATCATGCTCGAACTTCTTAGCATAACGACAGATCATACGTGCATGCTTCGGGAATCACAAATCTTAACACAATTATTCTTACTAAACCACAATCATGTAATAGTACCTCCCCCATATTACCATCTTAATATCGCAAAACTATTGCAAGGAATCAAATTTATCATATTCAGTGATCTACATGAAAGTTTTTATTATATCCCTCTTGAATACCTATCATATCAGGACCAAATTCATAACCCGTGCATATTACCATTGCTATCATGATACTCTCAAAAAGATATAAGTGAAGCATGAGAGTGCAACTATTTCTTTAAAATATAACCACCGCCGTGCTCTAAAAGATATAAATGAAGCACTAGAGCAACTGCCTAGCTCAAAAGATATAAGTGAAGCACATAGAGTATTCTAACAAATCACAAATAATGCGCGTCCCTCTCAAAAAGGTGTGTTCAGCAAAGATGATTGTGACAAACTAAAAAGCAAACAAACTATATCACAAGACGCTCCAAATAAAACGCATATCATGTGATGAATAAAAATATAGCTCCAAGTGAGTTATGCTACTTGTAGTCTGCGTTGGTATTTCCCCGAAGAGAAGAGGATGATGCAGTATAGTAGAGATAAGTATTTCCCTCAGTTAAGAACCAAGGTTATCAATACAGTAGGAGAACCAAGTAAAATTCCGTTAAGCGCACCTGCACACACAAGAGCAAACACTTGCACCCAACGCAAATAAGAGGGTTGTCAATCCTCTTAGCGGTTATTTGCAAGGATTAAATCTTATCGAGGTAAATAGATAAACTAAAACACTAATTGAAATAAAAGTAAATAAATTACAGTAAGGTATTTTTAGGTTTTTTATATGATAAATATAGACCCCGGGACCAAAGTTTTCACTAGAGGCTTCTCTCTCGAGCACAGAAACATACTGTGGGTAAACAAATTACTGTTGGGCAATTGATAGAAAAGCAAATAATTATGATGGATTCATGGCAATGATCATGTATATATGCATCACGTCCGAGACAAGTAGACCGACTCCTGCCTGCATCTACTACTATTACTCCACTCATCGACCGCTATCCAGCATGCATCTAGAGTATTAAGTTAATAAAAACAGAGTAACGCCTTAAGCAAGATGACATGATGTAGAGAAGCAAATTCAAGCAATATCAATAAACTCCATCTTTTTTCCTTAATGGCAACAATACAAATACGTGTCATGTCCCCTTCTGTCACTGGGATTGAGCACCGCAAGATTGAACCCATCACAAAGCACCTCTCCCATTGCAAGATAAATCAATCTAGTAGGCCAAATCAAATCGATAGATCGGAGAGAAATACAAAGCTATATTTAATCATGCATAAAAGAGTTCAGAGAAGACTCAAATATTTCTCATGAATAATCTAATCATAAACTCACAATTCATCGGATCCCAACAAACACACCGCAAAAGAAGATTACATCGGATAGAACTCCAAGAACATCAAGGAGAACATGGTATTGAAGATCAAAGAGAGAGAAGAAGCCATCTAGCTACTAGCTATGGACCCATAGGTCTGGGGTAAACTACTCACACATCATTGGAAGGGAAGCAAGGTTGATTTAGAATCCCTCCGTGATCGATTCCCCCTCCGGCAGAGTACCGGAAAAGGCCTCCAGATGGGATCGCAGAAGAACAGAGGCTTGCGGCGGCGGAAAGGTTTTCTCTTCTAGCTCTCTAATGGTTTCCGAATATTTGTGAATTTATAGGAGTGGTATTAGGTCAAACGGAGCCACGTTGGCCCCACAAGGCATCAGGGCGCGCCCCCTGGGGCCGCGCCCTGTTACCTTGTGGAGGCTTCGTGAACCTTCTGGCCTCCTCTCCAAGTCTCCAGGGTCTCTTTTGTCCAGAAAAAAATCTCCAAAAAGTTTCGTGGCATTTGGACTTCGTTTGGTACTGATTCTCTGAAAAGCCAAAAACAAGCAGAAAACAGCAACTGGCACTGGGCACTAGGTTAATAGGTTAGTCGCAAAAAATGATATATAATTGCATATAAAAACATCCAAGATTGATACTATAATAGCACGGAACAATCAAAAATTATAGATACGTTGGAGACGTATCAAGCATCCCCAAGCTTAATTCCTGCTCGTCCTCGAGTAGGTAAGTGATAAAAACACAATTTTTGATGTGGAATGCTACCTATCATGTTTCATCATGTAATCTCTCTCTTACGGTATGAATAATAAGATCCAAATGATTCAAAGCAATAGTCTATAATTTGATATAAAGACATCAATACTCAGGCATACTAATAAATAATAATGCCTTTCAAAATAAAAATGCTAAAGAACGTTATCCCTACAAAATCATATAATCCTGTCATGCTCCATCTTCTTCACACAAAGTATTTATCATGCACTACCCCGATGACAAGCCGAGCAATTGGTTCATACTTTTTAACGCGCTTCAGCTTTTTCAACTCCCACTCAATACATGAGCCCAAGCCATGGATATAGCACTATGGGTGGAATAGAGTGTGGTGGTAGTGGTAAATAAGAGAAGTCAAAAAAATGGAGAAAGTCTCACATCAATGAGGCTATTCAACGGGCTATGGAGATGCCCATCAATTGATGTCAATGCGAGGAGTAGGGATTGCCATGCAACGGATGCACTAAGAGCTATAAGTGTATGAAAGCTCAACATGAAAACTAGGTGGGCGTGCATCCAACTTGCTTGCTCATGAAGACCTCGGGCATTTGAGGAAGCCCGTCATCGGAATATACAAGCCAAGTTCTATAATGAAAAATTCCCACTATATATGAAAGTGACAAAATAGGAGACTCTTTATATGAAAAACATGGTGCTACTCTGAAGCACGAGTGTGGAAAAGGATAGTAACATTGCCCCTTCTCTCTTTTTCTCTCATTTATTTTTATTTTTTATGGCTCTTTTTCGCCCTCTTTCTTTTTTTTCTCTTTTTTTCTCTCTTTTATTTTTATTTTTTATTTTTAGAACGATATCATGGACCTCATCCCCACTTTTTCAAGGACTCATTAGTCTCCCTCATTCTTACCTCATTGGGACAATGCTCTAATAATGATGATCATCACACCTCTATTTACCTATAACTCAACATTACAACTCGATACTAGAACAAAATATGACTCTATATGAATGCCTCTGGCAGTGTACCAGGATGTGCAATGATGCTAGCGTAACATGTATAACAATGATGAACAGTGGCTGAACCACAAATACTATGTCAGCTATTTGATCATGCAAAGCAATATGACAATGATGTTGTATGTCATAAAAACGGAACGGTGGAAGTTGCATGGCAATATATCTCGGAATGGCTATGGAAATGCCATGATAGGTAGGTATGGTGGGTGTTTTGAGGAAGATATAAGGAGGCTTATATGTGATAGAGCGTATCATATCACGGGGTTTGGATGCACCGGCGAAGTTTGCACCAACTCTCGATGTGATAAAGGGCAATGCACAGTACCGAAGAGGCTAGCAAATTGCGGAAGGGTGAGAGTGCGTATAATCCATGGACTCACATTAGTCATAAAGAACTCACATACTTATTGCGAAAGTCTATTAGCCCTCGAAGCAAAGTACTACTACGCATGCCTCGAGAGGGATAGATTGGTAGGACAAGGTCCATCGCTCATCCCCGACCACCACTCATAAGGTAGGCAATCAATAATAAATCATGCTCCAACTTCTTAGGATAACGACAGATCATACATGCATGCTTCGGGAATCACAAACCTTAACACAATTATTCTTACTAAACCACAATTATCTACTAATACCTCCCCCATATTACCATCTTAATATCGCAAAACTATTGCAAGGAATCAAATTTATCATATTCAGTGATCTACATGAAAGTTTTTATTATATCCCTCTTGAATACCTATCATATCAGGACCAAATTCATAACTCGTGCATATTACCATTGCTATCACGAGACTCTCAAAAAGATATAATTGAAGCATGAGAGTGCAACTATTTCTTTAAAATATAACCACCTCCGTGCTCTAAAAGATATAAGTGAAGCACTAGAGCAACTGCCTAGTTCAAAAGATATAAGTGAAGCACATAGAGTATTCTAACAAATCACGAATAATGTGTGTCCCTCTCAAAAAGGTGTGTTCAGCAAAGATGATTGTGACAAACTAAAAAGCAAACAAACTATATCACAAGACGCTCCAAGTAAAACACATATCATGTGATGAATAAAAATATAGCTCCAAGTGAGTTACCGATAGATTGTAGACGAAAGAGGTGATGCCTTCTGGCGCATCCCCAAGCTTAGACGCTTGAGTATTCCTTGAATATTACCTTGGGGTGCCTTGGGAATCCCCAAGATTAGGCTCTTGCCGCTCCTTATTCCTTTATCCATCGTAGTCTCACCCAAAACACACAAAACTCAACAGAAACCTCGTGAGATCCGTTAGTATAACAAACAAATCTTTAACTTTAGGTACTATAGTAAATTGATTCATATTTAATATTGGCATAATGCTACTGTACTCCAACTTCTCCAACCCCCCAATACGATCCATAGATTCATCAAAATAAGCAAACTATGCAACAAAAACAGAATCTGTCTAAAACAGAACAGTCTATAAAGATCTGAATTCATCGGATCCCAACAAACACACCGCAAAAGAAGATTACATCGGATAGAACTCCAAGAACATCGAGAAGAACATTGTATTGAAGATCAAAGAGAGAGAAGAAGCCATCTAGCTACTAGCTATGGACCCGAAGGTCTGTGGTAAAATACTCACACATCATCGGAAGGGTAGCAAGGTTGATGTAGAAGCCCTCCATGATCGATTTCCCCTCCGGCAGAGTACCGGAAAAGGCCTCCAGATGGGATCACGGAAGAACAGAGCCTTGCGGCGGCGGAAAGGTTTTCTCTTTTGGCTCTCTGGGGGTTTGCCAACATTTGTGAATTTATAGAAGTGGAATTAGGTCAAACGGAGTCACGTGGGCCCCACAAGGCAACACGGCGCCCCCCCTGGGGCGCGCCCTGTTGCCTTGTGAAGCCTCCATGAGGCTTCTGGCCTCCTCCCGAAGCTTCCAAGGTTTCTTTTGTCCAGAAAAAAATCTCCAAAAAGTTTCATGGCATTTGGACTTCATTTCGTACTGTTTCTCTGAAAAGCCAAAAACAAGCAGAAAACAGCAACTGGCACTGGGCACTAGGTTAATAGGTTAGTCCCAAAAAATGATATAAAATTGCATTTAAAAACATCCAAGATTGATACTATAATAGCATAGAACAATCAAAAATTATAGATACGTTGGAGACGTATCAAGTTACCGATAGATTGTAGACGAAAGAGGGGATGCCTTCCAGGGCATCCCCAAGCTTAGACGCTTGAGTCTTCCTTGAATATTACCTTGGGGTGCCTTGGGCATCCCCAAGCTTAGGCTCATGCCGCTCCTTGTTCCTTTATCCATCGTAATCTCACCCAAAACATGAAAACTTCAGCACACACAACTCAACAGAAACCTCGTGAGATCCGTTTGTATAACAAATAAATCTTTAACTCTAGGTACTGTTGTAAATTGATTCATATTTAATATTGGCATAATGCTACTGTACTCCAACTTCTCCATGACTCATACCCCCCGATACGATCCATAGATACATCAAAGTAAGCGAACTATGCAACAAACACAGAATCTATCTAAAACAGAACAGTCTGTAAAGATCTGAATTATCGTCATACTTATGTAACTCCAAAAATTCTGAAAAAATAGGACAACGTGAGAAATTCATATATCAATATTGTGTAAAACATTCAGAAGGTTCTGACGTTCCAGCGAGAATTAGAAATTCCAGCACTGAACGCAAAAGTTTCTGTTTTCAAACAGAATCAATCATACTATCTTCCAAATCATCCCAAAGGCATTACTTGGCACAAACACTAATTAAAACATAAAAATACAATAATAACAGAAGCTATAATTGTGCAAACACTCAAAAATAGAAGGTAAAAGCAAACATTTATTTTATTCATTGGGTTGCCTCCCAACAAGCGTTATTATTTTATGCCCCTAGCTAGGCATAATGCATAGTTTCAAGTGTTGTCATCCTTCATTTCCAACTCGTCAATTACACCTCTATTTTCTCTAGTAGATTTAACATAGGAGCTTCTCATCATCACACTTCTAGGTACAAAATCAAGAATTTTCTTTTATGGATAGGTTCCTTAATTACATAAATGAAATTGGCGTGCACGCTAATCATTTTAAGATCCTCACTCCCTTTACCAGAGGTAGCTGCTACTTGTGAGCTGCGTTGGGATTTCCCCGAAGAGGAGGGGATGATGCAGTACAGTAGAGATAAGTATTTCCCTCAGTTATGAACCCAAGATTATCAATCCAGTAGGAGAATCACGCAACAACTCGTTAGCAGCACCTGCACACAAAATAACAAATCCTCGCACCCAACGCGGACAAGGGGTTTTCAATCCCTTGGTGGTTAATTGCAAGATTAAATTGTATGGTGATAGATAGATAGATCAAACAAAAATACAAAATAAAATAAATAAAGTAAAATTGCAGTAAGGTATTTTTAGGATTTTCAATATATGATAAAGGTAGACCCGGGGGCCATAGTTTTCACTATAGGCTTCTCTCTTGAAAATAGCATACGGTGGGTGAACAAATTACTGTTGGGCAATTGATAGAAAAGCAAATAATCATGACGATATCCAAGGCAATGATCATGTATATAGTCATCACGTCCGAGACAAGTAGACTGAAACGATTCTGCATCTACTACTATTACTCCACACATCGACCGCTATCCAGCACTACTAGGGAAAACACTAGCAGTAGAGCGGGTTTGTGGCCTAGCGGTAGCGCGGGTACAGGCGCTACTGCTACGGCGCTACAACTAAACTTTAGCAGTAGCGCGGGTTGAGCCACCGCTACAGCTAAACTTTAGCAGTTGCGTGGGCCCAACCTGCGCTACTGCTACCCTACCTAACAGTAGCGTAGGTATAACCAGCGCTACTGCTACAATTTCCTGTAATTTTATTTTCTTCTGCGTATTTGCGCTGTATTTGTACAAGTTTTATAAAGTAGTCTCATCATATGATTTTATGATCATGATGAGTTATTATATCATTGGGTGAAAGAAACGCGGATTAGATTCAAGTGGATGGATCCAAAGTGACCAAGTTGGATTAGTCGGACGTCCGACTAATCCAACTTGGTCACTTTGGATCTCCGACTAATCCAAGTTGGTCACTTTGAATCCATCCACTTGAATCTAATCCGTGTTTCTTTCACCCAATGATATAATAACTCATCATGATCATAATAACAACTCATCATCATCATCATCATCATCATCATCATCATCATAATATATAACTCATCATCATCATCATCATCATAGTCATAATAACTCATCATCATCACAACTCCTTATGATCATCATCTATGAGTCATATAACAACTCATCATTCTAGCTAACACATTGTAGCACATAACTCATCATCATCATAATAACTAATCATCATCATCATAGTCATAATCAACACTAGCTAATTGTTCTTACTACCTAGGACCTAGTCCTCTCTCCTAGGTAAAATAGCATAAAACAGGTAAACCGGTCCATCTCCAAAATGGAGAATGGAGATCCACCTGTCGCCAACTTCTGGCTTGCACACATGCATGTTGTCTCCAATCGGTTGCATGCGCGCCTTCATTACTTTGCTCCATTCTTTGATATTGAGCCTTCCAGCTTTCAAAGAAATAGAGTATGCACTTTGGTAAGCCGTCGATGGAAACGGTCGTAAGCTAACCATGTACATACTCCCTTCGGTAAGCATCATGTGAGGCACAACCTCGCTAGGGAGCTTCTGTTGAACAATATAGTAACATATATAGTTAGCAATGTAGTTTACTTAAGAAGAATGTATGCAACGAAGTTACCATCATTAACAAAATCATACCAAGTTTTTGGCAATGAGGTTACCATCAAGCAACTGATGGACTAGTGGGATGTATCCAGTATAATTTGGGCTGATAAACTGATTGGTCTTAAAAGTCTCAACATCATCTATAAATGAGACAAGATATCCTTTCTCCTCACAATTAATCTCGGAGCCATAACTGTAGTACGTCATGTCCACAGCTTTCTGAGTATTTTTTGAAGATAAGAAATAAGCTGATAATTATAAATAAACAAGTTTAGTAGCGATGAACACCAAATATTTTTACATAAAAAATATAAATTACTTAACAAATTAGTTTGACAAACTCACATTTAGGCAAAACAGGAGACATATCCACATCGACCCAAATGTCGATATTATCTTCAATATCTTCATCTTCGGGACGAATATCAAAAGTTATTTGCATATTCTCCTCAAATCCATAGGCCTTGCAGAAAGCTTCCCAATTAGAGCAGCCGAAATGTGAGTGATTAAGCGCATGGTAGAGCTTAACCCGAAAAGCATAACCGTGTTTAGTCCTGAGGTGAGCCCTCCTTGTCTCCATATTCTCAAGATCTTGGAAACCGAGCTTCTGCAAGACATACGGTCTTGCATGGCACGGGATGTACTAGTCGAATTGAAGAAAAAACAAAACTTACACGTTGAAGCAAAGAATCACAAGTCATGATTAATTACGATGAAATACATGTCGTTGCGTACCGTACAAACATCGAAGGTCTCTTCCAGCTTCACGGTGAAGAACCTACCATTTTGCAGGTGAGGCTCCCTGTCACACAAACCCCGGTCATCACAGCAGTAGTCGCACTCCGGGATCCTATCATCGTCGGACATTTCCTGTGTTCAAAATTCAAAGATTATAAATCGACGGCAACTAACAGGAACTCAACACACAGATCATTATTATTCATCACGGGTTGACTGTCGGTCTGTCGAGTCTTTCCTTGAAAACTCTCATCTCACGTGGTGTATATGGTGGGCACTCCCTCTCTGACATTTTTGACCGTCGGTGATGGTCGCTACTCCTCCTTCCCCTAGTGCATAACAAAGCTCTAGCACAAGGAGAAGAAGGAGAAATGACCCCCACGACAACAGTCGGCATTCTTCTTCTCTCATATATAGTGGACACTCTCCCTCACTGATTTTTTGACTGTCATGTATGAAGCCTTGACAGACTTAAAGTCAACCCGAAATGTCATTTAATTCTCTTGCCGGCAAATCCAGGGCACTCGATATTTCCTATATATTCTAGCACAAGTCATGCTAAAATTCACGAAAAAATCCGGCATGACCTTCGCTAAAATAGGACATATCGAGCGCCTGAAATTTGCCGGAACGGAAATGAATCAACACTCCGGCAAAACATAGGCCACTCGGATTTTCCCTGCGATACAAAGAGTCAAATGTGGCCATCTTTGGCACCATATACACAGCAGCTCAAGATCGACATGTCCATACACATACACATGTTCTTTTTTAAGCATGAACAGAGTCAAGTTTTTTTATACAGAAAATTTTAAACTTGAAATGCTATCCGAATCAATTATCATTTCAAAAAAAAAACTAGCTTCGCATTGTCACATCTACTCATCTACTACTACTACTACATCTATAAAAACATCTATGAAAACTAGCATATAACAGGACCTCTATGCATGTTCATCATTGACATTCACAACACATCATCATCGACATCAACGACATGGGGATTTGGTTGGTCTCACCTCGAGGTCGGAGGGGGTCGATGACGGGGACGACGGCGGGGACGATGCAGGGGCAAATACTTGATTTCGGTGAAAACAAAATATAAACAAAAAGATTATTATGCTGATTTTAGGACTTAGTGAAACCCTATAAGTTATCAACTAAACCCTAGAAGCATACTAAATCAAAGTGTTACATATCAACCAAATATATTAACTATGTCTAAATTTTTACTAATTCACTCTAAACCCTAAAAAATATTAACTATATCAAAGTGTTACATATCAACTAATCAAAATGACTAAATCTATCAACTATGTCCAAATTTTTACTAATTCACTCTAAACCCTAAAAACTATTAACTAAATCAAAGTGTTACATATCAACAAATCAAAATGTAGGAGGGACTGTGCATGGAGGAGGGGGGGAGGAGGGGCTGTGTGGATGGAGGAGGGGGAGGGAGGAGGGGCTATGGATGGAGGAGGAGGGGCGGCTAGAGGAGGGAGGAGCAGGGGGGAGGGAGGGGGCGGCTAGAGGAGGGAGGAGCAGGGGGAGGGAGGAGGAGGGATGAGGGAGGAGGAGGGGGGATGAAGGAGGGAAGAGGCAGGAGGAGGGAGGAGGAGGCTTACCGAGGCCGGGGGAGGGCGGCGACGGTAGGAGGAGGACGGCCACGACGGTGAGAGAGTGAGACAGGGAGAGTGAGGAACGGGCGGGACGGGGAGGATAAGGCTGGATTAGCAGCAGCGCGGGTCACGGCCCAGCGCTACTGCTAACTCAGTTAGCTGTAGCGCATGTTCAAGCCCAGCGCTGCTGCTAAGTGGGGAAGGGCAGCTGGGCCCGGGCTGGCCACAGTAGCAGCGCGGGCCGTGGGCCAGCGCTACTGCTAATGGGTTTAGCAGTAGCGTTGGGCCGAGAGCCGCGCTACTGCTATGGCCAACCCGTGGGGGGACGGCGGGGCCCTCATAGTAGTAGCGCCTGTTTGGCATGCCCGCGCTACTACTAATCTCCACCTGCAGCGCGTGTGCTAAGCACGCGCTACTGCTAAATAACAGTAGCGCAGCCCATTATCCCCGCGCTACTGTTAATCCTCTACCTATCGAAGCACTTCGATGCAATACATCGTGCTAAAGCGGCAGATCCAAGGCATCCTCGAATCGCCATAAGCACGGATGGGTTCAATGTGTTTGGTATGATGGCAGCTCAATACAGTTGTTGGCCTGTATTTGTCATTCCACTCAATCTCCCCCCCGGACAGATTATGCAAAGAAAGAACATTTTCCTAACGTTGATAATTCCGGGGCCCAACTATCCGGGGAAGAATATGAATGTGTACATGCAGCCGCTTAAGGATGAACTGCAAGAAGCTTGGGATAATGGGATCAAGACATACGACGCCGCTACAAAAAAAACTTCCTAATGCGTCCGTGGTACATGTACTCGATGCATGACTTGCCGGCGTATGCGCTATTCGTTGGCTGGGGTGTGCATGGAAGGTTCCCGTGCCCCACATGCAAGGCAGCTCTTGAGTTTCGTCGGCTGCAGGCGGGTGGCAAGTTTTCTTGCTTCGACATGCATAGACAGTTCCTGGATCCTCGCCATAAGTTCAGAAAAGACAAGAAGAACTTCATCAAAGGTAGAGTTGTCAAAAACTCTGCACCACCTGCGTTGACAGGCCAACAAACCCTGGATCAGTTCAACTCTCTTGAGCCGGATCCGGAGCGTCCAGGGTATTTCAAGGGGTATAATTCCGAACACGCCTGGACTCACAAGACATGCTTGTGGGATCTGCCTTACTTCAAAGACCTCCTTTGCCCACACAACATCGACGTGATGCACACTGAAAAGAATGTCGGCGAGGCCCTCTTTGGTACATTGTTCGGCATAGAGGGGAAAACAAAGGATAATCCTAAGGCTAGAGTTGATCAGGAGGCTCTATGTGATAGACCGCTACAAAATATGCGACAACTGAAAGGAAAGCAGAACTGGATGAAGCCAAAGGCATGGTTCAATCTTGGAAGGCCAGCTATGAGGGAAATTATCCTGTGGGTGAAAAAGGAGTTGATGTTCCCCGATGGGTATGCAGCGAATCTAAAGAGGGGAGCGAGCCTTGAAAAATTGAAAATATTTGGTCTCAAGAGTCATGATTGGCACATATGGCTTGAGCGGGTAATGCCGGTGATGTTGCGTGGCTTTACCCCTGAGGATGAATGGCTAGTACTGGCAGAGCTGAGCTATTTCTTCCGTGTTCTTTGTGCGAAAGAACTATCGCCTGGCTTGCTAGAAGAACTGGAAGAGTTGGTGCCGGAGTTGATCTGCAAGCTAGAGAAGATCTTTCCACCGGGCTTCTTTAATCCAATGCAGCATTAGATTTTGCATCTCCCGACCGAGGCACGATTGGGGGGGCCCGTGCAGAATCGTTGGTGCTACGCAACTGAGAGGATGCAGAAGACGCTTCGAGAAAAATGTAAAAATAAACGTCGAATTGAAGCATCGATGGCCGAGGCATTCATTACTGAGGAGGTGGCAAACTTCGTGACAGCACACTACGAAGCCAAAAATCGTCATTTGCATAATCCGAAGCCTCGGTACAATGCTGGCGACCCTAAAAAGGGTGGATCCAACCTCAGCCTATTCAAAGGGAAGCTCGCACCAGCCGGTGCTTATACTTCCTTATCGCTGGATGTCGACAAATGGCGGACCATTACGTTGTATATCTTGAACAACCTAACAGAAGTGCGGCCGTACATCGAGTAAGTTCTCGGTACATTGTTTCGCAACCTCTAATTCCTTTGAACTGCTCTTATTCCCGGATATTTGATACAGTCGATACGTCGCCAAATTCTCGTATGGAGCGGTGATCCAAAAGGATTCCGTCGAAGAGTATGAGCTTCTGGCAATGCATGGAGGCAGCTATCCCGGTTTCATCTCTTGGTTCAAACAAACGGTAATTTCCATTAGACCATTTCATTTCTTCGTCTAATTTCCGGCTAATGCAACAATCCTTTCGTATTAAACTTGTAGGCTAGTTCAGAGTCTATGGACGCCGAATTGAGACAAGTCGCTAATGGTTTTGACTATAAGGTCCGTTCATTTGACAAATACGACATCAACGGGTATCGCTTTCGTACCTATGGCAAAGAGCTATCTATGGCCGACCGAAAGTCTACAAATTGTTGTGTCTCTGCTATCGGCGAAGGAGGTACCGAGTATTATGGAAGAGTTGAAGCAATTTATGAACTTCTATTCTATGGTGCAAACCCACCGAAAGTCGTAGTCTTCAAAAGTTATTGGTTCCAGCTGAAGGAGACTAGAAGGACTCATGAACATCTAGGGCTAGTCGAAATCAAACAAAGCACCCATTTGGATGTTCCCGATGTCTATATTACGGCTCAACAGGCAACCCAAGTTTTCTATCTACCGTGGGCCTGCCAAAGTGATCCAAATCTCAAAGGTTGGGATGTCGTTTATGAAGTGCCGCCACATGTTAGACCACCTCCCCCCAATGAAGAGGATTATGAACCTCACATTAACCCAGACACATATGAAGGAGAATTCTTCCAAGAAACACGTCTTTCCAAAAAACGTTTCAAGAACCGCTCTACTTCACCTCAGAACATTGAAATAGACAGCGACAGTGAATCCGAGCCTGAACCGGAACAAGAAGAGCCGGAACAAGAAGAGGTTACTGCTGCGGATGACCTGTCAATGCTTGACCGATTACGTACAGGAGGCCTTCCACATGTTGATGCATTTATTGATGATGATGATGAGCACGTCATTACTGATAGTGATGATGATGATGCATTTATTGACCCCGAAGCATATATAGACGATGATGATGCATTTATTAATGATGACGATGAAGATTAATATTATAGTTCATGTCAGGTATTCAATTATTATTATGTACATATATATTATTAATTGGTTCATGTTAGGTATTCAATTTTTTATTATGTTCATGATGATGATACACTTAAATTATATTCATGTCAGGTATTCATTTTTTTAATGTTGTACTAACTTCGTTTACTCTTTGTCATTGCAGGTGTTGACAGATGGTGGGCGCGGGTCGAGAGCGCTCCGAGGCTCCTTCCTCGGCGCGTGGTGGGAGGGGTACTTCCATCCCACCCCACCACCTCCGGAGAGCGCTGGATCTCAGTATGCAGACACCGGCGGGCGATTCTTCTTCGACCAGGAGAGGTCGGGGGGGGGGGGAAGAAGGTTGGTAGAGGTGGACGTGGCGGCGGGAGAGGTAGGAAGGCTGCTACTACGCCTTCCTCCCCACCACCCCCAGCTGATTCACCCGACCACAGGAGTGCTCCGTCTGAGATGGAGCAGCCTGAGGTGCAGCCGTCTCGGACTCCGGTCCACGAGCCTCAGGCCGACGAGCCTACGACAGACGAGGCTACGACAGACGCGCCTACGGCCGACGAGCTTGGGGCCGACGAGCGTCGGGCCGCCGAGCCTTCGTCCCACGAGACTGGGGATCACGCTGAGTCGCAGCAGAACCCAGGTGCGGGCTCGTCGAGTGGCCGTGCTGAGGGTGGCTATAGTTCTGATAGCTATAGCGAGAGTGAGTGGGTTGAGGGGCGCAAAGTCTACCAGCGTGGTGGTACAAAGCTCCCGCCCACCCCGGCGACCCCCGACCAGAGGTGGTTGATTGCGCCGCAGGGGGAGAAGTAAGTGCATTTACTCTTTTTTAACCTTTTGTCTTCACGTTTCTTCGAATATCTAATGCGTTGGCCTTGTCATACTGCAGGTCTTGGACACACGGGCCTGGTTGCCGCAAGCCCAACAGTGTCCTTGGCGTGATTTGTCGCCAGAGCTTCCCGGGGTGGGTCACGTTGCCCGGTGAGGGCCGGGTTCCAGAGCTAGGAATGACCTGGGAGCACTACTTGGCTGCCCCGGCCCCGCCGGGGCATAGGATCGGCGATGTCGAGTGCCACACGGTCGCCGACATTGTGATCCAGACGTTTTGGGTAATTTCTCCTTTGCCGTCTACGTTGTGTTTTCTTCTTTGATTGGCAACCCTAGTGATTGTACTAATCCGTGTTTTCTTGTTTGATTGCAGACCTTCTACAGGTGTGCTGAGGGACAGGAGGAGGCCGCGGCTCGGGTTATCGGCAACGAGTGCAGGCGCCTAGTTCAAAACTTTCGGCACGAGGCTCGGACGCAGGCTATTCGAGACTACTACGCCTCGACTGGTATTCGGAGGAAAAAAGAGAAGTGCCGCCTCAACTATCTGAGTAAGGAGAAGTACATGAAGGTAATTACCTATTCTTAAGGCCTTGTACTTAGTTCCTTGATTTGATTCGTATGCGTAGCGCTCAAATTTCTCTTGCTTAACTTAGGTGCCCCCGAGATGGTGTGCGGATAGGATGGACTGTTGGGAGGCGTTGGTGGATGAGTGGTGCACTCCCCAATGGCGCAACGTCCACGACGGTGCAAAGGAGAAGCGTGCCCAAATGAAAGGTGTCCCACACCATCTAGGCAGCGTCAACCTACGTGGGTTCGGGGAAAACTGGGTATGTGGTTTGCTTCATGATTCATGCAAGTTCATTCTTCATGCTAGCTTGAGCCCTTAACTAATACTCTGTTCCTCTCTTTTAGGCGCGGCACAACAAGGCTCCAGTGCCAGAGCTGTTCGACCTCTATGCCATGTCCAATACTGCCTCGTACAAGAAGGCCAAGGCATTCTCTGAGTCTGACCTCGATGATCCAGAGAAATTCAGCAACCGCGCCTCCCACAACAAGCTTGTGAGGTACAGAGACGAGGGGAAGGCGAGGAAAGGGCCGGAGTTTAACCCGAGCCAGCAACCTCTTGATCCAGAGCTGGTGATGATATCTGGTGGCGGGAGGCACCATGGCTTGTTAGCCATTGGGGATGGACTGATACGTTGTACTAGCACTCTCCCGCAGATCAAGAAGCGCCAGACCAGCTCCGATCCTGAGATAAGGCCTCGTGCACGGCCAATGGAGCTTGAATTCCAGGTTAGTTATACGGACTCAGATACCTTTCCTCCATTACATTGTGTGTGCGGCCGTCGATGATTACAATGCTAACGAGTGGTGTTGCAGGCTGCTATTGAGGCAGAGAGAGCGAAGACCCAGGCTGCTCTTGAGGAAGCAGAAGCGAGGACCCAGGCGCTTCTAGAGGAAGAGAGACGGCAGGCGGCGGCGAGGGAGAGGGAGGCGGAGGAGAGGACGGCTAAGCTATTGGAGGAGGAGAGGAACCGGAACGAGGCTAGTCAACGGGCCCTATACGAGCTCTTCGTGGTAAGTTCTTCTGCATATTAGCCAAATCATGCACGTAATGTTCCTTCCTTTCATTACTAACTAATATGACTGACTCGAGATAACCAAATGTGCAGAGCATGTGCGAAAAGAATGGCACGACCCCTCCGCCGATGCCAGTCATTGCTCCGGCGGGCACGGTGAGTTTCATTTGAATGGTCATTAGTTACTAGTCTTCACATTTGAGTTGCATCATGCTAACGATACACTGCAAATGATCTTTGGTGCAGCATAACTCCCGACAAGCATCGACCGATGCTTCTCCGTCTGCCACTGGCGCGACCGGTCCTTCACCTACATCTAAGTGATGACGGTAAGTTTTCCCAAGTGTTTAGCTTAACAAAATGACTCAATATGCTTAGCTAGCTAAAAAATGACATAACAACATTAATTAGCTCCAAAATGACCTATTTAACCTAGGATAACTATAAAATGACGTATACTTAGCATTTATTTCTCCAAAAATGGATTTATATGCTTAGCTAGCTCAAAAATGACATAATAACCTTAATTAGCTCTCAAATGACCCATTTAACCTAGGATAGCTCTAAAATGACCTATACTTAGCATTTATTCCTCCAAAATGACTTAATATGCTTAGCTAGCTCAAAAAGAACATAACAACCTTAATTAGCTCCAAAATGACCTATTTAGCTCCAAAATGACTTAATATGCTCCAAAATGACCTATTTAGCTCCAAAATGACTTAATATGACCTATTTAGCTCCTTCTTCTTCTTCTCCTTCTCCTTCTCCTTCTCCTTCTCCTCCTCCTCCTCCTCCTCCTCCTCCTCCTCCTCCTCCTTCTCCTCCTCCTCCTCCTTCTCCTTCTCCTCCTTCTTCTCCTTCTTCTCCTGCTTCTCTTGCTCCTCCTGCTCCTCCTTCTCCTCCTTCTCCTCCTTCTCCTTCTTCTTCTTCTTCTTCTTCTTCTTCTTCTTCTTCTTCTTCTTCTTCTTCTTCTTCTTCTTCTTCTTCTTCTTCTTCTTCTTGTTCTTCTTCTTCTTCTTCTTCTCCTTCTTCTCCTCTATTCCTTCTTCTTCTTCTTCTTCTTCTTCTTCTTCTTCTTCTTCTCCTTCTTCTTCTCCTCCTTCTCCTTCTCCTTCTTCTCCTCTTCTCCTTCTTCTTCTTCTTCTTCTTCTTCTTCTCCTTCTTCTTCTTCTTCTTCTTCTTCTTCTTCTTCTTCTCCTTCTTCTTCTTCTTCTTCTTCTTCTTCTTCTCCTCTATTCCTTCTTCTTCTTCTTCTTCTTCTTCTTCTTCTTCTTCTTATTTCTTCTTCTTTTTCTTCTTCTTCTTCTTCTTCTTCTTCTTCTTCTTCTTCTTCTTCTCCTTCTTCTTCTTCCTCTTCTTCTTCTCCTTCTTCTCCTTCTCCTTCTCCTTCTTCTCCTTCTCCTTCTTCTTCTTCTCCTTCCTCTTCTTCTTCTTCTTCTTCTTCTTCTTCTTCTTCTTCTTCTTCTTCTTCTTTTTCTTCTTTTTCTTCTTCTTCTTCTAGTCTTCTTCTTCTTCTTCTTCTTCTTCTTCTTCTTCTTCTTCTTCTTCTTTTTCTTCCTCTTCTTCTAGTCTTCTTCTTCTTCTTCTAATTTATTACTCCCATTTTTGCAGGTTTGATTCACTTCATGGAAGGGCAGAATGCTACTGTTTACATATTAGATGTTTGTGAAACTATGTATATATGAATTGGATGTATGATGTTTGATGACGATGGTGAAACTATGTTTGATGTTTGAAACTACGTTTGATGTATGATGTTTGATGTTTGAAACTATGTGATTCTGAATATATATATACATGTGTTTGAATTTCTGTGAAAATGAATTGATATAACAAAAAACAGAAAAAACAGGGGCTATATAGCCACTTTGCCGTCTGCTAGCAGACGGCAAAGCTCTTTGCCGTCTGCTGGCAGACGGCAAAGGGGCCACGTGGCAGCAGCCTGTGCAACCTGGGCTGGCCTATGTGGCCTCTTTGCCGTCTGCTGGCAGACGGCAAAGAAGGAAAGTTGTTTGCCATCTGCCAGCAGACGGCAAAGAGCCTGCCTGGGCCCAGCTGAAGCCTGACGTCAGCTGACGTCATCTACAGCTCTTTGCCGTCTGCTGGCAGACGGCAAAGAGCGCCGTTAGCCACCTAACGGGGATGGAACCTTTTCTGTGCCGTCCACGCTCTTTGCCGTCTGCTGGCAGACGGCAAAGATGGAAAGTTCTTTGCCGTCTGCCAGCAGACGGCAAAGCGGCCTTTGCCGGCAGCCGTTCAGCCGGAGTGTTTGCCGTCTGCTGGCTGACGGCAAAGCCTTTGCCGTCCGCCAAGTATGCCTTTGCCGTCTGCTATAGCAGACGGCAAAGTGCCTGATTCCAGTAGTGTATAAGGTATTTCCTAGTAGTGCAGCATGCATCTAGATTATTAAGTTCATAAAGAACGGAGTAACGCCTTAAGCAAGATGACATGATGTAGACAAAGTAAACTCACGCATGAATAAACTCCATCTTTTTACCCTTAATAGCAACGATACATATGTGTCATGTCCCTTTCTGTCACTGGGATTGAGCACCGCAAGATCGAACCCATTACAAAGCACCTTTCCCATTGCAAGATAAATCAATCTAGTTGGCCAAACCAAATCAATAGATCGGAGAGAAATATGAAGCTATAACCATCATGCATAAAAGAGTTTAGAGAAAACTCAAATAATATTCATGGATAATCAGATCATAAACTCACAATTCATCGGATCCCAACAAACACACCGCAAAAAGTGATTACATCGGATAGAACTCCAAGAACCTCGAGGAGAACATTGTATTGAAGATCAAAAAGAGAGAAGAAGCCATCTAGCTACTAACTATGGAACCGAAGGTCTGTGGTAAACTACTCACGCATCATCGGAAGGGCAGCAAGGTTGATGGAGAGCCCCTTCGTGATCGAATCCCCCTCCGGCAGAGTGCCGGAAAAGGCCTCCAGATGGGATCTCTCGAGAACAGGAACTTGCGGCGGTGAAAAAAGTATTTCGTGGACTCCTCTGTTGGTTTCCCGATTTTAGAGTATTTATAGAGGTGGAATTAGGTCAAATGGAGCAGAGGTGGGCCCACGAGGCACCAGGGCGCGCCACCCCCCCGGGGCGCGCCCTGGTGGCTCGTGGCCACCTCCTCTGTCTTCTGGCCCTCTCCCAAAGCTTCTAGTGTCTCTTATGTCCATAAAAAAATCTCCAAAAAGTTTCGTGGCATTTAGACTTCGTTTGGTACTGATATTCTGGAAAATCAAAAACAAGCAAAAAAAACAGCAACTGGCACTAGGCACTAAGTTAGTAGGTTAGTCCCAAAAAATGATATATAATTGCTTGTAAGTGTATATAAAACATCCAAGATTGATACTATAATAGCATGAAACAATCAAAAATTATAGATACATTGGAGACGTATCAATCATCCCCAAGCTTAATTCCTGCTCGTCTTCGAGTAGGTAAATGATAAAAATAGAATTTTTTATGTGGAATGCTACCTATCTTATTCATCATATACTCTTTTCTTTGTAGCATGGACATTTGGACTTGAATGATTCAAAGCAATAGTCTATAGTTTGACATGAAGACATAAATACTCAAGCATACTAACAAGCAACCATGCCGTTCAAAATAGCAACGCTAAAAAAAGTTATCCCTAGCCCATTATGCTCAATCATTGATCCATTCATGAAACACACTCAATATTAGCTACACACAACGCACAAGTATGACAATAGTGCTCACTTGTTGGTGCTTTGTAAGAGAAGATGGAGACTCAAAATAAAAATAAAAATAAAAATTACATAAAAATAAATAGATAGGCCCTTCGCAGAGGGAAACAGAGATTTGCAAAGGTGCCAGAGCTCAAGGCTAAAATTAGAGAGATACAATTATTTTGAGAGGCATGCTTTTCCTGTCAACGAAAACGACAGAGAATTCCTAATATATTCCATGCTAGACACATTATAGGCGCTTCCCAAACGAAAAATAAAGTTTATTTCCTTTCCACAATTTTTTCACAATCCATGGCTAGCCGTATCCACGGGTGCCCTCCATACCAACACTTTTCAAGGAATTTATTATTATCATCATATTAAAAAAAATCATTTCGGGATTGGGCATCTCTATTTCGAGACTTTGCAGGAGTAAGAGTTCATTGTGTAGATACTAATAAATACTCACTGCAAGGAATATATATTATGTATGGATACATATTTTGAGCCATATTGAAAAATCATTTCGCTCATAGTTCTCATGTGAAGTCCAGCATTTCAAGATGGCAAATCTTACAGATCCGTTCCTGAACTACGACCTATCTTCCTCTGTTTAAATATCAGGCAGATGCCATGAAGTCAATTGAATTTATACAAACAGGAGAGTAGTCACTGTCCATCACAGCTTCTAACTATTGTTGGTGCCAAGCCAACAGGAGCTTCCGTTGGCCGTTGATCCCCCTGCTTCTGAGTTTAGATCAACAAAGTCTTTGGCAGCTAGCTAGCACAGCTCCTTCTTTGTACTACGTACAACTCAAGATTTTGATAGAAAGAATTAAGTATAATTAATTAGTTACCCAAATGGATCATCGATCGACTATGCTAATTCAGCCGACCGTCGCGCTTGCACCATACTAGGATCCTCAATCACAGTTAATTAGTACTCCCTCCGTTTTTATAATTTTAAATATAAGACTGTTTAGAGTTTTCAATGGGGACTGCATACGGACGTATATAGACATATTTTAGAGCGTAGATTCACTCATTTTGCTTCGTATGTAGTCCGTATTGAAATCTCTAAAAAGGCTTAGGCATCTCGAGCGGACCCCTTAAAATTACAAACTGTAAAACTGTGATAAGGGTCGAAAAAGGGCATTTTAAGGGTCCATTTTAGCAACGGCCGAACAGATACTGTAAAAACAAACTGTAAAACTGGGATAAGAACTCCTTCCTCCAGCCCAGCCGGCGCCGCCCCTTCCCCCAGCCGGCCGCGCCAGCCACGCTGGTCGCGCATAGCCCCATCGGCCACGCCCCGTCGCCCGTCGGCCGCGCCCCGTCGCCCGTCGGCAGCGCCCCGTCGGCCGCCGGCCGCGCCTCGTCCCTGCCGGCCACGCCCTGTCGCCCGCAGGCTGCGCCCTGCTCCGTTGCCAGCCGCGCCGGGAGGCTTCCGGCGGCCAGGCTGAGGTCACGGGAGGCCAAGGCAAGGTCGAGCTCGTCCAATTCGAACCGGTGGCGATCGATTCCGGCGTCCAGCGGCCTTTCCAGGTGTGCGGTGACGAATTCCAGCGAGTTTCGGGCGGATTCCGGCAAATTCCGCGGCGTCGTGTTTGCTCCGACGAGGTTTGACCGGTATACGGGGCACCCTTGGTTCGGCCTTCCAACCTTCCAACATAAGGGTCTTGGGTGTGAATTTTTGGTGCCCTTTAAAAAATTTACGGGTTGGACCACTTTTACGGTTTCTGTTCTGGACACTTTTTTCGACCAAAACCTTAAAACGCAAAAATTATAAGGGTTTGACCACTTTTAAGGGGTCTGCTAGAGATGCTCTTATATTTTAGGTCACGGCCGCATGGCCGGGGCTCGGCGGCGGCGGCCAGGCTGGGCCAACGGGAGAGAGCGGCGAGCAGATGATAGAGTGGCTTCTATGTTCCCAGCGGCGTGGAGCGGATGGAGTCTGCGAGGGGGAGAGAACGCATCGCAGTTCCACCGAATCAGCTCCGCTTTCCGCGCCGGCCACTCCCAGCCCGCCACCTCTGCCTCGCCATGCAATTCCGATAGAGCCACCCCGCAACTCACACCGCATGTCCACCCGAGCCAAAACTGGTTATTGCATCCCAAAACGTTTATTCTTAGCCAACTCCACCACTCTCTCCTATCCCTGCCACATATAAATCTGCACTCAAAGACCCAAATTGGCATCAAGCTATGCATGATGAATATTTTGCTTTAATGAAAAACTCTACTTGGTCTTTGGTGCCTAAGCCTGCAGGTGTGAACATTCTCACGGGCAAATGGATATTTCGTCACAAGTTTAATGCGGATGGCTCTCGCTCGTTACAAGGCACGATGGGTTGTACGCGGATTTACCCAGCAAGAAGGTGTGAATTATGATGAGACATTCAGTCCAGTGGTCAAGCCAGCAACCATTCGTGTTGTACTCGGTCTTGCAACATCTCAGTCCTGGCCAATACATCAATTGGATGTCAAGAATGCATTCCTCCATGGTGATCTCAAAGAAACAGTGTATTTTACTCAGCCTGCCGGGTTTGTGGACTCCTCTGGTCCGGATCATGTGTGTTTGCTCCAAAAATCTCTATACGGGTTGAAACAAGCTCCACGTCAATGGTTCCTTCGGTTCCAACAATTCTTGCTCTCCCTCGGGTTTTGTGCATCTCGGAGTGATTCTTCCCTCTTCATCCTGCATCGTGGTAAGTCCATTGCCTATCTCCTCGTGTATGTGGATGATATCATCCTCACCGCCAATTCTACCCATACACTCAACACCATCATTGCACCCCTCAAGTCCGAGTTCTCCATGTCTGATTTGGGTGACCTCCACCACTTTCTAGGCATTAATGTCACACCCAACAACTCGTGCTTGTTCTTATGCCAACAACAATACACTCTTGATATTCTTGATCGCGCCAAAATGCTCAATTGCAAACCCGTATCCACCCCCATTGACACTAGTTCCAAACTGTCATCCAACGACGGCCACCTCCTTTCCAACCCCACTCATTACCGCAGACTAGCAAGAGCATTGCAATACCTTACACTCACCCGGCCAGACATCTCTTATGCAGTGCAGCAAGTGTGTTTGTTCATGCATGAGCAGCGGGATAGTCATATGCAACTGATCAAACGCATTCTTCGGTACTTGCAAGGTACATTTCATTATGGGCTTCAATTCAATAAGTCCATTCAATTAGAAGATACTTTTCTAATTGAATGGAGTCAAATGATAATACGGTGAAAAGAATGTGAGGTCAAGATCGATGAACCATATTAGAAAAGTATTATCTTTTTTTGTATGGAGTCAAATGAAGATACTTTTTATACCAAAGTTGTAGCTCTCAATGATATCTACAACTTCAGCAGCATATTTTTATACCAAAGTTGTAGTTTTAATTTTTTTACATTTGAGGTCGCTAAGATGCTCGAGAAACTAATATAAAGCTTCAGCAACATATTAATTATAGCTGTTATGTATATAGACATACGTTATATCTAGATGCATAGCAAAATGGAGGAACTAAATATAAATAATTATACTTGTTCATCAAAAGATAAGAAGATAAACAACGAGCAGTCTTAGGCCAGTCTCGGTGGAGAGTTTCATCACACAGTTACCAAGACAACCACATCAGCTTTGTGTAAGTAACTGTGCCACTGAGCTTCATCTAGATGAAATTCTCTCTATCTCTCTCTTCATAAATAGCCTGCCAAGTCAGCTAATTCGCTGATGTGTCACTGCATTAAATGAGAATGATACTCTTTTGAAACCCCCATTGAGACTGGCCTTAGGACTCCGTTTTGTAGGAGGACATGCGCTTTGTTTGAGAACAGTTGCCTTTTCATCAAGTTTCTCTCTCTCTCTCTCTCTCTCTTTCTCTCTCTCTTTGACCTCTCAGGATCGATTGCTTGTAATTATTACCTCCTTTATTAACAAAAATGGTGCACAACATGTGCCCCTTGGTTCAAAAAGAAAACGATGAGCAGGCATCTTGGAAGGTCATCTGATCTCCAATCACTTGGGATAATGTGCTGGATCAGACCAGTCTCGACGATGTCAGTGGATCCGGAAGCTACGGCAAGTCTATTGGGCATGCATGGGGAAGAATCTCACATGATTAGCACGCTGTGAGATCGAGGTCATGCGATATGATTTGTCAGTGTTGACCGTTGATTGATGCTGTACTTCTGTTGCAGCAATAGAAAAAAAGGGTCAGCTCATCGAGCCTGGCGTACTAGCATATTCCATCTCACGAATCATGAGCAGATTAGAAACAATTATCTAAGCAGCATATTCAGAATAGAGTTTAAACTCCCCGCAAAAAAAAAAGAATAGAGTTTAAACCATTAGCTAAGCACTAATTACCGATGAACCAGCTGGCGTACTATATTCCATCTCACGCATCATGAGCAGATCTATACTACTATTAAAAGAGCAAACATGAATTCCCCTAAAACCACACAGGAAACTGTACACGGGATAACCAGGACCCTCCAAACGAATCAACTTAAACACATCCGACAGTCCGTATTACCCCAACAGTCTTCCACCCAGATCAACGGCTTAGATGGATTGTTCTGCCGGCAGACGCCGTGGTCTAATCGTCCCGGCGCTCCGCGTGACTGCGTCCCCGATCCCCGCGGCCATCTGCGTTTGGCCGCCACGCACTCCTCCGCGCCGTGTGCCGCCAGCGACCCTCCGCCCGGTTGCCGCCCCGCGGCCCTCCGCGTCCGGCCGCCATGCGCTCCTCCGCGCGGGGCGCCGCGAGCGACTCTCTGCCCGGCTGCCGCCCCGCGGCCCTCCACGTCCGACCGCCACACGCTCCTCCGCGTCGGGCGCCGCGAGTGACTCTCGGCCCGGCTGCCGCCCCGCGGCCCTCCGCGTCCGGCCGCCACGCGCTCCTCCGCACCGGGCGCCGCCAGCGACCCCTCCACTCCACGCCTTCCCACACAAGCTGCCGCCGGCCCTTCACGCCGCAACTGGTAGGCTCACGTCGCTCTACCGGACGGCGGCTATTTATGTTCAGATCACATGTTTTTTCTTAGATCCGCTTCATTCGGTTGTACAGGTTGATGTGGTGACCGGTGAGATGTATGTCCATGCGCCATCCCACAGCCGTGTACTGATAACCGAGGTTAGCTGATCTACGTGCCAGCTTCATTTGGCAATTCTCTTGATCATAAGTAATTTGATTTTCTTCGGTCCCATTCAGCTAGGCCTTTAGAGATTAACTCAGTGCCATATGTATCGGCAACAACACAACAACCGTGCAGGTATGTTCCTTTGTAAAATCTAAGCAGTGTGCATGTATCAGCTGAGCCATCCTAATAATTTTCTTACCCCAAAATTGCAAGGCGCATTCTCTATACATAATTTTAACTTCGTTCTATTTTGTGTATCTCTTTTGTAGAATCATTGTAGTCAGAGAAGTCGATGAGCAGATTGCTTTCTCTGTTGAGATAGTTCCCGAGCCCTCCTTGTCCAAGATTAATAAGTAAATCATGTGCTGGCAGTGGTATGATATTCAGGTTTCGTACATATATATTTTCTATTTCGTGTATCTCTTTTGCAGAATCATTGTAGTCAGAGAGGTCGATGAGCAGATTGCTTTCTCTGTTTTCAGATAGTTCCCGAGCCCTCCTTGTCCAAGATAAACTGATAAATAAATCATGTGCTGGCAGTGGTATGATATTCAGGTTTGTACATGAGTTACTCTTAGCTTTCACACACCTACAAATTATCTTGATTTGTGTATGCTTTGATTATACAATAGTGTAGTTAACAGAATTGAGTCATATTGAGAGGTTAGTTGAATTCAATTATCTATATGTGTGACAGCTCACAGCCAGGCAAGTTAAATTCTGTTGTCGAATAGATATTCATCTGACTGATTTGTGAACTTTAGCATTTTGCCTTTAATTGTGTCATGTTTAATGGTTAGTTAGGCTGACTTGGTGAATGAGTTGATGACTGGGTTCATGTGATAAATAAGCACTGTTATTTGTGTGTGGAAACCACATTTTCTGATCTGCCCTTTCGAGGGAGCAAGCTTGTCCTAGAACAAACGGCCTATGTAACCTGATTGACAAATAGAAGCGTTCCTATTGGTTCTAGCACAATATTTTATTTTTCCCAAGTTTGATTTGCCTCCCACAACCTCAACAGACATTTTTCGTCCTCCAACACTCAGATATATCTTTTTTGAAATTGATCAGATCACCCATTTAAAGATTGTGCTATCACTTATTTAAATTCATGATTGCAGGAGTGTCTCGTGGCTTAATAGTTGTTCAGGAACGTGCAATTTTTAAGAGTGAAGTCAGGAGAATAACTTCTTCTGGGGTTGAGGTTTCAACAGATTGATTTCAACGGAGGGATGCTGGTGCAGTGGCCATATCTATGGTAAGACATATGGAGTAAAATTAAAAGTTGATACCTTTTTTGGTCTGCTGAAATTTTACCCATCTAAAGAAACTTGGTACCATATACTAAGATGAAAAATTGTATTCTTCAATTCGAGACATTTAATTACACAAGTACTATTTTCTCATATTATATATTTTTCATTAACTAATGTTCATACAGAACACAGTTAGTTTTGACATTAGATGCAACAACTTTGACATTGATAATTTGATCATGTTTTTATTAGGACAATAAACTTGTCTAGAATTCATTATGATTTGAAGGCTCTGGAAATAGATGTATCTGCTCCCTAAATTATTCTCGGTGTGGTTTCTGAATCATACATGCTGACATGCATTGGCAATCATTATTCAACGGAATGCCTTTTCACTGAAATAAGAACCACATGATGCTTACAATTTAATCTGATCATCTAGACAACTGAATGGGTTAATGTTATGCTTAGTATCTTTTGGCATATGTAAAGTGGGGAAGAAAACCAGTGTCTTTTGATAGGGACTTCTGGAGGTAACATTCCCTGATTGTATGCACTTCACTAATTTTCTTTTGGCTTCCTGCTATTGCGTTTTAAGTTGTCTGCTAATACTAATAAGGCTCTCTTGTACTCAATTTTAGATGCTATCTTGCGTACGACTGAGCAGTCTCGGCTATACTTCAACCCAGACATCAACGAAGCAAATAACTTGATTATAAGGTAAATTCATGATTAACAATTCCTAGCTTTTGATCTTGACTAATACAAAGGGTGCAATGTGTAGGTTCAGAGAGCTCCGACGCTTTATCCGACCAAAGAAGTCTTTCAAGCTATATTTTCTTTCAAGATTTTTAGCATCCCTGCCCATGGAACAATACTGGAGAGATAAAGTGCCACTGTTACATTTCTCAATATCCCAAGCTTTATTTTCATTGTTCTGATCATCGTTATATTTTGTTGGTGCACCATTATATTTTGTTTATTTTATTGATCTATTTTCTTTTTAGAATGAATAGTGATTGTTTTCGCATGATGATACGTGCGTTGCACGTGCACGCTTACTAGTTATAATTAAAATGATGAAGCCACCTTAGCTGGCGTACTATATTCCATCTCAAGCATTTATTTTTGCAAAAAAAAAAAGAAGCTAGATAAAAGCGGAAACAAAAATGGTGAAAACAATAAGGAATATGGCAAGGGATAGCAAGCCGGAGATCAGCAGGTTGTTGCAAGCAATTAGTGAAGGTTTCACATTTCACTTGGAAAGGCTTGAGGTACCAGTGGATGTTGGAGCAATAACTAGGAAAGCCAGCTGCCCACCGGCGGACCTACCGGCCGCCTCCGCCGAACAAGCAGGTCTATGGCCGCAAAATTAGAGACGTGTTTGTGCTTGACGGCGACGACATCAACATATCTCTACTCCTAATGTCTCAGTTGGTGGGATTGTCTCACCGATTTATTTTCGTCCCCCACTTTCGTCTGGTTTTTTTCGTCAGGTTTTTTTTCGTCTCCAGTCCTCCCTACGCACGCAACCAAAAAAACCCCACCCTCATCGACTCCCTCGTCCTAGGGTTACGCTCCGCCACAACCGTCGCCTCCTCACGAGAGCGAGCGGGGAGGATTACGCTCCGCCGCCGACGTCGCCTCCTCGCACCATCGCCGCCTTGCACCGACGCCCATGTCGCCGGCGTCTCGCACTGGCGCTCAGATCGCCGCCGGCTCGCACCGACGCCCAGGTCGCGCCGGTTCCTCCCCACCTGCCTCGATCCCACTGTCCTGACCTAGAGGACAGGCGGCGCCTATGTTGGAGACGTCGGCCCCGATGACGGTGAGGAGTACGGCGCACCTCCACGACGACACCTCGCTGCTGCCGCTCGGCGTAGACCGGCGCACGTCCCCCTCCTAAAGATGGGTAGGTTTCCGTGATCCCCCTTCCATCCCCTGAATTCCTCGCCCCCCCTCCCCTTGTCGTCTCGATGCCGAGGCCGACGCGGCTGACGATTGGCGCCGGGGCCTCGTGATCATGTGCGACGAGCACATCGTTCGGTGCTGCTATTTTCCATTCGCTGCTGGGTTGCTTCTACTCTCCACCAATATCTCAAGTGGCAGAGAGTAGGTTTGAGCTCAATTTCGATGCAGATATGGATTGGGATGTGATGCGTGTAGTTGCTAATTAAGTGATTTGGATCTTGCCCTCAATTAGAGTTCTCAATCTCAAAGAAGTGGGGTTTACGAATTTTATTATTTTTCAGCTTGAATGGACTGTAGCTTCGCTTAACTGAGTGACAGTTGTATTTGACTGCATAACTGGATTAATTCATTTCATGGAAGATGCCGGTTTTGACCTTGGTTGATCATGCTTTGTTCCGTGTTTGACCCGCAACATATTTTCTATGCATTCGCAGAAATGGTAACTGAATAATTACTTCGTACTGCAGAACATCTTGCTTAATACCTGTCCCCGACCCTTGTAGTAAGTTACTACAGGTTTATCTGCCCAATCACATGAATTGATTTTTTTCACCCAAAAAGGTTAGAAATCAACTGCTTTGCATGACCAAGTGGGTATCGCGTTTAATTAGCAAAATTTAATAGTTCATACACAATTAGGAAGTTGCATGTAGATTGCATTATTTTTTTAGAACAGGTTCTATTGTAAAGATAAGGTCAGAGGCACCAACACAATGCTCTGTTTAGTGAAGCTACAAAACCCACCATCATAACTGATAATTCCGTGTTTTATTGCCTGGTGAATATTTATTCTGTTTCAGTGCTGACTAATTGGCCCTTTGCTGATCGATATGGTTCCCTTTGAATGGCATGAAAGAGGAGGAATAAGGGTTGCTTCTCACTCCCTTTTGGTCTGTGCTGGCGTGGACGGAGGGTGACCCAGGCCTGTCCGACCAAAGGTGGCCGGCGAGCCTCTTGGTCTGTGCAGGTAAAATTTCTCACTCCCTTTTCTCTTTTCGTGACTTCTTCTTTTGGGGCCTGCCGAATTGGTTTGCTTGGTGCAATTGAGAAAATAAGATGACCTGGTGAGGTGAGAAAAAGACATACAATGGGGGCATGCCGAATTGGTGGAGTTGAAGCATGTGTCCTGCTTACACCATCTTAGGAACATGGCAGAGGAAGGTGTTTATTAATTGGTAGGCAAATTAAGCGTTTCATGGGAATCCTCGGTTAATCTAACATGAAGGATGGAGCGTTTCCATGGTTGTGAATTTTTCTCATAGCAAGTTGAACGAAGAGCATTTACCAAGTTCATATGTCCTTGATCCGTCTAACATAAAGCTTCGTATAATGGATCATGTTTTCCCTGTCCAGTTACTTAACTTCTAATAACATTGGGCCTGTAAGGAAGTGCTTATCTAATAAATAAATATACTCGTGCTTGATTTGCATTGTTGATTGACAATATGGTCTGTACTGAACCATCAAAAATACCTGGCTTCCTGATCTCAGACCCAAAATATGCTCTCTGTTGCTATTGTTTTTCCCAATTAATTCTACAATTACTCCTTTTATTTAGTGATGTATTCCTCATATGCTTAACTATCTCTGATTTTTTTTTGACATTGAAGATCATTTATAGTAATTCATTTTCGTTCATCCTGAAATTCAACCAACGGACATCAAATATATTACATTAGATGATGGCGGCAAACTGTACTTGCAATGCTTCACATCTGCAACAATGGACTCCCCGAAATGCCAACACCTTTACATGGATATTCAGGATATTTTTTAAGGTTAGAATATGAAAGTAGAACAGCAAGTTCCATTACTTTGGGAAAAGTGTCCGGCCCTGAATGATGCATTGGAAGCTGAGAAAAGTGTAAGTAGGATGATAATCTGGTTAT
The DNA here is from genome assembly GCA_039707655.1 of Elymus sibiricus. Lineage (NCBI taxonomy): Eukaryota > Viridiplantae > Streptophyta > Magnoliopsida > Poales > Poaceae > Elymus > Elymus sibiricus. Next base: position 395,943,978 of record CM077674.1, read on the forward strand.
TTTATGCGGACAATGCTTTGCATACTCCCAACTTGTCTGTTCTTATTTTCTTTCATCTCAGGGACATTACTTTCCTGAAACCAAAGGTCTATGTCTTTCTGAAGAGCAAATTGTCAGAACAGTAAGTTTCTAAATCTTGCCATATTATTACATTTATTTGACTACATGCATGCGCAAATTTTACAGTCGACAATTGCATGTACTGAACAATTTAATGCATCCAGATCTTAAGAAGGCCAACAATTGGACCACGAAACAGAATCATAGGTATGATTACAGGTCCATACAAGCTGGCCCGACGGTGTGAAGTGACCGCCATCATAATACTGTATGGTCTACCAAGGTAGATTGTTCTAGAATTTATTCCCCCTTACTATCTAGAGTGTTGTTCTTAAGGACCTGCTTATTATAAAAATCATTATCTCTCATGAAGTTATTTTGTATGGATTCTCTCCAAATAGATTTCCTTATTTGTTTAGTTGTCATCCAGAGGGACCAAGCCGAGCATGCCATCAACAGCCTAGCTTAGGTTCATCTTCTTTGATTATTTGTGTTCTTAATCTTGGTTTCCACATGCGTGTGCTTGGTCCTTTCAGGTTAGATTCACATTTTTGCTAGAGAAACAAAACCTTTTATCAGCAAAATATATATGCATAGGAGACAGCAATTAAATGTTAGGGAAGCATCTTTAAGAAGATATCGTGTCTCCTTCATATAAACTTGTTCCCATGTTAATATATCAGATCTATACTTTCTCCTTAATTTGTACTTTCACATGGGTGAGCTGGATGGAGGGCAGTCTAAACTCCCCAATCAGATGGGGTTATCCACACTAAGCAGTACACAATTCTTTTTCATATGTCGTGTTTGATCGAGGTTATAACCTTGCAAACTTAACTTGAATATACTCCTCCGTCCCAAAATAAGTGTCGCTCATTTAGTACAACTTTGTACTAACTTTGTACTAAATCCGCGACACTTATTATGGGAAGGAGCGGGTATTACCTTAGTTCTAATATTATGTTATTTATCTTGTTATTTCGTGTTAATTATGTAACCATGCTGAACAAGAGAACTAGCCTGATGCTTTCTATATTGCAATTACTAACGGGTTTATGCATCCCTCTTGGATGTAACTGAATCTAAGTATCAAATGTCATATTTGATGCAAGATACATTTCTTTTATGTATGCAAGGGAATTTGGAGATGAAGAGCAAGTATATAGAGGAAATATGCTGCATACACGAGAAAATGGCACTTCGTCAAAGCTTGCTAAAGGATAGGCCTGTAAGTGCTCCCGTATCCATCTCTCCATATATAAGTATTATGTACTCACAGTAAGACACATAAGTATATATACTCATCGATTCACCAGTAGCTGGATGAACAAATTTATCTTGTTATTTGGTGTTAATTGTGTAACCATGCTGAAAAAGAGAACTAGCCTGATGCTTTCTATATTGTAATTACTAACGGGTTTATGCATCCCTCTTGGATGTAACTGAATCTAAGTATCAAATGTCATATCTGATGCAAGATACATTTCTTTTATACAGGAAGGACAAGGATCTTCTGGTCTTGGATATCATCAAATTTGCTTAGCTAGCTGATTTGCTTCTCTTGGCTTGTCGGTCACTACACACTACTAGCTGTTGACAGGAGCGCAACCAAGAATTTTAGAATCTTGCATTGATGATTGAGGAAGAGCCGCAGTGCAGCATGTTTAGCATTAATCTGGGCAATTACACTTCCACTTGCTGAAAACTAATGGCTTCCGATGATGCTTTGAAAATGTCGATTGACATAGCTTTATGAAGGACCGGACTGAAAAAACGTTGAGTTTTAACAATCAGAAGAGATGCATAAAAATAAATATTCTTTATATATTTGTTGCGCATGATAATACAAAATGTGTGTTTCTATATATATTTATTTTTGCAGAGTATGAGAGAGATGGAAATGGATTATGTCGACGTTTAAACAGAATTCATTGACAAGGGTGTTGAGGCGGATGTCGTTGGAAAAGGGTGAAAATTCACTCAGTTTTATATATACAACAGAAGGCCCGTGGCAACGCACGGGCGTTCTACTAGTCCCTATATAATTTCAGGGTGCCCTACTACAAGTGGCTCAACGGTTTTGCTGCCGATCCTCAGGCCAGAGCACGCGGATCGCCAGGCATGTTAATGTTCTATAGTATATCTCCTGTGGTTGCGTAGATCTGGGAGAAGAGGAACGCGTCGATGGAGAGGTCCTGCCATGAGTGCAGGAAACGCACAATGGGATACTTAATTGGCGTGTCAGCATACTTTGGACTGGTTCTATCTCTTGTGTCCAAAATCACGGTGGGACACGCACGATGCGAGCCGAAGGTTGGAGCAGCAACTACGCGGCGGGCGGGCATTGGCAAGTGGCTACAGAGCGGCGGTCGATGTGCGCATAAACTCTTCACGAGTGCAGCAGGAGGCTGCGTGGGCTCGCGAGACCAGGCTCAGTCAACAATAGCAGTGATATAGTGGTAGAGGCGCACACGGCGTAGCACCGTTGGGGCGGCCATACGTAGACAGCAAAAGGGACGCTTGAAGACGCGGATGCTATATACCAGGATATGGATTTACACATGAACCATTCCACTTTAACATTGATCTGTTTTATTCTGAAGAAAACAATCTCTGAAAATTACATCATTGAACATTGCAAAGGGAAAGCAAAAGAAAAATGTTACACGATCGATTTGATTTATGAAAAGCCACAAAACAGGCATAGACAAGGGGACACCCTTGTTAGCTAGCCATCTTATTGCTGGAACAGCGGAAAAGGTAGGAAATCAAACACTCTGATGATTAAAAGGAACATACAGGTAGCTGCAGGCTGCAGCAGGGTCGAATACTGAATGATTTAGATGGTGTAAACACCAATCGAAGTGACGAAAACGTTATCAGTGTTTGCGAAGAAGCCCACCACGGTCTCGTCCTCCGGCACGGTATAGCTGAAATGTGGAGCGCCGTCGTCACTTCCAAAAGGACCATACATTTTGTGGGTGGTGACGATCTCAAATTTTGACAGCCAGCCCTCGCCTCCTCTCTGAGCCCCATTGATCTTCTTCACAAACTCTGATGGGCCAAACTTTATCTGTAAAACAGCACAGAATTAGTGAAGAGGAAAAAAAGATATATCATCAAGTATTTATTAATTAGGTGGCAGAACAAAAGATATATAGCTACTAACTCCATACCTCCCAAAAAGATATAATTCTAAAATAATGTTAGGTCAAACTATCTTAATTTATATAAAAAGATATTACATTATATCATACTGCTAAATAAGCAAGTATACGTACTCTCTCTGTTCTTTTATTTCATAGGTCGCAGTGCTTTAAGTCAAACGTTACTAACCATCTAATCATTTTCAAAACATCCTTATAGTTTCGCAACATATATATGAATTATATACTATAAAAGTATTTTTCATAGTAAATCTAAAAAACAAATCTTATATATGTTATGAATCTATATAGTCAAAGATACAAATGTTTGACTTATAACAAAACTAATACGACATGTAAAAAACGTAGCGAGTACGATTTTGCAAGTAATATATATTTTCATTATACTATATATATACCTATATTTGGAGTCTTACTGTTTGATAATATTTTCCATAAATCAATGTCAAGTTTAGGTTAGTTTGACTTTAACCAAACATAGATTTGCATCGTCCTTTCATGATGAAGCCAGGCATAAACTAACATGATTTGCAAAACAACCGCACCCCACATGCATGGTAAAATATGAATTCTACTCACTTCCGTCTTGCGCAAAGGATCAGGATGTACTCGACCCCAAGTACCAGTGGTGTGGATTTTCCCGTCTTCGTCAACGTAGGAAAATTGAAACCCTTCAACTGCACCTACATGGTAGATTGTCACATTTTCTAGACGTTGGGATTTGCCTTCCATTTCCCAAAGCAGGGAGCCTCTATTTCCACCAACTGTTCCTCTCTTTGTAGGTGCAGGGACGACCTGAATATGAAGGACCATGCATCATGATTCATGATTGTTGGTTTAGCCCAACAAAATGAGAGAGTGAAGGAATAAAGGAGAGAGCCAAACAGAGTCATAGGGCAAAAACGAAGAGTCCTCCACCTCTCCTCCCTCAACCCCTTTTATAGGGGGAGTGGGGAGACCAGGTCCTCTTTATGTCTCACGGTAGGGTTTGTATTTACAAAAATACTACTAGGAGCTACAAATGGACCCTTGGTGGGGTTTGTATTTACAGGCTAAAAATGGCCCTCCAAATATTATTTTACAGGACCTACTAGGCTATGTAATTGAGACTGACATGATAGTAGGGGTCCCCAGCATATAATATATTCCAACAATGAGCTCGATTCGAAATAACAGAAAAGAAACGATAAGTATTTTACTGCATATATAATGCAAAGTGATCAGATAACGAGACCACTAGAATATATGATGCAAAGAGGACGACCTGAAATTAATTACACGCTTACCTCCTTCATGCGGCAGAAGAATTGCGAATTCACCGGTCCCACCTACAATGGCCCACTCATTATCTGCTTCATCCTCATCATTAGCTCCCATAACCTGAAGAGTGGACCCTTTGAACCTGCATGCACAATAAATATAATATAATCGATTTTGCTCCTATATAATAATTAGGCCTGTCTCATCAGCAGTGGTTTCATGCCCTAATAAAGACTCCCATGTATTATTGGCCTTACAGGTAAAATAAAAACCGTGGAACAAAGAGATAAGCTACATACCTTTCGACCACAAACACCAGGGTGAACCAATTGCTCCATTTGCCGGCAAATGTGTGCATGCCGTGCCCGTTGGCAACCAGTTTCGCCTTGGAGCCAGGGCCGTCATAGATCCCCCAGTTGTTCACAGCAGTTTTACCTAGCCCTGTCTCGGCATTGGGCTCTATCACGTCTGACTGATTCGCGTCCCAGCCCGTCATGATCTGGCGCAGATACAGCCTGTCGACGTTCACCTTGGCGTTCTCCACGATTCCACCGAAGCCACGAGTGACCTTGAAATTGGCGGAGACGACGCCTATGGGGAGGCTTCTGCTCGCCATGGTCTCCATGGTGGGGTCATCGGTGGGTGTGGCCATTGCTAGCTAGCTAGTGGTGGTGCTACTCGACTCAACTTGTCTACGGAAGCTGATGAAACACAGGTGGGTCTACTCCTATTTATAGCCCGGGCCGGAACTGCAAGCTAGCTCAACACAGGTACGTGTACTCCTATTGCTTAGATAGGTGGCCACTGGCCAACGAGGGAGAGGAGAGCAGCAGCCCCGTGGGTTCACACGTGCGCCTGCGCTGCCGGTGGGCGTCCTGCGCCAGGCAAGGGGCGGCGGTGTGCCAAGCGTTGCGGGCTCTGCTTGCAAGCCGAGTCCCATGGGTTCACACGTCCTTGCAAATTTCAATGTACTGGGACTGGGCCCCGTACGTGACGCTGAAGGGGCGGCAGATATGGACCCGGGTGATAACCTAGGCGTCCACCAACCAACGGGGCTGCTGCTCTCCTCGCGAGCGGATGGGCGGACGTGATCGGAGAGGCACCGCGCAACCCACGCCCCTCCGACCCGACGGAAGCAATGCGTGCTTTATTAGTAGGTATAGATATATCTCTAACATCCCCCTGCAGTCGTAGCGGTGGCGTTGCGAACAACAGGAGCGTCGCGGACGGTCAGACTGGAGAGAATAGCAACCGACGGGCTGACATCCTCCCGCAGTCACAGCGGGAGCCTCGTGAACGGTGTCGCGTCGCAGACGCGTGGACAGTAGAGGAAGCTGACGAGTTGCTCAAGTGAGGTGATAGCCCTTTATGCCGTTGTTGAGGTAGCCGAGAGCGTGGATGGTGTCGCTGTGGTCGAGGTAGCCGTGCGAAGAACGTTGTGGTCGATGTCGAGTCGGGGTGATCGGTGTCGAGGAAGTCATCGTGGAACCGCGGATGCAAGGAGGTGCCAAGTTAGTCATGGACGCAGTGGTGTCGAGGTAGTGGTGCGCCGGGAAGAAGACGGTGTTGACGAGGCGTTGCGCCTGGTTTGCCAAGCCCGGGGACACGTCGTGGACGAAGGCACACGTCGGTGTTGCCAGCACCGGGCATGCTTAGACGGACGAAGTGGATATTGACGATGCGCCGCTCCAGGCTTGCCAGGCCTGGGAACACGTCATGGACGAAGGCACACGTCAGTGTTGCCAGCACCGGGCATGCGTAGACGGGGACCTACACGAGCTGTACGCCATGTCGAGGGGGCTAGCAAAGAAGCACTCAACGACAGTTGCGGCGCCAGTCGACGTGGGGTAGAAGGTGCCGATGTCGACCGCGGTTGTCGGAGTAGATGAAGTGGTCCTGGACGAAGACGAAGGGGGTGGACGGGCGGCGCGGCGCGGGTGAGCGAGCGGTAGCGGCGCTGAGGAAGAAGAGCAGCGGCGGCGGCTTGAGGAGGCGGCGGCTTGGTTAGGAGCACGGTGGCGGTGCTCGAAGTAGGCGAGAAAGAATCCAACAGCGTGACGAAGACCGGCCTGGACGGTGGCGTTCCCGCGCCTAGGGAGACGGCGCAGCGCGTACCACGTAGAAGTCGACGCGCAGGGACGTCAGAGTGGACCACGCGCCGCGGCGCTACGGCCCGAAGGGGCGACGTAGCGGTAGCGTGCAGGTCGGGGCGACGGCGGGAAGACCTCAGGGCGGCGGCGTTGACCGCATGCGGTGGCGCTATGGCCTGAAGGGCCGACGCAGCGGCGGCGCGAGGGTCGGTGCAGCAGCAGAGACGACCTCGAGGCGGCGACGTGGACCGCGTGCCGCGGCGCTACAGCCCAGAGGGGCGACGCAACGGTGGCGTGCGGGGAGAACCATGGGGCAGCGGCAGTGCGGCCCGATGGGGCGACGCAGCGGCAGCCCGTTGCTCGATCAGTGGAGGGGCGCGCTGTATTCGGGGACGATCTTCACGGGACCTGCGGAGGCGCGCACAAGCGACTGATCAGGTCGGTCGCGCGGCGTGGATGGGGCGGATCTCGGGCGGACGGGTGATCAATCCGATCGCGCGTGAGGTCGGGGACGCCGCTCGGTGGAGGTGGGGTGTGGGCGGAATCTGAGCTGAAGCCGCCGACGACGGCCGGCCTGGGACGACGTGCGGACGGGCACGTCAGCACCGGCGCCCGAGTGGCCAACGCAGCGCCGACGCCCGAGTGGTTAAGCCCGAGCAGCCAACGTAGCACCGGCGCCCGAGTGGCCAGGCCCGAGCGGCCAACGCAGCGCCATGCGTGAGGCGGCCATACGTACATGGCGAAGACGATAGGTGATGCAGGAGTCACGTTCCGAGCAGGGCGGCGACGGCCAGTGCAGAGCGACAGGAGGGCAGACGCACGGACGACGGCTGTGATGGGCCACCGCGTTGCGCAAGGCCGCCGGGTCGGGGAAGAGGCCGGGCGGTCACGCCGTTGTCGGAGTAGAGGCGCGCGGGGTCGACAGCGGCGGCGGGCGACGCAACCGATCTTAGATCGGAAAAGCAAAAAAGAAAAACGCCGATCAAGACGACCGGCGGGAGAGAGAAAAACCCGGGTCAAAGGATCATGAAGGTAGTAACATATGTTAAGATAGCGTGTATGTTACTAGTGTAGGTTACTTTCCACTATGGCTAGTCAGTGCACAACGGTAGCAATGACTTTGCTCGGTCCTTGTGGTTCTGAAACTCGAGATCGTAATTCAGAGACCATCTTCTTGCATGCTTCCTCCGATGCACCGTCCAACTCAAGGATGTCGTTTCGAATGGTTCAAGAGGCAAATTCATCATCAATGTTTCCTGCAGATTGACACAGGCAGCTTCAACAATCCCGCGGCTCCTATCTTTGTTCTCCATTTGGTCCAAGGTTGTTTCTTCTATCATTAATCGGCTGGTAGTTTGCCCTTGGGAAGAAAACGCATCCTGCTTACATCGTGGACATGTCACCAGACCAATGAAATTAAAATAGAAACAGTATGCATCCTTTCTAATTGAGGCCAGTGAGGATCACATGATGGCCGCCAGAAATACCACATGGTCAAGTGGGCAGATATCTGCTTGCCCAAGGACCGCGGAGGTCTCGGGATTACGGCATCCCGTAGGATGAACGACGCCCTCATGCTACGTTGGGTCCGGCGGATCCTGCGTGGCGAAGGAGGCCTATGGCTCCAGCTCCTTCAGACAAAGTACCTAAGGGGCGAGCCGCTCCTCGCATGCTCCCGATCCGGAGGCTCTTAGTTCTGGCGTGCGATTCAAAAGATCAAGGAGGAAATTAGACTAGGCATTTCCTTCTCTATAGGTAATGGGGAGGGACCCAGTTCTGGCTAGACCCATGGGTTGGGGACGAGCCGCTAAGGATGGGGTTCCCGGTATTGTTCTCCATCTGTACAGATCCGTCTCTTCTAGTGTCCGCGGCTATGCGCTTGGGACATTGGGATGTCCGGTTCAGGCGCTCATTTGGCCCGGTGGAAACTGCTGAGTGGTACCGCCTTCTCGAGGCCCTGCCACAGGCGCTACCGGACCATTCGGACACCGTGGCCTGGCGGCTCGCACCGTCTAGGGAATTTTCGGTCAGCTCGGCATACCTGGCGCTATGTCGCGCGCCCATCATCCCCAGGCTCTCGCCTCTGTGGAAGGCCCCCTTGCCACTAAAGATCAAGATCTTTGTGTGGCAACTTCTCCGAGACCGTATTCCTTCGGGGACGGAGGTGCGTAAGCGGCATGGTCCAGGGGATGGACTGTGCCTCTTATGCGTAGTGCCGGAAACGGCGGCTCACATCGTTTTCACATGTACGGCGGCGAGAGCCCTTTGGACATTCATACGCGAGGCTCTTGGGCCTGACTGGGAGGCCCAGGACCTAGCGGAGTTCCTTCAGACCAGGGCCAACCAAACTGGGAGACGCCGCCGCTTATTTTGGTTGATCTTTGCGGCCATGTCGTGGACCCTTGGACGACTCGTAATAAGATGGTTATTGAGCGGATCTTCCCGAGACAGGCGTCTGACTCGTTCTTCAAATTCTTGGCCTTTATGCAGCACTGGCACCCGCTCTCTAGGCAGCGAGATCGGGATCGGCTTGACGGCATGCTGGACGCGCTTCTGGCGACGGCACGTCGACTATCTTCTTCGTAGGGCCGCCTCGCGGCCGCCACTAGGTGGCTTTTTTCCTATTTCTCTTTTACTTTCCTTGGGCATGAGTGTGCCGCTGCCCCGGCTAACCAGTGTGGTTGGATTTATGTGTGATGCTTGTACGGACCGTTGATTTATTTATAAAGCGGGGTGAAAGCCTATTTCGAGAGGATCACATGATGCCTAGCAGCTCACTAATTAAAGCTCTTGGTCAATCACGTGATGGCTCGTCCATCAAGTTTAGTAGATCTAATAATAGTTATACTCTTAGATCGAAGAAACTTCCAGCGCCTTGGATGCTTCCTCATTAGTGCCCAACGGTAGCATTGACTTTGCTTAGTCGTCGCGGATGGATCAGTCGATCTGGTGTATCCCGATTTGAGCTGTAACGGCACTGCTATTTATTTAATGTAGAGGATCTTTTTCTTGGATGCCTCTCCTCCAGTGCACCTCCAGCCCCACAACGGTAGTATTGACTTTTTGCAACACTCGAGCTCTTTGATCCCCACGTGAGCCATAACTACTCTGCTCTTAATTTCTTGGATGCATCTTCTCCAGTGCACTGTCCAAGGTCAACTACTCCGTTTCCAATAGTTCAAGAGGCAAACGAATCTGAATCCTGTATTGCACCCTATGTGTCAAGCCGTCGTTCATAGTTTACATCTAACCCACCAAAGTAATCACCGGATCTGAAAAGAGAAACCCTCGTGAAGACCTTTCGTTTCGGTGGCAAATACAAGCCACAACGAGGTCGTCACGCTGTCGTTCCCCTGCCAGATCTGAAGCTCCACTTCAAGAAACACGACGGAGATGCACCTGGACCGTCGAATGGCAAACCCATGCAATGTCCGCTAGATTAGATGACGCTTAGCTACCATGAGCCAGCGTCCAAGGAGCATGGCTCCCATCCCCGACTGGTGAGGTGGCTTCTGCCCTCCAGGACCTGGCCGCCATAACATGGGGCGCCAAACTCCCGTGCGGCAAAGGCGTCCCGGCGGCGGCGCACAAGGGCACCCCAGCCAGCGTCAAGGAGGGACCTGACGGAGCAGGGACCATCGGTGACGCGAGATCCACCCCCGGATGGCCGGATCCAGAGACCTTCCTGCAAGATTGCGTCCACATCATCGGAGGAAGCGAGTAGAGCGACTTTGAACCGCGTTATGGGGAGGAAGATCTCAGCGGCGAAAAAGGTCCCGCCGCCGGATGGTTGCCGGCAGCGGCAAGGAGTGAGGGGCTGAGGAGGCCTCGACTGCTAGGGTTCGTGGCCCTCGGTGTCGCCCAGGAGCGACACGGGAGGCAGGCCTCTCGCGTGAGTGTAGTTGATGGAATTGTCTCTTCTCACTGAACGAACATCGCCAAAACGAACACCAATGCCATGTATAGGACTAGAACCCTGGTGGACTTGGTCCACCACAAGGAACCTAAACATCTGAGCTGAGCTATGGTCAGTTCACATAAATCATCAAAGTTAGTTGCCTTTTGAATTTATCAAATTTCTGCAATAATAATTCACTAATAACAAAAACAAGATGCACATAAATCCAAGTAAGAACGACATATTGTGATTAAAAGCAAGGCACGGCAATCAACAAAAACTTCCTTGGGACAAAATGTCATCCTGCTTACATAATGCACCATGTCATGTAACCAGGCCGATAAAATTACAATCAAAGCAACATGCATCTTTTGATCCTTTCTGATTGAAGCCAGTCAGGATCACATGCTGCCAACCGCTTACCAAACTGAGCAGCACACTGATTAAATTAAAGCTCATCTTCAATGAAGTGTTGGCTCGGCCACCAAGTTTAGATCTGACAACAGTTATTATACACTTGGATTAAAGAAAGCTCCAGCCCCTTGGATGCTTCCCTATTGAGTTCACAACGGCAGATTTGACTTTGCTTTTCTTGCTCGCGTACACAAGATGATGATTGTGCTGCTGCTACTGTAGTTAGCAGTGACCCACACAATGAAACCAAGTCTGCTAGTAGCAATGATGCTGTTGGGAAGTTGAAATTCGATAGGGTGGCCATGTCCAACAAAATCAAGTCACTGATACAGAGCATACACAGCCTATGTGATCCTGTCTCTGACTTGCTGAACAAAATCACAAATAATAGCACAACTGGCACCCCCAAAAGGCCTCCCACAGGTTCAGTAGTTTCACAAGATAAATTGTATGGAAGAAGAGTCATCTTTGAGCAAACTGTAAGTGCGCTCGCTGATAGCACATATCTTGGTGAGACCCTTTCTGTTCTGCCTTTTGTTGGCCCTGGGGGTATAGGAAAGACAACCTTCACCCAACACTTGTATAATGATAAAAGGATCGAGGGACGCTTCCCGGTTAGGGTCTGGGTATGTGTCTCAACTGATTTTGATGTGCTAAACCTCACACGGCAGATCCTTGGATGCATACCTGCAACTGAAAAAGAAGAACCCAAATGCATAGTTGAAACAGCCAATTTAGACCAGCTTCAGAAATCCATTACTGAGAGACTGAAATCCAAAAGGTTTTTAATTGTATTGGATGACATTTGGAAATGCTATAGTGAAAGTGATTGGAATAACCTATTAGCTCCATTTAAAAGGGGGGGAACAAAGGGCAACATGGTTCTTATCACCACTAGATTTCCCTCTATAGCACATATGGTGAAAACAACTGATCCAGTAGAACTGCATGGTCTGGAGTCTAATGACTTCTTGGAATTCTTTGAAGCATGCATATTTGGTCATAGCAAATCTGGGCATTATGAAGATGACTTAACTGATGTTGTAAGAGATATTGCTAAGAAACTAAAGGGTTCACCACTAGCTGCCAATACAGTTGGTCGGTTATTGAGGAAAAACCTTTCTCGGGAATATTGGATTGGAGTTCTTGAAAATAGTGAGTGGAAAAATACACAAAATGATGATGATATTATGCCTTCTCTGAAAATTAGCTATGATTACCTTCCTTTCCTTCTAAAAAAATGTTTTTCATATTGTGCCCTATTCCCTGAAGATTATAGGTTTGATAATTTAAAGATTACTATCTTTTGGACCGCGATAGGTATCTTAGACTCTAGTTGCCAAAACAATAAAAATTATTTAGAAGAACTAGTGGACAATGGTTTTCTTGTGAAGGGAGCTGACAAATCTAATGATCAATGGTTTTCTTTTGCATTCGAGAATCTTCATTCTGCATAATAGCGTACAAAAGAATATAGTGAGGATAATTACAGGCAATGCGCGAGCTGAGCTAGAGACTTAAATTACAGAAAGAAATCACTTACAGACAACAGCAACTGACGATAGATTTGTCGAGTGCATCTTGATTGTATAACTGAAAAATTTCTGGAAACTCAATCATTATCTCGTTTTCATAGAAGTAATGCTCTTCCTTGAATTTCACAATGAGCATCTCTCGCCTGTTCTTTACTTCTTTCATGTACCACTCATGCAATCTTCGCATTTGTGTTGATAGATGCGGGACCTGCTCAGGTCTGACCAGAGGGTTCCCGGGGACATATTTCCATGCTAATTCAGCCATGGGGACTTCCTCGGTGCCTAGGAGTTGATCAACACTGATACCAAAGTCTTTAGCAGCGTCGGTTACCTTATCGGTAATCACCTTGAGCGGGGGGATCGATTGCATTGCCTGTTCTCCGAGCCGGGGAACTGTTTTCCCGCTTTTATTACTACTTGTATGTCTCGACTGCTGCATTTGTTCCTGATATGACTTCCTAATAGAGCGTTCATAGTCTGATGGCCTATTCTGCACATGTGTCGGGGCTCGCTCTAGAAGTTCCACAAAGTGATCTACGGTTTTCGCAGGTATTATCTCCTTTGGCGGCGAGGGCGGTTTCGGTGCAAAATGGGACTTCACTTCGGAAGCCACGACCGCTCTGGTTTCCTCATCAGTCATCTCGTAAGCTAACTTCTTTTTGGCAGCAGGCTCGTCGTTGGCTTTCTTCTTTGGTGCTCTCTTCCGCTTTTGGCCCTGCTGCTGGGACATAGGGGGTGGAGTCGGCTGACGCGGCGGAGATCGATATGGCGGACTCGCGCTGGGCTCCGTCTCGAGGTGGGGTGGAGTCGGCTGACGCGGCGGACTTAGAGGTGTATTGCTACTCGGAGGAGTCGGTGGCCTTGGCGCCGAGTTTGGAAACACGATGCATTCCTTTCTCCATACAATGACACCATGTATGACTTCTCCCAGTGTCTGCTCCCCTTCACCTCCAGGAATGTCAAGCTGTAGTGAGTCATATCCCGACAGAACTTCATCCACCCCGACACGAGCATAGCCAGCTGGAATCGGATTGCCATGGATGGTTGCTTCAGGTGCATTCGGTAAAGCAAAGCCGACCGCCACCTTCATGGATATATTCTTCATTTTCATGTGTAGCTCACAACTTGTCCTCTCTTTAATATCATCCATGGGGTAGCGAGCCAGCAATGCATCATCGGCCCGGACCCCCGTGGAACCCACGCTGCTTTTCCGCATAGATGGGACGGTACTATCCAATGCTGGATCTGCTTGCTCCTGCCACGGAGACGCCCTTTGCTGGCTAATTGTGTCGATCTGCTCCTGCTGCCGCATTAACATGCGTTCCAACTCCGCGTTCTTTGTTTCTACCTTCTGAAGCCGGTCTGCATCCTGCTTCTTTTTTCTCTGACGGCTTCTATAAGTGTCGTTCCCCTCCGAAAAACCCTGAACCCACGGAACAACGCCTTTGCCTCGTGTTCGTCCTCCGTGTTCAAGATTCCCGAGGGCGCGTGTAAGCTCGTCGTTCTCTCTCTCGGGCTGGAACAACCCCTTTCGAGCATCTTCTATTGCTTCAAGTAAAGCGTCCGAGGCTGTTTTAAGATCTGCCTTTTCAATAATCTGCCCTGTCGCTGGGTCCAGCTGTCCCCCATGCGCATAAAACCAATTCCTGGACCTCTGGCGCCAATCCGCTGTAGCTGGAATGACCCCTTCAGCAAGCATCTTGGCCTCAGCTGCTTCCCACTTAGGCACGGCTCTCTTGTAGCCACATGTCCCCAGAACATGGTGATACTCTTTTTTCTCAGCATTTATCTTGTTTTTTCTCGACCTTTCCAGAGCTTCATCCGATTCCTTGTACTCCACAAATGCGTCCCAGTGATCTTTTATCTTCTCTAGTGCTCCAGTGAATTCTGGAGTCTTCTTTTTTGCCTTGATGTAGTCGCTCCATAATCTTTTCTTCCAGCTCTGGAATTGTGTGGCCACCTTCTTAAGAGCAAACTGCTTGACTTTCAACCGTTGGCCATCTGTGAAACCCTCTGGTAGGTTGAAATGTGACATGAGCGTATCCCAAAGCAAATTTTTCGATCTTTCGTCGACATAACTAACTCCTCGATCTTCCTTTGGCTTATTCCATTCTCGAATGGTGATAGGGATGTTGTCCCTAACAATAACTCCGCATTGATGGATAAATTTACGGGCATTCTGTTCAGGAGCAATCGGTTCGCCATCTTTTGCGACTTCATCGATGTTGAACTTTATGCCATCGCCCAACTTTTTGGCCCGGCCTCGTACCCTTCTAGAAGATTTGCTCGATCCGGAGGGCTAAAAGAAGAAAGATTCGTTAATATATATATACAAATCAATTAATACATCCAATGATCACTAGAGGCCTAATATATATATACCTCGCCGGACATTGTTAATTGTCTAGCATTTTCTTTGCCATCATTGTTTGTTTGCCCTTCGTCTCTTGGTTCTTCCTCAAGTCCCTCACCGGAGTCGTTCATAAATTGTGAGCCGTCATCTGGTTCATTCTCTTGGTTTTGGGAGGAGCGTATCATGTCGAAGATGATATCCTCTTCATGGTCTCTGCCGCTATCGTCCATAGCTTAACTAATCCGGAAGAAAGATAAAACAATTAGAATGCATTCAATAAGCAAAAACTGAATCATAGTATCGAGAAGAACACTACCGGAGATGCAATCAATACACAGCAATGCAACAATATGATGATGTGGATTGTGCTAATGCAACTAGCAACAAGTGCAATGAAGTCCATTTGAACCAAGGGTTCAAACGCAAACTCCAATTTAAGCATTTTAAATGCCATTTAGATGTTTTCACTTATACAGCAAGTATAAGTTGGTTTTTCATGCATTAAATTTTTACAGATGGATTCCTTGAATTTTTCTGATAATTTTTCATATATAAATTATTTCATTCTGAGCTACGGTTAATTTTCTATGAATTTTTAAAGTTCAAACCTAACATGTGAATTTTCAAAGTGCATTTAGTTGTTTTGAGCTAAACAGCAAGGTTAAGTTACTTTGTCATGCATGAAACCAACACCAATGGATAGATTGGATTTCTCTAATCATTTTCATATATAAATCTGTTCCATCTAAGCTATGGTTGAATTACTATGAATTTTTGAAGTTTAAACCATTTTCTGGATTTTTCTGGTTATTTAGAAATAAACAAAATCCAGTAAATGATTTACTGCGTCAGCATGACATCATGCTGACGTCAGCAGGTCAACGGAGCGGCCCAGGTCAAACTGACCAGTGGGACCCGCGTGTCAGTCTCACAGTGACTAATACAATTTAATTAAACCTAAACTAAATAATTAACAGGGGGGCTGGCCCACATGTCATTGACTCGGGGAGGTCAAACCCCCGGTCAAATGGAGTCAAACCCACCGGAGTTAAGCCGCCGGCAGGGGCAGATGCGGCGGCGAGCTGCGGGTTTGGCCTACGGGCCACCATTCGAGGCGCGGCTGGGCTCGTTGGAGAGCTCTCGCCGGCGCGCATCGGATGGGGGTGGTGACCGGGCCAGTGGTGGCCGGAGACGACGGCCACGAGCTCGGCAGCGGCGGCCGGCGTTCGGGCATGCGCGGGAACGCGGCTGCGATGGCCTACGCGATGCGGGGCTGGCACCTACGGCATCTATAGCTTAACTAATCCAGAAGAAAGATAAAACAATTTAGTATTTCAAATAGAATGCATTCAATAAGCAAAAATTGAATCATAGTATCGAGAAGAACAATACCGGAGATGCAATCAATGCAATGCAACAATACCGGCGAAGGGGGCAAACATCCGGAGGGGTCTTCCCGGCAGTGCTAGGGGTGACCTATCGCAGTACTACACGATACCGGCGAAGGGGGAAAACATCCAGAGGGGGGGTTAGTTGTTTTAATTAGTTAGGTGGGGCCTGGGGTTAGTGGGGTTAGTAGCTGGTGTTTGTTACTAACCCAACTCGGGCCCACCTGTCGGTTACCCCACGACGGTGGCACGCCGGCGGTGAGGCGCCGGGGCCTAAAACGACTGCGGAGGCATGGGGCCTCATCGGAATTCGCGCGCAGGGCACGGGCCGACGCGTGCTTGGGTGCGTTCGGTCGTTAACGACTTTTTATAGAGAACCCACACTTGAAAAACATTTCTATTCATCCATTTAACATCCATCTATCTAACATTTCTATTCATCCATCATTCTAACATACAATAATATAACATCTATCCATCTACATCCATCTAACATTCATCTACACACAAAAATACATAAATCCATCTAACATTCATCTACACACAAAAATACATAAATTCATCTAACATCCATATGTCTGCACAAATCCATCTAAAATCCATCTATATACATCCATCTAGCAGTAGTGGCAGAGCAACCAGCAGCAGTAGCGGTGGCAGGTAGCAAGCAGCAGCAACGGCGGCGAGCAACCGGAGCAGAGCGGCGACAGCCGACAGCAGCCACCGGCGAACAGCAGTGGCAGCGGCCCCGCCACGGGAGCAGAGTAGCGTCGTGCGGGATGAGACCGGAGAGGGAGAGGAGGAGGGTATACCTAACGGGCTATGGACGACGGCGAGGACGGCGAGGGACCGGCCACGCGGCGAGGACGGTACCACCAGACGTGCGGGCAAAGGGCTCGGGCTGGGGACGGCGGAGTCGAGCGCGCGGACTAGGGCGAAGAGAGAGAAAAGGGAGGAGTGGTGTGACGCCCCCGACTTAATCGTGCACTAATCATACACGCAAATGCACACGATCAAGCCTAGGGACTCACTTGAAGATATCACAACACAACTCTACACAAAATAAAATAACACAAGCTTTATATTACAAGCCAGGGGCCTTGAGGGCTCGAATACATAAGCTTGCGCATACAAGCGTCAGCGAAAGCATCAGATATCTGAGTACAGATATAAAAGTAAAACAGATAGGCCTTTAACAAGGCGGGGCAAAATAAAAGCACTGATCGAAAAGGCGCAGGCCTCCTGCCTGGGAGCCTCCTAACTACTCCTGATCGTCGGCGGTCTCCACGTAGTAGTAAGCTCCTCCAGAGGGGTAGTAGTAGTCGTCGGCGGTGGCAGCTGACTCTGAGGCTCCAACATCTGGTCGCAATTATCGAGCATGGGAAAACGGGAAGCAAAGCAACCGTGAGTACTCATCCAAAGTACTCGCAAGACTTACATCAGATCTATGCTAATATGCATCGGTATCAAAGAAAGGCTGTATATGTGGACTGAACCGCAGAAATGCCGGAATAAGGGGGGAAAGCCTAGCCTATCGAAGACTAGCATCTTCAGGGTTTTGCAGCATTAGAAGAGTGTAGATTAGTATCATAATTAAAGTAGCAAGCATGTTGTAGCAAAGCCTAGAGATCCTTCCTCGACTCCCTGCGAGAAAGCGATCCCGAAGCTTCCAATTAATTATCACGTAACCAGTTCAAGTAGTAGATCGGGATACTTTACTGAGCGTCCTGTTACCGTGGACACGGCTATTCGAATAGATATATCTTCCCTGCAGGGGTGCACTACTGTTACCCAACACGCTCGATTAACTCTGGCCGGACACACTTTCCTGGGTCATTCCCGGCCTCGGCTGATCGACACACCGCAGCCCTACCTAGAGCTCAGCAGAGAGGTCCCCACCGGTCTACATCCTAAGTGCGCAGGGTTCTTGGGCCCATCCCCCTTTGCACTCCGGGTCGTTGCGCGCAGGGCGATCCAGGCACCACCTCTGGGGTGCCGACCCGGCCGTGCCGCAATGCTTGACTGGACGTCTGACAGAGCTTTCGGCTGATACATACGGTGCAGAGGGCCCCATTAAACCATTATCCCGCGTGGTGGTAGTGCGTATAGGCCAGTGGCCAACTCAGATCAAATACCCAAATCCGTTAAGTGCATTGGGAGCTCGCGGAAACGAGCAGAGATCCACGAGTCATGTGTCCCCCGTCGCCCCGTCTCGTGGACATACGGCAAGGGCTCAGAATGCCCGGTCGTGCCACGTAATCATCTCGCGGGTACCCTCATGGTCAACCCGTCTACACATCTCTCGCGGGTACCCCTCGGGGCCTACCCGACTTTATCAAGTATCCGTAACAAGGCCAAGGTGTTGGGGAACGTTGCATGGGAAACAAAAATTTTCCTACGCACACACAAGATCTATCCATGGTGATGAGCATCTACGAGAGGGAGAGTGAATCTACATACCCTTGTAGATCGCTAAGCGGAAGCGTTTAAGAAACGCGGTTGATGTAGTCGAACGTCTCCGCGATCCAAATCGCAAGTCGTCCCTCGATCCGATCACGAACTAGCGCCGAACGGACGGCACCTCCGCATTCAACACACGTACGGCTTGATGACGCCTTCACCTCCTCGATCCAGCGAGCGATGGTGAAGTAGTGGTTGAGTTCCAGCAGCACGACGGCGTGGTGATGGTGGTGAGGAACAATCTCTGCAGGGCTTCGCCAAGCGCTACGGAGATTATGACGGAGGAACTAGAGGGCTAGGGTTGCCGGCACACGGCTTGGGAAATCCTGATGTGTCCCGTGTGCTAGCCCTGCCCCTCTATTTATATGTTGAGCCTTGGGGTCTAAACTTGGAGTAAAAGCCTCCTCCAGGTCGGTTTTGCCCGCACAAGGTCGGTTTGGCCCGCAGGGAAAGAGTCCAACTCGGATCCCGGCCGAACCGTGCACAGCCGCGCACAAGCGGTAGTACCGCTCACAAGCGGTAGTACCGCTTGGGCGGTAGTACCGCTTCACACAAGCGGTAGTACCGCTCGGGCGGTAGTACCGCTTCACCAAGCGGTAGTACCGCTTACGCGGCAGCAAAACTACTTTTGCACTTTCCAATACCTCGTGGGCTTTATCCCTTTGGCCCATATAAAGTGTTGCTGCACCCGAACACTTCGGTAAACATCCGGAACCCCTTCCGGTGAACTTCGGAACTCTTCCGGAGATCAAAACACTATTATCACATATATCAATCTTTACCTCCGGACTATTCCGGAGATCCTCGTCATGTCCGGGATCTTATCCGGGACTCCGAACAACTTTCGGTCACCAACATAATAACTCAATTATACTAATCGTCACCAAACGTTAAGTGTGTAGACCCTGCGGGTTCGAGAACTATGTAGACATGACCGAGACACCTCTACGATCAATAACCAATAGCGGGACCTGGATGCCCATATTGGCTCCTACATATTCTACGAAGATCTTTATCGGTCGAACCTCTATGTCAAGGATTCAGTTAATCCCGTATGCTGTTCCCTTTGTTCTTCGGTATGTTACTTGCCCGAGATTCGATCGTCGGTATCACTATACCTAGTTCAATCTCGTTACCGGCAAGTCTCTTTACTCGTTCCGTAATACAAGATCTCGTGGCTAACACTTTAGTCACATTGCTTGCAAGGCTCATTGTGATGTTGTATTACCGAGTGGGCCCTGAGATACCTCTCCGTCATACGGAGTAACAAATCCCAGTCTTGATCCATGCCAACCCAACAGACACCCTCGGAGATACCTGTAGAGCACCTTTATAGTCACCCAGTTACGTTGCGACGTTTGATACACACAAGGTATTCCTCCGGTGTCAGTGAGTTGCATGATCTCATGGTCAAAGGAACAGATACTTGACATGCAGAAAACAATAGCAATAAACTAACACGATCAAATGCTACGTTTACAGTTTGGGTCTTGTCCATCACATCATTCTCCTAATGATGTGATCCCGTTATCAAATGACATCTCATGTCAATGGCTAGGAAACCTTAACCATCTTTGATCAACGAGCTAGTTAACTAGAGGCTTACTAGGGACACAGTGTTGTCTATGTACCCACACATGTATTTGAGTTTCCAATCAATACAATTATAGCATGGATAATAAACGATTATCATGAACAAGGAAATATAATAATAACCAATTTATTATTGCCTCTAGGGCATATTTCCAACAGTCTCCCACTTGCACTAGAGTCAATAATCTAGTTCACATCACTATGTGATTTACATTGTAATGAATCGAACACCCATGCAGTTCTGGTGTTGTTCATGTTTAGCCCTTGGAAGAGGTTTAGTCATCGGATCTGCAACATTTAGATCCGTGTGTACTTTGCAAATATTTATGTCGTCCTCCTTGATGTAATCGCGGATGGAATTGAAACGTCGTTTTATGTGTCTGGTCCTCTTGTGAAATCTTGGTTCCTTGGCTAGAGCAATGGCACCAGTGTTATCACAAAACAGAGTCATTGGGTTAAGCGCACTAGGCACTACTCCAAGATCTGTCATGAACTCCTTCATCCAGACACCTTCCTTCGCCGCCTCCGAGGCAGCGATGTACTCCGCTTCGCATGTAGAATCAGCTACCACGCTTTGCTTGGAACTGCACCAGCTAACCGCACCCCCATTAAGAATAAATACGTATCCGGTTTGCGACTTAGAGTCATCCGGATCAGTGTCAAAGCTTGCATCGACGTAACCCTTTACAACGAGCTCTTGATCACCTCCATAAACGAGAAACATGTCCTTAGTCCTTTTCAGGTACTTCAGGATATTCTTGACCGCCGTCCAGTGTTCCATTCCTGGATCACCTTGAAACCTTCCGACCATACTTATGGCAAGGCTGACATCGGGTTTTGTGCACAGCAATGCATACATGATAGAGCCTATGGCTGAAGCATAGGGGATGACACTCATCTTTTCTCTATCTTCTGCAGTCACTGGGCATTGAGTCTTACTCAACTTCACACCTTGCAAAACAGGCAAGAACCCCTTCTTGGACTGATCCATTTTGAAC
This sequence comes from Elymus sibiricus, assembly GCA_039707655.1. Classification (NCBI taxonomy): domain Eukaryota; kingdom Viridiplantae; phylum Streptophyta; class Magnoliopsida; order Poales; family Poaceae; genus Elymus; species Elymus sibiricus. The sequence goes on from CM077674.1 coordinate 395,965,194, forward strand.
TTCTTCAAAATCTTATCAAGGTATGTGCTTTGTGAAAGTCCTATTAAGCGTCTTGATCTATCTCTATAGATCTTGATGCCTAATATGAAAGCAGCTTCTCCTAGGTCCTTCATTGAAAAACTCTTGTTCAAATATTCCTTTACGCTTTCCAGCATTTCTATATTGTTTCCAATCAGCAATATGTCATCCACATATAATATTAGAAACGCTATAGAGCTCCCACTCACTTTCTTGTAAATACAAGCTTCTCCGTAAACTTGTATAAACTCGAACGCTTTGATCACTTCATCAAAGCGAAGATTCCAACTCCGAGATGCTTGCACCAGTCCATAAATGGATCGCTGGAGTTTGCAAACTTTGTCAGCATTCTCTGGATCGACAAAACCTTCTGGTTGCATCATATACAACTCTTCCTTAAGGTAACCGTTAAGGAACGCTGTTTTGACATCCATCTGCCAAATTTCATAATCGAAAAAAGCAGCTATTGCTAACATGATTCTGACGGACTTAAGCATCGCTACGGGTGAGAAGGTCTCATCGTAGTCAACTCCTTGAACTTGTGAAAAACCCTTTGCCACAAGTCGAGCTTTATAGACGGTGACATTACCGTCCGCGTCCGTCTTCCTCTTAAAGATCCATTTGTTCTGAATGGCCTTACGCCCTTCAGGTAATACTTCCAAAGTCCATACTTTGTTTTCATACATGGATCCCATCTCGGATTTCATGGCCTCTAACCACTTCTCGGAATCCGGGCCCATCATCGCTTCTCCATAGCTCGTAGGTTCATCGTTGTTTAACAACATGACCTCTAAGACAGGGTTGCCGTACCACTCAGGAGCAGTACGCGTCCTTGTCGACCTACGAGGTTCGATAGCAACTTGATCCAAAGCTTCATGATCATCATCATTAACTTCCTCTTCAGCTAATGTAGGCTCCACAGAAACAATTTTCTGCGCTGCGCTACTCTCAGGTTGAAGTAAAGGTTCAACAACCTCATCAAGTTCTATCTTCCTCCCACTCAATTCTTTCGAGAGAAACTCTTTCTCAAGAAATGTTCCGTTTTTAGCGACAAACACTTTGCCCTCGGATCTGAGGTAGAAGGTATACCCAATTGTCTCTTTTGGGTATCCTATGAAGACGCATTTCTCCGCTTTGGGTTCCAGCTTTTCAGGCTGAAGCTTTTTGACATAAGCATCACATCCCCAAACTTTAAGAAACGACAGCTTTGGCTTCTTGTCAAACCAAAGTTCATATGGCGTTGTCTCAACGGATTTTGATGGTGCCCTATTTAAAGTGAATGCAGCTGTCTCTAATGCATAACCCCAAAACGATAGTGGCAAATCGGCAAGAGACATCATAGATCGCACCATATCCAATAAGGTTCGATTACGACGTTCGGACACACCATTACGCTGTGGTGTTCCAGGCGGTGTTAATTGTGAAACAATTCCACACTGTCTTAAGTGACTGCCAAACTCATAACTCAGATATTCTCCTCCTCGATCAGATCGTAGGAATTTAATCTTCTTGTTACGATGATTCTCAACTTCACTCTGAAATTGTTTGAACTTTTCAAATGTTTCAGACTTGTGTTTCATTAAGTAAATATACCCATATCTACTTAAGTCATCAGTGAAGGTGAGAAAGTAACGATAACCACCGCGCGCCTCAATGCTCATCGGACCGCACACATCAGTATGTATGATTTCCAATAAGTCACTTGCCCGTTCCATTGTTCCAGAGAACGGAGTTTTAGTCATCTTGCCCATGAGGCATGGCTCACATGTGTCAAGTGATTCAAAATCAAGTGACTCCAAAAGTCCATCAGCATGGAGCTTCCTCATGCGTTTTACGCCAATATGACCTAAACGGCAGTGCCACAAGAAAGTGGTATTATCATTATCAATTCTACATCTTTTGGCATCAATGTTATGAACATGTGTATCATTACTATCGAGATTCAATAAGAATAAACCCCTCACATCGGGTGCATGACCATAAAAGATATTACTCATATAAATAGAACAACCATTATTCTCTGATTTAAATGAGTAACCGTCTCGCAATAAACAAGATCCAGATATAATGTTCATGCTTAACGCAGGCACCAAATAACACTTATTTAGGTTCATCACTAATCCCGACGGTAATCGAAGAGCGAGCGTGCCGACGGCGATCACATCAACCTTGGAACCATTTCCCACGCGCATCGTCACTTCGTCCTTTGCCAGCCTCCGTCTATTCCGCAGTTCCTGTTTTGAGTTGCAAATATGAGCAACCGCACCGGTATCAAATACCCAGGCACTACAACGAGAGTTGGTAAGGTACACATCAATAACATGTATATCATATATACCTTGTTTGTTGTTGGCCGCCTTCTTGTCAGCCAAATACTTGGGGCAATTCCGCTTCCAGTGTCCAGTTCCCTTGCAATGAAAACACACAGTTTCTGGTTTGGGTCCAGCCTTGGGTTTCTTCACGAGAGGAGCAACTGCTTTGCCACTCTTCTTGGAGTTACCCTTCTTACCCTTGCCATTTTTCTTGAAACTAGTGGTTTTATTGACCATCAACACTTGATGCTCCTTCTGAATTTCAGACTCAGCGGCTTTCAGCATCGCAAACAGTTCGGCGACTGACTTGTTCATCCCGTGCATGTTATAGTTCAACACGAAGCTCTTGTAGCTAGGTGGCAATAATTGAAGAACTCTGTCAGTGATAGCCTCTGGCGGAAGGGGCATCCCTAACTCAGCCAGACGGGTGGAGTACCGAGACATTCTGAGCACGTGATCACTGATAGACCCGTTCTCCTCCATCTTGCAAGCATAGAACTTATCGGAGATCTCATATCTCTCGATCCGGGCATTCTTCTGAAAGATAAACTTCAACTCCTGGAACATCTCATATGCTCCATGACGTTCAAAACGTCTTTGAAGTCCCGGTTCTAAGCCATACAACATTGCACATTGAACGATTGAGTAATCATCAGAACGAGCCTGCCAGGCGTTCACAACGTCTAGAGACTCAACTGGAGCGGGTGGATCACCAAGCGGTGCATCAAGGACATAAGCCTTCTGGGAAGCCGTAAGGATAATCCTTAGATTACGGGCCCAGTCCACAAAGTTACTTCCATCATCTTTCAACTTAGCTTTCTCTAGGAACGCATTAAAATTCAGGGGTGCTACTGCGCGAGCCATGATCTACAACATAAATATAGCAAAGACAACTTAGACTATTGTTCTTAGATAATGAGTTTAGTTAATCATATTTTAAAAAACTCCCACTCAAATTGACATCCCTCCGGTCATTCGAGTGTAACATGATCCAAATCCACCAACTCAAGTCCGATCATCACGTGAGTTGAGGTGGTTTCAATGGTGAACATCTTCATGTTGATCATATCTACTATATGACTCATGTTCGACCTTTCGGTCTCTTGTGTTCCGAGGCCATGTCTGTACATGCTAGGCTCGTCAAGTTTAACCCGAGTGTTCCGCACGTGCAACATGGCTTGCACCCGTTGTATGCGAACGTAGAGTCTATCACACCCGATCATCACGGCGTGTCTCGAAACGACGAACTTTCGCAACGGTGCACACTTGGGGAGAACACAATTTATCTTGAAATTTAAGTGAGGGATCACCTTATAATGCTACCGTCGTCCTAAGCAAAATAAGATGCATAAAAGGATTAACATCACATGCAAATCATAAGTGACATGATATGGCCATGAACTTGTGCTTTTGATCTCCATCTCCAAAGCACCGGCATGATCTCCATCATCACCGGCATGACACCATGATCTCCATCATCTTGATCTCCATCAACGTGTCGCCATAAGGTTGTCGCGCCGACTGTTGCTTCCACGACTATTGCTAACGTTTAGCGATAAAGTAAAGCATTACATAGCGCTTAATGATTGACACGCAGGTCATACAATAATTAAAGACAACTCTATGGCTCCTGCCAGTTGCCGTACTCATCGACATGCAAGTCGTGATATTCTATACAAAACATGATCATCTCATACATCACATATATCTCATCATGTAATTGGCCATATCACATCACAACATACCCTGCAAAAACAAGTTAGACGTCCTCTAATTGTTGTTGCAAATTTTACGTGGCTGCTACGGGTTTGCAAGAACCGTTCTTACCTACGCAAAACCACAACGTGGTGTAGTGATTGCTTTTTGATATTCTAAAAGAACCCTCTTCATTGAAATCGATTCAACTAAAGTGAGAGAGACAGACACCCGCTAGCCATCTTTATGCAACGAAGTTACATGTCAGTTGAAGGAACCTGTCTCGCGTAAGTGTACGCGTAATGTCGGTCCGGGCCGCTTCATCTCACAGTACCGCCGAATCAAATATCAACTAGTAACGGCAAGCAATATGTATACACCCACGCCCACAACTCGTTTGTGTTCTACTCGAGATCTCATCTACGCATAGACCTGGCTCATGATGCCACTGTTGGGGAACGTTGCATGGGAAACAAAAAATTTCCTACGCACACACAAGATCTATCCATGGTGATGAGCATCTACGAGAGGGAGAGTGAATCTACATACCCTTGTAGATCGCTAAGCGGAAGCGTTTAAGAAACGCGGTTGATGTAGTCGAACGTCTCCGCGATCCAAATCGCAAGTCGTCCCTCGATCCGATCACGAACTAGCGCCGAACGGACGGCACCTCCGCGTTCAACACACGTACGGCTTGATGACGCCTTCACCTCCTCGATCCAGCGAGCGATGGTGAAGTAGTGGTTGAGTTCCAGCAGCACGACGGCGTGGTGATGGTGGTGAGGAACAATCTCTGCAGGGCTTCGCCAAGCGCTACGGAGATTATGACGGAGGAACTAGAGGGCTAGGGTTGCCGGCACACGGCTTGGGAAATCCTGATGTGTCCCGTGTGCTAGCCCTGCCCCTCTATTTATATGTTGAGCCTTGGGGTCTAAACTTGGAGTAAAAGCCTCCTCCAGGTCGGTTTTGCCCGCACAAGGTCGGTTTGGCCCGCAGGGAAAGAGTCCAACTCGGATCCCGGCCGAACCGTGCACAGCCGCGCACAAGCGGTAGTACCGCTCACAAGCGGTAGTACCGCTTGGGCGGTAGTACCGCTTCACACAAGCGGTAGTACCGCTCGGGCGGTAGTACCGCTTCACCAAGCGGTAGTACCGCTTACGCGGCAGCAAAACTACTTTTGCACTTTCCAATACCTCGTGGGCTTTATCCCTTTGGCCCATATAAAGTGTTGCTGCACCCGAACACTTCGGTAAACATCCGGAACCCCTTCCGGTGAACTTCGGAACTCTTCCGGAGATCAAAACACTATTATCACATATATCAATCTTTACCTCCGGACTATTCCGGAGATCCTCGTCATGTCCGGGATCTTATCCGGGACTCCGAACAACTTTCGGTCACCAACATAATAACTCAATTATACTAATCGTCACCAAACGTTAAGTGTGTAGACCCTGCGGGTTCGAGAACTATGTAGACATGACCGAGACACCTCTACGATCAATAACCAATAGCGGGACCTGGATGCCCATATTGGCTCCTACATATTCTACGAAGATCTTTATCGGTCGAACCTCTATGTCAAGGATTCAGTTAATCCCGTATGCTGTTCCCTTTGTTCTTCGGTATGTTACTTGCCCGAGATTCGATCGTCGGTATCACTATACCTAGTTCAATCTCGTTACCGGCAAGTCTCTTTACTCGTTCCGTAATACAAGATCTCGTGGCTAACACTTTAGTCACATTGCTTGCAAGGCTCATTGTGATGTTGTATTACCGAGTGGGCCCTGAGATACCTCTCCGTCATACGGAGTAACAAATCCCAGTCTTGATCCATGCCAACCCAACAGACACCCTCGGAGATACCTGTAGAGCACCTTTATAGTCACCCAGTTACGTTGCGACGTTTGATACACACAAGGTATTCCTCCGGTGTCAGTGAGTTGCATGATCTCATGGTCAAAGGAACAGATACTTGACATGCAGAAAACAATAGCAATAAACTGACACGATCAAATGCTACGTTTACAGTTTGGGTCTTGTCCATCACATCATTCTCCTAATGATGTGATCCCGTTATCAAATGACATCTCATGTCAATGGCTAGGAAACCTTAACCATCTTTGATCAACGAGCTAGTTAACTAGAGGCTTACTAGGGACACAGTGTTGTCTATGTACCCACACATGTATTTGAGTTTCCAATCAATACAATTATAGCATGGATAATAAACGATTATCATGAACAAGGAAATATAATAATAACCAATTTATTATTGCCTCTAGGGCATATTTCCAACACAAGGTACCCGTGTGTCCATAACATCAAGATGGGATCCGAGGAATCACCCTCGTTGGATTCCCACTCGATGTAACCGTCAAGGTGCCCAGGAGGAATCACCCTCGATGGCATTCACTCTTGCGGGGTTGTACGACAGAAGCTTCATCGGAGGTGGTGAAAGAGGAATCACCCTCGTAATCCACAATCGACTAGCTGTACCACAGAGGCAACATCAGGAGTGGAATAAGAGGTATCACCCTCGGCACTCGATGTTAGCTCTGCTGAGTCGAACAACTTAGAGGGGGGTTGTGTAGTGATGTGCAGGTCTCAGCCCGTCGATCACATCGATCAGGGCACTGGTAACTAATCGGGGCAACTAGGACAAAGTAGAGGGGCCACAGATGGTATTTATCCAACCTATACTAAGCATTTAGGATAACAGGTAAGGTATCAATAGCAGTTTATAAAAATAGGCTATGCATCAGAATAGGATCAAACAAATACAGTAGCAAATTCTAATGCAAGCATGAGGGAGAAGGAGTAGGCAATATAGGAATGATCAAGGGGGTTTTGCTTGCCTGGAAGCTCTGCTGAAAGGGAAGGAGGGTCGTCGGTGACGTAGTCGATCACAGTGGCAGCATCGGTCTTGGGGTCTACCGGAGAGAAGAGGGGGAAGAAACAGTAAATATAAAGCACACAGCTGCAACACAGATGCACGACATGACAACACGCAGTGCTAGGGGTGACCTATCGCAGTACTACACGCTACCGGCGAAGGGGGAAAACATCCGGGAAGGTTTTCCCAGCGTTTGGCATTTCGGACAGATGAAACACAGGGGGGCGGTGCCATGTTCAGCATGCTAGGGGCATGTGACAGATGAACGGAGTGCATATTCGGAATCGTCACATTTTTCTGATCGTTTTTCATATATAAATTATTTTCATCCGAGTTACGGTTTATTTTATATGATTTTTCAAAGTTTTAAACATTTTCTGGAATTTCGGGAATTATTTAAATAGAATTATCCAAAACAGTAAATGATGACGTCAGCATGATGTCACTGTGACGTTAGCAGTCAAACCCTGCTGGGCCAGGTCAAACCTGACTAGTGGGTCCCACATGTCTGCTCAGTAGCTTAATCCAGCGAGTTAAATTATCTAAAAACGATTAATTAGCATGTGGGCCCCATTAGTCAGTGACAGATTAATTAGTTAATTAACTTAATTGGGATTAACAAATTAATTAGTGTTTTATTTATTTATTTATTTGAAAAGTTTATTTTGGCGGGGCCCGCATGTCAGTGAGACGGAGCCGCCCAGTCAGCGGGTTGACCCAGTCAACCCTGACAGCGGGTCCCACAGGGCCCACGGGCAGTGTCACTGGGGGTGGGCCCCAGGTGGCCACGTCGGCGCCGGCCACCGGAGTTACTCCGGTGAGCCGCGAACGCGGCGGCGCACTCCGGCGAGGTGCGGGATTCGGCTATGGTGGGTTAAAAGGAAAGTGGCCGGTGCCGTTCGAACCGCCGCGGAGTGTCGCATCCAACGGCGGTGGTCACGCGACCGGAGATGGCCGGAATCGACTGCGGCGACGACGGCGGGCGGCGGCGATCTCGGGTGAGCTCGGGGTGGTCGCTATAGGGCCTCTAAACACGCGCGGTTTGCGGCATTGGGTTCCTGGGATCGTGCGCAGTCAAAGGGTGGCGGAGTTGGACCAAATGGTCGCCGGACTGGAGGCCGGCGACGAGGTTTGCGGCGGCTACGTTCGAGCTAGCACGGGAAGCGGCAATACGGTGAGCAAACGAGGCAGAGGAGAGGGGGAGAAGGCGCGCAAGCTCACAGCGGAGCTCGAGGAGGGCTCGGGGAGGCGCGGGGAGGTCGGAGGCGAGTAGATCGACGGCGGCGAGCGGCGGATGCCGTCGGCGATCCCCGACGAATGCGGCGGCTCGAGGGCGTCGGAGCTCGTGCGAGTCCTCGTAGTCGAAGAGGGCGACGGTGGCGGTTCTCCTGGCGTCTTGGCTGGCCGTGGGGGAGGCTAGTGGCCGCGGTAATGGCGAGGCGATGGCGACGGCGTTCGGGCAGACGAGGCAGAGAGGGAGAGCTGCACGCGAGCGGGAAAAGGGGAAAATTAGGGTTTGCGGGGAGAGAGCGAGGGACTCGGGGGCGTCCTTATCCACCGAGGGGAGCCGCAGTGGCGAGGGGGCTCGGCGGAATGGCCATGGCGCACGGCCTTGTGCAGCAGTGGCGCGAGGTAGGGGAAGGCCGTGGGAAACGGGCTGGGCCTACCTGTAGCGACTAGAAGCCCAAGGGTACAGTGTCCTCTGTCTTTTCTCTTTTTCCTTTTCTGATTTGTTTCTTCTCTCTCTGTTTTGTAAAATACTAGGCCACCAAAATGCTTTTGTAAAATATGCAATTGTGTCACATAAATACCTTGTAATATTTAGCAATGCCACAAAAAGGTTTGGGATTATTTGAATTCAGATGGTTTTTGTTTTAAATAAAAATGAATTTAAATAGGGCTGTTTAGGTACTGTTTTAGGTTGTTAGGGTCACTTAAGTATTCCAATAAATGTTGATCTTATTTTTATAATGGCTTATGGATTATTTGCAAAATTATGAACTATTTAGTTCTCAGATTTGATCAACTTTTATTTCCACTTTATGTTTGAATTTAAATTTGAGTTGGAATTTGAAATGAGATATGATGCAAATGGTGATCAAGCACTGTTATGCATGGTGACTTGGCATGATTAAGAGGTGATCACTGTGCTTAATGCTTGGGGATGTTACAATTCTCCCCCTCTAAAAGAAATTCTCGTCCCGAGAATTAAGAGGTAGAAAGGAGAAGGCCGGGGTATTCATACCAAGGAAGCTTGGCATGGGCCCGCGGAAGAATTTCCCATTAACGGACTGTGCAATTAATGTCATGCGTGAATTCAAAGGATTTTAGCGTAATTGAATGCGATGCTCCTGAACCAATTAAAATAGGAGGTGGTACTGAGTGAACAAGGATAGTACCGTTCACGGTAGCAAGCTGATCTTGAGCTTCATTCAGATCAACATGGTAAGCTTGACCACGACCATAAGAAGGCATGGCATTACTATTGCGAGGCTGACTGTTACCGCGGTCAGCAGAGGGAAGTGCAAGCTGATTCTGATTCTGAGGGCATTCTCTGGAGCGGTGACCTGGATGGCCACACTTGAAGCAGAGCCCGATCTCGAACTGAGAGAAGAGGTCCACGTGCGGGTGTGTGACCTCCAACAGCAGGCCAACCGATACTTGAAGGCATCAGGGTCCTGCGCGGGTAAAGGATGTACAGGAGAGTCAGGTTTCGGTCATGTGGAACTGTAGTTAGGGTGGATCGAGAATAGGAAGGCTGGTGACATCTTGCAAGGTCATGACAGCAAGGCAAGTCGGAGGACAATCATTTGGGGGTGCTGGCTTAATCAGGGAACTACCACTGCTCATATAAAGCCAGATTACCAGAAAGGTTAAACAGACCAATGGAAAAGAAAAGGTGATTATCAAATTAACCAGTTCTAATGAAAGGATTAGTTGCAGATAATCCAGCTCTCCGGGTGAATGCAATTACGGGAACCTAATGTCAGAGTTAGCAAAATCATTTAACCCGAAAGGATGAGAAATTCAGAGTCCCAGAGTAAGGAACAGGAATAAAAGATCCTAATACCACCCATTGGCGACGTGGGCCCGTAACTAGACTCAACTTCGGCCAAGGAGTTGGAAAGGGGCTTCCTACAGGCAGTCGGCTCTGATACCAACTTGTGACGCCCCCGACTTAATCGTGCACTAATCATACACGCAAATGCACACGATCAAGCCTAGGGACTCACTTGAAGATATCACAACACAACTCTACACAAAATAAAATAACACAAGCTTTATTTTACAAGCCAGGGGCCTCGAGGGCTCGAATACATAAGCTTGCGCATATAAGCGTCAGCGAAAGCATCAGATATCTGAGTACAGATATAAAAGTAAAACAGATAGGCCTTTAACAAGGCGGGGCAAAATAAAAGCACTGATCGAAAAGGCGCAGGCCTCCTGCTTGGGAGCCTCCTAACTACTCCTGATCGTCGGCGGTCTCCACGTAGTAGTAAGCTCCTCCAGAGGGGTAGTAGTAGTCGTCGGCGGTGGCAGCTGACTCCGAGGCTCCAACATCTGGTCGCAATTATCGAGCATGGGAAAAAGGGAAGCAAAGCAACCGTGAGTACTCATCCAAAGTACTCGCAAGACTTACATCAGATCTATGCTAATATGCATCGGTATCAAAGAAAGGCTGTATATGTGGACTGAACCGCAGAAATGCCGGAATAAGGTGGAAAAGCCTAGCCTATCGAAGACTAGCATCTTCAGGGTCTTGCAGCATTAGAAGAGTGTATATTAGTATCATAATTAAAGTAGCAAGCATGTTGTAGCAAAGCCTAGAGATCCTTCCTCGACTCCCTGCGAGAAAGCGATCCCGGAGCTTCCAATTAATTATCACGTAACCAGTTCAAGTAGTAGATCGGGATACTTTACTGAGCGTCCTGTTACCGTGGACACGACTATTCGAATAGATATATCTTCCCTGCAGGGGTGCACTACTGTTACCCAACACGCTCGATTAAGTCTGGCCGGACACACTTTCCTGGGTCATGCCGGGCCTCGGCTGATCGACACACCGCAGCCCTACCTAGAGCTCAGCAGAGAGGTCCCCGCCGGTCTACATCCTAAGTGCGCAGGGTTCTTAGGCCCATCCCCCTTTGCACTCCGGGTCGTTGCGCGCAGGGCGATCCAGGCACCACCTCTGGGGTGCCGACCCGGCCGTGCTGCAATGCTGAACTGGACGTCTGACAGAGCTTTCGGCTGATACATACGGTGCAGAGGGCCTCATTAAACCATTATCCCGCGTGGTGGTAGTGCGTATAGGCCAGTGGCCAACTCAGATCAAATACCCAAATCCGTTAAGTGCATTGGGAGCTCGCGGAAACGAGCAGAGATCCACGAAACATGTGTCCCCCGTCGCCCCGTCTCGTGGACTTACGGCAAGGGCTCAGAATGCCCGGTCGTGCCACGTAATCATCTCGCTGGTACCCTCATGGTCAACCCGTCTACACATCTCTCGCGGGTACCCCTCGGGGCCTACCCGAATTTATCAAGTATCCGTAACAAGGCCAAGGTACCCGTGTGTCCATAACATCAAGATGGGATCCGAGGAATCACCCTCGTTGGATTCCCACTCGATGTAACCGTCAAGGTAACCCAGGAGGAATCACCCTCGATGGCATTCACTCTTGCGGGGTTGTACGACAGAAGCTTCATCGGAGGTGGTGAAAGAGGAATCACCCTCGTAATCCACAATCGACTAGCTGTACCATAGAGGCAACATCAGGAGTGGATTAAGAGGTATCACCCTCGGCACTCGATGTTAGCTCTGCTGAGTCGAACAACTTAGAGGGGGGTTGTGTAGTGATGTGCAGGTCTCAGCCCGTCGATCACATCGATCAGGGCACTGGTAACTAAGCGGGGCAACTAGGACAAAGTAGAGGGGCCACAAATGGTATTCATCCAACCTATACTAAGCATTTAGGATAACAGGTAAGGTATCAATAGCAGTTTACAAAAATAGGCTATGCATCAGAATAGGATCAAACAAATACAGTAGCAAATTCTAATGCAAGCATGAGGGAGAAGGAGTAGGCGATATAGGAATGATCAAGGGGGTTTTGCTTGCCTGGAAGCTCTGCTGAAAGGGAAGGAGGGTCGTCGGTGACGTAGTCGATCACAGTGGCAGCATCGGTCTCGGGGTCTACCGGAGAGAAGAGGGGGAAGAAACAGTAAATATAAAGCAGACAGATGCAACACAGATGCACGACATGACAACACGCAGTGCTAGGGGTGACCTATCGCAATACTACACGCTACCGGCGAAGGGGGAAAACATCCGGGCAGGTTTTCCCAGCGTTTGGCATTTCGGACAGATGAAACAGAGGGGGGCGGTTCCATGTTCAGCATGCTAGGGCCATGTGACAGATGAACGGAGTGCATATTCGGAATCGTCATATTTTTCTAATCGTTTTTCATATATAAATTATTTTCATCCGAGTTACGGTTTATTTTATATGATTTTTCAAAGTTTTAAACATTTTCTGGAATTTCAGGAATTATTTAAATAGAATTATCCAAAACAGTAAATGATGACGTCAGCATGACGTCACTATGACGTCAGCAGTCAAACCCGGCTGGCCCAGGTCAAACCTGACCAGTGGGTCCCACATGTCATACTCAGTAGCTTAATCCAGCGAGTTAAATTATCTAAAAACGATTAATTAGCATGTGGGCCCATTAGTCAGTGACAGATTAATTAGTTAATTAACTTAATTAGGATTAACAAATTAATTAGTGTTTTATTTATTTATTTATTTTAAAACGTTTATTTTGGCGGGGCCCGCATGTCAGTGAGACGGGGCCGCCCAGTCAGCGGGTTGACCCAGTCAACCCTGATAGCGGGTCCCACAGGGCCCACGGGCACTGTCACTGGGGGTGGGCCCCAGGTGGCCACGTCGGCGCCGGCCACCGGAGTTACTCCGGCGAGCCGCGAACGCGGCGGCGCACTCCGGCGAGGTGCGGGATTCGGCTATGGTGGGTTAAAATGAAAGCGGCCGATGCCGTTCAAACCGCCGCGGAGTGCCTCATCCAACGGCGGTGGTCACGCGACCGGAGACGGCCGGAATCGACCGCGGCGACGACGGCGGGCGGCGGCGATCTCGGGTGAGCTCGGGGTGGTCGCTATAGGGCCTCTAAACACGCGCGGTTTGCGGCATTGGGTTCCTGGGATCGTGCGCAGTCGAAGGGTGGCAGAGTTGGACCAAATGGTCGCCGGACTGGAGGCCGGCGACGAGGTTTGCGGCGGCTACGTTCGAGCTAGCACGGGAAGCGGCAATACGGCGAGCAAACGAGGCAGAGGAGAGGGGGAGAAGGCGCGCAAGCTCACAGCGGAGCTCGAGGAGGGCTCGGGGAGGCGCGGGGAGGTCGGAGGCGAGTAGATCGACGGCGGCGAGCGGCGGATGCCGTCGGCGATCCCCGACGAATGCGGCGGCTCGAGGGCGTCGGAGCTCGTGCGAGTCCTCGTAGTCGAAGAGGGCGACGGTGGCGGTTCTCCTGGCGTCTTGGCTGGCCGTGGGGGAGGCTAGTGGCCGCGGTAATGGCGAGGCGATGGCGACGGCGTTCGTGTTGGAGAACGTTGCATGGGAAACAAAAATTTTCCTACGCACACACAAGATCTATCCATGGTGATGAGCATCTACGAGAGGGAGAGTGAATCTACATACCCTTGTAGATCGCTAAGCGGAAGCGTTTAAGAAACGCGGTTGATGTAGTCGAACGTCTTCGCGATCCAAATCGCCGAGCGTCCCGCGATCCAATCACGATCCTTCCGATCTAGTGCCGAACGGACGGCACCTCTGCGTTCAACACACGTACGGCTTGATGACGCCTTCACCTCCTCGATCCAGCGAGCGATGGTGAAGTAGTGGTTGAGTTCCAGCAGCACGACGGCGTGGTGATGGTGGTGAGGAACAATCTCTGCAGGGCTTCGCCAAGCGCTACGGAGATTATGACGGAGGAACTAGAGGGCTAGGGTTGCCGGCACACGGCTTGGGGAATCCTGATGTATCCCGTGTGCTAGCCCTGCCCCTCTATTTATATGTTGAGCCTTGGGGTCTAAACTTGGAGTAAAAGCCTCCTCCAGGTCGGTTTTGCCCGCACAAGGTCGGTTTGGCCCGCAGGGAAAGAGTCCAACTCGGATCCCTGCCGAACCGTGCACAGCCGCGCACAAGCGGTAGTACCGCTTCACACAAGCGGTAGTACCGCTTGGGCGGTAGTACCGCTTCACACAAGCGGTAGTACCGCTCCGGCGGTAGTACCGCTTCACCAAGCGGTAGTACCGCTTACGCGGCAGCAAAACTACTTTTGCACTTTCCAATACCATGTGGGCTTTATCCCTTTGGCTCATATAAAGTGTTGCTGCACCCGAACACTTCGGTAAACATCCGGAACCCCTTCCGGTGAATTCCGGAACCCTTCCAGAGATCAAAACACTATTATCACATATATCAATCTTTACCTCCGGACTATTCCGGAGATCCTCGTCATGTCCGGGATCTTATCCGGGACTCCGAACAACTTTCGGTCACCAACATAATAACTCAATTATACTAATCGTCACCAAACGTTAAGTGTGTAGACCCTGCGGGTTCGAGAACTATGTAGACATGACCGAGACACCTCTACGGCCAATAACCAATAGCGGGACCTGGATGCCCATATTGGCTCCTACATATTCTACGAAGATCTTTATCGGTCGAACCTCTATGTCAAGGATTCAGTTAATCCCGTATGCTGTTCCCTTTGTTCTTCGGTATGTTACTTGCCCGAGATTCGATCGTCGGTATCACTATACCTAGTTCAATCTCGTTACCGGCAAGTCTCTTTACTCGTTCCGTAATACAAGATCTCGTGGCTAACACTTTAGTCACATTGCTTGCAAGGCTCATTGTGATGTTGTATTACCGAGTGGGCCCTGAGATACCTCTCCGTCATACGGAGTAACAAATCCCAGTCTTGATCCATGCCAACCCAACAGACACCCTCGGAGATACCTGTAGAGCACCTTTATAGTCACCCAGTTACGTTGCGACGTTTGATACACACAAGGTATTCCTCCGGTGTTAGTGAGTTGCATGATCTCATGGTCAAAGGAACAGATACTTGACATGCAGAAAACAATAGCAATAAACTGACACGATCAAATGCTACGTTTACAGTTTGGGTCTTGTCCATCACATCATTCTCCTAATGATGTGATCCCGTTATCAAATGACATCTCATGTCAATGGCTAGGAAACCTTAACCATCTTTGATCAACGAGCTAGTCAACTAGAGGCTTACTAGGGACACAGTGTTGTCTATGTACCCACACATGTATTTGAGTTTCCAATCAATACAATTATAGCATGGATAATAAACAATTATCATTAACAAGGAAATATAATAATAACCAATTTATTATTGCCTCTAGGGCATATTTCCAACAGTCTCCCACTTGCACTAGAGTCAATAATCTAGTTCACATCACTATGTGATTTACATTGTAGTGAATCGAACACCCATGCAGTTCTGGTGTTGTTCATGTTTAGCCTTTGGAAGAGGTTTAGTCATCGGATCTGCAACATTTAGATCCGTGTGTACTTTGCAAATATTTATGTCGTCCTCCTTGATGTAATCGCGGATGGAATTGAAACGTCGCTTTATGTGTCTGGTCCTCTTGTGAAATCTTGGTTCCTTGGCTAGAGCAATGGCACCAGTATTATCACAAAACAGAGTCATTGGGTTAAGTGCACTAGGCACTACTCCAAGATCTGTCAT
Organism: Elymus sibiricus; assembly: GCA_039707655.1. NCBI lineage: Eukaryota > Viridiplantae > Streptophyta > Magnoliopsida > Poales > Poaceae > Elymus > Elymus sibiricus. The sequence continues at coordinate 395,980,923 of CM077674.1, forward strand.
GAACTCCTTCATCCAGACACCTTCCTTCGCCGCCTCCGAGGCAGCGATGTACTCCGCTTCGCATGTAGAATCTGCTACCACGCTTTGCTTGGAACTGCACCAGCTAACCGCACCCCCATTAAGAATAAATACGTATCCGGTTTGCGACTTAGAGTCATCCGGATCAGTGTCAAAGCTTGCATCGACGTAACCCTTTACGACGAGCTCTTGATCACCTCCATAAACGAGAAACATGTCCTTAGTCCTTTTCAGGTACTTCAGGATATTCTTGACCGCCGTCCAGTGTTCCATTCCTGGATCACTTTGAAACCTTCCGACCATACTTATGGCAAGGCTGACATCGGGTCTTGTGCACAGCATTGCATACATGATAGAGCCTATGGCTGAAGCATAGGGGATGACACTCATCTTTTCTCTATCTTCTGCAGTCACTGGGCATTGAGTCTTACTCAACTTCACACCTTGCAAAACAGGCAAGAACCCCTTCTTGGACTGATCCATTTTGAACTTCTTCAAAATCTTATCAAGGTATGTGCTTTGTGAAAGTCCTATTAAGCGTCTCGATCTATCTCTATAGATCTTGATGCCTAATATGAAAGCAGCTTCTCCTAGGTCCTTCATTGAAAAACTCTTGTTCAAATATTCCTTTACGCTTTCCAGCATTTCTATATTGTTTCCAATCAGCAATATGTCATCCACATATAATATTAGAAACGCTATAGAGCTCCCACTCACTTTCTTGTAAATACAAGCTTCTCCGTAAACTTGTATAAACTCGAACGCTTTGATCACCTCATCAAAACGAAGATTCCAACTCCGAGATGCTTGCACCAGTCCATAAATGGATCGCTGGAGTTTGCAAACTTTGTCAGCATTCTCTGGATCGACAAAACCTTCTGGTTGCATCATATACAACTCTTCCTTAAGGTAACCGTTAAGGAACGCTGTTTTGACATCCATCTGCCAAATTTCATAATCGAAAAAGGCAGCTATTGCTAACATGATTCTGACGGACTTAAGCATCGCTACGGGTGAGAAGGTCTCATCGTAGTCAACTCCTTGAACTTGTGAAAAACCCTTTGCCACAAGTCGAGCTTTATAGACGGTGACATTACCGTCCGCGTCCGTCTTCCTCTTAAAGATCCATTTGTTCTGAATGGCCTTACGCCCTTCAGGTAATACTTCCAAAGTCCATACTTTGTTTTCATACATGGATCCCATCTCGGATTTCATGGCCTCTAACCACTTCTTGGAATCCGGGCTCATCATCGCTTCTCCATAGCTCGTAGGTTCATCGTTGTTTAACAACATGACCTCTAAGACAGGGTTGCCGTACCACTCAGGAGCAGTACGCGTCCTTGTCGACCTACGAGGTTCGATAGCAACTTGATCCAAAGCTTCATGATCATCATCATTAACTTCCTCTTCAGCTAATGTAGGCTCCACAGAAACAACTTTCTGCGCTGCGCTACTCTCAGGTTGAAGTAAAGGTTCAACAACCTCATCAAGTTCTATCTTCCTCCCACTCAATTCTTTCGAGAGAAACTCTTTCTCAAGAAATGTTCCGTTTTTAGCGACAAACACTTTGCCCTCGGATCTGAGGTAGAAGGTATACCCAATTGTCTCTTTTGGGTATCCTATGAAGACGCATTTCTCCGCTTTGGGTTCCAGCTTTTCAGGCTGAAGCTTTTTGACATAAGCATCACATCCCCAAACTTTAAGAAACGACAGCTTTGGCTTCTTGCCAAACCAAAGTTCATATGGCGTCGTCTCAACGGATTTCGATGGTGCCCTATTTAAAGTGAATGCAGCTGTCTCTAATGCATAACCCCAAAACGATAGTGGCAAATCGGCAAGAGACATCATAGATCGCACCATATCTAATAAGGTTCGATTACGACGTTCGGACACACCATTACGCTGTGGTGTTCCAGGCGGTGTCAATTGTGAAACAATTCCACACTGTCTTAAGTGACTGCCAAACTCATAACTCAGATATTCTCCTCCTCGATCAGATCGTAGGAATTTAATCTTCTTGTTACGATGATTCTCAACTTCACTCTGAAATTGTTTGAACTTTTCAAATGTTTCAGACTTGTGTTTCATTAAGTAAATATACCCATATCTACTTAAGTCATCAGTGAAGGTGAGAAAATAACGATAACCACCGCGCGCCTCAATACTCATCGGACCGCACACATCAGTATGTATGATTTCCAATAAGTCACTTGCCCGTTCCATTGTTCCAGAGAACGGCGTTTTAGTCATCTTGCCCATGAGGCATGGCTCACATGTGTCAAGTGATTCAAAATCAAGTGACTCCAAAAGTCCATCAGCATGGAGCTTCTTCAGGCGTTTTACGCCAATATGACCTAAACGGCAGTGCCACAAGAAAGTGGTATTATCATTATCAATTCTACATCTTTTGGCATCAATGTTATGAACATGTGTATCATTACTATCGAGATTCAATAAGAATAAACCCCTTACATTGGGTGCATGACCATAAAAGATATTACTCATATAAATAGAACAACCATTATTCTCTGATTTAAATGAGTAACCGTCTCGCAATAAACAAGATCCAGATATAATGTTCATGCTTAACGCAGGCACCAAATAACACTTATTTAGGTTCATCACTAATCCCGACGGTAATCGAAGAGCGAGCGTGCCGACGGCGATCACATCAACCTTGGAACCATTTCCCACGCGCATCGTCACTTCGTCCTTTGCCAGCCTCCGTCTATTCCGCAGTTCCTGTTTTGAGTTGCAAATATGAGCAACCGCACCGGTATCAAATACCCAGGCACTACAACGAGAGTTGGTAAGGTACACATCAATAACATGTATATCATATATACCTTGTTTGTTGTTGGCCGCCTTCTTGTCAGCCAAATACTTGGGGCAATTCCGCTTCCAGTGTCCAGTTCCCTTGCAATGAAAACACACAGTTTCTGGTTTGGGTCCAGCCTTGGGTTTCTTCACGAGAGGAGCAACTGCTTTGCCACTCTTCTTGGAGTTACCCTTCTTACCCTTGCCATTTTTCTTGAAACTAGTGGTTTTATTGACCATCAACACTTGATGCTCCTTCTGAATTTCAGACTCAGCGATTTTCAGCATCGCAAACAGCTCGGCGACTGACTTGTTCATCCCGTGCATGTTATAGTTCAACACGAAGCTCTTGTAGCTAGGTGGCAGTGATTGAAGAACTCTGTCAGTGATAGCCTCTGGCGGAAGGGGCATCCCTAACTCAGCCAGACGGGTGGAGTACCCAGACATTCTGAGCATGTGATCACTGATAGACCCGTTCTCCTCCATCTTGCAAGCATAGAATTTGTCGGAGATCTCATATCTCTCGATCCGGGCATTCTTCTGAAAGATAAACTTCAACTCCTGGAACATCTCATATGCTCCATGACGTTCAAAACGTCTTTGAAGTCCCGGTTCTAAGCCATACAACATTGCACATTGAACTATTGAGTAATCATCAGAACGAGCCTGCCAGGCGTTCACAACGTCTAGAGACTCAACTGGAGCAGGTGGATCACCAAGCGGTGCATCAAGGACATAAGCCTTCTGGGAAGCCGTAAGGATAATCCTTAGATTACGGGCCCAGTCCACAAAGTTACTTCCATCATCTTTCAACTTAGCTTTCTCTAGGAACGCATTAAAATTCAGGGGTGCTACTGCGCGAGCCATGATCTACAACATAAATATAGCAAAGACAACTTAGACTATTGTTCTAGATAATGAGTTTAGTTAATCATATTACTTAAAAACTCCCACTCAAATTGACATCCCTCCGATCATTCGAGTGTAACATGATCCAAATCCACCAACTCAAGTCCGATCATCACGTGAGTTGAGGTGGTTTCAATGGTGAACATCTTCATGTTGATCATATCTACTATATGACTCATGTTCGACCTTTCGGTCTCTTGTGTTCCGAGGCCATGTCTGTACATGCTAGGCTCGTCAAGTTTAACCCGAGTGTTCCGCACGTGTAACATGGCTTACACCCGTTGTATGCGAACGTAGAGTCTATCACACCCGATCATCACGGCGTGTCTCGAAACGACGAACTTTCGCAATGGTGCACACTTGGGGAGAACACAATTTATCTTGAAATTTAAGTGAGGGATCACCTTATAATGCTACCGTCGTCCTAAGCAAAATAAGATGCATAAAAGGATTAACATCACATGCAAATCATAAGTGACATGATATGGCCATGAACTTGTGCTTTTGATCTCCATCTCCAAAGCACCGGCATGATCTCCATCGTCACCGGCATGACACCATGATCTCCATCATCTTGATCTCCATCAACGTGTCGCCATAAGGTTGTCGCGCTGACTGTTGCTTCCACGACTATAGCTAACGTTTAGCGATAAAGTAAAGCATTACATAGCGCTTAATGATTGACACGCAGGTCATACAATAATTAAAGACAACTCTATGGCTCCTGCCAGTTGCCGTACTCATCGACATGCAAGTCGTGATATTCTATACAAAACATGATCATCTCATACATCACATATATCTCATCATGTAATTGGCCATATCACATCACAACATACCCTGCAAAAACAAGTTAGACGTCCTCTAATTGTTGTTGCAAATTTTACGTGGCTGCTACGGGTTTGCAAGAACCGTTCTTACCTACGCAAAACCACAACGTGGTGTAGTGATTGCTTTTTGATCTTCTAAAAGAACCCTCTTCATTGAACCGATTCAACTAAAGTGAGAGAGACAGACACCCGCCAGTCACCTTTATGCAACAAGTGCACGCAGCGGTAAAACCAGTCTCGCGTAAGCGTACGCGTAATGTCGGTCCGGGCCGCTTCATCTCACAATGCCGCTGAATCAAGTATCAACTAGTAACGGCAAGCAATATGTATACACCCACGCCCACAACTCGTTTGTGTTCTACTCGAGATCTCATCTACGCATAGACCTAGCTCATGATGCCACTGTTGGAGAACGTTGCATGGGAAACAAAAAATTTCCTACGCACACACAAGATCTATCCATGGTGATGAGCATCTACGAGAGGGAGAGTGAATCTACATACCCTTGTAGATCGCTAAGCGGAAGCGTTTAAGAAACGCGGTTGATGTAGTCGAACGTCTTCGCGATCCAAATCGCCGAGCGTCCCGCGATCCAATCACGATCCTTCCGATCTAGTGCCGAACGGACGGCACCTCTGCGTTCAACACACGTACGGCTTGATGACGCCTTCACCTCCTCGATCCAGCGAGCGATGGTGAAGTAGTGGTTGAGTTCCAGCAGCACGACGGCGTGGTGATGGTGGTGAGGAACAATCTCTGCAGGGCTTCGCCAAGCGCTACGGAGATTATGACGGAGGAACTAGAGGGCTAGGGTTGCCGGCACACGGCTTGGGGAATCCTGATGTATCCCGTGTGCTAGCCCTGCCCCTCTATTTATATGTTGAGCCTTGGGGTCTAAACTTGGAGTAAAAGCCTCCTCCAGGTCGGTTTTGCCCGCACAAGGTCGGTTTGGCCCGCAGGGAAAGAGTCCAACTCGGATCCCTGCCGAACCGTGCACAGCCGCGCACAAGCGGTAGTACCGCTTCACACAAGCGGTAGTACCGCTTGGGCGGTAGTACCGCTTCACACAAGCGGTAGTACCGCTCCGGCGGTAGTACCGCTTCACCAAGCGGTAGTACCGCTTACGCGGCAGCAAAACTACTTTTGCACTTTCCAATACCATGTGGGCTTTATCCCTTTGGCTCATATAAAGTGTTGCTGCACCCGAACACTTCGGTAAACATCCGGAACCCCTTCCGGTGAATTCCGGAACCCTTCCAGAGATCAAAACACTATTATCACATATATCAATCTTTACCTCCGGACTATTCCGGAGATCCTCGTCATGTCCGGGATCTTATCCGGGACTCCGAACAACTTTCGGTCACCAACATAATAACTCAATTATACTAATCGTCACCAAACGTTAAGTGTGTAGACCCTGCGGGTTCGAGAACTATGTAGACATGACCGAGACACCTCTACGGCCAATAACCAATAGCGGGACCTGGATGCCCATATTGGCTCCTACATATTCTACGAAGATCTTTATCGGTCGAACCTCTATGTCAAGGATTCAGTTAATCCCGTATGCTGTTCCCTTTGTTCTTCGGTATGTTACTTGCCCGAGATTCGATCGTCGGTATCACTATACCTAGTTCAATCTCGTTACCGGCAAGTCTCTTTACTCGTTCCGTAATACAAGATCTCGTGGCTAACACTTTAGTCACATTGCTTGCAAGGCTCATTGTGATGTTGTATTACCGAGTGGGCCCTGAGATACCTCTCCGTCATACGGAGTAACAAATCCCAGTCTTGATCCATGCCAACCCAACAGACACCCTCGGAGATACCTGTAGAGCACCTTTATAGTCACCCAGTTACGTTGCGACGTTTGATACACACAAGGTATTCCTCCGGTGTTAGTGAGTTGCATGATCTCATGGTCAAAGGAACAGATACTTGACATGCAGAAAACAATAGCAATAAACTGACACGATCAAATGCTACGTTTACAGTTTGGGTCTTGTCCATCACATCATTCTCCTAATGATGTGATCCCGTTATCAAATGACATCTCATGTCAATGGCTAGGAAACCTTAACCATCTTTGATCAACGAGCTAGTCAACTAGAGGCTTACTAGGGACACAGTGTTGTCTATGTACCCACACATGTATTTGAGTTTCCAATCAATACAATTATAGCATGGATAATAAACAATTATCATTAACAAGGAAATATAATAATAACCAATTTATTATTGCCTCTAGGGCATATTTCCAACAGTCTCCCACTTGCACTAGAGTCAATAATCTAGTTCACATCACTATGTGATTTACATTGTAGTGAATCGAACACCCATGCAGTTCTGGTGTTGTTCATGTTTAGCCTTTGGAAGAGGTTTAGTCATCGGATCTGCAACATTTAGATCCGTGTGTACTTTGCAAATATTTATGTCGTCCTCCTTGATGTAATCGCGGATGGAATTGAAACGTCGCTTTATGTGTCTGGTCCTCTTGTGAAATCTTGGTTCCTTGGCTAGAGCAATGGCACCAGTATTATCACAAAACAGAGTCATTGGGTTAAGTGCACTAGGCACTACTCCAAGATCTGTCATGAACTCCTTCATCCAGACACCTTCCTTCGCCGCCTCCGAGGCAGCGATGTACTCCGCTTCGCATGTAGAATCTGCTACCACGCTTTGCTTGGAACTGCACCAGCTAACCGCACCCCCATTAAGAATAAATACGTATCCGGTTTGCGACTTAGAGTCATCCGGATCAGTGTCAAAGCTTGCATCGACGTAACCCTTTACGACGAGCTCTTGATCACCTCCATAAACGAGAAACATGTCCTTAGTCCTTTTCAGGTACTTCAGGATATTCTTGACCGCCGTCCAGTGTTCCATTCCTGGATCACTTTGAAACCTTCCGACCATACTTATGGCAAGGCTGACATCGGGTCTTGTGCACAGCATTGCATACATGATAGAGCCTATGGCTGAAGCATATGGGATGACACTCATCTTTTCTCTATCTTCTGCAGTCACTGGGCATTGAGTCTTACTCAACTTCACACCTTGCAAAACAGGCAAGAACCCCTTCTTGGACTGATCCATTTTGAACTTCTTCAAAATCTTATCAAGGTATGTGCTTTGTGAAAGTCCTATTAAGCGTCTCGATCTATCTCTATAGATCTTGATGCCTAATATGAAAGCAGCTTCTCCTAGGTCCTTCATTGAAAAACTCTTGTTCAAATATTCCTTTACGCTTTCCAGCATTTCTATATTGTTTCCAATCAGCAATATGTCATCCACATATAATATTAGAAACGCTATAGAGCTCCCACTCACTTTCTTGTAAATACAAGCTTCTCCGTAAACTTGTATAAACTCGAACGCTTTGATCACCTCATCAAAACGAAGATTCCAACTCCGAGATGCTTGCACCAGTCCATAAATGGATCGCTGGAGTTTGCAAACTTTGTCAGCATTCTCTGGATCGACAAAACCTTCTGGTTGCATCATATACAACTCTTCCTTAAGGTAACCGTTAAGGAACGCTGTTTTGACATCCATCTGCCAAATTTCATAATCGAAAAAGGCAGCTATTGCTAACATGATTCTGACGGACTTAAGCATCGCTACGGGTGAGAAGGTCTCATCGTAGTCAACTCCTTGAACTTGTGAAAAACCCTTTGCCACAAGTCGAGCTTTATAGACGGTGACATTACCGTCCGCGTCCGTCTTCCTCTTAAAGATCCATTTGTTCTGAATGGCCTTACGCCCTTCAGGTAATACTTCCAAAGTCCATACTTTGTTTTCATACATGGATCCCATCTCGGATTTCATGGCCTCTAACCACTTCTTGGAATCCGGGCTCATCATCGCTTCTCCATAGCTCGTAGGTTCATCGTTGTTTAACAACATGACCTCTAAGACAGGGTTGCCGTACCACTCAGGAGCAGTACGCGTCCTTGTCGACCTACGAGGTTCGATAGCAACTTGATCCAAAGCTTCATGATCATCATCATTAACTTCCTCTTCAGCTAATGTAGGCTCCACAGAAACAACTTTCTGCGCTGCGCTACTCTCAGGTTGAAGTAAAGGTTCAACAACCTCATCAAGTTCTATCTTCCTCCCACTCAATTCTTTCGAGAGAAACTCTTTCTCAAGAAATGTTCCGTTTTTAGCGACAAACACTTTGCCCTCGGATCTGAGGTAGAAGGTATACCCAATTGTCTCTTTTGGGTATCCTATGAAGACGCATTTCTCCGCTTTGGGTTCCAGCTTTTCAGGCTGAAGCTTTTTGACATAAGCATCACATCCCCAAACTTTAAGAAACGACAGCTTTGGCTTCTTGCCAAACCAAAGTTCATATGGCGTCGTCTCAACGGATTTCGATGGTGCCCTATTTAAAGTGAATGCAGCTGTCTCTAATGCATAACCCCAAAACGATAGTGGCAAATCGGCAAGAGACATCATAGATCGCACCATATCTAATAAGGTTCGATTACGACGTTCGGACACACCATTACGCTGTGGTGTTCCAGGCGGTGTCAATTGTGAAACAATTCCACACTGTCTTAAGTGACTGCCAAACTCATAACTCAGATATTCTCCTCCTCGATCAGATCGTAGGAATTTAATCTTCTTGTTACGATGATTCTCAACTTCACTCTGAAATTGTTTGAACTTTTCAAATGTTTCAGACTTGTGTTTCATTAAGTAAATATACCCATATCTACTTAAGTCATCAGTGAAGGTGAGAAAATAACGATAACCACCGCGCGCCTCAATACTCATCGGACCGCACACATCAGTATGTATGATTTCCAATAAGTCACTTGCCCGTTCCATTGTTCCAGAGAACGGCGTTTTAGTCATCTTGCCCATGAGGCATGGCTCACATGTGTCAAGTGATTCAAAATCAAGTGACTCCAAAAGTCCATCAGCATGGAGCTTCTTCATGCGTTTTACGCCAATATGACCTAAACGGCAGTGCCACAAGAAAGTGGTATTATCATTATCAATTCTACATCTTTTGGCATCAATGTTATGAACATGTGTATCATTACTATCGAGATTCAATAAGAATAAACCCCTTACATTGGGTGCATGACCATAAAAGATATTACTCATATAAATAGAACAACCATTATTCTCTGATTTAAATGAGTAACCGTCTCGCAATAAACAAGATCCAGATATAATGTTCATGCTTAACGCAGGCACCAAATAACACTTATTTAGGTTCATCACTAATCCCGACGGTAATCGAAGAGCGAGCGTGCCGACGGCGATCACATCAACCTTGGAACCATTTCCCACGCGCATCGTCACTTCGTCCTTTGCCAGCCTCCGTCTATTCCGCAGTTCCTGTTTTGAGTTGCAAATATGAGCAACCGCACCGGTATCAAATACCCAGGCACTACAACGAGAGTTGGTAAGGTACACATCAATAACATGTATATCATATATACCTTGTTTGTTGTTGGCCGCCTTCTTGTCAGCCAAATACTTGGGGCAATTCCGCTTCCAGTGTCCAGTTCCCTTGCAATGAAAACACACAGTTTCTGGTTTGGGTCCAGCCTTGGGTTTCTTCACGAGAGGAGCAACTGCTTTGCCACTCTTCTTGGAGTTACCCTTCTTACCCTTGCCATTTTTCTTGAAACTAGTGGTTTTATTGACCATCAACACTTGATGCTCCTTCTGAATTTCAGACTCAGCGATTTTCAGCATCGCAAACAGCTCGGCGACTGACTTGTTCATCCCGTGCATGTTATAGTTCAACACGAAGCTCTTGTAGCTAGGTGGCAATGATTGAAGAACTCTGTCAGTGATAGCCTCTGGCGGAAGGGGCATCCCTAACTCAGCCAGACGGGTGGAGTACCCAGACATTCTGAGCATGTGATCACTGATAGACCCGTTCTCCTCCATCTTGCAAGCATAGAATTTGTCGGAGATCTCATATCTCTCGATCCGGGCATTCTTCTGAAAGATAAACTTCAACTCCTGGAACATCTCATATGCTCCATGACGTTCAAAACGTCTTTGAAGTCCCGGTTCTAAGCCATACAACATTGCACATTGAACTATTGAGTAATCATCAGAACGAGCCTGCCAGGCGTTCACAACGTCTAGAGACTCAACTGGAGCAGGTGGATCACCAAGCGGTGCATCAAGGACATAAGCCTTCTGGGAAGCCGTAAGGATAATCCTTAGATTACGGGCCCAGTCCACAAAGTTACTTCCATCATCTTTCAACTTAGCTTTCTCTAGGAACGCATTAAAATTCAGGGGTGCTACTGCGCGAGCCATGATCTACAACATAAATATAGCAAAGACAACTTAGACTATTGTTCTAGATAATGAGTTTAGTTAATCATATTACTTAAAAACTCCCACTCAAATTGACATCCCTCCGATCATTCGAGTGTAACATGATCCAAATCCACCAACTCAAGTCCGATCATCACGTGAGTTGAGGTGGTTTCAATGGTGAACATCTTCATGTTGATCATATCTACTATATGACTCATGTTCGACCTTTCGGTCTCTTGTGTTCCGAGGCCATGTCTGTACATGCTAGGCTCGTCAAGTTTAACCCAAGTGTTCCGCACGTGTAACATGGCTTACACCCGTTGTATGCGAACGTAGAGTCTATCACACCCGATCATCACGGCGTGTCTCGAAACGACGAACTTTCGCAACGGTGCACACTTGGGGAGAACACAATTTATCTTGAAATTTAAGTGAGGGATCACCTTATAATGCTACCGTCGTCCTAAGCAAAATAAGATGCATAAAAGGATTAACATCACATGCAAATCATAAGTGACATGATATGGCCATGAACTTGTGCTTTTGATCTCCATCTCCAAAGCACCGGCATGATCTCCATCGTCACCGGCATGACACCATGATCTCCATCATCTTGATCTCCATCAACGTGTCGCCATAAGGTTGTCGCGCTGACTGTTGCTTCCACGACTATAGCTAACGTTTAGCGATAAAGTAAAGCATTACATAGCGCTTAATGATTGACACGCAGGTCATACAATAATTAAAGACAACTCTATGGCTCCTGCCAGTTGCCGTACTCATCGACATGCAAGTCGTGATATTCTATACAAAACATGATCATCTCATACATCACATATATCTCATCATGTAATTGGCCATATCACATCACAACATACCCTGCAAAAACAAGTTAGACGTCCTCTAATTGTTGTTGCAAATTTTACGTGGCTGCTACGGGTTTGCAAGAACCGTTCTTACCTACGCAAAACCACAACGTGGTGTAGTGATTGCTTTTTGATCTTCTAAAAGAACCCTCTTCATTGAACCGATTCAACTAAAGTGAGAGAGACAGACACCCGCCAGTCACCTTTATGCAACAAGTGCACGCAGCGGTAAAACCAGTCTCGCGTAAGCGTACGCGTAATGTCGGTCCGGGCCGCTTCATCTCACAATGCCGCTGAATCAAGTATCAACTAGTAACGGCAAGCAATATGTATACACCCACGCCCACAACTCGTTTGTGTTCTACTCGAGATCTCATCTACGCATAGACCTAGCTCATGATGCCACTGTTGGAGAACGTTGCATGGGAAACAAAAATTTTCCTACGCACACACAAGATCTATCCATGGTGATGAGCATCTACGAGAGGGAGAGTGAATCTACATACCCTTGTAGATCGCTAAGCGGAAGCGTTTAAGAAACGCGGTTGATGTAGTCGAACGTCTTCGCGATCCAAATCGCCGAGCGTCCCGCGATCCAATCACGATCCTTCCGATCTAGTGCCGAACGGACGGCACCTCTGCGTTCAACACACGTACGGCTTGATGACGCCTTCACCTCCTCGATCCAGCGAGCGATGGTGAAGTAGTGGTTGAGTTCCAGCAGCACGACGGCGTGGTGATGGTGGTGAGGAACAATCTCTGCAGGGCTTCGCCAAGCGCTACGGAGATTATGACGGAGGAACTAGAGGGCTAGGGTTGCCGGCACACGGCTTGGGGAATCCTGATGTATCCCGTGTGCTAGCCCTGCCCCTCTATTTATATGTTGAGCCTTGGGGTCTAAACTTGGAGTAAAAGCCTCCTCCAGGTCGGTTTTGCCCGCACAAGGTCGGTTTGGCCCGCAGGGAAAGAGTCCAACTCGGATCCCTGCCGAACCGTGCACAGCCGCGCACAAGCGGTAGTACCGCTTCACACAAGCGGTAGTACCGCTTGGGCGGTAGTACCGCTTCACACAAGCGGTAGTACCGCTCCGGCGGTAGTACCGCTTCACCAAGCGGTAGTACCGCTTACGCGGCAGCAAAACTACTTTTGCACTTTCCAATACCATGTGGGCTTTATCCCTTTGGCTCATATAAAGTGTTGCTGCACCCGAACACTTCGGTAAACATCCGGAACCCCTTCCGGTGAATTCCGGAACCCTTCCAGAGATCAAAACACTATTATCACATATATCAATCTTTACCTCCGGACTATTCCGGAGATCCTCGTCATGTCCGGGATCTTATCCGGGACTCCGAACAACTTTCGGTCACCAACATAATAACTCAATTATACTAATCGTCACCAAACGTTAAGTGTGTAGACCCTGCGGGTTCGAGAACTATGTAGACATGACCGAGACACCTCTACGGCCAATAACCAATAGCGGGACCTGGATGCCCATATTGGCTCCTACATATTCTACGAAGATCTTTATCGGTCGAACCTCTATGTCAAGGATTCAGTTAATCCCGTATGCTGTTCCCTTTGTTCTTCGGTATGTTACTTGCCCGAGATTCGATCGTCGGTATCACTATACCTAGTTCAATCTCGTTACCGGCAAGTCTCTTTACTCGTTCCGTAATACAAGATCTCGTGTCTAACACTTTAGTCACATTGCTTGCAAGGCTCATTGTGATGTTGTATTACCGAGTGGGCCCTGAGATACCTCTCCGTCATACGGAGTAACAAATCCCAGTCTTGATCCATGCCAACCCAACAGACACCCTCGGAGATACCTGTAGAGCACCTTTATAGTCACCCAGTTACGTTGCGACGTTTGATACACACAAGGTATTCCTCCGGTGTTAGTGAGTTGCATGATCTCATGGTCAAAGGAACAGATACTTGACATGCAGAAAACAATAGCAATAAACTGACACGATCAAATGCTACGTTTACAGTTTGGGTCTTGTCCATCACATCATTCTCATAATGATGTGATCCCGTTATCAAATGACATCTCATGTCAATGGCTAGGAAACCTTAACCATCTTTGATCAACGAGCTAGTCAACTAGAGGCTTACTAGGGACACAGTGTTGTCTATGTACCCACACATGTATTTGAGTTTCCAATCAATACAATTATAGCATGGATAATAAACAATTATCATTAACAAGGAAATATAATAATAACCAATTTATTATTGCCTCTAGGGCATATTTCCAATAGTTCGGACAGACGAGGCAGAGAGGGAGAGCTGCACGCGAGCGGGAAAAGGGGAAAATTAGGGTTTGCGGGGAGAGAGCGAGGGACTCGGGGGCGTCCTTATCCACCGAGGGGAGCCGCAGTGGCGAGGGGGCTCGGCGGAATGGCCATGGCGCACGGCCTTGTGCAGCAGTGGCGCGAGGTAGGGGAAGGCCGTGGGAAACGGGCTGGGCCTACCCGTAGCGACTAGAAGCCTAGGGGTACAGTGTCCTCTGTCTTTTCTCTTTTTCCTTTTCTGATTTGTTTCTTCTCTCTCTGTTTTGTAAAATACTAGGCCACCAAAATGCTTTTGTAAAATATGCAATTGTGTCACATAAATACCTTGTAATATTTAGCAATGCCACAAAAAGGTTTGGGATTATTTGAATTCAGCTGGTTTTTGTTTTAAATAAAAATGAATTTAAATAGGGCTGTTTAGGTACTGTTTTAGGTTGTTAGGGTCACTTAAGTATTCCAATAAATGTTGATCTTATTTTTATACTGGCTTATGGATTATTTGCAAAATTATGAACTATTTAGTTCTCAGATTTGATCAACTTTTATTTCCACTTTATGTTTGAATTTAAATTTGAGTTGGAATTTGAAATGAGATATGATGCAAATGGTGATCAAGCACTGTTATGCATGGTGACTTGGCATGATTAAGAGGTGATCACTGTGCTTAATACTTGGGGATGTTATGCTCGGGCTGGGGACGGCGGAGTCGAGCGTGCAGACAGGGCGGAGAGAGAGAAAAGGGAGGAGTGGAGCAGCCGGCGACGGCGGGTGGCCGGCGTGGACGACCACCGGACCAGAGCGGATCAGGGCAGCCTGGCGGCGTGGTTCGATCTGTATCTCCCGGGCGGTGGCTGGCACCGGGACACCAAGGCATGGAAGTTATATACCCGCGACCTTTAGTCCCGGCTCCAAACACGAACCGGGACTAAAGGTCCTTTAGTCCCGGCTCCAGCCACGAACCGGGACTAAAGGCCAACCTTTTCGGCGGCCCAAATTCCGCGCGGGAGCTGAAACCTTTAGTCCCGGCTGGTGGTCGCAACCGGGACTAAAGGTGCCTTTCAATTAATTTTCATTTTGAAGAAATTATTTGACAGATTCAATTTTACAGATTGAAATTAATTCTTGTAAAATGCATAACAATTTGAAAACTAAACCAAATGAGTTGACTCAAATTTCTGTGGATTCATCTTGAAGATTTCTATCAACTAGTATCATTTTGACAGGAAGATGCATAATTAATTTTGCACTTATTAATTAAATACAGTAATTGAAGACATTTTTTTAAACTTTAAAAATTCATATCTTCAGTCTGTTAAGCCAAATGGAGCAAATAAGATGTCAAATTGTTTGTCTTAACATAACCTACACATTCATATTTACAAAGGAAATATTCATGTTCAAAATATTGGTCAAAACCCTCAATTACCCTTTCTGGATATTTCAAGCTTTTGAAATATTTACAAAGGAAATTTTCACCATAAATTCCAAGAAAATTCTAGCAAGTCGCAAATGCCATATTTGATGATCTTGCCAAGTCTCATGTCTTGGAGAACAAGATAACATCATCAAATTCCCTCAAAACCATCTCTGTCCATTTTCTAGTTTGAGCAACTTTACATTGCTAAACATGTCCAAATGAGCTCAAACTTGGTACACCTGCTAAAATGGTCTAAATATTCATCTAGGCCAAGTGGTGCATCAAGGAGAACAAATTAGCTTGGTCAAAGTATGCCAAAACCAATTCTGCCCATTTCTAGGGTTTGACAAAGTTACATTGGCAACTTTCTCCCATTGATCTCAAATTTTTACCACATTGCCAGATGGTCATGAGCATCACCCCCATCAAGTGGCACAAGTTGGAGAACAAGTTAACTTGATCAAAGCTTGTCAAAACCATTTCTGCCCATTTCTAGGGTTTGAAATATTTACATTGCCAAGTTTCTTCAAATGAGCTACAAATTTGCACCCTAGCTCAAATTGATACCAAGCTCATTCCTGTTAAATTCCAAAGCCATTGGATTCTTCTAAGTACCTCTATTCATCATCAAACACCTTCTGCCAAAATCTTGTGGTCACTGATTGGGGTACCAAATGGATTCTCCTTTAGCTCAAATTTTTACCAGAGCTCACCCTAGTCATATTCTACCTCCAGTAACTCTCTCTTCCATAGCTCAATAATTGAGGGGTGAAAACCCTCACTTTACCTCTCTGGATAGCCACTATAATTAAAATACTAAAAGGACAGGAATAATTGAAAATTCATAACTTAATAAATAATTATTCAAAAATCATGTTTCAAATGCCAAAATGCCCTAGCTTTTTGGTTGGATTCCGACGCTCCGGAGTCCACCTAGGAACACCTAAAACACATATATACCCTAACTCTTACAAAGATTCCCTCCGGTTTGTCCGAAGTGGGACTTTCCAGCTATAAGTCCGGAAACTCACTACAGAGAAAGTGATGACGGTGAAGCCGGTCACATCCCAGAGTGGGATCTTGGGGTATAAAACTTTTTCTTCGCGTGTGTCCCTTGCTTATGATTGCGCCGTAACCATGGAGAATCTTCATCATTTAACAGGATGCTTGGGTCAGTCTTCACTGTGAAGGGAGGAATTTCATCAAACTTTTCATAATCTTCTGACATGTCTGTCTTGTCGTCCACTCCCACGATGTTTCTTTTCCCTGAAAGAACTATGTGGCGCTTTGGATCATCGTATGATGTATTCGCTTCCTTATCTTTTCTTTTTCTCGGTTTGGTAGACATGTCCTTCACATAGAAAACCTGCACCACATCATTGGCTAGGACGAATGGTTCGTCTGTGTACCCAAGATTGTTGAGATCCATTGTTGTCATTCCGTACTGCGTGTGTACCTTTACCCCGCCTCCTGTCAGATTGACCCATTTTCACCGAAACAAAGGGACCTTAAAAGAAGGTCCATAGTCAAGTTCCCATATCTCCTCTATGTAACCATAATATGTGTCCTTTTTCCTATTGTTGTTTGTTGCATCAAAGCGGACACCACTATTTTGGTTGGTGCTCTTTTTATCTTGGGCGATCGTGTAAAATGTATTCCCATTTATCTCGTACCCTTTGAAAGTCAATATAGTCGAAGATGGTGACTTGGCCAACAAGTACAGCTCATCTCCAACAGTGGTGTTATTCATGAGATGTGTTTGCAACCAACCACCGAAAGTCGCCATGTGTGTACGTTTAATCCAGGGGTCAGACTGCTCCGGGTTCTTGGAGCGTACAATATCCATGTGTTCCTCGATATACGGAGCCACCAAGGTGGAATTTTGTAGAACTGTGTAGTGTGCTTGAGTGAAAGAATGCCCGTCCATACTTATTACTGAATTCTTTCCTAGCGTGCCTTTTCCACTCAGTCTCCCCTCATGCCGCGATTGAGGAACACCAATCGGCTTAAGGTCAGGAATAAAGTCAACACAAGACTCAATAACCTCCTCTGTTTCATGGCCCTTAGAGATGCTTCCTTCTGGCCTAGCACGGTTATGAACATATTTCTTTAAGACTCCCATGAACCTCTCAAAGGGGAACATATTGTGTAGAAATACAGGACCCAGAATGGTAATCTCTTCGACTAGGTGAACTAGGATGTGCGTCATAATATTGAAGAAGGATGGTGGGAACACCAACTCGAAACTGACAAGACATTGGACCAAATCATTCTGTAACCTTGGTAGGATTTCTGGATCGATTACCTTCTGAGAAATTGCATTGAGGAATGCACATAGCTTCACAATGGCTAATCGAACATTTTCCGGTAGAAGCCCCCTCAATGCAATCGGAAGTAATTGCGTCATAATCACGTGGCCGTCATGAGACTTTTGGTTTTGGAATTTTTTTCTCTGCCATATTTATTATTCCCTTTATATTCGACGAGAAGCCAGACGGGACCTTTATACTGCTCAGGCATTCAAAAAAGATTTCCTTCTCTTCTTTGGTAAGAGCGTAGCTTGCAGGACCTTGATACTGCTTTGGTTGCATGCCATCTTTTTCGTTCATACGTTGCTGGTCCTCCCGTGCCTCCGGTGTATCTTTTGTCTTCCCATACACGCCCAAGAAGCCTAGCAGGTTCACGCAAAGATTCTTCGTCACGTGCATCACGTTGATTGCAGAGCGGACCTCTAGGACTTTCCAATAGGGTAGCTCCCAAAATATAGATTTCTTCTTTCACATGGGTGCGTGTCCGTTAGCGTCATTCGGAACAGATTGTCCGCCAGGACCTTTTCCAAAGATTACTTTTAAATCCTTGACCATATCAAATATATCATCACCAGTACGGTGGCCAGGCTTCTTCCGGTGATCTGCCTCACCTTTGAAATGCTTGCCTTTCTTTCTTAAGAGATGCCTGATCGGAAGAAATCGACGATGTCCCAGGTACACATTCTTCTTACATTTATCCAAATATATACTTTCAGTCTCATCTAAACAGTGTGTGCATGCATTGTATCCCTTGTTTGTCTGTCCTGAAAGGTTACTAAGAGCAGGCCAATCATTGATGGTTACAAACAGCAACGCTCGTAGGTCATATTCCTGCTGTTTGTGCTCATCCCACACACGTACACCTTTTATATCCCACAACTGTAAAAGTTCTTCAACTACTAGCCTTAGGTACATATCAATGTCGTTGCCGGGTTGCTTAGGGCCTTGGATGAGCACTGGCATCATAATGAACTTCGCTTCATGCACAACCAAGGAGGAAGGTTATAGATACATAGAGTCACAGGCCAGGTGCTATGACTGCTGCTCTGCTCCCCAAAAGGATTCATGCCATCTGTACTTATACCAAACCATAAGTTCCTTGCGTCATCTGCAAACTCCGGCCACTTTCTCTCGATTTTTCTCCACTGCGACCCATTAGCGGGTACTCTCAACATCCCGTCTTTCTTACGGTATTCTTTGTGCCATCGCAACAACTTGGCTTGCTCTTTGTTTTGGAACAAACGTTTCAACCGTGGTATTATAGGAGCATACCACATCACCTTGGCAGGAACCCTCTTCCTGGGGCGCTCGCCCTCAACATCACCAGTGTCATCGCGGCTAATCTTATAGCGCAATGCACCGCATACCGGGCATGCATTCAAATTCTCGTACTCCTCACCGCGGTAGAGGATGCAGTCATTAGGGCATGCATGTATCTTCTGCACCTCTAATCCTAGAGGGCAGACAGCCTTCTTTGCTTCGTACGTACTGTCGGGCAATTCGTTATCCTTTGGAAGCGTCTTCTTTATCAGTTTCAGCAACTTTTCAAATCCCTTGTCAGATACACCATTCTCTGCCTTCCATTGCAGCAATTCCAGTGTGGTACCCAGCTTTTTCTTGTCATCTTCGTAATTTGGGTACAACAATTTTTTGTGATCCTCTAACATGCGCTCCAACTTCAACCTCTCCTTTTCACTTTCGCAGTTTCTCTTTGCATCAGCAATGGCCCGACCAAGATCATCAGCGGGCTCATCTGATGCCACTTCTTCAGCTTCCCCCATTGTAGTACCATCGTATTCAGGGAACCTAGGATAGTTGTCATCATCCTATTCTTCTTCATTGTCTTCCATTATAACCCCTCTTTCTCCGTGCTTGGTCCAACAGTTATAGCCGGACATGAAACCGGACTGAAGCAGGTGGCTGTGAAGGATTTTTGAGGTAGAGTAATCCCTATCATTCTTACAGACACCACATGGACAACACATAAAACCATTCCGCTTGTTTGCCCCAGCCACACGCAGAAAACTATGCACGCCATTAATGAACTCGGGAGAGCGTCGGTCATCGTACATCCATTGTCAGCTCATCTTCATTACACAACATCGAAGTGACCAAATTAATACAAGTTCATACATACTTCTCATAAAACAACATACAACTATCTAGCTAAAGCATTTAAATGCAACAACAAATGCGATCAAAATCACAACTAAGGTAATAATTGATCCAACAGCATAATGATACCAAGCCTCTTTATTAATGGCATATTTTCTAATCTTTCTAATCTTCAAGGGCATTGCATCCATCTTGATCTTGTGATCATCGACGACATCGGCAACATACAACTCCAATTTCATCTTCTCTTCTTCAATTCTTTTCAATTTTTCTTTCAAATAATTGTTTTCTTTTTCAACTAAATTTAACTTCTCGACAAGAGGGTCGGTTGCAATTTCCGGTTCACATACCTCCTAGATAAAAATATCTAGGTCAACTTGATGGGCATAATTGTCATAAACACGAAATGAAACAAATAGTTATAAAAGATAATATACCACATCCGAATCATAAACCGGACGAGGGCCGACGGGGACGGATATCAAAACCATGGCACTGTATATAACAAACAATCATACAAGTAAGAAAATTATAAAGTAACTATCTAAATCATACAAATAAGATTTATTTTTTACAAAAAGGATAAGAACAAGAGGCTCACCAAGGTCGTGCCGGCGACGGGACGGCGCGGGCGATCGACGGCGGTGAGGACGGGGACGGGAAGGCACTAAGTAAACCACACCAACACATATGCAAACTAAAAAGTTAATTTGAGCTCAAATTGCATATAAATCAAATAAACTCCCACATAATTACTCTCAAACTAAAACCCACAAATCACTATACTTATAGAGCATGAAACGAGCTAAACTAGCAATGAGAGATGAAAGGATGAAGTTGCTAACCTTTTAGAACCCTTGGATAGATGGGGTGCCTCCAATCTTGACAAATCTTGGCAAAAATGGAGGATGAGCTCGAGCTAGGGGAAGGAAACAAAGAGGAGAGAAAGGAGAAGCTTGCACTCGGGCTGGACGAAGCAGCTTTATATAGGGAAGACTTTAGTCCCGGTTGGTGATACCAACCGGGACTAAAGGTCTATCTTTAGTCCCGGTGGGTGATACCAACCGGGACTAAAGAGGCTCGCAGGGCCCCAGCCTGCCGCAACCCCTTTAGTCCCGGTTGGTATCACCAACCGAGACTAGAGGTCCCATTTGAACCGGGACTAAAGGGGGCCGTGCCCCCGTCCGCTCCTAGCCGTTGGAACCGGGACTAATGCTAACATTAGTCCCGGGACAAAACCCGGCCGGGACTAATGCTCCGGATCAAAGGTAGGTTTTCTACTAGTGGATCCACCCCCAGATGGCCAGATCCAGAGACCTTCCTGCAAGATTGCGTCCACATCATCGGAGGAAGCGAGTAGAGCGACTTTGAACCACGTTACGGAGAGGAAGATCTCAGCAGCGAAAAAGGTCCCGCCGCCGCCGCCGCTGGATGGTTGCCGGCAGCGGCAAGGAGTGAGGGGTTGAGGAGGCCTCGACTGCTAGGGTTCGTGGCCCTCGGTGTCGCCCAGGAGCGACACGGGAGGCAGGCCTCTCGCGTGAGTGTAGTTGATGGAATTGTCTCTTCTCACTGAACGAACATCGCCAAAACGAACACCAATGCCATGTATAGGACTAGAACCCCGGTGGACTTGTTCCACCACAAGGAACCTAACCATCTGAGCTAAGCTATGGTCAGTTCACATAAATCATCAAAGTTAGTTGCCTTTTGAATTTATCAAATTTCTGCAATAATAATTCACTAATAACAAAAACAAGATGCACATAAATCCAAGTAAGAACCACATATTGTGATTAAAAGCAAGGCACGGCAATCAACAAAAACTTCCTTGGGACAAAATCTCATCCTGCTTACATAATGCACCATGTCATGTAACCAGGCCGATAAAATTACAATCAAAGCAACATGCATCTTTTGATCCTTTCTGATTGAAGCCAGTCAGGATCACATGCTGCCAACCGCTTACCAAACTGAGCAGCACACTGATTAAATTAAAGCTCATCTTCAATGAAGTGTTGGCTCGGCCACCAAGTTTAGATCTGACAACAGTTATTATACACTTGGATTAAAGAAAGCTCCAGCCCCTTGGATGCTTCCCTATTGAGTTCACAACGGCAGATTTGACTTTGCTTTTCTTGCTCGCGTACACAAGATGATGATTGTGCTGCTGCTACTGTAGTTAGCAGTGACCCACACAATGCAACCAAGTCTGCTAGTAGCAATGATGCTGTTGGGAAGTTGAAATTCGATAGGGTGGCCATGTCCAACAAAATCAAGTCACTGATACAGAGCATACACAGCCTATGTGATCCTGTCTCTGACTTGCTGAACAAAATCACAAATAATAGCACAACTGGCACCCCCAAAAGGCCTCCCACAGGTTCAGTAATTTCACAAGATAAATTGTATGGAAGAAGAGTCATCTTTGAGCAAACTGTAAGTGCGCTCACTGATAGCACATATCTTGGTGAGACCCTTTCTGTTCTGCCTTTTGTTGGCCCTGGGGGTATAGGAAAGACAACCTTCACCCAACACTTGTATATATAATGATAAAAGGATCGAGGGACGCTTCCCGGTTAGGGTCTGGGTATGTGTCTCAACTGATTTTGATGTGCTAAACCTCACACGGCAGATCCTTGGATGCATACCTGCAACTGAAAAAGAAGAACCCAAATGCATAGTTGAAACAGCCAATTTAGACCAGCTTCAGAAATCCATTACTGAGAGACTGAAGTCCAAAAGGTTTTTAATTGTATTGGATGACATTTGGAAATGCTATAGTGAAAGTGATTGGAATAACCTATTAGCTCCATTTAAAAGGGGGGGAACAAAGAGCAACATGGTTCTTATCACCACTAGATTTCCCTCTATAGCACATATGGTGAAAACAACTGATCCAGTAGAACTGCATGGTCTGGAGTCTAATGACTTCTTGGAATTCTTTGAAGCATGCATATTTGGTCATAGCATATCTGGGCATTATGAAGATGACTTAACTGATGTTGTAAGAGATATTGCTAAGAAACTAAAGGGTTCACCACTAGCTGCCAATACAGTTGGTCGGTTATTGAGGAAAAACCTTTCTCGGGAATATTGGATTGAAGTTCTTGAAAATAGTGAGTGGCAAAATACACAAAATGATGATGATATTATGCCTTCTCTGAAAATTAGCTATGATTACCTTCCTTTCCTTCTAAAAAAATGTTTTTCATATTGTGCCCTATTCCCTGAAGATTATAGGTTTTATAATTTAAAGATTACTAGCTTTTGGACCGCGATAGGTTTCTTAGACTCTAGTTGCCAAAAGAATAAGAATTATTTAGAAGAACTAGTGGACAATGGCTTTCTTGTGAAGGGAGCTGACAAATCTAATGATCAATACTATGTGATGCATGATTTATTGCATGAACTATCCCGTAATGTTTCATCACAAGAATGTGTCAATATAAGTAGTTTAAGTTTCAGTGCTGATAACATCCCACAATCTATTCGACACTTATCAATCAACATAGAAGATATATTTGATGAAAGTTTTGAAGAAGAAATGGTTAAACTGAAGGGTAGGATAGATATTGGTAATTTGCGGACTTTGATGATTTTTGGGTTATGTAATGCAACAATAGCTAACGTTTTGAAAGACACATTTGAAGAATTAAAGGGCCTCCGAGTATTATTTATAGCAATCAACACCCCGAGATCTCTGCTAAGCATCTTTTCAAAACTTATCCACCTGCAATACCTCAAACTTAGCTCATACTATGGCTTAGAAATGACTTTACCTACCACATTGTCTAGATTTTACCACTTAAAATTCCTAGACCTGGAAGATTGGCATGGTAGTACAAAGTTGCCTAGAGACATTAGTCGTCTTGTGAATTTATGCCATTTCCATTCTTCCAAAGAACTCCATTCCAATATCCCTGAGGTTGGAAAGATGAAGTGTTTACATGAGCTAAAAGAGTTCCATGTTAAGAAAGAGGGAGTTGGCTTTGAATTGAGAGAGATGGGGGAATTGGCAGAGCTAGAAGGAGAACTCTGCGTATGTAATCTTGAAACTATGCCATCCAAAGGAGAAGCTAGTACTGCCAAACTGAAGAATAAAAAGAATCTAAAAGGGCTGAAATTAGTTTGGAGTACAGAGCACCAGACCATAAATGATGATGTTCTTGATGGTCTTCAACCATACCCTAATATTAGGGTGCTTGGCATTATAAACCCTGGTGTTGCCCCTTGTCCTAGATGGCTGTGTGGTGACAGTAGCACAAAAAGGTTGGAGGCTCTTCATCTAGAGGGTCTATCTTGGGATACTCGTCCACCTTTTGAGAAACTACCACACCTCACCAGTCTCACTTTGAATAATATTGTTGGGATGCGTGTGTTTGGGCCTGGCTTTAGTGGTGTTACGGATAGAAGTTTCATGCACTTGAAGACAATTGTGTTTGAGGATATGCCCAAACTTGTCGAGTGGGTCGGGGAACCTAATAGCCATCTGTTTTCAAAGCTTGAAAGCATCAAGTTTGTAGGTTGTCCCCTTCTCCGCTCGTTTCCCTTCTTGGAGTGCTCTGACCGTTTTACCAACCTGTGTGGGCTTCATATTGATGACTGCCCTGAGCTGCCTCAGTTTCCACCCATGCCTCACACCTCCACACTTACACATTTGGCTATGACTAATGTTGGGTCATTGTTGTCGTACAATGGAAAGGAATTATGTATTAAAGGGTATAACGGTGCTTTGGCGTTCCACAATATGGATAAAGTAGAGGTTATGACAATTAAGAAAGTATCACACATTTCGTTATCAGACCTCCAAAAACTAACCTCGCTGAGAAGTATACATTTCAAAAGATGTGATGACATGTTTTCTGCGGAACTGGATGATAATGTTAGCCTCCATTCAATTCAGAGTCTTGACATAAAGAACTTATGTATTACTGGAGAATTGTTTTCAAAGGTTTTGAAGTGTTTCCCAGCTCTCTCCCAGCTTACCATCACCAAGTGTGAGAGCCTTGAACTTCTGGCTGTGGAGGATGGAGGACTCTCGGGCCTCAAGATGCTCCAATCATTTACAGGATTCGGTTGTAGTAAGCTGTTCTCTTGGTGGCCCATGGGCGAAGTAGGTGGAGGAGCTCATGCCATCAAGCCTTTCCCTACTTCCCTCACGGAACTTGAGATTTCCTTTGAGTCAAGCCTGCAGTCAATGGGTTTGCTCTCAAACCTCACGTCTCTCACCTGTCTATGCCTGACAAGTTGTGAAGAATTAACAATGGATGGATTCAATCCTCTCATCACAGTCAACCTTAAGAAACTGACCGTAGATGCTATGTATTTGAGTCAAGAGAACAAATCTATAGCAGGGGATCTGTTGTCAGAGATTGCAAGGAGCAACTTAATGCATGCAGGTTCTTTCCAGTTGGAAGAATTTGAGGTGGATAGCATCTCGGCAGTGCTTACTGTTCCCATCTGCAGCCACCTTGCCGCAAGCCTCCACACATTGGGGTTCAGTTCTGATCAGCGGGCAACAACCTTCACCGAAGAGCAAGAGCAAGCGCTGCAGCTCCTCAACTCCCTAAAAAATCTCGAATTTCGAAATTGCGATAATCTGCAGTCCCTCCCTCAAGGGTTACGTGGCCTTTCTTCTCTCAAGAGACTAGTGATCTTCGATTGTAAAAAAATCCTATGCCTGCCACCAAAGGAGGGCCTCCCCGCTTCACTGGAAATGCTGGAAGTACAGTTTTGTAGTCCTGAGGTAACTGAGCAAGCCAAGAAATTGAAAGAAAATGACCCGTGGATTTCGGTAGAAATAATGGGTACGTAACGTAACCCACCACTAGTCTTAATTTGTGATGATGCCTCCCCATATGCCTAGCTGCTTTTGAGACCTGACAGTCTGCCCGTTTCAATTACAGTGCCTACATGGTGAATTCTTTCAGCACCTTACAACTGACAGTTGTCGAGGATCATACATTCAAGTAAGTACATGGAACACCAACCTGCGCTCCTTCATTCATGATGATTTCATTCGTATTGCATGCATCCACTTCAGTATGCACGCAGTTTTCCTTTTTTTTTTCTAATCTGAACAAGTATTATTTTTGTACAGAGTTTCAGTTTGCTTCTGAAACCGGATGGGCTAACATGTTTCAATTGCAGCACTGCAGTATACTACATCCCTACTAACCTTAATTTGAGGAGGAGGAGAGAGAGAGAGAGAGAGAGCTCGCGCGCGGGGAACGTTGGGGGAATCTTCGCCGCTCCCTCTCGAATCTCGGGGTTTCCCTGCCTCTTTCTCTCTCTCTCTCTCTCTCTCTCTCGACCGTCACCGCCGGTTGGGCGCAAGGGCGGTGGTGGAGCGGAACAATGGCGGCCAGCAGGGGATGGTTGCGGGGTCTTACAATCGCAATGTGCTGGTCGTGATCCGCGCCGGCCCTGGTAAGCACGTCTCTCTCTCTCTCTCTCTCTCTCTCTCTCTCTCTCTCTCTCTCTCTCTCTCTCTCTCTTTCTTAATTTGTCGTTGGTTCCATTCGAGATGTTCGTGCGTGCGCGCCGGTGGATCTAGGTCGCCATGTTAGGAGGTGAAACACCTCGCATTCCCCTGAATCCTTAGGGATTTGTGGTGGGCTGGGCTCCTAGATTTCCCAAATTTGTCCCTTCATGGTTGTTGTGTTCAGAAATGATACCAATTAGAAATGCCAAACAATACAAGTCTGATGAGTTTTTCTGTGCTTGCTCAATTGGCATGATTTCCCTCTTAGCTTAGTTCATATGATTTCCCTCTTTGTCTATAAATCATGATAATGGATTGATGTAGACATCACTTGTTGCTGAAAAAGTTCAGGTGGCCCTTGAGTTCAGGGAGATGAGGAAGAAGACGTTGATGACCTGGACAATGAGTTCAACTATAATTGCCAATGGAATGGCAAAGGTCCAGAATGTCAGCTGGAGGGTCAAGGAGAAGACATCAATTTGTCTTCATCCTCTTGCCATGAACCTCATCATCTTGTTCCTCGGTAAATATTCATTTGGGACTTTAGCAGAACTCAGATCGAAGAAGAATATGGTCCCGGTTTTGGAACTATGTTCCTTTTTATTTTGTTTCGAATTGGTCGGATGCTTTTTTACCAAAGCTCAAGTTGTTTCTGTAGGAATCCCTTTCTCTCTTGTGCATTAATGCATTGATAATCTTCTTCAGACTTCTGGATAAACTACTTAAGAAACACGTACGTAACCTGTCCCCCGTCTTAATTTGAGGTGATGCCTCCTCATTTGCGTAGCTTCTGAGACCTGACGGGCTACTTGTTTCAGTTGCAGTGATGTAGATGTATCCTGTCGGTGTTGTGGAGCTAGGTACAGATCACGCATTCAAGTCAATCTGCCGGTAAGTACCAAAAATCAACTTCTGCTCCTTCATTCATTTTTCCGTTCACACTGCATGCAGCCATTATAACTCATAGGAACACAGCTTGCTTTTTGCAAGCTGGACTATTAATTTCCTATACAGTTTTGCTAGTTTTTTTTTCTCTTACTACATCACACTTATTTCTGCAATGAGTGGAGACTGGATTTTCTCCCATGCACGGGACCAGCCATTCGGTGTGGCACAAGGACGATTATTCTAATACTTTCCATTGGCACTCCTCTGTACAATACTTCATACATCCTGTCAGATACACCTAAGAATTGTCCTTGAGCATTAATGGTGGAATAGTGATACGTGGGCCAGTAATGCAAAAGTCATCCCCTGTGCGTAATCAATCTATTCCATACAAAAGCCAGCATTTTATTTTCTTGTGAGATATTCTTTCGTTGATTATCTTTTGAATAAAAATCTCATTTTAAAATCTTCTTATATATTTGAATTCTTGATGACGTGGCCTTTAAAACAAGATCAATCTTGAATATATTTAAGAGTTTAAATTCTCATTGGAAAAAACATATTTCACTCATTGAAAAAACTCGGTTATTTCAAAATGCTGAGTTCACTCATTCCAAACACCGCTTTTACTAATTCAAAAAAGAAAAACTAATTTCACTTAATTTAGAAAAATAATTTGACTAATTTCAAGAAAATAATTTGACTCATTTTTGTTGTATTACACGCATTAAAAATCATTTCATCCATATCAAAAAACTGATTTAACTCATTCCAAAAACTAATTAGTGAAATAGATTTTGTGAAAAGTGTATCGAAACATTATAATTTTAACATGTTCGGAATGTATCCATGATTGAACTTATTCTAAAGGTCTTGATGTGAGGAGTTCAAATATATAAAAACTTTCAAAAATATGAGTTTTGGTTTTAAAGATATGAACCATCTAAACTGTGATAAGGGAACTAAAAAGTGATGGATTTTGAGAGGAAGAAATGAGAGATATTGTCAGACATGCATGTGTAGTAGCCTGTTGTGAACAGGAAAAGGGAGAAAGAAGGACGCATGCATGGCATAAAGTGGATTAATGACAGACGTGGTGATACGAGGCTATATTAATGCGAATGGTAAATACCACTCGTATACCAGGAAGGCTAGCTTGCATGCACGGATCTCGAGCAGAACCAACGACGCATGCATGCACCGGACCTCCCGTGCATGGGAGAATAGCTTTTCTCCAATGACATATTACAGTTTGGATGTGGCAGCTGCACGATTTCCCTTTTGGGCAATGTTATCAAGTAGGAATTTGCTAGCTGGAATATTAAGGCAATTCATTCTGCAACCTTTCTTTTTACAGAACTTTTAGACAGACCCGAATAATTGGAGCATTTGACAGAAGGTTTTTTTTTTTTTGAACGGTCACCGGAGGGGAGAGTTCCCCACCTGAATATATTACCACTCAAATGGCCATAATGCCAAGAGACTGATCCAGTTTATAAGGGAAACAGGGTCGAAAACCTGAACAAGTTGACCATGTTTATGAGGGAAACCGGGCCAAAAAACCGTAATTGGGAGAGAAACAACACTTCTGGTGGTTGCTTTCTGATTATGATGTTCCTTCTCTCAGGAACATCCTGAATGTGTAGGTATAATCGTGGTACATACTATGCGGCATTTGTTCTTCACCAGTCCTTCATTTGTGATATCAAGTAAAAAAGGAGGTACGAGACCCTATCTTTGTCGTGTCACGTACTATTAGGCGATTGTAATGTTTTATTAACGTTTGGAACACTACAGGTTCTGTACTTGACTTCCATGGGTCAATTGCGAATTCATTTCTACACCCATTGGTCAGAACAAGTATCCAAACATGGTATCCTATTCATTATTTTGAAGCTTAAGACATGGTATCCTATTCCGTGTCAGGACTTGGGACAGATGCCGGTGCATGTCAGTTTTGACATATTTATTGCATATGCCGGTGCATGTCAATTCTGCACTAAACTGATGAAGTGCAATTATTCAGATTCTGCGGAACAATTGCAAAAGCTATATCAGTTAGCAATTTTTCCTTCAGGACATAGCTCCTCCATCCAAGAAATAACAGCAATGGAGGAATTTCTGAAGCAGCAACTCCAGAAAGGTCAGTTGGCCATTCTGTCCATCAAAAGCGGCCATCCCCTGTTGCATATGCTGGCCTTTTGGGTTTGCATCGCATTGACTTGTGAAATTGGTGTGATAGTTCAGGTTTTCCGCTAACTGTGCTCCCTATTGGCGAAGCGAAACCCGAAGGAATTCATGATTCAT
This sequence comes from Elymus sibiricus, assembly GCA_039707655.1. Taxonomy (NCBI): domain Eukaryota; kingdom Viridiplantae; phylum Streptophyta; class Magnoliopsida; order Poales; family Poaceae; genus Elymus; species Elymus sibiricus. Next base: position 396,010,489 of record CM077674.1, read on the forward strand.
GGCTGTTCCGAATGATGGGTAGCACAATTTGTCTGTGTTGTCCCATCTGCCAAGCTGATCGAAGGAGCATGTGCGCTGGGAATTCGTCTGGTTCGCCGTGGACCAAAACAAGGTCCTTTACTGATGTCGAATAATATTTTCTCTAATCCAGCATTGCTTTTATTGATTTAGTTCCCTATTTTCTTCAGCTCACAAGGATGAACAGTCATCCAAATGTATACTCTGAAGCTTAAATTGGTGGCATCATATTCTGTGTCCAGGACTCCGGGATCGTTGCTGGTATGTAGTACCTGTTTTCACATAGTTGACCTGCTATGCTTTGATTTCGGTTCTTCTGTTCACTCATGAGTAAATTGAATCTTTCTACTACTAGTTGTAACATGTCCTGTATCTACTTTTCAGCAGAGTGGCAAATGCGTGTATGTGCACACAACAAAACCCCAACGCGGGTGATGCTCACCAAGCCATGGCGCCCCACTCCCTCAAGGACGCACTTGCTGCGGCCCACATCTTCCTGCACGCAGGACCAGGCCACCCTCCCGTTCCTCACCGGCATGCTGTGCTGTACGGGGCCGGCAGATGCTGGCATTTGCTCGATCGACGCCAACTTCATCGTCTTCCTTTGGTTGGTGTGCCCGCCCGCCAGCTGCGTGGCTACGCTCCTGTAGTCCCCACTCGTACGTCGACCACACTATCTTTTGACTCCGGCACAGCATGTGCCCACGTCATTGGAGTAATCTGAGTTCGACACCGAGAGGATTCAGCCAATCCACCATGAAGCAAATGAAGGTAAGTCTTACTGATAAGCGACAGTATTTCTTGTGCTTTCCCATGAAATCATTACCTTCATTTCAGTTCTTCTTTTATATCTTCAGTCCCTAGTAGGAACAAGTATGATCATATAGTCGAAGTTCAAAGTGGTATCCTATACCATATCCGGGAATCCGTGACCGATGCTGGTACGTATTGTATCTGTTTTAACGTAATGATTTCCTATGCTTTAATTTCGTCCAAAGGATTTCAGTACACCAGATCCTGCTGCTACCTCGTGAATAAGCTGATTTTTTCTACTGCCAACTAGCAGCCTGACCTGTTCTATACGTGATGTACTTTACAGGGGAGCGGCAACTGCTTTCATGTCCACCGCGTCATGTGCCTCTCATGCATTCCCCCGCGCGCTAGCTCTGTCCTCCGCCTACTCCATCTCCTACGTCAACAATCTCACCATCTTCGACTCCCGCACCGCCTGGCCCCCCACATCGCCGGCGTAATTTGTGGCCAACACCGAGCGGCCCGTCCACCTCTTTTATGTGGTCATCCTCCACGCCCTGGTGTTTTGTGCAAGCAGCAGCTAGCACATGCTAATTTAGCTCCAACGGCGTGACATGGTATACCTTCAGTGCAGCCGTTACATAAACGAGACTTGGCAGGCATGAACATGGATCACCACCTTCCTTGTAAAAGAAGGCGCGATCGTGTAGATACTGAATAGCGTATATATTATGTATGTAACACCGAGACACCAGAAAAGGTTTAGATCGTGTTGACAACACCAAGACATCAAGGAATGTGTCTCGTTTGAACAGCTTGGTTAATCTTACAGATGAATGTACAGAAACAGGAGAGTAGTCACTATCCATCACAGCTTCTAACTGTTGTTGGTGGCAAGCAAATAGGAGAGTAGATGACCAAGTCTTTGGCAGCTATTTGCTTGATGTTACGTTTTGAGTTAATAAAAATGCCCTCTATCAAAAAAAGTCTTTGGCAGCTAGGTAGAGTACTACGTACAGCTCATGAGCATGATGAAAAGAATTAAGTATACTTAATTAGTTACCCCTATAGATCATCGATCGACTATGCTAATTCAGCCGACCGTCGCGCTTGCACCATACTATACGATGGAACGGGACATTGATCCTCAAGCACATTTAATTAGTAGTATTAATTAATTAGCACAATTAATGTTAATGAAAATGTAAGGGGATGTAGCTCAAATGGTAGAGCACAATTAATTGGCATTTAAGAGGCAGGGGGATCGATAAGAAATTTAAAAAAATACTGATGTGTGACGCTACATGGGCTGGTCCTTGGGTCATTATTGGGCCACATTTCTTGCAACTAAAAAAGGAACCCCCTAAAAAACGCGATGGAATGTAACAACGTTGGGCAATCACCCGCACGGACTTAATCGCGACTAATTATCACTCCCACCAAAAAAAAACTAATGATCACTCTCTCTTTTCCTCATTAAAAATCGTGTCTAATTATTGAGATCGATTTTACAAACATCGAAGGTGATGGAACTCAATGTCACGGATCTTCAAAAAGTATCAACATGTCTACAACATACACTACACTACAACACTGATGCAATGGCATGTAAACTGCCGGGACAGTATTTCTCCCGGCAGATAGAACCGCCACGAGAACGGCTGCCAGGGATTACTTGTCCCGGCAGATACAATATTCCCGGCAGTTCATCTGCCCTAGCACATTTATTTTCCGGCAGTCTACTTTCTGCCGGCAGATTAGTCTGGACACATGAAACTTAAGTTACCGGCAGTCCTACTGCCTGCATAAGCTTGTTTACCCGGCAGTAATTTTGCCAGTACGTAGATTTCACTCCAAATTGTTCTAGGCATCCCTATGTATACCCATTCAGTATGTTCAAACAATCAGGACATATCACACAAATTATAGACTTCAATCAAAGTAACATATGTCTCATCCATACACTTCAATCAAGGTAACATTAGGCCTCATCCAAAACCTTTAAACTTCATTCGATAATCATATATATATAACGACCATATATATATATATATATATATATATATATATATATATATATATATATATATATATATATATATATATATATATATATAGAGAGAGAGAGAAAGTCTATTGGTAACCCAGGGTGAAGAATACTTATTTTTCACCCTGGTCGATCGATCGAGCCGCACTGCCGCTTGGCTCCATCCCACCCTGTATTTTTCTTTTGCTATGACGGTTCCTCTTTCCAGTTTTTGGTCGTGGGGTTTGGAGCACCCCACACTACCGGCCGATCCAAAATAATTTCCCAGGATTCGAGCGGCGGCGAGCGGTTCGGTGGCGAAGCGAGCGACGGAAGCTCTGAGCCGACTCCGGCGCCCTCCTCTCAACTCTACAGTGCGAGATGAGCGTCGCGTGAACGCCGATGCGCATGGGGCGAGTGGGCCCGAGCTGGCCCGACACCAGAGAAAGGACGAGGACGACGCCCCGCCGGCCGAGTCACCGGCGACGAATACCTGGCCGAAGTTGGGCCCACTCCGCCAGCCAGGGATTGACGACTTTCTCTGCTGGACGACAGTCTGGTCGTGGTCGAGCAACGCGGCGGGTCATGGCTGCTGCTTGAAGAGGTATTTTGACGCTCTCAGTAGATGCCACCAGTGATTTGCTTCAGGATCTAGCCTTATCTGTTTAATTCATTTTTTTACGGGAGCTACGTTCGATTCTTTCTTCCCAACGACTTCACCATCGATTGATTTGTTATGCCCGACTACCCATGTAGATCTAGACCCTCGAGGCCCCAACTTTGTATGACCCGGTAGCTAGTTTATCCATATTCTTGATTGATGGGGAACAACGAACAAACAGACTAATGGTCAATATGGTCATGTTGCATATAGTTCTTGTAAGCGACCAAACCCTTCGCGGATAATTCCCAGAAGAAACCAAACACCAAACACCCAAACAAAGGATTGGCAGTACTAAAAACTAATTCCGTTGTCCAATACTCTACTAACTCCCTCTAATCTCCTTCCCATCATTTGCCAAACGGGCCATAGATGAGGTGCTCTGTTTGATGGTGGCCTGAAGAAAAACAAGCACCATTGGTATTTGGTTTGGTTAGGAGTGTGACTCGATTCCTCTTCATTTTGTTAGTCCCAAATTTTGTTGCATCAGCCGCTTCAGGAGATGTTCATGTGGGCCACAAAATTAGCTTGATCTGACGATAGTACGAGGCTACCAGCCGGCTACTCTGTAGCTCCTACTGTAGCTGGCTGGACTATGCAGCTATTTAATTGGCATTCAGAACTAGTGCCTTTTGTAGTTCCAGCAAATCGGGGATTCAGTAGCGCTCTTCCGTTTTCAAGTTTGCTCTCGTTAGTAATTAGTACAGGGATAGCATTGCCTCCAAAATATATTGATAGCTCTACAAGCCGAAGAAAAAAATTGTTGGCTGAAGGTTCTACAATTGTCCTGTCCAAACTGTAATATTTAGATAACATGAATTCTGATCACAGAGTTCCGTTTTGATTTTAAGGAGTGGGAAAAAAATCAACTAGAATAATGACCATCACTGTATGCATTTTGATTTTGTTTCAGCTAACCTGACCCCTCTGCATAAATATTGAGTTAGCAGCTTGAAATTTTCTTTATGCACAAGTTGATAATTTATATAAGGCTAGCAGGTCATCTATAAATTAGATCAACAAAATGTTGAGTTAGCTCGAAAGATCGCCGCATAGATTATTGGATAAATCCGCAATTGTATAAACTAATAACCCAAAAAAAAAGAAATTCCAATGCACTTCTATTTACCACCTTCTATGACCACAATAATGCAATTAGTATCACCCTGTCTCCATCAATTTATATGAGTATTGTGTCTATTTACTCTCCCATCTAATGTATCTGCTCGAATTATGTGTCTTTACTGTTTTCATGTAGAAACTTCTGTTTTTGTATAATCTTATAGCATCACCGGTGGTCATTGGTGTCAGGGTACCGTAATGGCATTCTGCTTGATGCGGGCTGCATGTCCTCACATGGCAATTAGGTGTTCGCCACCATAGTTCTTCCGTATGGCCCCCTCTCCGTCACTTCACATGAGTATGTGTCGATCTACTCTCCCATGCCACTTATCTGCTTGAATTAAGTTAGATTCAATAAGAAATCTATTTTCCTGAATTTGGATGGATTACGTCCCCAAATGCAGAGCTGAAGCATTATGTATTCTATTTTGATCTCGTCCCCGAATATATGGCGTTTTGGGCATAGCTCTCCGACAAGCTTAGTACTCAGACTGTCATATTTTCTTTTGCCCAGTTGTATGTGCTTAGTCAGAGTTTTTTCTTGTTTTTGTTCATAAATAGTGTCATTTCTAATTTACCTTTACTCAACATATAGATGCCAATTCATTGTTTTATGACTATAGTTATACATTTATATTACTTTGTGCCCATATCCTTTTTATAATAAGAAAATTCTATTTTTTCCATTCTCCATTGACACGGGAGGAAGAGTGTTCAGCATTGTCATGTACCACAAACATGATGCCTTAAAAAGCTTGATACAGTGCATGATTGAGGGGAGGGGGGGTAGTATCAGTACCATCATATACCATTTACATGTTGCCTAAAAGTTTGATTTCTCAATAAATGAAACTGTAGATTTAGGTGACCGAATAGAGTAGTTTTTGTCCCCAAAAATTGAATCTTCAATGACTTCTGGCTTCCTGTGATGGTTTATTTTGACTACTAGCTTGTTTTAATCTAGACTAGATAGACTGATGGCATGCATCTCCATTACTGATTGAAATTCCCGGCTACCGACTAGTTTGTATGATTCTATTTCTTATGTTCCTTGAAAAAGAAAATGTTGTATACAAATTTGTTCATGAATGTAAATTTTCATGTCAAGCTTTTAGCTCATAATCTTACAGACTTTTGATTAGTATACAAAGATGAAATCAGAATTTTAAGGTTCCCTTTGTTCATGTATAATCTGCTCATTTTGACCATGTGCATATTTATATTAGTTTTTGCTCTGTTTGGTTTACTGCTTCATTCAGTTAATCCACGAATGTTATATGTTCTTGTGTGTTGGCGTCTTGGCGGCCTCTGCCTGTTTGTTGGTATGCTTCTGACAGCGGAGTATGTTTTTTCAGGTGTCTATTCAAGTGGATGACTGGAGCATGTCTTATTATTTTAATGTACAGTATTTTATTGCAAACTGAAGTGGATTTCTGGAACATGTCTTATTATTTTAATGTATGGCGGGTGCATGTAATGTTAGATTCAAATTTTGGGACCTTCCTTACAGTAGCAAAATTCTGGATTGGTGACAAGAAAAGTGAACGTAAAGGCTTCAGATCTATTAATAGGATACTATGTTGCTTCCAACCCATGGATATGAATGTTCCAGTCGCCGGAGAGATTGCTGGACAGATGAATTCATGAGAAATCTTTGCCCCCCTGCAAATTAAGCAGCTTGAAGACCAAGCTCAAACCTGTACGATGGCACTGAAGTTGCGCCTCCAAATCTCTTCGCATGATGTAATTAGCCCAGTAGTATTCAGTTCTGTAGTAATGATTATCTGGAGTATATGATCTAAAGGCCATCAGGCTAGTTCTTGTGTTGGCTCTCAAATTATGTACATTAATGCCTCTCATGATCTGTACGTTGGCTACAGATTTTTCGTACGTCATGGTTGTCCAAATGCCTCCTGTACAGATTTTTCTTGTGCCATGGACATCCAAATGCCTCATGTACGCTATTTTATACGGGTCATCAATCAAATTACTTAAGAAAAAATACTTATAATATAGGAATGCAGGCTGCTTATATCATATAAAAAAATATGAACACCTCCCCATTCATTGCCGTAAGATTACAACACTATCATTTGTTTTTATAGTGTGATTTTGATGCACGTTTCTCACGGACAGGAGGTAACTTACACTGCTCTTTTTGTATGGTGGTAGACCGGTTTCTTTCCTTTCCACTGTACTAGTAAGCGTGCACGTGCAACGCACGTATAATCGTAGAAAAAAAATTCTTGAGTCATCTAGTTAAGACATAATTATATCGTATCGAACATGCACATAGTGGACTTCTTAACCAGACAACCATACCGAATTAACAAAAACGCGTTAATACAACAGTACCTTAGTCAAACTACAAGTCGACCAGAGATGTACATCACAACCAACTCCAACTCTACATGATGACCTACAGAGGTATTCATACAATATAATGGTCTCAAACGTGCAAGATATATCACAAGCTGTACCAAATTGCATGATGAGTGTGGTGCAGTTTCCCTTTATTTACAGAATCACTGAATAATCACCAAAAGAGAGTCGAAAGCTTGGAACATTGGGTACTATTTTCTCAAAGCGGGTTCTACCAAGGGAACATCAGATTGCACCAAGTTTGTGGTTCTCCATATGTTGCATGTGTCCATGGACTGAAAGCACAAGATGCAAATAAACAGAACTAACAGGAACTAAACATATTGTGACATGTAGCACCGTATAAAATATTAAATTCTTTTTGTTTTCATTGCGGTAAACTCAACATGTTAGGTCGTATACTAACGTTAGGATTGATACAATATATATAACTCAATACAAATTACATCTTCAGCAGAATCAGTGGTGAGAGAACTAAATCAATAAGTATTCTGCTTGCAAGCAACACAATGGCCGGCAAAAGTTATCTTCTGAAAAGAAACGCAATCTGCTCTCTTGTTGTACAAGTACAATCAGTGAAACCACTTCCCATACCATATATTTGATCTTCTCACCATCATTATGTACATGCACAATCTGCTTTCTTTCTGTACATCTAAAAGGTTTCGAAGTCACGATCTTCTCAATCCTGCAAGAAAGAAGGGTGGGTTCTGAACCTTTCTCTAACAAAGTCAGCTTCTACAGTTCACCCAATTAAATTTTATTGCGAGTTGTAAATTTCTTCCTTTTTATGCTCACCGCCAAAGGAGTCTTTTTATAGCACAGAGCAAACATGTATGTACAGAGGTCTAATAATGAAACCTCCTATACATGTTCACCAATAAAGCAAATAGCTTTGATGGCCTTACTGATTGTACAAAGCTCCAAGAATCCTCCTACACATGTTCACCAGTAAAGCAATTGCCTTTGATGCTCCAAGAACAATATTCAGCAGAATAGAAGTAGAGAGACATAGTAAATCTCGACAGATAGGAGAGAAACTGCGCAGTGAGGGAGCAAAGCGAAGATGGGACTGACCTGGCAGCCCCATCCGATCACGACAGAGGGCTTGACGCCCTTGACGCCTCCGGGAGCAGTGGCAAGAAGTTCCGCCCGCCTGCCGCCATATACTGCAGAGGCACACACCAAACAAAAAAAGCATCAGAAACCAATTACTGGAGAGGGAGAAGGAATGGGAATGGGAGTGCAGGTGCGGACCTCGTCGTGGCCAGCGAGGGAGATCTTCTCCTTGTTGAAGATGGTGATGTCGAAGTCGAGCGTGCAGCCCTCCGCCGTGTAGCCGCCAAGGCACCATCAGCATACAAAATAATCTGCATCACCGGTCATAGTCTCGTCAGGATTCTAGCATCGATGTTGCATTTTTCCAGCAATTTATGACCTGGAAAAAAATCATGTTGTTCATATTATATAGAACGAAAAATAAGATTCTAGCATCGATGTTATGCATTTCAGTATTGATTAACAAAGTCTCTTTTTTCATAACTATCTTAGCTAAAAAAATGTTTTTAGTATGTCTTAGGCTCTTGCCTAATTCTGGGCATAATAGTCTCACAGTGGCACAGTGCATATGTGGTTCTTTGAGTCTCGAAGCGGAACACAATGCTAGTAAATAAAAAGACTAAAAACATAAAGAGCTGCGGAACTCCATCGCAGCTGATTACATTCGCTAAAATAAGGTAGAAGAGATAGTAATGGAAATATACAGTCCAAAATGTAGAAGTTGAATGAAAACTTTAGTAAGATGAGATTGGCAGTGTAGCTTACCTACAACTGGGGCTTCTCTAAAAGCAGCAATTAGAACTGTTATACATACATGAACTTGCTTAGTAGCTTTCTTCAGCACTCAGAAAAGAAATCTCACGATGATGATTTGTTGCTCACCTTGCTGCATGCTGCAATCCGACTAAGAGAACATTATGTGAAGACAAATCCATGAGATTCAGGTAGAACTTGTCCTGCAATGAAGGTCGCAGTTACCTGTGGATTCAGTCGTCAGTCTAAAGTAACAAACCAACTGTCAGCAATTGATGGGAGGTATCCACTGATGTTTTTTCTCGCATCATGCCAGTTGCCAAACTTCGAATAACACACAAAACATACCAGCGCACAGAGAGAAACGACGGTGGCAGATTTCGCGTCCCCCGACTGGAAGAACCGGTGGCCATGGCACATGCGTCCTCGGCGCTCCACAACAATAGCAACAAAATGAGAGCAATGTCTGCCGTGGAGTTCAGAGCTATAGTGTTTGCGTCCTCTTCGCGGACCAACATTGCGGCGGCACCGGAGCTTGTGTTATGGGCGCAACAGCAATGGCGGTGTTAAGACATGCGTATATCTTATTTAGAAAATAGCACCAAAAGGCATTGTCTGTCTCCCACCAACAGAGGCAGATCCATCTCTTCCTACAAATGGGTTAAAAATTGTACTGAATCCGACATGGTTGGTTGTACTGGCAAGTAACCACGGGAGGGGCACATACCTCGTCGTCAAGCTGCAAGAGGTCCAAAAATCAAAACACGATCCTCTCAAATCAGTTCAACCGATCCACCACCCAGTTGCTACGAAAAGTTCCAATTCACTGTGTAACATTGTTGTGTCATAGCGCATCATCAAGGAGAAGCCACTAATTCCACGATCATTGTCGCCTTTCACGGAAGTAATTAGGCCTATGATACATAAGATACGCTGAGATCAAACCTGAACATGCTAGCTTGTACAGTAGTTATACATAAAGCAAAACATTTGGAGTTGCGTCTTGTATGGAATATAGAGGGGAAAAACAACAACTACCTGATTCATGGGTGGCGTCAGGCTGCTGAGGCGGCGTGACATCCAGATCGTGGCGAGCGTCCACGCGAGGAGTACGCCAGCAAGTGGAAGGAGATGGCGTTAATGCTGGTGCATCCGCAAGTGGATGGATCGGCCATGGTCGCGTTCAGGCAGCGGACGCCGTGAGAGACTGGGGCGTGGTGAAGCCGTGGAGGCAGTTTACACACAGTCCAGTTACCTCGAGTGATGTGGTAGCGGCGTGTCCAGATCGAGTGGATCCGGCCGGTGAGGCAGCTCGCGGCACCGGAGTGAGGGGAGGCGGCGAACGCGGTGAAGGGCGGCGGCGAGCGCTGCTTCTTCCTCTGCAGCGACAGGTGCGTGCTCTCCCGGTTGAGCACCAGCTACACCCGCCGCTCGTCCTCCTCCGAGACTCATCGTTCTTCAGGCCGCCATCCCCTTCGGCGCCGGAGGATAGGACCCCCCGGGATCCATTATAGGAGTTAGCCTGGGCATGTAGGGCGCGGGGCACGCGTGACGGTGGGGGCGCGGGGCACGCGTGACGGTGGGAGCGCGGAGCTCGCATCGCGGCGGCGTGTGACAAGCGTGGGCACGTTACGGGAATGTGGCGGCGCTGAGCTCGCGTGGGGGCGGCATGGTAGTGTGATGGCGCTGAGCTCGCGTGGAGACGGCAGGACAACGCTTGTAGGAAGATGGAAAGGACTGGATCTGGAGCAGAGGAATTCTCGGGATAACCAGCTCATCAACGTCGGGTGGAATAGATCCGCAAATCGGGGCTTCTGCTGGTGGGGTTCGCGAGATCAAGGGGTCGCGGAGCGCTAGTATCGGCAGACCACGGCGTGCGTCTGCCGGCAGAACATTTGATCTGATCCGTTGATCTGAGTGGCAGATCATTGACGTAATACGAGCTGTAGGATGTATTTAACTTGATTTGATCGCAGGGTCCTGATTATCCCGTGTACAGTTTCTTGTGTGGCTGTAGGTGAATTTATGTTTGCTCTTTTAATAGTAGTATAGAATATTACCTCAGGGGTTTTACTTCTTACGTTTTCAAGTCTTCCCATGAGATTGGACTGGGGTGAGGAATAAGTATTCTTCACCCTGGGTGACGAATAGCGCGACCCTATATATATATAAGGAGGTTGTGCCACAAAAGGTACAGTACATATATGTTTTAAAATGTGCAACACAACCAAAATGAAGTAGTGCCACAAATGAAGAAGTACATGTTTCTGGGTGTGCCACACAACCAAAATGAGCATATAGTGACTTAACAACCAGCAAAATGAGCATAGCCAGTGTCCAGGTCCAACAGATTAACAAAGCATATTACATAATCACTCCACCAACTTAATTGTAGGTCTTCCAAATCCTGAGGAGCTTAAAAATCATCCAAACTTCCATCGACTTGTGTACCTTTGAAAAACCTGCAACAGATAGGATACTCAAAATGGAGCTCTCGTTTCAGAATTTAAATTAACACATTAAAGTTGACATGCTACAGTTTAACTCAAGGAATATGTACAAAGACCTGGCAGAGTAGTCATTATTTCCATCTCAAGGAATAATATGACACATGTACAAAAGAATACACCATACTACAAAGTGATAATTTGACAAACAAAACTATGCACCTATGCCTCCATCTAGAATAGAGGAACCCAAATATTGCTCATGTGCAGCCAAGTACTGTAGCGAACAAGCATCAAAGAATCAATATTTTAGTAGCAAATTACCAAAATAATCTGACAGTCACATCATCACAGCAGTACAGGACAAGAATACAAGAGAAAAATCAGGTCAGAGAACCATACTATACAGATAACATATTTGGATGTCAAACTATTCACAGGTTTGAAAAATTGGATGCATCTAACATGTACAAACTGAAGAGCTTGATTAGAGCTTACATGTACACACTGTTTCACTTCAAATGTAAATCATCTTTGAAAGGATTATTAAGCATCAAGGAATCAATATTTCAATAGCAATAGCAAAATAGTCCGATACAGTAGTGGAACTTGATGACTTAACATGCAACTGTTGGGAAGGGTAAATAGAAAAAATGGATAAAGATTTTAGTGTACTTCAAAACAAGAAAAAATTCAATGGCAGATCCATAACTGGACTATCCTTTGGTACTGAAATGAACAGGACAGCAAGTATACAGAAACAATAGTGGAAGATGTTAAATCCTGAACCGATACTGAACTTTAGTGTACACTGAATTCAGAAATTGTAAATTTTCAACAGCAGATTCAGAATTGGACTAGCATTTAAGAACAAATCAAGACCTGTGTCAAACTAAATACACTTTTCAATGGAAAGGTATATACATATATATATCAAGATCTTATTTTGGCGGTTTGAACCATAAACAGATTAGGGAAATAATATTGTTCAAGCTAAAGACCACCTCGTCGTCAAATTAGGGTGATGCTACCAACAAATTAATGCATGTAACTTGTTTTACCTCTTCAAAACAAGGAGGGCAACCATCCTTCCTTTTTGGGACAGTTTCAGTATTTTCTAACTATTACACTATCCAGGCCTTCTACTTGACTCTCCTAGTCCAGAATGCCATGCCTCAAGAACAAGTAAGCATCTGTACAGTCCTTCCATGCATTCATCTATTAGGAAGAACAAGGCCAGTAGTAAAAAGACAGAGCATGGATTGGATAATGGTTTTTTGCAAACTAAACTTAAACAAATATGCATTCAGTATATAAGCAAGAAATCAATGAAACACTTTTGAAACAGAAGAATAATGGTAGGCTAATAGGAACTCACTCCTAGATTTTGTACCAACCTATTGATTTATAAGGGAGAATTAGTAGAATCATACAACTTTTGATCTTTTACCATGCATTCATCTCACAAGCGAGCACATGAAAACCCAATAGGCTGGAACTATCAGGCAACATAGCAGATGAAAAGCTTTGGCAATCCATGTGTTAAACTAATCAGAAAACATGCTAGCATATTACCTGCACAAAAGGCTGTGACATGTTGTCTGAACAATCTATCAGCAGACTGGAAAATTCTTTAATATATCATGATAAAAGATCCAATAAAGTTGTGGAATTGTCAACAGTCAAGGCTCCTTTAATATGCTAGACCATGATTCAGAAAAAATCAGTGCCCACATTAGACAAAGAACTCGAGCACCTTTTGGTCAAGAACGAAACATGCTACATTTAAGTTAATTCAACACATCCAAAATTGATGATTTGTTCTAACTGCCGGCCTGTACCACTTCTACACATTGCGTAGCTGCACATTCAGAACAAAAAAAGGCACAGAAATTGCAACGAAATCTCACCTGTCAATTGAATTACAGGAAAAAGACGTTGAGGATGCAGAGCTGCTCGCTGGAGAGGAGGGCCGACGGTCTGCTGCTTCGGGGGCGTGTGGAGGGGGCGGACCCGCAGCTTGGTGCTCGGTGAAGCTTGCGGGGAGGCCTGCTCGAGGAGGAAGCGCACGAGTAGGTTAGTGGCGAGGAAGGCGTTCCCGGAGGATGGTGGCCGCCGGTGGAGTGGCTCGGCGACGACGGTGGTACTCCCTGTCAAACGGGTGCTCGGCGGCGCCGCTCTGGATTGGGGCGACGACGGCAGTGGTAGGCGGCAGTGGAGTGGTTGTTGGGGCGGCGGAGGATGGTGGAGGGGCTGCCGTGATGGGGGGCGACGGCGGAAGTGATTTGGTTGGAGGGCGGCCGTCGGCGGTGGGATGGTTGGGGGGGCGGCGGCGGGATGGTTGGGGGCGGTGGCGGCTTACGGTCCGGTGGAGGGTGGATGGGGTGTCGACTTGTGGGTGGCAGAGGAGCTGCGGTGGTGGGGGGCTACGCCGGCAGTGGTCCAAAGCGGCCGCGGGCGCCGGCGGTGGGAAGGTTTGGGGCGGCGGCGGCGGCGGCGGTCTGGTGGAGGGCACGGGTGGGTTGGGCGTGATTTGGAGGCAGCGTTGCGGTCTGGTGGAGCGGGAGGGCCGGCGCGTCTATTTCTTTCCGGGCCAAAAATTCGGCAAGTCACCCGCTTTTTTTTTGCTCGCTGGCGCGTGCTTCGGGCCGATATTATTTGGGTCTTGCGCCAAAGACGGTCTCCGGCAGACTATAGGCCGAGATTTGGTTCTTCCCGCAAAGTATGGGCCGTAAAGTGTACCGGCAGTTTTGGCGCCGTTGTAGCTCAAGTTCTCCCGGCAGTTCATCTGCCCTAATGTGCTTGTAGCGGCAGTAACTAATCTCCCGGCAGGTACATTGTCCTTAGACAGGTTTTTCTCCCGGCAGTTAACTGCCCCCAATCAAGTGTTGTGGTGTAGTGATATCAAGTGGTCGTTGATTGTCAAAACAAAAAAATTCCAAGTGAGTCGTTGATTGTCGAAAAAAAATCCAAGTGAGTCGTCAGTTGGTCGTATCTGACTCTTGCCCCCTTTGCAACTCAAGAACAGTTGGTCTTGTGTGTTCAGGCTTCACAGCTTGGTGGCAGGGTGCCATCGGAATGGCAGTGTTTCCAGTGGCAAAGCAGAGCTAAGAGCAACAGTTCTATCATCCAAATTATTATACGATACCAGGAAGATCGACAACACATCGACTCGCCCTGTGTTTTCAACTAGACTAAACACATAGAACGCTCGGGGAACATATTGAGTGATTCTCTTTAGTGTGGATCAGCAGTTGACGCAACACCCCAAGGCGTCGGCCTTCCAGGCATCAAGGGGTCGATCTTCATTCACACGAGGGAGAAGATTGATGCTATGAGGATGAACCCCACGATGAAGATGGTCGGCATGCCATTCTTCTTAACGGTGAGGAAAGCCTATAGATGAGGGTCACCCAGATCGAGAAACATGAACACCATGTAGTGCTGGTAATATGTTAGCTCGTGAATAAACTGAAATCTTGCACTGCCAACTAGCAGCCTAACCTGTTTGGCATGTACTCTACCTTACAACAGAGCGGCAACTGTTTTTATGTGTACCGCATAGTCGATGCCCACCACGTCCTCTTCCCTACTCCATATCCTACGTTGACGATCGACCTCGCCATCTTCGACTCTGGCAGCATAATTTGGTGCCGGCACCGAGTGTATTTTAGTCTCCGTGTTCTTGGAATGGATCTCTTAATTGTTGAGAGGGGTTGCTGGATACGTTGTACCAGCATCACCATATGTTTAGCTCCAGTGGCAAGAAACGGTATACCTACAGCTGTTAACTGAATGACTTAACGGACATGAACATGGGTCATCACCTTCCTTGTAAAAAGACGACGCGATGGTGTTGGGATGCGTGTGTTTGGGCCTGGCTTTAGTGGTGTTACAGAAAGAAGTTTCGTGCAGTTGACGACAATTGTGTTTGAGGATATGCCAGAACTTGTCGAGTGGGTCGGGGAACCTAATAGCCATCTGTTTTCAAGGCTTGAAAGCATCAAGTTTGTAGGTTGTCCCCTTCTCCGCTCGTTTCCCTTCTTGGAGTGCTCTGACCGTTTTACCAACATGTGTGAACTTCATATTGATTATTGCCCTGAGCTGGCTCAGTTTCCACCCATGCCTCACACCTCGGCACTAACACATTTGGCTGTGACTAATGTTGGGTCATTGTTGTCGTACAATGGAAAGAAATTCTGTATTAAAGGGTATAATGGTGCTTTGGCCTTCCACAATATGGATAAAGTAGAGGTTATGACAATGAATGAAGTATCACACATTTCGTTGTCAGACCTCCAAAAACTAACCTCACGGAGAAGTATACATTTCGAAAACTGCGATGACATGTTTTCTGCAGAATTGGATGACAGTGTTAGCCTCCATTCAATTCAGAGTCTTGACATAAAGAAATTATGTATTACTGGAGAATTGTTTTCAAAGGTTTTAAAGTGTTTCCCAGCTCTCTCCCAGCTTACCATCACCGAGTGTGAGAGCCTTGAACTTCTGCCTGTGGAGGATGGAGGACTCTCCGACCTCAGGATGCTCCAACCATTGAAAATATGGGGTTGTGGGAAGATGTTATCTCGGTGGCCCATTGGAGAAGTAGGTGGAGGAGCTCATGCCATCAAGCCTTTCCCTACTTCTCTCACGGAACTTTATATTTTCTTAGAGTCAAGCATGCAATCAATGGATCTACTCTCAAACCTAACGTCTCTGACGAGTCTAAGTCTGGAAAGTTGTGAAGAATTAACAATGGATGGGTTCAGTCCTCTCATCACAGTCAACCTCAAAACATTGGTCATATATGCGGAACAAGGGAACATCTCTTTAGCAGGGGATCTGCTCTCAGAGATTGCAAGGAGCAATGTAATGCATGCAGGTTCATTCCAGCTGGAAGAATTTGTGGCGGATAGCATCTGGGCAGTGCTTACTGCTCCCATCTGCAGCCACCTTGCCGCAACCCTCCACGCATTGAAGTTCAGTTATGATTAGCGGACGACAACCTTCACGGAAGAGCAAGAGCAAGCGCTTCAGCTCCTCACCTCCCTCAAACATCTACGATTTGAGAATTGCATGAATCTGCAGTCCCTCCCTCAAGGGTTACGTGGCCTTTCTTCTCTCAAGGGACTAATGATGTACAGATGTCAGAAAATCCTATGCATGCCGCCCAAGGAGGCCCTCCCCACTTCACTGGAAACACTACGGGCGTGTTTGGATGACTGGGCCGCACCTGGCTCGCACCCGCCATGCAAATTCGAGTGTGATTGGTTCCCTGTGTGGCCCCCTCAGCCTGGCCCGATCGATGCAAAAGGAGCCCTCTCAGCCAGGCTGAGGGGAACGCAGGAATCGGGCGTATGCGGGAGCCAGGCTCGCGCCTCGACCGCAACCTCCCATATTTCCCTTTCCTCTTCTCGCTCACACGCATCAGATCGAGAACACCAACCCGCCGCCGCCACCGTCTGAGCCCCCGCGTGCGCAGCTGGTCGGAGCTCCCTCGCTCGCCACTGGTCTGATCTCTGTCGCCGGCGCGCCTCCACGCCCATGCCGGCGGCTCGCCTCCCCGCCTAGACTCCTCGGGTTCCACGGCCACCCCAACGCCGCCGAACTCCGCCATGGCCGAGCGCATCCGGCCCTGCAGACAAGCTCGCTGTAGCTCGCCACGCCAGCCGCCGTAGTAGCTGTAGTCTGCGAGTAGATCGAGTTTTAGGCTCTTTTTGCGGTGATGCATGTTGATTTCGTCCGTAGTTTGAAGGATGTTCTAGTAGATCTAGCGGCAGGTTCATCTATGCGCAGATGCATGTCTTCCGTCTTTAATTTTGATGACTACTGTAAGCTCATGCTGTAGCCTTGATCTGTAGGTTTCTATTGTTTCTGTTTTTGATTTGTTGTCGCGAGATGTTCTGGAATCATCTCGTCCTTGGTTGGATGTATCGTTAGATGGATTAGCATATTACTTTCGATTCTGTAGGATCTGTAAGTTCTCTAGGAGAGTTGACAACACGAACTTCATCATGTAAATCAAGAGCACTATGTAAGGTTCTGGCACCGCAACGATTCGTACATCTAATTAGTACCTGCAGTCCGATTGCTTCAAGTGTAATTCCATCTCGTTAAACGCATCTTTTATTGGAAGAGAAAAAATCCACATAATTAAGCTCAAATGCAGCCTACCAAACAACATCTGTTGTATATTGCATCTCTCGTGCACCTATATCATACAGTCCACCAAACACACATCTCGACCCATCTGTGCATCAGCTCAACCAGGCTAGCCTCACCCAGGATCCCCCATGCGATGCAGGCTAGAGCCACCCAGGCAACCAAACACCCCCACATGTATGGTTTTGTAGTCCCGAGGTAATTGAGCAAGCCAATAAATTGGAAGAAAGGGGCCCGTGGTTTTTGGTAGACATAATGGGTACGTAACCCACGCACAGTCTTGATTTGAGGTGATGCCTCCCCATATGTCTGCCTTTGCTTCTAAGACCTGACCGGCTAACATGCTTTCGATTGCAGGGCCACGGAACTAGAGAGGTGCTCGTGCACGGGGGATCTGTGAATGGGGGAATCTTCGCCACTCCCTCTCGGATCATCACCGTCGATGGGCCACGAGGACAGGGATGGTGGTCAGCGGGGAATGGTCGCGGGGTCGCACGATTGCAATGAGCAGGTCCTGATCCGCGCCGGCCCTGGTACGCACATCCCGCGGTGCAACATCTCGCGTTCCCCTGAATCCTTATGAATTCTTGGTGCGTTGGGCTTGTAGATTCCCCAAATTATATTTTTCTGTTCATGGTTTGTGTTCAGGAATGCTTACCGATGAGAAATGCCAAAATAATACAAGAATTCTCTGGGAGATCTGATTCACTGACCCAACTGTTCCTTTCTTTCAATGGTAACACTCATGTTAAGTATTCACTGATTGATGAGCCTACGTCCTGACTTTAGGACCCTAGTTTCAACTTTAAGAAGCCAAACAGATGGTCAATATGTGGTGCTGATTATGTATGGTGCTGACCTTGTTTTTATCTTACTGATGCAGTGCAGTGTAAACAGCATGCCAAAGGCGTGAGCGGGCAGCAGGTCTGCCAAATATGTGGCGACGCTGTAGGCGTTTTGGCCAACGGTCTGCCACCCTTGCTGTGAGTACCAACGCAAGGAAGGCAACCAGTGCTGTCCCCACCTCCCCGATGCAAGACCTGCAATGGCATACTGCAATTTGCATGTAGCAGCTGCATGATTTCCCTTTTGTGAAATGCCATCGAGTATGAATTTGCTAGCTGGAATACTAAGGTAATACACTGTGCAATCTTTCCTTTTTCAGAAGTATAAGCAGACCTGAATAATGGAGCATGTGACAGCAGGTTTAATTGTCCTGTTGGTAGCGTGATTTCATTCTGCAAATTGTGCCTCAACTGGAAAGAAACACTTCTGATGTTACCTTTCTGACCATTCCAAAGGTGCAACAATATCAAATAAAAAAGGAGGTATGAGACTATCTTCGTACAGAGCATTCCAATGTTTATAGCTTTTCTATAAAATAATGTTCTGATTATGATCTTCCTTCTGCCAGGAATATTATGAATGTCTAGCTTTGTCCATGGCCGATCCCACAATGATCGTGACATGTACTTGTTGTGTTTCGTTCTTCTTCAGTTCTTCGTTTGCAATATAAAGTAAAAAGGGAGGTAAGAGACACTATTTTTATCGTGGTACTTACTATTATGCAATTGTAAACTCTTATTAAGGTTTGGAATATGATCCTAACCTCCACATTATGGAAAATTGCAGGCTCTGTACTTGACTTCCATGGGTCATTTGCCAATTCATTTCTGCTCATTTTTCAGCTAGCTAGTGATTGAATATTTACCTTGTGTTTCATGAGATGAACAATTTTGGTGGAGCATCATTGCCTAAATGGTAAATACCAGTAATGAATCATTTCATCATCTGTTATGTTTATGTGTCTAATAGTGAATTGTGGCAGTTGGTGGCCTTGGATTCAGGACGGAACTCCTCCATTCAGATAATAACAGCAACGGAAGCCTCCTGCATTTGATCTTAGATTCCAATGGTTGGTTAGTTGGCCATTCTTTCCGTCTAAACACGCAACCCCAGTATGCTATTTGCTGGTCTTGGGACTTCCATCAAACTGACTTGTGAACTCGGTTTAATCATTCAGGTTTTTTCTCTCAATATTTGGACCTGAACCTGGAAGAATTCATGATAGCTGTGTGCTCTGGTACTCTCCTGTAGTCCCAACTCGTACGTCGACCTCACCATCTTTGACTCCGGCACAGCGTGTGCCCACGTCATCAGAGTAATCTGAGGTAAGCCTTCCTGATACGCGAAAGTATTTCTTGTGCTTTCCCATGAAATCATTGCCTTGATTTCGGTTCTCTTTTTTTCTGCCTTCAGTCCCTACAGTAGGAGCAGCTATCTGATCGTATATTCTGAAGTTCGAAGTGTCGGCACCAGATGCTGGTACGTATTAGTTTTGACGTAAATGACTTTCTAATGCTGATTTCATCTGAAAGATTTTAGTACACCAGATCCTGCTGTTAGCTCGTGAATAAACTGAAATTTTGTTCTGCCAACTTGCAGCCTAACCTATCCTTTATTTGTTGTACTTTACAGCGGAGCAGCAAGTATTTTTATGTGTACCGCATACTCGATGTCCACTGCGTCCTCTGCCTCTTAGTGTGCCTACCGGCGTGCTAGCTGCATCATCTGCTCCTCTGCCTACTCCATATCCTACATCAACGATCGACCTCACCATCTCCGACTCCAGCAACGTAATTTGGTGCCGGCACCGAGTGTCTTTTGGGTGGTCATCCTGCACGGCCGGATGTGTAGTACCAGCAGTCCAGCACCACCGTATGATTAGCTCCAGCGGCGAGAAACGGTATACCTGCAACTGTTAACTGAATGACTTGACAAACATGAACATGATTCATCGTGTAGACGATAAATGTATCGATGTATGTAACACCAAGACACGAGAGAAGATTCAGATTGTCGATCTCGCGACGCCGAGGAACATGTCTTGTTTGAACCATAAATGAGTATTATTTCTCTCATAGTTTACCGGAGAATTCCTTAGGTAGCCGTTCTTGAACTACATATATATCCTTCTCTGTTTACATATTTTGGCAGATTAAGGCAACTGTTATTGAACTACGTATTCTTCTC
This sequence comes from Elymus sibiricus, assembly GCA_039707655.1. NCBI lineage: Eukaryota > Viridiplantae > Streptophyta > Magnoliopsida > Poales > Poaceae > Elymus > Elymus sibiricus. The sequence continues at coordinate 396,030,905 of CM077674.1, forward strand.
TGTTTACATATTTAGGCAGATTCAAGCAACTGAATTTATAAAAACACGAGAATTCTTCTCTGTCTACATATTTAGGTATATTCTAGCTAGCACAACTCATTCTCTGTACTAGTACAAACTCATGATCTTTTTATGAATACAGATAGGTGAAATTAGTTAATTGATAATCGATCAACTATGGCAATTCAGCTACTACTAAGCATTAGGCTTTCACGGTGCAATGATAGGACATCACTGGCGGCTGATTGATCCTTAAACACAATTAATTATTTTAACAGTTTTTGTTTGGCTGGTCGCTTTTTTTTCCTTGTAGAAATTGATCGGAAAAAGGGCACGTTATTGGCTTTTTTTTCAGGCATTGGACGTTACAAGGAATGTCTAGATATTTATTATCCATATAAAATAGTTATTTATTACTTTCTTCTAAAATAAATAATTATTGATTCCCCTATTTTTTTTAGGTTTGACCAGCATAAAATCGATAGTGTCATATCTATTTTAAAATATGTTCTGTCCAAGTGTATCTTTTGAAAGGTTCCGTCCTTCATTTTGTATTTTCGGACATCATAAAACACATGTGATTCCATTTCGGTGGATATAATTTTCATTAGCACATAGGATAGTAGTAATATATGTGTGTGATTATAGATTCAAATGATTATTATAAGGTACAATTTTTCAATACTTTTTGAAAAAAAAATACAGTTCGCGAGGGGGGGGGGGGGGGGGGGGGCGCTAGCCCCCTAATCCTAATTTAACTAGTAGTTAAAGTTAGGTATTCTTTGTCAATTTTATTTTTATTAGTGGTAGTGTTATGTTCCCCAAAGCCATTATTTGAGATGGCCCCTAGGATCTCACACTTCTCACTGAGGCCTACGGTGGCTTCATTCATAGCTAATTTACATCCTTCTCCACCATGTTCATCGGGAGGACGTCGAGGTATGAGCAGATGACCGTCCCTTCACCCTCACGTAGATCACATGTGATCGTTCCTATCTCGATTGTCGCCATGTTACAAGCCAACATGCCTTGGTACTGCTTAGTAGTTAGTACTAGTGGTGTTAGGAAAATCTCGCCAAACAGGGGGCCTTTCCTGATGTCGATTTCTGCAAGCTTGATGGCACTTGTAGATACTGAAATTGAACTAAGTCTCTTACTAGACTTGTTCTTGGCTGACGGGCGCTTGAGGTTGGACTCAGTAATCGGTTGGTCTTTCAAATGGATCAATGTTGACAATACATGGATAATGCGGGTTACCTTGTTGTCTGTCTTCCTGATTATTTTGGCCTCTTTGCTGATTTTGATAGTCGTGTACCTGTTTGTTTAGTAGAATCAAAGGAGAATATATAAGGTGGTGATAGAGCTTGCAGTCTTCGTCCATGTATGAAATGATTTCCTCTAGTCCAGTATGATACATACAGTTAGTGAAACCTTCTCCTATCATTGAAATTTTCTTCTTCACTTGCACAAACACAAACACAGATCTAAATTTGAGAAGGGTTGCCACATCCAGCCAGGAGAGCCAGACATGATGATTATAGGGGTAAATATACACAAATATAAATAACTATTGAAAAAATACATTTACGGGGTGGGTGGGTGGGGGGGGGGGGGTGTTCGGAAACGTAGTAGAAAAAAATTCTCCCTACAAACACCCATGAACAATATGAAGATGCATAAACGGTTTGGATCACGATCGTTACCGACTCCGGAGTGCAGCGGAAGTAGACACGTCGGTGTAGATCGTACTTGGAATCCCTCGAACCTTTGATGATGATCCCGCGAACCGCCCTCGAACGATCCCTCGAACAGAAGACTGAAAGCATGGCCTCTCTACTTGGTTGCAAGCGTGCGGTCTTCACGATCCGGCAGTGCCTCGCCGTCCAGAGCTAATTGTTGCCAGAGAATAGAACCACACTGGGCTTCTAATTATGAGGATTAGAGGAACTAGGTCTACCTCTAATTAGATCAACTAGGATCAACTCGAACTAGAACTACATGAATTAGAGGAGGCTCCAAAACTTGTACATCCAAAAAGGACCAATACCTGAAGTATGTATAGGTTAGAGGAGGAGGGAGGGGCTGCCACCAAGGAGGGAAAGACCCTTCTTGGGGCGCCGGCCAAAGGTGTCCAATTCGGCCTCCTCTTCAACGAAAGGAGGGGGGGGGGGGGGGGGAGGGGGGGCGTCCCCATTTCTCGCTTAACGCGAGCCGACAACAACCTCTCGCTGAAGGGCGGGCGAGCTGGGCCGGCCCACGTGCGCGGTAGGCCACAGCCTTTTTTTCTTTTTTTTTACGTTTTCTGTTTTCTTTTTTACTTTTATTTTTGTACTTTTGTTTATACTTTAAAATATTCTATATATATATTACAAAAAAACTCTTCAAAAAACATTTGAAAAAAATATTGATCGTGTATATAAAAATGTTCAACAAGTATTGGAAAAATGTTGAACAAGTATTTGAAAAATGTTGAACAAGTATTTGAGGAAATGTTGAACAAGAATTTGAAACATGTTGATCATGTATATAAAAAATGTTGAACAAGTATTTGAAAAATGTTGAACAGTATTTGAAAAATGTTGAAAAGTATTTGAAAAAAATGTTGAACAAGTATTTGAAAAAATGTTTAAAAAGTATTTGACAAATGTTGAACAAGTATTTGAAAAATGTTGAACACGTATTCGAAAAATGTCGATCAAGCATTTGAAAAAAATGTTGATCATGTATATAAAAATGTTGAACAAGTATTTGAAAAAAAATGCTGAGCAAGTATTTCAAAAATGTTGAAAAAGAATTTAAAAAATGTTGAGCAAGTATTTCAAAAATGTTGATAATGTATATAAGAATGTAGAATGAAAAACAAAAAGAAACAAAGAAAAAACAAAAACGGAGAAGAAAAAGAAAAAAAAGGAGAAGAAAAAAGAAAAAAACGGAGAAGAAAAAAGAAAAGAAAAGAAAAGAAAGAAAAAAGAAAAAAAAGGGAGAAAACCATCTCGACTTGCTTCAAGTAGGACGCGGCCCTTTCCTTAACACGAACTGCGCACTGGCGCAGTGGCTAGTCGCGCTCGGTTCGTTCGTGACGACCCGGGATCGATCCCTCGCACCTCTCCTTTTTCTCAAGCAGTGCACGAAAATGGGCCGGCCCAGTTATAAAACTTCGACACGAGGCTTCCTGGGACTCTCGCGTAATGCGAGAAATAGTCCCCGCGCGGGGGGGGAGGGGGTGGGGGGGGGGCACCTCCACTTGGGCCTCGGTGGCCCAAGTTTCTTTCCACCACTAAAAGGCCCGTTGATATTAAATTAAATATAAAAGGGGCGCCCCCATTTCTCGCTTAACGCGAGCCGACAGTAACCTCTCGCTGAAGGGCGGGCGAGCTGGGCCGGCCCACGTGCGCGGTAGGCCACAGCCTATTTTCCTTTTTTTTACGTTTTCTGTTTTCTTTTTTACTTTTATTTTTGTACTTTTGTTTATACTTTAAAATATTCTATATATATATTACAAAAAAACTCTTCAAAAAACATTTGAAAAAAATATTGATCCTGTATATAAAAATGTTCAACAAGTATTGGAAAAATGTTGAACAAGTATTTGAAAAATGTTGAAAAAGTATTTGAGGAAATGTTGAACAAGTATTTGAAACATGTTGATCATGTATATAAAAAATGTTAAACAAGTATTTGAAAAATGTTGAACAGTATTTGAAAAATGTTGAAAAGTATTTGAAAAAATGTTGAACAAGTATTTGAAAAAATGTTTAAAAAGTATTTGACAAATGTTGAACAAGTATTTGAAAAATGTTGAACACGTATTTGAAAAATGTCGATCAAGCATTCGAAAAAAATGTTGATCATGTATATAAAAATGTTGAATAAGTATTTGAAAAAAAATGTTGAGCAAGTATTTAAAAAATGTTGAAAAAGAATTTCAAAAATGTTGAGCAAGTATTTCAAAAATGTTGATAATGTATATAAGAATGTAGAATGAAAAAAAAAGAAACAAAGAAAAAACAAAAACGGAGAAGAAAAAGAAAAAAAGGAGAAGAAAAAAGAAAAAAACGGAGAAGAAAAAAGAAAAGAAAGAAAAAAGAAAAAAAAGGGAGAAAACCATCTCGACTTGCTTCAAGTAGGACGCGGCCCTTTCCTTAACACGAACTGCGCGCTGGCGCAGTGGCTAGTCGCGCTTGGTTCGTTCGTGACGACCCGGGATCGATCCCTCGCACCTCTCCTTTTTCCTTCCATTTTCCCCCAGCTGTGCATGAAAATGGGCCGGCCCAGTTATAAAACTTCGATGCGAGGCTTCCTGGGACTCTCGCGTAATGCGAGAAATAGTCAACGTGCGGGGGGGGGGGGGGGGGGCACCTCCACTTGGGCCTCGGTGGTCCAAGTTTCTTTCCACCACTAAAAGGCCCGTTGATATTAAACTAAATATAAAAGCCTCCTGACAATTAATAGAGCCTTTTATTATTAATTTAACACCTCTGGAAGGGCGGCGGAGGTGACCTCTAGCGGCGGCGGCTAGGGTTCCCCGTGTCGCCAGAGGAAGGCGACTTGTTTTTTTGCCTAACGTACTGCTTTCTCACGTCACGTGGCACTGACGAACTGGATGGGTCGCTGTGAGTGTCTCGCTGGGTTAGTGATGCGGTCTGTTCGTGTAGAGAGGTCCTTTGCGGATTAAGCAGAAACGCCACAACGCCCAGATCTAGAAAAGCTTCCTCGCAGTAATTAAAGTTGCTTTGTTAACCTCCAGACTAGAAATCCCCGCGGCGAACGATGAGGCATCTCTCCATGTGGCCGAGGATGAACCCCGAGCTTTCCAGACCGAATCCAGTCGACGTCGTCGATGGAAAACGTACACCAGCACCGGCCGCACCGCCCACATGCCCCCTCAAAACCAGCGTCGACCGGTTCGGCCAACATCATTTGGAACTCCACACCATTTGGAACTCCTAGAATGCCCTTAGCTATTTTTTAAATGGCCCAACAGCGCTTAAGTGGACCATTTAAATTCAAACCAAATTTTAAACGTTCCAAAATAATCTCAAACTTTGGGAACAGCTGCAAAATATTACCAGGTATTTGTGTGACAGGTTTCATATGCAACAAAATTCTTTTGATGGACCAAATAAATACCGAACAGAGACTAAACAGAAAACAGAAAATATAAAAGGGAAAATGCCTACGCTCTACTGTGCCACTGGGACTAAGTGCCACAGTGCACTCGGCCCAGCCCACCCCGGGCCTTTTCCCCTACCACAGGTCAGAGGCAGGAGACCATGGCGCTGAGCACGCGCTTGCGCCATCCACGCGCCAGATGACGCCGTGTCGAGCATCCGGAGCATCCCCGCGGTGGATAAGAACCTCCCCGACGCTGTATACAACCCTAACCTCTCCATTATCCCCTCGCTCGCTCTCTGTCTCTTAAAAAAATTGTACGCGTCCAAGCAGCCGCCATGGCCATCGCCGTCGTCGCGGCCACTGGCCTCCCCGCGGCCTGAGCTCATGTCCAGGAGGACCCCCGGCGTCGTCTCCTTCGCCAGGAGCATTGGTTCGAGCTAGGACCGCTCCAAGCCTCGCCATCGCCTCTTCTTCTCGTCACGGGCGCCGCATCTCGTCGACGAGCACGACGCGTCCGGCCACCCCCGCGCTCTCTAACCACGTCTACGAGCATCGCAGTGAGCTCCTCCTCCGATCCCCAAGGTTTTCCCCTTCGATCTGTCACCGTTTAGCCGCCCCATGCTCGGCCGCCTTGACTGGAGCTTCGCTCCCTGCGCGTGCTGCGCACCCCCCCCCCCCCTTGCGCGCCCGGGCCACGCCCCGCGCCCAGCCCGCGGCCGTCCCCTGGCCGCGTCCCGCGCGTAACTGCTGCTGCTCCTAGCGAACTGCTACTGCTCCTGCTAGCTGCTACCCTTGCCGCTGCCCTAGTGCTGCTGTTGCTGCTTGCCGCGGCTGCTCCTTGCCACTGCTGCCTGCTGCTCCCGCCGCTGCCGCCTGGTGCTGCTGCTGCTGGCCATGGCGTGCAGCGTGTGTGCGCGTGTGTGTGTCGTGTGTGTGTGGCCGGTGCCCTTGTTTATTTAGGCTATGTCTAATTAGGACTAGTTTAGATATTACTAGTGCTAAGTTAGTCTAGTAGTAGATGACATGTAGGACCCCATTAAATAAGTTAGATTTATTTATTTGTTTAGGTATAGCCTATGACATGTGTGCCACCCTTCTCTATTTGACCAGTCAAATTGACTTGATCAAACTCGTATTAAAACAATTTCAGAAATTTCAGAAAATCGGATAAACTTCGAAAAATCATAACTAATTCATATTAACTCGGATGAAAAAGTTTTATATATGAAAAACGTTCAGAAAAATAAGACAAATTTGAATATGCTACCCTCATACCTGTCACATGCCTCTAACATACCGAACGTTGAACATTTGCTACCGAAACCGCTAAATGAATAGTGTTCGGAGCTGGGAAAATATTTTCGGATATTTTCCCGCTCCGTCTGTAACGCTTAGTACTGCATTAGGTCACCCCTAGCATAGCATATTGCCATGCCATGCATTGTGCTGCATTTGTTTGCTTTGTATTTATTGTTTCTCCCCCCTCTTCTCTCCGGTAGACTCCGAGATTGACGCTGCTCCTGAGTACGGCTACGTCGTCGAAGACTCCTCTTTTACCGCAGAGCTTCCAGGCAAGCAAACCCCCTTGATCATTCATATATCACCTATTCCTTCTTCCCCGTGCTTGCATTAGAATTTGCTACCGTATTTGATTGCTCCTATTCTGATGCATAGCCTGATTTTGTAACTGTTGTTGATACCTTACCTGCTTTCCTAAATGCTTAGTATAGGCTGGTTAGTGATCCATCAATGGCCCCACACCCTTGTCCTTGTTGCCATGCTTTACCACAGTAGACTCGATCAGTGTGATCGATGTACAGAGGCCGAACACAGCACCGCACACCTCCTTAGTTGTACGACTCTACAGAGCTACTATCGAGTGCCGAGGGTGATACCTACCACCTCACTCCTGATGATATCTCTATAGCGTATCTAGTTGATTGTGGAATAACGAGGGTGATTCCTCTTTCACCACCTCCGATGATGCCTCTGTCGTGCAACCCCTCAGGTGTGAATCCATCGAGGGTGATTCCTCCGGGTTCACCTTGACGGTGGCATCGAGTGGGAATCCATCGAGGGTGATTCCTCGAATTTCCCTCTTGATGTTACGGACACACGGTTACCTTTAATTGTTGCCCCCCTTGTACTGTTATTGCGGGACTGAAGGGACATGCGGTACCACCCCGGCAGAGGTGGACCTGAGTTCCCGACAGTCTCCTGGGAAGTCGGGTTGACCTGGAGGGTACCCGCGAGATAACTACGTGGCACGGCCGGGCAGGCAGACCGTCCAGGAGAGGGATGGGCCTAGCCCTTGCCGTAAGTCCACGAGACGGGACGACGGGGTCACATGATCGTGGATCTCTGCTCGTCTCCGCGAGCTACTAATAATTCACTAACGGATTTGGGTATTTGGTCTGAGTTGGCCACTGGCCTATACGCACTACCAGCACGCGGGATAATGGTTTAATGGGTCCCTCGGCGCCGTATGTATCAGCCAAAAGCTCTGTCAGATGTCCAGTTCAGCATTGTGGCACGGTCGGATCGTGCCTTCCAGGAGAGGGATGATGCTGGTATCCACCCTGCGCACAACGACCCAGAGTGCAAAGGGCGATGGGCCCAAGACTCCTAAGCATTTAGGATGTAGACCGGCGGGGACCTCTCTGCGGAGCCTAGGTAGGACTACGTCATGTCGATCAACCGAGGCCGGGCATGACCCAGAAAAGTGTGTCCGGTGTGCCCGGCCAGAGTTAATCGAGCGTGTTGGGTAACAGTAGTGCACCCCTGCAGGGAAGTTATCTATTCGAATAGCCGTGTCCACGGTAACAGGACGCTCAGTGTTGTATCCCGATCTACTACAACTTGAACTGGATACATGTTACTTTAATTAATATGTTAGCTCCAGGATCGCTTTCTCGCAGGGAGTCGAGGAAGGATCTCTGGGCTATGCTACTACATACTTACTGCTTTATTATATGATGCTAATCTGCACTCTTCTAATGCTGCAAGACGCTGCAAGATGCTAGTCTTCGATAGGCTAGGCTTTCCCCACTATTCTGGCATTTCTGCAGTCTGGTCCACAGTTACAGCCCCTTCCCTTTGATACCGATGCATACTTAGCATAGATCTGATGTAAGTCTTGCTAGTACTTTGGATAAGTACTCACGGTTGCTTTGCTACCTCTTTTTCCCCATACCCGATTGCTGCGATCAGCTGACGGAGCCCCGGAGCCAGCTGATCCCGCCGATGACTACTACTATCCCGACGGAGCCTACTACTACGTGGAGACCGATGACCAGGAGTAGTTTAGGAGGCTCCCAGGCAGGAGGCCTGCGCCTTTTCGATCTAGTTTGTCGTTGTTTTGCTAAGCCTTCTTAAGGCAACCTTGTCTGATTATTTCTGTACTCAGATACTGATGCTTCCGCTGACTCTTGTATAATTCGAGCTTATGTATTCGAGACCTCGAGGCCCCTGGCTTATAATATAAAGCTTGTATTATTTTATTTTGTGTCTAGAGTTGTGTTGTGATATCTTTCCGTGAGTCCCTGGGCTTGATCGTGCGCATTTGCGTGTATGATTAGTGCACAGTCGAGTCGGGGGCGTCACAACTTTTATTGATTTAGTTCCCTATTTCCTTCAGCTCACAACGAGTGTAGGAGATATGCCCTAGAGGCAATAATAAATGTTATTGTTTATCTCCATGATCATAATTATGTTTATGTTCCATGCTATAACTGCTATGGTTCTCGAGTCTGCAATAACCACGAGGCTCGGAGGAAGACTCATATGCACGTGTGGAATAATAAACGGTAAAATGTATTCCTAGTCATGCCTCTAAGACTAGCTCAAGTGTTGCATGATGGTCCTGTTTTCCTGATCATGGGCATGTCTATGCCGGCAACTTTGAGGGCACAATGTTAGGAGAACACTTGTGTTGAATCGACCCGAATTGATGTTATGCTATGAGATTCATTCGTCACAAGTTAATGGTTAATAACACAGAGAAAGTTTACGTTTGCATAATTCCTTAGACCATGAGAGTGTCGAGTTTCTTCATGCTTGCTTCATGAACTTTGGGGTTTGTTAAACGTCATCCGTAAATGGGTGGCTATTACGGCGGCTTACGGGTTCATGGAAAAGTATGTCAAGTAACTTGATAGCTCATGATTGGCATTTGCTCCTCCGACGATGGAGAGATATCTCTGGGCCCTCTCGGTGTTACGGTATCCACCATCGTCTGGCTAGACACATTATGATTTGATCACAGGGATGCCGGAACACGGAAACGAGAAAAGAGAACAAAACCGGTAACGAGGTAACTGGCATAGTGGACAAGTTGTTGATCCACGGGGATGCCGATAAATCTCACCTCGGGTTTTGTAACATATCGCGAAGCAACAGGAATAGCACACGGCAACTGGAGGTTCACTCGAATATTCATTCATGTGAGTATAGGGGTCAATATGGGTGTCCACGGCTCCGATGTTGATCATTGATCGGAAAGTGTTCCGGGTCATGTCTATACTTCACCGAACCTATAGGGTCACACGCTTAAGGGTCATCTATCTGCTGAATACTAGACGGGGAGTCTGAGAGAAAATCGCCGGAAAAGTTTCGGACACAACGGAAACGTTCCGGAGAGGACACCGGAATAGTTCCGGTAAAACTGAAAAGTTGTTTCAGGGTATTCCATTAAGTCAAATTGGTTTCGGCACATGTCTGGAAATTCTTGGAGGGTGCCAGAATCGTTCTGGAAGCTTCTGGGATTTTTCCGGAGGAAAAACCGGAAATGTTCCGGTGCAGCCGGAACCGCTATGGTAGCTTTTCGCTGAAGAAAAACATTGTTCCGAAATTGTTTCGGAATGCGTTCAAAATTGTTTTAGTGGGTACTGGAATTTTTCTAGGCACACATAAATAATTTGGGATTTAACGGACGCAGAAAAATGTCTTCATGAATAGTGAAAGTGCTTTATGGATATTTTTTGGAAAGCACCTTTTGGGATATTTTCCAAAAGGCTTCTAGAAGGACTTGGTGGCCAAGGAAGCCCCTCATGGGGGGGGGGGCAAGGTGTGGCCGGCCAAGGGAGGTGGAGCTCCTTGGAGCTCCACATGCCATCCTTTTTAGCTTTATTCTTTTATGTAAAGGCATAAAGTGTGGGTACTTTTGGTATTTTTGAATGCCAACTTTACCCCTTGGCTTTCCTATAAATAGAGGTGGAGGGGGTGCTCTCCACACTCATCCCTTGCTCTCATACACATGCCATAGACTTGTCTGGCTTCTCTCTCCCTCCCAGCGAAATAGTTTCGTAGAGCCGAAAGGCTGTCTGGGTTCCGGTGGGAACTAGTTCTGTACGGCGAAGCCCTGCCGGATAGATGACACCGTACGTGTGCAACTCTGTAGAGAGATCGTAGTTTCGGTCTTAGTTCGAGAGTGCCTCCCGAAGGGCTGTCCGAGTGACCGTCCGAGTTTCGAGGGTACTCCCGAAGGGCTGTCCGAGTGACCGTCCGAGTTTTGAGGGTCCTCCCGAAGGGCTGTCCGCGACACCGTCCGAGGGACTGTCAGACCGCCTCCCGGAGGGCTGTCCGGGTAGCAGATGTGGGAGTACATCCTCGCGGTTGGGAGGTTGTAAATCCTAGCTGCGGGGATCTGCACCACCGATCGTCATTGACTCTACTTCCGCTGTGCTACGAGTCGGTAACGAAAAAGATCAAACCTTGTATGCAGTCTCCATAGTGGTCCTGGTCTGGTGCGTAGGACGAAATTTTTTTGTTTTCTGCTGCGTTACCCAACAGTGGCATCATGAGCCGTGGTATGCGTAGATGTAGGTTGCGATCTAGAATACATAGAGATGTATGGGTGTTGCACAATATAATTTGTAGTAGATGAGTTCTACTCCTAATAATTATTTGTGCGGGTAGCAGATGAAATCTGTTACCCGATGTTCTTGTTGTTTCCCTGGAATTTGCATATTTCTGATCTTGATAACAGCATGGTGGAGTTTCAAAGTTCTGGCAATCCGCGATCCTGATTGATCAACGAAGTGCTAACAGCTCATTGAATTCCACCATAGTTAAAAAGAAAGATGAAATTTCGCAGACGAAAGGGCAATGCAGATATGATCTGCACGGGGGTCATGCATATGACGAAGTTCAGTATGGGGCTCGAGATTTTATTATCTCGTGTTTCATACACCCCGCATTGTTAATCCAGCGACTTGAATAATCATACTTGATGATGGACGTTGGTAGCTGCGGTTTGTTCAAAACCTTAGAAGCCACGTAAAATGAAATTTTGCATAAACCGATTAGAGGCGTCTAACTTGGTTTTGCAGGATGGTTTGCAGGATGTGCATGTGATGTGGTATAGCAGTGCTCATATTTAATTTGATTATGTATGAGATGACTATACAATGTAAATTAACATGACCTGCGTGTCATGATTCGGCATGATGGCTGGAGCCATATGATTGTCACTTTAATGACCTGCGTGTCAACATTAAGTAATGCACTTATTTTATTAGCTATAGAGATAGCAATATTTTCTGGTGCATCGACAAGGTGGTGGCAAACTTCGCGAAGGTGAACACCGACGCGAATGCCGAAGACGAAGAAATGAAAGACTTCTCCGTCAGAAAGGGCTATACCATATCATGCTATTATGAATTGCCTGAGATATTTATCCCTTATGATGCACCCTTCTTGATTGCGCGGTAGTCGCTTTTATTAGGGTGATCTCTCACTTAAAATATCAAAGTAGTTAGTGTTCACCCAAGTGTAGCACCGTCTGAAAATTCGTATCTTTTTGGGGTGCGCCATGTACACATGAGCATGAACGAATCGAGAGGAATGAGGCGGGTGAGGTCAGACCTCGCAGCAAGATCACCTGGTTGTCCTTGACGTTCAGGCAGGAGAGTCCTGAGCTCGGAACACGCCCATCGAAAGATGAACAAGAATCACATAGAGATGTGATCGGCAAGTCGGCCTACCGATTGAAATTCGCGTCATCAGTGATGAACCCGTCAATGGCGTCGAATTGAAGTCTGGATCTTGTATCACTCAAAATCAATTATGAGAGATATTGATTTGAGTGGGAGCGCACTTTAGAATTAACTTGTTTAATTCTCTGTGCAATTAATTATGAACTTTGTCTAAAGTGAAATTTGCATAATAGTTGTAGAATAATGGCTCGCGTTTCCACCTTCCCTGTTAAAATTGAATAGCTGTTAAATATCTGGTTAAAACTTTACGGTTGGTAATGTAATGTGAGGATTGTCCTCAAAAGTGCCGAGAAGGACTTTGTCCTATCGCATGCTTTTGGTATTCTCCCGCCAATGCTATGGATAATGTGACTCTCGTCCTTCGATCCAAAAGCTAGAATTCTGTTACGGTCAAGTGCAATATGTTTGCTTCCATGAGACCCAAACTTCAAAAGTTTGGGATAGCTATGTGATATTCATGGAACTGAAAATCATTTTCAGACACAAACAAAGGCTAAAAGATATGTGATATCCAAAGCAATGTTTGTTTTGCAAACTATTAGTAAAAGTGTTTACTATGCATTTGACTAATACAAAGAGGGATCCAGAAGAACGCCTATCATATGATGAAGGTGAGTAAAACAACAACTTAAAGAGAAAGGAAATTTCCAAAGGGTGTTAGTGTGACTTACACACCTAGGAAGTCCGGGGCTGACGCCACTCTTGAAGTTGGTGCTTCTTCTGAGAGTAGGAGAAATACTAAAAGTTAAACTGCTAGAAGTATAAAGGCAAAAAGAGAGAAGACTAGAATGTCCAGCTCATGTATGAATGTCATACAAGCTATTAATGTATAGAAAGGCTGGTCAAAAGAAATAGTTCTTGGGAATTGTGATTAAATTGTTAGTCACTGATTCTTGGGTATTGTGAGTTGGTCACAGAGATACCCACTCGATTGCATTCTGTTGCGACTCGATGCAAAAACTACTACGGCCTAAAAGACTTGCCGGAGTGAGGTTCAGATACGCGCTGGGAATATAGTAAATGTTACTATACCTTCCATCGGTGTATTACCGTCTGTATTTATTTTCGTAATTCATTTTAGAGTTTTATGTAGGGGAACGCAGCAGAAAACAAAAAATTTCCGACCTACGTACCAGCCCAGGACCACTATGGAGACTGCATACAAGGTTTGATCTCTTTCGTTACCGACTCGTAGCGCAGCGGAAGTAGAGTCGATGACGAACGGCGGTGCAGATCCCCGCAGCTAGGATTTTACAACCTCCCAACCGCGAGGATGTATACCCTCATCTGCCCCGCGGACAGCCCTCCGGGAGGCGGTCGCACAGTCCCCCGGACGGTGTCGCGGACAGCCCTTCGGGAGGACCTCCGAAACTCGGACTGTCACTCGGACAGCCCTTCGGGAGGACCTCCAAAACTCCGACGGTCACACGGACAGCCCTTTGGGAGGCACTCTCGAATTAAGACCGAAACTACGATCTCTCTACAGAGTTGCACACATACGGTGTCATCTATCCGGCAGGGCTTCGCCGTCCAGAACTAGTTCCTGCCGGAACCCAGACAGCCTTTCGGCTCTACGAAACTATTTCGCTGGGAGGGAGAGAGAATGCCAGATCATGCATGGCTTGTGTATGAGAGTAAGGATGTGAGTGTGGAGGCAGCCCCTCCACCTCTATTTATAGGAAATCCAAGGGGCAGGGTTTCTTGGCCCCCAAGCCTTCTAGAAACCTTTTTGGGAAAATATCCCAAAAGGTGACTTTTCCATAAATATCCCAAAAAGCACTTTCACTATTCACGACGACATTTTTCAGCGTCTGATCGAACTGAAAATATTCATGTGGGCTTAGAACATTTCCAGTACCCACCAAAATAATTTTCAACGCGAGCCGGAACAATTCCGGTTTAGTGATTTTCATCTGCGAAAAGCATCTGAAGCGGCTTCGGCAGCTCCGGAACATTTCCGGTTTTTATTCCGGAAAATTCCAGAAAGTTTCCAGAATGATTCTGGCACCCTCCAAGAATTATCAGGCATGTGCCGAAACCAATTTGACTTTATGGTGTACTCCGAAACAACTTTTTGGTTTAGTGATTTTCATCTGTGAAAAGCAACTAAAGCGGTTCCGGCAGTCCGAAACATTTCCGGTTTTTGTCTCTGAAAAATCTCAGAAGTTACCGGAACAATTCTGGTACCTTCCAATAATTTCCAGGCATGTGCCGAAACCAATTTGACTTTATGGAATACCCTGAAACAACTTTTCAGTTTCACCGGAACTATTCCGATATCCTCTCCGGAACGTTTCCGTTTCGTCCGAAACTTTTTCGGTGATTTTCTCTCAGACTCCCCGTCTAGTATTCAGCAGATAGATGACCCTTAAGCGTGTGACCCTATAGGTTCGGTGAAGTATAGACATGACCCGGAACCCCTTCCGATCAATGATCAACATCGGAGCCGTGGACACCCATATTGACCCCTATACCCACACGAATGAATATTTGAGTGAACCTCCAGTTGCCGTGTGCTATTCCTGTTGCTTCGCGATATGTTACAAATACCCGAGGTGAGACATGTTGGCATCCCCGCGGATCAACAACTTGTCCACTATGCCAGTTACCTCGTTACCGGTATTGTTCTCTTTTCTCGTTCCCGTGTTCCGGCATCCCCGTGATCAAATCACAAATTGTCTGGCCAGACGATGATGGATACCGTAACACCGAGAGGGCCCAGAGATATCTCTCCATCGTCGGAGGAGCAAATCCCAATCTTGAGCTATCAAGTTACTTGACATACTTTTCCATGAACCCGTAAGCCGTCGTAATAGCCACCCATTTACGGATGACGTTTAACAAACCCGAAAGTTCATGAAGCAAGCATGAAGAAACTCGATACTCTCATGGTCTAAGGAATTATGCAAACGTTAACCATCTCTGTGTTATTAACCATTAACTAGTGACAAATGTATCTCATAGCATAACATCAATTCGGGTCGATTCAACACAAATGTTCTACTAACAATGTGCCCTCAAAATTGCGGCATAGCCATGCCCATGATCAGGAAAACAGGATCATCATGCAATACTTGAGCCAGTCTTAGAGGCCAGACTAGGAATACATTTTACCGTTTATTATCCCACACGTGCACATGAGTTTCCCTCCAAGCCTCGTTTTATTTGTAGACTCGAGAATCATTGCAGTTATAGCATGGAACATAAACTTTAATTATGAATAGGGAGATAATCAATAACATTTATTATTGCCTCTAGGGCATATCTCCTACAGACTCCCACTTGCACTAGAGTCAATAATCTAGTCAATGCTAATGCTTTTTACACCTATGGCATACTGGTGTAAAATATGCTTCGCTTGTGGTATAGCCTGATGTCCAACGGATCTGACAACTTCAGCTCCGTGTGTAACTTTGCATATCCTCGCGTTTTCACGCTTTCACAAAATTCATATTTTGTGTGGACTTGGCTTTGCATATGTGTGAATCATTGGTCGAAACCTGATTCCTCAGACTGAGCTATGTAGCAACTATCTGCAATAGTGTCCCATAGACCAAAGCCATCTTGGAATCATACTAAGTTCATGAATGAACTATATGATTCAACAACTTCTTTGTCGCTTCTCAAGCGTCAACATACTTAGCCTTTGTGATAGAATTCGCCACAGTATCTTGTTTGGAACAATTTCCAACTACCGTGCCACCATATTGTGTATTACACAAAACCCTTAACTTAAATCGAAAATCGCATGGAGCATTGATGAAGACTGTATCGATGTAATTACTTACAACGAGCACTTCATAATCTCTGCTTGCGAGAAAACATGTCATCAGTACTACTCTAGTACTCAGTGACATCTTTCACTGTTGTCCTATGATCAGTACTTTGATCACTTTGGTATCTATACTCGCAACAACTTTGGAGTATTGGACATATCTGGTTGTTTTACATACCATGGAATACATGATTAATCCAAACACAAGAGTGTGTGGAATCTCCATCATGTATTTTACTTATCAGTGTTTTGGGACACCGAGTCTTGCAAAAACTCTTTCCATGTGACTTCGGCAAGAATCACTCCTTGGCGTTTTAAATGCTAAAATTTTTTAGCATCTTGTCAATATGTATTCATTGCTTAGCCCCATTAGGTAAATCTATCTCCATAGATCATCATGCCTAATATTGAGGCAATTTAGCCTAAGCACTTCATCGAAAAACTATTTTCTAATGAAGTCCTTATTTGTGTCAAGAAATGTATTTCCAATTAACAATGTGTCAAGTACACACGGTTTTTAGAAATATTATTATGCTCCCACTTACTTTCTTGAATCACAAGCATCTTCGATACCCATTTGATGAAGTCAAAACCCTTTTGACCATTCAATCAAAAACGAAGATTCCAACTCCACTTTGCTCTCTTCTGTCCATCGCTGGAACTCTGAAGTTTGCATACTTACTAGCATCCTCTGGATCGACAAATTACTTTGGACTGTATCACATACAAGTCCTAGGTTTCATTCCCATCAGATGGAAATCCTTTTGTCATCCATGTTTCATATCTCATGATTGAAATATGTATTAATTGCTAGTTCAACCCGAACCGACTTCAAGCATCGCTACAGTGAGACAATCTCATTGTAGTCAACTCTTTGAACTTGTTTTTGCAACAAGTCGAGCTTTATGGATAAAACATTTTTATCCGTATCAGTTTTTAGTTCCATAAATATTCGTTAGACTATAAGCCTTCCGAAAGGTGTATCAAGATTTTAATCTTGAAACATTGATATGGAAACTATCTCAGATTGTATTGGCATTTAGCCAACTCCGGAGTCAGGGCCCATCATCGCTTCCTTATGTATCGTAGGTATACTGTTGTCCAACAACAATATCGCGTTTGCGCACCTGAGAGGTTTGCACGAGCCTTGCCTACGTGGTTCAGCTGCAAGTTCGACTGAAGTCCATACATTTTATTGTAGAGACTTCTGTATCAGTCGCAGTAGGAAACTCCGGAATCACTTCCAAGGTTTCTTTCCTTTGATCTGATGACGAAGATACTGGTTATCTCGTCGAGTTGCACTGTCCTCCCACTCGCCTTTTGTAAGAACTATTCTCTTTAAAAGCATACCGTTTTGCGGCAAAATCCTTTGCCTCGGTATAGTGGTGGGGAATACCCAATGACTTGGGATAACCTTACAAAGTAGCACTTGTCTGATTTGGAATAGGTTTGTAACCTTTTACACAAGCCCCATATTCCAAATGTTAAGAAAAGATATAACATGGTTGGGCGTACCATACCATGGCATCATTTCAATAGACCTGATGGATCTCTTTTCAGTGAAAAAGCCGCAGTCTCTAAAGCATCACTTTAAAAGGGATAATGGCAATTTTATTTATGTCATCTTTGATCTTACCATGTCATAAATGGTTCGATTACATCTTCACGGACTTTCCACTTGCAGTGGTGTTCCAGGAGGTGCAAGTTATGAAACCCCTTTCATAACTCATCAGACATTCGCTAAAGTTGTAACTCAAATATTCCTTTCTGCAATCGAATTGTAGAAACATAATTTTCTTGTTACAATAACTTCTACTTCATTTTTGAAAACCTTATGAATGAATTCAAAAGATCCAGACTTACGTCTCAACAAGTAAATATCCATATATCTACTTGAGTCATTTCTGAAGATAGACAAATCCACTACTTGCAACAACATTTATTGGACTACACACATCATAATGTATGATCACCAATATGTTCTTTGCTCGTTCCTTATGGCCTATGAACGGTATTTCAGTCACTTCACTTTTCAGAGGAAAGTTGCAAGTGTCAGATGATTCAAAATCAAACGACTTCAAAATCCATCACAATGGAATTTTCCATGCGGGTTTCTCCAATGTGACCAAATGCAGTGCCACACTTGTGTGGTATTCTTTTAGTCTTGCGACATTTAGCGTCAGTGTTATGGATGTATCATATTTCCATCAATATTCATAACATACATCCCATCTTGTATGGAAGCATGGCCCTTCATGTTATTCATAACACCGAACATCAAAAGTTCTCTTATGAATAACCTTCTTGCAAAATACCTTATGCAAAGGGCTAGAGTGTATGAAACTCTAAATGAATTATGAAAGTAAATACAGAGGTAATGTATTATTATCAATATTCATAACATACTTCTCATTCATAATGAAAGTATGGCCCTTTTGTTATTCATAACTCCGAACATTAAAAGTTCTCTTATGAACAACCTTCTTGCAAGATACCTTATGCAAAGGGCTAGAGTGTGAAACTCTAAAATGAATTATGAAAGTAAATACATAGGGAATACACCTATGGAAGGCATAGTAACATTTACTATGTTCCCTGCGTGTATCTAAACCTCATTCCTGGCTAGTCTTTCAGGCCATAGTAGTTCTTACATCGAGTTGCAACAGAATGCAATCGAGCGGGTATCATTGCGACTAACTTACAATACCCAAGAATTAGTGATTAACATGTTTAACCATAATTCCCAAGAACTATATCTTTGACCAGCCTTCTATACATCAAAAACTTGTATGACATTCACACATGAGCTGGATATTCCAGTCTTCTTTCCTTTTGCCATTATACTTCTAACAGTTTAACTTTCAGTATTTCTCCTACTCTCAGAAGAAGCACCCAACTTAAGAGTGGCGATAGCCCCGGACTTCCTAGGCGTGAAAGTTTCACTAACACCCTTCGGACACTTCCTTTCTCTTTAAGTTGTTGTTTTATTCACCTTTCATCATATGACAGGCATTCTCCTGGATCCCTCTCTTATCAGTCAAATGCCTAGCAAACACTTTTACTAATAGTTTGCAAACAAACAATGCTTTGGATATCTCATATCTTTTAGCCTTTGTCTGTCTCTGAAAATGATTTTCAGATTCCATGAATATCACATAACTATCCAAACTTTCGAAGTTCGGGTCTCATGGAAGCAAACGTATTGTACTTGACTGAAACAGAATTCTAGCTTTTGGATCGAAGGACGAGAGCCACATGATCCATAGCATTTAGCGGGAGAATACCGAAAGTATGCGATAGGACAAAGTCCTTCTCGGCACTATTGAGGACAATCCTCACATTACGTTTACCAACCGTAACGTTTTAACCAGATATTTAATAGCTATTCAATTTTAATAGGGAAGATGGAAACGCGAGCCATTATTCTACAACTATTTTGCAAATCACACTCAGACAGTGTTCAAAATTAATTGCACTGAGAATTAAAAGAATTCAATTCTACAGTGCGTTCCCACTCAAATCAATATCTCTCATAATTGATTTTGAGTGATACAAGACCCAACTTTCAATTCAGCGTCAAGGATGCAACCATCTCAAGTGACGAGAATTTCAATTGGTAGGCCAACTTGCCAATCACATCTCTATGTGACTCTTGTTCATCTTTCGATGCGTGTGTTCCGAGCTCATGACTTTCATGCCTGAACGTCAAGACAACCAAGTGATCTCGCTGCGAGGTCTCAACTCACCCGCCTCACACTTCTCTAATCGTTCGTACCCATGCAACCATGTGATACCCCGAAGAGATAGGTGCCGTGACGGTGCTACACTTGGGAGAACACTAACTACTTGATATTTAAGTGAGAGATCACCCTAATAAAAAGCGACTACCGCGCAATCAAAAGGGTGCAACATAAGGGATAAACATCTCAGGCAATTCATAATTAGCATGATATGGTATAGCCCTTTCTGACGGAGAAGTCTCGTATTTCTTCGTCTCCGGCATTCGCGTCGGTGTTCACCTTTGCGAAGATTGCCACCACCTTGTCGATGCACCAGATAATATTGCTATCTCTATAGCTAATAAAATAAGTGCATTATATAAGGTTGACACGCAGGTCATTAAAGTGCAATCATATGGCTCCAGCCATCATGCCGAATCATGACACGCAGGTCATGTTAATATTACATCATATAGTCATCTCATACATAATCAAATTATTATGAGTACTGCTATACCACATCATATGCACATGCAAACCATCCTGCAAAACCAAGTTAGACGCCTCTAATCGGTTTATGCAAAAATTTATTTTACGTGGCTTCTAAGGTTTCGAAACAAACCGAAGCTACCAACGTCCATCATCAAGCATGATAATCCAAGTCGCTAGATTAACATTCCAGGGTGTATGAAACACGAGATAATAAAATCTCGAGCCCCATACTAAACTTCGTCATACGCGTGACCCCCGTGCAGATCACATCTGCATTGCCCTTTCGTCTGCGAAATTTCATCTTTCTTTTTAACTACGGTGGAATTCAAAGAACTGTTAGCACTTCGTTGATCAATCAGGATCGCGGATTGCCAGAACTTTGAAACTCCACCATACCGTTATCAAGATCAGAAATATGCAAATTCCAGGGAAGCAACAAGAACATCGGGTAACAGATTTCATCTGATACCCGCACAAATAATTTTCAGCAATAGAACTCATCTACTACCTAATTATATTGTGCAACACCCATACATCTCATGTATTCTAGATCGCAACCTGCATCTACGCATAGCCCGGCTCATGATGCCACTGTAGGGGAACGCAGCAGAAAACAAAAATTTTCCGACCTACGTACCAGCCCAGGACCACTATGGAGACTGCATACAAGGTTTGATCTCTTTCGTTACCGACTCGTAGCGCAGCGGAAGTAGAGTCGATGACGAACGGCGGTGCAGATCCCCGCAGCTAGGATTTTACAACCTCCCAACCGCGAGGATGTATACCCTCATCTGCCCCGCGGACAGCCCTCCGGGAGGCGGTCGCACAGTCCCCCGGACGGTGTCGTGGACAGCCCTTCGGGAGGACCTCCGAAACTCGGACTGTCACTCGGGCAGCCCTTCGGGAGGACCTCCAAAACTCAGACGGTCACACGGACAGCCCTTCGGGAGGCACTCTCGAATTAAGACCGAAACCACGATCTCTCTACAGAGTTGCACACATACGGTGTCATCTATCCGGCAGGGCTTCGCCGTCCAGAACTAGTTCCTGCCGGAACCCAGACAGCCTTTCGGCTCTACGAAACTATTTCGCTGGGAGGGAGAGAGAATGCCAGATCATGCATGGCTTGTGTATGAGAGTAAGGATGTGAGTGTGGAGGCAGCCCCTCCACCTCTATTTATAGGAAATCCAAGGGGTAGGGTTTCTTGGCCCCCAAGCCTTCTAGAAACCTTTTTGGGAAAATATCCCAAAAGGTGACTTTTCCATAAATATCTCAAAAAGCACTTTCACTATTCACGACGACATTTTTCAGCGTCTGATCGAACTGAAAATATTCATGTGGGCTTAGAACATTTCCAGTACCCACCAAAATAATTTTCAATGCGAGCCAGAACAATTCCGGTTTAGTGATTTTCATCTGCGAAAAGCATCTGAAGCGGCTTCGGCAGCTCCGGAACATTTCCGGTTTTTATTCCGGAAAATTCCAGAAAGTTTCCAGAATGATTCTGGCACCCTCCAAGAATTATCAGGCATGTGCCGAAACCAATTTGACTTTATGGTGTACTCCGAAACAACTTTTCGGTTTAGTGATTTTCATCTGTGAAAAGCAACTAAAGCGGTTCCGGCAGTCCGGAACATTTCCGGTTTTTGTCTCTGAAAAATCTCAGAAGTTACCGGAACAATTCTGGTACCTTCCAATAATTTCCAGGCATGTGCCGAAACCAATTTGACTTTATGGAATACCCTGAAACAACTTTTCAGTTTCACCGGAACTATTCCGATATCCTCTCCGGAACGTTTCCGTTTCGTCCGAAACTTTTTCGGTGATTTTCTCTCAGACTCCCCGTCTAGTATTCAGCAGATAGATGACCCTTAAGCGTGTGACCCTATAGGTTCGGTGAAGTATATACATGACCCGGAACCCCTTCCGATCAATGATCAACATCGGAGCCGTGGACACCCATATTGACCCCTATACCCACACGAATGAATATTTGAGTGAACCTCCAGTTGCCGTGTGCTATTCCTGTTGCTTCGCGATATGTTACAAATACCCGAGGTGAGACATGTTGGCATCCCCGCGGATCAACAACTTGTCCACTATGCCAGTTACCTCGTTACCGGTATTGTTCTCTTTTCTCGTTCCCGTGTTCCGGCATCCCCGTGATCAAATCACAAATTGTCTGGCCAGACGATGATGGATACCGTAACACCGAGAGGGCCCAGAGATATCTCTCCATCGTCGGAGGAGCAAATCCCAATCTTGAGCTATCAAGTTACTTGACATACTTTTCCATGAACCCGTAAGCCGTCGTAATAGCCACCCATTTACGGATGACGTTTAACAAACCCCAAAGTTCAATAAGCAAGCATGAAGAAACTCGATACTCTCATGGTCTAAGGAATTATGCAAACGTTAACCATCTCTGTGTTATTAACCATTAACTAGTGACAAATGTATCTCATAGCATAACATCAATTCGGGTCGATTCAACACAAATGTTCTACTAACATTGTGCCCTCAAAATTGCCGGCATAGCCATGCCCATGATCAGGAAAACAGGATCATCATGCAATACTTGAGCCAGTCTTAGAGGCCAGACTAGGAATACATTTTACCGTTTATTATCCCACACGTGCACATGAGTTTCCCTCCAAGCCTCGTTTTATTTGTAGACTCGAGAATCATTGCAGTTATAGCATGGAACATAAACTTTAATTATGAACAGGGAGATAATCAATAACATTTATTATTGCCTCTAGGGCATATCTCCTACATTTTACACACTCTAGCCCATTGCATAAGGTATCTTGCAAGAAGGTTGTTCATAAGAGAACTTTTGATGTTCGGTGTTATGAATAACAAAAAGGGCCATACTTTCATTATGAATGAGATGTATATTATGAATATTGATAATAATACATTACCTTTGTATTTACTTTCATAAATTATTTTAGAGTTTTATACACTCTAGCCCATTTGCATAATGTTTGTTGCAAGAGTGTTGTTCATGAAAGAACAATTGTTGTTCGGAATCATGAATAACATAAGGGCCATGCTTCCATCATGGATGGGATGTATGTTATGAATATTGATGGTAATATGATACATCCATAACACTGACGCTAAATGTCGCAAGACTAAGAGAATACCACACATGTGTGGCACTGCATTTGGTCACATTGGAGAAACCCGCATAGAGAAGTCGTTTGTGTAGGAGATATGCCCTAGAGGCAATAACAAATGTTATTATTTATCTCCATGTTCATAATTATGTTTATGTTCCATGCTATAACTGCTATGGTTCTCGAGTCTGCAATAACCACGAGGCTCGGAGGAAGACTCATATGCACGTGTGGAATAATAAACGGTAAAATGTATTCCTAGTCTGGCCTCTAAGACTAGCTCAAGTGTTGCATGATGGTTCTGTTTTCCTGATCATGGGCATGACTATGCCGGCAACTTTGAGGGCACAATGTTAGTAGAACACTTGTGTTGAATCGACCCGATTGATGTTATGCTATGAGATTCATTCGTCATAAGTTAATGGTTAATAACACAGAGAAGTTAATGTTTGCATAATTCCTTAGACCATGAGAGTGTCGAGTTTCTTCATGCTTGCTTCATGAACTTTGGGGTTTGTTAAACGTCATCCGTAAATGGGTGGCTATTACGGCGGCTTACGGGTTCATGGAAAAGTATGTTAAGTAATTTGATAGCTCAAGATTGGGATTTGCTCCTCCGACGATGGAGAGATATCTCTGGGCCCTCTCGGTGTTACGGTATCCATCATCGTCTGGCCAGACACATTGTGATTTGATCACAGGGATGCCGGAACACGGAAACGAGAAAAGAGAACAAAACCGGTAACGAGGTAACTTGCATAGTGGACAAGTTGTTGATCCACGGGGTTGCAATAAATCTCACCTCGGGTATTTGTAACATATCGCGAAGCAACAGGAATAGCACACGGCAACTGGAGGTTCACTCGAATATTCATTCGTGTGGGTATAGGGGTCAATATGGGTGTCCACGGCTCCTATGTTGATCATTGATCGGAAAGAGTTCCGGGTCATGTCTATACTTCACCAAACCTATAGGGACACACGCTTAAGGGTCATCTATCTGCTGAATACTAGACAGGGAGTCTGAGAGAAAATCACCGAAAAAGTTTCAGACGAAACGGAAACGTTCCGGAGAGAACACCGGAATAGTTCCGGTGAAACTGAAAAGTTGTTTCAGGGTATTCCATTAAGTCAAATTGGTTCTGGCACATGCCCGGAAATTCTTGGAGGATGCCAGAAGTGTTCTGGAAACTTCTGGGAATTTTTGGGGACAAAAACCGGAAATGTTCCGGAGCAGCCGGAACCACTTTGGTTGCTTTTCGCTGAAGAAACATTGTTCCGAAATTGTTTCGGAATGCGTTCAAAATTGTTTTGTTGGGTGCTAGAATTATTCTAGGCACACAGAAATAATTTGGGTTTTAACGGACGCAGAAAAATGTCTTCGTGAATAGTGAAAAGCACTTTTTGGGCTGATTTGCAAATGGGGTTTTTCTTCTAGAAGAAAACCACTTTTGGTGTGTGAAAGGGAGGTGGAGCCCCCCAAAGGGGCTGCACAATTTCGGCCATGGCATGGGGGGGGGCCCCTCCTTGAGGTGTCCTTCCACCTCATGGTGGATATGTTCTACACACCCTTATGTGGCATGTGGTGGAAAGATCCTAGGAAGGTCCTTTTGGCCTTTTCACCCCTTTCCTCTACCCCTTGCTTCTCCTATAAATAGAGGTGGAGAGGGCTCTCCAAAATCAGATCATGCTTGCTCTCATACACATGCCATAGACTTGTCTGGCTTCTCTCTCCCTCCCAGCGAAATAGTTTCGTAGAGCCGAAAGGCTGTCTGGGTTCCGGCAGGAACTAGTTCTGGACGGCGAAGCCCTGCCGGATAGATGACACCGTATGTGTGCAACTCTGTAGAGAGATCGTGGTTTCGGTCTTAGTTCGAGAGTGCCTCCCAAAGGGCTATCCAGGTGACCGTCCGAGTTTCAAGGGTACTCCCGAAGGGCTGTCCGAGTGACCGTCCGAGTTTCGAGGTTCCTCCCGAAGGGCTGTCCGAGGGACTGTCCGACCGCCTCTCGGAGGGCTGTCCGAGGGGCAGATGAGGGAGTACATCCTCGCGGTTGGGAGCAGTGGCGGATTCAGGATTGGAGCAAGCCCTGGGCCCAAAAAAAAAATTTCGTCGCAAGAGAAAAACTTAACGTCCATCAGGCTATAGCTACCTCAAATATGGCTCAATTGCACTAAAAATTTAGAATTTAAACTCAATGCTTAGAGATACAACAAAATAGATAAAAAGATGACAAAAACTACGAACAGTACATGCAATAAAAAGAGTACCAAATCAATGGCTTGCTTCATCAGTGTCTTCCATAACTTGATCAACGGTGGAAGAAGAGCCAACACCTAAGAGAAATCAAAAGCAAAATTTCATAAGAGAAGACATAAACATCAAGTGAAACAATTAACATTGTACAAAGTTGAAAACTTACTACTACGATGAGGTAGAATTCCTTTGCGAGATGTATAGGATTGAAAGCGATATATAATAGCATCATCATCAACCTTTGCAAATATTTCTCGCTCAATATTGCACACCATGGAATAATTCTCGAACCACTTAGCAACACTATATTCCAACCAATCGGAATGCTTCTCGAACCACTTAGCTTGAAAGGTTCTCTTTTTCAAAGAATTTCCTCTGGTTTCTTTTTTAAATTTATGACCAGTTGGTTGGCATGGACCCATATTTACATACATCCTTCTAGCGACATCTCTAATGTCCGGATCTAAACTTTCAATAGGTTTCCTAAGACCAGGATCAGGTTGAATATCACCTTCCCTCAGTTGACCATAAGAAGAATCAGGAATAACAAAAATGTTACTTTCTCGAGTTGAGATTGAAGGCGGTCATTTGAAGTCAAAGGCGGTGGTCCCATTTCTGCAGTTGTTTCATTTTCTGGAGTTGCTTCAGTCCTCTCTGCCCCTTGATTCCCTCTAGCTAAAACCCCGGGTGTAGACACTTCTGTTGCGGCCACGGATGAAAAATATCTCTTCATCTTTTATTTCTACAAAATGAAATGAAATTGATATTAGTAGTGCAACAACAACATTCACATTCAAATACAATTCAAGTGAAACTGAATGTTTCACAGCAGCAAATGATTGACCCAAACTCCCTATATTCCCTATATTCTGTAGTAGCAAATCCAAACATTATAGCAGATCAAAAATGTTCAATCTTTAAAATTTCTATCAACATCAGGCATCAGGTCAGCAGCAACCAGCAACCGTTACCACTTACCAATCCTGGACAGCCAGTAGACGGCGTGGCCGCGTGGCGGAGAGCAGGCGAGCGGCGGGGGAGGCCGGAGCAGAGCTGGCGAGGCGGCGAGCACCGGAGCAGCAGGGGACGGGCGAGCGGCGGAGCAGCAGGGGACGGGCGAGGGAGCGGCGGAGCAGCAACGGACGAGCGGCGGAGGGCGCGCGCGAGCGGCAGAGCAGGCGAGCGGCGGAGGAGCAGCCGCAGCGGAGGGGAGTCACCGGTGGCCGGCGGGCGGCGGCTGCCTCGACACACTGGAGCTAGGTCTGGGCGTCTCTGCGTCGGGGCGAGCTGGGGGTCCTGCCATCCTGGGCTACGCGAGCGTGAAGATGGAGAGCATGGCCTGGGCCCTGGTTGTGTGTTGGGGTAAGCCCCGGGCCAATTCAAAATTATAGCTAGGTAATAACTAAAAAAAAAGCCACGCCCCGGGCCTGGGCCCTGGGGGCCTGGGGCCCAGATCCGCCCCTGGTTGGGAGGTTACAAATCCTAGCTGCGGGGATCTGCACCGCCGATCGTCATCGACTCTACTTCCGCTGCGCTACGAGTCGGTAACGAAAAAGATCAAACCTTGTATGCAGTCTCCATAGTGGTCCTGGGCTGGTGCGTAGGTCAGAAATTTTTTGTTTTCTGCTGCGTTACCCTACAGTTTGATTATGAATCATCTGACACTTGCAACTTTCCTCCGAAAAGTGAAGTGACTGAAATACCGTTCATAGGCCATAAGGAACGAGCAACAAACTTATTGGTGATCATACATTTTGATGTGTGTAGTCCAATAAATGTTGTTGCTAGCAGTGGATTTATCTATCTTCAGAAATGACTCAAGTAGATATATGGATATTTACTTGATGAGACGTATGTTTGGATCTTTTGAAATCATTCATAAGGTTTTCAATATGAAGTAGAAATTATTGTAACAAGAAAATTATGTTTCTGCAATTTGATTGCGGAAAGAAATATTTGAGTTACAAGTTTAGCGAATGTCTGATGAGTTGTGAAAAGAGTTTCATAACTTACACCTCCCGAACTCTACTGTGAGTGGTATGTCCGTGAAGATATATTCAAACCATTTATGACATGGTAAGATCAAAGATGACATAAATCAATTTGCCATTATCCCTTTTAAAGTAATGCTTTATAGACTGCGGCTTTTACACTGAAAAGAGCGCCATCAGGTCTATTGAAATGACGCCATGGTATGGTACGCCCAACCATGCTTTGTCTTTTCTTAAACATTTGGAATATGGGGCTTGTGTAAAATATTTACAAACCTATTCCAAATCAGACAAGTGCTACTTTGTAGGTTATCCCAAGTTATTGGGTATTCCTCCCTCACTATACCGAGGCAAAAATGTTTGCCACAAAAACGGTATGCTTTTGAAGAAAATGGTTCTTGCAAAAGGGTGAGTGGGAGGACAGTGCGACTCGACGAGATAACAGTATCTTCATCATCAGATCAAAGGAAAGGAACCTTGGAAGTGATTCCAGAGTTTCCTACTGCGACTGATACGGAAGCCTCTACATGAGATGTATGGACTTCGGTCGAACTTGCAACTGAACCACGTAGGCAAAACTCGTGCAAACATCTCACGTGCGCAAGCGAGATATTGTTGTTAGACAACAGTATACCTACGATACACAAGGAAGCGTTGATGGGCCCTGACTCCGGAATTGGCTAAATGCCAATATAATCCGAAATAGTTTCCATACAAATGATTCAAGATTATATCTTGATAAACCATTCGGAAGACTTAGAGTCTAACGAACATTAATGGAACTATAAACTGATGTGGATAAAATGTTTTATCCATAAAGCTCGACTTGTTGCAATAACAAGTTCAAGGAGTTGACTACGATGAGGTTGTCTCACCGTAGCGATGCTTAAAGTCAGATCGGGTTAAACTAGCAATTAATACATATTTCAATCTTGAGATATGATACATGGATGCCAAAAGGATTTCCATGTGATGGAAATGCAACCTAGGACTTGCATGTGGTACAGTCCAAGGTATTTTGTCAACCCAGAGGATGCTAGTAAGTATGCAAACTTCAGAGTTCCAGCAATGGATAGAAGAGAGCAAAATGGAGTTGGAATCTTCGTTTTTGATGAAATAGTCAAAAGAGTTTGATTTCATCAATGGATAACGAAGATGCTTGTGGTTTCAAGAAAGTAAGTGGGAGCATAATAATATTTCTAAAAACTTTGTGTGCTTGACGCATTGTTGATTGGAAATAATATAAATTTCTTGACACGAATTAGGACTTCATTAAAAATAGTTTTCGATGAAGTGCTTGGGCTAAATAGCCGTGATATTAGGCATATTTATCTACGAGATAGAATTGCCTAATAGGCTAAAGCCAAAAATACATATTGACAAGATGCTAAAACAGTTTAGCATAAGAGCGCCAAGGAGTGATTCTTGCCGAAATCACATGGAAAGAGTTTTGCAAGACTCGGTGTCCCAAAATACTGATGAGCAAAATACATGATGGAGATTCCACACACTTTCGTGTTTGGATTAATCATGTATTCCATGGTATGTAAAACAACCAGATATGTCCAATACTCCCAAGGAGTTGCGAGTAGAGATACCAAAGTGATCAAAGTACTGATCATGGGACAACAGTGAAAAATGTCATTGAGTACTAAAGTAGCACTGATGACATGTTTTCTCGCAAGCAGAGATTGTGAAGTGCTCGTTGTAAGTAATTACATCGATACAATCTTTATCAATGCTAGCTCCATGCGATTTTCGATTTAAGTTAAGGGTTTTGTGTAATACACGATATGGTGGCACGGTGTTTGGAAATCGTTCCAAACGGGTTACTGTGGCGAATTCTATAACAAAGGCTAAGTATGTTGCCGCTTTCAAAGCGACATAGAAGATGTTGAATCGTACAGTTCGTTCATGAACTTAGTATGATTCCAAGATGGCTTTGGTCAATGGAACACTATTGAAGATAGTTGCTCCATAGCTCAGTCTAAGAAAATCAAGGTTTGACCAGTGATTCACATATATACAAAGGCAAGTCCACACAAAATATGAATTTTGGGAAAGCGTGAAAACACGAGGACATGCAAAGATACACACGAAACTGAAGTTGTCAGATCCGTTGGACATCAGGCTATACCACAAGCGAAGCATTTTTTACACCGGTATGCCATAGGTGTAAAGTGTTTTAGCATTAACTAGATTATTGACTCTAGTGCAAGTGGGAGTCTGTAGGAGATATGCCCTAGAGGCAATAATAAATGTTATTGTTTATCTCCATGATCATAATTATGTTTATGTTCCATGCTATAACTGCTATGGTTCTCGAGTCTGCAATAACCACGAGGCTCGGAGGAAGACTCATATGCACGTGTGAAATAATAAACGGTAAAATGTATTCATAGTCATGCCTCTAAGACTAGCTCAAGTGTTGCATGATGGTCCTGTTTTCCTGTTCATGGGCATGTCTATGCCGGCAACTTTGAGGGCACAATGTTAGGAGAATACTTGTATTGAATCGACCCGAATTGATGTTATGCTATGAGATTCATTCGTCACAAGTTAATGGTTAATAACATAGAGAAAGTTTACGTTTGCATAATTCCTTAGACCATGAGAGTGTCGAGTTTCTTCATGCTTGCTTCATGAACTTTGGGGTTTGTTAAACGTCATCCGTAAATGGGTGGCTATTACGGCGGCTTACGGGTTCATGGAAAAGTATGTTAAGTAACTTGCTAGCTCAAGATTGGGATTTGCTCCTCCGGCGATGGAGAGATATCTCTGGGCCCTCTAGGTGTTACGGTATCCACCATCGTTTGGCCAGACACATTATGATTTGATCACAGGGATGCCGGAACACGGAAACGAGAAAAGAGAACAAAACCGGTAACGAGATAACTGGCATAGTGGACAAGTTGTTGATCCACGGGGATGCCGATAAATCTCACCTCGGGTTTTGTAACATATCGCGAAGCAACAGGAATAGCACACGGCAACTGGAGGTTCACTCGAATATTCATTCGTGTGGGTATAGGGGTCAATATGGGTGTCCACGGCTCCGATGTTGATCATTGATCGGAAAGTGTTCCGGGTCATGTCTATACTTCACCGAACCTATAGGGTCACACGCTTAAGGGTCATCTATCTGCTGAATACTAGACGGGAAGTCTGAGAGAAAATCGCCGGAAAAGTTTCGGACACAACGGAAACGTTCCGGAGAGGACACCGGAATAGTTCCGGTAAAACTGAAAAGTTGTTTCAGGGTATTCCATTAAGTCAAATTGGTTTCAGCACATGTCTGGAAATTCTTGGAGGGTGCCAGAATCGTTCTGGAAACTTCTGGGATTTTTCCGGAGGAAAAACCGAAAATGTTCCGGAGCAGCCGGAACCGCTATGGTAGCTTTTCGCTGAAGAAAAACATTGTTCCGGAATTGTTTCGGAATGCGTTCAAAATTGTTTTAGTGGGTACTGGAATTGTTCTAGGCACACAGAAATAATTTAGGATTTAACGGACGCAGAAAAATGTCTTCGTGAATAGTGAAAGTGCTTTATGGATATTTTTTGGAAAACACCTTTTGGGATATTTTCCAAAAGGCTTCTAGAAAGACTTGGTGGCCAAGGAAGCCCCTCATGGGGGGGGGGGCAAGGTGTGGCCGGCCAAGGGAGGTGGAGCTCCTTGGAGCTCCACATGCCATCCTTTTTAGCTTTATTCTTTTATGTAAAGGCATAACGTGGGGTACTTTTGGTATTTTTGAATGCCAACTTTACCCCTTGGCTTTCCTATAAATAGAGGTGGAGGGGGTGCTCTCCACACTCATCCCTTGCTCTCATACACATGCCATAGACTTGTCTGGCTTCTCTCTCCCTCCCAGCGAAATAGTTTCGTAGAGCCGAAAGGCTGTCTGTGTTCCGGTGGGAACTAGTTCTGGACGGCGAAGCCCTGCCGGATAGATGACACCGTATGTGTGCAACTCTGTAGAGAGATCGTAGTTTCGGTCTTAGTTCGAGAGTGCCTCCCGAAGGGCTGTCCGAGTGACCGTCCGAGTTTCGAGGGTACTCCCGAAGGGCTATCCGAGTGACCGTCCGAGTTTCGAGGGTCCTCCCGAAGGGCTGTCCGCGACACCGTCCGAGAGACTGTCAGACCGCCTCCCGGAGGGCTGTCCGGGTAGCAGATGTGGGAGTACATCCTCGCGGTTGGGAGGTTGTAAATCCTAGCTGCGGGGATCTGCACCGCCGATCGTCATCGACTCTACTTCCGCTGCGCTACGAGTCGGTAACGAAAAAGATCAAACCTTGTATACAGTCTCCATAGTGGTCCTGGGCTGGTGCGTAGGTCGAATTTTTTTTGTTTTCTGCTGCGTTACCCAACAACGAGGAACAGTCATCCAAACATATACTCTGAAGCTTAAATTGGTGGCATCATATTCTGTGTCCAGGACTGCGGGATCGTTGCTGGTATGTAGTACCTATTTTCACATAGTTGACCTCCTACGCTCTGATTTCGGTTCTGTTGTTAACTCATGAATAATTTCAATTTTTCTACTAGGACTAGTTAACAGCATAACATGTCATGTATCTATTTTTCAGCAGAGTGGCAAACGCGTGTACGTGTACACAACAAAACCCCAACGCCGGTGACACGCGCCAAGCCATGGCGTCCCACTCCCTCAAGGACGCGCTTGCTGCGGCCCACCTTTTCCTGCACGCGGAACCAGGCCACCCTCCCGTTCCTCACCGGCGTGCTGAGCTCCACGGGGCGGCAGATGTGGATATTTGCTAGATCGACGCCATCCCCATCGTCTTCCTTTGGTCGGTGTGCCGGCCCGCTAGTTGTGTGCTCTGCTACTCTCCTGTAGTCCCAACTCGTACGTCGACCTCACCTTCTTTGACTCCGGCACAGCATGTGCCCACGTCACCAGAGTAATCTAGGCCAACACCGAGCTGCTGCTAATTCGGCCAATCCACCATGACGCAAATGAATGTAAGCCTTACTGATACGCGACAGTATTTCTTGTGCTTTCTCATTAAATCTTTGCCTTGATTTCAGTTTTTTTTTTCTATCTTCAGTCCCTACAGCAGGAACAGCTATCAGATCAGATATTCCGAAGTTCAAAGTGGTATCCTGTTCCGCGTCCTGGAATCCATGACGAAAAAGGGTTTCCCCCCGCTTTATATTATAAAGCAACCGCACCAAGCATCCAACAACAAGATAAGTTCAGGCTCCAAGTTCAAAGGAAAAGGGCAAAAGCCAAAATAAAAAAAAGGTCTGGCTGGCGGCACAGCACAACAAACCCCAAATAAAAGGACAAACTAATCCGGCTCGGGAGGAGGGGGAGGTGGCGGGGGCGCGAGCGATCCCGCGGTGGAGCGCAGGACGGCAATGAGCACGTCGAGGTAGGGCTGATCCCGTTGCTTGCTAAGCGGACGCCAGAGCTACATGAAACCACACATTTTGTATATAGCATCAGTCACACGTTGGGGAACCACATGCTCGATCACAAGTTTATTGCGCACATTCCATAACGTCCAAACTAGTGCGCCGATGGTAGCCCACAAGGGTGGGCGGGTCACAGAGGGTGAGCCGAGGACCTCGCGGAACAGGTCCGGGAGATTATCGTGGTGCCAAGTTCCGCCCACCACATCGCGGAAACAATTCCAAAGGAAGATTGCTGCCGGACACCGGAAGAAGATGTGATTGGTGTCCTGGAATCCATGACCAATGCTGGTACATATTGTATCTGTTTTAACGGAACTAGCAAACATGCCCGTGCGTTGCAACGGGAGAAAAAAATATCACACGTGGATAGCCAAATATAAGTATGGCTCAACACCCCTCACAAGTCGATGTCCTCTATTGTAACACATTGCCCCACCTATGTTGCCGATTATCCTCCTTTCGACCCTTACCGATGGTGGACATGGTGTCGACACTAGTAGAAAAGGGCCCATTTGTCCCGGTTCCAGAGGCCCATTTGTCCCGGTTCTGGAACCGGGACTAAAGGGTCGGGACTAAAGCCCAAAACCTTTAGTCCCGGTTCTCTTACGAACCGGGACCAAAGGGGCTCCACGTGGCCGCTGCGGGAGCCCAGGCAGGAGGACCTTTAGTCCCGGTTGGTAACACCAACCGGGACCAAAAGGCGGCCACGCGTCAGCAGCTCGCAGGCGCTGGGGGTTTTGTTTTTTTTTTGGAAGGGTTTTTTTGGGGGTTTTGGAGGGTTAATTTAGGGGTTTCATATTGTGTTAGCGAGCTAATAGAGAGAAGTGACCTCTCTTTTTCCGTGCTTGGTCGACGCTAGCTACTACACTTATAGAGAGAACTCGACGCTATCTAGTAAGCAAATAAAGGAAACCATTAATTACACAAGAACGTCATGAACATATATAGAGAGAAGTGACATCTCTTTCTTCGTGCTTGGTCGAACAACAAGTTTTCGTATATCTATCCGACGCTGCTACATATGTACAATATATAACATCCCTTACAACCATTTCAATTTCACATGGTATTCTCCGTGTTCAGGTATAACGTGGTCAAGAAATAATCCCGCCAATTCCTCTTGAATTGATCGTATGCGATCATGTGGTAGGAGTTCATCCCGCATCTGCCAGATCTAATTTAAAGAAAGGGGTCAATACATATATATGAATGAAACTCAACACAATTGATGGTAATATATAAAATAAAGTTGTGAATATTGTTTACGTACTTCAAATTGTTTCTCAGAGGAGGCCCGTTCAGAGGTATAGTAGCGAATGAACTCGCATACGTAGTATCCACATAAATGAGTGTTGGGTGCCTGCAACAAGCACTTTACGAGAATAGAGTTCAATCAAACTGATAAGCAAGCATGATAATGGTATTGATGAAACTAGAATCAATGAGAGATGTGCGGAACTAGCTAGTACTACTTACTTTGAGGTGTGTAAATCGCAGCTCCTTCTTCAGACCCGGAACCATAGCGGTGAACGTTTTCCAAACCCTGGCAGGCAAAGAAAATGATTACTTGATATCAGGAAATGAACGAAAGTTGCCGATATGGTCCCGGTATTGATTGAACTTACTTCTGGAGCATTGCAGTCATGTCCGCATAATACTTGGGATCTTTACGGAGCGAGTCTAAGACAGTTACTAATGCCCCGTCAAGGTTAATGGATAGCAGAATATAGTGGAAGCTGCGCACGCATAACTCATCAATTACATTACTTAACCACGAGTAAGCGAAACCGAATATGCAGAAGACAGTAACACTCACTTGAAGTTGTAAGGAAAGAGTATTTCCCTTTTGTTTTGATGTCTAAGGAACGTTTCTAGCAAGTTGTTCTCGGTATCTTCAGCCTCCTTTCGTACCGACCATTCATTTACGGTATTTGGGCTAATGAACCCAACGTCGAAGATTCCTGTTTTTTTGCATTTGACCATCTTCAATCTGCATAATATAGTGAGGATAATTATATATACATGCAATGAACGAGCTGAGCTAGAGACTTAATTATAGAAGTAATACTTACAGACAGTAGCAAGTCATGAGTTGTTTGTCGAGGGCCTTTTGATTGTATAATTGAAATAACTCCACAAATTCAACAGGCAGCAGGTCGACTCCAGGGAAGTCATGCTCTTTTTTAATTCCGACAAACAAACTGTTTTTCCCAGACTTCCTGCAGGTTTCCATGTACCAGTCATGCAATTTTTGCATCATCGTTGTTAGATGAGGATGATCAGGTTTGACGAGAGGCTTCCCGTGCTCGTATCTAAAGACGTCTACTACCTCAGCCGTTTCAAACTGTACATCATCGGGCAGGTAATCATCAAGAGTGGTACCGGGCAGTAGCACCGGATGATTAGCGATATCGCTAGACACCTTGAGCGGGGGGCACGATTGCTTCTCCTGTTCGCCGAGCTGGGGAATTGTTTTCCCACTTCTTCATTTTTTCGCTCTTGCAGCACTGGAAGTACTTCCCGACTGCTGCGCTTCAGCATGTGTCTTAGTAATTATGCGGTTATAGTTGGAATCCGGCGGAGGCGGTGGTGGTCGCTTCAGGGCATTGATAGTGCGCTTCACTTTCACCGGATCTACCTTCTCCTTCGGAGGTGGAGTTTTCTTTGCAAAATGGTCCCTCAGTTGGGCACGACATATGTCCTCGTTTTCCTGCTCGGTCCTCTCATATGGTAACTTTTCCAGAGGCTTGAGAGATGGACCGTATCTGAATTGGCTCCCGCCTCTGCTTGTACTGCTAGCCGCCGGAGCGGCGGCGTCTCTCTTCCGTCGTTGCTGACGAGGCGGAGAAATCCAACGCGCCGGAGGAGCCGGAGCGGCGGCGTCTGTCTTCCGCCGTTGCCGACGAGGCTGAGGAGGAGGCGGACTGCTCCGACGCGCCGGAGTAGGCGAAGGAGGAGGCGGAGTGCCCTCACGCGTCGGAGGAGCCGGAGAAGGAGGCGGAGTGCCCTGATCACTCGCCGGAGGAGGAGGAGGAGGCGGAATGCCCTGACTCGGCGGAGGAGGAGGAGGAGGCGGAGGCGTCCAGTTTGGAAGCTTGATGTACTCCTTCTGCCATAGACATGTACTCCTCAGAGCACGAACCAGCCGATTCTCCCCTTCACCTGTAGAGTGGTCAAGCTCGAGCTCCTCAAATCCCTCCATTACTTCATCCACCATCACAACAGCATAGCCATGTGGAATCGGACGGCAGTGAAAAGTTCCGTTGGGTTGAGGAGGTGCAACAGAGCCGACAGCCGCCTTGAAAGCGAGGTTCCAGCATTTCGTCATAAGCTCGCAATGTTGAGCCTCCGTGATAGTATCCACGGGGTAGCTAGGAGACGTGAAGTCAGGCTGAACGGGCTCCGTGGAAGCGACGCTGCTTCTCCGCTGAGATGGCGGGGTAGCTTCTGGGGTAGCTTCGTGCCGCTGAGATGGTTGGCCGGCAGCTCGCTGGCTCTCAGCTTCCTCTAGCTTTTGTAGTCTTGCATTGAGCTTCTGCATGTCGCTCAGCTCCGCTTTCCTCTTTCTCTCCCGGCTTCTGTAACCGTCTGCGTCGGGAAACCCAACCTTCCACGGAACGGAGCCTGGTGTGCCTCGTGTTCGTCCAGGGTGCTCAGCATTCCCTAGGGCCTCAGTCAGCTAGTCCTTCTCTCTGTCGGGAATGAACGTCCCTTCCTGCGCTGCGGTGATATACTTCTGAAGCTTCGTGACGGGTATTGCAAGTTGCTCGTCCTTCCAACGGCACTTCCCTGTTTTAGGGTCCAAAGTTCCCCCAACCCCAAAGAACCAAGTCCTTGAACGGTCTGGCCAGTTCAATGTCTGTGGTACGACCCCTTTAGCAATCAGGTCATGTCGAAGTTATCGGGGAGGGGGTAGACGACAACGACGCTCACCCCTCATGTCATGTCCAACATCCCCCCTCATGTCGAAGTTATCAGGGAGGGGGTAGACGACAACGATGCTCACCCCTCATGTCATGTCCGACGTCCCCCCTCATGTCGAAGTTATCGGGGAGGGGGTAGACGACAACGACGCTCACCCCTCATGTCATGTCAGACGTCCCCCCTCATGTCGAAGTTATCGGGGAGGGGGTAGATCGACAACGACGTCGCTTGGTAAATTTTAACTAATTTCTAAGAACAAAAATATATTCTATGAATAAAAAAAACATCATATGATCATTTTCTATATATATACATCCATCCACATCCATGCATACAGATGAACAAAAAAACATCATATGATCATCTATGAACAAAAAGAACATCATATGATCATCTATGAACAAAAAAAATCATCATATATATGAACAAAAAAAATACATCAATGGACAAAAAAAGCATACATCAATGGATCATCCATACATCAACATACATTCATATATTTAGAAAAACAATATGCATACATATCCATTTACTAAAAATTTATATGAACAAAAAAATTGTATGAAAAAAAATGCAGAAGGCGTCGGCGATGGCGGCGGCGGCGGGGAAGGGCAGGGGCGCGGGGGGAAGGCGGGGTGCTCACTGGGGGCGGCGATGGGAGAGGGCGACGGTGACGAGGAGGCGCGACGATGGGAGAGGGCGACGGCGACGAGGAGGCGCGGCGACGAGGAGCGGGCGGCGACGGGGCTAGGGAGGCAGGGGGCACGGCGACGGAGACGAGGATGCGCGGCGATGGGAGAGGGGGACGGTGACGAGGAGGCGCGACGATGGGAGAGGGCGACGGCGACGATGAGGCGCGGCGACGAGGAGCGGGCGGCGACGGGGCTGGGGAGGCAGGGGGCACGGCGACGGCGATGAGGAGGCGCGGCGATGGGAGAGGGGGACGGCGACGAGGAGGCGCGACGATGGGAGAGGGCGACGGCGACGACGAGGCGCGGCGACGAGGAGAGGGCGGCGACGGCGACAGCGACGAGGAGCAGCCGGGCGGCGTCGGGGGAGATGTGAGAATTTGGGGGAAAATTCCTAAGTGTTGGCTTATATAGCAAAGCCTTTAGTCCCGGTTGGTGGCACCAACCGGGACCAATGCCCCCCTTTGGTCCCGGTTCGTGCCACCAACCGGGACCAAAGGTCTCTTTTCAGCAGCCCAAAGGGCGGGAAGCAGAGGCCTTTGGTCCCGGTTGGTGGCACCAACCGGGACTAAAGGGCGGCATTGGTCCCGGTTGGTGGCACCAACCGGAACCAATAGCCTGGCACAGCGGTGTGGTGGAAGTTTAGTCCCACCTCGCAAGCTGAGAGGCGCCGAGAGTGGTTTATAAGCGCTGCTGCGCCAACCCTCTCGAGCTCCTCTCTTTAGCAGGCCTACGGGCCTAAACGCAGTCTCTGCCTGTGGGCCTACTGAGGCCGTGTTGGCCCAGTAGGCGGCATTTTTTTTTTTAAATCCAGTATTTTTGTTTTGTTTTTTGCTTTATTTATTTTCTTTTTAGTTCATTCTTTTTACTATTAAAGTTTTTAACAAATAAATACTTTGATAATTTTAGTTAATATTATTTTGATTCTTTTTAGTTGATTCTTTTTGCTATTGAAAAATATTATATTTAATTGATTCTTTTTAGTTCATTCTTTTTACTATTAAAGTTTTTAACAAATAAATACTTTGATAATTTTAGTTAATATTATTTTGATTCTTTTAGTTGATTCTTTTTGCTATTGAAAAATATTATATTTAATTGATTCTTGTTAGTTCATTCTTTTTGATATTAGAGTTTTATGAAAGCTTTTTAGTTGATTCCTTTTGCTATTAGAGTTTTATAAAAGCTTTTTAGTTGATTCTTTTTGCTATTGAAGAATATTATAGTTTTGTTTTAGTTGATCATAAAAGAATATTTTAATTGATTATTTTTAGTTCATTCTTTTTGATATTAGTGTTTCATAAAAGTTTTCTAGTTCATTCTTTTTGCTATTAGTTCATTCTTTGAGCTAAATGACCCTGAAATTGAAAAGCACTACAAATGAACTCTGAAAAGGTTGAAAGTTGGCATGGTATCATCATTTCACCTACATAGCATGTGCTAAAAAGTTGAGAGGGTTACGGCAAAAACTGGATGCACTTCGTGTACAAAACGGACAATCTCTTTCGAAGTATCAGGGTTTCGGACGAAAACTCATCTGTTACAAAGGGATTTCATTTTTTTGAACTTATTTGAACTCCAGACTTTTTGTGTGTTCAAAATGAACCATTCAAAGCCACATCATCAATTTTCAACCCTTTGTGACTTCATCTGGTATTTTTCATGCATTTACTGATTATTTTTAAGCTAAATGACCCTGAAATTGAAAAGCACTACAAATGAACTCTGAAAAGGTTGAAAGTTGGCATGGTATCATCATTTCACCCACATAGCATGTTATAAAAAGTTGAGAGGGTTACGGCAAAAACTGGATGCACTTCGTGTACAAAACAGACAATCTCTTTCGAAGTATTAGGGTTTCATACGAAAACTCATCTGTTACAAAAGGCATTTCATTTCTTCACATGTAACTGCAATGATATAGTTGTGGAGAGAAAGTCTTCACTTTTTCTTCGCTTGTGTCCTTTGCTTATTGCGTCGTTACCATGGATAATCTTCATCGTTTAACAGGGTGCTTGGGTCAGCCTTGACTTTGAAGGGAGGAATTTCATGAAACTTTTCATAATCTTCAGACATGTCTGTCTTGCCCTCCAATCCCACGATGTCTCTTTTTCCTGAAAGAACTATGTGGCGCTTTGGCTCATCGTATGATGTATTCGCTTCCTTATCTTTTCTTTTTCTCGGTTTGGTAGACATGTCCTTCACATAGAAAACCTGCGCCACATCATTGGCTAGGACGAATGGTTCGTCTGTGTACCCAAGATTGTTCAGATCCACTGTTGTCATTCCGTACTGTGGGTCTTCCTGTACCCCGCCTCCTGACAGATTGACCCATTTGCACTGAAACAAAGGGACCTTGAAATCATGTCCATAGTCAAGTTCCCATATATCCACTATGTAACCATAATATGTGTCCTTTCCCCTATTGGTTGCTGCATCAAGGCGGACACCGCTGTTTTGGTTGGTGCTCTTTTGATCTTGGGCGATCGTGTAAAATGTATTCCCATTTATCTCGTACCCTTTGTAAGTCAATACAGTCGAAGATGGTCCCCTAGCCAACGAGTACAACTCATCAGAAATAGCGTTGTCACCCATGAGACGTGTTTGCAACCAACTGCCGAAAGTCCTGATGTGTTCATAATCACGTGGCAGTCATGAGACTTTAGGTTCTGGAACTTTTTCTCTGCCATATTTATTATTCCCTTTATATTCGACGAGAAGCCAGACGGGACCTTCATACTGAGCAGGCATTCAAAGAAGATTTCCTTCTCTTCTTTGGTAAGAGCGTAGCTGGCAGGACCTTCATACTGCTTTGGATGCATGCCGTCTTTTTCATGCACACGTTGCTGTTCCTCCCGTGCCTCCGGTGTATCTTTTGTCTTCCCATACACTCCCAAGAAGCCTAGTAGGTTCACGCTAAGATTCTTCGTCACGTGCATCACGTCGATTGCAGAGCGGACCTCTAGGTCTTTCCAATAGGGTAGGTCCCAAAATATAGATTTCTTCTTCCACATGGGTGCGCGTCCCACATCGTCAGTCGGAACAGATAGTCCGCCAGGACCCTGTCCAAATATTACTTGTAAATCATTGACCATATCAAGTATGTGATCACCAGTACGGAGGGCGGGCTTCTTCCGGTGATCTGCCTCACCTTTGAAATGCTTTCCTTTCTTTCGACATTGATGGTTGGTCGGAAGAAATCGACGATGCCCCAGGTACACATTCTTCCTGCATTTGTCCAAATATATACTGTCGGTGTCATCTAAACAGTGTGTGCATGCGTGGTATCCCTTGTTTGTCTGTCCTGAAAGGTTACTGAGAGCAGGCCAATCGTTGATGGTTACAAACAGCAACGCATGTAGGTCAAATTCCTCCTGTTCGTTCTCATCCCACACACGTACACCTCTTCCATTCCTTAGCTGTAAAAGTTCATCAACTAATGGCCTTTGGTACACATCAATGTCATTGCCGGGTTGCTTAGGGCCTTGGATGAGCACTGGCATCATAATGAACTTCCGCTTCATGCACAACCAAGGAGGAAGGTTATACATACATAGAGTCACAGGCCATGTGCTATGCTTGCTGCTCTGCTCCCCAAAAGGATTAACGTCATCTGCACTTAAACCAAACCATACGTTCCTCGGGTCACCTGTAAAGTCGCTCCACTTTCTCTCGATCTTTCTCCACTGCGACCCGTCAGTGGGTGCTCTCAACTTCCCGTCTTTCTTACGGTCTTTTATGTGCTATTGCATCAACTCGGCATGCTTTTTGTTTCTGAACAGACGTTTCAACCGTGGTATTATAGGAGCATACCACATCACCTTGGCAGGAACCCTCTTCCCGGTGCGCTGGCCCTCAACATCACCAGGGTCATCTCTTCTGATCTTATACCGCAATGCACCGCATACCGGGCATGCGTTCAAATCCTCGTACGCACCTCGGTAGAGGATGCAGTCATTAGGGCATGCATGTATCTTCTGCACCTCCAATCCTAGAGGGCATAGAACCTTCTTTGCTTCGTACGTACTGCCGGGCAATTCGTTATCCTTTGGAAGCTTCTTCTTCATTATTTTCAGTAGCGAACTAAATCCCTTGTCAGATACACCATTGTCTGCCTTCCATTGCAGCAATTCCAGTGTGGTACCGAGCTTTCTGTTGTCATCTTCGCAATTTGGGTACAACCCTTTTTTGTGATCCTCTAACATGCGATCGAACTTCAACTTCTCCCTTTCACTTTCGCATTCTCTCTGTGCATCAACAATGACCCGGCGAAGATCATCATCGGGCACATCGTCTGGTTCCTCTTGATCTTCAGCTTCCCCCATTGCAGCATCACCGTATTCAGGGGGCGGGTAGTTGTCATCATCCTCTTCTTCTTCGTTGTCTTCCATCATAACCCCTCTTTCTCCGTGCTTGGTCCAAACATTATAGTGTGGCATAAAACCCTTCTCAAGCAGATGGAAGTGAAGGGTTTTAGAGTTGGAGAAAGCCTTCGTATTCTCACAGATAGTACATGGACAATGCATAAAACCATTCTGCTTATTTGCCTCAGCCGCTTCGAGAAAATTATGCAGGCCCTTAATATACTCGGAGGTGCGTCGGTCACCGTACATCCATTGCCGGTTCATCTGCGTGCGTTATATAGTTCTCATTATTGAACAACATATAACTCTCTAGAGCATCTAATTAAAACATACATTGAAACTATGTAAAAAATTTATATGCAACAACAAATGCGATCATAACCGCAACTAAGGTACCAATTGATCCAACGACATAATGATACCAAGCCTCAGTATGAATGGCATATTTTCTAATCTTTCTAATCTTCAAGCGCATTGCATCCATCTTGATCTTGTGATCGTCGACGACATCGACATCTTGATCTTGCGCACTCCAACTTCATCTTCTCCTCTTCAACTCTTTGTAATTTTTCTTTCAAGTAATTGTTTTCTTTTTCA
This sequence comes from Elymus sibiricus, assembly GCA_039707655.1. Classification (NCBI taxonomy): domain Eukaryota; kingdom Viridiplantae; phylum Streptophyta; class Magnoliopsida; order Poales; family Poaceae; genus Elymus; species Elymus sibiricus. The sequence continues at coordinate 396,073,381 of CM077674.1, forward strand.
ACCAAATTTAACTTCTCGACAAGAATTTCTATGTCGGTTGGAATTTCCGGTTCACATACCTCCTAGATTAAAAAATCTATGTCACGTTGGTCGGCATAATTGTCATAAACACTAAATAAAACAAATAGTTATCAAAGATAATATATACCACATCCGAATCATAGACAGGACGAGGGCCGACGGAGGCGGATACCAAAACCATCGCACTATATAATAACAAACAATAATAAAAGTAAGAAAGTTACACAAGTATCTATCTAAATCATACAAGTAAGAAGTTTTTTTATTTTAGAAAGAAGATAAGAAGAAGAGGCTAACCACGGTGGTGCCGGCGCCGAGATGGGCGCGGGCGATCGACGGCGGTGATGACGGGGACGGGACAGGACGGACCGCCAAACCTAGACAAATCTTGAGGAAAATGGAGCTTGGACAAGGAGCTTCCAGAGGAGAAAGCTTAAGTGTGGCTCGGGCATTTCATCGAACACCTCATGTGCATAGGAGGTGAGCTAGAGCACCACAAAGCTCTCCCACGGCCGGCCAAAAAAACAGAGCAGTGCACTGCTCTCCTCGCGGGCAGGGGGGTATATATAGGCCAACCATTGGTCCCAGTTTGTGGCTGGAACCGGGACTAAAGGACAACATTCGGTCCCGGTTCCAGCCACAAACCGGGACCAATGGTTGTGGGCCAGGAGCGAGGCCCATTGGTCCCGGTTCGTGTCTGGAACCGGGACCAAAGGGGTCAGACGAACCGGGACCAATGGCCCACGAGGCCCGGCCGGTGCCCTGGCCTCACGAACCGGGACCAATGCCCCCATGGGTCCCGGTTCGTGAGTGAACCGGGATTAATGGGCTTTTCAGGGCTGGACCAAAGCCCTGTTTTCTACTAGTGCAACACAATGCATCCAACATGAAATCCCAAGACAATGATATCGGTCACATGTGATATACTCACAGAGTTTTGTCCACGATTGCTTCAATTTGAATGCCGGAAATTATCATGTATTTACACTTTGAAAAGTCATGTAGGCTCCAAAGTTTTGCCCACAGGAAAGGAAAGATTGATATAGTTAGATTGCTTCCCCTTCTATTGTGCAGAGAAGAAACTTCTGTCACTCACAACCATAAAGAGACAAACTACGAACACACAAAACAGGACAAATCAAATAGATTTTTGGAGAACAAAAAGGGTAGCTGGATTCGCACCTTCTCATTAGAATAAGAGTTCCTCCCAAATATATTTAGGTTCCACACATCGTACCATAATTGAGAGATGAAAAGAGTAGGAACCAAAACACACCAGTTACCTTCATTCCACTGGTTTCCATAAACAAAATGCAATATGTTCAGAATTTATCTTACAATTATGCCCAGTGAAAAATATCTTACAATTCTGCCACTTTGTTTTTTTAGTTCTCTACATTTTGTATTAGCACCTCTTTTGTGTACGTAGTTAATAGTTAAAAAGGCTAGACACAATTATGACATGATCCTTGATAGCGCAAAATACCGGATGAGAAGTAATGCTTACACAAAAATTAAAATGTGTTCTGATTCATAGTATGATTGTTTGTCAGGTTTACACAAAGTATAATTGGAGAAAGACGTACGTCATTATATGCATTCAACAGGGACTGGTCCAATACAACTGAATCCTTCAATAAGTACAGCCTAAAAGCCTGAAACATGAACTTTTAGAGATGAAATATATATATAGGCTTGTCTTCAGTCACCTTAACAACACATTCGAACATCTTTCTATGTTGGCCTAGTAATAAAAAATATGCAGCTGGCTGGAGCTAAGCGCAAAGAGCTGCCTCATGAATGAAAGAAAATGCTGACCAACAATCTTCAGCATTGCTTGATCTGAAAAGCCAACTCTCATGCCTTCCATTCACATGATATAAAGTAGCCTTCCGTATCTCCTACATATATCTCAGATGAACAGTTGTACATTGATCCCCAGACTAACAAATAAGCTGAACCTGAGCTAAGATAAGCCAGTGAATTATTACTGTCAAATCTTGGAAGGAAATTGATCGACTAATTTCGTCAGAGTAACTAGCAGGTAAAATCCCTCCTCTCTAGCTCACTACATTCAAGACTTATTATTCCCATTCCAATCCAAATTCAGAGACCGACTCACACTCAAGAGCTAGTTGAGCAGATCAAGATGATTGCCAAGTGCAACTAGGAGAAGCTGGCCAAGGCAGTGGTCACCGGGCTGGAGTTGGTGGCAGGGCCACCTATGAGGAGGGAAAGAAGCAGCAGCACCACAAGCCACTGGTGGTCATGCGGCCGCATTCGCCGCCGCACTAGTAGAAAACAGGGCATAGGTTTTTGCCAGATCAGAGCAACAGTCCGGTCAACTTACGAACCGGGACTAATGCTTGCATCAGTCCCGGTTCGAGCGGCCAGGACGCCGGACGGGCCTCGGCAGGCACCAGTCCCAGTTCGGCTGGGACCTTTAGTCCCGGTTCCAGCCACCAACCGGGACTAAAGGGCCTCGCTCCTGGCGCAACCCCTTTAGTCCCGGTTGGTGTCTGGAACCGGGACTAAAGGGTAGGCCATTAGTCCCGGTTTTAGACACAAACTGGGACTAAAGTTTTGCTTATATATATCGACGCCTCCCCCCCATCTCCTCTGTTTTTTGGCCGTGGAAGGGTGGAGGTGTGGGCTACTCTGTTTTTTGCCTATATATGCACATGAGGTGTTCGATGAAATGCCGGAGCCACACTTAAGCTTTCTCCTCTGTTCTTCCTCCAAGCTCGACCTCCAAGCTCCATTTTCCCCAAGATTTGTCTAGGTTTGGCGGTGCACCAACTATCCAAGTGTTCTAAAAAGGTTAGCAACTTCATCCTTTCATCTCTCACTGCTAGTTTAGCTCATTTCAAATGCTCTAGAAGTAGTGTGGTTTGTGGGTTTTAGTGGAGGAGTGTATGTGTGAGTTTATTTTATTTAGATGCACAATTTGAGCTCAAATTAACTTCTTAGTTTGCACATGTGTAGGGTGCCGTCCCGTCCCTGTCCCCGTCCTCACCGCCGTCGATCGCCCGCGCCGATCTTGTCGCCGACACCACCGTGGTGAGCTCAAATTAACTTCTTAGTTTGCACATGTGTAGAGAGCTGTATGTTGTTCTATGAGAACTATGTATGAACTTTATGTATTTATTTTTTCAGTAATAACATTTGATCACTACTGTACTTTGGTTTTAATGTGATGATGAACTTGTATTAATTTGTTCATTTCTCTATTCATGATGTTCTGTAATGGTTTTTGATATACTTAATTATATAATGCACGCAGATGAACCGGCAATGGATGTACGGTGACCGACGCACCTCCGACTACATTACGGGCCTGCATAATTTTCTCGATGTGGCTGAGGCAAACAAGCAGAATGGTTTTATGTATTGTCCATGTACTGTCTGTGAGAATACGAAGGATTACTCTGACTCGAAAACCCTTCACTTCCACCTGCTTAAGAACGGTTTCATGCCAAACTATAATGTTTGGACCAAGCACGGAGAAAGAGGGGTTATGATGGAAGACAACGAAGAAGAAGAGGATGATGACAACTATCCTATGTTCCCTGAATACGGTGATACTGCAACGGGGGAAGCTAAAGATCAAGAGGCACCAGATGTGCCCGATGATGATCTTCGCCGGGTCATTGTTCATGCACAGAGAGGATGCGAAAGTGAAAGGGAGAAGTTGAAGTTCGATCGCATGTTAGAGGATCACAAAAAAGGGTTGTACCCTAATTGCGAAGATGGCAACACAAAGCTCGGTACCGCACTGGAATTGCTGCAATGGAAAGCAGAGAATGGTGTATCTGACAAGGGATTTGGGAAGCTACTGAAAATAATGAAGAAGAAGCCTCCAAAGGATAACGAATTGCCTGACAGTACGTACGAAGCAAAGAAGGTTCTATGCCCTCTAGGATTAGAGGTGCAGAAGATACATGCATGCCCTAATGACTGCATCCTCTACCGCGGTGAAGAGTACGAGAATTTGAATGCATGCCCGGTATGCGGTGCATTGCGGTATAAGATCAGACGAGATGACCCTGGTGATGTTGAGGGCGAGCGCCCCAGGAAGAGGGTTCCTGCCAAGGTGATGTGGTATGCTCCTATAATACCACGGTTGAAACGTCTGTTCAGAAACAAAGAGCATGCCAAGTTGTTGCGATGGCACAAAGAAGACCGTAAGAAAGACGGGAAGTTGAGAGTACCCGCTGATGGGTCGCAGTGGAGAAAAATCGAGAGAAAGTGGCCGGACTTTGCAGGTGATGCAAGGAACTTATGGTTTGGTTTAAGTGCAGATGGCATTAATCCTTTTGAGGAGCAGAGCAGCAATCATAGCACCTGGCCTGTGACTCTATGTATCTATAACCTTCCTCCTTGGTTGTGCATAAAGCGGAAGTTCATTATGATGCCAGTGCTCATCCAAGGCCCTAAGCAACCCGGCAACGACATTAATGTGTACCTAAGGCCATTAGTTGAAGAACTTTTACAGCTGTGGGACATAAAAGGTGTACGTGTGTGGGATGAGCACAAACAGCAGGAATTTGACCTACGAGCATTGCTGCTTGTAACCATCAATGATTGGCCTGCTCTTAGTAACCTTTCAGGACAGACAAACAAGGGATACCATGCATGCACGCACTGTTTAGATGAGACCGAAAGTATATATTTGGATAAATGTAAGAAGAATGTGTACCTGGGACATCGTCGATTTCTTCCGACCAAGCATGCCTTAAGAAAGAAAGGCAAGCATTTCAAAGGTGAGGCAGATCACCGGAAGAAGCCGGTCCTCCGTACTGGTGATGATATACTTGATATGGTCAAGGATTTACAAGTAATCTTTGGAAAGGGTCCTGGCGGACAATCTGTTCCGAATGACGCTGACGGACACGCACCCATGTGGAAGAAGAAATCTATATTTTGGGACCTACCCTATTGGAAAGACCTAGAGGTCCCCTCTGCAATCGACGTGATGCACGTGACGAAGAATCTTTGCGTGAACCTGCTAGGCTTCTTGGGCTTACATGGGAAGACCAAAGATACACCGGAGGCACGGGCGTATATGCATCCAAAGCAGTATCAAGGTCCTGCCAGCTACGCTCTTACCAAAGCAGAGAAGGAAATCTTTTTTGAATGCCTGCTCAGTATCAAGGTCCCGTCTGGCTTCTCGTCGAATATAAAGGGAATAATAAATATGGCAGAGAAAAAATTCTAAAAACTAAAGTCTCATGACTGCCACGTGATTATGACGCAACTGCTTCCGGTTGCATTGAGGGGGCTTCTACCAGAAAATGTTCGATTAGCCATTGTGAAGCTATGTGCATTCCTCAATGCAATTTCTCAGAAGGTAATCGATCCAGAAATCCTACCAAGGTTACAGAATGATTTGGTCCAATGTCTTGTCAGTTTCGAGTTGGTGTTCCCACCATCCCTCTTCAATATTATGACACACGTCCTAGTTCACCTAGTCGACGAGATTGCAATTCTGGGTCCTGTATTTCTACACAATATGTTCCCCTTTGAGAGGTTCATGGGAGTCTTAAAGAAATATGTTCGTAACCGTGCTAGGCCAGAAGGAAGCATCTCCACGGGCCATCAAACAGAGGAGGTCATTGAGTTTTGTGTTGACTTTATTCCTGACCTTAAGCCGATTGGTGTTCCTGAATCGTGGCATGAGTGGAGACTGGGTGGAAAAGGCACGCTAGGACCGAACTCAATAATATGTAGGGACGGGCATTCTTGGGCGCAAGCACACTACACAGTTCTACAGAATTCTACCTTGGTGGCCCCGTATATCAATGAACACAAGAATATTCTACGCTCCAAACACCCGGAGCAGTCTGATAACTGGATTACACGTGAACACATGGGGACTTTCGGCGGTTGGTTGCAAACACATCTCATGGGTAACACCACTGTTGGAGATGAGCTGTACTTGTTGGCCAGGACACCATCTTTGACTGTATTGACTTTCCAAGGGTACGAGATAAATGGGAATACATTTTACACGATCACCTAAGATAAAAATAGCACCAACCAAAACAGTGGTGTCCGCTTTGATGCAGCAAACACCAATAGGGCAAAGGACACATATTATGGTTACATACAAGACATATGGGAACTTGACTATGGACGTGATTTTAAGGTCCCTTTGTTTCGGTGCAAATGGGTCAATCTGTCAGGAGGCGGGGTACAGGTAGACCCGCAGTACGGAATGACAACAGTGGATCTCAACAATCTTGGGTACACAGACAAACCATTCGTCCTAGCCAATGATGTGGTGCAGGTTTTCTATGTGAAGGACATGTCTACCAAACCGAGAAAAAGAAAAGATAAGGAAGCGAATATATCATACGATGAGCCAAAGCGCCACATAGTTCTTTCAGGGAAAAGAAACATCGTGGGAGTGGAGGACAAGACAGACATGTCAGAAGATTATGAAAAGTTTCATGAAATTTCTCCCTTCAACGTGAAGACTGACCCAAGCATCCTGTTAAATGATGAAGATTATCCATGGTTACAGCGCAATAAGCAAGGGACACACGCGAAGAAATAGTTTTATACCCCAAGATCCCACTCTGGGATGTGACCGGCTTCACCGCCATCACTTTCTCTCTAGTGTGAGTTTCCGGACTTATAGCTGGAAAGTGCCACTTCGGACAAACCGGAGGGAATCTTTATAAGAGCTAGCTAGGGCATTTTGGCATTTGAAACATGATTTTATAATAATTATTTATTAAGTTATGAAATTTCAATTATTCGTATCCTTTCAGTCACATGTTTTGTAAGGTTGATCATACGCGGTTAGTCCCGGTTGGTGGCTCCATATATAATAACAAGGTTAATATAGACATGGCTTAAACGTCTTGACATTGATGAATACAGTAGAAGCATCGGAGATGATAAGAGAGAAACGTTGTATGACATAAAGTTGGAGGTACTATGTGGTTTCTCTGATCGGAGATGATAAGAGAGAAACGTTGTATGACATAAAGAAAATATAACATTATTAGGTTAACAGAAAATACTATGAATCTTCTAGAAGATTCATAGTAAGGGTCTATCTCCTTCACATAGGGAATATTGGTGTCGGCTTTTTTTGAATCACTATGTGTCTATGCATCAAAATAAATTAGGTTAACAAAAAGTATCGGAATTTATGGTGAATATGTTGCGGCAATGGTACATATGAAAATAACTTGATAGAACTAGCTATTTTGTCACTATCTGATGAAAATCTATATCATGAAGTAAAGTTATATAAAATTGTAGTTATGATCAACTAAAACAAAACTATAATATTCTTCAATAGCAAAAAGAATCAACTAAAAAGCTTTTATAAAACTCTAGTTATGATCAAAATAATATTAACTTAAAATTATATAAAATTTATGCAACTAAAATTTTCATAAATTATTTTCTGTTAAAAACTTTAATTGCAAAAAGAATTAAATGAAAACTAGGCATGTATGCATCTGTTTAAAAGAAAACTTTATAATTAAAACCAAAAATAGGCATGATCTCTTTCATTAACACAGAAAGAATATGAAAGTTTAGCATTTTTTCGAATTTCATATATTTTGTTGAAATTATTTGATAATCATGTGTATTACACATAAGTGAGTAAGTATAAAAATTAGGATGTGATTCGAAGAAGGTCAAAAAATTGACATATATATATAATTCTAGTTATGATCAACTAAAACAAAACTATAATATTCTTCAATAGCAAAAAGAATCAACTAAAAAGCTTTTATAAAACTCTAGTTATGATCAAAATAATATTAACTTAAAATTATATAAAATTTATGCAACTAAAATTTTCATAAATTATTTTTGTTAAAAACTTTAATAGGAAAAAGAATTAAATCAAAACATTAAAATAGTTTTAAAACACCTATTTAAAATATCCTTTGATTTAGATGTGTATTACCTGTAAGTGACCATGTACAAAATTTTAGAGGTGATTTGGAGAAGGTCCAAAAATTTACATGTAACATATGCAAAAAAAAATTAAAAGAAAAAAAGCCCGCCTACTAACAGGAGAAATTACACTCCACGGCCTGCATACGACTAGAAGCCCAACCATATGGGCCAGGATGCAGGCCCGTGGGACATGTATTTCTTCTGCCAGTAGGCCCCACAGGGCAGAGAGGCACCAGGTTAGGCGATGAGCTGTCTGCATTGATAGGATCTTGCCAACTCACCCACAGCCGGGTTTATAAACCGCTGCGAGCGCCTCTCGCTTGGCGAGGTGGGACTAAACTCCCACCATGCCAGGAACAACCCTTTAGTCCCGGTTGGTGGCTCCAACCGGGACTAAAGGCCCCCCTTTAGTCCCGGTCCGAGCCACCAACCGGGACTAAAGGTGAATTTCACTTCGCGCCCTTTGGACTGGTGAAATTCACCTTTAGTCCCGGTTGGTGGCTCGGACCGGGACTAAAGGGGGGCCTTTAGTCCCGGTTGGAGCCACCAACCGGGACTAAAGGGTTGGGTATATAATCAGCACTTAAGAAATTTTCTCCCATTCTCTCCCCCGACGCCGAACCACAGCACGACGCCGCCAGGCTGCTGCGCCGGAGATCGCCGTCGCCTCCGAGCCGTCCCCCCCTCGCCGACGCCCTCGCCGCGCCCTGCCCCGACGTTGTCGTCGCCGATCCCTGCCCCGACGCCGCCGTCGCCGAGCCGTGGCCCGACGCCGCCGTCGCCGAGCCCTGCCCCGACGCCGTCCCCCGCTCCCCTGCAACACACTGTGAGCCGCCGCGCCATTCCCCTCCTCCTCCTCCCCCCCCCCCCCCCCCCCCCCGCGCCCCGACGCCGCCGCCCGCCCCGACGCCGACGCCGCCCGCGCTCTCTGAATCTTCTGCATTTCTGAAATTTTCGACAGGGTGAACAGTGTGCACACCACATGTATGATGAAATGCCAGAGGGTCCTAGGGATTTTAGGAATTCTGGGGAACTTTTGTGGTGAGGTGTTGAAGCATATAAGAGGGTCTGGCAAAGTTTCAGAATTTTTGGAGCAATTAAAAATAGGTTTTGGTCATGGAGTTTGAATCTGGACCAAATTTGAACTGGATGGAATTTGAAAATTTTGAACTGTGGAACTCAAAGTTTTTGGTGAAATGGGTTGTGGGTACTGCCTAGTTGCTAGGATAAGTTTTGTGGGTGCAGAAGAATTATAGAAAATATGGTTCCTTTGTAAATCAAAGAAACTAGGTTAAATATATGATGAAATGCCAGAGGGCTCTAGGAATTTTAGGAATTTTTGAGAATTTTTGTGGTGAGGTGTTGATGCACAAAAGAGAGTCTGGCAAAGTTTCAGATTTTTTGGAGCAATTTAAATTGGGCTTTGACTATGGAGTTTGAATCTGGTCCAAATTTGAACTGAATGAAATTTGAAAATTTTGAACTATGGAACCAAATGTTTTTGGTGGAATGGGTTGTGGGTACTGTCAAATAGATGGAGTAATTTTTGTGGGTGCAAAAGAATTGGGGAGAATATAGCTCCTTTGCAAATCAAAGAACAATTTTTTTGCATTAGAGTTCATTTTGTCTTTTTTGTATGTTTTAATGCAAGCATCTTTTGGGCAATCTTTGAACATGAAGTAGGAGCATTTTGATGTCATCTTGCTGGTAGATTTTAGTTCATGCCATGTTAGGACCTGTAGTGAGTGCTACAAGCTTGTAAACTTGCTATCTACTCATTTCTGCCATGCCATGCTATTTTTCTCTAAGTCTGAAACTGGCAGTATTAATACTTTGCATTTTGCCTTGAGGTTTGCAACAAATCTGTGCATCTTTGGATCATGATCAGTAAGGGTGTTTTGTTGAGGGTAATTAGTACATGCTTGCCATGCTCTTTGTTGCCATGAAAAACTGTTGTAGCATATATTTTACTTGCCTAAAAGGTTGCATCATGAATCTGTTTTCTGCCACTCATTTGAATTAGTTCAGTAATTAAGCATGTTTTGCCATGTGTCATGCCATTTGTTGCCATGTAGAAATTCTGTACGATGTTCAAATCTTGCTTTCAAATTGGTATCTAGCTATAATGGACAGATTTGCATTGCATATTGCTTTGATCACCATTTGAGTTCCGTGCATTCGTTTGCCATGATCTTTATAAGTGCATTTCAACTAAAATCTTCCATTCTATCCAGTGGCATACTTGGGTTTCCTAATTTTTTTTCACTCGGTGGAATTACAGGTTGTGGTGTTGCATCTCCGTGGAGTTGGTCCCTGATCGTCCCTCCGTTGTTCGACAAAAGGTGTCCATTTGTCGTATGTTGAGTTTTGTTCATAGGATGATGGTTGGTTCATTTGTTGAGTTGTGTATTCATCTTGTGTATAAATCTTGTATTCATCTTGTGTATAAATCTTGTATTCATCTTGTACAAATATCGTCGTAACTTCGACATGAGAGGGGGGGGGGTCGTTAAAACATAACCCCGATAACTTTGATTTTGAGGCATATGAAAACTTGATTGGCACGTCGGATAGGCATGAGAGAGGCGGTCCGCAAAGTATCCTCTCCCGAAAGATAGGACGACTCATAAGATATGATTCTAGATAATGTCCAATGCCTCATATCGCGAACATAGTTATATTGGATAATTGATCTTCATATAAATGAAGCATAAAAGTTTAGCAATCACTTACAAATTTTCATGTTGTTCATTGACTTCGACATGAGGGGGGGGGGGGGTCGTGTTAAAACATAACCCTGATAATTTCGGTATAACTTCGACATGAGGGGGGAGGGGGTCATTAAAACATAACCCCGATAATCCACTAATCCATTGCTCATATGCATATGATTCCTTGTTGTGATTAGGTCTATGTTTGCCACTAATCTATCTCTCATGGTTGTATATTGCCATGTTGTAATATTTGCAGAAACTATGGAACACGACAGAGACTTAGAACAAGAAAAGGCGTTGGAGGAAATAATCCGCGAGGGAGATGATGATATCATGACCTCACAGTTTCTCAACGACTCCGGTGGTGAGGGAAGAGAAGATGATGGCTCCGCCAGTGTTGGAGCCTTAATTGTTGCAAAGTCCGGCGAGGTATATATATTAATTAAGCCTCTACTGACTAGATGCATTAATTGTTTTGTATGTACATATATTAACACTTCTTTCTTCTTTTAGCCCTCCGGATCGAGCCAAACTTCTATAAGGAGACGAGGCCCGAAGAAAAGGTTGGGCGAGAATGCAAGGTTCACGATCGAACAAGTCGATCCAGATGGCAAACCGACTGTTCCCAAGCGGACCCAAGATCGATTTATACATCAGTGCGGAGTTGTTGTTAGGGACAGCGTCCCGATCAGCATCCAAGAATGGAATAAGAAGAAGGACGATGGAGTTTCTTATGTCGATGATAGATGCAAAGATCAGCTTTGGAACTCGCTCATGATAAATTTCAGCCTACCGCTAGAGGAGGATCCAAATAACCCAGTTATACAGCGAAAAGTCAAAAAATGGGCTCTTAAGAAGATGGCAGAACAATTCAAGAACTGGAAGAAAAGATTGAACGAACAATTTGTCGAGAAAGACGAGACTCCAGAATTCACCGGTCAATATGCGAAGATAAAAGATCACTGGCCCGCATTTGTGGCGTACAAGAAATCGGAGAAAGCTAAGAACAGGTCACAGACAAATAAGCTAAATGCTTCAAAGAAGCAGTATCACCATGTTACGGGGTCAGGTGGCTACAAGGTTGCCCGGCCTACGTGGGACAAAGCTGAGAACGACCTGCTTGCTAAAGGGATCGAACCGGCGACATTGAACTGGACCGAACGGGCAAGGACTTGGTTCTTCGGGCATGGGGGAACTTTGGACCATGAAACAGGGAAGTGTGTTTACACGAAAGAACAACTTGAAACACCCGTCACAAAGATTCAGGAAGCAATCAAGGACGTGCAGGAAGGGAGGTTCCATCCCGACAGAGAGAAGGACATGCTGTCACGCGCCCTCGGGAATCCTGAACACCCTGGACGAACACGAGGCACAACAGGCTCCGTTCCGTGGGTGTATGGGTTTCCCGACAGCGCTAGTTATAGAAGCCGAGGGAGAAAGAAGAAAGAGGAAGCAGACCGGATGCAGAAGGTAGAAGAAAGATTAGCGTTGCAGGAGAAGAGACTAGAGGCACTTACCAGTCAGCGAGCTACCGGCTCACCATCTCAGCAGCACGAAGATCCTTCATTCGATACTGCCCACGAAGCTACCCCACCATCTCAGCGGAAAAGCAGCATGGCATCCACGGAGCTCGTTCGGCCTGATATCACGGTTCCTCACTACCCCGTGGATTATATCACGGAGAGGGAACATTGTGAGCTAATGGCGAAATGCATCAACCTACCCTTGAAGGTGGCGGTCGGCTATGTCTTACCTCCTAGACCTGAAGGAACTTTCCATTGCAATCCGATTCCAGATGGCTTTGCTATTGTCGGGGTGGATGAAGTTACCAATGGATTCGAGGGGCTGGAGCTTGAGTACCCTACAGGTGAAGGGGAGACTCATCTGATAGATGCCGTAAGGACTACCATTCTATGGAGAAAGGAATACATCGTGCTTCCACAATGGACGCCGCATCAGCAGACTCAGCCGGAGGAGGCCCCTCAGCAGACTCCTCACTGTCCAGCTCTGTCTCCGATGCCTCAGTCGTCTCCGCCACGTCAGCACACTCCGCCGCCTCAGCTGTCTCCGCCGCCTCAGCGGACTCCGTCGGAGGAGGCCCCTCAGCAGAATCCTCTGCCACCTCAGTTGTCTCCGCCGCGTCAGCGGACTCCGCCGGAGGAGGCCCCTCAGCAGAATCCTCCGCCGCCTCAGCTGTCTCCGCCGCCTCAGCGGACTCCGCCGGAGGAGGCCCCTCAGCAGAATCCTCCGCCGCCTCAGCTGTCTCCGCCGCGTCAGCGGACTCCGCCTCCTCCGCCGCGTCAGCAACGGCGGAAGAGACCCGCCGCCGCTCCGGCGGCTAGCAGTACAACAACGAAGAAATCCAGAGCAGGTCCAAGCGTCAAGAAGGCTCCACCCAAGTTACCATACGACATGACTGAGGAGGAAATCGATGAGTTCGTGGCTGCCGATGTGAAACGCCAGCTTGCACCGAAACGTCCAGATCCAAAGGGGAAAATAGATCCGGTAAAAACGAAGCGCTGTCTGGATGCCCTTCAGCGCCCACCATCTCCTCCGCCGCTCTCACACTATGACCGCTGTATTGTAAAGACATTTCATGAAGCGAAAAGGTCGGGAAGTACTAGCAGTGCTGCAAGAAATGGGAAAACAATTCCCCAGCTCGGCGAACAGGAAAAACAATCGTGCTCCCCGCTCAAGGTGTTTCCCGATATCGCTAATGATCCGGGGGTAGCGGCTGCTCATCCTAGTTACACTCTTGCTGATTACTTAGGCGATGAGGTACAGTTCGAAATGGCTGAGGTAGCCTTTAGATACGAGCACGGGAAGCCTCTCGTCAGACCTGAGAAGCTCCCGCATCTATCAACGATGATGCGAATATTGCATAATTGGTACTTGAAAGCCTGCAAGGAAGGGACGAACAGTATCTTAGTGGGAATTAAAGATGAACACTACTTCAATGGAGTCGAGGTGTTGTACATTGAATTTGAAGAATTATTTCAGTTATACAATCAAGCCGCCCTCGACAAAGAAATCGTCAGTTGCTATTGTCTGTAAGTATTTTTTCTGTAATTAAGTCTCTAGCTCAGCTCGTTCATTGCATGTATAATTATCCTCACACTATATTATGCAGATTGAAGATCCGCGAATGCAGAGGAAAAATCTATGACATTGGGTTCATTAACCCAAATACCGTAAATGAATATACGGTACAAAAAAGCCCCGATGATACAGAGAATTACTTGCTAAAGGCGTTACTTGGACAACAAAACAAAAGGGAAATACTATTTCCTTACCACTTCAAGTGAGTGTTACTGTCTTGTGCACATTCTATTTTGCTTACTCGAGGTTAAGTGTAATTGATGAGTTATGCGTGCGCAGGTTCCACTTTATTCTGATAGCCATTCAGCTTGACGCGGGACTAGTAGTTGTCTTTTACTCGAGACGTAAAGAGGCTAAGGAGTGGGCGGACATGAGTCAAATGCTCCAGAAGTAAGTTCAATCAGTATCGCACCATATCGGCAACTTTCGTTCATTTCCTGATATCAAGTAATCATTTTCTTTGCCGGGCAGGGTTTGGAAAAATTTCACCAACCAGGTTAGGGGCGAATGGAAAAAGGAGCAGCGATTTTCACACCCCCAAAGTAAGTACTACTAGCTAGTTCCGCGCATCTCTCATTGATTCTAGTTTCAATACCATTATCATGCTTGATTATCATTTTGATTGAACTCTATTCTCGTAAAGTTCTTGTGGCAGGAACCCGGGAATAATTTATGTGGATACTATGTTTTGTTGGAAATATGCCCTAGAGGCAATAATAAATTAGTTATTATTATATTTCCTTGTTCATGATAATCGTTTATTATCCATGCTATAATTGTATTGATTGGAAACTCAAATACATGTGTGGGTACATAGACAACACTGTGTCCCTAGTAAGCCTCTAGTTAACTAGCTCGTTAATCAAAAGATGGTGAAGGTTTCCTAGCCATGGACATGAGATGTCATTTGATAACGGGATCACATCATTAGGAGAATGATGTGACGGACAAGACCCAAACTATAAATGTAGCATATGATCGTGTCAGTTTATTGCTATTGTTTTATGCATGTCAAGTATCTGTTCCTATGACCATGAGATCATGCAATTCACTGACACCGTAGGAGTGCCTTGTGTGTATCAAACGTCACAACGTAACTGGGTGACTATTAGGGTGCTCTACAGGTATCTCCGAGGGTGTCTGTTGGGTTGGCATGGATCAAGACTGGGATTTGTTACCCCGTGTGACGGAGAGGTATCTCAGGGCCCACTCGGTAATACAACATCACAATGAGCCTTGCAAGCAAAGTGACTAAAGAGTTAGCCACAGGATCTTGTATTACGGAACGAGTAAAGAGACTTGCCGGTAACGAGATTGAACTAGGTATAGAGATACCGACGATCAAATCTCGGGCAAGTAACATACCGAAGAACAAAGGGAACAGTATACGGGATTAACTGAATCCTTGACATAGAGGTACAACCGATGAAGATCTTCGTAGAATATGTAGGAACCAATATGGGCATCCAGGTCCCGCTATTGGTTATTGACCGTAGAGGTGTCTCGGTCATGTCTACATAGTTCTCGAACCCGCAGGGTCTACACACTTAACATTTGGTGACGATTAGTATAGTTGAGTTATTGTGTTGGTGACCGAAGGTTGTTCGGAGTCCCGGATAAGATCCCAGACATGACAAGGATCTCCGGAAGAGTCCGGAGGTAAAGATTGATATATGTGATAATAGTGTTTTGATCTCCGGAAGGGGTTCCGGGTGTTTACCGAAGTGTTCGGGTGCAGCAACACTTTATATGTGCAAAAGGGGTAAAGCCCACGAGGTATTGGAAAGTGCAAAAGGAAGTTTTGCTGCTGCCTTAAGCGGTACTACCGCTGGTAAGGCAGTACTACCGCGTAAGCGATACTACCGCTTGTGTGAAGCGGTACTACCGCGTAAGCGGTACTACCGCTTGTGTGAAGCGGTACTACCGCTCAAGCGGTACTACCGCTTGTACGCAGTACTGCTGGAATTCGAGTGGGACTCTTTCCGTGCGGGCCAAACCGACCTTGTGCGGGCAAAACCGACCTTGTGGAGGCTTTCTCTCCAAGTTTAGACCCCAGGGCTCAACATATAAATAGAGGGGCAGGGCTAGCACACGGGACACATCAAGATTTCCCCAAGCCGTGTGCCGGCAACCCTAACCCTCTAGTTCCTCCCGTCATAATCTCCGTAGTGCTTGGCGAAGCCCTGCAGAGATTGTTCCTCACCACCATCACCACGCCGTCGTGCTGCCGGAACTCATCCACTACTTCACCATCGCTCGCTGGATCGAGGAGGTGAAGGCGTCATCAAGCCGTACGTGTGTTGAACGCGGAGGTGCCGTCCGTTCGGCGCTAGATCGTGTTTGGATCGAGGGACGACTTGTGATTTGGATCGCGAAGACGTTCGACTACATCAACCGCGTTTCTTAACGCTTCCGCTTAGCGATCTACAAGGGTATGTAGATTCACTCTCCCTCTCGTAGATGCTCATCACCATGGATAGATCTTGCGTGTGCGTAGGAAATTTTTTGTTTCCCATGCAACGTTCCCCAACAGTGGTATCAGAGCTAGGTCTATGCGTAGATGAGATCTCGAGTAGAACACAAAAGTGTTTTGTGGGCGTTGATATTCAGATTGCTTCCTCCCTTGGTCTTTTCTTGTTTCGGCGGTATTGTGGGATGAAGCGGCTCGGACCAACATTACTCGTACGCTTACGAGAGACCGGTTCCTTCAACTGATATGTAACTTCGTTGCATAAAGATGGCTAGCGGGTGTCTGTTTCTCCCACTTTAGTCGGATCGGATTTGACAAAGGCGGTCCTTGAGAAGGTTGAAAAGCAATTTTTATATCACCGTTGTGGTTTTTGCGTAGGTAAAAATCGTTCTTGCTAGATACCCGTAGCAGCCACGTAAAACTTGCAACAACAATTAGAGGATGTCTAACTTCTTTTTGCAGGGTATGTTGTGATGTGATATGGCCAATTACATGATGAGATATATGTGATGTATGAGATGATCATGTGTTGTATAGAATATCACGACTTGCATGTCGATGAGTACGGCAACTGGCAGGAGCCATAGAGTTGTCTTTAATTATTTTCGCCGTTTTGCTTTACTTTATCGCTATGAGTTAGCAATAGTCGTGGAAGCAACAGTCGGCACGACAACCTCATGGCGACACGTTGATGGAGATCAAGATGATGGAGATCATGGTGTCATGCCGGTGACAATGGAGATCATGCCGGTGCTTTGGAGATGGAGATCAAAAGCACAAGTTCATGGCCATATCATGTCACTTATGATTTGCATGTGATGTTAATCCTTTTATGCATCTTATTTTGCTTAGGACGACGGTAGCATTATAAGGAGATCCCTCACTTAAATTTCATGATAAATTGTGTTCTCCCCGAGTGTGCACCGTTGCGAAAGTTCGTCGTTTCGAGACACCACGTGATGATCGGGTGTGATAGACTCTACGTTCACATACAACGGGTGCAAGCCAGTGTTGCACATGCGGAACACTCAGGTTAAACTTGACGAGCCTAGCATGTACAGACATGGCCTCGGAACACAAGAGACCGAAAGGTCAAACATGAGTCATATAGTAGATATGATCAACATGAAGATGTTCACCATTGAAACCACCTCAACTCACGTGATGATCGGACTTGAGTTGGTGGATTTGGATCATGTTACACTCGAATGACCGGAGGGATGTCAATCTGAGTGGGAGTTTTAAGTAATATGATTAACTAAACTCATTATCTTGAACAATAGTCTAAGTTGTCTTTGCTATATTTATGTTGTAGATCATGGCTCGCGCGGTAGCACCCCTGAATTTTAATGCGTTCCTAGAGAAAGCTAAGTTGAAAGATGATGGAAGTAACTTTGTGGACTGGGCCCGTAATCTAAGGATTATCCTTACGGCTTCCCAGAAGGCTTATGTCCTTGATGCACCGTTTGGTGATCCACCAGCTCCAGTTGAGTCTCTAGACGCTGTGAACGCCTGGCAGGCTCGTTCTGAAGATTACTCAATAGTTCAATGTGCAATATTGTATGGCTTAGAACCGGGACTTCAAAGACGTTTTGAACGTCATGGAGCATATGAGATGTTCCAGGAGTTGAAGTTTATCTTTCAGAAGAATGCCCGGATCGAGAGGTATGAGATCTCCGATAAGTTCTATGCTTGCAAGATGGAGGAGAACGGGTCTATCAGTGATCACATACTCAAAATGTCTGGGTACTCCACCCGTCTGGCTGAATTGGGGATGCCCCTTCTGCCAGAGGCTATCACTGACAGAGTTCTTCAATCATTGCCACCTAGCTACAAGAGCTTCGTGTTGAACTATAACATGCACGGGATGAACAAGTCAGTCGCCGAGCTGTTTGCGATGCTGAAAGCCGCTGAGTCTGAAATTCAGAAGGAGCATCAAGTGTTGATGGTCAATAAAACCACTAGTTTCAAGAAAAATGGCAAGGGTAAGAAGGGTAACTCCAAGAAGAGTGGCAAAGCAGTTGCTCCTCCCGTGAAGAAACCCAAGGCTGGACCCAAACCAGAAACTGTGTGCTTTCATTGCAAGGGAACTGGACACTGGAAGCGGAACTGCCCCAAGTATTTGGCTGACAAGAAGGCGACCAACAACAAACAAGGTATATATGATATACATGTTATTGATGTGTACCTTACCAACTCTCGTTGTAGTGCATGGGTATTTGATACCGGTGCGGTTGCTCATATTTGCAACTCAAAACAGAAACTGCGGAATAGACGGAGGCTGGCAAAGGACGAAGTGACGATGCGTGTGGGAAATGGTTCCAAGGTTGATGTGATCGCCGTCGGCACGCTCGCTCTTCGATTACCATCGGGATTAGTGATGAACCTGAATAAATGTTATTTGGTGCCTGCGTTAAGCATGAACATTATATCTGGATCTTGTTTATTGCGAGACGGTTACTCATTTAAATCAGAGAATAATGGTTGTTCTATTTATATGTGTAATATCTTTTATGGTCATGCACCCGATGTGAGGGGTTTTATTCTTATTGAATCTCGATAGTAATGATACACATGTTCATAACATTGATGCCAAAAGATGTAGAATTGATAATGATAATACCACTTTCTTGTGGCACTGCCGTTTAGGTCATATTGGCGTAAAACGCATGAGGAAGCTCCATGCTGATGGACTTTTGGAGTCACTTGATTTTGAATCACTTGACACATGTGAGCCATGGCTCATGGGCAAGATGACTAAAACGCCGTTCTCTGGAACAATGGAACGGGCAAGTGACTTGTTGGAAATCATACATACTGATGTGTGCGGTCCGATGAGCATTGAGGCGCGCGGTGGTTATCATTACTTTCTCACCTTCACTGATGACTTAAGTAGATATGGGTATATTTACTTAATGAAACACAAGTCTGAAACGTTTGAAAAGTTCAAACAATTTCAGAGTGAAGTTGAGAATCATCGTAACAAGAAGATTAAATTCCTACGATCTGATCGAGGAGGAGAATATCTGAGTTATGAGTTTGGCAGTCACTTAATACAATGTGGAATTGTTGCACAACTGACACCGCCTGGAACACCACAGCGTAATGGTGTGTCCGAACGTCGTAATCGAACCTTATTGGATATGGTGCGATCTATGATGTCTCTTGCCGATTTGCCACTATCGTTTTGGGGTTATGCATTAGAGACAACTGCATTCACTTTTAATAGGGCACCATCAAAATCCGTTGAGACAACGCCATATGAACTTTGGTTTGGCAAGAAGCCAAAGCTGTCGTTTCTTAAAGTTTGGGGATGTGATGCTTATGTCAAAAAGCTTCAGCCTGAAAAGCTGGAACCCAAAGCGGAGAAATGCGTCTTCATAGGATACCCAAAAGAGACAGTTGGGTATACCTTCTACCTCAGATCCGAAGGCAAAGTGTTTGTCGCTAAAAACGGAACATTTCTTGAGAAAGAGTTTCTCTCGAAAGAATTGAGTGGGAGGAAGATAGAACTTGATGAGGTTGTTGAACCTTTACTTCAACCTGAGAGTAGCGCAGCGCAGAAAGATGTTTCTGTAGAGCCTACATCAGCTGAAGAGGAAGTTGATGATGATCATAAAGCTTCGGATCAAGTTGCTATCGAACCTCGTAGGTCGACAAGGACGTGTACTGCTCCTGAGTGGTACGGCAACCCTGTCTTAGAGGTCATGTTGTTGGACAACGATGAACCTACGAGCTATGGAGAAGCGATGATGGGCCCGGATTCGAGAAGTGGTTAGAGGCCATGAAATCCGAGATGGGATCCATGTATGAAAACAAAGTATGGACTTTGGAAGTATTACCTGAAGGGTGTAAGGCCATTCAGAACAAATGGATCTTTAAGAGGAAGACGGACGTGGACGGTAATGTCACCGTCTATAAAGTTCGACTTGTGGCAAAGGGTTTTTCACAAGTTCAAGGGGTTGACTACGATGAGACCTTCTCATCCGTAGCGATGCTTAAGTCCGTCAGAATCATGTTAGCAATAGCTGCATTTTTCGATTATGAAATTTGGCAGATGGATGTCAAAACAGCGTTCCTTAACAGTTTCCTTAAGGAAGAGTTGTATATGATGCAACCAGAAGGTTTTGTCGATCCAGAGAATGCTGACAAAGTTTGCAAACTCCAGCGATCCATTTATGGATTGGTGCAAGCATCTCGGAGTTGGAATCTTTGCTTTGATGAGGTGATCAAAGCGTTCGAGTTTATACAAGTTTACGGAGAAGCTTGTATTTACAAGAAAGTGAGTGGGAGCTCTATAGCGTTTCTAATATTATATGTGGATGACATATTACTGATTGGAAACAATATAGAAATGTTGGAAAGCGTGAAGGAATATTTGAACAAGAGTTTTTCAATGAAGGACCTAGGAGAAGCTGCTTTCATATTAGGCATCAAGATCTATAGAGATAGATCAAGACGTTTAATAGGACTTTCACAAAGCACATACCTTGATAAGATTTTGAAGAAGTTCAAAATGGATCAGTCCAAGAAGGGGTTCTTGCCTGTTTTGCAAGGTGTGAAGTTGAGTAAGACTCAATGCCCAGTGACTGCAGGAGATAGAGAAAAGATGAGTGTCATCCCCTATGCTTCAGCCATATGCTCTATCATGTATGCAATGCTGTGCACAAGACCCGATGTCAGCCTTGCCATAAGTATGGTCGGAAGGTTTCAAAGTGATCCAGGAATGGAACACTGGACGGCGGCCAAGAATATCCTGAAGTACCTGAAAAGGACTAAGGACATGTTTCTCGTTTATGGAGGTGATCAAGAGCTCGTCGTAAAGGGTTACGTCGATGCAAGCTTTGACACTGATCCGGATGACTCTAAGTCACAAACCGGATACGTATTTATTCTTAATGGGGGTGTGGTTAGCTGGTGCAGTTCCAAGCAAAGCGTGGTAGCTGATTCTACATGCGAAGCGGAGTACATCGCTGCCTCAGAGGCGGCGAAGGAAGGTGTCTGGATGAAGGAGTTCATGACAGATCTTGGAGTAGTGCCTAGTGCGCTTAACCCAATGACTCTGATTTGTGATAATACTGGTGCCATTGCTCTAGCCAAGGAACCAAGATTTCACAAGAGGACCAGACACATAAAGCGACGTTTCAATTCCATCCGCGATTACATCAAGGAGGACGACATAAATATTTGCAAAGTACACACGGATCTGAATGTTGCAGATCCGATGACTAAACCTCTTCCAAGGGCTAAACATGAACAACACCAGAACTGCATGGGTGTTCGATTCATTACAATGTAAATCACATAGTGATGTGAACTAGATTATTGACTCTAGTACAAGTGGGAGACTGTTGGAAATATGCCCTAGAGGCAATAATAAATTAGTTATTATTATATTTCCTTGTTCATGATAATCGTTTATTATCCATGCTATAATTGTATTGATTGGAAACTCAAATACATGTGTGGGTACATAGACAACACTGTGTCCCTAGTAAGCCTCTAGTTAACTAGCTCGTTGATCAAAAGATGGTGAAGGTTTCCTAGCCATGGACATGAGATGTCATTTGATAACGGGATCACATCATTAGGAGAATGATGTGATGGACAAGACCCAAACTATAAACATAGCATATGATCGTGTCAGTTTATTGCTATTGTTTTCTGCATGTCAAGTATCTGTTCCTATGACCATGAGATCATGCAATTCACTGACACCGTAGGAGTGCCTTGTGTGTATCAAACGTCACAACGTAACTGGGTGACTATAAAGGTGCTCTACAGGTATCTCCGAGGGTGTCTGTTGGGTTGGCATGGATCAAGACTGGGATTTGTTACTCCGTGTGACGGATAGGTATCTCAGGGCCCACTCGGTAATACAACATCACAATGAGCCTTGCAAGCAAAGTGACTAAAGAGTTTGCCACAGGATCTTGTATTACGGAACGAGTAAAGAGACTTGCCGGTAACGAGATTGAACTAGGTATAGAGATACCGACGATCGAATCTCGGGTAAGTAACATACCGAAGAACAAAGGGAACAGTATACGGGATTAACTGAATCCTTGACATAGAGGTTCAACCGATGAAGATCTTCATAGAATATGTAGGAACCAATATGGGCATCCAGGTCCCGTATTTGATTATTGACCGTAGAGGTGTCTCGGTCATGTCTACATAGTTCTCGAACCCGCAGGGTCTACACACACTTAACGTTTGGTGACGATTAGTATAGTTGAGTTATTGTGTTGGTGACCGAAGGTTGTTCGGAGTCCCGGATAAGATCCCGGACATGACAAGGATCTCCGGAAGAGTCCGGAGGTAAAGATTGATATATGTGATAATAGTGTTTTGATCTCCGGAAGGGGTTCCGGGTGTTTACCGAAGTGTTCGGGTGCAGCAACACTTTATATGGGCAAAAGGGGTAAAGCCCACGAGGTATTGGAAAGTGCAAAAGGAAGTTTTGCTGCTGCCTTAAGCGGTACTACCGCTGGTAAGGCAGTACTACCGCGTAAGCGGTACTACCGCTTGTGTGAAGCGGTACTACCGCTCAAGCGGTACTACCGCTCATGAGCGGTACTACCGCTTGTACGCGGTACTGCTGGAATCCGAGTGGGACTCTTTCCGTGCGGGCCAAACCGACCTTGTGCGGGCAAAACCGACCTTGTGGAGGCTTTCTCTCCAAGTTTAGACCCCAGGGCTCAACATATAAATAGAGGGGCAGGGCTAGCACACGGGACACATCAAGATTTCCCCAAGCCGTGTGCCGGCAACCCTAACCCTCTAGTTCCTCCCGTCATAATCTCCGTAGTGCTTGGCGAAGCCCTGCAGAGATTGTTCCTCACCACCATCACCACGCCGTCGTGCTGCCGGAACTCATCCACTACTTCACCATCGCTCGCTGGATCGAGGAGGTGAAGGCGTCATCAAGCCGTACGTGTGTTGAACGTGGAGGTGCCGTCCGTTCGGCGCTAGATCATGTTTGGATCGAGGGACGACTTGCGATTTGGATCGCGAAGACGTTCGACTACATCAACCGCGTTTCTTAACGCTTCCGCTTAGCGATCTACAAGGGTATGTAGATTCACTCTCCCTCTCGTAGATGCTCATCACCATGGATAGATCTTGCGTGTGCGTAGGAAATTTTTTGTTTCCCATGCAATGTTCCCCAACACATTTACGAGTACATTCGCCACGAGACCTCTGAGCGGGGCAGATCTGAAGAACAATTTGAAGTATGTAAACAATATTCACATTTTTATTTTATTACCATCAATTGTGTTGAGTTTCATTCATATATATATATATATATATATATTGACCCCCTTCTTTAAATTAGATCAAGCGGAAGCGGGACGAACTCCTAACAACTGATCGCATACGAGCAATTCAAGAGGAATTGGCGGGATTCTTTGTTGACCATGTCATACCTACAGACGCAGAATTCCATCGGGAGTGGCAATGCAATTTTGGTAATTAGATATTAGGGATCGTAAGAGATGTTACATTGTATATATGCATGAACGTGTACTATACGTAGTAGCGTCGAATAGATATACGAAAACTTGTTGTTTGGCCAAGCAGGGAGAAAGAGAGGTCACTTCTCTCTATATTCATGACGATTCGTGTAATGGTTCCTTCATTGCTATATGTAGTAGCTAGCGTCGAGTTGAATGGAAAACGTAAAATAAAAACGAAAACCCTAAATGTAAAAGAATTGAATGGTAAACACAAAAAGAAAAGGGGGAAACACAATATGAAACCCCTAAACCCTCCAAAACCCCTAAACCCTAAACCCCTCCTTTCAAAAAAAAAACAGCGCTTGGCAGGGGCTAACGCGTGGCAGCCTTTTAGTCCCGGTTGGTGTTACCAACCGGGACTAAAGGTCCTCCTGCCTGAGTGCTGCGCAGCGGCCACGTGGAGACCCTTTAGTCCCGGTCGGTGTTACCAACCGGGACTAAAGGTCCTTCTGCCTGGACGCCCCACAGCGGCCACGTGGAGCTCCTTTAGTCCCGGTTCGTAACCCAACCGGGACTAAAAGTGGGGGCCTTTATTCCCGATTGTTCAGTCCCGGTTGCAGAACCGGGACTAAAGGCCCTCTGGAACCGGGACTGATGCCCTGTTTTCTACTAGTGCCGCAACAGCCGTATGCTCCATGGACATCATGCAGCAGCCGGCGCCGGCGACCATGAAGCTGGTGTTGTGGGTCACTGTTCCACTGCCCGGTACAGGCCATGTTCCCCGGTGACGCTGACGACTTCCCAGTTGCGAGAAGCGGTCCCACCATGGAGGCACTGCTATTTGGTTGCCACCGCGGTCGACTGGGTGCTTCCGGTGGATGGGTGTGGCCGTGGCCCGTGAGTCGCGCAGGGGCTGCTTGGGAGGCGCGCGGCGACTGCTTGGGAAGATGGGGTCGGATGGAATCAGCGGCATCGATTCGCCTGTTGCTCCGGTTCGAGGCGCAGGGCCGGCGGTCGCCATTGGGAGAACGTCCCCCTCCACCCGGCACGCCACGGCGGGCTCTATCCTGCCGCTCATCTCGCTCACCGCCGCCCTCGCCGCGGCGCTCCTCCTCGACAACTCCCTCGCCGCAGCCGCGCTCCTGGACGCCAGAGCCATCGGCCGCGCCGACCCGGCCAAAGAGGTAGAGAAGAGAACGTGGATTAGGATAGGGTTGGCTGGAGGTGGAGGAGGCTGGGAGATGGAGGGCGGCGCAGCGGTGATCCGGGCGCATTGGGCAGCGGAGCGATGATCCGGGCGCCGAGGGGGAAGAGGATGAGCGAGCGGGGATCATGGTCGGTCTGTCTTATAAGTTGTTTTTTTATTGACAAAACTCTTACCTGTAGATAAAAAGAAACAGTCCTTCTCTTTCTCAAACAACGCAGTGGTAGGTGGACTGGTTGATGCTTAAAGATAAAGATTACTTCCTATGCTTTAATTTGGTCCAAAAGATTTCAGTACACTAGATCCTGCTGTTACCTTGTGAATAAACTGAATTTTGCGACTGCCAACTAGCAGCCTAACCTGTTGTGTACGTGATGTACTTTACAGCGGAGCGGCAACTGCTTCTATGTGTATGAGATCCAACGGCGTGACATTGGTATACCTTCAGTGCAGCCGTTACATAAACGAGACTTGGCAGGCATGAACATTGATCATCACATTCCTTGTTAAAGAAGGCACCGCGGTTCATCATGTAGATACTAAATACTCTCTCCGTCCCATAATATAAGTGTAGTGTCAAAAACGCTCTTATATTATGGGACGGATGGAGTATATATTATGTATTAACACCGAGACACCAAGACATCAGGAAATGTGTCTCGTTTGAACAGCTTGGCAAATCTTACAGAGCCATTCTTGAACTGAATGTACACAAACAGGAGAGTAGTCACTATCTATCACATTTCCAACTGTTGTTGGTGTCAAGCAAACAGGAGAGTAGATGACCAAGTCTTTGGCAGCTATTTGCTTGATGTTACCCTAGCAAAAGGGCCCGTGCGTTGCAACGGGAGAAAAAAATCATAATCTCCAATGGCTATGATCATATATTTCTGCATCACCGACATAAACTATCACACTCATTTTCGTGAAATCGTGAACAATTTTGGAAAATCATAAACTTTTTTTAACTCGTGAACATATGTGAAATCGTGAACACTTTTCAAATTTGTGAACATTTTACAGATTTTCGCACATTTTCTAAAATTATGAACTTTTTTTGAATTCATGAACATTTTATACTATCTGCAAACATTTTTTTCCTAAAATTGTGAACATTTTTAAAACATTTTTCCTGAATAGGTGCACATTTCTAGAATCGGTGAACATTTTTTAGGAACTTGGTGGAACAATTTTTTAAATTCACAAACATTTTTTTTATTTAACAAACATTTTTTGAAATGCATGATCATTTTTGAATCAGCGAACATTTTATGAGTCAATAAACTATTTTGTAAGTCACGAGCAGTTTCTGAATTTTTAGGATATTTTTCAATTCATGAAATTTTTTGAATTCGCGAAATTTTGTTCAATTTCATTAACATTTTTTTAAAACACCTACTTTTTAAAACAATCATGAACATTTTTTGTTTTCCCAAATAATTATTTTCAAAACTTCAAACTTTTCTGAATCCACAAACATTTATGAATTATTAAAAAGTAATTTCAAAATTTTCATTTTTTGAATTTTCGGATTTTTTGAGGTCCTAAATTAATTAAAAAAAAACAAAGACAGAAAAGGAAAACGAAAAATAAAAAACAGGCCACCCGGACATGGGCCGGCCCAACAGGCGTGCTGTGTCCTTTCCCTGCGTGCAGAGCGCAGTATAAGGTTCCTGCTGTATGGGCGGCCCAGCCGGGGATTCCCAGTGTAAAACGTTTTTTTATCACTTATAGGTGCCACCGGTGGGTGATATTTTGCAACTTTGGGGGTAATTTTGATGACGTACTGGCAGAAGCAATAGCCCCTTTATTATTAACTAGCAAAACGGCCCGTGCGTTGCAACGGGAGAAAAAAAAATCATAATCTTTAATGGTCATGGCCATATTTTGCTGCTTAACCGAGATACATATCACTCTCATTTTTGTGAAATCGTGACTAATTTTTAAAAATCAAGAACATCTTTTTAAACTCGTGAACATATCGAAAATCGTGAACATTCAAATTCGTGAACATTTTTACAGATTTTCGAACACTTCCTAAAATCATGAGCATTTTTTGAATTCATGAACATTTTATACTATTTGCAAACATTTTTAACGAAATTGTGAATATTTTTTAAACATTTTCCTTGAATAGGCGACCATTTCTAGAATCGACGAACATTTTTTTAGAAATTGGTGGAACAATTTATGAAATTCATGAACATTATTTTATTTAATAAACATATTTTTAAATACATGATCATATTTTGAATCAGCAAACATTTTATGAATCAATAAACTATTTTATAAGTCACACACGGTTTTTTAATTTTTTGGATACTTTTCAATTCATGAATATTTTTTTAGTTGGCAAAATTTTGTTCAATTTCATTAACATTTTTAAATACACGATCTTTTTTAAAAAAATCATGAAGATTTTTTGATTTCCTGAACATTTGTTTTCAAAATTTGCAAACATTGTTTGAATATGCGAATATTTTTTCAAAATCATGAACATTTTCTGAATCAACAAACATTTTTGAATTATTAAACGTTTTATTTCAAATTTTTTGAAGTTCCAACTATTTAAAGTGGAAAAAAGCGAAGACGTAAAAAGAAAACGGAAAATAAAAAATGATATATAAAAACAGGCTGCCCGGACATGGGCCAGCCCAAATAGGCGTGCTGTGTATTATCTAAGCGCGCAGAGCACAGTATAGAAGGTTCGTACTGCATGGGCCGGCCCAGGCAGGGATTACCCTGTGTGAAACGTTTATTATTACTTATAGGTGGCATCGGTGGGTAATATTTCACAATTTTGAGGGTAATTTCGATGATGTACCGGTAGAAGCAATAGCCCGTTTATTATGAGGTATAGATTAGGTAATAGATTTTGAGTTAATAAAAATGCCCTCTATAAAAAAAGCCTTTGGCATCTAGCTTAGCACAGCTACTTCATTGTACAGTACTAGGTACAGCTCATGAGCTTGATGAAAAAATTTAAGTATGCTTAATTAGTTACCCCTAATTAAGCCGTGTGTCGCGCTTGCACCATACTATGATGGAGCGGGACATTGATCCTCAAGCACAGTTAATTAGCAGTATTGATTAATTAGCACAGCTAATGTTAATGAAAAATAGAAGGGGATGTAGCTCAAATGGTAGAGCACTTAATCGACATTTAAGAGGCAGGGGATCGATACCTCCCATCTCCAATTCTTTTGTTTTTGTTTGGTGTTCCTGCAGATTGAAGAAAGGTCCTGCAGAAAGTGAGACGTCCTTGTGTCAGTATTGGGCCACATTGAGAAAAAGAGACGAAGCTGGTAACTGGGCCATCACCGGCACAGATTAAAAGTTGGATTAATCCTTAATCAAAATTAACTGATTCGAGGAAGTCTTTGCACCCATGGCAAGGCTCGAGTCCGTGCGACTGATCCTTGCACCGGTGGCGCATCACTAGTAGAAAACAGGGCATCTGTCCCGGTTCCAGAGGGCCTTTAGTCCCGGTTCTGGAACCGGGACAAAACGATCGGGACTAATGCCTAAAACCTTTAGTCCCGGTTGGCCTACGAACCGGGACCAAAGGTGCTCCACGTGGCCGCTGTGAGGCGCACTGGCAGGAGGACCTTTAATCCCGGTTGGTAACACCAACCGGGACTAAAGGGTCTCCACGTGGCCGCTGCGCAGCACTTAGGCAGGAGGACCTTTAGTCCCGGTTGGTAACACCAACCGGGACCAAAAGGCAGCCACGCGTCAGCAGCTCGCAGGCACTGGGTTTTTTTTTTTTAAAGGGGGTTTTTAGGGGTTTTGGAGGGTTTAGGGGTTTCATATTGTGTTAGCTAGCTAATAGAGAGAAGTGACTTCTCTTTCTCCGTGCTTGGTCGACGCTAGCTACTACATATAGAGAGAACTCGACGCTAGCTAGTAAGCAATGAAGGAACCATTAATTACACAACATCGTCATGCATGATTAATATATAGAGAGAAGTGACCTCTCTTTCTCCATGCTTGTTGGTCGAACAACAAGTTTTCGTATATCTATTCGACGCTACTACAGATAGTACACGTTGATGCATATATCTATTCAACAGGTTTGCAATTTCCGATGTCATTTTCCGTCTTTAGGAATGACGTGGTCAACAAACAATCCCGCCAACTCCTCTTGAATTGCGCGTAGGCGATCAGCTGGTAGGAGTACGTCCCACTTCTGCCAGGTCTAATTTAAAGAAGGGGGGTCAATATATATATATATATATATATATATATATATATATATATATATATATATATATATATATATATATATATATATATATATATGAATGAAATCAACACAATTGATGGTGATAAAATAAAATTATGAATATTGTTTACGTACTTCAAATTGTTGTTTAGTGAAGCCCCTCTCGGTGGTCTTTTGGTGAATGAACTCGCAAACGTAGTATCCACATAACTCATTTCCGGGTTCCTGTCACATGCACTTTACGAGAATAGAGTTCAATCAAAATGATAATCAACCATGATAATGGTATTGAAACTAGAATCAATGAGAGATGCGCGGAACTAGCTAGTACTACTTACTCTGGGTTGTTTAAATTGCAGCTCCGTTCTCCATTCACCCTTAACCCGCGTGATGAACTTTTTCCAAACCCTGCCCGGCAAAGAAAATGATTACTTGATATCAGGAAATGAACGAAAGTTGCCGATATAGTGCGATAATGATTGAACTTACTTCTGGAGCATTTCAACCATGTCCGCATACTCCGTAGCCTCTTTACGTCTCGAGTCCAAGATAGTTACTGCTCCCTCGTCAAGCTGAATGGCTAGCAGAATAAAGTGGAACCTGCGCGCGCATAACTCATCAATTACACTTAACCTCGAGTCAGCGAAACAGAATATGCAGAAGACAGTAACACTCACTTGAAGTTGTAAGGAAAGAGTATTTCCCTTTTGTTTTGGTGTCAAAGGAAGGCCATTAGCAAGATTTTCTCAGTCTCCTCGGGGATCTTCTGTACCGACCATTCATTTACGATATTTGGGTTAATGAACCCAATGTCATAGATTTGTCCTCTTTTAAATTCGACGATCTTCAATCTGCATAATATAGTGAGGATAATTATATACATGCAATGAAGGAGCTGAGCTAGAGACTTAATTACAGAAATAATACTTACAGACAATAACAAGCCACGAGACTTTTGTCGAGGGCGGCTTGATTATATAACTGAAAGAGTTTGTCAAATTCAACGAAGATCGAGTCGACTCCAATGAAGTCATGCTCATCCTTAATTCCCACCAAGATACTGCCCGTCCCATCCTTGCAGGTTTCCAAGTACCATTTATATAATGTTCGCATCATCGTTGGTAGATCTCGTTCCAGATCATCACTTCTGACGAGACGCTTCCCATGCTGGTATTTAAAGGTGTCTACCGGCTTAGCGATTTCAAAATGTACATCATCGCCTAGGTAATCACCAGGATTGAAACTAGGAGCAACGGCTGCTACCCCCGGGGTATCGGTAAACACCTTGAGCGGGGGGGCATGATTGCTTTTCCTGTTCGCCGAGCTGGGGAATTGTTTTCCCACTTCTTGCACCAGTACTGCTACTTATCGACCGACTCGTAGCTTTGTCATATGTCTTTGCAATAATGCGGTCATAGTTTGATAGCGGCGGAGGCGGAGATGGTCGCGTAAGGGCATCCAGAGTGCGATTTGCCTTTACCGGATCTATTTTTTCCTTTGGAGGTGGAACTTTCCGTGCAAATTGGCGTTTCAAATCGGCAGCCACGACCTCATCGGTTTCCTTGTCAGTCAGCTCATATGGTAACTTGGCAAGAGGCTTGAGGCTTGAACCAAATTTGAATTTCTTCCCACCACCTATTGTACTGCTAGCCGCCGGAGCGGCGGCGGTTCTCTTCTGCCGTTGCTGACGAGGCGGAGTTCGCTGACGCGGCGGAGGAGGCGGAGTCCGCTGACACGGCGCAGGAGGCGGAGTCCGCTGACGCCGCGGAGGAGGCGAAGGAGGATTCTACTGAGGGGCCTCCTCCGCCGGAGTCGGCTGACGCGACGGAGACAGCTGAGGCGGCGGAGACAGCTGACGCGCCGGAGACGAATGAGGCAGCGGAGTCTGCTAAGGGGCCTCCTCCGGCTGAGTCTACTGAGGCGGCGTCCAGTTTGGAAGCTTGATGTTCTCCTTTCTCCATAGGCAGGTACTCCTTAAGGCATTTTCCAGAAGATTATCCCCTTCACCTGTAGGGTAGTCAAGCTCCAGCCCCTCAAATCCCTCCATTATTTCATCCACCGTGACAATAGCATAGTCATGTGGAATCGGACGGCAATGGAAAGTTCGCTCAGCTCAAGGAGGTAAAACAGAGCCGACCACCACCTTCAAGGTCAGGTTCTGGCATTTCGCCATTAGCACACAATGTTCAGCCTCCGTGATACTATCCACGGGGTAGCGAGGAGCTATGATATCAGGCTGAAGGAGCTGCGTGGAAGCCACGCTGCTTCTCCGCTGAGATGGTGGGGTAGCTTCTGGGGCAGTGTCGAAGGAAGGATCTTCGTGCCGCTGAGATGGTTGGCCGGTAGCTCGCTGGCTCTCAAGTTCCTCTAGTTTCGCTAATCTTGCATTGATCTTCTGCATTTCGCTTGCTTCCGCTTTCTTCTTTCTCTCTCGGCTTCTATAACCACCGCTGTCGGGAAACCCATGCACCCACGGAACGGAGCCTGATGTGCCTCGTGTTCATCCAGGGTGTTCAGGATTCCCAAGGGCCTGTGTCAGCTCGTCATTCTCTCTGTCGGGATGTAACCTCCCTTCTTGCGCTGCCTGGATTGCTTCCTCAAGCTTCTTGACGGGTATTGCAAGTTGAGCTTTCGTCCAAACACACTCCCATGTGTCTGGGTCCAAAGTTCCCCCAACCCCGAAGAACCAAGTCCTTGACCGATCTGGCCAGTGCAATGTCGCTGGTTGGACCCCTTTAGCAAGCAGGTCTTGCTCAGCTTTGTCCCACGTAGGCCGGGCTTTGCTGTAGCCACCTGACCCCGTAAAATGGTGATACTTCTTCTTTGCAGCATTTAGCTTATTTGTCGCTGACCTTTGCTTGCCCTTGTCCAATTTCTTGTAGGCCACAAATGCGGGCCAGTGATCTTTTATCTTCTCATATGGACCGGTGAATTCTGGAGTCTTGTCTTTCTCGACAAACTTTTTGTTCAAATCTTTCTTCCAGTTCTTGAATAGTTCTGCCATCTTCTTAAGAGCAAACGCCTTGACCTTATTCGGATCCGCCTCTGGTGGTAGGCTGAAATTTGTCATCAGCGAGGTCCAAAGATCAACTTTCTATCTATCCTGGACATAAGAAACTTCAGGGTCCTTCTTCTTATTCCATTCTTGGATGCTGATCGGGACGGTGTCCCTAACAACCACTCCGCAGGGTCCTTCTTCTTATTCCATGAGAGAGTTAGGGGTGTTCTAACGCGGCACTACACGATATAGATGAAGGGGGATAACATCCGGGAATGTTTTCCCGAAGTCTGCATTTTCGGACAGATGAACCGGAGGGGGACGGTTCCAGGTTCGCTATGCTAGCTGCTTGTGACAGACGAACGGAAGGTATATTCGGATTCGTCATATTTTTCTGATCGATTTTCATATATAAATTATTTTCATCGGAGTTACGGTTAATTTTGTACGAATTTCTAAAGTTTTACCAATATTTTCTATATACATCCATCCATACATACATACATATACATCTACATTATATATACACTAAGCATCTACATATACATCTACATTATATATACACTAAGCATCTACATAAACATAAACATAATTAATAAACATATACATGCCCGCAAAAAAAATAAAAATAAACATATACCTACATACATATACATACATACATACATCTATCATCTATCATCATATCATACATACATATACATCAACATATACATACATATATACATAAACATAATTTAAAAAAAACAGCGGGCTGGAGCGGCGGCGGCTCACAGTGGGGGCGGCGCGGGCTCGGGGGCGGCGCGGGCTCGGGGGCGGCGACGGCGACGGCGACAGCGGGGCAGGGGCGCGGCGACGGCGGGGCAGGGCTCGACGGCGACGGGAGCGACGGCGACGAGGAGCAGCCTGGGGGCGTCGGGGAAGAAAGAACTGATCTTTCGAGAAACTGCTAAGTGCTGCTTATATACAAAAAGCATTGGTCCCGGTTGGTGTCACCAACCGGGACTAAAGGTCAATTTCAGCAGCCCAAAGGGCGGGACCAGAGACCTTTAGTCCCGGTTGGTGGCTCCAACCGGGACGAAAGGGGGGCCTTTCGTCCCGGTTCGAGCCACCAACCGGGACGAAAGCGCTGTGCTGCCGCAACCAAAAGTTTAGTCCCACCTCGCTAGTTGAGAGGGGCTCGGAGTGGTTTATAAGCGCTGCTGCCGCTGCCCTCTCGAGCTCCTCTCTAATGTGGGCAGTACATGCCTATCTCACGCCCTGTTGGGCTTGCTAGCACTGCGGGCCTGCATCCTGGCCCATTTGTAGGGTTTCTAGTCCTATGCAGGCCGTGGTGGCTAGTAGGTGGGCCTTTTTTTATTTTTTGCATATGTTATGTTTTTAAATTTTTAATGTTATTTTTAGTTTTCTATTAAAGTTTGTAACAAAAAATACTTTATGAAAATTCTTTTTACTATTAAAGTTTTTAACAAATCAATACTTTGATAATTTTAGTTAATATTATTTTGATTATTTTTAGTTGATTCTTTTTTCTATTGAAAAATATTATATTTAATTGATTCTTTTTAGTTCATTCTTTTTGCTATGTTATGTTTTTAAATTTTTAATGTTATTTTTTGCACATGTTATTTTTAGTTATATAATTTAGGTGCATAAATTTTATATAATTTTAGTTGCATAAGTTTTATTTTTTATTGATTCTTTTTAGTTGATTCCTTTTGCTATTAGAGTTTTATAAAAGCTTTTTAGTTTTCTATTAAAGTTTGTAACAAAAAGTACTTTATGAAAATTCTTTTTACTATTAAAGTTTTTAACAAATCAATAATTTGATAATTTTAGTTAATATTATTTTGATTATTTTTAGTTGATTCTTTTTGCTATTGAAAAATATTAACTTATTTTTGTTAATATGTTACAAAGGCATTTCATTTTTTTAACTTATTTCAACTCCAGACTTTTTGTGCGTTCAACATGCACCATTCAAAGCCACATCATCAATTTTCAACCCTTTCTGACTTCATTTGCTATTTTTCATGCATTTACTGTTTTTTTAGCTAAATGACCCTGAAATTGAAAAGCAGTACAAATGAACTCTGAAAAGGTTGAAAGTTGGCATGGTATCATAATTTCATCCACATAGCATGTGCTAAAAAGTTGAGAGGGTTACGGCAAAAACTGGATGCACTTCGTGTACAAAATGGACAATCTCTTTCGAAGTATCACGGTTTCAGACGAAAACTCATATGTTACAAAAGGCATTTCATTTCTTGACATATAACTGCAGTGATATTCTAGATCAAAGCCATCATCATAATAGTTGTGGAGAGAAAGTCTTCACTTTTTCTTCGCGTGTGTCCCTTGCTTATTGCGCCGTAACCATGGATAATCTTCATCGTTTAACAAGGTGCTTGGGTCGGCCTTCACTTTGAAAGGAGGAATTTCATGAAACTTTTCATAATCTTCAGACATGTCTCTCTTGCCCTCCACTCCCACGATGTCTCTTTTCCCTGAAAGAACTATGTGGCGCTTTGGCTTATCGTATGATGTATTCGCTTCCTTATCTTTTCTTTTTCTCGGTTTGGTAGACATGTCCTTCACATAGAAAACCTGTGCCACATCATTGGCTAGGACGAATGGTTCGTCTGTGTACCCAAGATTGTTGAGATCCACTGCTGTCATTCCGTACTGCGGGTCTACCTGTACCCCGCCTCCTGACCGATTGACCCATTTGCACCGAAACAAAGGGACCTTAAAATCATGTCCATAGTCAAGTTCCCATATGTCCACTATGTAACCATAATATGTGTCCTTTCCCCTGTTGGTTGCTGCATCAAAGCGGACACCACTGTTTTGGTTGGTGCTCTTTTGATCTTGGGCGATCGTGTAAAATGTATTCCCATTTATCTCGTACCCTTTGTAAGTCAATACAGTCGAAGATGGTGTCCTGGCCAACGAGTACAGCTCATCTCCAACAGTGGTGTTACCCATCAGATGTGTTTGCAACCAACTGCCGAAAGTCCTGATGTGTTCACATGTAATCCAGTAGTCACACTGCTCCGGGTGTTTGGAGCGCAGAATATTCTTGTGTTCATTGACATACGGGGTCACCAAGGTAGAATTCTGTAGAACTGTGTAGTGTGCTTGAGCCCAAGAATGCCCGTCCCTACATATTATTGAGTCCGCTGCTAGCGTGCCTTTTCCAGTCAGTCTCCCCTCATACCGCGATTGAGGGAGACCAATCTTCTTAAGGTCAGGAATGAAGTGAACGCAAAACCCAATGACCTCCTATGTTTGATGGCCCGTGGAGATGCTACCTTCTGGCCTAGCACGGTTACGAACATATTTCTTTAAGACTCCCATGAACCTCTCAAAGGGGAACATATTGTGTAGAAATACAGGGCCCAGAATGGCAATCTCGTCGACTAGATGAACTAGGACGTGCGTCATGATATTGAA
Source organism: Elymus sibiricus (assembly GCA_039707655.1). NCBI lineage: Eukaryota > Viridiplantae > Streptophyta > Magnoliopsida > Poales > Poaceae > Elymus > Elymus sibiricus. Next base: position 396,108,957 of record CM077674.1, read on the forward strand.
GAAGGATGGTGCGAACACCAGCTCGAAACTGACAAGACATTGCACCAAATCATTCTTTAACCTTGGTAGGATTTCTGGATCGATTACCTTCTGAGAGATTGCATTGAGGAATGCACATAGCTTCACAATGGCTAATCGAACGTTTTCTGGTAGAAGCCCCCTCAATGCAACAGGAAGCAGTTGCGTCATAATCACGTGGCAGTCATGAGACTTTAGGTTCTGGAACTTTTTCTCTAGGATATTTATTATTCCCTTTATATTGGACGAGAAGCCAGACGGGACCTTCATACTGAGCAGGCATTCAAAGAAGATTTCCTTCTCTTCTTTGGTAAGAGCGTAGCTGGCAGGACCTTCATACTGCTTTGGATGCATGCCGTCTTTTTCGTGCACACGTTGCTGGTCCTCCCGTGCCTCCGGTGTATCTTTTGTCTTCCCATACACGCCCAAGAAGCCTAGCAGGTTCACGCAAAGATTCTTCGTCACATGCATCACATCGATTGCAGAGCGGACCTCTAGGTCTTTCCAATAGGGTAGGTCCCAAAATATAGATTTCTTCTTCCACATGGGTGCGCGTCCCTCAGCGTCATTCGGAACAGATTGTCCGCCAGGACCCTTTCCAAAGATTACTTGTAAATCCTTGACCATATCAAGTATGTGATCACCAGTACGGAGGGCGGGCTTCTTCCGGTGATCTGCCTCACCTTTGAAATGCTTGCCTTTCTTTCGACATTGATGATTGGTCAGAAGAAATCGACGATGTCCCAGGTACACATTCTTCCTGCATTTCTCCAAATATATACCTTCGGTGTCATCTAAACAGTGCGTGCATGCGTGGTATCCCTTGTTTGTCTGTCCTGAAAGGTTACTGAGAGCAGGCCAATTATTGATGGTTACAAACAGCAACGTATGTAGGTCAAATTCCTGCTGTTTGTGCTCATCCCACACACGTACACCTTTTCCATTCCACAGCTGTAAAAGTTCTTCAACTAATGGCCTTAGGTACACATCAATGTCGTTGCCGGGTTGCTTAGGGCCTTGGATGAGCACTGGCATCATAATGAACTTCCGCTTCATGCACAACCAAGGAGGAAGGTTATAGATACATAGAGTCACAGGCCAGGTGCTATGATTGCTGCTCTGCTCCCCAAAAGGATTAATGCCATCTGCGCTTAACCCAAACCATACGTTCCTTGCGTCACCTGCAAAGTCCCCCCACCTTCTCTCGATTTTTCTCCACTGCGACCCGTCAGCGGGTGCTCTCAACTTCCCGTCTTTCTTACGGTCTTCTTTGTGCCATCGCATCAACTTGGCATGCTCTTTGTTTCTGAACAGACGTTTTAGCCGTGGTATTATAGGAGCATACCACATCACCTTGGCAGGAACCCTATTCCTGGGGCGCTCGCCCTCAACATCACCAGGGTCATCTCGTCTGATCTTATACCGCAATGCACCGCATACCGGGCATGCGTTCAAATCCTCGTACTCACCGCGGTAGAGGATGCAGTCATTAGGGCATACATGTATCTTCTGCACCTCCAATCCTAGAGGGCATAGAACCTTCTTTGCTTCGTACGTACTGTCGGGCAATTCGTTATCCTTTGGAAGCTTCTTCTTCATTATTTTCAGTAGCTTCCCAAATCCGTTGTCAGATACACCATTGTCTGCCTTCCATTGCAGCAATTCCAGTGTGGTACCGAGCTTTGTGTTGTCATCTTCGCAATTTGGGTACAACCCTTTTTTGTGATCCTCTAACATGCGATCGAATTTCAACTTCTCCCTTTCACTTTGGCATTGTCTCTTTGCATCAACAATGACCCGGCAAAGATCATCATCGGGCACATCGTCTGGTTCCTCTTGATCTTCAGCTTCCCCCGTTGCAGTATCACCGTATTCAGGGGGATAGTTGTCATCATCCTCTTCTTCTTCGTTGTCTTCCATCATAACCCCTCTTTCTCCGTGCTTGGTCCAAACATTATAGTGTGGCATGAAACCCTTCTCAAGCAGGTGGACGTGAAGGGTTTTCAAGTTAGAGTAATCCTTCGTATTCTCACAGACAAGGCATGGACAATACATAAAACCATTCTGCTTGTTTGCCTCAGCCACTTCGAGAAATTTATGCAGGCCCTCAAGATACTCGGAGGTGCGTCGGTCACCGTACATCCATTGTCGGTTCATCTGCGTGCATTATATAATTAAGTGTATCAAAAACCATTACAGAACATCATGAATAGAGAAGTGACCAAATTAATACAAGTTCATCATCACATTAAAACCAAAGTACAGTACTGATCAAATGTTATTACTGGAAAAAAAAACATAAAGTTCATACATATATAGTTCTCATAGAACAACATATAGCTCTCTAGAGCATCTAATTAAAAGATACATTGAAACTATGAAAAACATTTAAATGCAACAACAAATGCGATCATAATCGCAACTAAGGTAACAATTGATCCAACGGCATAATGATACCAAGCCTCATTATGAATGGCATATTTTCTAATCTTTCTAATCTTCAAGCCCATTGCATCTATCTTGATCTTGTGATCATCGACGACATCGGCAACATGCAACTCCAATTCCATCTTCTCCTCCTCAATTCTTTTCAATTTTTTCTTCAAGTAATTGTTTTCTTTTTCAACTAAATTTAACCTCTCGACAAGAGGGTCGGTTGGAATTTCCGGTTCACATACCTCCTAGATAAAAACATCTATGTCACGTTGGTCGGCATAATTGTCATAAACACTAAATGAAACAAATCATAATAAAAGATAATATACCACATCCGAATCATAGACAGGACGAGGGCCGACGGGGGCGGATACCAAAGTCATGGCACTATATAATAACAAACAATAATAAAAGTAAGAAAATTATACAAATATCTATCTAAATCATACAAGTAAGAATTTTTTTCTTTTAAAACGAAGATAAGAACAAGAGGCTCACCACGGTGGTGCCGGCGACGAGATCGGCGCGGGCGATCAACGGCGGTGAGGACGGGGACGGGGACGGCACCCTACACATGTGCAGACTCTAAGAAGTTAATTTCAGCTCAAATTGTGCATCTAAATCAAAAGAACTCCCACATACACTCCTCCACTAAAACCCACAAACCACTCTACTTCTACAGCATTTGAAATGAGCTAAACTAGCAGTGAGAGATAAAACGATGAAGTTGCTAACCTTTTAGAACACTTGTGTAGTTGGTGCACCGCCAAACCTAGACAAATCTTGGGGAAAAAGGAGCTTCGAGAGGAGAAAGCTTAAGTGTGACTCGGGCATTTCATCGAACACCTCATGTGCATAGGAGGTGAGAGCAGAGCAGCACACACCTCCCACACCGGCCGGCCAAAAAACAGAGGAGTGAGCGGGCAGGGGAGAGCATATATATAGGCATCTCTTTAGTCCTAGTTCGTGGCTAGAATCGGGACAGAAGACACACATTTAGTCCCGGTTCCAGCCACCAACCGGGACTAAAGGGGCTGCGCCAGGAGCGAGGCCCTTTAGTCCCGGTTCGTGTCTGGAACCGGAACCAAAGGGGTCAGACGAACCGGGACTGGTGCCTGCCGTGGCCCGGCAGGCGCCCTGGCCTCACGAACCGGGACTGATGCACCCATTGGTCCCGGTTCGTAACAGAACCGGGATTGATGCTCTTATCTGGCCTGGACCAAAGCCCTGTTTTGTACTAGTGCATCGAGGCCGGGAGGTCCATCATATGGACATCAAGTCAGCGCTCCTCAATGGCGACCTTGAGGAAGAGGTCTACGTCTCCCAGCCACCTCGTTTCATCGCCGAAGGACACGAGCAGGGCGTGTACAAGCTACACAAGGCCCCGTATGGTCTTTAGCAAGCCCCGAGGGCATGGAACGCCAAGCTAGAAGCGAACTTGGCCTCGCTCAGCTTCACCCGTAGCGTCTTCGAGCACAGCGTGCACGCACATGGAACTGGGGACACGCTGCTCATCGTCGGCATCTACGTCGACGACCTCATCATCGCTGGTACTGAGCACAATGAAGTGCTCCGCTTCAAGGAGATGAAGCGCCTCTTCAGCATGAGCGACTTCGGACTGCTCCGGGACTACCTCGGGTTGGAAGTAAACCGGGAGCGCATTCGCACGACGATCACTCAGGCGGCCTACGCCACCAAGATGCTCAAGCAAGCAGACGTGGTGGACTGCCACGCCGTGCACTACCTGATGGAGGCACGATGCAAGCTCAGCAAGGAGAGCAAGGAGATGCCGGTGGACGCTACTTTCTATCATAGCGTCATCGGCAGCCTCAGGTATCTTGTGCACACCCGGCCGGACATCTCGTTCGCCGTCGGGTTCCAAGTTCATGGAGGCTTCCGCTAGCGATCATGTCACGACGGTCAAGCACATGCTCCGATACATCGCAAGCACGATCACGCACGGTTGCGTGTATCGCCATGGCAATGGCGAGAACTTGGTTGGCTACAGTGACTCCGACCACACTCGTGACGTAGACTCTAGGAAGAGCTCTTCTGGCGTGTTGTTCTTCCTCGGGAGCAGTCCCATCAGCTGGCAATCGGTGAGGCAGAAGGTTTTCACAATTTCTTCGTGCAAGGCGAGTACATCGTGGCAGCTACAGCAGCATGTCAGGGGATCTGGCTGACTCGCCTCCTCGGTGAGATGCTGAACCAAGACATAGCCTGTGTGCTCATCTTCGTCGACAACAAATCGGTGATTTCTCTCTACAAGAACCCAGTGCTTCACGACCGCAACAAGCACATTGATCTCTGGCATCACTTCATACATGATTGCGTCGAGAAGGGCACGATGGTCGTGGAGTTCGTCAGGACTGGTGAGCAAAAAGCAGACATCCTAACAATGGCTCTTGGCCGCATCTTGTTCCAGGAGTTGCGCGACAAGGTCGGGATCATCAACATCCAACCTGTTCGACAGGGTTCAGGGGAGATTGTGGGCTTCACCCCCGTCTCCAAGTAATTGCAGCCAAGTTTCCTTAGTTGAGCAAGGAACATGAAGTTTCCTTAGTTGTACATGGAAGTAACAAATGTAGTACGTAGCAGTTTTAATTTACTAGGAGTTTACTTAGCTTACTAGGGCTGGTCTGTAGCCAATAAAAGGACTTGTGCTCCTTTGTAACAATGCACTCAAGCCAATACCAACCAGCTAGTATTCAGCTAGCTTCAAACACTAGTAGTGCAATATGTGAGCAGATCTCCAGTACATGTGTGTGCGTGAGTGTTCTCCGGTGCATGTGTCCTGCTTAAATGTACACCTATAGTGTTCGTCCATCCTAGTAGAAATAATTCTCTGATCCACTTTGTTCGACCCCGGGAGACCTAGCTACGTACTATGTAGTTTTGGGCTAACATTCTTTGCTTATTTCACTCACATGTATATTTACTATTATTGCTGCCATGTTGGCCTCGTTCAATAGAACCACATTTCATAACAGTAGTCACTTCTGTTTGGTATTGATTATGCTCTTCTTTGAATGGCAGGAGTTTCAGAAGCATGTTTCTGAACTAGAGATCAAGAATAAATTGTTAAATAATGAAAATCTGGTGGGCGGCCGCGCGTGGCGGGCGGCGATGCCATACGCATTGAGGAGAGGCTCGCATGTTCGTTACGCTTAATAATTGGGTTTAGCTATTTATACTGAACTCTTTTAATTTTATAAGCAACTTTATTCTTTGAGAAATTATATGTCATTTGCTTATGGTACATCTATTATTATAAAATTTTCTTTTATGTTTCCTTGTTATTTCTCAAAAGAATCAGAAATAGCTATGTATGGGTCATTATTACATGTACAACAGGATGAAACGGACATTTTTTTTGTTGCTAAAAGACATACTTTACATGACAATTTTAGCATGGGTTATTAAGCAGATTTTTTCCCCTAAATCTTAGCAAATTGAAAAGATCAGATTTAGTAATTACAAAAAAAGATCAGATTTAGTGATGAACGAAGTTCTAGCACTTAATGTTTAATGGCTTCCAAATATTTAAATATATCAATACAATATTCTAGGGCACTAGTCTAACAATATAAATATCCTGACATAGGACATAGTGGAGTACAAGACCTAAAATAACAAATAAGCAAGATGACAATTTGATAAACCATGTATAAACACCTAATATACTCAGTTTCATATTTACTTACAGGTAAGATAGACATAACAGTAAAAATTCATATCAATAAGTTTGTTAGATTGTACTCCTCCGGTCTTTTTTACTCCGCGTATTAGATTTTTTTCAAGTCAAACTTTTGCAAAGTTTGACCAAATTTATATTAAAAAATATCAACACCAACAATATCAAATATATATACTATGAAACTACATTTCATAATGAATCTAACTATATTGATTTGACATTATGTAATTTTTTCTATAAGTTTGGTCAAAGTAGAGATACTAAAAAGGACCAGAGGGAGTACAATCATGTAGCCAGGACTCCAGGAGCGATGCCGGTATGTATGAGTTTTGATTCCCTGTGATTTTTTATTGCGTTAGAAAGAGTTTGTTTACCAAATTCTGCAGTTAAACATTATCCTATTGCTAGCTAACAAGGCTTGACCTCTCGACTTCAGAGCAGAGTGGCAACTGGCCGGCTCTCCCGTCCCTCGCCACCGTGTGTGCTACGCGCCACGGTTCCGGGGAGTGTTTGTGCATGCCTGCAACCTACACCGAGAGACTCATCCACGTCCTCCGTACGTCCTGCACCAGCAGGCAGCAGCTCATCCACGACGACATGATATTTCACAGCTCGAGCATCTTGGCGCGTGCAGAATCACGAAAATATTCTCTAGTTTATTTGATTATTTTGAGGTGGGCGATCAATGCTGGTGAATTAACTTAAGAAATATTAATGGGGACGTAGCTTAAATTGTAGAGCGCTTAGAATGTATTTGGGCTGGGGGGGGGGGGGGGGGGGTGTCACAACCCCATTTGACCTCCACAAGGCTCCGCCAATGCCAGGAATGATGTGGCTTTTACCAAAAGAAAAAAAAAGTTTCATCTCTTGTATAGGTTATTTTGCATGTATGCGATGACTTTGTACTTGTTCTATCCTGTAGAGCCACGCGGACGGAGACCTTTCTTATGATGGTGTCTACCCTGCTGAAGCATACGGCCAGGGAGGTTTTCTTCCATCGTAGATGACAGTGTAATCTTCGGATAGGATCTACCCCATCTTAGGCGAGACTTTTTATTATTGTTGTAAAACAAATTTTCGTTTTGGGTTTATTAGGCGTGTTGGCTCTGTCCATCATACTATGCAGAGGTCGGACATTTGCTCAGTATGTTGTATCACCTTGATATATCAATTGAATGAAAATGTCTTTTATAAGAAAATATATAATTGAGCAAAAGTCATGATTTTTTTCTTTTTCTTTCGAAAAGGAGGATTAGCCCCGGCCTCTGCATCACCATGATGCACACAGCCATCTTTATTAATTATTCACCAGAGTCTAACAAAATGTATACAAGGATCAACCCGAAGCCCCCTTCTAGGCGAACAAAGTCGCTACACCTACAAGTATACAGATGTGCCCTGTCCGCATAACAGACACAATCTAATCCAGAGGCCTTAAGACCATCCGGTCTAGGCGTCCCATACATGCACCGCCTGCACACGCTCAAGGATCCGCCGCCACCATCTTCTGCCATCCCGTCTTCAGGAGAAATCACTGCATAGATCTTGCCAGTCCCATCTGCCGTCGATGTCACCACGACACCAGACAGTGCCACCAGCCTGCGCGTGTCAATCAATCTGCGTCCAACTCTGAGACTCCACTGCTCCACGCCGTCGAGACCCATCGTCTTCAATACGGTTGATGTAACACCGCTCAACCTATTGGTCTCTCCAGTGAACCACTGCTCCAAGACGACTCCCCCAGGAGGGAGAACGACACCAAAGTCTCCGACATCATCCAATCCAGGAGACCCAGATCTAGGGTTTCCCCCGAAACAGCTACCACCTGGAGGAAGAGGGGCGCGCCATCTGCAACTGCCGACGTACCCAAGCGGTGCCCACCGCCACATAGCTCTCACAACGACGCCTTCAAGAAGGACACGACGCCAAGAGCGCCGTCGCCGCCCTAGGGTTTTCACCCGAGAGACCGTGAGGTGGGAAAAGGTAGGGCGGACCCGAACGACGTCTCCAAGAAGAAAAACGGCACCCTCGAGTGTCGTCGCCGTCGCGGCCTGCATGAGCCGACCTGGGAATTATCCCAATCCAGATCCCCACCTCCCGCTCCGTCCCATCCCGGTAACCGGCTAGCAGCACGGCGATGTCCGGTAAGACGAAGTGCACGCAGCATGGGTTGGAGGAAGAAGCAGCTCGGCGCCGTTGGCCGCCGGGGCAGCCAGCCGCGACACCAACCCGCCGGTGACTCGCCGGCCATCCGGTCCGATCCCCGGCAGCCCACCCGCCCCACTACACCATCGGACAGGGAGGCCATCCCAGGGGCCGCCACCCCTGATCCAGGGCCCTCCGCCCCAGATCGGGAAGGGTTGCGCCAGCCCTGCCGCCAAGGCCACCGCTGGGACGCCGGCCGGCCGCCACGCCGTCGTTGTCCATCAGGGCGCCTTGGTCTAGATCGGCGCCGCCACGATCCAGATCGGGATCACACCCTCGGGATGGGGCGTCCCGCGCCACCCAAAGACCCCGAGAGGGGAGGCAGTACCTCCGCCGCCGCCGTCGGACGCACGGGCTTTGCCCGGCGCCGACCACCGGCGGCGGCGGAGGGGAGGGAGGGGAAGGCGGGGAGGACTGGCGGCTGGAGCTGAGGCCCCTCGGCCGCCCGCGCGGGGGGCGACGGAGGGAAGAGGAGGGAAGGAGCGGCGGCGATCTGGCGGCGGCGGCGGCGATCTAGTGGCGGCTCACGAGGGAAGGGCTGGTGGTGGCTCTCGCTCGTCTCCTCGCTCCCGCACGCACGCACCCTGAGCAGGGCTCTCTCAGCAGAAGTCATGATGACCGAGAAGTTGGTGTCGATCCCCGCCAACAGCTTCAGCAGACCCAGGAACACCGCGAAAAGATGGTAATAAGGACATGAGGGAAACCGACTGCAAAATTATGTCCATCAAATGTGTGTTGATGTGTACATACATGGCTGTGTGGACTTGCCACAGAGATCATCCGTTAGGGTGTACTCAACCAATGTACTCAGATTTGATTTCTCATGTTGATGCCATAGCTACTGTTTTGTGAAACTAGGTGGTGGTCTGGTGTGGTGCATGAGTAAATATCCACAATTCATGTCAAAGTTCAATAAACTTACTAATCAAATTTGTTTCACTGATACCTATCGATTTTGTCTAATTTTTCGTAGAAAACACTATTGACCGGTTAGACTACTTTTTACTACAATTATGAGAGCAAGTACAGGGCTTATACCCCGCTTATATTGCACTTTTGCTTATTTGAAGGAGAAAGATGAAAAAAATAAGGAAAGTGGGCTCTCATGCAAGAATCTAGCTATATGCATTCTTCAAGACAAATACAATAAATGTGAAGAAAGAGATAGAGAAAAGGTAGAAAAAAGTACAGTGTATAGCCAACCTTATAGCTCATATTACTATATGAATGACTATAGATGACATGACAGTTTCATATAGACATTAGCTGGCTATATTGTTAGCCATGCTCTGATAGGTATGATCCGCATGTAGGCGCTGACATGACAGAAAAATTAAGGACATTTGTTTGACCGCTACATTGACTTATGACAACACGGTCCTCATGTTAGTTCTCTCTCCTTGAATAAAATACCCTTGGGAAAAGAATTGGCCGCCACACTTTCTCTTGCCCCGTCCACCTTCCTTCCACTTAGCCATGGGCAGTCGGCACCCGCATGACGCTGGCGGGCGCCGAAAACCGACGCTACGCCATCCACAGTGGTAGCGTTCCTTCTGGTGCCCATGGGCCACGCACACCACTTTTGTACGCCGCCACGTGCACTACGAGTAGCAACTAGTTAGGACAGAGCATGCAGCCGGTGAGGAGTTCGAGCTCAGAGACAACGTAGAATATAGTTATGACGTAGTAGAATATACGAGTAGTTATGAAATGCACATGCATGAGCTATTGAGCTCTAGCAAGAACAAGCAAACACGTCTTCGCTTGACTAGCTTCTTGCTCTCTGAACTTGTGTGTCTTTTCTTCAGTTTTTCTGTTCTTCCTATAGAATCAGCATCGCATTGATTCAGTTTCTATTTTTCTTCAGTTTCCTGGTGCCTGCATAAAAACCAGCTGTCCAAATATAAATTCTGATGCTTAAAATGGCGTTCTATTCTGTAGCCAGGACTCCAGGATCGATGCCGGTATGTATGTGTCTCTGTGATTTTTTTTTTTTTGCGTTAGAAAGAGTTAGTTTACCAAATTCTGCAGTTAAACATTATCCTATTGCTAGCTAACAAGGCCTGACCTCTCAACTTGAGAGCAGAGTGACAACTGGCCGGCTCTCCCGTCCCTCGCCACCGTGTGTGCTACGCGTCACGGTGCCGGGGAGTGTTTGTGCATGCCTGCAACCTACACCGAGAGACTCATCCACGTCCTCCGTGCGTCCTGCACCAGCAGGCAGCAGCTCATCCACGACGACATGATATTTCACAGCTCGAGCATCTTGGCGTGTGCATATTCCGAGACATCAATGGGTATGAATTCTTGCACCTCAAAATAATATCTAACTACCGCAACACAAGGAATAAGTAGCTACAGTTTTGTTCTAAGCATGTACTGCAGAATCACGAAAATATTCTCTAGTTTATTTGATTATTTTGAGGTGGGCGATCAATGCTGGCGGTACGTACAAGCATTAATTGCGCTTTCCTCGCCCACCTCCTGGACGTCCATGTTATCCTCCGCCTATGTCAGCCTCGCCATATCAGGCCCTGCCACAGGGCGTGTCCGCGTCACCAGCGTGGTCGGGCTGGAGCCGTGCGGCTCATCCACCCGTTGTGCGTCGTCGCGCGCCATCAGCTCATTCACCTCTTGTGCATTGTCCTGTGTCAGCAGCTCATCCACGACGACCTGCTATTCCACTACGCCGAGCAAGGACCTGAAGGCCGACCTGGCTTTCTCCAAGAATCTGTCCAGGGCTTGCACTGTGAAGTGTTCGACGATATGTAAGCCTGGCGTCGCTTGATCCAGCGCCTTCTCCCGGCCGCCGGCATCGCTGTCAGGCACATCAGGTGTGTACTCAATTGTGAAGGCACTTGTTTCACTGATTTGTACTTAAATCATAAAAAACCAAGACTTAATGAAGCACTGTTGTGTTAGTGTTGCAGAATACTGTCATGTTTACAGAGTTCACCGAACGAATTTTTTTTTTGAATAGCATCTAGAATTTTCCCCAAAAGTTTAGATGCCAGGATATGATAACTTGGAAGCACGAACGGCTTCTGTTTAGTTTGTTTATTTCTGTTGCAATTGTGATGTTAAAATACTCGCAGTTTGCAAATTAAGATTGTTATTCACTAATTACTAGTCATGACAAGTCACACCTAAAATATCTACTCTAAACTTAGCAAGCAGCCGAGTAAATTAAAGAGTAACTGGAACCTGTGAACTAGTCTCTATCCCTTAATCCAAACCAAACGCGACTTTTGATTTTAAAAAGTCCAGTATGCCCCTAATATACATATATATATATATATATATATATATATATATATATATATATATATTCTATACCTATATAATTATAATAATAATAAAAAATGGGTTATTGCTTCTGACGGTACGTCATGAAAATTGCCCCCCAAGTTGCAAAATATTACTCCCTCCGTCCGAGAAAACTTGTCCTCGTGGCTGTTTTTCGAAAACCCCCCTGACGAATTCCCGACAAACCCCCAGCTCCCCCGCTCCTCTCCCCTGCGCCGGCGCTCCCCCGCTCGCCTCCCCTGCACCGGAGCTCCACCGCTCGGCTCCCCCGCGCAGCTACCCCGCGCGTCGCCGGAGCTCACCCGCGCAGCTCCTCCGCGCGTCGCCGGAGTTCCCCTCCTCGTTCCCCATGGTGAGCCACGGCGAGGAGAAGCTCGCTTTTTTTTCGATCCGGCCCTGCCCGTCTGACGGCGGCGTCCTTTTTTGAGGGTGGCAAACCGGAGCTGGTCCTGCCCTTCGTCGACCCCCTCCTCGCCGGCTGGCCGCCGTCGAGCACGAAGTCGGTCCCCGCCTCGCCGCCCAGCCACCACTGTCCACCTCGCCGCCCAACAGCCACCACTGTCCACCTCGCCGTCAACCTCATCCATCGGAGTCGGCAAAAGCTCTCCCCCGACGGCGGCAGTAACCATCCCCGCATTCGCCGCCCAGCAGCCTCCTGCGACAACAGAGCTATCAAAACTGAATCCCCAAGGTGAGGATGCTTGACTAAATCCCCAAGATGTCAAAACTGAAAATTTGTGTACTATGCTCACAAATTACTCCATTTTGAAACTGAATTAGTATTGTGTCAAAACTGAATCCATTTTGAAACTGTGTCAAAACTGAATTGTCAAAACTGAATTGTCAAAACTGAATCCATTTTGAAACTGCAAAATTACTCCATTTAGTTAGAACAAGTTAAGCTTGATTGGCTGATTGTACTGTCATTTAGTCTGATTGTACTCCTTTCATGTTTTAGTGGAGTACTGAAGATCTTCAGTACAAGCACAAGAACTGTATGTTGATGTTCACTAGCTCAAGTTTAGAATTGCTTTGTTTTGAAACTGCTTGGGAGTTAGAACTTTTTGAAAGAGCTGAAACTGCTCAGTTCTGCTTGTACTGTCAAACAGTAATTTTCAGTTTGTAAAACTGAGATCTGCTTGTATTGTCATACAGTATTTTTCATCTGTCCCCAAACTTTGAAGACTGAAAGTCAATTACCAACTCTATCAAAACAAATCTATTCAATTGCTTCACAAGATGTGACTGTAGCAGGAATTATTAAGTGAGGAGTACTCTGTTTGATTCAGTTTACTGTAGATTGATGAAAGGACCTTTAGATTCAACCCAAGAACTTTAAAGAAGAAGCAAAGCGAATAGACCATTATGTTTGGAAAGAAGAAGCAAAGTAAAGCAAACCCCAACATTAAATTAAAAACCTCTAGTTACTTTGGTCATCCATCCATCCATCCACAAAAGAGAAGCCCACTAAATCCAACTTAATTCAAATAAATCCAATTTAATTCAACTAAATCCAACTTAATTCAAAAAATTCCAACTTAATTCAAATAATTCCAACTTTTCCTTTTCCTTTCTTTTCAAATAAATCCAACAAGACATACACATGACATACTCCTATCCTTTCTTTTCCTTTCCCTATATACTCCTTTCCCTTTCCTTTTCCTGAGCTCTATTCCCCTTGTTCTATGATGGCCATCGTGTCAGCAATTAGCTCTGCACTGCAATATACACCGGTTATTTCCTCTCCACCATTTTGTAGACGGTCCTTGTGCAGATGCGGCATCTTGTAGGTATTTCCTCCTTGATCTTTCATGACTTCAACCATTATTGCTTGCAGTGTGATAAAGCTTTTGAACAACTTATGTGCATCATAATTCTCAAACTCCTCCTCTACACCATGTACCAACTCCTGGATATTCATAGGTGCTCTGCAGTCGGTTAGGGATTGGAGGGAGCAGTGAAAACAAAGGTCTAAAACATTGAGCTCGGGGCTGTTAGGCGGTTGCTGTAACAGTCGAATGTCTAGATCCGTTTGTTGCACAGCTTCCAGAAAACCTGCATCATTAGGTAGGACATGCGGTCTCGCATTATCTTGTTGGATGAAAATTGTTGTGCCCACGTCTTCGTCGGGCCACTTGTCTTGTATTGCCGGGATGACTTTATTGATCAGGTAATCTCTGCAGACGGGTCTGGTTACTTTCACTGGTTTCATCTCTATCGTTCCTCGATCTCTGTTTTGACTGGTTCTTTGTGCCTCAGTCTCTACCACGAACGCCCAGATGCCAATCTTTCCATCGAATGTTAGTTCCCCATCGTCGTTGTAGCGAGGCTTGGCCACAGCGGTTAAGAACATTACCTTGCCAATGCTGTGTGTATTGGGCACGGTGCGCTCAGGTTCTGGTTCTTCAGGCAGTACATAGTAGTTGTTCTTGACTCTAGTCATATCATACCATTTTTCATCTATGTGGACCATATTGTTCATTGACTTGAAACTGGGCCAGGGGGATGATATCCAATGTTCATCCATCATGGATATGCAGAACTTGAGTCTCGCTATCTTGTTATGTGGCTTGAGCGAGGGCTTGACTTTGTTCGTGATGCGTTTCAGCTCTTGCAATTGAAACCTGTCGTGTAGGGTCGACCGGGGAACCCCTAAACACCTTGCGAGAGACCGGATAGTTCTTCTTCTGTTCAGTGGGATTGTCACTGTTCTCGCCAGATCTAGCTCTTTTCTCTTTCTACCACTGTTCTTCTTCTTGCTTGAAACATCAACTTCTTGGCCCAAGGCAAGTTGTTCTTTGGCTAGATTCCATATTCTTGTAACTGTTCGTAGCTGAACATCCAACATAGTCGCAATGAGCACCCTGTCATACAGGTGAACCTCTCCATATCTAAGCTCGATTACTCGTAGAGCAAAGTAAACACCAAACCTCTCCTTGTCTGTCAGGTCCTTCCTTCTTGAATTGCCTTGTGCATCAGCTTTTTGAGCTTCTTCCACTTCTGCATCTTCTTGAACCTGTTGAGCTTCTTCCACTTCTGCATCTTCTTGAGCCTGTTGAGCTTCTTCCTCTTCAGGAAGCCAATTCAATTCAATGTCTTCATCCTCCTCTTCCGGCATCAAGTTCAAATCAATAGCGTCACCCTGTTGAGCTTGTTCTTCTTGTTGAGCTTCATCCTCCTCTTCCGGCATCAAGTTCAAATCCATAGTTGTGTGCTCCTGTCTGTACTTATAACAAGAGTATACAAAAGATGAATGGTTAGCATATAATCATAACAAGAGTACAAAAGATGAATGGTTAGCATATAATCATAACAAGAGTACAAAAGATGTGCATAATGGCTCTGCTGAAAAAGCAGTGCATAAGATATCTTGGTCTAGTAAGATCATTCGCATAATGGATGCTATCATCATTTGCATAAAGATGTTTTTAACTTAACTTCTTTTGAGTGCATTTATCACTCCAGAAAACTTTCAGTAACAAGTGATCAACAACAGTTTCTGTATAACAGTAATCCATGACTCTGTTTGCACTTAGCACTTAGTTTCAGAGATTATTACTGTCAAAATAAACTAGCACTGCTATGCACAATCAGTTGCACTTAGTTTGTTTACAAGTGCTAATTCTGCTATATACTCCAAGCTGAAATTTGTCAGTAACAAATTCTGCACACAAATTAACAGTGAAGTGATTGATTCCTCCCTGTGCTAATTTCTGATCATTTTATTTTACTGTACATGTTCAGAGAATATGATCATTTTATTTTACTCTAGATTGATCTGTATCTTCATGTTCAGAGAATATGAACAGCAAATTCAGACTAACAACAGTAGCAGAGGCGGGCGTGGCAGACTCACCAGCACAGGTGGGAGTGGCAGCAGAGGTGGGGCAGGGAAAAAAGGCAAAATCAGCATCAGAGGTCCACGGCGTCGGCGTCGCCCACCAGCAGTAGCAACATCAGAGGCGGGAGTGGCCGGAATTGTCCACGGCGCCGGCGGCCGAAGCGGACGAAGTCGGAGGCTGCCATGGCACCAAACGAGATAGCACTTGTTACACTGAATTTAGTAGTCACTGGATCACACACAAGAATGTACTCCATGAATTTTTTTACTGACATTTGCTTAAACTGCATGCCCTTGTTTTTATGTAAACAACATTTGGCATTTGGTTGAGCATTTGCTTAAATCTGACATTTGCTTAAACTGAATTAATCTCTCTTTGTCTTGTTGTTTTAACAGCCAAGATGATGTACTGGCTCTGAATGGGATGGGATGCAAAATGCAGAGTTGTTGCAGGCTTTGTGTGAGCAGCAGATGGGAGTTATCAAAATGCAGAGTATGATGTTCCATTCAGTTATTTCCAATCAATTCCATGGCATAAGTTGCAATATTTCCATTCAGTTATTTCCAAACAATTCCATGGCATAAATCTGGTTCACTAACACTTTTACAGTAAATTAGGACTATACAAACACTTTTACAGCTCTGAACACTTTTCACAAGATGAAGCTCTTGATCTTACAGTAAATACTCCTGTAAAAACTTGAGTACAGTAGCTGACAATCAAACTTGCATCTATTGTCAGAATGCCCTGCAAGTTTAGCTACAGAATGCTCCAAATGATTAGATCAAGTTACTACTCTAGACTGCAATACTCTATGATCCTTGATTGAATTGAAACTGCTAGACATCCTTGATTTCCTTCTCCCATTTTACACCAAAACAGTTAACTGAACTTTTTTTTGTAACATTTCTTCAGAGAACATGATCAATTGTGTTTCAAATTACAGAGCAATCAAGGTACACGGTGCAATGTAAAGAAATTGTGTTTGAAATTGGAGCTTCTGGAGCACGTTTTCTCACCGGCAGCAGCACAAGTAGGAGCTTGAGCAAGGTACAGGGCCGAGCCCTGTACTTCTTCTCGGAGTGCTTGCAAGGTTCAGGTCCGACACTGGATATGAAAAATCAAGGATCCCTGTACTTCTTCTCACCGGCAGCAGCATGAGCAGGGGACCTCCGGTGACAACACACGAGCAGGGGACCTCCGGTGACAGCACACGAGCAGCAACTTGCAGAGAAGCAACACGAGCAGGGGAACTTGCAGAGCTCGAGCTTGAGTTCCAGGCCCGCGAGAGAGCTTCAGGTCCAGGACGAGCTTGAGGGAGCTCGAGCTCCAGGCGCTCGAGACGCAGGCGCGCGCAGGTCCTGGGCGGCGGCGGCGCAGGCCCTGGGCGGCGGGAGGGGATAGCGGCGGCGCAGCCCTGGGCTGGCGGGAAGGGTCACCGCGGGAGGGGATAGCGGCGGCGCAGCGCCCTTCAGCCGTGGAGTCGCCGCCCGTCGAGGTGGTCGCCGCGGAGGAGTAGGTGGCCGGCGGCGCAGCTCCCCTCCGTGCGGGAGGCGCAACTCGTCTCCGTGCGGGCGGCACAAGTGGGCAGTGGCGGCGAAGGTTCGCGTGGTGGCTGGGGCGACCACGGTGCGCGGACGACCACGGTGCGCGCGGGTGCCGACGGTGGCCGGGGCGACCACAGTGCGCGCGGACGACGGCCGAAGGAGGAAGAAGCAGAGGGGGCTGATTAGCATGAGTTTAAAAGATGAAGGGCTTTTTTGCAAAATTGTAAATGAACTAAGGCGTGGACAAGTTTTCTCGGACGGAGGGAGTACCTATCAATGCCATCTATAAGTGATAAAAAAACGTTTCACGCAGTGACCGGGCCGGCCCTTGTAGTAGACACCTACTATAGTGCGCTCTAGAGCGCTGGGAAAAGACACAGCGCCTGTTTAGGCCGGCCCATGTCCGGGCGGTCTTCTTTTAATTTCATTTTTTATTTTCTCATTTTTTCCGTTTTTTTTCTACTTTAAATAATTTGGGACTTCAAAAAAGTTCTGAAAATTTAAAGAAAATGAGAATTTTGAAATTAAATATTTAATAAATCATAAAATGTTTGTGGATTCAAAAATTGTTCGTGATTTTGTAAAAAAAATGTTTGCTTACTCAAAAAATGTTCAAAATTTTGAAAATGTTCGGAAATAAAAAAATGTTCATGAATTTTTAAAAAGTTTTTGTCTTAAAAAATGGTAATGAAATTGAACAAAATTTCATCAATTCGAAAAATGTTCATGAATGGAAAAATATCCTAAAAATGCAAAAAGTGTTCGTGACTTACAAAATAGTTTATTCTTTCATAAAATATTCACTGATTCAAAAAATGATCATGCATTTCAAAAAATGTTCTTTAAATCAAAAAAAAATCAAAAATTGTTCGACCAATTTCCAAAAAAATGTTCATCGATTCTAGAAATGTTCACCGATACAAGAAAAGTTTTTTTTAATGTTCACAATTTAGTTTTTTTTGGAAATAGTGTAAAATATTCATCAATTCAAAACAATTTCTTGATTTTAGAAAATGTTCGAAGATTTGTCAAAGTGTTCACGAATTTGAAAATGTTCACGATTTCAAAATATGTTCACGAGTTTAAAAAAATGTTCATGATTTCACGAAATTAAGAGTGATAGTGTACCTTGGCCATTGAAGATTATGATTTTTTTTTCTCCCGTTGCAACGCACGGTCCTTTTGCTAGTGTGAGTAATGTTTACCTTGCTGGACTGGTGGCTCTGTCAGACAAATAGCGATGACGTTCCTTACCATGTGTCGATGACAATGGCAGACCAAAGCGATCAGGCCATCTCCGACTGGCAGGATTGCCTCATCGACGAGACCAACTCCTGCCTTGATTTCTGAGGCAGCACCTGGGCACCGTTCTGGCCTGACCTGTCACACTACTTTAGAGTGGAGCGGCTGCTGCTGCTGCACGCCAACTTCCTTGCCCGCCTCCTTGACGCCCCTCCAGCACTCCATGTACGCCGCTCTTCGACCCCTGGCACATCCACGAAGACAGACATGCCGTTGTGCGCCAGCAGTACCGAGAGTGGTTTTAGCTCCAACACCAACGTACGGGTATGAACCTGATACATGCACAACACGTGCTCACAAGCCACAAGAGAAGGTGGTTGATCTGGATGTGTGTTGTTTGTTAGCACTATCCGTCAGCCTCTCCACAAGATAAAGATGAAAACATCAATGAATCATCTTGTAACTGTCTTTTATCGACACTCATTTTGAGCCCTCAGACGATGAATATATAAATATATCGTTTCATCGGACCTTGTAATTTTTTTTTTGAACGGTCACCGGGGGGGAGAGGATCCCCACCTGAATATATTGCTCAAAAAGCTGCCAAAGCCAAGAGTCACCCCTTAACTTTGGCTG
Organism: Elymus sibiricus; assembly: GCA_039707655.1. Taxonomy (NCBI): domain Eukaryota; kingdom Viridiplantae; phylum Streptophyta; class Magnoliopsida; order Poales; family Poaceae; genus Elymus; species Elymus sibiricus. The sequence goes on from CM077674.1 coordinate 396,127,886, forward strand.
ATCCAGTTTATAAGGAAAACCGGATCGAAAACCTAAACAAGTTGACCCCGTTTATGAGGAAAACCGGGCCGAAAAACCGCACAGGTAACAAGGTTACAGAAGATGAGAAAAATTGCCACCCAGGAGAAGGCATGACCTAGCTATGAGGCAGAAAGACCAACACCACGAGAGACACAAGTAGATGTGGAGTGCTGTCGAGGGATCACAATACCAAGACTCTGCAAACAACCTAACGCACCGCACCGGCGTGCGTACCGAGCCCCACGGCACAACAGAGGATCAACCACAATCAACGAGTGCCAAACTTAACACGAACCTTGACTAGGAGATCCACCACGGGCAAACAGATTAGGATGACTTGTCGAAATTTGCACAAGCAGGTCTGCTTTTTAAAACTATTGCTGACGATGGAGTCCTAAACCGGCAGTTAGCCCTTAATTTCATGAACAGCAAGGCCAGACCACATCACACAATGAATGATTGAAGCGTGAATAAATGACTTGAACTCATCAGACTGGATGATGGCTGGTCAGAGCAATGTGTTACTACAAGATCTTACAACTAAGATGAAGCATACAAAGTTACGAACACAGATATGTATACTTGAATAATTGCAAAAACTGAAGATGGAAATCACAGTAGGAGATTGTTGTACTGGAAAATCAAAACTGAGTTTTTTCTTTTCTTATGAGGCAACACAAAGCCGAGTCTCTATGCATCTAATAGCAGCCCAAGCGAACATCACGAACATAGGCTGATCCCGGCCACCGGAATCACTGCCAGGCACATCAGCAGGTACTGGATGTCATGAAACTCATCCTGTATGCAGTTACTATGTTCACTGCTGTCAGCAGGCATGTATATACTACGTTGCACGGATACTTCAGAAAGTGTGCGTATCCAGCCGGATACTGCCCCGATACTGCCCGATATGTATCCCGTATGTATCCTGTGATTTATTGATTGAAAAAAAAGAAAATAATGTTTGATACGTCTAGGATCCTCTGGGATACGTTTTGGATACGGCAACCCCTTTGTTCAACGTGAAAAACTCCTGTTTCATTTGTGAACTCCTGTTTTCTTTGTGAACTCTTGTTTTCATTTATGGACTGGTTTGTAGTATGAGAACCTGAACCTAAATTATGCTATTTATCTACCTATGCGACCATGTGTGTGTGAATGTGATGTTGAAATTGTGAATGTGATTACCATATTTGTTAAGCAATTATGTCGAACCATCGACATTGTCCATCAAAGGAAAAATGAATTAACTGAAGAAATCCAGTATTTGTTAAGCAACTGTGAAGACTTCAATAAAACAGTATGGTTCCTACAAAAACTCATTATTTTTTCATATTTTTAATAATTAATATGTATATACAAACGTATCCCCGTATCCTAGTTTTTAGAAAATTGACGTATCGAGCGTATCCCCATATCGCGTATCCAATACGTATCCAAGTATCCATGCAATGTAGTGTATATATAGTTTACTGGGCGATCAAGGGTAGACAATAGCTTAATACTTGGGGATAAAGTACTCGAATCCCATTGATAATTTAGAAACTGAATACTCGAATCATTCAGGCCTACAGCCACTACTGGAATTTTCATTTTGGCCGAGTGCAGAAAACACTCGGCAAAGGCTTTGCCGAATGTTGCCATTTTGCACCCTGTTTTTTGTACTCGCTTCACAAAAAATACCCATTTTTGACACCTAAAACATGAAAAATGATATTTTTTACAAAAAAGTTGGAAACTCTATTTGGCAACATTGTTTGTAACGTTAAGATGCAACTATGTGTCTAATTTGGGAACATTATAATAAACTAGGCAATGAATATGGCAATCACCTAGGTCATTTGACTTGAAAGTCATGAATGTTCATACACGATAGCCTGTTTTGTGAAGCAAGCTCAACCACGAGCATCCTGCAGCCGTCGTCGGCGTGTGGCACCGACAACACCTCGAAAGACTCAGTGTGGATGTCGAGGGCCATGATCATGCCGTGACAACTGTCGGTGCTCTGGCTGTCGAATTTAGACCATCTACGTTTTGATATTGACAAAAAAGACCAGGTCCGGACCGTATTGACTAAAAAGACCACGTGCGCTGTGGCGGCAGGTCCGATAGCCGACACGTGGCGCCTGCTGCCACAGCCGGCAGCGGCAGGACCTGTCGCCACAGCCGACGGCAGCAGCTTGTGTGTAATAGCTCTGCAGCGATTTGCAACGGAATGGAGAGACCAAATGGGCCCTGCCGCCATAGGGGGTGGTGGCAGCTCCTTTTACTGCCCGCACGCGATGGCACGTCGTAGTACTTCACCGTGCAACAACAGCTACTGCGGTTGCATGTCATGGCGGAGCGTATGTACTAGCAGGGAGTAGAAGCTGCTGTGGCTAAAGATAGACAGCCTACCTACACCTATCCGTGTCCATTCTATCAATCATGCTGTACTGCACCATCGCTTGGGTCCTTCCAGTTGTTCAAAAAATAATAATCATGCAATACTTGCCTGCCTTTCTGCGGCGGAGGAAATTGCACAAACGACCTAATTTTGGTGCTAGTTTTGCAAAGAACACCTACTTTACAGGTTTGTTGCACAAAACACCATATATTGGGATAATTCGTTGCAGATAGACCTAATACACCATTTGGATGTGTTGACATGATTCACTAGTAGAAAACAGGATTTTGATCCTGGTCAGATCAGAGCTTTAGACCCGGTCGAGTTACGAACCGGGACTAATGGGTGCATCAGTCCCGGTTCGAGCGGCCAGGGAGCCGGCCGGGCCTCGGCGGGCATCAGTCCCGGTTCGTCTGGGACCTTTAGTCCCGGTTCCAGCTACCAACCGGGACTAAAGGTCCTGGCTCCTGGCTCAACCCCTTTAGTCCCGGTTCGTGTCTGGAACCGGGACTAAAGGTCTGTCTTCAGTCCCGGTTCTAGCCACGAACCGGGACTAATAAAATGCCTATATATACCCTGCCCCTGCCGCTCACTCCTCTGTTTTTTGGCCGGCCAGCGTGTGCAGGGTGTGTACTACTCTCTGTTCTCACCTCCTATGCACATGAGGTGTTCGATGAAATGCCCGAGCAACACTTAAGCTTTCTCTCCTCTCCAAGCTCGACCTCCAAGCTCCATTTTGCCCAAAATTTCTCTAGGTTTGGCGGTGCACCAACTATCCAAGTGTTCTAAAAAGGTTAGCAACTTCATCGTTTCATCTCTCACTGCTAGTTTAGCTCATTTCAAATGCTCTAGAAGTAGAGTGGTTTGTGGGTTTTAGTGGAGGAGTGTATGTGGGAGTTCTTTTGATTTAGATGCACAATTTGAGCTGAAATTAACTTATTAGAGTCTGCACATGTGTAGGGTGCCGTCCCCGTCCCCGTCCTCACCGCCGTCGATCGCCCGCGCCGATCTCGTCGCCGGCACCACCGTGGTGAGCCTCTTGTTCTTATCTTCTTTTTAAAAGAAAAAAATTCTTACTTGTATGATTTAGAAAGATACTTGTATAATTTTCTTACTTTTATTATTGTTTGTTATTATATAGTGCCATGACTTTGGTATCCGCCCCCGTCGGCCCTCGTCCTGTCTATGATTCGGATGTGGTATATTATCTTTTATTATGATTTGTTTCATTTAGTGTTTATGACAATTATGCCGACCAACGTGACATAGATGTTTTTATCTAGGAGGTATGTGAACCGGAAATTCCAACCGACCCTCTTGTCGAGAGGTTAAATTTAGTTGAAAAAGAAAACAATTACTTAAAGAAAAAATTGAAAAGAATTGAGGAGGAGAAGATGGAATTGGAGTTGCATGTTGCCGATGTCGTCGATGATCACAAGATCAAGATGGATGCAATGCGCTTGAAGATTAGAAAGATTAGAAAATATGCCATTCATAATGAGGCTTGGTATCATTATGCCGTTGGATCAATTGTTACCTTAGTTGCGATTATGATCGCATTTGTTGTTGTTTTTCATAGTTTCAATGTATGTTTTAATTAGATGCTCTAGAGAGCTATATGTTGTTCTATGAGAACTATATATGTATGAACTTTATGTATTTATTTTTTCAGTAATAACATTTGATCACTACTGTACTTTGGTTTTAATGTGATGATGAACTTGTATTAATTTAGTCACTTCTCTATTCATGATGTTCTGTAATGGTTTTTGATACACTTAATTATATAATGCACACAGATGAACCGGCAATGGATGTACGGTGACCGACGCACCTCCGAGTATCTTGAGGGCCTACATAAATTTCTCGAAGTGGCTGAGGCAAACAAGCAGAATGGTTTTATGTATTGTCCATGCCTTGTCTGTGAGAATACGAAGGATTACTCTAACTTGAAAACCCTTCACGTCCACCTGCTTGAGAAAGGTTTCATGCCACACTATAATGTTTGGACCAAGCACGGAGAAAGAGGGGTTATGATGGAAGATAACGAAGAAGAAGAGGATGATGACAACTATCCCCCTGAATACGGTGATACTGCAACGGGGGAAGCTGAAAATCAAGAGGAACCAGACGATGTGCCCGATGATGATCTTCGCCGAGTCATTGTTGATGCAAAGAGACAATGCCAAAGTGAAAGGGAGAAGTTGAAGTTCGATCGCATGTTAGAGGATCACAAAAAAGGGTTGTACCCAAATTGCGAAGATGACAACACAAAGCTTGGTACCACACTGGAATTGTTGAAATGGAAGGCAGACAATGGTGTATCTGACAACGGATTTGGGAAGCTACTGAAAATAATGAAGAAGAAGCTTCCAAAGGATAACGAATTGCCCGACAGTACGTACGAAGCAAAGAAGGTTCTATGCCCTCTAGGATTGGAGGTGCAGAAGATACATGCATGCCCTAATGACTGCATCCTCTACCGCGGTGAGTACGAGGATTTGAACGCATGCTCGGTATGCGGTGCATTGCGGTATAAGATCAGACGAGATGACCCTGGTGATGTTGAGCGCGAGCGCCCCAGGAAGAGGGTTCCTGCCAAGGTGATGTGGTATGCTCCTATAATACCACGGCTGAAACATCTGTTCAGAAACAAAGAGCATGACAAGTTGATGCGATGGCACAAAGAAGACCGTAAGAAAGACGGGAAGTTGAGAGCACCCGCTGACGGGTCGCAGTGGAGAAAAATCGAGAGAAGGTGGGGGGACTTTGCAGGTGACGCAAGGAATGTATGGTTTGGTTTAAGTGCAGATGGCATTAATCCTTTTGGGGAGCAGAGCAGCAATCATAGCACCTGGCCCGTGACTCTATGTATCTATAACCTTCCTCCTTGGTTGTGCATGAAGCGGAAGTTCATTATGATGCCAGTGCTCATCCAAGGCCCTAAGCAACCCGGCAACGACATTGATGTGTACCTAAGGCCATTAGTTGAAGAACTTTTGCAGCTGTGGAATGGAGAAGGTGTACGTGTGTAGGATGAGCACAAACAGGAGGAATTTAACCTACATGCGTTGCTGTTTGTAACCATCAATGATTGGCCTGCTCTTAGTAACCTTTCAGGACAGACAAACAAGGGATACCACGCATGCACGCACTGTTTAGATGACACCAAAAGTATATATTTGGAGAAATGCAGGAAGAATGTGTACCTGGGACATCGTCGACTTCTTTCGACCAACCATCAATGTCGAAAGAAAGGCAAGCATTTCAAAGGTGAGGCAGATCACCGGAAGAAGCCCACCCTCCGTACTGGTGATCACATACTTGATATGGTCAAGGATTTACAAGTAATCTTTGGAAAGGGTCCTGGCGGAAAATCTGTTCCGAATGACGCTGAGGGACGCGCACCCATGTGGAAGAAGAAATCTATATTTTGCGACCTACCCTATTGGAAATACCTAGAGGTCCGCTCTGCAATCGACGTGATGCACGTGACGAAGAATCTTTGCGTGAACCTGCTAGGCTTCTTGGGCGTGTATGGGAAGACAAAATATACACCGGAGGCACGGGAGGACCAGCAACGTGTGCACGAAAAAGACGGCATGCATCCAAAGCAGTATGAAGGTCCTGCCAGTTACGCTCTTACCAAAGAAGAGAAGGAAATCTTCTTTGAATGCCTGCTCAGTATGAAGGTCCCGTCTGGCTTCTCGTCGAATATAAAGGGAATAATAAATATGGCAGAGAAAAAGTTCCAGAACCTAAAGTCTCATGACTGCCACGTGATTATGACGCAACTGCTTCCGGTTGCATTGAGGGGGCTTCTACAGGAAAACGTTCGATTAGCCATTGTGAAGCTATGTGCATTCCTCAATGCAATCTCTTAGAAGGTAATCGATCCAGATATCCTACCAAGGTTAAAGAATGATTTGGTGCAATGTCTTGTCAGTTTCGAGCTGGTGTTCCCACCGTCCTTCTTCAATATCATGACGCATGTCCTAGTTCATCTAGTCGACGAGATTGCCATTCTGGGTCCTGTATTTCTACACAATATGTTCCCCTTTGAGAGGTTCATGGGACTCTTAAAGAAATATGTTCGTAACTGTGCTAGGCCAGAAGGAAGCATCTCCATGGGCCATCAAACAGAGGAGGTCATTGGGTTTTGTGTTGACTTTATTCCTGACCTTAAGCCGATTGGTCTCCCTCAATCGCGGTATGAGGGGAGACTGACTGGAAAAGGCACGCTAGGAGCGGATGCAATAATATGTAGGGACGGGCATTCTTGGGCTCAAGCACACTACACAGTTCTACAGAATTCTACCTTGGTGACCCCGTATGTCAATGAACACAAGAATTTTCTGCGCTCCAAACACCCGGAGCAGTGTGACGACTGGATTACATGTGAACACATCAGGACTTTCGGTAGTTGGTTGCAAACACATCTCATGGGTAACAACATTGTTGGAGATGAGCTGTACACGTTGGCCAGGACACCATCTTCGACTGTATTGACTTACCAAGGGTACGAGATAAATGGGAATACATTTTACACGATCGCCCAAGATCAAAAGAGCACCAACCAAAACAGTGGTGTCCGCTTTGATGCAGCAACCAACAGGGGAAAGGACACATATTATGGTTACATAGTGGACATATGGGAACTTGACTATGGACATGATTTTAAGGTCCCTTTGTTTCGGTGCAAATGGGTCAATCGGTCAGGAGGCGGGGTACAGGTAGACCCGCAGTACGGAATGACAACAGTGGATCTCAACAATCTTGGGTACACAGACGAACCATTCGTCCTAGCCAATGATGTGGCGCAGGTTCTCTATGTGAAGGACATGTCTACCAAACCAAGAAAAAGAAAAGATAAGGAAGCGAATACATCATACGATGAGCCAAAGCGCCACATAGTTCTTTCAGGGAAAAGAGACATCGTGGGAGTGGAGGGCAAGACAGACATGTCGGAAGATTATGAAAAGTTTCATGAAATTCCTCCATTCAAAGTGAAGGCTGCCCCAAGCACCCTGTTAAACGATGAAGATTATCCATGGTTATGGTGCAATAAGCAAGGGACACGCGCGAAGAAAAAGTGAAGACTTTCTCTCCACAACTATTCTGATGATGGCTTTGATCTAGAATATCACTGCAGTTACATGTCAAGAAATGAAATGCCTTTTGTAACATATGAGTTTTCGTCCTTTTCAAAGTTCATTTGTACTGCTTTTCAATTTCAGGGTCCATTTTGTACACGAAGTGCATCCAGTTTTTGCCATAACCCTCTCAACTTTTTAGCACATGCTATGTGGGTGAAATGATGATACCATGCCAACTTTCAACCTTTTCAGAGTTCATTTGTAGTGCTTTTCAATTTCAGGGTCATTTAGCTCAAAAAAAAAGATTAAATGCATGAAAAGAATGAACTAAAAAGCTTTTATAAAACTCTAATAGCAAAAAGAATGAACTAAAAAGAATCAATTTTTTTTTTGTTATGATCAACTAAAACAAAACTATAATATTCTTCAAGAGCAAAAAGAATCAGCTAAAAAGCTTTTAGAAACCTCTAGTTATTATAAAAGTATTTTTGAAACTAAAATTATATAAAATTTATGCAACTAAAATTATCAAAGTATTTTTTGTTCAAAACTTTAATAGCAAAAAGAATTTTTCATAAAGTATTTTTTGTTAGAAACTTTAATAGCAAACTAAAATAACAAAATCTGTTTTTGATTAAAACACCCATTTAAAATAACCTAAAAATTACCAAATTAAATATAATGATAAAACACACTATTATTAAACAGCAGGAAAAAAATCACTCAAAAATCTATTTTTAAAGTAAAGTTATTCACAAACTAGTGATTCACACAAATTTCAAAGAATTCAAATTTAAACTATTCAAATTTGAAAACTACTGGCACTAACAGAAAGTTTATAATTTTTTGTGACCTAAAGCAAAAAGAATCACTCAAAAACTCTAAGTATTTAGCTGTAAGTAGAAACAAAAGAAAATAAATAAAGCAAAAAACAAAACAAAAATACTGGAAAAGACCTTTAGTCCCGGTTGCTACCACAAACCGGGACTAAAAAGTAAATTTTTTTTAAAAAAATGCCGCCTACTGGGCCACCACGGCCTACATACGACTAGAAACCCAACACGCTAGTTGGGCCAGGATGCAGGCCCGCAGCATGCCCAGTAGGCCCACAGGCAGAGGTGATTCGTTTAGGCCCGCAGGCCTGCATAAGAGAGGAGCTCGAGAGGGCAGGCGCAGCCGTGCTTATAAACCACTATCGAGGCCTCTCAGCTAGCGAGGTGGGACTAAACATCCACCCGCCCGATGCCGTGCCAGCCGCAGCCCTTTAGTCCCGGTTGGTGGCACCAACCGGGACTAAAGGCCCCCCTTTAGTCCCGGTCCGAGCCACCAACCGGGACTAAATGGCTGTGCTTCCCGCCCTTTCGCCTGGCGAAATTGACCTTTAGTCCCGGTTGGTGGCTCGCACCGGGACTAAAGGGGGGCCTTTAGTCCCGGTTTGAGCCACCAACCGGGACTAAAGGTGGGGGTATATAACTAGGACTTGGGAAATTTTCCAAAGTCATCTGCTCCCCGACGCCCACACACCCACGACGCCGCCAGGCTGCCGGATCGCCGCCGCCCCAAGCCCGTCCTCGTCGTCGCCGCCCCCGACGCCGGCCGCCCGCGCCTCCTCCCCGGCGCCCTCGACCTCGCCGTCGACCTCGCCGGCGCCCTCGACCTCGACCTCAACCTCGCCGTCGACCTCGCCCTCGACCTCGCCGTCGCCTCGACGTTGCCGCCGAGCCCGCGCTATGAGCCTCCTCCCTCTCCCCCCTCTCTCCTCCCGATCGAAGCCCCTCCTGGTTGGAGCCACCAACCAGGACTAAAGCTCGAGGTATTTAACCCAATCCTCTCCATTCCCCTCTCTCCATTCTTCCCCGATTCCCCACTCCTCTCTCGCCGTAGCTATCGCTGTCATCGCGTCGCCGCCACTGTCGACCTCGCGCCACCGCTCCTCCTCGTCCGCGCCCCTGCCAAGGCCACCGGAGAAGATCCGGGCCCCTCCGCCGCCCAGGCCATCGTCATCGCGGTGCTCCTCCTCCTCCGCCAACCAGGACACACACACACAGACATTCTTCTGTTCCTTCTTTTAGAGTGTACAATTATAGGTTATTAGTTAACAGAATGTTCCATCATGTCAGTTTCATAAATTGTAAAATTGTTATGCTTGCTGTTATGTGCCTCCCAAGTCAGCATCATGATGTTGTTGTCAGCATGCCGAGTTTTTCACTAAGTCTAAAATCTGTTACATCTTCTTGCCATGTTCTATTGATGCTACCATCATATCCATGACTCTTCTGAACATGATCAGTAACCATGTTTTGTGGTTTATGTTATGCTCTATCATGCCATACCTTTTGATGCCATGTTCTTGCCCTGTAGCATATTTAATTCTTGCCTCCAAGTGTGCATCTTAAATCTGTTTCTGCCACACTGTGAATTACACTAAGTCTGAGAATCTGTTTTAACTTTGCAACTTGCCTTGACGAATCCGTGGAGTTGCCTAGGTTTTACTAAGTTTTACTAGGTTTACTAGGTTTTACTAGGTTTACTAGGTTTTTTTGCCATGCAAGCGCTACTATATATACTTGGGTTTTGACTAATCTTTTTTCAATCGGTAGAATTATTACAGGTTGTGGTGTTGCATCTCCGTGGAGTTGGCCCTGATCGTCCCTCCGGTTCGACAAAAGGTGTCCATTTGTTGTATGTTGAGTTTTGTTCATATGATGATGCATGGTTGGTTCATTTGTTGAGTTGTGTATTCATCCATGTGTATAAATCTTGTATTCATTTTGTATTCATCTTGTGTATAAATCTTGTATTCATCTTGTCGTTAAAACATAACCCCGATATATATGTATGTAGATGTATATGTATGTATGTATACTTTAGTATGTAGATGTATATGTATATCATAGCAAAAAAAAAGATGTATTCCCGGATGTTATCCCCCTTCACCTATATTGTGTAGTGCCACGTTAGAACACCCCTAACTCTCTCGGGAATTCAACATATTCCCGATAACTTCGACATGAGGGGGGGGGGGGGGGTCGTTAAAACATAACCCCGATAACTTCGACATGAGGGGGCCGGGGGGGGGGGGTTCGTTAAAACATAACCCCCTAGAAGAAAGAGCGTTGTCGATCTACCCCCTCCCGCCCCTACCAGTAATTGTTATGTATAATACTATATATTGGCGTCTAATTCACCGGTCTTACCTCAGTGAGCCGAAGGGACTTTATTTATTCGGTAGGCGGCCGGCATAGGTCAATGTGGTAGAATGGATAGTTCGCTTTCCCGCATAGCGATTATTTTTTGTAAAGTGTCCTCTCCTGAAAGTATAACCCCGATAACTTCGACATGAGGGGGGACGTCGGACATGCATGAGAGAGGCGGTCCGCAAAGTATAACCCCCGATAACTTTGCATGATGTTTGCGACTAATCCATTGCTCATATATGCATATGATTCCTTAAGCTGTTGTGATTAGCTAGGTCTATGTTTGCCACTAATCCATCTCTCATGGTTGTATATTGCCATGTTGTAACATTTGCAGAAACTATGGACAGAGACTTAGAAAAAGAAGAGTTGTTGGGTGATATAATCCGCGACGGAGGTGATCCCTTGTCGTTTCTCAATGACACCGATGATGAGGAAGGAGATCATGACGGCTCTGGTGATCGAGTGGAGGAGGAAGGAGATCATGACGGCTCCGGTGACCGAACGGAGGAGCAAGGAGATCATGACGGCTCCGGTGACCGAACGGAGGAGGGAGCCTTAACTGTTGCAAAGTCCGGCGAGGTATATATACATATATTAATTAAGCCTCTGGTGACTTGATGCATTAATTGTTTTGTATGTACATATATTAACGCTTCTTTCTTCTTTTAATTAGCCCTCCGGATCGAGCCAAACTACCGTAAGGAGACGAGGCCCGAAGAAAAGGTTGCGCCAGGATGAAAGGTTCACGATCGAAGAAGTCGGTCGAGATGGCCAACCGATTGCTCCCAAGCGGAGCAGGGACACATTTATACATCAGTGCGGAGTGGTTGTTTGGGACCGCGTCCCGATCAGCATCCAAGAATGGAATAAGAAGAAGGACCCTGAAGTTTCTTATTTCCAGGATAGACAGAAAGATGATCTTTGGACCTCGCTGATGACAAATTTCAGCCTACCGCCAGAGGCGGATCCGAATAAGGTCAAGGCGTTTGCTCTTAAGAAGATGGCAGAACTATTCAAGAACTGGAAGAAAGATTTGAACAAAAAGTTGTCGAGAAAGACAAGACTCCAGAATTCACCGGTGCATATGAGAAGACAAAAGATCACTGGCCCGCATTTGTGGCCTACAAGAAATCGGACAAGGGCAAGCAAAGGTCAGCGACAAATAAGCTAAATGCTGCAAAGAAGAAGTATCACTATGTTACGGGGTCAGGTGGCTACAGCAAAGCCCGGCTTACGTGGGACAAAGCTGAGCAAGACCTGCTTGCTAAAGGGGTCCAACCAGCGACATTGCACTGGCCAGATCGGTCAAGGACTTGGTTCTTCGGGGTTGGGGGAACTTTGGACCCAGACACAGGGGAGTGTGTTTGGACGAAAGCTCAACTTGCAATACCCGTCAAGAAGCTTCAGGAAGCAATCCAGGTAGCGCAGGAAGGGAGGTTACATCCCGACAGAGAGAATGACGAGCTGACACATGCCCTCGAGAATGCTGAACACCCTGGACGAACACGAGGCACATCAGGCTCCGTTCCGTGGAAGGATGGGTTTCCCGACAGCGATGCTTATAGAAGCCGACAGAGAAAGAAGAAAGCGGAAGCAAGCGAAATGCAGAAGATCAATGCAAGATTAGCGAAACTAGAGGAACTTGAGAGCCAGCGAGCTACTGGCCAACAATCTCAGCGGCACAAAGATCCTTCCTTCGACACTGCCCCAGAAGCTACCCCACCATCTCAGCGGAGAAGCAGCGTGGCTTCCACGGAGCTCCTTCAGTCTGATATCACGGCTCCTCGCTACCCCGTGGATAGTATCACGGAGACTGAACATTGTGTGCTAATGGCGAAATGCCAGAACCTGACCTTGAAGGCAGCGGTCGGCTCTGTTTTACCTCCTCGAACTGAGGGAACTTTCCATTGCCGTCCGATTCTACATGGCTATGCTATTGTCACGGTGGATGAGATAATGGCGGGATTTGAGGGGCTGGAGCTTGACTACCCTGCAGGCGAAGGGGAGGATCTTCTGGAAAATGCCTTAAGGAGTAACTGTCTATGGAGAAAGGAGTACATCAAGCTTCCAAACTGGACGCCGCCTCAGTAGACGCAGCCGGATCCTCAACAGACTCCTCCTCACAGTCCAGTTGTGCTATCTCCGCTGCCTGAGTCGTCTCCGGCGCGTCATCCGTCTCCGCCGCCTCAGCGGACTCTAACGGAGGAGGCCCCTCAGCAGAATCCTCCTCCGCCTCAGCTGTCTCCGGCGCGTCAGCCGTCTCTGCCGCCGCAGCTGCCTCCGCCGTGTCAGCGAACTCCGCCTCGTCAGCAACAGCAGAAGAGAGCCGCCGCCGCTCCGGCGGCTAGCAGTACAAAAGGCGGGAAGAAATTCAAATCTGGTCCAAGCCTCAGGGTTCCTCCAAAGTTACCATATGAGAGGACTGACGAGGAAAACAAGGACATCAGTGCTGCCGATGTGCAGGCCCATTTTGCATGGAAAGTTCCACCTCCGAAGGAAAAAATAGATCCGGTAAAGGCGAATCGCACTCTGGATGCCCTTACGCGACCACCTCCGCCTCCGCTGCTATCAAACTATGACCGCACTATTGCAAAGACATATGACAAAGCTAAGAGTCGGTCGAGAAGTAGCAGTACTGGTGCAAGAAGTGGGGAAACAATTCCCCAGCTTGGCGAACAGGAAAAGCAATCGTGCCCCCCGCTCAAGGTGTTTACCGATACCCCGGGGGTAGCGGCCGTTGCTCCTGGTTTCAATCCTGGTGATTACCTACGCGATGATGTACATTTTGAAATCGCTAAGCCGGTAGACACCTTTAAATACCAGCACGGGAAGCGTCTCGTCACAAGTGATGATCTGGAACAAGATCTACCAACGATGATGCGAACATTACATAAATGGTACTTGGAAACCTGCAAGGATGGGACGGGCAGTATCTTGGTGGGAATTAAGGATGAGCACGAGTTCGTTGGAGTCGACTCGATCTTCGTTGAATTTGATGAACTCTTTCAGTTATACAATCAAGCCGCCCTCAACAAAAGTCTCGTGGCTTGTTATTGTCTGTAAGTATTATTTCTGTAATTAAGTCTCTAGCTCAGCTCATTCATTGCATGTATATAATTATCCTCACTATATTATGCAGATTTAAGATCGTCGAATTTAAAAAAGGACAAATCTATGACATTGGGTTCATTAACCCAAATATCGTAAATGAATGGTCGGTACAGAAGATCCCCGAGGAGACTGAGAAAATCTTGCTCAGCTCGTTCCTTCGACACCAAAACAAAAGGGAAATACTCTTTCCTTACAACTTCAAGTGAGTGTTACTGTCTTCTGCATATTCTGTTTCGCTGACTCGAGGTTAAGTGTAATTGATGAGTTATGCGCGCGCAGGTTCCACTTTATTCTGCTAGCCATTCAGCTTGATGAGGGAGCAGTAACTGTCTTGGACTCGAGACGTAAAGAGGCTACGGAGTATGCGGACATGATTGAAATGCTCCAGAAGTAAGTTCAATCATTATCGCACTATATCGGCAACATTCGTTCATTTCCTGATATCAAGTAATCATTTTCTTTGCCGGGCAGGGTTTGGAAAAAGTTCATCACGCAGGTTCAGGGTGAATGGAGACCGGAGCTGCGATTTAAACAACCCAGAGTAAGTAGTACTAGCTAGTTCCGCGCATCTCTCATTGATTCTAGTTTCAATACCATTATCATGGTTGATTATCATTTTGATTGAACTCTATTCTCGTAAAGTGCATGTGGCAGGAACCCGGAACTGAGTTATGTGGATACTACGTTTGCGAGTTCATTCACCAAAAGACCACCGAGAGGGGCTACACTAAACAACAATTTGAAGTACGTAAACAATATTCATAATTTTATTTTATCACCATCAATTGTGTTGATTTCATTCATATATATATATATTGACCCCCCTTCTTTAAATTAGACCAGGCAGAAGTGGAACGTACTCCTACCAGCTGATCGCCTACGCGCAATTCAAGAGGAGTTGGCGGGATTCTTTGTTGACCACATCATTCCTAAAGACGGAAAATGCCATCGGGAATTGCAAACCTGTTGAATAGATATATGCATCAACGTGTACTATCTGTAGTAGCGTCGAATAGATATACGAAAACTTGTTGTTCGACCAACAAGCACGGAGAAAGAGAGGTCACTTCTCTCTATATATTGATCATGCATGACGATGTTGTGTAATTAATGGTTCCTTCATTACTTACTAGCTAGCGTCGAGTTCTCTCTATATGTAGTAGCTAGCGTCGACCAAGCACGGAGAAAGAGAGGTCACTTCTCTCTATTAGCTAGCTAACACAATATGAAACCCCTAAACCCTCCAAAACCCCTAAACCCCCCCTTTCAAAAAAAAAACCCAGCGCCTGCGAGCTGCTGACGCGTGGCTGCCTTTTGGTCCCAGTTGGTGTTACCAACCGGGACTAAAGGTCCTCCTGCCTGAGTGCTGCGCAGCGGCCACGTGGAGACCCTTTAGTCCCGGTTGGTGTTACCAACCGGGACTAAAGGTCCTCCTGCCTGCGAGCCCCACAACGGCCATGTGGAGCACCTTTGGTCCCGGTTCGTAGGCCAACCGGGACTAAAGGTTCTGGGCATTTGTCCCGGTTCCAGAACCGGGACTAAAGGCCCTCTGGAACCGGGACTAATGCCCTGTTTTCTACTAGTGATTCCTGACAAGTGGGTCCAGTTTGTAAGTGCATTGGTGGCAAAAAAACGGCCACATCAGCGAGTAGATAGACCGAGTACGATAATCATCTTCTGAGCCCAGACTTATCTACACCCACGCTAACGAAAAAAATCAAAACAAATACTAGAAAAATTCAAAAAATCCAATTTTTTTTTGTATGGTAGATAATTTGATGCGTGAGGTCCGCTCCAATTTTCAAATAATTTTTACATCTGAGCAACTCTCGGCAAAAAAGATAAATTCGGGGTCTGTAAAAAAAGTTCACTGTTTATGCACTGTTGTGACCAGATTTGTCTTTTTTGCCGAGAGCTGCTCAGATGTCCAAATGATTTGAAAATTGAAGCGGACCTCACGCATCAAATTTTTTACCATGCAAAAAAAATGGATTTTTTTTTTGAATTTTTTGTATTTTTTTTTCCGACCGGGTGCAGATGAGCCTGGGCACCGAATCGCTGCACTCCATGTTTTGGTGCTACTTATCTTATTTTATGAATATTGTGGCTATTTATGAATCTTTTTAGTTTATATAGCAATCTTATGTTTTCTCACATGAAAGTTTGTGGTATGGTACTAGCTAGATGTATCCAATTTCCGTGCCAATTGTGGTGTGGTACTAGCTAGATGTAACCAGTAATGAATCTGGAAAGCTTCAGCTTATTTGGTTCACATTATAATGAGATATTGGCAGTTTACAATGGCTCATACATTTTTTCTGCTCAAAATTCAAAATTTTCAAACAAATGCAAAACAACTTCAGTAAATCACACATGTATCCAATACTTATCTGGGAAAACGCAACTTATTTGGACCAACAGTTTGTAAGATATTTGTAATGTTAGTTGGCTCGTTCAATTTATTTTGTTCAAAATTTAACATTTTCAAAAAATTTAAAAAATCTGCTAAATCATACATGCACTTACTAATCTTCTGGCAAAAATTCAGCTCAATTGGAGGAAAGTATTGTGAAATATTGACAGATCTAGTTGGCTGCTGATGTGGCAGTTTTTTTTGCCACCAGTGCACTTACATACTGGACCCACTTGTCATGAATCATGTCAACACACCTAAATGATGATTTAGACCTATCTGCAACGAATTACCACAATATGTAGTGTTTCTTGCAACAAACCTGTAAAGTAGGTGTTTTGTGCAACACTAACACCAATAGTAGGTGGTTTGTGCAATTTCCTCTTCTGCGGCGTCCAACTGTCCATCCATCAGAATTCTCACATGCCAAAGGAGGGAACAGTGCACTGTCGCGTCACATGTGGGCAGTAAAAGGAGCTGCTGCTAGACGCTATGGTGGCAGGGCCCACTTGGCCTCTCCGTTCCGTTGTGAATTGCTGCAGAGGTGGAAAAACTGTTACACAGAAGCTGCCGCCGTCAGCTGTGGCGGCATGTCCTGTCTTGCCGCCGCGGGCTATGGCGGCAAGTGCCACGTGTCGGCTGCCGGACCGGCCGCCACAGCTTAGGTGGTCTTTTTTGGTCAACACGGTCTGGATATGATCTTTGTTGTCAATACGAAAACGTAGGTAGTCTTATCTGACAAAAAATCATGGCTGTCTTGATCAGGCGGCTTGCCCATCCAGTACATCTTGCTGTCGACGTAGATTGGCGGCAAGTGGAGCCACACACGGATCGACAATGGTGATGGCACTATTCTCCTCACGTCTTCCTTGAGCCGCCACATGTGGCATTCCATTGTCACGCTGGATCCACGGCCAGCATTGGCCATAGTGACCAGGACATGCTCCTCCATCACCTCATCGTACCCCATGACAGTCCTATTGCGGAAGGGAAGTCCAAGATTATCTCTTCGTCAATCACTGGGCTAAGCACGTGAACATCTTCATGGTTTTGGGAAGATGTGACGAGGAGTAGGCCATGACAGGGCTTGCAGCTCACTACCCTGTGCTCTAGTAGCTTCGGCAACGCATTCAACAAAGACTCCGTCCTCCTGCCCTCTGTGTTAGCATCTGGGAAGAAGACGCGTAGGGGAGAGCTCCTTCTTGTCCTGGCGTAGTTGTTGTGTAGCTTGACAAAGTGGTCAGACTCGATCATGGCGCGCCATGTCTGACAGACAAACTTGAGCTGCCCGAGGATGGCCACTGGCAGACGTTGCAGGGCAACGCATAGGGCACGCGTTGACGCCGACGAGAAGAGGATGTACTCGTGTGGCCGCCCCGTCATACACCAGTACCCTCGTTGTTGCATGGCCGTTCTTGCTGGGCTGGGCGACCAAGGACCCGTCGGTGAGGAGCTCCTCAATGGCGCCGGTGGCAGTGGTGTAAGTGCAGAGCTGGTGGACGGGCTTGGAGTCCTTCGTGGACTGGACGCCCGGCCTGAACATGATGCGGCGGCCACCATCGATGAATGCGAGCGGCCTGACCCGGCACGCCAAGAACCACCTCACCCCCGGCGCTGCCATGGCCAAGTCGATGCGGCAGCGCAGGTCCCACACCTCATGGTCGCCAATCCTGAGGTTGTCGTAGCATCGGGGATCCCTAGCCCCATACCCGCTTGGCTACAGCGGCAACGGTCGGCCCTTCGAAAGCGCCGTCATCTGGCCGGTGGATGGGTTGCATACATAGTAGATGGCACAGTCGCTCGCCTTGGCGGGTGGATCCTCCTCCATGACCACAAGGCCTAGGCAGGAACGGGTGCCGGCGTTGCGCATGGGACGGCGTGGGAAGGCCATGAGTGTTGTACCGCGGGGCTGGTCGGGCGACCAGGCGTGCACTTCGGTGACGCCCACGGTGGGTACTGGGAGGATGAATAAGCTGGGGCGGTGGTTGGCGGCGCGGAAGTGGCGATCGGTGAAGTCGTCCGAGGGGGCGAGCGCGGCGGCCCAAGCACGCGAGAGGCAGCGACACCGGCCGACAGACCTCGCTGGCAAACGCATGAAGATGTCCAGCAGGATGTCGTCAGGGATTGCTGCACGTCCTGCGCATGGCATTGGAATCATGGCCGCTTGCTCGCACGGATAAGCCATGGCCCCTGGAGGAAAAGGGGTTACGAAGAGGACCCGGAGGAGGAGGAACAAGGCGTTCGGCCCGTTTGGTCCAAAGGGATATTGATGTAGTTTGCAGATGAATTCGATCTGAATCCATATATGACTCCATGTCCGTTTAACTATACAATCTGTTTTTGGGCTACTTCCAGGTATTTGTGTAGGAAAAGTGTTATTTTAAGCCGGCTGATAAGGGCATGTACAGTGGTTGATAAGATAGTCTTATCTTAAGCTTTGCATGTAAATTAAATATGACAATAAAAATATGTCTACAATGGGTTATCTCTTAGCCCTATCTACAATAACTAGCTATTCCTAAAAACATGGTGAGACAAATTGTGCTAAGAGATCATCTCTTAAATAAGAGAAGATAAGTCTTTTCTTACGAATTCTTTCTCTTCCACCTCAGCATTTATCCTACATGGCACTCCTAAGATAACACCATTGTACATGCCCTAATAATGCACACGCATAAACCGTCTCCATAGCCAACCACGTGTCCACGTGGGCCGGCCTTTTGCTCCGTCTGCGCGCGCCCGCAGAGACACAGGCTGCTTGTTCGGGTATCGTGCTCCCACACGGGCTGCATGTCTCCGACTTCTTTTTTTCCAGCGGAGTCATACTTACTAGTTGTACTAGTACTATTAGCTAGTACTCGGTCATGTGCTCAACAACACACTGCCGCTGTTTTCTTTTTCAACTAAAAAAACACACAATAAACATCTTTAGGGTAATCTATCTTAAGCGTTGTTGCAAGCTGGGACGCAACACTATAAGACTGTTGTTGTCGTTGCTAGGAATGAGACACTGCGAAATCAGTGTTGTTACCGCTAGAATGCGATGTGATGTTGCAAGGTCGATGTCGTCTCTGCTACAAGCAAAAGACGTGGCGCTACAAAGAGATGTCATAGTTGTGGGTGTACGTAACATAGCCGCAACCCTTTAAGTTGTATTTTTGCAACATCGGTCGGGAGTCATAAGCGAGACACGCGATGCTGCTAGACCGGCCATAGATGCTGCAACCAGACGTGACGCTGCAAGGGCTGACCGTTGCAAGCCGGAAGCACACCAATGCAAGACCGGCATCCGAGCGGACGTTGTAAGGATGGTCGGCACTCCTCAAGTCGGACATGTAACGTTTGCAAAGCTGACTATGTGGACTCTGCGAGGATGGTCAGCAATGCTGTAAGATGGATGTGCAATGTTACAATGCCAGTTGTTGTTGTCTTTTTGTTGTTGCAAGGCCGGACCGACACCACTGCAAGCAGGGACACAGCGTTGTGAAGTCAGGCCGCCACACAAGTCGAGATGCAACATTGCAAGCCTAGCACCGTCATTGATGCAAAGGTTGATCGGTCATGTTGCAAGCCGGGACATGGCATTGCAAGGCAATGACGCCGCCGCTGCAAGTGGGGATACCTGCGCTACAAGCGGAGACACGACGCTGCAAGGCTAGCGACGCCACTGTTGCAAGGCTATTCTGTGATACCACAAGTCGAGACGTGATGCTGCAACGTCAGATGTCGCATGCTGCTGCAAGCGGGGACCCACGACGCTGCAAAGACTTGTCGCCGTTGTTACAATGATAGTGCTTCAAAGCCCAATCACTTATAGAAGCAAAACCAGTCGGCCACCGCATCTTACGAAAATGTTCTTTTTGTATTTGTGTATGTATGCTTGAAGAATATTTTGTCAATGTTGCAATGATTATTGGCGGCTTCAAAAAATAAATGTTGTGATGACCAACATGTTAATTTGTCCTTTACTTGTCGTGTTACTCGCTGACGTTGCGGAGGATGTCGCAATACTGCAAACCCATGTTGCAGCGGTGTTGTCGTGCTACTCGCGGACGTTGTGGTGGATGCCGCAATGCTGCAAACCCGTTGTTGCGGAGGTGTCATCGTGCCACTCGCGGATGTTGTTGAGGACGCCAGCAAAGTGCTTCACAACATGCTTCGTGTTGCAAAGGAGTGACACACGCCGACCACAACTTTCGTCGGTCATGCTTTGTTGCGAAGAGGTGGTGGGGGGCTCTACAAAAAGGCTTTACAACATACGCCATGTTGCAAAGGTTTTCGCAACATTTGCCATGTTGCAAGGAGTGTCACAACATGCGTCGTGCTCCAAGGGGAACCGCGACGATAGGCTGCTCCATCATGCTGATCCAACAACTCATGACTCGGCCGATCTTTGTAAAAGATGAGTCGGCTGGCGCATAGTGCGGGCCTTTCTTCTTCCGTGGACCGCAGCTCATGCCTAGCGACGACACAACAATCGTATATAATCTGTTGTAAGACTATATCTGTCTATATATACAGAGTTTTTTATGTTATTGCAAGGGTTTTATACTGGTGCTACGGTTGCATGTTTTTATACACAAACTGATGCGTGTTTTTGTACATGTACTAAATGGAAAGTTAGCTGAGTTAGGTGTGAACGTTAGGTGTGAGATGCCACAACTTTACGTGGTTTGCTGCAACAGTGTAAAAGTAGCTATAGCTAGCCAGCTTGATGTGTGAACGCATCCAGACATGTACTGCTGGGACCGATTGCCCACTTTAGGTGTGAACGCAGATTCTCTACTCTCGATGCCCACGCGAAGGTGTGAACGCACATCGCGCGCCTGACCACACACGTGCTCACGCGAGCGACTAATGGTATGCCTAATCATATGGCTGACAAGCATCTGATCGTAGGGCCTGCGAGGCGGTTTATTTTTCGCTGGGATCAACCGGATGATCCGTAACAGCGGCCATTTGTGTATCAGTGTGTGTATGCACGAAACGCTAGCTAGCTCTTTTTCCACATGTATAATAGGTTTCCATCCAAACAAACAGAAAAGCATGACCTCAAGCGCCCCTGCTTAGAGCATCTCCAGCCGCACCCCCAAGAGGCCCCCCAAGACGCCTTTTTTTTCGCCGGCGCAAAAAAAAATCACCCAGTCGCGCCCCCAGGACGCTGAATTCCGCCGGTTTGGCCCATTTTTTGTCCCGGCGATCCCAGGCCGAACCCAACGCACTGGGGGACACTTGGGGGCTCCGGCGGAAGGAAAAGTGGCGCGTGGGCCACAACTGTCAGGCGAGAAATGCCTTTTCCCCCCAGTTTCGACCCGCGCGCGGCAGGAAGCCACTTCCCCTTTCGCCGCCATGCCGATCCCGACACCACCCACCTGCCCACAGCCGCTGCTCCGCCGCTAGAAAGGCCATTCCCCCGCCGGAAAGAGAGGGTTTCGCCGCGACAGCCTCCATCCCGCTCCTGGGCGAGCTTTCCAGGGCTCCGACCACGCAGGCGGGGATACCGGCGGCTGCCCACCCACCACGCGAGGTGTTCGGCGATTTGCCTGTTCGGCGATGGACTCCGACGACGAGGAGGCGTTCGCGGCTTTGATGGAGGAGGAAGCCGAGGCCGACACCGACGACGAAGAGCACCTCATGATCCTCGCCGCTCTGGCCGGCCTGTTCGCGAACAATGCAAAGCCGCGGCGAGGTGGCTCGGCGCCGGGCCGCCGCAAGAGCAAGCAGAGGCATCGAATGGAGGGCTATTGGTTGCTCTACGCCGACTACTTCGCCGACGCTCCACTGCACGGCGAGAAAGTATTTCGGCGCCGTTATCGGATGAGCCGGAAGCTCTTCCTGAAGATTGTGAATGCCATCCGGGAGTTCGACAGCTATTTCATTTGCAAGAAGGATTGCACCGGCACAGTTGGATTCTCCTCACTCCAGAAGTGCACGACAGCTATGAGGATGCTTGCATACGGAGCTCCCGGTGATATACAAGAAGACTATGGACGCATGGCCGAGTCCACCACCATTGAGTGTTTGTACAAGTTGTGCAGGGCAGTGGTGGAAGTGTTTGGACCACAATACTTGCGATCACCCAATGCTGAAGACACTGCTCGGATCCTAGCACAGAATGCAGCAAGAGGATTTCCTGGGATGCTTGGAAACATCGACTGCATGCATTGGGCATGGAAAAACTGTCCATTTGCTTGGCAGGGGATGTACAAATGCGCCAAAGGAGCTTGCAGTGTGGTACTTGTGGCAGAGGCTACACAGGACCTCTGGATTTGGCACTCCTTCTTTGGTATGCCAGGAACTCACAATGACATCAACGTACTGCAGTGCTCGAATGTCTTTGCCAAGCTTGATGAAGGTCATGCTCCTCCGGTGAACTTCGAGATCAATGGGCGCCACTACAACAAGGGATACTACCTAGCAGATGGCATCTATCCAAGATGGTCCACATTTGTGAAGACTATCTCAAACCCTGTGCCAGGAGGCAAGAACTCCTACTTTGCTAAGTGTCAGGAGGCTTGCAGGAAGAATGTCGAGCGGGCATTTGGTGTGCTCCAATCTTGATTTGTTGTCGTCCGGTACCCCGCTCTGACCTGGTCGAAATCTCAGATGTGGGAGGTGCTGAATTGCTGTGTCATCTTGCACAACATGATCATTGAGAGGGAGCGGGAAGAGCCAATGTTTGACACTGAACCATATTTCAGGCAGGGTCCTCTTGCAACTGTTGATCACCAGGTACCGGCAGCATGGGCTGCCTTCCTCAAGATGCATTAGTAGATCCGAGACCCACAAGTGCATCAAGAACTGCAGCACGATCTGGTGGAGCACCTATGGAGGCTCAAGGGCAACGCCTAGTTCGATGTGTTTTAATTTGTGTTCAAATTATGAGCTTGCTTCGTTGAACTATTTGATTTGTATTGATTTCTGTGATGAACTATGTGATAAAAATTAGTTTTTGTTGAATTTGTGCCAAAGTGTGCCGAATTTGGGCCGAATTTGCGCCGAATTTGAGTTTGAACTCAGCGGCTGGGGGGCGAACATGGGGGGCGGCTGGGAACCGGAGCCCCCCCACGCCGAAAATATCGCCGGTTAGCCCCCAAGAGGCGCTATTTCAAGCCCTTGGGGGGCCGAACGACTGGAGATGCCCTTAGGCACACATCCGCTGATGAGCAATGGTTCGGCCAAAAAAGAAGATAAACCTACATATCCAAAAAAAAAATCTGTTGCTGCAGCCATCACCTGCGCCGCCGGCATGGAGGTGTGGTGCCGTGGATCTGTCCTGTGTGGGCGAGGACGATGGAGCTTGTGGCGACCCATGATGGTGTTGTCGAATACAGATTAGCCATCAGTTGCACCTGACAGTACATGGCCTCTGGAGCGTCCCATTGGGATTTTTTGGCAGCGCCAGGGACCTTCATCTTCCGTCAATGTCTATCATGTTGTGGTGAGCAGCTCTTGTAGCGGTTAAGTTGCCTGCTCATGTGGGCATGCTCACCCACCGTCAGGTCAGTGCGCATTTGCAACAAGTGGGCTCGTGGCAAGTGGAGAAGAGAACAAAGGATGAATTAGATTGGGTGGTGCATCTCGAGTACCCAGTCTTGAGCTCCAGGGTGAAAACCCTAGGTCTAGCTTTTTATTGCTTAAGCCTAGCAATGGCGGCGTTTTTGGCGTCGTTATCTTGATGAAGGCATTGCTCGAAGTTTGCTCAGACTTGATCTTCAGGGTGAAAACCCACAATCTAACTTTCAGGTGTTGGATCCGGCGACGGCGTCACTTATGTGTCGTTTCCTTCTTGGAGGCGTCGCTTTTGAAGAACCATTTTCGTGGTCCTTGTGTTCTCATGAGATAGTTGGTGCCGATGGTTATCATTGTACATCGTCAATCGCTGTTTGTATCGCTTCATGACTTTTTTCTTTTACTTTCTCTTCACTTAGGCATAGCTTCGATCTGGTATGACTTAGCTCTTTGCCGGCGTGATCCTATGGTGTGTGTGTGTGTGTTGGCTGTGTGCATCTTGATTATGCAGAGGCTGGGTGTGGCTCATTGTAATTGTATCCCTCGATGCTATATCATGAGTCAATAAAAACATCCTTTATCGAAAAAAATCCAAAAAAATTCTGTAGGGTCGATTTGGCCCCTCCTCTTCCTCCCTTATCGGCCTTGGCGAGGGCACTGCCACCGTCGGTGCAGCCTGCAGCACAGGTTTTCCTCCTCGCGCACAACAGCCACCAACCGCCATGGGGAGGCCACATATGGATCCAATGTGAATGCTATGGCTAGGCGGGCGGCGGCGCCACAAACTGATCTACCTTGCTCAAGATCCGGTCAAGGCGGCGCCACAAACTGCCATGTCGTGCACTACCCAATGGAGGCAAGGTGCAAGCTCAACAAGGAGAGCAAGGAGAAGTCGGTGGACTCTACTTTCTATCGGAGCGTCATCGGTAGCCTGAGGTATCTCGTGCACACCCGGCCGAACATCTCGTTCGCCGTCGGGTTCCTGAGTAGGTTCATGGAGGCTCCCTCCAGCGATCATCTTTCGGCGCTCAAGCACCTACTTCGGTACATCGCAGGCACAATCACGCACGGTTGTGTGCATCGCCGTGGCGATGGCGAGAACATGGTTGGCTACAGCGACTGCGACCACGCTGGTGATGTGGACTCCAGGAAGAGCACCTCTGGGGTGTTGTTCTTTCTCGGGAGCAGTACTGTCAGCTGGCAATCGGTGAGGCACAAGGTTGTCACCACTTCTTCGTGCGAGGCGGAGTACATCGCGGCAGCTACACCGGCATGTCAGGGGATCTGGCTAGCTCGCCTCCTCGGCGAGATGCTGAACCAAGATACCGCCCCTGCACTCATCTTCGTCGATAACAAATCGGCGATTTCCCTCTGCAAGAACCCAGTGCTTCACGACCGCAGCAAGCACATCGATCTCCGCTATCACTTCATATGTGACTGTAGAGAAAGTCTCAGTGGTTGTGGAGTTCATCCGGACTGGTGAGCAGAAGGCATCCTGACAAAGGCATTTGGTCGTGTCCGATTCCAGGAGCTGCGCGACTGATCAGGATTATCAACATCAAACCCCTTCTACAGGATTGATGGGGAGATTGTAGGTAGTAAATCCTGTAGCATGCATGACATAGGATGGCTGCCAAGTCAAACAACCTTGACCGGCAGGTCATCCACTCCTCTGCTACGAAATTACTAGGTAAGTGAGAGACTAGTGATTTTTGTACAGCTATAAAAAGGGCCGATGCCCAGCGTTGTACTCCTCCGTTCCTAAATATAAATATAAGTCTTTTTGGAGATTTTAGTTTTAATATGAACTACATACGGAGCAACTCCGTATGTAGTCCATATTGAAATCTCTAAAATGTCATATATTTAGAAACGGAAGGAGTAGAAGCAAGCCAGTGCAATAGATCAATCAGTCCATCTAGCTTCAACTAGTATCAGCGCGTCTCCTCACTTGTATGTGTGTGTGCTCTATTTCTCAAGTGTGTGCCCGAGCTAGCAGCATCAATAACAGCTGTACATTATTTCGTCCGTCTATCAGTGTACACATAGCTAGCTTGTAGTTTCGGGCTAACACACATCATAGAAACTGCAATTTGATATGCACACTATTTTACAAATGTTTATTCTCGTGCTTTTGTGGTATGTGAAAAAATAGCTAACTAATCATGCACATTCTAATCACTTCTGTCTCACTGTCATCCTGGAGGCTTAAGCTTATTTATAGATTTCAAGACCCTTTTTTTGCATGCCTCTGTCTCTTGTGCAATATTTATTTCATTTCAGTTGTTGTTATGCTTCATTTACCTTTGCATGGTACAGGTATGCATATTTGCATATGGTCAAACAGGGTCAGGTAAAACTTATACAATGATGGGTAAGCCGGGCCATGATCAGAAAGGTATTATACCTCGATCTTTGGAGCAAATTTTCAAGACCAGTCAGTCTCTAGAGATTCGAGGATGAAGTACTATCTGGAGGTTAGTCCGTGCATTACATTTCAATCTAGCTCCTGCAATGGTGTATTATTCGTGTTGCTACTTTGGCATTTACTAAGATTTAATACTACATACATGCATCAATGTTGGAAATATACAATGAAACAATTCCTGACTTGATAGAACCAGGCTGCTCCAGCAGTGAGATGCCTGGCGGTAAACAATGCACAATAAAGGTTGATTCCCAGGGAAACACAAGAGTCTCCGGTCTTACAACTATTAATGTGTTCAGCACTGCTGAAGTGACGACTCTTCTAGAGAAAGCATCCCAAAGCAGGTATACAATTTGTTGCCGAACAAAAAACTTGATGTAAATAATTATATTTTGAATCTGATGTAACGCACCACATTTAAACAGGTCTGTTGGTAAGACCGAAATGAACGAAGTATCTTCTCGCAGCCACTTTGTCTTCACACTAAAGATATTTGGACCAAATGAGGTAGGTCACTTCTCTCAGCTTTGAGTGTAAGAAACACTATTTGAGAATCTCTTAACCAAGTAAACAAAGATGTTGAGAACTGAGAGCACGGGCCAACAACTACAAGGTGTATTTAACTTTTGGCTGGGAGTGAGCGTCTTAGTGCAAGTCGCGATCGTGCAAACGAAACTAAGGTGAGCAGTTTTGCATGAAACCTTAACTATGCTCTTGGTATTTGTTGATATTGCCATGGATTTAGCTGTCGTGACCTAATGTGGAGTAAAGTCTATTTGAAACGTTGAACTGGTAGATCTCGTCGGAAATGAACCCTGAACTCTCAATCCCTGAAGTTGATACCCCGTATTCATTGATCCCGATAAATTTTGACCCTAGACCTGTTTGGTAGACGGGGAAAAGTTCGATCCTAACCGGGATCACAAACTACTCTCATTGACATCCTTGGCCAACATGTCATATCCATATTCCCATTTTTCTGCTTTGGTTGTTTTCTAATTAGTGTAATTTGAATATTTATATTAATTTCTTTTACTTGTATAACCTACTTATTCTACCAGAAATTATATGTTATTTGCTTAATAATACATATTGTATTATGATATTTTAAAACTTTATTTACAATAACAAGAACCGTTCAATATTTGAACATAAAGATTGTCACAAGTATAGATGGATGAAAATTATTGGTTATTACATATTATCTATTTGTTCGAAAGCGAAGAGACCTATAATTTATGATGATTTTAATTCATCATTAAGCAAATCGATTTCCGTAAATCTTAGCAAATATACAAGATCACATTCATTGATATATTATGTTGTGCCACTCAATGTGTCATATGAAAAATACATCCTACCACCCGGGGGTAGTTACCCTCATGTCTCATATACTACAATGTGGTAGTATATATACTACTTTATCATTGTAAGTATGTTCATATACTATATATAAGATATTCCAAAGTGAACTATATGAAAAAATTGCAAGTTGGCCCATGGTTTTTATTATATTTATGAAATACGTATATATTTGTATGTAAAAACGAGTATACTCAAAATACGATATATACTACCTAAAAAGTGGTATATATACTACAGAGAGAGAGAGAGAGAGAGAGAGAATATTCTAGGGCACTAGTCTAACAATACAAATAACTAGATACATGATGTCCGACTGGATGTCCGACTTAATTGACCGATAACATGGTTGCTAAAAGGGCAATTCCCTCCCTCAGTGTTTTGGTGTTAATGACAACGCAATTTATGGACTAACCGTGTGCTTGAACTACATAGGCAGATTAAAATGATACAACACGGTTCGGTTCCCCTCTGGAAGAAAAAACATCGAAGATCGTGTTTACGGCACTTTTTTTTCTTCGGCCATAGAAAATCCTATTATTATGAGGGGGTCCATGTTGAAAGGTATGAGTGGAATAAAATCATGTACACAAAACATATATTGCACCCACTTTACCTTTCCAACAGTTTCCAGCAAAGAAACCATTTCCAACCTTGTGTTGAAAGTGTGCACCCGGTAGTACCACTGTGCTACGCGGTAGTACCGCTCCCCTATGGAGCAGTACCACTGCTGGCACACCTGCCGGTAGTACTGCACACTAAAGAGGTCGTACCACTCCCC
This sequence comes from Elymus sibiricus, assembly GCA_039707655.1. Lineage (NCBI taxonomy): Eukaryota > Viridiplantae > Streptophyta > Magnoliopsida > Poales > Poaceae > Elymus > Elymus sibiricus. The sequence continues at coordinate 396,156,196 of CM077674.1, forward strand.
TATTTAAAGTGGCACAAAAAATTCGGCATGACCTTTGCTATAAAATGAACATAACGAGTGCCAGAAATTTGACGAAAGGAAATTAATCGAAGTTTCACAAAAACATTGGCACTCATTTTGAACCCGGTAAATACAAACCAATGAATAGTAGTACATTTGATCCTAGGCAAAATATTGATGAAGTTGATCTAATTTATATTCTACTCAACGAAGACGAAATTTGACAGTAGTACACATTTTAACAAACACATGAAGAGCACTGTTGGGCCTACTCAACGAAGGGACCTATGGAGGTACAGATCCGGGGGGAGAAGAAGGTGTTGCTTACGGCGGGTGTGGCGTTGGAGGAGGAGGACGCGGCGGCAGGTGCGGCATTCGACATCGGCGCCGAGCAGGCTAGGAGGCCTCTGGTATTGGAGGAGGAGGCCATGGCGGCGGGGCGAGGTCCAGCGGTCAGGGTGCGACGGCGGCTTCGATGGGTTGGCTGGCGGCCGCGACAGTGAAACATCGAGACTCAGGCACTACCGCAGCAACGAGTGGAGGATGAAGCGAAGTGAAATTTTGGCGAAATTGAAAATGTTTTGTGGGGCAGGGGAAACCGCCCAAGTCGTCGCCTGGTCCGAGCAGTGACGGGCGGTTGTTTTAGCCCGCCACTGCTAACTTTGGGAAATTCTGGAAGGATTGGGCGCCTGCTTAGTGAAATATTGCAGTGGCGGACAATGCGGCGCGCCAGCCACAAGTACGATGAGAAGTAGTGGCGGGCGCCTTAAAATACCCGCCACTGCTGTTTCTATCCCACCACTTGTTCTCTGCAACTTTACTTTTGGTGGGTCATAAGAAGTGCATGCCAATGCTGAGGCCATTGCAGTGGCGGGCAATATTTTTTACCCAGCACTAGAACTTTTCCAAAAGGGAAACATTTGCATACCGCGGCCGGCGGAACGCTTGGCCGGTCACTCGCGATTCACGAATCGTTGGATCGGGGCGAGTCCACGGCCCATGTAACAAACACGCACTCGTTTTCACGCATTTCTTCGTCGACGCCGCACGCATGGGGAGAAGCGGATGTGGGGGCCACACACCGCTCGCAGCCTCACCTACCTTATCCCCTCGATCTCATTCTTCTCTTGTCCATCCACAAAATGGAGCCTCCATTTTTGCCCCCAAAGTTCACGGTGAAGCACCATGGCCGTGTTTCGATCCCTGTCCGTCGTGGAAGGCGACCCCCCCTCCCGAGCTCTCCTTTTCTTATCTAACGTGATGCTAGAACGGCGGGTGCCCACAAATGTTGCGACCATTGTCAGCATTTGTTGGAACCTGCCCGACGATTTGCTACCACCCGCGGTCACCATTTTTTCGCTGGAACCTGCATCAACGTTTTGCTACGACCCATTCAGCACTTTGCTGGAACCAGCGTCGGCATTTGCTGCAACCGGCCAGGCGGCGTGCCGGAACCCGTGACCACCGTGCTGAAACCGGACGAGCCCCTCGCCGCTGACGTGTTTTTTGCCAGAACCATCATTATGTTTTGCTGGAACCCGCTAGTGTTTTTGCACAATCTCTTTTCTTGGAGTTTGCTGATGTGACTTTCTTGTTGCAACCGTTGTTAATTTTAGCTGGAACTGGCTAATTTTTTGCTACAACTAACCATTAGAGGTTTTGCTACTGAGATTTTCTGCTGGATGAGTGGCTCTATTTGCTACAACCGGTGTTTTTATAGCTGAAACCGACTAATTTTTTGAGAAGTGCTTCGGTAGACCCCCCCCCCCCCCCAACAAAACGTAGAAGGGCAGAATGGTCATACGGAGGAAACGTATACCCATCTCGTATTGTACAGTACAGGCCGCCATACGTATACCCGCGCGCATGCAAAAACACGATCTGCCGCCTGCCCGCGCGCATGCAACACGATCTTCGCGCCCGCCCGGCGATCGCTCCTGCCGCCTGCCAACCGCGTACGTGGAAAAACAGGATCTTCGCATGATCTTCGCGCCCGCCCGGCGATCGCTCCTCCCGTTCCATTTTTGGACCATTTTTTCCAACTGGCGGATCGCCGCCGGTGGCCGGAGGTGTGGAAGAACGCCGTCGCCTGGTTGAAACGCCGTTCCAACCCCATCCGACGCCACATCTCACCGTCCTCGTCCGACGCCGCGGACGTGAACGGCCCTACGTCGGACGTCGCCTCCGCCGCGACCGACCGCTGTCGTCCCCCGCTGCGGATCCGGCAAAAATCCCGCGGCTTCCTCGTCTTCCACGTCGCCGCCAGCTAGAATCAAGCCGGAGCCCCCCTGCCTGAAGGCCCCGTCGTCCTAGACCGACGACGTCTACACCGTGGCCCAAGGTTTGGCATCTGAACGTAGCTTGATGGATAGATGTGATTTAGTTCATGTAGTTATTGTAAAAAAAATCGTACTAGTGTTGCAATTTATTGTTGGGCATGATCCACTGTATGAATTTTAACACAAGATAAATTATCAAGAGGAGTGAATTATCAATGTTGTGCAGTTCTGTGAGTTGGGTGTGTTGACATGGACGAAAACACCGCATTCACGGGGGATGAGAATGATACTGATAAGGTGACTTAGACTGATAACGATAGTATTAACGAAGATGATGATAGCAGCGACAACAATTCGTGCTCTTCATATGATATCTTACCTCCGGAGGATTTTGATAATAATGAACTTGGCGCGAATAGTGATAACGTAAGTGGCGTATATTTTGATTTCATTTTTGAATTTGCAAAGTATGGCAAGGCTAACTATTTGTCTATGTTTATTAATTTGCAGGAAGATGTGGATGTTGACAATGTGCAAAATAGTTTCATGGAATCATTCGCAGATAACTTGAGCCAGGTTCGTTCATACATGTTGTACATCGCGCAATAGTATGAAATAAATGATAGTAATTGACATAGTTTCATATGTAATTTTGTAGGAGGGGTCAGATGGCCCTAGCGGTGATCATGATGAGCAGAGGTGGACATTGAGGAGGCTCAAAGGCAGCAGCAGATGTTGGAGACACATTGGAAGGTCATGGCTATGACATTTCGGTCCGAAGGAGATGCATACAATTTCTACAACAAGCACGCCAGAGAGCGTGGGTTCAGCATTAGGAGACAGAAGGTGAAACGAGGTAAAGGGGCTGCAGGAATTATTCGGTTCAGGCGGTTCCTTTGCTCCAGGGCTGGGAGAAGGCAGGCCAAATTCATAACCATGGAGGGCCGCACCCGCAGGCTTAGACTCGAGACTCGTTGTGACTGCGGTGCGCATATGGTGGTGAAGTATGACAGACAACGTGAAGTTTGGTTCGTTGGGTCATTCGTGGACGATCACAACCACACAATGGCTTGACCCGACGAGGTGCCTTTTTTGTGGTCACAGAGACGGATTGGAGATGGCACGAGGGCAGAGATACTGGCTATGCAAGGGGCTGGAATTAGGAAGCATATAATGGTGGACAACTTCATCAGTCGGTACGGTTCGTACGATAAGTGCGGACTTATTAGGAGGGACGTGTACAATCTGTGCTGCAGAGAGAAAATGAAGCTCATTGCAAAGGGTGATGCTGAGACGGCAGTGGGCATTATGAGGAGTAGGCAGGCAAAGGACCTAGACTTCTTCTTTGAGCATCTGCTGGATAAGAAAGGGCGACTGAAGAGTATGTTCTGGTGCGATGCACAGTCACCGAGGGACTATCAGGACTATGGAGATGTGGTTGTGTTTGACAGCACATATAAGATGAACAGATATGGTATGCCCTTCATCCCCTTTGTCGGTGTTAACAACCACCGTTGCACAACCGTTTTTGGTTGCGCCATTGTTTCTGACGAGACCGAAGGGACATATGTGTGGCTGCTGGAGGCATTTATGAGGGCAAACTGTCAGCAGAAGCCAAAGTCAGTAATCACAGACGGTGACGCTGCAATGATTCGAGCTATTCGGACTGTCCTTTCAGGTGTGTCCCATCGTCTTTGCTCGTGGCATATCGAGAAAAATATGCAGAAGCACCTACATTACAAGTCACTGGATGACTTCAGATCGCTCCTGTACTATGCCACATCTCAAGAGAACTTTGAGCAGAGATGGACCGCCTTCGTTAATAAATGGAGGACGGATAAAACTGAAGAGTGGCTGAATAGGATGTATCGGAAGAGGAGACTTTGGGCAGCATCATATCTTTCTAATGGCTTTTTTCTTGGTATGCGAAGTAACCAGAGGAGCGAAAGCCTCAACTCCTTCCTTCACCTACACCTGGACTATGGTATGACCATAATTGATTTGGTGGTGCATTATGAGAACTGCATAGTTCGCCTCCGTGAGAACGAGGCGCACGATGACTTTGAGGGTAATCAGAAAGTACCACCGCCGGTTACTGAATATAAGGCCATTGAGGAGCATGCTGCCGCCGTTTTCACTCCTGCCAATTTGTACATTCTGCAAGATGATCTGAAAAAGATGGGACAGCTTGAGATATTTGAGGAGATGTTGGGAATCGAGAGTCAAACATTCATCTTGACATGGCAGGATAACCACAAGTTCAAGTATAATGTTCTGTATCAACCAGGTAACTCAGAACAAACTATATCATGCAGTTGTCTCAGGATGGTTCGGAAAGGGCTGCCTTGCAAACACATTCTCTTTGTTCCGCATCATCTTAAATTATCTGAAATACCAAAGTGCTGTGTCCTCCATCGGTTGTCGAAAAATGCGAGAGATGGGTTGCCAGTGCAGCACAAGAGTGATCTTTTTGGCTGGGGTTGGTCTGGGCCAGAGGAGAGAGAACGGTACAGTCAAGTGAGCATAAAATCAGCAGAAGTTGCTCATGTTATAGCAAATGATCCCTTCTTATTTGATGAGTTGATGAAGTGTCTGGACGAGATAATAGCAAAGAAAAAGGTTTCGGAAGAGGAACTCATAGGCCGTAGAAGGTTTGCTCTACTGACGAAGCAGGCAAGTCAGGCGGAACAAGGTGCACCTGGTATACGTGATCCTGAGAAAGTTGCGACGAAGGGTGCACCTAAGAAAGGGCGGTCAAAGGGGGGGCCTGACGTTACGAAAAATGGTAGACCAAAAGATTTTAGAGAGAAGAAAAGTGGTCCGTTGTGCAGTCTGTGTCACCTTCCAGGTCATAACAAAGCGACATGTTCCCTAAACGAAAAGTAAGTTTTACAATCATATTTTTGTTATGTTGCTTGTTTGATTGTACATACTATATTTTCTCACATAGTTATTTATGTTTCGTTCAGGAATCAGGCGTAGTGAAGCAGCTTTGTTTGTGCGGAGGAGAACTCTGGTTGAACGAGCCACGTTGGAATAAATTATGTACCTGTTTATTTATACGTGTGCGACAGAAAACTTTTATAAATGTTTTCTTTATGTTTGCTCAGAATATTTGTGCGGAGGAGAACTCTGGTTGAACGAGCCACGTTGAATGAGTTGCGACGTTTTTTATACTGTTTTGTGAATGAGTTTAGTTAGTACACAGTTGTTTAATTCTGTTTTTTGAACAAGTTATCTTACGGACTTTCTTTAGCTAATATGTGAAGGAAAAAAAAAAGCCCGACCCCGCCAGCTGGGCCCGCCGTCAACTACATATTCCGTCCAAATCAAGCCAACGGCGACTCGGGCGGTCAGTTAGGCTAACATACGGGCCCAGCTGAGGGGTCCAACGGGGCGGAGAGGTTCAGTTCTGAGAGGAGTTCTAAAGCTACCGCGGAGGCGGCTATTTAAGCCGGTCGCGGCGCCCGTCGGCTTCCGAGGTGGGACAAAAAACGCGACGCGTTCGCGAGCGTCGGTGCCGAACGCGCGGCTGGGCCTGCTCATTTCGCGCGCGGTAGGGGGCACAGTGGGCCTAGTTGGGCCGGCCCACGACGCGGCCACTTATGCGCCGCGGCGCACGCGCACACGGGCGTCCCGTGTTTAGTCCCACCTCGGAAGCCGACGGGCGCCGCGACCGGCTTAAATAGCCGCCTCCGCGGTAGCTCGCAAGCTCCTCTTACAACTCCACTTGTCCGCCCCGTTGGACCCCGCATGTGGGCCCGTTTGTCAGCCTAATTGACCACCCGAGTCGCCGTTGGCTTGATTTGGATGGAAAATTTAGATTGACGGCGGGCCCGGCTGGCGGGGTCGGGCAATTTTTTTTTCGTTTTTTTTACGTATACAGTTGTTTTTCACAACCATGAGGCAAAAATCATACACAAATATACGGTTGTTTTGCTATTTGGTAATGGCATATCAGCCATGAGGCAAACAATCAGTAATAAAAATAGTCCGAAGAATGTCATTTTTATTTCGAACGAACGACACATAGTATCAAGTAATGATGTGCCATTACAATAAAGATCCAGGTACCGAGTACGGCACTTTTATTTAGGTCACTAACACGCACTGATATGCCATTACCAAATAGCAAAACGAAGTACCGAGCACACATAGTACCAAGTAATGATGTGCCATTACAATAAAAATCGAATTACCGAGCACGGCACTTTTATTGAGTTCACTATCACGCACTGATATGCCATTACCAAATACCAAAATGAAGTACCAAGCATGGCACTTAGTCCTTCAACATGATTTTCAGAATCTTGTCCTTCACCCTTTCCTCCGTGTTGCTCTCTGAAAAAAGTATTTCCGCGAGGACCCGTCCCCTCATAGAATGAATATCGTCCTGGTTAAATAAATACGTCCACTTATCTCCGTCCCAAAGTTGAACGCATTGCATCACGAAAAGTCCACAAGAGACTCTGAAAATGAAACACGAGTCAGAAAATGATGCAACACACAATTAGTTATGCATGCAACTGTGAACTTACGAGTCCTTTTGTAACGGCATGTCGTATTCCCTGATTGGCCAGGAAGACACGTCGGGATAATAATCCGCGCCTAGAAGGGAATTCACCTCCTGTGCATCTTTAGCAATTTCTGACCTCTGAAATAAAATTGTACGTTAGAAGTGAACACCTTGCAAATGTCGTAATGCATTTTTATAAACTCACCATAGTAATAATCTTTGCGAAAACTGAACTGCTGATTGCACCAGTGGAATTAAGAACTTGAAACTCTTCCTTTTTGTTGTGCATAACAATAGTAATCCAATGATTATTGTTCACATTAAAAGGAAAATATGCCTACGAAACAGTGATGTTAAGTATGAGTATGTAGCAATAAGTACATATTGTGAAGAGTCGTTTGAGAAGCAATACCTTATCTTTCACGAAATACTCATCACGTACTCTTGACAAAGTTTTTGATTTGTCTGCGAACTCTTCCATCATATGTTTCCTTTCGTTCATAACCTTTCCTGCAGCGCGTAGTAGTAGCCAGTAGGAAATCCACGATGATAACACATGACGATCAGAACGGGGACTACGGGTCTGCATGTGGTTGCAATAGCAATTGATTACCTGAAAATAACATACAAAAAAATGTGACAGTTACAAAAACCGTGGAATACAATAAAGATACATGTAACAAAAATAGTAGTAATACTTATAGCGCCATTCAACCAACGACGCGAAGTGATAGCTTGAAGTTGTTCTGCCGTACACGTTTCCCCTCCTAATCCCACCATGGTAACCACTTTCTGTGCACGAAATTTCATAGACTTTGATAGTGTATCGATGTAAATCCTCGAGGCCTCGATGTGATACTCACTAATGTTCTCCGAAATAAATATATCACCCTTCGTACCAAACAGACCTTAAACAATTTACGTACAAGGAGTTCATTAGCTCCACATGTAATCACATCAAGTAATTCAAAAAGATTTTACCTTCAACTTACTCTTTTTAAAACGTTTGTTTGCAGCTTCCTGCTTGTTATAGGGTGACCGGAAGTATTTTGACTCTTTCCGCTTCCGCTTCCCAACTGGCTCCTTCTCCGTACTAACCTCCTCTGAATTTTCGGCACTAGACCCGCCTGATACTGTAGTACCATTCCGTGGGGTTCGAGTGATGGAAGGAAAATCTTTAGTGGGTAATGATGCTGATGATGCCGCGGGTGAACCCACATTATCATCAATAATATAGGGGTCGCTCTCATAACCTTTACCGGGGGTTGTGTACTCCTTCTCCTCCGTACGCTTCGCACCCGTCCGAGATGTTTCAATCTTCTCCTCCGTACGTTCTTTCATAGGAGTTGAATTTACTTCATGAAAATATTTTGGTGGATACTTCTTCATCCACTCTTCACTTTCATTCACACAATCAAACTCGTCATGCACCTCTTGGTTTGCCTTCATGATTAGCCCTTCCTTCTGTAACTTCTGGATGACTATCTGCAACAACACACACAAAACATTAAAAACATGCAAGCACTAAGAACATGCACATTGAAAATAAAGTTGACATCATTCGTTACCTGAGCACACTTAGCAGGAATTAGACGAAGTTGTTTCTGCATATCTTTCATGCTTTTCATTAGTTGATCCAAAGTAGTGTCCCTGCTCGATGAACACTCGGTTTTACTACCTTTTTGTTTCGGTGCCTCGGTTTCTTCCTCCTCCACAATTGCTTCCTTAGCAATTATGCTCTGTCTGTACTGTTCACTTATGTTGTCAACAATCTACAAACCAACATATCATTAGCGGGAATAACCAGATGAACAAGAACATACTTTGGATCAATGCATGCAGTACAAGCCATAAGTATTTACCTTCCCGTGACCATGGCCGTACTGTCCGTCATACGCGTCACGCTTCGCAGCCACAACTTCAAACCAATTTATCATTAGAGGGTACTCATGAGCAAGAGGATCCGTTGTTTCTCCAACTGTTGGCTGAATTTTTTCCCAATACATATACTGGATGAACATAATACGAGTTAGCATTCTTCAAGAAAGAAAATGTAATTGTCCATGAAGATGGAACTAAAAATGAGGATGTACCTGAAGAAGCACGAGGTTTCCAACTGGCCATTTGAATTTTTTCAAATCTTTCACCGTCTTTGTGACACTATCCATGCAGACCCGTAAAGTAAAAGCGTTCCAATTAAATGACTTTATGGCGTCCACATCATGCACCAACTTGTAAAAGCTCCGCGGAATATTTTTCGTGGAGTGTGGTGCTATAATTGTGCCAAGAAGAACCAACATAGTTCAACGCACAAAATCATCATCATATGTGCCATTACTAACAATGCTCTCGATCAATTTGTCTATCACTATTTCACCATTACGGGAATCCAGAAACCGAGATGGCACTGTTTCCTTTGCCTCATCACCTACTTTCCCAATTACTTTCAACACATCTTTACCCTTGTTCTCAAGGCCAAAGATGTGAAATACATCATCAGTGTGTAGTGATATCTCACCGTTTTTCTCCCGAAACACAAACTTTTTTTTGTCACGTCATATGTTTGAAAGACATGTTTCAACAAATTCTTCCGCATTAGAACAGGAGGAGTCAACAACATTTTCTCCAACTTAGTGCCAGAAAACCGCATGCGTTGCCTAGAGGTTAACTTGTTACCCAACATGACCCACTTCTCGACAGAGCAGAATATTTCTCCAAACTCGTCCATACTAAACACGACACCGGCTACAACAAAAAACACGCGGTGTCATCTATTGCAAACAGGGCGGATGCTACAAGCAAAACTACAACAGATTTAAAAAAAATATACCTACACACCCGAGACTGGCGGCGTGCGTGATGACGGCGACGACGGCGGGATAGGGCAGGGCGGCGAGTGGGGCCGGCGCTGGCGGCGAGTGCGGACGGGGCTGGAGGCGTGCGTGATCACGGCGGGGCTGGCGGCGAGTGCGGACGGGGCTGGAGGCGTGCGTGATCACGGCGGGGCTGGCGGCGAGTGCGGACGGGGCTGGAGGCGTGCGTCACCACAGCGACGAGTGCGGACGGGGCTGGAGGCGTGCTGCAGGACGTAACAACGAAGAAAACCGCAGGGCGTTCTCTAGCTCCCAGGCGAAATTTGGTGCAATCCCCCTCGGGATCTACGCCGCTGATGGGGGCGGGCTGGCGGGCGTGGATGGCGGCGGGTGCGGGCGGAGATGGCGGCGGGGTGTGTTGAACGTGGGGTTTGACCCACGTAGATGCAGGTTTTTTGGGTAGTCCTTTTTTAGAGGTGTCATGCATGCACGTACAATTTGTGCACGTACAAGTTGTGCACGTCGTCCCCGCCTCCTCGTCAATTATCCGGCCCATCCAATCATTAATGCATGCGTCGGCCGACCCACTTCGCGTACGATCTCATGGCGTTAGCACGTCTAAAAATCAGCACCGGTAAAGAAAACCTAAAACACAGGCCGGAGGGGAAGTCTGGAGTACGTTTTTTTTCCAACTCCGCCAAATGGCCCCAAACTTTTTTGACACATTGCCATCACCATGGAGGGCATGCATGCCAAAATTCGTCGATCTCCGACGCTCAGTGCATTTCCTATGATTTTCCCGGTCAAAAAACCCTAAAACACAGCACGGACGTGACGCAACGTTCGTTCGGTGTCCGATTTCGCTCAACTCTTGCGTGCGGGCCTACATTGGGCGTGCGCACATGCCTGCAAATTTTGGTGTCATTGCATGCATGCAATCACGTAGACCATGTGCAACCGGCACGGTTCGGGTGTGCCGGAGGGGAAGTCCGGAGTATGTTTTTTTCCATCTCCTCCAAATGAGCCAAAACTTTTTCCACACCCTGTCAGCACCATGCCAAGCATGCATGCCAATTTTCGGTATTTTTCGGCGTCCGATGGATTTTCTAGGGTTTTCCCGGTGGAAAAACCCTAAAACACTGCCCGGACGTGACGCAACGTGCATTTGGTGTCCGAATTCGTTCATTTCTTGCCTGGGGGCCTACACGGGCATGCACACACGCTCGTAAATTTTGGTGTCATTTCATGGAAGTCACCTCACACATCATGTGGAACTAGCACCGTTCGGGTCTGCCGGAGGGCAAGTCTGAAACACGTTTTTTTTCCAACTCCTCCAAATGAGCCAAAACGTTTTCCACACCCTGCCAGCACCATGGCAAGCATGCGAGCAATTTTTTGTCTTTTTTCGACGTTCCATGCATTTTCTAGGGTTTTCCCGGTGGAAAACCCTAAAACACTGCCCAGACGTGACGCAACGTGCGTTTGGTGTCCGAATTCGTTCATTTCTTGCTGGGGGCCTACATTGGGCATGCACACACACTCGTAAATTTTGGTGTCATTTCATGGAAGTCACCTCACACATCATGTGCAACCAGCACCGTTCGGGTCTGCCGGAGGGCAAGTCTGAAACACGTTTTTTTTCCAACTCCGCCAAATGAGCCAAAACTTTTTCCACACCCTGCCAGCACCATGGCAAGCATGCATGCCAATTTTTGTCTTTTTTCGACGTTCCATGCATTTCCTAGGATTTTCCCAGTGAAAAAACCCTAAAACACCCCCCACGTGACGCAACGTGCGTTTGGTGTCCGAATTCGTTCATTTCTTGACTTGGGGCCTACATTGGGCATGCTCACACGCTCGTAAATTTTGGTGTCATTTCATGGAAGTCACCTCACACATCATGTGCAACCAGCACCGTTCGGGTCTGCCGGAGGGCAAGTCTGAAACACGTTTTTTTTTCAACTCCTCCTAATAAGCCAAAACTTTTTCCACACCCTGCCAGCACCATGCCAAGCATGCGTGACAATTTTCGGTATTTTTCGGCGTCCGATGCATTTTCTAGGGTTTTCCCGGTGGAAAAACCCTAAAACACTGCCCGGACGTGACGCAACGTGCGTTTGGTGTCCGAATTCGTTCATTTCTTGCCTGGGGGCCTACATTGGGCATGCACACACGCTCGTAAATTTTGGTGTCATTTCATGGAAGTCACCTCACACATCATGTGCAACCAGCACCGTTCGGGTCTGCCGGAGGGCAAGTCTGAAACACGTTTTTTTTCCAACTCCTCCAAATGAGCCAAAACATTTTCCACACCCTGCGAGCACCATGCCAAGCATGCGTGACAATTTTCGGTATTTTTCGGCGTCCGATGCATTTTCTAGGGTTTTCCCGGTGGAAAAACCCTAAAACACTGCCCGGACGTGACGCAACGTGCGTTTGGTGTCCGAATTCGTTAATTTCTTGCTTGGGGGCCTATATTGGGCATGCACACACGCTCGTAAATTTTGGTGTCATTTCATGGAAGTCACCTCACACATCATGTGCAACCAGCACCGTTCGGGTCTGCCGGAGGGCAAGTCTGAAACACGTTTTTTTTCCAAATCCTCCAAATGAGCCAAAACTTTTTCCACACCCTGCGAGCACCATGCCAAGCATGCGTGACAATTTTCGGTATTTTTTGGCGTCCGATGCATTTTCTAGGGTTTTCCCGGTGGAAAAACCCTAAAACACTGCCCGGACGTGACGGAACGTGCGTTTGGTGTCCGAATTCGTTCATTTCTTGCCTGGGGGCCTATATTGGGCATGCACACACGCTCATAAATTTTGGTGTCATTTCATGGAAGTCACCTCACACATCATGTGCAACCAGCACCGTTCGGGTCTGCCGGAGGGCAAGTCTGAAACACGTTTTTTTCCAACTCCTCCAAATGAGCCAAAACTTTTTCCACACCCTGCGAGCACCATGCCAAGCATGCGTGACAATTTTCGGTATTTTTCGGCGTCCGATGCATTTTCTAGGGTTTTCCCGGTGGAAAAACCCTAAAACACTGCCCGGACGTGACGGAACGTGCGTTTGGTGTCCGAATTCGTTCATTTCTTGCCTGGGGGCCTATATTGGGCATGCAGACACGCTCGTAATTTTTTTTCCAACTCCTCCAAATGAGCCAAAACTTTTTCCACACCCTGCCAGCACCATGGCAAGCATGCATGACAATTTTTGTCTTTTTTCGACGTTCCATGCATTTCCTAGAATTTTCCCAGTGAAAAAACCCTAAAACACCCCCCACGTGACGCAACGTGCGTTTGGTGTCCGAATTCGTTCATTTCTTGCCTAGGGGCCTATATTGGGCATGCACACACGCTTGTAAATTTTGGTGTCATTTCATGGAAGTCACCTCACACATCATGTGCAACCAGCACCGTTCGGGTCTGCCGGATGGCAAGTCTGAAACATGTTTTTTTTTCAACTCCTCCAAATGAGCCAAAACTTTTTCCACACCCTGCCAGCACCATGGCAAGCATGCGTGCCAATTTTTGTTTTTTTCCGAATTCGTTCCAACCTTGCGTGGGGGTTCTAGTGGGCATTCACACACGCTGGCAAAATTTGCTGTTATTTCATGGAAGTCACCTCGCACATCATACGTGCTAACAGGACCGTTTTCTGTCGCGTCAATTTCTTAAACACATCAAACGTAACAAATTTCTGAAACAACATTTACAGCAAAACATTTCAAGTTCCATTCATTTTAGGTTTTTTTACACTGATTTGAACGGAATTGAAATTCAAACAGAAAATAAACCTAAACACTAGTAGAAAAAGGACTTTACGTGAGCCCCATTAGTCCCGGTTTGGAATCGGACCGGTACTAATGTGACCATTAGTCCCGGTTCCAACGGCTAGGGGGCGGGCATCATTAGTCCCGGTTCGTGTTGAACCTCTAGTACCGGTTCGTGACACGAACCGGGACTAAAGGGGTGGTGGCAGGCTGGTGTCAGGCTAGTGCCCCACGATCACCTTTAGTCCCGGTTCGTGTCACGAACCGGTACTAGAGGCTCACCTTTAGTCCCGGTTTGTGTAACGAACCGGGACTAAAGATGCTCCTATATAAACCCTTCGTCCAGCCCTAGCTCTCTGTTCTTCCCCTTTCCTCTCCTCTCTGTTCTTCCCCTCTTCCTCGAGCTCATCCTTCATTTTTGCCAAAATTTGTCAAGATTTGGAGGCACCCCATCCATCCAAGTGTTCACAAAGGTTAACAACTTTGTCCTTTCATCTCTCATTGCTAGATTAGCTCTTGCAATGCTCTATAAGTGTAGTGATTTGTGGGTTTTGGTTTGGGAGTATTTATATGTGGTAGTTTATTTGATTTATATGCCATTTGAGCTCAAATTAACTTCTTAGTTTGGATGTGTAGGTGTGGTTTACTTAGTGCCTTCCCGTCCTCGTCCTAACCACCGTCGATCGCCCGCACCGTCCCGTCGCCGGCACCACCTTGGTGAGCCTCTTGTTCTTATCCTTTTTATAAAAAGAAAATCATGTTTGTGTGATTTAGATAGTTATTTGTATAATTTTCTTACCCGTACGTTGTTTGTTATACATAGTGGCATGGTTTTGATATCCGTCCCCGTGGGCCCTTGTCCGGTTTATGATTCGAATGTGGTATATTCTCTTTTATAACTATCTGTTGCATTTCGTGTTTATGACAATTATGCCCATCAAGTTGACATAGATATTTTTATCTAGGAGGTATGTGAACCGGAAATTGCAACCGACCCTCTTGTCGAGAAGTTAAATTTAGTTGAAAAAGAAAACAAGAATTTGAAAGAAAAATTGAAAAGAATTGAAGAAGAGAAGATGAAACTGGAGTTGTATGTTGCCGATGTCGTCGATGATCACAAGATCAAGATGGATGCAATGCGCTTGAAGATTAGAAAATTTAAAAAATATGCCATTGATAGTGAGGCTTGGTATCACTATGCTGTTGGATCAATTGTTACGTTACTTGCGATCTTGATCGCATTTGTTGTTGCATTTAAATGCTTGAGAGTTTGTATGTTGTTTTATGAGAACAAGTGTGTATGAACTTTATGTATGAACTTATATTAATTTGGTCTTTTTGGTGTTGTGTAATGAAGATGAGCCGACAATGGATGTATGATGACTGATGCTCTCCCCAGTTCATTAATGGCGTGCGTACTTTTCTGGTGGCGGCTGAGGCAAACAAGCGGGCGGATGGTTTTATGTATTGTCCATGTGCTGGCTGTAAGAATGATCAAAATTACTCTAACTCAAGAACCATTCACGTCCACCTGTTTGAGTCCGGTTTCATGTCCGGCTATAACTGTTGGACCAAGCACGGAGAAAGAGGAGTCCTAATGGAAGAGAATGAAGATG
This sequence comes from Elymus sibiricus, assembly GCA_039707655.1. Taxonomy (NCBI): domain Eukaryota; kingdom Viridiplantae; phylum Streptophyta; class Magnoliopsida; order Poales; family Poaceae; genus Elymus; species Elymus sibiricus. Next base: position 396,171,196 of record CM077674.1, read on the forward strand.
AAGAGGATGACGACAGCTATCCTGGACATGGGTTCCCTGAATACGATGGTACAACAATGGGGGTAGAAGCTAAAGAAGAGGCATCAGATGAGCCCGCTGATGATCTTGGTCGGGCCATTGCCGATGCAAAGAGAAACTGCGCAAGTGAAAAGGAGAAGCTGAAGTTGCAGCGCATGTTAGACGATCACAAGAAATTGTTGTACCCAAATTGCGAAGATGACAAGAAAAAGCTGGGTACCACACTGGAATTGCTGCAATGGAAGGTAGAGAATGGTGTATCTGACAAGGGATTTGAAAAGTTGCTGATAATGTTAAAGAAGAAGCTTCCAAAGGACAACGAATTGCCCGACAGTACGTACGAAGCAAAGAAGGCTGTCTGCCCTCTAGGATTAGAGGTGCAGAAGATACATGCATGCCCTAATGACTGCATCCTCTACCGCGGTGAGTACGAGGATTTGAATGCATGCCCGGTATGCGGTGCATTGCGCTATAAGATCAGCCACGATGACCCTGGTGATGTTGAGGGCGAGCGCCCCAGGAAGAAGATTCCTGCCAAGGTGATGTGGTATGCTCCTATAATACCACGGTTGCAACGTTTGTTCCAAAACAAAGAGCATGCCAAGTTGATGCGATGGCACAAAGAAGACCGTAAGAAAGACGGGAAGTTGAGAGTACCCGCTGACGGATCGCAGTGGAGAAAAATCGAGAGAAAGTGGAAGGACTTTGCAGATGACGCAAGGAACGTATGGTTTGGTTTAAGTGCAGATGGCATTAATCCTTATGGGGAGCAGAGCAGCAATCATAGCACATGGCCTGTGACTCTATGTATCTATAACCTTCCTCCTTGGTTGTGCATGAAGCGAAAGTTCATTATGATGCCAGTGCTCATCCAAGGCCCCAAGCAACCCGGCAACGACATTGATGTGTACCTAAGGCCATCAGTTGAAGAACTTTTAGAGCTGTGGAGTATAGAAGGTGTACGTGCGTGAGATGAGCACAAACAGCATGAATTTGACCTGCGAGCGTTGCTGTTTGTAACCATCAATGATTGGCCTGCTCTCAGTAACCTTTCAGGACAGACAAACAAGGGATACCATGCATGCACGCACTGTTTAGATGATACCGACAGTATATATTTGGATAAATGTAAGAAGAATGTGTACCTGGGACATCGTCGATTTCTTCCGAGCAGGCATCCCGTAAGAAAGAAAGGCAAGCATTTCAAAGGTGAGGCAGATAACCGGAACAAGCCTCGCCACCGTACTGGTGATGATATACTTGATATGGTCAAGGATTTAAAAGTAATCTTTGGAAAGGGTCCTGGGGGACAATCTGTTCCGAATGACGCTGACGGACGCGCACCCATGTGGAAGAAGAAATCTATATTTTGGGACCTACCCTATTGGAAAGACCTAGAGGTCCGCTCTGCAATCGACGTGATGCACGTGACGAAGAATCTTTGCGTGAACCTGCTAGGCTTCTTGGGCGTGTATGGGAAGACAAAAGATACACCGGAGGCAAGGGAGGACCAGCAACGTATGCACGGAAAAGACGGCATGGATCCAAAGCAGTATCAGGGTCATGCCAGCTACGCTCTTACCAAAGAAGAGAAGGAAATCTTCTTCGAATGCCTGCTCAGTATGAAGGTCCCGTCTGGCTTCTAGTCGAATATAAAGGAAATAATAAATATGGCAGAGAAAAAGTTCCAGAACCTAAAGTCTCATGACTGCCACGTGATTATGACGCAACTGCTTCCGGTTGCATTGAGGGGGCTTCTACCGAAAAACGTTCGATTAGCCATTGTGAAGCTATGTGCATTCCTCAATGCAATCTCTCAGAAGGTAATCGATCCAGAAATCATAGCAAGGTTAGAGAATGATTTGGTGCAATGTCTTGTCAGTTTCGAGTTGGTGTTCCCACCATCCTTCTTCAATATCATGACGCACGTCCTAGTTCACCTAGTCGAAGAGATTGCCATTCTGGGTCCTGTATTTCTACACAATATGTTCCCCTTTGAGAGGTTCATGGGAGTCTTAAAGAAATATGTTCATAACCGTGCTAGGCCAGAAGGAAGCATCTCCAAGGGCCATGAAACAGAGGAGGTCATTGAGTTTTGTGTTGACTTTATTCCTGACCTTAAGCCGATTGGTGTTCTTGAATCGCGGCATGAGGGCAGACTGGGTGGAAAAGGCACGCTAGGAAAGAATTTAGTAATATGCCATGACGGGCATTCTTGGGCGCAAGCACACTACACAGTTCTACAAAGTTCCGCCTTGGTGGCTCTGTATATAGAGGAACACAAGAATATTCTACGCTCCAAACACCCGGAGCAGTCTGACGACTGGATTACACATGAACAAACGGGGACTTTCGCCGGTTGGTTGCAGACACGTCTCATGCATGACGACACTGTTGCAGATGAGCTGTACTTGCTGTCCAAGTTACCATCTTCGACTATATTGACTTTCAAAGGGTACGAGATAAATGGGAATACATTTTACACGATCGCCCAAGATAAAAAGAGCACCAACCAAAACAGTGGTGTCCGCTTTGATGCAGCAAACACCAATAGGCCAAAGGACACATATTATGGTTACATAGAGGAGATATGGGAACTTGACTATGGACGTGGTTTGAAGGTCCCTTTGTTTCGGTGCAAATGGGTCAATCTGACAGGAGGCGGGGTAAAGGAAGACCCGCAGTACGGAATGACAATAGTGGATCTCAACAATCTTGGGTACGCAGACGAACCATTCGTCCTAGCCAATGATGTGGCGCAGGTTTTCTATGTGAAGGACATGTCTACCAAGCCGAGAAAAAGAAAAGATAAGGAAGCAAATACATCATACGATGATCCAAAGCGCCACATAGTTCTTTCAGGGAAAAGAAACATCGTGGGAGTGGAGGACAAGACAGACATGTCAGAAGATTATGAAAAGTTTCATGAAATTGCTCCCTTCACAGTGAATATTGACCCGAGCATCCAGTTAAACGATGAAGATTGTCCATGGTTACGGTGCAAAGGGACACATGCGAAGAAAAAGTTTTATACCCAAAGATCCCACTCTGGGATGTGACCGGCTTCACTGTCATCACTTTCTTCTCTAGTGAGTTTCCGGACTTATATATCTGGAAAGTCCCACTTTGGACAAACCGGAGGGAATCTTTGTAATAGTTAGGGTACTTATGTGTTTTGGCATTTGAAACGCGAAGAACTGGATGCACTTCATGTACAAAATGGACAATCTCTTTCGAAGTATCAGGCTTTCGGACGAAAACTCATCTGTTACAAAGGCATTTCATTTTTTTAAACTTATTTCAACTCCAGACTTTTTGTGCGTTTAGTATGCACCATTCAAAGCCACGTCATCAATTTTCAACCCTGTCTGACTTCATTTGCTATTTTTCATGCATTTACTGATTTTTTTCAGAGCTAAATGACCCTGAAATTGAAAAGCACTACAAATGAACTCTGAAAAGGTTGAAAGTTGGCATGGTATCATCATTTCACCCACATAGCATGTGCTAAAAAGTTGAGAGGGTTACGGCAAAAACTGGATGCACTTCATGTACAAAATGGACAATCTCATTCGAAGTATCGGGCTTTCGGACGAAAACTCATCTGTTACAAAGGCATTTCATTTTTTTAAACTTATTTCAATTCCAGACTTTTTGTGCGTTCAGTATGCACCATTCAAAGCCACGTCATCAATTTTCAACCCTTTCTAACTTCATTTGCTATTTTTCATGCATTTACTGATTTTTTTTTGAGCTAAATGACCCTGAAATTGAAAAGCACTACAAGTGAACTTTGAAAAGGTTGAAACTTGGCATGGTATCATCATTTCACCCACATAGCATGGGCTAAAAAGTTGAGAGGGTTACGGCAAAAACTGGATGCATTTCGTGTACAAAATGGACAATCTCTTTCGAAGTATCAGAGTTTCGGACGAAAACCCATCTGTTACAAAGGCATTTCATTTTTAAAAAAAACCTAAGAATTACCAAATTGAATATAATGATAAAACACACTAATATTAAACAGCAGAAAAAAGAATCACTGAAAAATCTATTTTTAAAGTAAAGTTATTCAGAAACTAGTGATTCACACAAATTTCAAATAATTCAAATTTAAAGTATTCAAATTTGAAAACTACTGGCACTAACAGAAAGTTTATAATTTTTTGTGACCTAAAGCAAAAACATTCACAAAGAAACTCTAAATAAAGCAAAAAACAACTCAGAAACAAAAGAAAATAAATAAAGCAGAAAAAAAAAGCCCGCCTACTGGGCCCCACGGCCTGCATACGACTAGAAACCCAACCTGTAGTTGGGCCAGGATGCAGGCCCGCAAGGCCCAGTAAGCCCAACAGGGCAGCACAGGTTCAATAGGCCCACAAAGGCCTGCTTAGAGAGGAGCTCGATGGAGTGGCTGCGGCGGGGCTTATAAACTGGTGCTGGCGCTTGTCGCCAAGCGAGGTGGGACTAAACTTTGCCTTGCACCGCGCCTGCGCGAGCACAACCTTTAGTCGCGGTTGGTGGCTCCAACTGCGACTAAAGGGGGGTCTTTAGTCGCGGTTGGAGCCACCAACCGCGACTAAAGGTCTGGCTTCCCGCCGCTCTGCCTGGCCAAAACCACCCCTTTAGTCCCGGTTGGTGGCTCCAACCGGGACTAAAGGTCTCCGCATATATATACAACACTTAAAATTTTTGTGCAGTTCTCTGCTTCTTCGACCACACTACAGAGGAGATCGACGCGCCGCCAGGCTGCCGCCGTACGCGCCTGCCCCGACGCCGGAGCTCGTCGCCGCCCGCGCCTCCTCGCCGATCCCCGACGCCGGACGCGCCCTCCTCCCCGAGCCCCGACGCTGCCCGCGCCCGCTCCTCCCCGAGCTCCTCGCCGCGCCGCCTTCCCCGACGCCGTCGCCGCCCCCAACTCGCCTCGCCTCGCCGTCGCCCCGCTGTGAGCTCCTTTCCTCCCTCTTCCCCCTCTCCCTCGCCCCCTGCCGCCATGGCCGCCCCTCCCCGAGAGCCCACACACACACACACACACACATGCATGAACACACATACACACACACACACACATTTCTTAAGTTAGATGATTTATATGTATTTTTGTATGTTTTAGTATATATGTATAGCAATTTTGACATTTTTCAGAAGAATTTTGACATTTTTTTTTCACTAGATGATTAGATGTATAGAAAAAAGTTGAGGAATTTTGACATTTGAGGAATTAATTAGTATAATGTATGTATATAAATTTTGAGGAATTTTGACATTTGAGGAATTTTGACATTTTGATCCAATGTATAGAAATTAGTATATATATATGTATGTATACAATGTATAGAAAAAAGTTGAGGAATTTTGAAATTTGATCCAATGTATAGCAATTAGTATATCTATGTATACAATGTATAGAAAACATTTGAGGAATTTTGACCAAGCAGAGAAAAAATTTGCATAGAAAAAAGTTGCATATTTTAATGTTGTATTTGCAAAAGTTTGTTATGTATTTGCAAAATCAAGTGAAAAAGAATTACAAAAATCACAATCAAGCATTTAAAAAATGTTAAATTTGCATAGAATTTGTTCTCGACGTCAACGATGCCCGGCCCGCATCCTCGTCGTCGACTCGTTCGCGATGACGTCCTGCTTCAGAGGCGCCACGTTCGGGACTGGGCTCCGCCGGGCTGGCACTGGGAGGTGCTACCTTCAGGGGCGCGCAGCTTGGTGAGGAACCCGGCCCCGGGTCCCGTGGACCCGAAGCTTCTTTGGTGGCGTTCGCGTGGGCCACTTTCAGTGCGGAGGCAGCCGGCCCCGCCGGAGGTGGTACGTCGCCGTGTCAGGGAGGAGGACGAGCACGTCCGTCGCTACATGGATGCGTTGGACGTCAGGTTCTCCAATACCTGGCAGGTTCTTCAGGGATCGCACCCGAGCTATGATCCTGTGATGGTTCCTTCTCTTTGGGTGTCCACCGCCCGCGCCTCAGGAACCGCGAGTGAACTAGATTCTTCGATAATATTCGATCTGTATTAGCTAGTGATGTTATATATATATGATAATATTCGAGATGTATTAGTGATAATACTCGAGATGTATTCGAGATTATATTCAAGACGATGTATTCGAGATTATATTATTCGATAATATTCAAGACGATGTATTCGAGATTATATTCGATGATGCATATTATCTGGATTATTCGAGATGCATATTATCTACTATGATTCAGTTTTTCCTTATTGATTGCATGCATTCTAATTTGAATACTAAATTGTTTTATCTTTCTTACGGATTAGTTAAATAAAAGCTATGGACAATACCGGCAGAGAAGGAGAAGAGGCTCTGTTCGACATCATACGCTCCCCGAGCCCAGATGATCATGATGATGGCTCGCAATATCTGAACCCTTCGGGTGAGGGTTTGATGTTTGATGAAGAGGAACGAATAGATGAAGGCGACAACAATGATGACGAAGGAAATGTTCTTCAAATAACAAAGACCGGCGAGCTAGAGGTATATTTATTATATAAGCCATCCGGTGATCATTACATGTATTAATTGATTTGTATATATTAACGAATCGATCTTTCTTCTTTTAGCCCTCCGGATCGAGCAAATCTTCTACAAGCGGCAGGGCAGTTCGAGGCCCGGCCAAAAGGTTACAGGCTGGCGTAAAGTACAACATCGATGCCATCAAATCAAATGGCGAACCGCTTGAACCTAAGAAGAATGCGACCAAGTTCACTCGTCAATGCGGAGTTATTGTCAGGGACCAAATCCCGATCTCCGTTCAAGAATGGAAAAAGCCAGCAAAGGAAGATCCAGGAGTTACTTTTGTCGACGAAAGAGCAAAAGATCTGCTTTGGGAATCGCTCATGTCACATTTCACCCTACCAGATCATTTGACAGATGCAGATCTGGCGAAAGTCAGGAAGAGTGCTCTTAAGAAGATGGCGATAGCATTCAACAACCACAAGAAAAATATATGGGCCGCGTACGTCAGAGCAGGAAAGCGGACTCCAGAATTCAATGGAAAACTGGAGAAGGCAAGAGATCACTGGGACGATTTCGTGAAGTTCAAGGAATCGGAACTAGCTCAGGAACGGTCGAGACAAAACAAGATTAATGCTGCGAAAAAGAAGTGGCACCATTTTCTGGGGCCAGGTGGCTACCAGGTGGCCCTGCCTAAGTGGGATCTCGCTGAGCAAAAGATGATGGATGCAGGGGTCACTCCAGTTACATTGGACTGGCCCCCCAGATGCAGGACTTGGTTTTATGCGCATGGGGAGAAGTTGGACCCAGAGATAGGGCTGATTATGGAGCGGGCAAGTCTTAAAAAAGCTCAGGACGATTTACTTGTTGCAATAGAAGAAGCTCGAACGGGGGTGTTCACGCCCAACAGAGAGAATGACGAGCTTACGCGCACCCTGAAGAATCCTGAACACCCGGTAAGAACACGAGGCAAAGGCGTTGTTCCGTGGTTTGAGGGGTTTGCGGATTGGAACGCCGATTACAGAAGCCGTGCGAGAAAGAAGCAGCAGGAGGAGCAGAAGAGGAAGCTGGAGGAGGAGAAGAGGAAGGAGGAAGCACTCCTCCTTCAAGGCCTATACTCTAATCACTTGGAGTTGGAACGCGCTTTCAGGTGGCAGCAGGAGCAGATCGACTCACTTAGCCAGGAAAGGGCGTCTCAGCGGCAGCAGGAGCAGATCGATCCAGCATTGGATAGCACCGTTACATCTATGCCGAGAAGCAGCGTGGGTTCCACCCCGGCCGATGATGCACTGCTGGCTAGATACCCTGTGGATGATATCAAAGATAGGACTACTTGTGAGCTACACATGAAAGTGAAGAACCTATCCATGAAGGTGGCGGACGGCTATGCTTTAACAAATCCCCCTGAAGCAACCTTCCATTGCAATCCGATTCCAGCTGGCTATGCTCGTGTCGGGGTTGATGAAGTGATGTCAGGATATTACGAGCTACAGGTTGACATTCCTGGAGGTGACGAGGAGAGCACACTGGGAGAGGCCATACATCGTATCATTCTATGGAAAAAGGATTGCATCGTCTTTCCAAGGCCACCGACTCCTGCTGCAACAAGTCCGCCACCGCGTCAGCCGACTCCTGCTCCTCCAAGTCCGCCGCCGCGTCAGTCGACTCCTCCGCCGGCACCGCGTCAGCCGACTCCTCCTCCTCCAAGCCCGGCACCGCGTCAGCCGACTCCTCCTCCTCCAACTTGGGCACCGCGTCAGCCGTCTCCGCCGTCTCAGCGGGCTCCGCCGCCTAGGCAAGAGCGGAAGAGAGGCGCCGCAGCTACGGCGGCTAGCGGTACAACAGGAAAGAAATACAAATATGGTCGAAGCCTCAAGCCTCTTCCGAAATTGCCTTACCACCTGACTGAGGAGGAAACCAAAGCCGAAGTGGCTGCCCAATTGAAGGCACATTTTGGACAGAAACCGCCCCCGCCGCCAAAGGAGAAAGTACGTGAGGATGTCATACAACAGTTTATTGATAATGCTCAACCGGCTGTCAAGCATACGGACTCAGACTTTGAGCGCTGTATCAAGAAGTTATATCAGGCACAACAAAAGAAGGAGTCGAGCTCGAGCTCGAGCCAAGCAGTTGGCAAAAAAAGCGGGAAATCTGTTCCCCAGCTAGGAGAACAGGCAGTGCAATCGATCCCCCCGCTCATTGTACAAACACATGTGAGTACCGCCCATCAGCTGGTAATAACCGACGATCATAGAAGGCAGGCTAAAGAGGTCGGTCTCACTGTTGAACAACTCCTAGGCACCGAGGAACTCCCCGTGTTTAAAGAGGAGGAACTAAGATGGAAATATGTCCGCGGCCAACCTCTGGTCAAGCCTGAGCAGGTCCCGCTTCTACCAACGAGAATGTACAATTTGCATAAGTGGTACATGATAGAAGCAGCAAAGACCGATCGAGAGTCCCTCATGGTGAAAGTCAAGGAAGAGCATTACTTCCATGCAAAAGATTTGTGGGTTGAGTTTGAAGAGATGTTTCAGTTATTCAATCAAGACGCACTCGACAAATCTATCGTCAGTTGCTATTGTTTGTAAGTGATTTCTTTCTGTAATTTAAGTCTCTAGCTAGCTGTGCTCGTTCATTACCTGTAATTATCCTCACTATATTCTTTTCTGTGGTATTATGCAGAATGAAGATGTATGAAATGAAAAAAGCTGGACGCTATGGCATCGGGTTCATTGACCCAAATACGATTAATCAAAAGACATGGTCAACTGAATGGTCGAGAGAAGACATAGAGATCAGCTTGCTAGAGTTTTTGAAGCGACTAAACACCTAACCAGAAATACTACTTCCTTACAACTTCGGGTGAGTGTTACTATATCTTGTACTACAAATTCTATTTTTGCTTACTACATGTTAATAACTATAGTTGATGAGTTATGCACATGCCCGCTTAATTATACAAACATGTGCGCATGCAGTTTCCGCTGGATCTTGTTAATCATTGAAGTTGACAAGGGAAAAGGTCAAATACTGGACTCACTATATAAAGAGCCATCCGAATACGAAATCGTGAGGGGGATGGTCGACAGGTAATTTCAATCATTATCGCACTATGTCGGCCTCTTTAGTTCATTTCCTGATATCAACTAATTAATAACTCCTTTATTCATTTTCTTTGCCGGCGGCCAGGGCTTGGCAAAAGTTCATCAAAGAGGTCCCCGGCGAATGGAAACAACAGCTGAAATGGGTGCGACCCAAGGTAATTAAGTAGTACTCCCTCCGTCCGAAAAAGCTTGTCTCTCAAATGGATGTATCTAGCACCAAGTTAGTGCTAGATACATCCATTTGAGGCACAAGCTTGGGACAAGCTTTTTCGGACGGAGGGAGTACTAGCTAGCTTGATTAATTCTAGTTTCAATACCATTATCATGCTTGATTAATTATTATCTGATTGAATTTTATTCTCGTAAAGTGGCTGAGCCAGGCGCCGGGGAATAATTTATGCGCATACTACGTTTGCGAGACCATTCGCATGATGACGTCCGAAATGGAAAAATCTGAAAGACAACTTTGGGTACGTTTGCCAGAACACTATCCACAATTTTTTTATCATGATCTAATATATATACACACAACTAATATATTCATCTTGATCTCCTTCTTTAAAGCTGTGGGAGATGCGGGGCAAGCTCCTACCAACGGATCGCATACGAGCAATTCAAGAGGAAATAGCGGGATTTTTGCTCGACCAGGTCATAGATCCCAAAGGAGAATACCATTACAAGCTGTAATGCCTGCATGTAATGATCCGCCAATTGTAGGAGAAATTGTATATACCAAATTGTATATATATATATGTGTATGTGAATGATCGTATGAGAAATTCGACGATATATATATGATCGGTTCTACGAGAAATTCTATTTATATATATATGCATAACGTGTACAGTATGTAGTAGCGTAAAATATGTTTGAAATGAAAAAGAATTAAATGGAAAACACAAAATTAAAAGGAAAAATAAACCATAATTCATAAACCCAGAATTAAATGAAATACTTTTAGTCCCGGTTGGTGTTACCAACCGGGACTAAAGGTCCCCCAGCCCCCGGCGCCGGCTCGTGCCACGTGGTGGGCCTTTAGTCCCGGGCCGTGTTGAACCGGGACTAAAGGGGGGGGGGGGCTTTAGTCCCCACCCTTTAGTGCCGGTTCCTGAACCAGGACTAAAAGCCCTTACGAACCGGCACTATAGGCCGATTCTGCACTAGTGAAACTACTCCTGGTCACTCTCCGCGGCGACGTCAATGACCTCCACCATGCCGCCATTGTCGCCGTCGTCGTCGCCGCTGTCGTTGTCCTCGTCGGGCTCGTTCACCACAGCATCCAAGTCCACGCCGTCATCATCCTCCGCCGCAGCCGCCGCCTGCGCAGCCACCACGGCCACCGCCTCCTCAGCAGCCTCCTGTGCCGCCGCCACGGCGGCCTCCTCCGCGGATTGGGCCAGCACCGCCAGCAACCCCGGCGTGTCCTCGGGGTCGCCGTCCAGGTGCAGCGCCGCCTGCTCGATCGGGATCTGAAAATCCGCCGGGGCAGGGGGGGCTGGAGCGGCCGCGGGGCCGGTGGCGGGGACGGCTGCCCGGGCGTGCCCGCGAGTGCGGGAGGGGCCAGCTCCACCTGTGGCGTCACCGGGGAGACCTCGGGCGGCGCGCTTAAACGCCCCGATCACGTCGTCGAACCGCTTGCCGTTCCAAAAACGGCGGCGGTTCTTGATGTTGTACCGGCCGCCGGGGTGCGCCCGGAGCTCCGCCGCGGTCGCCGGTGGGCCCTGCATCGCATAGCCATCGGCGGAGATCCTCCAATCCCGCGGCAGCTTCGCCACAGGCGGGACGTACAGGCCGAAGCAGGCGAGGTCCTCCACCTGCCCTAGGGTGAGGCTCGACGGCCACACGCCCCCCGGTGCCGCGCCGTCGTTGTCGGAGTCGCTGGACATGGCGGCGGGGTCGGCGGATGACTGGGCGCCGCGGGACAGATGGATCGGCGGGGGTGGAGTTCGAGAGGAGAGCTGTGAACGGCGGTGTGCGAGGAGGCACGCCGGGGCCGGGATTTAAAATGGCGGGCGGGGCGGGACGTGGCGGCCGATGAGGCCACGGCGCTTTAATGCGGGCCGGCAGCCGACTGACGGGGTGGCGCGCGGCAGGCTAGGAGGCGGGGGGGCAGCGGCGCGTGCTGTCGGCGGTGAGCGGCGCGGCAGGCGAGGAGGCGGCAGGCTAGGAGGCGGCAGGCGACGGGACGGGGGGCGGCAGGCTAGGAGGTGGCAGGCGACGGGACGGGGGGCGGCAGGCTAGGAGGCGGCAGGCTAGGTCAAACCAGCAGGCGCGTTGACGGCGGGCGGCGAGGCGCGTTTATTGCGGGCGCACGACTGCATGCATGCGGCCAGGCGCGTGCCACGCCAGGGAAAAAACGCCGCATATTCGTATACGTATACGCCTCGGGCGGGCGGGCGCGCACTTTTTCAAATAATGCCTATCATGCCCTTCGTTATGAAGAGGTATCGGGCAATCTCGGCCCTCCTTGTGTTAGGGGGGGGGTCTACCGAAGCAAAAGTGCTAATTTTTTTGCTTCAATTGACCATTTTGGCTTTTGCTACTGAGTTTCTTGCTGGATCATGGCGGTGCTAGTCGACGGTGGCAGCGAGCTGGAGCCGGTGACTCGAGAGTTTTTGCTACAACCATGGGGACCATGTGCTGGAACCGGTCAACAGTACAAGCTGGCACACAACAGCGGCCGTGCTGCAATCCCGGCGGCCCTGAGAAGAGGGACGACAAGCTGACATTAGTGCTGGTGCTGCCGGGGCCGCCGATGCCGACGAACGCGTCCGCCGTGTTTAGCGAAGGAGCGGCCCGATAGAGGAGGTGTGGTTTGGGCGGCAACTGCGCGCTTTCTAGGGGGTAGGGGATGGGGACGAACGAGATGATCAGATCTGACCGTTAAGGGTAAAAGAATCGAACGGACAAGGTGCGACCGACCCAAATTTGGGCAGGCCGACCGGCGCCTAGTGCTCGCCTTTTCAAAAGGGAAACGTTTGTATACGGCAGACCGGCCGAGCATTCGGCCGGTCGCGCTGCTCGCTCACTGTAGAGGCCCACCTTATCCAATGCGGGAATTACACAGCGGTGGGGCCACGCACCGCTTTTCTCCCCCGATCCTTATCTTTTTCATATGCAGCGTTGCTCTCATCCACTCGTCCCCATTCCTTCCTCTATCTACTTTTCTCCTCCACATCCCACACCGCATCACAGCTATGGTTGCTGCCGCTTTTTTTTTGCTGCGGGCCAAGGCCGCCCACGAGCTGCAACCGGCGAAAGGGAGGGGCGCCGGCGCTGCAGGATGAAGCAGGAGAGCGGTGCTGTGAAGACATCTCCGGCATGCGTGGCGAGGCCATGGGGGCGCTGCTATGGCCCGTTCTAGCCATGAGAGCTACTGCGAGCGACACAGCGCCCTGCTACCACCTGCTCGCTCGGTGCTATAACCAGTTCGCGTGATGTTGCAAACGGCGTAGCACCCTGCTACATCTGGTGTCGCCGCTGCTAGAGCTATCTGAGGCCGGCCACGATGACCTTCCATGCCGAAAGCTGCAACCACCTCTCCATGGCACTGGAACCTGCGGCGCCGAAAGTTGCAACCACTGCCGAGGAAAGCTGTAACCACCACCCGATTTTGCATTTTTGCTACCACCGTTTATTTTTTTGCTGGAACTAGCACAAGTTTTTGCTACCACCGGTTTTTGGGTTTGCTTGAACCAGCCCCCAATTTTGTAATTTTTGCTACCACCGGCGTTTTAGTTTGCTGGAGCGAGCTTCATTTTTTGCTACCACCGGCATTTTTGATTTGCTGAAACAGCGTCCAATTTGCATGATTTGCTACCACCGTATTTTTGATTTGCTGGAACCAGTGCCATTTAATGCTACAACCCGTCATCTTTTTTGCTACTACCGACAACCCGAGGGAGAGTATAGTTTTTTGCGAGCTCGTCGTCGGAGGTGCTACGACCTGCAACCGCCGCATGCCGGAGCTGCGGCCGCCGTCACCGGAGCTGCGAATGTCGTCATGGGGAGCTGCAACTACGGGGACAAACTGCTGCATGCACGGAGCCGACGAGAAACACATGAGAAAAACTTACAACCATTTATAGAAAAAGCTTCAACCGTAGATGAAAAAAGCTTCAACCGATGACCGGCAATGGAAAAAAGCATCATAGAGGCCCGCGTTTCCACGGAAGCTGCAATCGGCGTTGGTGGGTGCTACAACCGACGATGATGCTTCGGCCGGCGATGGCGAAGCTGCAACCGTGCAATTCATAGCTACAACCCAGCCTGAAAAAAGTTGTGACCAGCGAGCACGGAAGCTGCGACCGGCAATGAAAAAAGCTACAGCCGTCGAGCACGGAAGCTGCAACCGGTGACAAAAAAGCTACCACCGACGAGCCCAGAAGCTACGACCAGAATGCAAAAAACTGCAACCGTCGAGTGATTTTGTTGTAGCTAGCTCACGTCTGTTTACGAGAGCTTCCGCCTAGAGTTTCCAACGACCGACTCGAATCCAGTTGATGCTAGCTCATCGTGCATGTGGTACTGTAGATCAATTAAGCTGCTTCCCTGCTTGCTTGCAAGTTAGCTTTGCACGTAGGACGTACACTCCGACGATTTGATCTACGTTCTAAATCCAACCTGGAGCGTGGTGTTGGGCGAGTGTGGGCGGCGCGGCTAGTCGAGGACGAGGCCGGTGGCCGACAAGAGCGTGCGATGCTTTGGACCGGCGAGCTGTGTGGGGTTCTTTTTTTTTCGTGTGTTCAGGACGTGGGGACGAGGAAATCTAACGACGCAGAGCGTCTTGATCCAACGTGCGCGCGCTGACCGGCCGAAAGTTGGGCCGGTCCGCCGGCGCCTATCGGTGCCCTTTTCAAAATAGACGTGGCTGGTTCCTGGCCATGCCCGCGACTAATTTTAAGCCACTTATAAATCTTGAGACCTTTTACAATACATCAATGCAACTTGGGCCGTTCATTTATGTGGCTTGGAGGGCCCAGATGAGCCAGTACTACCTCAGGTTTTTGGTAGTATATTCACTAATAAGGGGCATTTTGGGTACTTCAATGTTTATCAATCACGTAGGCAGATTTCTTCCCCACCATGGCCAACCTTTCCTTTCATCATCTGTTTGCCGAGTCCATGCAGCGAGTTCTTTTCAGCCACATGCGAGGACCGAGGACAAAGACGATGAAGCGAAGCTGACGGTCTTGGTTTGTGCTCCATGCTGGCCTCTACCGCACGTACACAACGAGGTAGACTCGCCACCGGCCGGATACACAAGCATGGCACGCACGTACGCAACAATCAGATCGTTCTTGCTATCCCGCGGGCCGCTCCGGCAAGCCCGAAGGAGCAGCGGCAATGTCGGCTGTAGACGCATCTGCTCGTGCTTCCGCGCGAGGATGCTCGCAAACAATGCGGAGCGCAATGAGGTGTCGAATCGTGTCGTCTGGCACGCAGCACCACATCCGCTCACCGCTGCAGGCGTCCGTCGCATGCCCGCGCCGCCTTGCTCGCCATCGCACCGTCCGCTGCCTTGTCCGGTTGCCCCAGCTGGTCGTGAAATGAAAATAAAAGAGGATAGCGCACCATGTGCAACACCAAACTGTGTAGTTGTGTGCACGCACTGACAGCAGCGAAGCCGGTATAGCGGAGGTCTTTGCTGGTGCACTGAATGGAGATTTTGCGGCGGCGCCGTGAGGAATGGGATGGGATTATTTTAATTAACTAGATTAATAATTGTGATTAAAACTAAGAAAGAACAAATTTACCTCTAATCTGGAATTACAAATATGCCCTAGAGCGAAAATATGACTTATCTATAATTACCGCTCGATCAACTAAATACTACCCATTATATTGGGTAGTACGATGCGAAAAGACTCCTTCGCACGCGCGCGTCGCAACGTGCGAAGCGCCTCGCTCAATATATCAGGTTCCGACCGCGAGCTGTTTTTCTTTCCAAATTTTTACTTGCCGTAATTAAACGTGTTGGACCCACCCACTTGTTACGCGTACGGAGGGGCTAGTTGTGGTGGCATGCTGGCCCACCCCGTAATTAACATATTATCTCCCCCCCTGTTTTTAAGGGTGGGGTGGGGGCGTACTTTCCTTAATCCTAACACTTGCCTAATCCAAGGAAACACAAAGAGGCTGCCCACTTTCCTAATCGAGGCATGGACGGCCGGTCGGAAATCGATCGCGCCAACGCGCGCGCGCGAATTAGCCACTCCCAGTACGATGTACCGTAACAAATCTCATCTTGATCAGTAGTGGCCACCTTGCCAGGCGTCCCGTCGCCCAGGGTTACCTCGTCAGCATGCGAGCCATAGCAACGCCCATGGCAACCTTGTCAACCGTAGAGTCGCCATGCCTCGCCACGTACAAAGGGCCCCACCGCCACCTTCCCGGAAGCCGGCGTGAACTTTGCCGGCCGCTCTGCAGTGCCAACGAGACGTGAGGGAGGATTAAGGGTGGCGGTGCCTCGACCTAGGGTTTCCCCCTTGTTGCCAGGGAGGGCAGCACGAGGGACGAGAGGAGTTGTATTCGAGTGAGTCACGGCCCAGGTGGTACCAGAAGCAGAGACACAGCCTCCAGGACAGCGAGGACGTGGCTCTGAAGTCATTTCCTTCATCTTTCCCGTCTGAATGCCACGATTGATGTAGAACAGCCTAGTTTCGATAGCACAACTTGGCTAGCACGGGCGCACGTACCGTGCGGTCGCCAAGAACCAGCGGACTTGCTGGAGCAGCATACTCGGTGATGGTCGGACAGGCTGGAACGGCGTCGAGAAATCGCCAGTCCCCTCAACTTTAGTTTAGCTATGATTTGCATGCATGTTCAAATTGCATAAAGTCTCGATCTGAATCAGTATATGTGGTAGAGTACGTGTGCAAGTTTATACAACGGATTCCAGAAAACTATCTAGCATAAAAAAATCCAAAGCATTGTCGAAACACATAGCTAGAGAAATTAAGCATTGACAAAAATAAGCCAAGAATGAATATATGATTCATAATTTTTTCATGACCGGACATTGTTCCAATCATGCATATTGTCAACTAGTAATTTAACAAGGCAAATATAGCTCATAATAAAACATAAGGTTTTGTATTTTTGGCATTTATAAGATCCGTATGGTCCAATTTATAGGAACTTTCCACGCTAGACTACTCCTAGTCGGTTAGAAATCTGGAGGGAGAATCCACATGCCACTTGGAGGACAAGCAACTACACTAGATTTGTTCCTGCACAATGCATTCTCACTGCTTCCGTCTTGGATGGGATATACACGGCTACCATGCTTGGCCAACCTCGTTGAGTTTGCAAGATCATCGGCATAGATGCAGCTTCTCTGAACCTCTCCATGCCCAGCTGCCGCCATGTACACTCCCTTGGACCATATTTTTCCAAAAAATAAGGCGTTGTCACACAAGCTCGTTAATTACCTCCTCCCAATGGTGAGCATATTCTATCATCGGTTCGTTGGCAAGTTGAAATACCTTAAAGAAAGGCCCGCCGATGTTGTCACGTGACTGCCAGTTCCTCAGAACCATTGACAGCTTGCCCTGGAGCTCAACAATGTAGTTCCGACACGAGGTTCTACAACTACGACACGAGGTTCGCAGATAACCACCGGCCCTTCATCTTTCTTCACACCTATTTCGAACCTGATTAGGTGCTCGAAGAGGGTAAGGCCATAGAGATGTCCATTGAAGAATACAATGTCCACAAGCATCAGCCCATCAAGTTGTTTCATAGTCCATTCACTGTCTGGACAACCAATCCTACAGAGGGCGACGTTGTATTCCGGGGTGATGGCGGCGAGGATGCATCCACGTGAGGTGGGGGACTCTGAGAAGACGATCTTTGGGATTATTTTGCTCCGGCCGTCTAAGCAGACTGTCTTCATGTCCTTTGCAGCTGGGAGCGGTACCTCGACACCAGAGAAGAGGTTTACGATCGCATGTTGCATGTCCCGCCCAACCGCGGCAACCCATCCACCGTCGTGAGCTCCCACAAACCGCTTGTCAATCACCTCGCTCGGCAGCTGGATGCGCAACATCTGGCCGTCCTCAGGACAATATAAGCTCTTCGTCCTGTTGTCGTCGTCAGCCCCACCGCATGGCGAGGAGAAGACGAGGCATGGCAGGACAGGCGGCTGCGATCGCGGCCGCTCGCCATGACCTACATACTGCGGCAAACCGGATGCGGTGGACCAAGCCAACGACATTGACGTAGACTACGCAGAGAAGATCCTCAGGGAGATCGGACCAATTGATTGACGACGCCATCGATGCCGTGATCCTTGTGATGCTAGGTACGGCGGCGGTGCCGTCCATCGATCCGCGCCGATGACCTTTTTAATGTTATAATACAATTTTTTTTAGATAATTTAATGTTACTAGCAATTATGCCCGTGCGTTGCAACGGGAGAAAAAATCACCGCTCATACACACACTCGATGACATCAACAAATGCATTGAAATTTTTCATGATGCCACACAACAAACAACATGATAAGTGGTGTTGCGCAAAAAGAATAAAGGTGGGATGATTTTTTAGTGTACTGAAAGTTATGGGCATAATTTTAAACAATAAGAAAATCAACGTTAAGCCACTTGTTTACATAATTGTGTTAGTAAACATATACTCCCTCTGATCATTTTTAGTCTACATATAAGTTTTGTCCGAAGTCCAAGTATCTCTATTTTGACCAAACTTATAGAAAAAAGTATCAACATTCACAATGTCAAATAAATATTGTTAGATTCATTGTGAAATGTAGTTTTGTAGTATCTATTTTTTATTGTAGATGCTGATTATTTTTAATATAAATTTGGTCAAACTTTATAAAGTAACTTTGTAAAATTTGACTTGACAAAAATCTAATATGCAGAGTAAAAATGATCGAAAGGAGTATAATAGGCATTTTCAAAATACCACATATAAAGAAGGTATTCATTAAGGTGTAACCCTAAATATAATTTTAGAAAAAGTTACATGCAAGATAATATCATATTTAGAATCTACATTTTTTTAAACGATTTTCATATATAACATGTTAGATTTAGAATTGAGGTTTGAAAGATAAGAATATTTAAAAAAGTACTTGAATATGTCTGGAAAATAAAAGATTAAATGGACTTACTCGGCTGAATGCAACACATCTTCTAAGTATTTGAAGAGATAAAAGAAAAAAAAGGGAGAAAGCTTTCATATATAACATGTTAGATTTAGAATTGAGGTTTGAAAGATAAGAATATTTAAAAAAGTACTTGAATATGTCTGGAAAATAAAAGATTAAATGGACTTACTCGGCTGAATGCAACACATCTTCTAAGTATTTGAAGAGATAAAAGAAAAAAAAGGGAGAAAGCTGCGATCGAACCCGGCTCTCTAAGGTGGAGAAGCTCGGCTCTAGCCACCAGGCTACACGCACACTTGTGTTTTATTAGAGGACCGTGGGATATGAACCAATGGCGACGGGTCATGTACCGTACCAAACCGTTTTTCACTTAGCGGTGGCATTGGGTGTAATTTGTATCAACTATAAGGGTAATTCTATGACGGATGACCAGAAGCAATAGATGCTTTATTATTAGGTAAGACTAGCAAATATGCCTGTGCGTTGCAATGGGAGAAAAAAAAAGTTAACGTGCTTCGTTGTGAAACAAACGCTAATTATCATTAATCAGGTTGGCAAGATAGAGAATAAGTTTGATGATGACAAAAATGATGGTTCAATCCTAGTCAAATAACCGGGTGAACAACATCATCTTTAGATTACCATTACTAATAATAAAAATATCGTACACGCAATGCTTATTTTCAGTTACCATCATACAATAAAAATATGTATGGCACGCATGCTTCTGTTGCGTGCGCTAACTGTGAAGTCCTTGTCGTATAGATGTTCTAAATTTCTATTCTGTTGCGACACAAATAGAGTCAAATCCAACCTTATTAAAACAAAGATATGTAGCACCAAATCCGTCAACGTGTGCATAGTTCGGAGAAAAAACACATGCGTGCACGCTAACGCGTCCGCGCGATGGACTCAAAGCTATTTACCGGTTCGCGAACGATCTAAACCCAATCAACTTTAACTATTCGCTTTCCTTTCCCTTCCCGTAAGAGGCGGAACTGAAGGCGACAACAGTTCCTCTCATGTGCTTGCCAGCAAGCACACTGGTTCCCCTCTCCTCTAGTGGCCGGCCCGGAGGCGGGAGGGGTGGGAAACCGCGGTGCCTCGTGCGGTCTTGCGCATAGATTAGGACTTGGGGTTTCGACCGCCAGCGTGTGGATGGTGGAGATGGCGGCACGGGGAATAATTTCTACCTTAACTTGTTCCCCGTCCCGGCGATTTGGTCGTCAGTGAGTTGGAGGACTGCTCTTCTCGCCGGTTAGCGGTGAGATTGTGTATTTGGGCATCGTTCATTTGCCGTTGTTCTGTATGGCAGCAGTGACGAATTTGTCGTCCTCCAGATCCCTTCCGATGAGGGGCTCTCGTTTGTCGGCCTTCGATCTGGGCATATGGTTGTTGTACAGGAGCGACGCCAGTTCTATTACCTTCTTTGCCGACGGCGAGGGAGGTGTGGTGGTGCTTTCGGTGGTGCATCCTTTCGGCCTCTTCTCTGGTGCGCTAGCCCCGATGGGACCATTGCTTGAAGACTTCCCGTCCGCAAAAGGTCCGACTGCGGATTTCAAAGTCAAGCCGGCTTCGGGTGAAAGCGGCGGCGGCGGCACCGCGCCCTCAACTCGTGGTGGGGTGGGTGGTTGGTGGGTTCCTCGAGGACCCGGATGTAATTTCCTTATTTGTGGGGGGTCCTTTGTATTACTGAGCATCCTTAATAAAAATAAGAAAACAATTTACGTGTCGACACGTCGGCTGATTGCTAGAAGGAACCAGGCGCATTGCTGGCGCCCCTGCGATGGACAAGGTGCGTTCTGTCCCGAAGTTGCTCGCAGCTATCTCCCTAGTTTTTTCCCCGTGTCCCAGGACAACATCAGGTCGAACCCAGCGCCGCCGACCCCTATGCCGGCCACCTCGCCGCCACTGCCGTCGGCCCTCGCTGCGGCGGCGACGGGCCCGCCTGCCAAAGGTGGTGCGGGAGGTTCTGGCAGCGTCAGCGTGTTGCTGCTGCGGCTGGGGCGGCGTCCTCGCGCCGTGGTGGTGGTGGAGCCCCTCTCCGGTGGGTGGCTGGTGGCTGGGGCGAAGGGGGCTGCGCATGGGCTCCTGGAAGCCGGCCTGCGCGCGCGGGGGCGCGGGAGGCTGGTCTGGCGCAGCAGTGGCCTGCTCAGGGGCTTCGCGTGGGCGGATGCGGCTCCGGCTTGAGGTTGTTGGTGCTGGCGTGCGTGCGTGCGGCTGCCGCTGGCGCAAGGAGGCTGCGCGAGCTCGTCCATCTCTGTACAAATCTGGCCTGCTCGTGTCAGAGTTCTTCAGGCGGGCCGCTCGCTATCAATTTTTCCTGTATCCTCGACTCTCTCTTCTTCTTTCTGATTTATTTATTAGCTCCAACGGCAAATGGCTGTGCGCCCATGGCAATTTTTGAGAACCTTCAGATCGGCTACCTTTCTATTTAAGCTGGGCACCCCATGCTGTTTTTTCTTTGGATTCATGCGCCTCTCCTTCAGCATTTTTGATTGGTGATGCATAATACATGCGGTAGGCACTTTTCTTCATTTCTCTTGGCTAAACATGAATCATATCTCACCCTTTTTTCCTCGCTTGTTGATTCTTGCAACTCCGAAGGTATATAAGTTGCTAAGATTTGATGTAAAGGAGCAGGGTGAGACTATTAATTGAAATCTGAAAGTTTAGCACAGACATAATCAAACTCTGTTTACCTCCCCGTAAGGGAGGGGAGGGGAGGGCCCATAACAAAAAAAATTGGCCCATTACTTATGAGAAGCTGTAAATCACGTACGGGCGGACCGAACAGACGAGAATTATGCCAGCGAGGACGACGTACGAACGACGTGCCAAAAACGGACGAAAATTAGGGAGGAAGAAGCGTTAATCCCATTATTAGTAGGTGATGATATAGATATAGATATACGTGAGTTCCGACTACCACGCGCACGTAACACATCTGGCCAGTAAACGGAGCTCCCCTTTTTGGTGCTTCAAGTGGGCTGGTTTGACCGGATTTGGGCTGGGTTCAGATTGGGCCTACTTTCGTGACTGTACAGGAGTTATACCGAAATCATTAATTAATGAGTACTGTTTCCAGATGTGCGTCACTTGTCGCAACTTGAGAGTTTTTTTTTTTTTCTTAGATCCGCTTATTCAAAATGATTTATCTCTTAAACCATGTATCCAAATCTCGAACCGTTTTCACCATTGAATTCCTCGCGTCGAGATCTTCAAAACTACTCCCTGCGTCCCATAATATGTAGTGTCAAAAACGCTCTTATATTATGGGATGGAGGGAATAGATCCCATATTGAAAGGTTTTGACGAACATTTTTTTACCAAAAAAAGGGATAAAAAACCGGATGAAAAAACCGAACTGGGAGCATGTTTTTTTTGCCTTTTCGAAAGAGGCACGGCTGTGACTCAACGCAAAAGCAAAACCGTGCCTCTCGCGGGAGCAAAATCATGTCTCTCGTGGAAGGAAAAAAAAAGAAAAATGCGTTTTTTTTTTTGTTTTCGAGAGGCACGGCCGTGCCTCTCGCGGAAGCAAAACCGTGCATCTCGCGGAAAGAAAAAAAATAGAAAACTCGTTTGTTTTTTCCGTTTCCGAGAGGCACGGCCATGAATGCAAAACCGTGCCTCTCACGAATACAAAACCATGCCTCTCGCGGAAGGAAAAAAAAAAGGAGAAAACGCGTTTTTTTCATTTCTGAGATGCACGGCCATGCCTCTCGCGAAAGTAAAACCGTGCCTCTCGCGGAAGCAAAAAATTGAAAACGCATTTTTTTCCATTTCCGAAAGGCATGGACGTGCCTCTCGCGAAAGCAAAACCGTGCCTCTCGCGGAAGCAAAAAAAACACGTTTTTTCGCGGAAAAAGAAATCCTAATTTTTTGTTCAAAAGCTAAGACCGGTGGAAAACCAAAAAAACCGAAAAAAACTGGAAAAAAACCGTTTAAAAAGCCAAAAACACGTGTGTAAAAAAAACGGAGGGAGCGCCCAGAGCGCGGCACGTGGCGGCGGCTGAGAGCACGCCAAGTGGCGCGCTCTCAGCTCACCCCAACTGATCGTTGGGAGGCTCCCGAAGGAGCGCTCGTCAACTAGTTGCTCTCGAGTTATACTCCTACGCTGACCCCAAGTGCTCCGATTCATTATCTTGAAAAAAGAATCCCCTCAAGGAAATAATCTCAAAAGTAAAGTGCTACTCCTATTCAGCTCCTAATAATCAAGCAAGCACCCACAAAGCAGCTCATTTACGTGTGTGGTTTTATTTATTTATTTTCTTGACAAATGTATTTCAATTAACATGTTTATAAGAAGGAATGTAAACCTTATCATAGTAAAAAGAATGTGAATTTGCATCATAGTCTGTATGGTCCAATTAACGGAACCTGCTGACTTGATCATTTGTCTGGCGTGGTGACTGCTTTTATCTTGCACAGGATATACACAATCACCATGACCGTCCAATCTCGTCAGGTATGTCATATCGTCAGCATATATGCAACTTCTCTGCACTCCGTCGTGCCCAGACGACGGCACGTACACCGGCTTGGATGACTTTGCCCCTAAAAACAAGGCGTAATCACCCAAGCTCATTAACTCCTCCCACTGATGAGTGTACTCTGTCGTCGTCGCTTTGAACGCAAGCTCAAACACCTTGAAGATAGGCTCACAATTGAGGCGTCGTGAGTTGATCCTCGCCACCATCGCCAGCTTGCCGTGCAATTCAATGATGTAGCATGGATACATCGGAGGACCTTTGCACTTTCGGATCTGGAGTTGCTGGGGTTCACCAATGAACACTAGCCCACCGTCTTTGTTCACCCGTATTTGAAACTTTACAAGTTGCTCGAAGAAGAAAGTGATGCCGTAGAGGTGTCCGTTGTGGAATACAATGTCCTTAGGGCGTAATAATCCATCCAATTGTTTTACGGTTCACATGCCGTTCGAACAACCAATGGCAGACGGCGACACCATACTTAGGGATGATGGCGGCCAGGATGCTGTTATGAATGAGCAACTACTATTCACTGTGAGCCAAAGGCCAGTACATATACATGTGAGGTATTACAAGCGGTAGTACCGCACTCAGAGCGGTAGTACCGCACTCGGGCGGTAGTACCGCAGAGAACACACCAAACACACATCTAACACCCCCATCAAACTCATGGTGGATCAACAACACTGAGTTTGGAGAGAAAGAAGCCATGCTGCGCTCGAGTCTGTGCCTTCGTGAAGAAATCCGCCAACTGTAACTCAGAGGGCACATAGTGAAGAGCCAGTGTCTGATCCTGCACAGCAGCACGTACAAAGTGAGCATCCACACCGATGTGCTTGGTGAGCTCATGCTTCACCGGGTCATGCGCAATACTGATAGCACCGGTACTGTCTGACAGTAAGGGAGTCGATGTAGTAGCAGACACACCAAAGTCCTCAAGTAACCATCGTAACCAGATCACCTCAGCCGTCAGCATAGCCATCGCTCGCAACTCAGCCTCTGTACTCGAGCGAGAAACCGCAGTCTGTTTCTTTGTCTTCCAGGCAATAAGAGAGCCACCAAGGAAGACACAGTAAGCAGACAGCGAGCGTCGATCAGAGGGATCACTAGCCCACGTAGCATCAGAGTAGGCCTGGAGCTCGAGAGAACTGGAGCGGGGAAAGAAAAGGCGATGAGAGATCGTGCCACGAAGATATCGTAGAACACGGAGGAGGTGACTATAGTGGACAGAGGTGGGGGCTGAAACAAACTGACTGAGAATGTGGACAGGATAGGAGATGTCAGGACGCGTAATAGCAAGATAGACAAGGCTCCCAACGAGGTGGCGATAGCGAGTGGGATTAGGAAGAGGGTCACCGTCAGAAGCACGAAGCTGAACGTTGAGCTCCATAGGAGTCACAACAGTGCGCTCATCACCGAGAGCGGCACGAGTAAGAAGATCCTGAATATATTTTTCCTGGGAGATGAAGAAGCCTGCAGAGGTCTCAGAAATCTCGATCCCAAGAAAGTAGCGAAGGGGACCAAGATCAGACATCAGAAACTGTTTCCGGAGGCGGGCCTTAACAAAGGCAATATACTCAGGATCGTCACCAGTGATGATCATGTCATCCACATATAGAAGGAGAAGAGTCCGACCACGAGAAGTGGTGTGGACAAACAGTGCTGGATCATGATCACTAGGCAAGAAGCCAGCGGCAGTAACGACAGAGGCGAACCACGAGAACCAGGCGCGAGGGGCCTGTTTAAGACCATAGAGGGAATGGCGAAGTCGGCAGACCATACCATCAGGAGCATAGTACCCCGGTGGTGGCTGCATATAAACCTCCTCACGCAACTCACCATTGAGAAAAGCGTTCTGGACATCAAGCTGAGATACAGACCAATGACGAACAGAAGCCACAACAAGGAGAGTGCGAACAGTGGTCATGTGGGCCACAGGAGCGAATGTCTCATCATAATCGCGTCCCTGCTGCTGCTGAAAGCCACGAGCCACAAGACGAGCTTTGTATCGCTCAAGGGAACCATCAAAGCGAGTCTTAATCTTTTAGACCCACTTGCAGGTGATGGGACGAACACCGGAGGGAAGAGAAACCAGATCCCACGTGCCATTGCGCTCAAGCGCCGCAAGCTCCTCGGCTATCGCAAGCTGCCATTCAGGCTGAGTCATGGCAGCCCGATAGGTGGTGGGCTCAGCAATGGCAGAAAAACCTTACCGGTCAGGAGAATAGCGATCAGGTGGGGGACAAGGCCTAACACGGAGGTTATTGACCGGCGGAGGCGTGAGAGGAGGTGCACTAGAAGTAGAGGGCACATCAGTAGGATCATCCACAGCACGAGGACGACGAGTGTAATGGAGAGGAAACGGGGAGTGAGGTCGAAAGACTGGGGAGGAGGGTGGGGAGGGAGGGGATGGTGAAGACGAGGGAGAGGAGGAGGAGGGAGGGGATGGTGGAACCGGTGGTGTAGGGGGACGCACCGGGGGAGAGGGAAGAACAGGAGGCACAGTGGGAGATGTGTCAGGAAGGAGAAGGAAGGAAATATCTTCCACGGAAAAGCTCGAGGAGGAGGGACGCGGATAGTAAGAACGAGACTCATCGAACGTCACATCACGAGAAATGCTCAGACGGCGACCAACAGGATCCCAACAGCGATAGCCCTTGTGCTCATCACTGTAGCCAAGGAAAACACACTCAACTGACTGAGCAGTCAACTTGGTTCGTTCTCGCGGAGCAAGAAGGACATAGCACACGCATCCAAACATACGAAGAGCGGAGTAGTCAGGAGAGCGACCAGAGAGACGCTCCATAGGAATACCACCCTTCAAGGCAGCCGAAGGCTGAATGTTGATGAGGTGGGTGGATGCGGAAACGGCCTCAACCCAAAAATGGGGTGGAAGAGAGGCGGCGATCATCATCGCCCGAGCCGTCTCAAGCAAATGGCGATGTTTGCGTTCAGCAACTCCATTCTGAGCATGGGCACCAGGGCAAGAGAATTGGGCAAGAGTGCCCTGCTCCGCAAGAAAACCACGCAACATGTGAGAGATATACTCTCCAGCTGAGTCAGCACGGAAGATACGGACAGGCGTGGAAAATTGAGTGCGAACCATGGCAGCAAAACGTTTGTATATGGGGAGAACCTCGCTGCGAGATTTCATACAATAAAGCCAAGTGTAGCGAGAGAAATCATCAATAAACAGAAGATAGTAGCGATGACCCCCTTTCGAGTCAAATGGAGCAGGACCCCATACATCAGAATGAACTAAGTCAAAAGGACGCTGAGATACAGACTCACTGGTAGGATACGGTAACTGAGTCTGTTTGCCAAGCCTACAACCTTCACAATGCAATGAAACATCACCGGAGACAGACCCTAAGACGCCTTGGTGTACTAATGAGGACAAGCGAGAGCCACAGATGTGACCAAGTCGATGATGCCACTGCTGGAAGGACGCAGAAGAGGAGGCAGCAAGAGCATGTGAACTGGCGTATGTGGTAGCAGCGGAAGGAACACGAAGCTAGTCAACCTCCCAAAGGCCCTCAGACTCACGGCGCCGAGGGACACCGCCAACCAGAGCCTGAGTGCGACGATCCTGAACAGAGCAAGAGTCGGCATCAAGAATGACACGACAGCCAGAATCAGTAAGTTGGGCAGCGGAAAAGAGATTCATGGTAAGACGAGGAACATGAGAAACACTAGGAACCGAAAAAGACTGAGTGGAAAGGATGCCACGACTAGCAACAGGAAGAGGTGTGCCATCGGCAGTGAGAACATTAAGAGGAAAGTCAAGAGGTCGAAGAGAAGATAAAGCAGAAGAATCAGAAGCCATATGAAAATAAGCTCCAGAATCCAGAACCCATGAGGATGTACCTGACTGAGTAGGCTCCGGCGGAGGCGGAGTGGTGGTGGCAGTCACAGCGGCAACAGAACCCGTCGAGGAAGAACCAGAGGAAGCCAACATGCGCTTGAGCCACACAATATCTAGGTCAGTGAGCGACAAAGTCGAGGAGGACGCACGAGTCCCACTAGAAGAAGAGCGCTTCAGGTCTTTCCGCTTCTTGTGACAATCAGACTCTAGGTGACCTGGCCTGTTGCAGTAGCCACAGAAAGTGTGCGAGCGCAGCCGACCCTCTCCTGAAGAAGGAGGGTGACCCGCCCCCCCTGGAGGTGTAGGCAGGAGCGGTGGAGTGGTGAGGCGAGCAGACGACACAGGAGCTCGGGCAGCAAGAACAGTGGGAACACGGGTGCCATGCGACACATTGCCACCGCAGCCACTTGGTGTGCTCCCCGTGCCATGCATGGTAGCACATACGCCGCCGCTAGCTGCTCAGTCAACTATCGCAGTCCCGCGAAGAGTGACCACGGTATCTCAATGAGCAGGCATGCGGCACCGGCCGGGTGGCAACTCAGGCGGCTCGAACAGGCCGTGTATGCTCGAACTTTGACGGTGCTAGCTAGCTAGCATGGCTCCGGCCGGCACCGGCGCCCCGCGTCAGCTAGCTAGCTCCCGTCGAGAAGCCCAGCCTTGTGGTCAGCTCCGATAAGTGGTTCAGAACTCCGGCTGCAGGCGTGCTTGTGGGGGTGTTGAGAAGGTTGTGGCCGGCCTGCTGGGTATTTTTTTTGCGAAAAGAAAGGATTGTATTAATCAAGAAAGATTATTACAATCCTGATGGCATAAGGTGCCAATTTCACCAGGTCCATGACAAAGCCAAACTGGCGTACGAAGTTCAAAAATACCCATCTGCGCAAGTGCATGACTAGTTTCATTCTTATTTCTACTCACATGTGCTATCACATGATTAGACCCACCACAGAGATCGCCCCCCTTGTCCCCCTCGTGTCGCCCCCGCGGGCGACCCAGGGGGAACCCTAGCCGCCGTCCTCTCGGCCCTCCACTAGTAGAAAACAGGGCTTTGATCCTGGCCAGTTCAGAGCTTTAGACCCGGTTGAGGTACGAACCGGGACTAATGGGTGCATCAGTCCCGGTTCGAGCGGCCAGGGAGCCGGCCGGGTCTCGGCGGGCATCAGTCCCGGTTCGTCTGGGACCTTTAGTCCCGGTTCCAGTTACCAACCGGGACTAAAGGTCCAGGCTCCTGGCGCAACCCCTTTAGTCCCGGTTCGTGTCTGGAACCGGGACTAAAGGTCTGTCTTCAGTCCCGGTTCTAGCCACGAACCGGGACTAATAAAATGCCTATATATACCCCGCCCCCGCCGCTCACTCCTCTATTTTTTGGCCGGCCAGCGTGTGCAGGGTGTGTGCTACTCTCTGTTTTCACCTCCACTAGTAGAAAATAGGGCTTTGATCCTGGCCAGATCAGAGCTTTAGACCCGGTCGAGTTACGAACCGGGACTAATGGGTGCATCAGTCCCGGTTCGAGTGGCCAGGGAGCCGGCCAGGCCTCGGCGGGCATCAGTCCCGGTTCGAGTGGCCAGATAGCCGGCCGGGCCTCGGCGGGCATCAGTCCCGGTTCGTCTGGGACCTTTAGTCCCGGTTCCAGCTACCAACCGGGACTAAAGGTCCTGGCTCCTGGCGCAACCCCTTTAGTCCCGGTTCGTGTCTGGAACCGGGACTAAAGGTCTGTCTTCAGTCCCGGTTCTAGCCACGAACCGGGACTAATAAAATGCCTATATATACCCCGCCCCCGCCGCTCACTCCTCTGTTTTTTGGCCGGCCAGCGTGTGCAGGGTGTGTGCTACTCTCTGTTCTCACCTCCTATGCACATGAGGTGTTCGATGAAATGCCCGAGCAACACTTAAGCTTTCTCTCCTCTCCAAGCTCGACCTCCAAGCTCCATTTTGCCCAAGATTTCTCTAGGTTTGGCGGTGCACCAACTATACAAGTGTTCTAAAAAGGTTAGCAACTTCATCATTTCATCTCTCACTGCTAGTTTAGCTCATTTCAAATGCTCTAGAAGTAGAGTCGTTTGTGGGTTTTAGTGGAGGAGTGTATGTGGGAGTTCTTTTGATTTAGATGCACAATTTGAGCTGAAATTAACTTCTTAGAGTCTGCACATGTGTAGGGTGCCGTCCCCGTCCCCGTCCCCGTCCTCACCGCCGTCGATCGCCCGCGCCGATCTCGTCGCCGGCACCACCGTGGTGAGCCTCTTGTTATTATCTTCTTTTTAAAAGAAAAAAAATTCTTACTTGTATGATTTAGATAGATACTTGTATAATTTTCTTACTTATATTATTGTTTGTTATTATATAGTGCCATGACTTTGGTATCCGCCCCCTTCGGCCCTCGTCCTGTCTATGATTCGGATGTGGTATATTATCTTTTATTATGATTTGTTTCATTTAGTGTTTATGACAATTATGCCGACCAACGTGACATAGATGTTTTTATCTAGGAGGTATGTGAACCGGAAATTCCAACCGACCCTCTTGTCGAGAGGTTAAATTTAGTTGAAAAAGAAAACAATTACTTGATGAAAAAATTGAAAAGAATTGAGGAGGAGAAGATGGAATTGGAGTTGCATGTTGCCGATGTCGGCGATGATCACAAGATCAAGATGGATGCAATGCGCTTGAAGATTAGAAAGATTAGAAAATATGCCATTCATAATGACGCTTGGTATCATTATGCCGTTGGATCAATTGTTACCTTAGTTGCGATTATGATCGCATTTGTTGTTGGTTTTCATAGTTTCAATGTATGTTTTAATTAGATGCTCTAGAGAGCTATATGTTGTTCTATGAGAACTATATATGTATGAACTTTATGTATTTATTTTTTCAGTAATAACATTTGATCACTACTGTACTTTGGTTTTAATGTGATGATGAACTTGTATTAATTTAGTCACTTCTCTATTCATGATGTTCTGTAATGGTTTTTGATACACTTAATTATATAATGCACGCAGATGAACCGGTAATGGATGTACGGTGACCGACGCACCTCCGAGTATCTTGAGGGCTTGCATAAATTTCTCGAAGTGGCTGAGGCAAACAAGCAGAATGGTTTTATGTATTGTCCATGCCTTGTCTGTGAGAATACGAAGGATTACTCTAACTTGAAAACCCTTCACGTCCACCTGCTTGAGAAGGGCTTCATGCCACACTATAATGTTTGGACCAAGCACGGAGAAAGAGGGGTTATGATGGAAGACAGCGAAGAAGAAGAGGATGATGACAACTATCCCCCTGAATACGGTGATACTGCAACGGGGGAAGCTGAAGATCAAGAGGAACTAGACGATGTGCCCGATGATGATCTTCGCCGGGTCATTGTTGATGCAAAGAGACAATGCCAAAGTGAAAGGGAGAAGTTGAAGTTCGATCGCATGTTAGTGGATCACAAAAAAGGGTTGTACCCAAATTGCGAAGATGACAACACAAAGCTCGGTACCACACTAGAATTGTTGAAATGGAAGGCAGACAATGGTGTATCTGACAATGGATTTGGGAAGCTACTGAAAATAATGAAGAAGAAGCTTCCAAAGGATAACGAATTGCCCGACAGTACGTATGAAGCAAAGAAGGTTCTATGCCCTCTAGGATTGGAGGTGCAGAAGATACATGCATGCCCTAATGACTGCATCCTCTACCGCGGTGAGTACGAGGATTTGAACGCATGCCCGGTATGCGGTGCATTGCGGTATAAGATCAGACGAGATGACCCTGGTGATGTTGAGGGCGAGCGCCCAAGGAAGAGGGTTCCTGCCAAGGTGATGTGGTATGCTCCTATAATACCATGGCTGAAACGTCTGTTCAGAAACAAAGAGCATGCCAAGTTGATGCGATGGCACAAAGAAGACCGTAAGAAAGACGGGAAGTTGAGAGCACCCGCTGACGGGTCGCAGTGGAGAAAAATCGAGAGAAGGTGGGGGGACTTTGCAGGTGACACAAGGAACGTATGGTTTGGTTTAAGTGCAGATGGCATTAATCCTTTTGGGGAGCAGAGAAGCAATCATAGCACCTGGCCCGTGACTCTATGTATCTATAACCTTCCTCCTTGGTTGTGCATGAAGCGGAAGTTCATTATGATGCCAGTGCTCATCCAAGGCCCTAAGCAACCCGGCAACGACATTGATGTGTACCTAAGGCCATTAGTTGAAGAACTTTTGCAGCTGTGGAATGGAGAAGGTGTACGTGTGTGGGATGAGCACAAACAGGAGGAATTTGACCTACATGCGTTGCTGTTTGTAACCATCAATGATTGGCCTGCTCTTAGTAACCTTTCAAGACAAACAAACAAGGAATACCACGCATGCACGCACTGTTTAGATGACACCGAAAGTATATATTTGGAGAAATGCAGGAAGAATGTGTACCTGGGACATCGTCAATTTTTTCCGACCAACCATCAATGTCGAAAGAAAGGCAAGCATTTCAAAGGTGAGGCAGATCACCGGAAGAAGCCCGCCCTCCGTACTGGTGATCACATACTTGATATGGTCAAGGATTTACAAGTAATCTTTGGAAAGGGTCCTGGCGGACAATCTGTTCCGAATGACGCTGAGGGACGCACACCCATGCATGTGGAAGAAGAAATCTATATTTTGGGACCTACCCTATTGGAAAGACCTAGAGGTCCGCTCTACAATCGACGTGATGCACGTGACGAAGAATCTTTGCGTGAACCTG
Source organism: Elymus sibiricus (assembly GCA_039707655.1). Classification (NCBI taxonomy): domain Eukaryota; kingdom Viridiplantae; phylum Streptophyta; class Magnoliopsida; order Poales; family Poaceae; genus Elymus; species Elymus sibiricus. The sequence continues at coordinate 396,203,013 of CM077674.1, forward strand.
CTAGGCTTCTTGGGCGTGTATGGGAAGACAAAAGATACACCGGAGGCACGGGAGGACCAGCAACGTGTGCACGAAAAAGACGGCATGCATCCAAAGCAGTATGAAGGTCCTGCCAGCTACGCTCTTACCAAAGAAGAGAAGGAAATCTTCTTTGAATGCCTGCTCAGTATGAAGGTCCCGTCTGGCTTCTCGTGAATATAAAGGGAATAATAAATATGGCAGAGAAAAAGTTCCAGAACCTAAAGTCTCATGACTGCCACGTGATTATGACGCAACTGCTTCCGGTTGCATTGAGGGGGCTTCTACCGGAAAACGTTCGATTAGCCATTGTGAAGCTATGTGCATTCCTCAATGCAATCTCTCAGAAGGTAATCGATCCAGATATCCTACCAACATTAAAGAATGATTTGGTGCAATGTCTTGTCAGTTTTGAGCTGGTGTTCCCTCCATCCTTCTTCAATATCATGACGCACGTCCTAGTTCATCTAGTCGACGAGATTGCCATTCTGGGTCCTGTATTTCTACACAATATGTTCCCCTTTGAGAGGTTCATGGGAGTCTTAAAGAAATATGTTCGTAACCGTGCTAGGCCAGAAGGAAGCATCTCCATGGGCCATCAAACTGAGGAGGTCATTGGGTTTTGTGTTGACTTTATTCCTGACCTTAAGCCGATTGGTCTCCCTCAATCGCGGTGTGAGGGGAGACTGACTGGAAAAGGCACGCTAGGAGCGGATGCAATAATATGTAGGGACGGGCATTCTTGGGCTCAAGCACACTACACAGTTCTACAGAATTCTACCTTGGTGACCCCGTATGTCAATGAACACAAGAATTTTCTGCGCTCCAAACACCCGGAGCAGTGTGACGACTGGATTACATGTGAACATATCAGGACTTTCGGCAGTTGTTGCAAACACATCTCGTGGGGAACAACATTGTTGGAGATGACCTGTACTTGTTGGCCAGGACTCCATCTTCGACTGTATTGACTTACCAAGGGTACGAGATAAATGGGAATACATTTTACACGATCGCCCAAGATCAAAAGAGCACCAACGAAAACAGTGGTGTCCGCTTTGATGCAGCAACCAACAGGGGAAAGGACACATATTATGGTTACATAGTGGACATATGGGAACTTGACTATGGACATGATTTTAAGGTCCCTTTGTTTCGCTGCAAATGGGTCAATCGGTCAGGAGGCGGGGTACAGGTAGACCCGCAGTACGGAATGACAACAGTGGATCTCAACAATCTTGGGTACACAAACGAACCATTCGTCCTAGCCAATGATGTGGCGCAGGTTTTCTATGTGAAGGACATGTCTACCAAACCGAGAAAAAGAAAAGATAAGGAAGCGAATACATCATACGATGAGCCAAAGCGCCACATAGTTCTTTCAGGGAAAAGAGACATCGTGGGAGTGGAGGGCAAGACAGACATGTCTGAAGATTATGAAAAGTTTCATGAAATTCCTCCCTTCAAAGTGAAGTCTGACCCAAGTATCCAGTTAAACGATGAAGATTATCCATGGTTACGGCGCAATAAGCAAGGGACACGCGCGAAGAAAAAGTGAAGACTTTCTCTCCACAACTATTCTAGAATATCACTGCAGTTACAGGTCAAGAAATGAAATGCCTTTTGTAACATATGAGTTTTAGCCCTTTTCAGAGTTCATTTGTACTGCTTTTCAATTTCAGGGTCCATTTTGTACACGAAGTGCATCCAGTTTTTGCCATAACCCTCTCAACTTTTTAGCACATGCTATGTGGGTGAAATGATGATACCATGCCAACTTTCAACCTTTTCAGAGTTCATTTGTAGTGCTTTTCAATTTCAGGGTCATTTAGCTCAAAAAAAAGATTAAATGCATGAAAAGAATGAACTAAAAAGCTTTTCTAAAACTCTAATAGCAAAAAGAATGAACTAAAAAGAATCAATTATTTTTTTTTGTTATGATCAACTAAAACAAAACTATAATATTCTTCAAGAGCAAAAAGAATCAACTAAAAAGCTTTTATAAACCTCTAGTTATTATAAAAGTATTTTTGAAACTAAAATTATATAAAATTTATGCAACTAAAATTATCAAAGTATTTTTTGTTCAAAACTTTAATAGCAAAAAGAATTTTTCATAAAGTATTTTTTGTTAGAAACTTTAATAGCAAACTAAAATAACAAAATCTGTTTTTGATTAATAACACCCATTTAAAATAACCTACAAATTACCAAATTGAATATAATGATAAAACACACTAATATTAAACAGCAGGAAAAAGAATCACTCAAAAATCTTTTTTTAAAGTAAAGTTATTCACAAACTAGTGATTCACACAAATTTCAAAGAATTCAAATTTAAACTATTCAAATTTGAAAACTACTGGCACTAACAGAAAGTTTATAATTTTTTGTGACCTAAAGCAAAAAGGATCAATCAAAAACTCTAAGTATTTAGCTGTAAGTAGAAACAAAAGAAAATAAATAAAGCAAAAAACAAAACAAAAATACTGGAAAAGACCTTTAGTCCCGGTTGCTACCACAAACCGGGACTAAAAAGTAAAAATAAAATAAAAAAATGCCGCCTACTCAGCGACCACGGCCTACATATGACTAGAAACCCAACACGCTAGTTGGGCCAGGATGCAGGCCCGCAGAAGGCCCAGTAGGCCCACAGGCAGAGGTGGTTTGTTTAGGCCCGCAGGCCTGCATAAGAGAGGAGCTCGACAGGGCTGGCGCAGCCGCTCTTATAAACCACTATCGAGGCCTCTCAGCTAGCGAGGTGGGACTAAACATCCACCCGCCCGACACCGTGCCAGCCACAGCCCTTTAGTCCCGGTTGGTGGCACCAACCGGGACTAAAGGACCCCCTTTAGTCCCGGTCCGAGCCACCAACCGGGACTAAAGGGCTGTGCTTCCCGCTCTTTCGCCTGGCGAAATTGACCTTTAGTCCCGGTTGGTGGCTCGCACCGGGACTAAAGAGGGGCCTTTAGTCCCGGTTTGAGCCACCAACCGGGACTAAAGGTGGGGGTATATAACTAGGACTTGGGAAATTTTCCAAAGTCATCTGCTCCCCGACGCCCACACACCCACGACGCCGCCAGGCTGCCGGATCGCCGCCGCCCCTAAGCCCGTCCTCGTCGTCGCCCCCCCCGACGCCAGCCGCCCGCGCCTCCTCCCCGGCGCCCTCGACCTCGCCGTCGACCTCGCCGGCGCCCTCGACCTCGACCTCGACCTCGCCGGCGACCTCGCCCTCGACCTCGCCGTCGCCTCGCCGTCGACCTCGCCCTCGACCTCGCCGTCGCCTCGACGTCGCCGCCGAGCCCACGCTGTGAGCCTCCTCCCTCTCCCCCCTCTCTCCTCCCGATCGAAGCCCCTCACCGAGCCCATCCCCCACCTCGCCGGCCGCCCCTCCCCAAGCCCATCCCCCACCTAGCCGGCCGCCCCTCCCCGGTGCTGTAGATTGAACACACACACACACACACACACACACATTCTTCTGTTCCTTTTTTTAGAGTGTACAATTATAGGTTATTAGTTAACAGAATGTTCCATTTTGTAAAATCCATAGTAAATGATATGTGCATCATATGAACTTGTGCCAATGCAGTATTTGAAGATTGCTATGTCTACTACATGCTCATGTCAGTTTCATAAATTGTAAAATTGTTATGCTTGCTGTTATGTGCCTCCCAAGTCAGCATCATGATGTTGTTGTCAGCATGCCCAGTTTTTCACTAAGTCTAAAATCTGTTATATCTTCTTGCCATGTTCTATTGATGCTACCATCATATCCATGACTCTTCTGAACATGATCAGTAACCATGTTTTGTGGTTTATGTTATGCTCTATCATGCCATACCTTTTGATGCCTTGTTCTTGCCCTGTAGCATATTTAATTCTTGCCTCCAAGTGTGCATCTTAAATCTGTTTCTGCCACACTGTGAATTACTCCAAGTCTGAGAATCTGTTTTAACTTTGCAACTTGCCTTGACGAATCCATGGAGTTGCCTAGGTTTTACTAGGTTTACTAGGTTTTACTAGGTTTACTAGGTTTTTTTGCCATGCAAGCGCTACTATATATACTTGGGTTTTGCCTAATGTTTTTTCAATCGGTAGAATTATTACAGGTTGTGGTGTTGCATCTCCGTGGAGTTGGCCCTGATCGTCCCTCCGCTGTTCGACAAAAGGTGTCCATTTGTTGTATGTTGAGTTTTGTTCATAGGATGATGCATGCTTGGTTCATTTGTTGAGTTGTGTATTCATCCATGTGAATAAAGCTAGTATTCATTTTGTATTCATCTTGTGTATAAATCTTGTATTCATCTTGTCGTTAAAACATAACCCCGATATATAACCCCGATATATATGTATGTAGGTGTATATGTATGTATGTATACTTTAGTATGTAGATGTATATGTATATCATAGCAAAAAAAAAGATGTATTCCCGGATGTTCTCCCCCTTCACCTATATCGTGTAGTGCCGCGTTAGAACACCCCTAACTCTCTCGGGAATTCAACATATTCCCGATAACTTCGACATGAGGGGGGGTCGTTAAAACATAACCCCGATAACTTCGACATGAAGGGGCCGGGGGGGGGGGGGTTCGTTAAAACATAACCCCCTAGAAGAAAGAGCATTTTCAATCTACCCCCTCCCGCCCCTACCCGTAATTGTTATGTATAATACTATATATTGGCATCTAATTCACCGGTCTTACCTCAGTGAGCCGAAGGGACTTTATTTATTCGGTAGGCGGCCGGCATAGGTCAATGTGGTAGAATGGATAGTTCGATCTCCTGCATAGCGATTATTTTTTGTAAAGTGTCCTCTCCTGAAAGTATTGTTGGGGAACGTTGCATGGGAAACAAAAATTTTCCTACGCACACGCAAGATCTATCCATGGTGATGAGCATCTACGAGAGGGAGAGTGAATCTACATACCCTTGTAGATCGCTAAGAGGAAGCGTTAAGAAACGCGGTTGATGTAGTCGAACGTCTTCGCGATCCAAATCGCAAGTCGTCCCTCGATCCAAACACGATCTAGCGCCGAACGGACGGCACCTCCGCGTTCAACACACGTACGGCTTGATGACGCCTTCACCTCCTCGATCCAGCGAGCGATGGTGAAGTAGTGGATGAGTTCCGGCAGCACGACGGCGTGGTGATGGTGGTGAGGAACAATCTCTGCAGGGCTTCGCCAAGCACTACGGAGATTATGACGGGAGGAACTAGAGGGTTAGGGTTGCCGGCACACGGCTTGGGAAATCTTGATGTGTCCCGTGTGCTAGCCCTGCCCCTCTATTTATATGTTGAGCCCTGGGGTCTAAACTTGGAGAGAAAGCCTCCACAAGGTCGGTTTTGCCCGCACAAGGTCGGTTTGGCCCGCACGGAAAGAGTCCAACTCGGATTCCAGCAGTACCGCGTACAAGCGGTAGTACCGCTCACGAGCGGAAGTACCACTTGAGCGGTAGTACCGCTTCACACAAGTGGTAGTACCACTTACGCGGTAGTACCGCTTCATACAAGCGGTAGTACCGCTTACGCGGTAGTACTGCCTTACCAGCGGTAGTACCGCTTAAGGCAGCTGCAAAACTTCCTTTTGCACTTTCCAATACCTCGTGGGCTTTACCCCTTTGGCCCATATAAAGTGTTGCTGCACCCGAACACTTCGGTAAACACCCGGAACCCCTTCCGGTGAATTCTGGAACCTTTCCGGAGATCAAAACACTATTATCACATATTTCAATCTTTACCTCCGGATTCTTCCGGAGATCCTTGTCATGTCCGGGATCTTATCCGGGACTCCGAACAACCTTCGGTCACCAACACAATAACTCAACTATACTAATCGTCACCAAATGTTAAGTGTGTAGACCCTGTGGGTTCGAGAACTATGTAGACATGACCGAGACACCTCTATGGTCAATAACCAATAGCGGGACCTGGATGCCCATATTGGTTCCTACATATTCTACGAAGATCTTCATCGGTTGAACCTCTATGTCAAGGATTCAGTTAATCCCGTACGCTGTTCCCTTTGTTCTTTGGTATGTTACTTGCCCGAGATTCGATCGTCGGTATCTCTATACCTAGTTCAATCTCGTTACCGGCAAGTCTCTTTACTTGTTCCGTAATACAAGATCCTGTGGCTAACTCTTTAGTCACCTTGCTTGCAAGGCTCATTGTGATGTTGTATTTCCGAGTGGGCCCTGAGATACCTCTCCGTCACACGGAGTAACAAATCCCAGTCTTGATCCATGCCAACCCAACAGACACCCTCGGAGATACCTGTAGAGCACCTTTATAGTCACACAGTTACGTTGTGACGTTTGATACACACAAGGCACTCCTACGGTGTCAGTGAATTGCATGATCTCATGATCATAGGAACAGATGTTTGACATGCAGAAAACAATAGCAATAAACTGACACGATCATATGCTACGTTTATAGTTTGGGTCTTGTCCATCACATCATTCTCCTAATGATGTGATACCGTTATCAAATGAGATCTCATGTCCATGGCTAGGAAACCTTCACCATCTTTTGATCAACGAGCTAGTTAACTAGAGGCTTACTAGGGACACAGTGTTGTCTATGTACCCACACATGTATCTTAGTTTCCAATCAATACAATTATAGCATGGATAATAAACGATTATCATGAACAAGGAAATATAATAATAACTACTTTATTATTGCCTCTAGGGCATGTTTCCACAGTCTCCCACTTGCACTAGAGTCAATAATCTAGTTCACATCACTATGTGATTTACATTGTAATGAATCGAACACCCATGCAGTTCTGGTGTTGTTCCTGTTTAGCCCTTGGAAGAGGTTTAGTCATCGGATCTGCAACATTCAGATCCGTGTGTACTTTGCAAATATTTATGTCGTCCTCCTTGATGTAATCGCGGATGGAATTGAAACGTCGCTTTATGTGTCTCGTCCTCTTGTGAAATCTTGGTTCCTTGGCTAGAGCAATGGGACCAGTATTATCACAAAACAGAGTCATTGGGTTAAGCGCACTAGGCACTACTCCAAGATCTGTCATGAACTCCTTCATCCAGACACCTTCCTTTGCCGCCTCCGAGGCAGCGATGTACTCCGCTTCGCATGTAGAATCAGCTACCACGCTTTGCTTGGAACTGCACCAGCTAACCGCACCCCCATTAAGAATAAATACGTATCCGGTTTGTGAGTTAGAGTCATCCGGATCAGTGTCAAAGCTTGCATCGACGTAACCTTTTACGACGAGCTCTTGATCACCTCCATAAACGAGAAACATGTCCTTAGTCCTTTTCAGGTACTTCAGGATATTCTTGACCGCCGTCCAGTGTTCCATTCCTGGATCACTTTGAAACCGTCCGACCATACTTATGGCAAGGCTGACATCGGGTCTTGTGCACAACATTGCATACATGATAGAGCCTATGGCTGAAGCATAGGGGATGACACTCATCTTTTCTCTATCTTCTGCAGTCACTGGGCATTAAGTCTTACTCAACTTCACACCTTGCAAAACAGGCAAGAATCCCTTCTTGGACTGATCCATTTTGAACTTCTTCAAAATCTTATCAAGGTATGTTCTTTGTGAAAGTCCTATTAAACGTCTTGATCTATCTCTATAGATCTTGATGCCTAATATGAAAGCAGCTTCTCCTAGGTCCTTCATTGAAAAACTCTTGTTCAAATATTCCTTCACGCTTTCCAACATTTCTATATTGTTTCCAATCAGTTATATGTCATCCACATATAATATTAGAAACGCTATAGAGCTCCCACTCACTTTCTTGTAAATACAAGCTTCTCCGTAAACTTGTATAAACTCGAACGCTTTGATCACCTCATCAAAGCGAAGATTCCAACTCCGAGATGCTTGCACCAGTCCATAAATGGATCGCTGGAGTTTGCAAACTTTGTCAGCATTCTCTGGATCGACAAAACCTTCTGGTTGCATCATATACAACTCTTCCTTAAGGAAACCGTTAAGGAACGCTGTTTTGACATCCATCTGCCAAATTTCATAATCGAAAAAGGCAGCTGTTGCTAACATGATTCTGACGGACTTAAGCATCGCTACGGGTGAGAAGGTCTCATCGTAGTCAACTCCTTGAACTTGTGAAAAACACTTTGCCACAAGTCGAGCTTTATAGACGGTGACATTACCGTCCGTGTCCGTCTTCCTCTTAAAGATCCATTTGTTCTGAATGGCCTTACGCCCTTCAGGTAATACTTCCAAAGTCCACACTTTGTTTTCATACATGGATCCCATCTCGGATTTCATGGCCTCTAACCACTTCTCGGAATCCGGGCCCATCATCGCTTCTCCATAGCTCATAGGTTCATCATTGTCCAACAACATGACCTCTAAGACAGGGTTGCCATACCACTCAGGAGCAGTACGCGTCCTTGTCGACCTACGAGGTTCGATTGCAACTTGATCCAAAGCTTTATGATCATCACCAACTTCCTCTTCAGCTGATGTAGGCTCTACAGAAACATCTTTCTGCGCTGCGCTACTCTCAGGTTGAAGTAAAGGTTCAACAACCTCATCAAGTTCTATCTTCCTCCCACTCAATTCTTTCGAGAGAAACTCTTTCTCAAGAAATGTTCCGTTTTTAGCGACAATCACTTTGCCTTCGGATCTGAGGTAGAAGGTATACCCAACTGTCTCTTTTGGGTATCCTATGAAGACGCATTTCTCCGCTTTGGGTTCCAGCTTTTCAGGCTGAAGCTTTTTGACATAAGCATCACATCCCCAAACTTTAAGAAACGACAGCTTTGGCTTCTTGCCAAACCAAAGTTCATATGGCGTTGTCTCAATGGATTTCGATGGTGCCCTATTTAAAGTGAATGCAGCTGTCTCTAATGCATAACCCCAAAACGATAGTGGCAAATCGGCAAGAGACATCATAGATCGCACCATATCCAATAAGGTTCGATTACGACGTTCGGACACACCATTACGCTGTGGTGTTCCAGGCGGTGTCAGTTGTGAAACAATTCCACATAGTCTTAAGTGACTGCCAAACTCATAACTCAGATATTCTCCTCCTCGATCAGATCGTAGGAATTTAATCTTCTTGTTACGATGATTCTCAACTTCACTCTGAAATTGTTTGAACTTTTCAAACGTTTCAGACTTGTGTTTCATTAAGTAAATATACCCATATCTACTTAAGTCATCAGTGAAGGTGAGAAAGTAACGATAACCACCGCGCGCCTCAAAACTCATCAGACCGCACACATCAGTATGTATGATTTCCAACAAGTCACTTGCCCATTCCATTGTTCCAGAGAACGGCGTTTTAGTCATCTTGCCCATGAGGCATGTCTCACATGTGTCAAGTGATTCAAAATCAAGTGACTCCAAAAGTCCATCAGCATGGAGCTTCCTCATGCGTTTTACGCCAATATGACCTAAACGGCAGTGCCACAAGAAAGTGGTATTATCATTATCAATTCTACATCTTTTGGCATCAATGTTATGTGTATCATTATTATCGAGATTCAATAAGAATAAACCCCTCACTTCGGGTGCATGACCATAAAAGATATTACTCATATAAATAGAACAACCATTATTCTCTGATTTAAATGAGTAACCGTCTTGCAATAAACAAGATCCAGATATAATGTTCATGCTTAACGCAGGCACTAAATAACAATTATTCGGGTTCATCACTAATCCCGATGGTAATTGAAGAGCGAGCGTGCCGACGGCGATCACATCAACCTTGGAACCATTTCCCACGCGCATCGTCACTTCATCCTTTGCCAGCCTCCGTCTATTCCGCAGTTCCTGTTTAGAGTTGCAAATGTGAGCAACCGCACCGGTATCAAATACCCAGGCACTACAACGAGAGTTGGTAAGGTACACATCAATAACATGTATATCATATATACCTTGTTTTTTGTTGGCCGCCTTCTTGTCAGCCAAATACTTGGGGCAGTTCCGCTTCCAGTGTCCAGTTCCCTTGCAATGAAAGCACACAGTTTCTGGTTTGGGTCCAGCCTTGGGTTTCTTCACGGGAGGAGCAACTGCTTTGCCACTCTTCTTGGAGTTACCCTTCTTACCCTTGCCATTTTTCTTGAAACTAGTGGTTTTATTGACCATCAACACTTGATGCTCCTTCTGAATTTCAGACTCAGCGACTTTCAGCATCGCAAACAGCTCGGCGACTGACTTGTTCATACCGTGCATGTTATAGTTCAACACGAAGCTCTTGTAGCTAGGTGGCAATGATTGAAGAACTCTGTCAGTGATAGCCTCTGGCGGAAGGGGCATCCCTAAATCAGCCAGACGGGTGGAGTACCCAGACATTCTAAGTATGTGATCACTAACAGACCCGTTCTCCTCCATCTTGCAAGTATAGAACTTATCGGAGGTCTCATACCTCTCGATCCGGGCGTTCTTCTGAAAGATAAACCTCAACTCCTGGAACATCTCATATGCTCCATGACGTTCAAAACGTCTTTCAAGTCCCGGTTCTAAGCCATACAAAATTGCACATTGAACTATTGAGTAATCATCAGAGCGAGCCTGCCAGGCGTTCACAACGTCTAGAGACTCAACTGGAGCGGGTGGATCACCAAGCGGTGCATCAAGGACATAAGCCTTCTGGGAAGCCGTAAGGATAATCCTTAGATTACGGGCCCAGTCCACAAAGTTACTTCCTTCATCTTTCAACTTAGCTTTCTCTAGGAACGCATTAAAATTCAGGGGTGCTACTGCGCGAGCCATGATCTACAACATAAATATTGCAAAGACAATTTAGACTATTGTTCAAGATAATGAGTTTAGTTAATCATATTACTTAAAACTCCCACTCAGATTGACATCCCTCCGGTCATTCGAGTGTAACATGATCCAAATCCACCAACTCAAGTCCGATCATCACGTGAGTTGAGGTGGTTTCAATGGTGAACATCTTCATGTTGATCATATCTACTATATGACTCATGTTCGACCTTTCGGTCTCTTGTGTTCCGAGGCCATGTCTGTACATGCTAGGCTCGTCAAGTTTAACCCGAGTGTTCCGCATGTGCAACACTGGCTTGCACCCGTTGTATGTGAACGTAGAGTCTATCACACCCGATCATCATGTGGTGTCTCGAAACGACGAACTTTCGCAACGGTGCACACTCGGGGAGAACACAATTTATCTTGAAATTTAAGTGAGGGATCACCTTATAATGCTACCGTTGTCCTAAGCAAAATAAGATGCATAAAAGGATTAACATCACATGCAAATCATAAGTGACATGATATGGCCATGAACTTGTGCTTTTGATCTCCATCTCCAAAGCACCGGCATGATCTCCATCGTCACCGGCATGACACCATGATCTCCATCATCTTGATCTCCATCCACGTGTCACCATGAGGTTGTCGCGCCGACTGTTGCTTCCACGACTATTGCTAACTCATAGCGATAAAGTAAAGCAAAACGGCGAAAATAATTAAAGACAACTCTATGGCTCCTGCCAGTTGCCGTACTCATCGACATGCAAGTCGTGATATTCTATACAACACATGATCATCTCATACATCACATATATCTCATCATGTAATTGGCCATATCACATCACAACATACCCTGCAAAAATACGTTAGACGTCCTCTAATTGTTGTTGCAAGTTTTACATGGCTGCTACGGGTTCTCAAGAACCGTTCTTACCTACGCATAACCACAACATGGTGTAGTGATTGCTTTTTGATCTTGTAAAAGAACCCTCTTCATTGAAATTGATTCAACTAAAGTGAGAGAGACAGACACCCGCCAGTCACCTTTATGCAACGAGTGCACGTAGCGGTGAAACCTGTCTCGCGTAAGCGTACGCGTAATGTCGGTCCGGGCCGCTTCATCTCACAATACCGCCGAATCAAGTATCAACTAGTAACGGCAAGCAATATGTCTACACCCACGCCCACAACTCGTTTGTGTTCTACTCGAGATCTCATCTACGCATAGACCTAGCTCAGATGCCACTGTTGGGGAACGTTGCATGGGAAACAAAAAATTTCCTACGCACACGCAAGATCTATCCATGGTGATGAGCATCTACGAGAGGGAGAGTGAATCTACATATCCTTGTAGATCGCTAAGCGGAAGCGTTAAGAAACGTGGTTGATGTAGTCGAACGTCTTCGCGATCCAAATCGCAAGTCGTCCCTCGATCCAAACACGATCTAGCGCCGAACGGAAGGCACCTCCGCGTTCAACACACGTACGGCTTGATGACGCCTTCACCTCCTCGATCCAGCGAGCGATGGTGAAGTAGTGGATGAGTTCCGGCAGCACGACGGCGTGGTGATGGTGGTGAGGAACAATCTCTGCAGGGCTTCGCCAAGCACTACGGAGATTATGACAGGAGGAACTAGAGGGTTAGGGTTGCCGGCACACGGCTTGGGAATTCTTGATGTGTCCTGTGTGCTAGCCCTGCCCCTCTATTTATATGTTGAGCCCTGGGATCTAAACTTGGAGAGAAAGCCTCCACAAGGTTGGTTTTGCCCGCAAAAGGTCGGTTTGGCCCGCACGGAAAGAGTCCAACTCGGATTCCAGCAGTACCACGTACAAGCGGTAGTACCGCTCACGAGCGGTAGTACCGCTTGAGCGGTAGTACCGCTTCACACAAGTGGTAGTACCGCTTACGCGGTAGTACCGCTTACGCGGTAGTACCGCTTCATACAAGCGGTAGTACCGCTTACGCGGTAGTACTGCCTTACCAGCGATAGTACCGCTTAAGGCAGCAGCAAAACTTCCTTTTGCACTTTCCAATACCTCGTGGGCTTTACCCCTTTGGCCCATATAAAGTGTTGCTGCACCCGAACACTTCGGTAAACACCCGGAACCCCTTCCGGTGAATTCCGAAACCTTTCCGGAGATCAAAACACTATTATCACATATATCAATCTTTACCTCCGGATTCTTCCGGAGATCCTTGTCATGTCCGGGATCTTATCCGGGACTCCGAACAACCTTCGGTCACCAACACAATAACTCAACTATACTAATCGTCACCAAACGTTAAGTGTGTAGACCCTGCGGGTTCGAGAACTATGTAGACATGACCGAGACACCTCTACGGTCAATAACCAATAGCGGGACCTGGATGCCCATATTGGTTCCTACATATTCTACGAAGATCTTCATCGGTTGAACCTCTATGTCAAGGATTTAGTTAATCCCGTACGCTGTTCCCTTTGTTCTTCGGTATGTTACTTGCCCGAGATTCGATAGTCGGTATCTCTATACCTAGTTCAATCTCGTTACCGGAACGTCTCTTTACTCGTTCCGTAATACAAGATCCTGTGGCTAACTCTTTAGTCACTTTGCTTGCAAGGCTCATTGTGATGTTGTATTACCGAGTGGGCCCTGAGATACCTCTCCGTCACACGGAGTAACAAATCCCAGTCTTGATCCATGCCAACCCAACAGACACCCTCGGAGATACCTGTAGAGCACCTTTATAGTCACCCAGTTACGTTGTGACGTTTGATACACACAAGGCACTCCTACGGTGTCAGTGAATTGCATGATCTCATGGTCATAGGAACAGATACTTGAAATGCACAAACAATAGCAATAAACTGACACGATCATATGCTACGTTTATAGTTTGGGTCTTGTCCATCACATCATTTTCCTAATGATGTCATCCCGTTATCAAATGACATCTCATGTCCATGGCTAGGCAACCTTCACCATCTTTTGATCAACGAGCTAGTTAACTAGAGGCTTACTAGGGACACAGTGTTGTCTATGTACCCACACATGTATCTGAGTTTACAATCAATACAATTATAGCATGGATAATAAACGATTATCATGAACAAGGAAATATAATAATAACTAATTTATTATTGCCTCTAGGGCATATTTCCAACAAGTATAACCCCGATAACTTCGACATGAGGGGGGACGTCGGACATGCATGAGAGAGGCGGTCCGCAAAGTATAACCCCCGATAACTTTGCATGATGTTTGCGACTAATCCATTGCTCATATATGCATATGATTCCTTGTTGTGATTAGCTAGGTCTATGTTTGCCACTAATCCATCTCTCATGGTTGTATATTGCCATGTTGTAACATTTGCAGAAACTATGGACAGAGACTTAGAAAAAGAAGAGTTGTTGGGGGATATAATCCCCGACGGAGGTGATCCCTTGTCGTTTCTCGATGACACCGATGGTGAGGATGGAGATCATGACTGCTCCGGTGATCGAGTGGAGGAGGAAGGAGACCATGACGGCTCCGCTGACCGAACGGAGGAGCAAGGATATCATGACGGCTCCGGTGACCGAACGGAGGAGGGAGCCTTAACTGTTGCAAAGTCCGGCGAGGTATATATACATATATTAATTAAGCCTCTGCTGACTTGATGCATTAATTGTTTTGTACGTACATATATTAACGCTTCTTTCTTCTTTTAATTAGCCCTCCGGATCGAGCCAAACTTCCGTAAGGAGACGAGGCCCAAAGAAAAGGTTGCGCCAGGATGAAAGGTTCACGATCGAAGAAGTCGGTCGAGATGGCCAACCGATTGCTCCCAAGTGGAGCAGGGACACATTTATACATCAGTGCGGAGTGGTTGTTAGGGACCGCGTCCCGATCAGTATCCAAGAATGAAATAAGAAGAAGGACCCTGAAGTATCTTATGTCCAGGATAGACAGAAAGATGATCTTCGGACCTCGTTGATGACAAATTTCAGCCTACCGCCAGAGGCGGATCCGAATAAGGTCAAGGCGTTTGCTCTTAAGAAGATGGCAGAACTATTCAAGAACTGGAAGAAAGATTTGAACAAAAAGTTTGTCGAGAAAGACAAGACTCCAGAATTCACCGGTGCATATGAGAAGATAAAAGATCACTGGCCCGCATTTGTGGCCTACAAGAAATCGGACAAGGGCAAGCAAAGGTCAGCGACAAATAAGCTAAATGTTGCAAAGAAGAAGTATCACCATGTTACGAGGTCAGGTGGCTACAGCAAAGCCCGACCTACGTGGGACAAAGCTGAGCAAGACCTGCTTGCTAAAGGGGTCCAACCAGCGACATTGCACTGGCCAGATCGGTCAAGGACTTGGTTCTTCGGGGTTGGGGGAACTTTGGACCCAGACACAGGGGAGTGTGTTTGTACGAAAGCTCAACTTGCAATACCCGTCAAGAAGCTTCAGGAAGCAATCCAGGCAGCGCGGGAAGGGAGGTTACATCCCGACAGAGAGAATGACGAGCTGACACATGCCCTCGGGAATCCTGAACACCCTGGACGAACACGAGGCACATCAGGCTCCGTTCCGTGGAACGATGGTTTTCCCGACAGCGATGGTTATAGAAGCCGACAGAGAAAGAAGAAAGCGGAAACAAGCGAAATGTAGAAGATCAATGCAAGATTAGCGAAACTAGAGGAACTTGAGAGCCAGCGAGCGACCAGCCAACCATCTCAGCGGCACAAAGATCCTTCCTTCGACACTGCCCCAGAAGCTACCCCACCATCTCAGTGGAGAAGCAGCGTGGCTTCCATGGAGCTCCTTCAGCCTGATATCACGGCTCCTCGCTACCCCGTGGATACTATCACGGAGACTAAACATTATGTGTTAATGGCGAAATGCCAGAACCTGACCTTGAAGGCAGCGGTCGGCTCTGTTTTACCTCCTCGAACTGAGGGAACTTTCCATTGCCGTCGGATTCCACATTGGTATGCTATTGTCAGGGTGGATGAGATAATGGCGGGATTTGAGGGGCTGGAGCTTGACTACCCTACAGGTGAAGGGAAGGATCTTCTCGAAAATGCCTTAAGGAGTACCTGTCTATGGAGAAAGGAGTACATCAAGCTTCCGAACTGGACGCCGCCTCAGCAGACGCAGCCGGATCCTCAGCAGACTCCTCCTCACAGTCCAGTTGTGCTATCTCCGCTGCCTGAGTTGTCTCCGGCGCGTCATCCGTCTCCGCCGCCTCAGCGGAATCTAACGGAGGAGGCCCCTCAGCAGAATCCTCCTTCGCCTCAGCTGTCTCCGGCGCGTCAGCCGTCTGCGCCGCCGAAGCTGCCTCCACCGCGTCAGCGAACTCCGCCTCGTCAGCAACAGCGGAAGAGAGCCGCCGCCGCTCCGGCGGCTAGCAGTACAAAAGGCGGGAAGAAATTCAAATCTGGTCCAAGCCTCAAGGTTCCTCCAAAGTTACCATATGAGAGGACTGACGAGGAAAACAAGGACATCAGTGCTGCCGAAGTGCAGGCCCATTTTGCACGGAAAGTTCCACCTCCGACGGAAAAAATAGATCCGGTAAAGGCGAATTGCACTCTGGATGCCCTTAGACGACCACCTCCGCCTCCGCTGCTATCAAACTATGGCCGCACTATTGCAAAGACATATGACAAAGCTAAGAGTCGGTCGAGAAGTAGCAATACTGGTGCAAGAAGTGGGAAAACAATTCCCCAGCTCGGCGAACAGGAAACGCAATCGTGCCCCCCACTCAAGGTGTTTACCGATACCCCGGGGGTAGCGGCCGTTGCTCCTGGTTTCAATCCTGGTGATTACCTAGGCGATGATGTATATTTTGAAATCGCTAAGCCGGTAGACACCTTTAAATACCAGCACGGGAAGCGTCTCGTCAGAAGTGATGATCTGGAACAAGATCTACCAACGATGATGCAAACATTACATAAATGGTACTTGGAAACCTGCAAGGATGGGACGGGCAGTATCTTGGTGGGAATTAAGGATGAGCACGAGTTCGTTGGAGTCGACTCGATCTTCGTTGAATTTGACGAACTCTTTCAGTTATACAATCAAGCCGCCCTCGACAAAAGTCTCGTGGCTTGTTATTGTCTGTAAGTATTATTTCTGTAATTAAGTCTCCAGCTCAGCTCATTCATTGCATGTATATAATTATCCTCACTATATTATGTAGATTGAAGATCGTCGAATTTAAAAAAGGACAAATCTATGACATTGGGTTCATTAACCCAAATATCGTAAATGAATGGTCGGTACAGAAGATCCCCGAGGAGACTGAGAAAATCTTGCTCAGCTCGTTCTTTCGACACCAAAACAAAAGGGAAATACTCTTTCCTTACAACTTCAAGTGAGTGTTACTGTGTTCTGCATATTCTGTTTCGCTGACTCGAGGTTAAGTGTAATTGATGAGTTATGCGCGCGCAGGTTCCACTTTATTCTCCTAGCCATTCAGCTTGATGAGGGAGCAGTAACTGTCTTGGACTCGAGACGTAAAGAGGCTACGGAGTATGCGGACATGATTGAAATGCTCCAGAAGTAAGTTCAATCATTATCGCACTATATCGGCAACTTTCGTTCATTTCCTGATATCAAGTAATCATTTTCTTTGCCGGGCAGGGTTTGGAAAAATTTCATCACGCAGGTTCAGGGTGAATGGAGACCGGAGCTGCGATTTAAACAACCCAGAGTAAGTAGTACTAGCTAGTTCCGCGCATCTCTCATTGATTCAAGTTTCAATACCATTATCATGGTTGATTATCATTTTGATTGAACTCTATTCTCGTAAAGTGCATGTGGCAGGAACCCGGAACTGAGTTATGTGGATACTACGTTTGCGAGTTCATTCACCAAAAGACCACCGAGAGGGGCTACACTAAACAACAATTTGAAGTACGTAAACAATATTCGTAATTTTATTTTATCACCATCACTTGTGTTGATTTCATTCATATATATATATTTTGACCCCCCTTCTTTAAATTAGACCATGCAGAAGTGGAACGTACTCCTACCAGCTAATCGCCTACGCGCAATTCAAGAGGAGTTGGCGGGATTCTTTGTTGACCACATCATTCCTAAAGACGGAAAATGCCATCGGGAATTGCAAACCTGTTGAAAAGATATATGCATCAATGTGTACTATCTGTAGTAGCGTCGAATAGATATACGAAAACTTGTTGTTCGACCAACAAGCACGGAGAAAGAGAGGTCACTTCTCTCTATATATTGATCATGCATGACGATGTTGTGTAATTAATGGTTCCTTCAATTCTTACTAGCTAGCGTCGAGTTCTCTCTATATGTAGTAGCTAGCGTCGACCAAGCACGGAGAAAGAGAGGTCACTTCTCTCTATTAGCTAGCTAACACAATATGAAACCCCTAAATCCTCCAAAACCCCTAAACCCCCCTTTCAAAAAAAAACCCCAGAGCCTGCGAGCTGCTGACGCGTGGCTGCCTTTTGGTCCAGGTTGGTGTTACCAACCGGGACTAAAGGTCCTCGTGCCTGAGTGCTGCGCAGCGGCCACGTGGAGACCCTTTAGTCCCGGTTGGTGTTACCAACCGGGACTAAAGGTCCTCCTACCTGCGCGCCCCACAGCGGCCACGTGGAGCACCTTTGGTCCTGGTTCGTAGGCCAACCGGGACTAAAGGTTTTAGGCAATTGTCCCGATCATTTTGTCCCGGTTCCAGAACCGGGACTAAAGGCCCTCTGGAACCGGGACTAATGCCCTGTTTTGTACCAGTGCTCCTATGCACATGAGGTGTTCGATGAAATGCCCGAGCAACACTTAAGCTTTCTCTCCTCTTCAAGCTCGACCTCGAAGCTCCATTTTGCCCAAGATTTCTCTAGGTTTGGCGGTGCACCAACTATCCAAGTATTCTAAAAAGGTTAGCAACTTCATCGTTTCATCTCTCACTGCTAGTTTAGCTCATTTCAAATGCTCTAGAAGTAGAGTGGTTTGTGGGTTTTAGTGGAGTAGTGTATGTGGGAGTTCTTTTGATTTAGATGCACAATTTGAGCTGAAATTAACTTCTTAGAGTCTGCACATGTGTAGGGTGCCGTCCTTGGTGCCGTCCTCACCGCCGTCGATCGCCCGCGCCGACCTCGTCGCCGGCACCACCGTGGTGAGCCTCTTGTTCTTATCTTCTTCTTAAAAGAAAAAAAATTCTTACTTGTATGATTTAGATAGATACTTGTATAATTTTCTTACTTTTATTATTGTTTGTTATTATATAGTGCCATGACTTTGGTATCCGCCCCCGTCGGCCCTCGTCCTGTCTATGATTCGGATGTGGTATATTATCTTTTATTATGATTTGTTTCATTTAGTGTTCATGACAATTATGCCGACCAACGTGACATAGATGTTTTTATCTAGGAGGTATGTGAATCGGAAATTCCAACCGACCCTCTTGTCCAGAGGTTAAATTTAGTTGAAAAAGAAAACAATTACTTGAAGAAAAAATTGAAAAGAATTGAGGAGGAGAAGATGGAATTGGAGTTGCATGTTGCCGATGTCGTCGATGATCACAAGATCAAGATGGATGCAATGCGCTTGAAGATTAGAAAGATTAGAAAATATGCCATTCATAATGAGGCTTGGTATCATTATGCCGTTGGATCAATTGTTACCTTAGTTGCGATTATGATCGCATTTGTTGTTGTTTTTCATAGTTTCAATGTATGTTTTAATTAGATGCTCTAGAGAGCTATATGTTGTTCTATGAGAACTATATATGTATGAACTTTATGTATTTATTTTTTCAGTAATAACATTTGATCACTACTGTACTTTGGTTTTAATGTGATGATGAACTTGTATTAATTTAGACACTTCTCTATTCATGATGTTCTGTAATGGTTTTTGATACACTTAATTATATAATGCACGCAGATGAACCGGCAATGGATGTACGGTGACCGACGCACCTCCGAGTATCTTGAGGGCCTGCATAAATTTCTCGAAGTGGCTGAGGCAAACAAGCAGAATGGTTTTATGTATTGTCCATGCCTTGTCTGTGAGAATACGAAGGATTACTCTAACTTGAAAACCCTTCACGTCCACCTGCTTGAGAAGGGTTTCATGCCACACTATAATGTTTGGACCAAGCACGGAGAAAGAGGGGTTATGATGGAAGACAACGAAGAAGAAGAGGATGATGACAACTATCCCCCTGAATACGGTGATACTGCAACGGGGGAAGCTGAAGATCAAGAGGAACCAGATGATGTGCCCGATGATGATCTTCGCCGGGTCATTGTTGATGCAAAGAGACAATGCCAGATTGAAAGGGAGAAGTTGAAGTTCGATCGCATGTTAGAGGATCACAAAAAAGGGTTGTACCCAAATTGCGAAGATGACAACACAAAGCTCGGTACCACACTGGAATTGTGGAAATGGAAGGCAGACAATGGTGTATCTGACAACGGATTTGGGAAGCTACTGAAAATAATGAAGAATAAGCTTCCAAAGGATAACGAATTGCCCGACAGTACGTACGAAGCAAAGAAGGTTCTATGCCCTCTAGGATTGGAGGTGCAGAAGATACATGCATGCCCTAATGACTGCATCCTCTACCACGGTGAGTACGAGGATTTGAACGCATGCCCGGTATGCCGTGCATTGCGGTATAAGATCAGACGAGATGTTCCTGGTGATGTTGAGGGCGAGCGCCCCAGGAAGAGGGTTCCTGCCAAGGTGATGTGGTATGCTCCTATAATACCACGGCTGAAACGTCTGTTCAGAAACAAAGAGCATGCCAAGTTGATGTGATGGCACAAAGAAGACCGTAAGAAAGACGGGAAGTTGTGAGCACCCGCTGACGGGTCGCAGTGGAGAAAAATCGAGAGAAGGTGGGGGTACTTTGCAGGTGACGCAAGGAACGTATGGTTTGGTTTAAGTGCAGATGGCATTAATCCTTTTGGGGAGCAGAGCAGCAATCATAGCACCTAGACCGTGACTCTATGTATCTATAACCTTCCTCCTTGGTTGTGCATGAAGCGGAAGTTCATTATGATGCCAGTGCTCATCCAAGGCCCTAAGCAACCCGGCAACGACATTGATGTGTACCTAAGGCCATTAGTTGAAAAACTTTTGCAGCTGTGTAATGGAGAAGGTGTACGTGTGTGGGATGAGCACAAACAGGAGGAATTTGACCTACATGCGTTGCTGTTTGTAACCATCAATGATTGGCCTGCTCTTAGTAACCTTTCAGGACAGACAAACAAGGGATACCACGCATGCACGCACTATTTAGATGACACCGAAAGTATATACTTGGAGAAATGCAGGAAGAATGTGTACCTAGGACATCGTCGATTTCTTCCGAGCAACCATCAATGTCGAAAGAAAGGCAAGCATTTCAAAGGTGAGGCAGATCACCGGAAGAAGCCCGCCCTCCGTACTGGTGATCACATACTTGATATGGTCAAGGATTTACAAGTAATCTTTGGAAAGGGTCCTGGCGGACAATCTGTTCCGAATGATGCTGAGGGACGCGCACCCATGTGGAAGAAGAAATCTATATTTTGGGACCTACCCTATTGGAAAGACCTAGAGGTCCGCTCTGCAATCGACGTGATGCACGTGACGAAGAATCTTTGCGTGAACCTGCTAGGCTTCTTGGGCGTGTATGGGAAGACAAAAGATACATCGGAGGCACGGGAGGACCAGCAACGTGTGCACGAAAAAGACGGCATGCATCCAAAGCAGTATGAAGGTCCTGCCAGCTACGCTCTTACCAAAGAAGAGAAGGAAATCTTCTTTGAATGCCTGCTCTATATGAAGGTCCCGTCTGGCTTCTCGTCGAATATAAAGGGAATAATAAATATGGTAGAGAAAAAGTTCCAGAACCTAAAGTCTCATGACTGCCACGTGATTATGACGCAACTGCTTCCGGTTGCATTGAGGGGGCTTCTACCGGAAAACGTTCAATTAGCCATTGTGAAGCTATGTGCATTCCTCAATGCAATCTCTCAGAAGGTAATCGGTCCAGATATCCTACCAAGGTTAAAGAATGATTTGGTGCAATGTCTTGTCAGTTTCGAGCTGGTGTTCCCACCATCCTTCCTCAATATCATGACGCACGTCCTAGTTCATCTAGTCGACGAGATTGCCATTCTGGGTCCTGTATTTCTACACAATATGTTCCCCTTTGAGAGGTTCATGGGAGTCTTAAAGAAATATGTTCGTAACCGTGCTAGGCCAGAAGGAAGCATCTCCATGGTGTTGGGGAACGTTGCATGGGAAACAAAAATTTTCCTACGCACACATAAGATCTATCCATGGTGATGAGCATCTACGAGAGGGAGAGTGAATCTACATACCCTTGTAGATCGCTAAGCGGAAGCGTTAATAAACGCGGTTGATGTAGTCGAACGTCTTCGCGATCCAAATCGCCGAGCGTCCCGCGATCCAATCACGATCCTTCCGATCTAGTGCCGAACGGACGGCACCTCCGCGTTCAACACACGTACGGCTTGATGACGCCTTCACCTCCTCGATCCAGCGAGCGATGGTGAAGTAGTGGTTGAGTTCCAGCAGCACGACGGCGTGGTGATGGTGGTGAGGAACAATCTCTGCAGGGCTTCGCCAAGCACTACGGAGATTATGACGGAGGAACTAGAGGGCTAGGGTTGCCGGCACACGGCTTGGGAAATCCTGATGTGTCCCGTGTGCTAGCCCTGCCCCTCTATTTATATGTTGAGCCTTGGGGTCTAAACTTGGAGTAAAAGCCTCCTCCGGGTCGGTTTTGCCCGCACAAGGTCGGTTTGGCCCGCAGGAAAAGAGTCCAATTCGGACCCTGCCGAATCGTGCACAGCCGCGCACAAGCGGTAGTACCGCTTCACACAAGCGGTAGTACCGCTTGGGCGGTAGTACCGCTTCACACAAGCGGTAGTACCGCTCCGGCGGTAGTACCGCTTCACCAAGCGGTAGTACCGCTTACGCGGCAGCAAAACTACTTTTGCACTTTCCAATACCTCGTGGGCTTTATCCCTTTGGCTCATATAAAGTGTTGCTGCACCCGAACACTTCGGTAAACATCCGGAACCCCTTCCGGTGAACTTCGGAACTCTTCCGGAGATCAAAACACTATTATCACATATATCAATCTTTACCTCCGGACTATTCCGGAGATCCTCGTCATGTCCGGGATCTTATCCGGGACTCCGAACAACTTTCGGTCACCAACATAATAACTCAATTATACTAATCGTCACCAAACGTTAAGTGTGTAGACCCTGCGGGTTCGAGAACTATGTAGACATGACCGAGACACCTCTACGGCCAATAACCAATAGCGGGACCTGGATGCCCATATTGGCTCCTACATATTCTACGAAGATCTTTATCGGTCGAACCTCTATGTCAAGGATTCAGTTAATCCCGTATGCTGTTCCCTTTGTTCTTCGGTATGTTACTTGCCCGAGATTCGATCGTCGGTATCACTATACCTAGTTCAATCTCGTTACCGGCAAGTCTCTTTACTCGTTCCGTAATACAAGATCTCGTGGCTAACACTTTAGTCACATTGCTTGCAAGGCTCATTATGATGTTGTATTACCGAGTGGGCCCTGAGATACCTCTCCGTCACACGGAGTAACAAATCCCAGTCTTGATCCATGCCAACCCAACAGACACCCTCGGAGATACCTGTAGAGCACCTTTATAGTCACCCAGTTACGTTGCGACGTTTGATACACACAAGGTATTCCTCCGGTGTTAGTGAGTTGCATGATCTCATGGTCAAAGGAACAGATACTTGACATGCAGAAAACAATAGCAATAAACTGACACGATCAAATGCTACGTTTACAGTTTGGGTCTTGTCCATCACATCATTCTCCTAATGATGTGATCCCGTTATCAAACGACATCTCATGTCCATGGCTAGGAAACCTTAACCATCTTTGATCAACGAGCTAGTCAACTAGAGGCTTACTAGGGACACAGTGTTGTCTATGTACCCACACATGTATTTGAGTTTCCAATCAATACAATTATAGCATGGATAATAAACGATTATCATGAACAAGGAAATATAATAATAACCAATTTATTATTGCCTCTAGGGCATATTTCCAACAGTCTCCCACTTGCACTAGAGTCAATAATCTAGTTCACATCACTATGTGATTTACATTGTAATGAATCGAACACCCATGCAGTTCTGGTGTTGTTCATGTTTAGCCCTTGGAAGAGGTTTAGTCATCGGATCTGCAACATTTAGATCCGTGTGTACTTTGCAAATATTTATGTCGTCCTCCTTGATGTAATCGCGGATGGAATTGAAACGTCGCTTTATGTGTCTGGTCCTCTTGTGAAATCTTGGTTCCTTGGCTAGAGCAATGGCACCAGTGTTATCACAAAACAGAGTCATTGGGTTAAGCGCACTAGGCACTACTCCAAGATCTGTCATGAACTCCTTCATCCAGACACTTTCCTTCGCCGCCTCCGAGGCTGCGATGTACTCCGCTTCGCATGTAGAATCTGCTACCACGCTTTGCTTGGAACTGCACCAGCTAACCGCACCCCCATTAAGAATAAATACGTATCCGGTTTGCGACTTAGAGTCATCCGGATCAGTGTCAAAGCTTGCATCGACGTAACCCTTTACGACGAGCTCTTGATCACCTCCATAAACGAGAAACATGTCCTTAGTCCTTTTCAGGTACTTCAGGATATTCTTGACCGCCGTCCAGTGTTCCATTCCTGGATCACTTTGAAACCTTCCGACCATACTTATGGCAAGGCTGACATCGGGTCTTGTGCACAGCATTGCATACATGACAGAGCCTATGGCCGAAGCATAGGGGATGACACTCATCTTTTCTCTATCTTCTGCAGTCACTGGGCATTGAGTCTTACTCAACTTCACACCTTGCAAAACAGGCAAGAACCCCTTCTTGGACTGATCCATTTTGAACTTCTTCAAAATCTTATCAAGGTATGTGCTTTGTGAAAGTCCTATTAAGCGTCTTGATCTATCTCTATAGATCTTGATGCCTAATATGAAAGCAGCTTCTCCTAGGTCCTTCATTGAAAAACTCTTGTTCAAATATTCCTTTACGCTTTCCAGCATTTCTATATTGTTTCCAATCAGCAATATGTCATCCACATATAATATTAGAAACGCTATAGAGCTCCCACTCACTTTCTTGTAAATACAAGCTTCTCCGTAAACTTGTATAAACTCGAACGCTTTGATCACCTCATCAAAACGAAGATTCCAACTCCGAGATGCTTGCACCAGTCCATAAATGGATCGCTGGAGTTTGCAAACTTTGTCAGCATTCTCTGGATCGACAAAACCTTCTGGTTGCATCATATACAACTCTTCCTTAAGGAAACCGTTAAGGAACGCTGTTTTGACATCCATCTGCCAAATTTCATAATCGAAAAAGGCAGCTATTGCTAACATGATTCTGACGGACTTAAGCATCGCTACGGGTGAGAAGGTCTCATCGTAGTCAACTCCTTGAACTTGTGAAAAACCCTTTGCCACAAGTCGAGCTTTATAGACGGTGACATTACCGTCCGCGTCCGTCTTCCTCTTAAAGATCCATTTGTTCTGAATGGCCTTACGCCCTTCAGGTAATACTTCCAAAGTCCATACTTTGTTTTCATACATGGATCCCATCTCGGATTTCATGGCCTCTAACCACTTCTCGGAATCCGGGCTCATCATCGCTTCTCCATAGCTCGTAGGTTCATCGTTGTCTAACAACATGATGTCTAAGACAGGGTTGCCGTACCACTCGGGAGCAGTACGCGTCCTTGTCGACCTACGAGGTTCGATAGCAACTTGATCCAAAGCTTCATGATCATCATCATTAACTTCCTCTTCAGCTAATGTAGGCTCCACAGAAACAATTTTCTGCGCTGCGCTACTCTCAGGTTGAAGTAAAGGTTCAACAACCTCATCAAGTTCTATCTTCCTCCCACTCAATTCTTTCGAGAGAAACTCTTTCTCAAGAAATGTTCCGTTTTTAGCGACAAACACTTTGCCTTCGGATCTGAGATAGAAGGTATACCCAACTGTCTCTTTTGGGTATCCTATGAAGACGCATTTCTCCGCTTTGGGTTCCAGCTTTTCAGGCTGAAGCTTTTTGACATAAGCATCACATCCCCAAACTTTAAGAAACGACAGCTTTGGCTTCTTGCCAAACCAAAGTTCATATGGCGTCGTCTCAACGGATTTCGATGGTGCCCTATTTAAAGTGAATGCAGCTGTCTCTAATGCATAACCCCAAAACGATAGTGGCAAATCGGCAAGAGACATCATAGATCGCACCATATCCAATAAAGTTCGATTACGACGTTCGGACACACCATTACGCTGTGGTGTTCCAGGCGGTGTCAATTGTGAAACAATTCCACACTGTCTTAAGTGACTGCCAAACTCATAACTCAGATATTCTCCTCCTCGATCAGATCATAGGAATTTAATCTTCTTGTTACGATGATTCTCAACTTCACTCTGAAATTGTTTGAACTTTTCAAATGTTTCAGACTTGTGTTTCATTAAGTAAATATACCCATATCTACTTAAGTCATCAGTGAAGGTGAGAAAGTAACGATAACCACTGCGCGCTTCAATACTCATCGGACCGCACACATCAGTATGTATGATTTCCAACAAGTCACTTGCCCGTTCTATTGTTCCAGAGAACGGCGTTTTAGTCATCTTGCCCATGAGGCATGGCTCACATGTGTCAAGTGATTCAAAATCAAGTGACTCCAAAAGTCCATCAGCATGGAGCTTCTTCATGCGTTTTACGCCAATATGACCTAAACGGCAGTGCCACAAGAAAGTGGTATTATCATTATCAATTCTACATCTTTTGGCATCAATGTTATGAACATGTGTATCATTACTATCGAGATTCAATAAGAATAAACCCCTCACATCGGGTGCATGACCATAAAAGATATTACTCATATAAATAGAACAACCATTATTTTCTGATTTAAATGAGTAACCGTCTCGCAATAAACAAGATCCAGATATAATGTTCATGCTTAACGCAGGCACCAAATAACACTTATTTAGGTTCATCACTAATCCCGACGGTAATCGAAGAGCGAGCGTGCCGACGGCGATCACATCAACCTTGGAACCATTTCCCACGCGCATCGTCACTTCGTCCTTTGCCAGCCTCCGTCTATTCCGCAGTTCCTGTTTTGAGTTGCAAATATGAGCAACCGCACCGGTATCAAATACCCAGGCACTACAACGAGAGTTGGTAAGGTACACATCAATAACATGTATATCATATATACCTTGTTTGTTGTTGGCCGCCTTCTTGTCAGCCAAATACTTGGGGCAATTCCGCTTCCAGTGTCCAGTTCCCTTGCAATGAAAACACACAGTTTCTGGTTTGGGTCCAGCCTTGGGTTTCTTCACGAGAGGAGCAACTGCTTTGCCACTCTGCTTGGAGTTACCCTTCTCACCCTTGCCATTTTTCTTGAAACTAGTGGTTTTATTGACCATCAACACTTGATGCTCCTTCTGAATTTCAGACTCAGCGGCTTTCAGCATCGCAAACAGCTCGGCGACTGACTTGTTCATCCCGTGCATGT
Organism: Elymus sibiricus; assembly: GCA_039707655.1. Taxonomy (NCBI): domain Eukaryota; kingdom Viridiplantae; phylum Streptophyta; class Magnoliopsida; order Poales; family Poaceae; genus Elymus; species Elymus sibiricus. Next base: position 396,230,339 of record CM077674.1, read on the forward strand.
TATAGTTCAACACGAAGCTCTTGTAGCTAGGTGGCAATGATTGAAGAACTCTGTCAGTGATAGCCTCTGGCGGAAGGGGCATCCCTAACTCAGCCAGGCGGGTGGAGTACCCAGACATTCTGAGCACGTGATCACTGATAGACCCGTTCTCCTCCATCTTGCAAGCATAGAACTTATCGGAGATCTCATATCTCTCGATCCGGGCATTCTTCTGAAAGATAAACTTCAACTCCTGGAACATCTCATATGCTCCATGACGTTCAAAACGTCTTTGAAGTCCCGGTTCTAAGCCATACAACATTGCACATTGAACTATTGAGTAATCATCAGAACGAGCCTGCCAGGCGTTCACAACGTCTAGAGACTCAACTGGAGCGGGTGGATCACCAAGCGGTGCATCAAGGACATAAGCCTTCTGGGAAGCCGTAAGGATAATCCTTAGATTACGGGCCCAGTCCACAAAGTTACTTCCATCATCTTTCAACTTAGCTTTCTCTAGGAACGCATTAAAATTCAGGGGTGCTACTGCGCGAGCCATGATCTACAACATAAATATAGCAAAGACAACTTAGACTATTGTTCTTAGATAATGAGTTTAGTTAATCATATTACTTAAAAACTCCCACTCAAATTGACATCCCTCCGATCATTCGAGTGTAACATGATCCAAATCCACCAACTCAAGTCCGATCATCACGTGAGTTGAGGTGGTTTCAATGGTGAACATCTTCATGTTGATCATATCTACTATATGACTCATGTTCGACCTTTCGGTCTCTTGTGTTCCGAGGCCATGTCTGTACATGCTAGGCTCGTCAAGTTTAACCCGAGTGTTCCGCACGTGTAACATGGCTTACACCCGTTGTATGCGAACGTAGAGTCTATCACACCCGATCATCACGGCGTGTCTCGAAACGACGAACTTTCGCAACGGTGCACACTTGGGGAGAACACAATTTATCTTGAAATTTAAGTGAGGGATCACCTTATAATGCTACCGTCGTCCTAAGCAAAATAAGATGCATAAAAGGATTAACATCACATGCAAATCATAAGTGACATGATATGGCCATGAACTTGTGCTTTTGATCTCCATCTCCAAAGCACCGGCATGATCTCCATCGTCACCGGCATGACACCATGATCTCCATCATCTTGATCTCCATCAACGTGTCGCCATAAGGTTGTCGCGCCGACTGTTGCTTCCACGACTATAGCTAACGTTTAGCGATAAAGTAAAGCATTACATAGCGCTTAATGATTGACACGCAGGTCATACAATAATTAAAGACAACTCTATGGCTCCTGCCAGTTGCCGTACTCATCGACATGCAAGTCGTGATATTCTATACATCACATGATCATCTCATACATCACATATATCACATCATGTAATTGGCCATATCACATCACAACATACCCTGCAAAAACAAGTTAGACGACCTCTAATTGTTGTTGCAAATTTTACGTGGCTGCTACGGGTTTGCAAGAACCGTTCTTACCTACGCAAAACCACAACGTGGTGTAGTGATTGCTTTTTGATCTTCTAAAAGAACCCTCTTCATTGAACCGATTCAACTAAAGTGAGAGAGACAGACACCCGCCAGTCACCTTTATGCAACAAGTGCACGCAGCGGTGAAACCAGTCTCGCGTAAGCGTACGCGTAATGTCGGTCCGGGCCGCTTCATCTCACAATACCGCGGAATCAAGTATCAACTAGTAACGGCAAGCAATATGTATACACCCACGCCCACAACTCGTTTGTGTTCTACTCGAGATCTCATCTACGCATAGACCTAGCTCAGATGCCACTGTTGGGGAACGTTGCATGGGAAACAAAAATTTTCCTACGCACACATAAGATCTATCCATGGTGATGAGCATCTACGAGAGGGAGAGTGAATCTACATACCCTTGTAGATCGCTAAGCGGAAGCGTTAATAAACGCGGTTGATGTAGTCGAACGTCTTCGCGATCCAAATCGCCGAGCGTCCCGCGATCCAATCACGATCCTTCCGATCTAGTGCCGAACGGACGGCACCTCCGCGTTCAACACACGTACGGATTGATGACGCCTTCACCTCCTCGATCCAGCGAGCGATGGTGAAGTAGTGGTTGAGTTCCAGCAGCACGACGGCGTGGTGATGGTGGTGAGGAACAATCTCTGCAGGGCTTCGCCAAGCACTACGGAGATTATGACGGAGGAACTAGAGGGCTAGGGTTGCCGGCACACGGCTTGGGAAATCCTGATGTGTCCCGTGTGCTAGCCCTGCCCCTCTATTTATATGTTGAGCCTTGGGGTCTAAACTTGGAGTAAAAGCCTCCTCCGGGTCGGTTTTGCCCGCACAAGGTCGGTTTGGCCCGCAGGAAAAGAGTCCAATTCGGACCCTGCCGAATCGTGCACAGCCGCGCACAAGCGGTAGTACCGCTTCACACAAGCGGTAGTACCGCTTGGGCGGTAGTACCGCTTCACACAAGCGGTAGTACCGCTCCGGCGGTAGTACCGCTTCACCAAGCGGTAGTACCGCTTACGCGGCAGCAAAACTACTTTTGCACTTTCCAATACCTCGTGGGCTTTATCCCTTTGGCTCATATAAAGTGTTGCTGCACCCGAACACTTCGGTAAACATCCGGAACCCCTTCCGGTGAACTTCGGAACTCTTCCGGAGATCAAAACACTATTATCACATATATCAATCTTTACCTCCGGACTATTCCGGAGATCCTCGTCATGTCCGGGATCTTATCCAGGACTCCGAACAACTTTCGGTCACCAACATAATAACTCAATTATACTAATCGTCACCAAACGTTAAGTGTGTAGACCCTGCGGGTTCGAGAACTATGTAGACATGACCGAGACACCTCTACGGCCAATAACCAATAGCGGGACCTGGATGCCCATATTGGCTCCTACATATTCTACGAAGATCTTTATCGGTCGAACCTCTATGTCAAGGATTCAGTTAATCCCGTATGCTGTTCCCTTTGTTCTTCGGTATGTTACTTGCCCGAGATTCGATCGTCGGTATCACTATACCTAGTTCAATCTCGTTACCGGCAAGTCTCTTTACTCGTTCCGTAATACAAGATCTCGTGGCTAACACTTTAGTCACATTGCTTGCAAGGCTCATTATGATGTTGTATTACCGAGTGGGCCCTGAGATACCTCTCCGTCACACGGAGTAACAAATCCCAGTCTTGATCCATGCCAACCCAACAGACACCCTCGGAGATACCTGTAGAGCACCTTTATAGTCACCCAGTTACGTTGCGACGTTTGATACACACAAGGTATTCCTCCGGTGTTAGTGAGTTTCATGATCTCATGGTCAAAGGAACAGATACTTGACATGCAGAAAACAATAGCAATAAACTGACACGATCAAATGCTACGTTTACAGTTTGGGTCTTGTCCATCACATCATTCTCCTAATGATGTGATCCCGTTATCAAACGACATCTCATGTCCATGGCTAGGAAACCTTAACCATCTTTGATCAACGAGCTAGTCAACTAGAGGCTTACTAGGGACACAGTGTTGTCTATGTACCCACACATGTATTTGAGTTTCCAATCAATACAATTATAGCATGGATAATAAACGATTATCATGAACAAGGAAATATAATAATAACCAATTTATTATTGCCTCTAGGGCATATTTCCAACACATGGACCATCAAACAGAGGAGGTCATTGGGTTTTGTGTTGACTTTATTCTTGACCTTAAGCCGATTGGTCTCCCTCAATCGCGGTATGAGGGGAGACTGACTGGAAAAGGCACGCTAGGAGCGGATGCAATAATATGTAGGGACGGGCATTCTTGGGCTGAAGCACACTACACAGTTCTACAGAATTCTACCTTGGTGACCCCGTATGTCAATGAACACAAGAATTTTCTGCGCTCCAAACACCCGGAGCAGTGTGACGACTGGAATACATGTGAACACATCAGGACTTTCGGCAGTTGGTTGCAAACACATCTCATGGGTAACAACATTGTTGGAGATGAGCTATACTCGTTGGCCAGGACACCATCTTCGACTGTATTGACTTACCAAGGGTACGAGAGAAATTGGAATACATTTTACACGATCGCCCAAGATCAAAAGAGCACCAACCAAAACAGTGGTGTCCACTTTGATGCAGCAACCAACAGGGGAAAGGACACATATTATGGTTACATAGTGGACATACTGGAACTTGACTATGGACATGATTTTAAGGTCCCTTTGTTTCGGTGCAAATGGGTCAATCGGTCAGGAGGCGGGGTACAGGTAGACCCGCAGTACGGAATGACAACAGTGGATCTCAACAATCTTGGGTACACAGACGAACCATTCGTCCTAGCCAATGGTGTGGCGCAGGTTTTCTATGTGAAGGACATGTCTACCAAACCGAGAAAAAGAAAAGATAAAGAAGCGAATACATCATACGATGAGCCAAAGCGCCACATAGTTCTTTCAGGGAAAAGAGACATCGTGGGAGTGGAGGGCAAGACAGACATGTCTGAAGATTATGAAAAGTTTCATGAAATTCCTCCCTTCAAAGTGAAGGCTGACCCAAGCACCCTGTTAAACGATGAAGATTATCCATGGTTACGGCGCAATAAGCAAGGGACACGCGCGAAGAAAAAGTGAAGACTATCTCTCCCCAACTATTCTGACGATGGCTTTGATCTAGAATATCACTGCAGTTACATGTCAAGAAATGAAATGCCTTTTGTAACATATGAGTTTTCGTCCTTTTCAGAGTTCATTTGTACTGCTTTTCAATTTCAGGGTCCATTTTGTACACGAAGTGCATCCAGTTTTTGCCATAACCCTCTCAACTTTTTAACACATGCTATGTGGGTGAAATGATGATACCATGCCAACTTTCAACCTTTTCAGAGTTCATTTGTAGTGCTTTTCAATTTCAGGGTCATTTAGCTCAAAAAAAAAGATTAAATGCATGAAAAGAATGAACTAAAAAGCTTTTATAAAACTCTAATAGCAAAAAGAATGAACTAAAAAGAATCAATTAATTTTTTTTGTTATGATCAACTAAAACAAAACTATAATATTCTTCAAGAGCAAAAAGAATCGACTAAAAAGCTTTTATAAACCTCTAGTTATTATAAAAGTATTTTTGAAACTAAAATTATATAAAATTTATGCAACTAAAATTATCAAAGTATTTTTTGTTCAAAACATTAATAGCAAAAAGAATTTTTCATAAAGTATTTTTTGTTAGAAACTTTAATAGCAAACTAAAATAACAAAATCTGTTTTTGATTAAAACACCCATTTAAAATAACCTAAAAATTACCAAATTGAATATAATGATAAAACACACTAATATTAAACAGCAGGAAAAAGAATCACTCAAAAATCTATTTTTAAAGTAAAGTTATTCACAAACTAGTGATTCACACAAATTTCAAAGAATTCAAATTTAAACTATTCAAATTTGAAGACTACTGGCACTAACAGAAAGTTTATAATTTTTTCTGACCTAAAGCAAAAAGAATCACTCAAAAACTCTAAGTATTTACCTGTAAGTAGAAACAAAAGAAAATAAATAAAGCAAAAAACAAAACAAAAATACTGGAAAAGTCCTTTAGTCCCGGTTGCTACCACAAACCGGGACTAGAAAGTAAAAAAAAAATTAAAAAATGCCGCCTACTGGGCCACCACGGCCTGCATACGACTGGAAACCCAACACGCTAGTTGGGCCAGGATGTAGGCCCGCAGAAGGCCCAGTAGGCCCACAGGCAGAGGTGGTTCGTTTAGGCCCGCAGGCCTGCATAAGAGAGGAGCTCGACAGGGCTGGCGCAGCCGCGCTTATAAACCACTATCGAGGCCTCTCAGCTAGCGAGGTGGGACTAAACATCCACCCGCCCGACGCCGTGCCAGCCGCATCCCTTTAGTCCCGGTTGGTGGCACCAACCGGGACTAAAGGCCCCCCTTTAGTCCCGGTCCGAGCCACCAACCGGGACTAAAGGGCTGTGCTTCCCGCCCTATCGCCTGGCGAAATTGACCTTTAGTCCCGGTTGGTAGCTCGCACCAGGACTAAAGGGGGGCCTTTAGTCCCGGTTTGAGCCACCAACCGGGACTAAAGGTGGGGGTATATAACTATGACTTGGGAAATTTTCCAAACTCATCTGCTCCCCGACGCCCACACACCCACGACGCCTCCAGGCTGCCGGATCGCCGCCGCCCCCAAGCCCGTCCTCGTCGTCGCCGCCCCCGACGCCGGCCGCTCGCGCCTCCTCCCCGGCGCCCTCGACCTCGCCGTCGACCTCGCCGGCACCCTCGACCTTGACCTCAACCTCGACCTCGACCTCGCCGTCGACCTCGCCCTCGACCTCGCCGTCGCCTCGACGTCGCCGCCGAGCCCGCACTGTGAGCCTCCTCCCTCTCCCCCTCTCTCCTCCCGATCGAAGCCCCTCCCCGAGCCCATCCCCCACCTCGCCGGCCGCCCCTCCCCGAGCCCATCCCCCACCTAGCCGGCCGCCCCTCCCCGGTGTTGTAGATTGAACACACACACACACACACACACAAACACACACACACACACACACACAAACACACACATTCTTCTGTTCCTTTTTTTAGAGTGTACAATTATAGGTTATTAGTTAACATAATGTTCCATTTTGTAAAATCCATAGTAAATGATATGTGCATCATATGAACTTGTGCCAATGGAGTATTTGAAGATTGATATGTCTACTACATGCTCATGTCAGTTTCATAAATTGTAAAATTGTTATGCTTGCTGTTATGTGCCTCCCAAGTCAGCATGCCCAGTTTTTCACTAAGTCTAAAATCTGTTATATCTTCTTGCCATGTTCTATTGATGCTACCATCATATTCATGACTCTTCTGAACATGATCAGTAACCATGTTTTGTGGTTTATGTTATGCTCTATCGTGCCATACCTTTTGATGCCATGTTCTTGCCCTGTAGCATATTTAATTCTTGCCTCCAAGTGTGCATCTTAAATCTGTTTCTGCCACACTATGAATTACACTAAGTCTGAGAATCTGTTTTAACTTTGCAACTTTCCTTGACGAATCCGTGGAGTTGCCTAGGTTTTACTAGGTTTTACTAGTTTTACTAGGTTTTAGTAGGTTTACTAGGTTTTTTGCCATGCAAGAGCTACTATATATACTTGGGTTTTGCCTAATGTTTTTTCAATCGGTAGAATTATTACAGGTTGTGGTGTTGCATCTCCGTGGAGTTGGCCCTAATCGTCCCTCCGCTGTTCGACAAAAGGTGTCCATTTGTTGTATGTTGATTTTTGTTCATAGGATGATGCATGGTTGGTTCATTTGTTGAGTTGTGTATTCATCCATGTGTATAAATCTTGTATTCATTTTGTATTCATCTTGTGTATAAATCTTGTATTCATCTTGTCGTTAAAACATAACCCCGATATATATGTATGTAGATGTATATGTATGTATGTATACTTTAGTATGTAGATGTATATGCATATCATAGCAAAAAAAAGATGTATTCCCGGTTGTTATCCCCCTTCACCTATATCGTGTAGTGCCTGTTAGAACACCCCTAACTCTCTCGGGAATTCAACATATTCCCGATAACTTCGACATGAGGGGGGGTCGTTAAAACATAACCCCGATAACTTCGACATGAGGGGGCCGGGGAGGTGGTTCATTAAAACATAACCCCCTAGAAGAAAGAGCGTTGTCGATCTACCCCCTCCCGCCCCTACCCGTAATTGTTATGTATAATACTATATATTGGCGTCTAATTCACCGGTCTTACCTCAGTGAGCCGAAGGGACTTTATTTATTCGGTAGGCGGCCGACATAGGTCAATGTGGTAGAATGGATAGTTCGATCTCCTGCATAGCGATTGTTTTTTGTAAAGTGTCCCCCCCTGAAAGTATAACCCCGATAACTTCGACATGAGGGGGGACGTCGGACATGCATGAGAGAGGCGGTCCGCAAAGTATAACCCCCGATAACTTTGCATGATGTTTGCGAGTAATCCATTGCTCATATATGCATATGATTCCTTGTTGTGATTAGCTAGGTCTATGTTTGCCACTAATCCATCTCTCATGGTTGTATATTGCCATGTTGTAACATTTGCAGAAACTATGGACAGAGACTTAGAAAAAGAAGAGTTGTTGGGGATATAATCCACGACGGAGGTGATCCCTTGTCGTTTCTCAATGACACCGATGGTGAGGAAGGAGATCATGACGGCTCCGGTGATCGAGTGGAGGAGGAAGGAGATCATGACGGCTCCGGTGACCAAACGGAGGAGCAAGGAGATCATTACGGCTTCGGTGACCTAACGGAGGAGGGAGCCTTAACTGTTGCAAAGTCCGGTGAGGTATATATACATATATTAATTAAGCCTCTGCTGACTTGATGCACTAATTGTTTTGTATGTACATATATTAACGCTTCTTTCTTCTTTTAATTCGCCCTCTGGATCGAGCCAAACTTCCATAAGGAGACGAGGCCCGAAGAAAAGGTTGCGCCAGGATGAAAGGTTCACGACCGAAGAAGTCGGTCGAGATGGCCAACCGATTGCTCCCAAGCGGAGCAGGGACACATTTATACATCAGTGCGGAGTGGTTGTTAGGGACCGCGTCCCGATCAGCATCCAAGAATGGAATAAGAAGAAGGACCCTGAAGTTTCTTATGTCCAGGATAGACAGAAAGATGATCTTTGGACCTCACTGATGAAAAATTTCAGCCTACCGCCAGAGGCGGATCCGAATAAGGTCAAGGCATTTACTCTTAAGAAGATGGCAGAACGATTCAAGAACTGGAAGAAAGATTTGAACAAAAAGTTTGTCGAGAGAGACAAGACTCCAAAATTCACCGGTGCATAGGAGAAGATAAAAGATCACTGGCCCGCATTTGTGGCCTACAAGAAATCGGACAAGGGCAAGCAAAGGTCAGCGACAAATAAGCTAAATGCTGCAAAGAAGAAGTATCACCATGTTACGGGGTCAGGTGGCTACAGCAAAGCCCGGCCTACGTGGGACAAAGCTGAGCAAGACCTGTTTGCTAAAGGGGTCCAACCAGCGACATTGCACTGGCCAGATCGGTCAAGGACTTGGTTCTTCGGGGTTAGGGGAACTTTGGACCCAGACACAGGGGAGTGTGTTTGGACGAAAGCTCAACTTGCAATACCCGTCAAGAAGCTTCAGGAAGCAATCCAGGCAGCGCATGAAGGGAGGTTACATCTTGACAGAGAGAATGACGAGCTGACACATGCCCTCGGGAATCCTGAACACCCTGGACGAACACGAGGCACATCAGGCTCCATTCCGTGGAAGGATGGGTTTCCCGACAGCGATGGTTATAGAAGCCGACAGAGAAAGAAGAAAGCGGAAGCAAGCGAAATGCAGAAGATCAATGCAAGATTAGCGAAACTAGAGGAACTTGAGAGCCAGCGAGCTACCGGCCAACCATCTCAGCGGCACAAAGATCCTTCCTTCGACAATGCCCCAGAAGCTACCCGACCATCTCAGTGGAGAAGCAGCGTGGCTTCCATGGAGCTCCTTCAGCCTGATATCACGGCTCCTCGCTACCTCGTGGATAGTATCACGGAGACTGAACATTGTGTGCTAATGGCGAAATGCCAGAACCTGACCTTGAAGGCGGCGGTCGGCTCTGTTTTACCTCCTCGAACTGAGGGAACTTTCCATTGCCGTCCGATTCCACATGGCTATGCTATTGTCACGGTGGATGAGATAATGGCGGGATTTGAGGGGCTGGAGCTTGACTACCCTACAGGTGAAGGGGAGGATCTTCTGGAAAATGCCTTAAGGAGTACCTGTCTATGGAGAAAGGAGCACATCAAGCTTCCAAACTGGACGCCGCCTCAGCAGACGCAGCCGGATCCTCAGCAGACTCCTCCTCACAGTCCAGTTGTGCTATCTCCGCTGCCTGAGTCGTCTCCGACGCGTCATCCATCTCCGCCGCCTCAGCGGACTCTAACGGAGGAGGCCCCTCAGCAGAATCCTCCTCCGCCTCAGCTGTCTCCAGCACATCAGCCATCTCCGCCGCCGCAGCTGCCTCCGCCGCGTCAGTGAACTCCGCCTCGTCAGCAACAGCGGAAGAGAGCCGCCGCCGCTCCGGCGGCTAGCAGTACAAAAGGCGGGAAGAAATTCAAATCTGGTCCAAGCCTCAAGGTTCCTCCAAACTTACCATATGAGAGGACTGACGAGGAAAACAAGGACATCAGTGCTGCCGAAATGCAGGACCATTTTGCACGGAAAGTTCCACCTCCGAAGGAAAAAATAGATCCGGTAAAGGCGAATTGCACTCTGGATGCCTTTACGCGACCACCTCCATCTCCGCTGCTATCAAACTATGACCGCACTATTGCAAAGACATATGACAAAGCCAAGAGTCGGTCGAGAAGTAGCAGTACTGGAGCAAGAAGTGGGAAAACAATTCCCCAGCTCGGCGAACAGGAAAAGCAATCGTGCCCCCCGCTCAAGGTGTTTACCGATACCCCGGGGGTAGCGGCCGTTGCTCCTGGTTTCAGTCCTGGTGATTACCTAGGCGATGATGTACATTTTGAAATCGCTAAGCCGGTAGACACCTTTAAATACCAGCACGGGAAGCGTCTCGTCAGAAGTGATGATCTGGAACAAGATGTACTAACGATGATCCGAACATTACATAAATGGTACTTGGAAACCTGCAAGGATGGGACGGGCAGTATCTTGGTGGGAATTAAGGATGAGCACGAGTTCGTTGGAGTCGACTCGATCTTCGTTGAATTTGACGATTTCTTTCAGTTATACAATCAAGCCGCCCTCGACAAAAGTCTCGTGGCTTATTATTGTCTGTAAGTATTATTTCTGTAATTAAGTCTCTAGCTCAGCTCATTCATTGCATGTATATAATTATCCTCACTATATTATGCAGATTGAAGATCGTCGAATTTAAAAAAGGACAAATCTATGACATTGCGTTCATTAACCCAAATATCGTAAATGAATGGTCGGTACAGAAGATCCCCAAGGAGACGGAGAAAATCTTGCTCAGCTCGTTCCTTCGACACCAAAACAAAAGGGAAATACTCTTTCCTTACAACTTCAAGTGAGTGTTACTGTCTTCTGCATATTCTGTTTCGCTGACTTGAGGTTAAGTGTAATTGATGAGTTTTGCGCGCGCAGGTTCCACTTTTTTCTGCTAGCCATTCAGCTTGACGAGGGAGCAGTAACTGTCTTGGACTCGAGACGTAAAGAGGCTACGGAGTATGCGGACATGATTGAGATGCTCCAGAAGTAAGTTCAATCATTATCGCACTATATCGGCAACTTTCGTTCATTTCTTGATATCAAGTAATCATTTTCTTTGCCGAGCATGGTTTGGAAAAAATTCATCACGCAGGTTCAGGGTGAATGGAGACCGGAGCTGCGATTTAAACAACCCAGAGTAAGTAGTACTAGCTATTTCCGCGCATCCCTCATTGATTCTAGTTTCAATACCATTATCATGGTTGATTATCATTTTGATTGAACTCTATTCTCGTAAAGTGCATGTGGCACGAACCCGGAACTGAGTTATGTGGATACTACGTTTGCGAGTTCATTCACCAAAAGACCACCGAGAGGGGCTACACTAAACAACAATTTGAAGTACGTAAACAATATTCATAATTTTATTTTATCACCATCAATTGTGTTGATTTCATTCATATATATATATATATTGACCCCCCTTCTTTAAATTAGACCATGCAGAAGTGGAACGTACTCCTACCAGCTGATCGCCTACGCGCAATTCAAGAGGAGTTGGAGGGATTCTTTGTTGACCACGTCATTCCTAAAGACGGAAAATGCCATCGGTATCTGTAGTAGCGTGAATAGATATACGCAAACTTGTTGTTCGACCAACAAGCACGGAGCAAGAGAGGTCACTTCTCTCTATATATTGATCATGCATGACGATGTTGTGCAATTAATGGTTCCTTCATTGCTTACTAGCTAGCGTCGAGTTCTCTCTATATGTAGTAGCTAGCGTCGACCAAGCACAGAGAAAGAGAGGTCACTTCTCTCTATTAGCTAGCTAACACAATATGAAACCCCTAAACCCTCCAAAACCCCTAAACCCCCCCTTCCAAAAAAAAAAACACCAGCGTCTGCGAGCTGCTGACGCGTGGCTGCCTTTTGATCCTGGTTGGTGTTACCAACCGGGACTAAAGGTCCTCCTGCCTGAGTGTTGCGCAGCGGCCACGTGGAGACCCTTTAGTCCCGGTTGGTGTTACCAACCGGGACTAAAGGTCCTCCTGCCTGCGCGCCCCACAGCGGCCACGTGGAGCACCTTTGGTCCTGGTTCGTAGGCCAACCGGGACTAAAGGTTTTAGGCATTTGTCCTGATCGTTTTGTCCCGGTTCCAGAACCGGGACTAAAGGCCCTCTGGAACCGGGACTAATGGCCTGTTTTGTACCAGTGGTCCTATGCACATGAGGTGTTCGATGAAATGCCCGAGCAACACTTAAGCTTTCTCTCCTCTCCATGCTCGACCTCCAAGCTCCATTTTGCCCAAGATCTCATCGCCGGCACCACCGTGGTGAGCCTCTTGTTCTTATCTTCTTTTTAAATGAAAAAAAATTCTTACTTGTATGATTTAGATAGATACTTGTATAATTTTCTTACTTTTATTATTGTTTGTTATTATATAGTGCCATGACTTTGGTATCCGCCCCCGTCGGCCGTCGTCCTGTCTATGATTCGGATGTGGTATATTATCTTTTATTATGATTGGTTTCATTTAGTGTTTATGACAATTATGCCGACCAACGTGACATAGATGTTTTTATCTAGGAGGTATGTGAACCGGAAATTCCAACCGACCCTCTTGTCGAGAGGTTAAATTTAGTTGAAAAAGAAAACAATTACTTGAAGAAAAAATTGAAAAGAATTGAGGAGAAGAAGATGGAATTGGAGTTGCATGTTGCCGATGTCGTCGATGATCACAAGATCAAGATGGATGCAATGCGCTCGAAGATTAGAAAGATTAGAAAATATGTCATTCATAATGAGGCTTGGTATCATTATGCCGTTGGATCAATTGTTACCTTAGTTGCGATTATGATCGCATTTGTTGTTGTTTTTCATAGTTTCAATGTATGTTTTAATTAGATGCTCTAGAGAGCTATATGTTGTTCTATGAGAACTATATATGTTTTTGATACACTTAATTATATAATGCACGTAGATGAACTGGCAATGGATGTACGGTGACCGACGCACCTCCGTGTATTTGAGGGCCTGCATAAATTTCTCGAAGTGGCTGAGGCAAACAAGCAGAATGGTTTTATGTATTGTCCATGCCTTGTCTGTGAGAATACGAAGGATTACTCTAACTTGAAAACCCTTCACGTCCACCTGCTTGAGAAGGGTTTCATGCCACACTATAATGTTGGGACCAAGCACGGAGAAAGAGGGGTTATGATGGAAGACAACGAAGAAGAAGAGGATGATGACAACTATCCCCCTGAATACGGTGATACTGCAACGGGGGAAGCTAAAGATCAAGAGGAACCAAACGATGTGCCCGATGATGATCTTCGCCGGGTCATTGTTGATGCAAAGAGACAATGCCAAAGTGAAGGGAGAAGTTGAAGTTCGACCGCATGTTAGAGGATCACAAAAAAGGGTTGTACCCAAATTGCGAAGATGACAACACAAAGCTCGGTACCACACTAGAATTGTTGAAATGGAAGGCAGACAATGGTCTATCTGACAACGGATTTGGGAAGCTACTGATAATAATGAAGAAGAAGCTTCCAAAGGATAACGAATTGCCCGACAGTACATACGAAGCAAAGAAGGTTCTATGCCCTCTAGGATTGGAGGTGCAGAAGATACATGCATGCCCTAATGACTGCATCCTCTACCGTGGTGAGTACGAGGATTTGAATGCATGCCCGGTATGCGGTGCATTGCGGTATAAGATCAGACGAGATGACCCTGGTGACGTTGAGGGCGAGCGCCCCAGGAAGAGGGTTCCTGCCAAGGTGATGGGGTATGCTCCTATAATACCACGGCTAAAACGTCTGTTCAGAAACAAAGAGCATGCCAAGTTGGTGCGATGGCACAAAGAAGACCGTAAGAAAGACGGGAAGTTGAGAGCACCCGCTGACGGGTCGCAGTGGAGAAAAATCGAGAGAAGGTGGGGGGACTTTGCAGGTGACGCAAGGAATGTAGGGTTTGGTTTAAGTGCAGATGGCATTAATCCTTTTGGGGAGCAGAGCAGCAATCATAACACCTGGCCCGTGACTCTATGTATCTATAACCTTCCTCCTTGGTTGTGCATGAAGCGGAAGTTCATTATGATGCCAGTGCTCATCCAAGGCCCTAAGCAACCCGGCAACGACATTGATGTGTACCTAAGGCCATTAGTTGAAGAACTTTTGCAGCTGTGGAATGGAGAAGGTGTACGTGTGTGGGATGAGCACAAACAGGAGGAATTTGACCTACATGCGTTGCTGTTTGTAACCATCAATGATTGGCCTGCTCTTAGTAACCTTTCAGGACAGACAAACAAGGGATACCATGCATGCACGCACTGTTTAGATGACACCGAAAGTATATATTTGGAGAAATGCAGGAAGAATGTGTACCTGGGACATCGTCGATTTCTTCCGACCAACCATCAATGTCGAAAGAAAGGCAAGCATTTCAAAGGTGAGGCAGATCACCGGAAGAAGCCCGCCCTCCGTACTGGTGATCACATACTTGATATGGTCAAGGATTTACAAGTAATCTTTGGAAAGGGTCCTGGCGGACAATCTGTTCCGAATGACGCTGAGGGACGCGCACCCATGTCGAAGAAGAAATCTATATTTTGGGACCTACCCTATTGGAAAGACCTAGAGGTCCGCTCTGCAATCGACGTGACGCACGTGACGAAGAATCTTTGCGTGAACCTGCTAGGCTTCTTGGGCGTGTATGGGATGACAAAAGATACACCGGAGGCACGGGAGGACCAGCAACGTGTGCACGAAAAAGACGGCATGCATCCAAAGCAGTATGAAGGTCCTGCCAGCTACGCTCTTCCCAAAGAAGAGAAGGAAATCTTCTTTGAATGCCTGCTCAGTATGAAGGTCCCGTCTGGCTTCTCGTCGAATATAAAGGGAATAATAAATATGGCAGAGAAAAAGTTCCAGAACCTAAAGTCTCATGACTGCCACGTGATTATGACGCAACTGCTTCCGGTTGCATTGAGGGGGCTTCTACCGGAAAACGTTCGATTAGCCATTGTGAAGCTATGTCCATTCCTCAATGCAATCTCTCAGAAGGTAATCGATCCAGATATCCTACCAAGGTTAAAGAATGATTTGGTGCAATGTCTTGTCAGTTTCGAGCTGGTGTTCCCATCATCCTTCTTCAATATCATGACGCACGTCCTAGTTCATCTAGTCGACGAGATTGCCATTCTGGGTCCTGTATTTCTACACAATATGTTCCCCTTTGAGAGGTTCATGGGAGTCTTAAAGAAATATGTTCGTAACCGTGCTAGGCCAGAAGGAAGCATCTCCATGGGCCATCAAACCGAGGAGGTCATTGGGTTTTGTGTTGACTTTATTCCTGACCTTAAGCCGATTGGTCTCCCTCAATCGCGGTATGAGGGGAGACTGACTGGAAAAGGCACGCTAGGAGCGGATGCAATAATATGTAGGGACGGGCATTCTTGGGCTCAAGCACACTACACAGTTCTACAGAATTCTACCTTGGTGACCCCGTATGTCAATGAACACAAGAATTTTCTGCGCTCCAAACACCCGGAGCAGTGTGACGACTGGATTACACGTGAACACATCAGGACTTTCGACAGTCGGTTGCAAACACATCTCATGGGTAACAATATTGTTGGAGATGAGCTGTACAAGTTGGCCAGGACACCATCTTCGACTGTATTGACTTACCAAGGGTACGAGATAAATGGTAATACATTTTACATGATCGCCCAAGATCAAAAGAGCACCAACCAAAACAGTGGTGTCCGCTTTGATGCAGCAACCAACAGGGGAAAGGACACATATTATGGTTACATAGTGGACATATGGGAACTTGACTATGGACATGATTTTAAGGTCCCTTTGTTTCGGTGCAAATGGGTCAATCGGTCAGGAGGCGGGGTACAGGTAGACCCGCAATACGGAATGACAACAGTGGATCTCAACAATCTTGGGTACACAGACGAACCATTCGTCCTAGCCAATGATGTGGCGCAGGTTTTCTATGTGAAGGACATGTCTACCAAACCGAGAAAAAGAAAAGATAAGGAAGTGAATACATCATACGATGAGCCAAAGCGCCACATAGTTCTTTCAGGGAAAAGAGACATCGTGGGAGTGGAGGGCAAGACAGACATGTCTGAAGATTATGAAAAGTTTCATGAAATTCCTCCCTTCAAAGTGAAGGCTGACCCAAGCACCCTGTTAAACGATGAAGATTATCCATGGTTACGGCGCAATAAGCAAGGGACACGCGCGAAGAAAAAGTGAAGACTTTCTCTCCACAACTATTCTGATGATGGCTTTGATCTAGAATATCACTGCAGTTACAGGTCAAGAAATGAAATGCCTTTTGTAACATATGAGTTTTAGTCCTTTTCAGAGTTCATTTGTACTGCTTTTCAATTTCAGGGTCCATTTTGTACACGAAGTGCATCCAGTTTTGGCCATATCCCTCTCAACATTTTAGCACATGCTATGTGGGTGAAATGATGATACCATGCCAACTTTCAACCTTTTCAGAGTTCATTTGTAGTGCTTTTCAATTTCAGGGTCATTTAGCTCAAAAAAAAGATTAAATGCATGAAAAGAATGAACTAAAAAGCTTTTATAAAACTCTAATAGCAAAAAGAATGAACTAAAAAGAATCAATTAATTTTTTTTGTTATGATCAACTAAAACAAAACTATAATATTCTTCAAGAGCAAAAAGAATCAACTAAAAAGCTTTTATGAACCTCTAGTTATTATGAAAGTATTTTTCAAACTAAAATTATATAAAATTTATAAAACTAAAATTATCAAAGTATTTTTTGTTCAAAACTTTAATAGCAAAAAGAATTTTTCATAAAGTATTTTTTGTTAGAAACTTTAATAGCAAACTAAAATAACAAAATCTGTTTTCGATTAAAACACCCATTTAAAATAACCTAAAAATTACCAAATTGAATATAATGATAAAACACACTAATATTAAACAGCAGGAAAAAGAATCACTCAAAAATCTATTTTTAAAGTAAAGTTATTCACAAACTAGTGATTCACACAAATTTCAAAGAATTCAAATTTAAACTATTCAAATTTGAAAACTACTGGCACTAACAGAAAGTTTATAATTTTTTGTGACCTAAAGCAAAAAAGAATCACTCAAAAACTCTAAGTATTTAGCTGTAAGTAGAAACAAAAGAAAATAAATAAAGCAAAAAACAAAACAAAAATACTGGAAAAGACCTTTAGTCCCGGTTGCTACCACAAACCGGGACTAAAAAGTAAAAAAAAATTAAAAAATGCCGCCAACTCGGCCACCACGGCCTGCATACGACTAGAAACCCAACACGCTAGTTGGGCTAGGATGCAGGCCCGCAGCAGGCCCAGTAGGCCCACAGGCAGAGGGGATTCGTTTAGGCCCGCAGGCCTGCATAAGAGAGGAGCTCGACAGGGCAGGCGCAGCCGCGCTTATAAACCACTATCGAGGCCTCTCAGCTAGCGAGGTGGGACTAAACATCCACCCGCCCGACGCCGTGCCAGCCGCAGTCCTTTAGTCCGGGTTGGTGGCACCAACCGGGACTAAAGGCCCCCCTTTAGTCCCGGTCCGAGCCACCAACCGGGACTAAAGGGCTGTGCTTCCCGCCCTTTCGCCCGGCGAAATTGACCTTTAGTCCCGGTTGGTGGCTCGCACCGAGACTAAAGGGGGGCCTTTAGTCCCGGTTTGAGCCACCAACCGGGACTAAAGGTGGGGGTATATAATTAGGACTTGGGCAATTTTCCAAAGTCATCTGCTCCCCGACGCCCACACACCCACGACGCCGCCAGGCTGCCGGATCGCCGCCGCCCCCAAGCCCGTCCTCGTCGTCGCCGCCCCCCGACGCTGGCCGCCCGCGCCTCCTCCCCGGCACCCTCGACCTCGCCGTCGACCTCGCCGGCGCCCTCGACCTCGACCTCAACCTCGACCTCGACCTCGCCCTTGACCTCGCCGTCGCCTCGACGTCGCCGTCGAGCCCGCGCTGTGAGCCTCCTCCCTCTCCCCCCTCTTTCCTCCCGATCGAAGCCCCTCCCCGAGCCCATCCCCCACCTCGCCGGCCGCCCCTCCCCGAGCTCATCCCCCACCTAGCCGGCCGCCCCTCCCCGGTGCTGTAGATTGAACACACACACACACACACACATTCTTCTGTTCCTTTTTTTAGAGTGTACAATTATAGGTTATTAGTTAACAGAATGTTCCATTTTGTAAAATCCATAGTAAATGATATGTGCATCATATGAACTTGTGCCAATGGAGTATTTGAAGATTGCTATGTCTACTACATGCTCATGTCAGTTTCATAAATTGTAAAATTGTTATGCTTGCTGTTATGTGCCTCCCAAGTCAGCATCATGATGTTGTTGTCAGCATGCCCAGTTTTTCACTAAGTCTAAAATCTGTTATATCTTCTTGCCATGTTCTATTGATGCTACCATCATATCCATGACTCTTCTGAACATGATCAATAACCATGTTTTGTGGTTTATGTTATGCTCTATCATGCCATACCTTTTGATGCCATGTTCTTGCCCTGTAGCATATTTAATTCTTGCCTCCAAGTGTGCATCTTAAATCTGTTTCTGCCACACTGTGAATTACACTAAGTCTGAGAATCTGTTTTAACTTTGCAACTTGCCTTGACGAATCCGTGGAGTTGCCTAGGTTTTACTAGGTTTTACTAGGTTTACTAGGTTTTGCTAGGTTTACTAGGTTTTTTTGCCATGCAAGCGCTACTATATATACTTGGGTTTTGCCTAATCTTTTGTCAATCGGTAGAATTATTACAGGTTGTGGTGTTGCATCTCCGTGGAGTTGGCCCTGATCGTCCCTCCGCTGTTCGACAAAAGGTGTCCATTTGTTGTATGTTGAGTTTTGTTCATAGGATGATGCATGGTTGGTTCATTTGTTGAGTTGTGTATTCATCCATGTGTATAAATCTTGTATTCATCTTGTCGTTTAAACATAACCCTGATATATAACCCCGATATATATGTATGTAGATGTATATGTATGTATGTATACTTTAGTATGTAAATGTATATGTATATCATAGCAAAAAAAAAGATGTATTCCCGGATGTTATCCCCCTTCACCTATATCGTGTAGTGCCGCGTTAGAACACCCCTAACTCTCTCGGGAATTCAGCATATTCCCGATAACTTCGACATGAGGGGGGTCGTTAAAACATAACCCCGATAACTTCGACATGAGGGGGCCGGGGGGTGGTTCGTTAAAACATAACCCCCTAGAAGAAAGAGCATTGTCGATCTACCCCCTCCCGCCCCTACCCGTAATTGTTATGTATAATACTATATATTGGCATCTAATTCACCGGTCTTACCTCAGTGAGCCGAAGGGACATTATTTATTCGGTAGGCGGTCGGCATAGGTCAATGTGGTAGAATGTATACTTCGATCTCCTGCATAGCGATTATTTTTTGTAAAGTGTCCTCTCCTGAAAGTATAACCCCGATAACTTCGACATGAGGGGGGACGTCGGACATGCATGAGAGAGGCGGTCCGCAAAGTATAACCCCCGATAACTTTGCATGATGTTTGCGACTAATCCATTGCTCATATATGCATATGATTCCTTAAGCTGTTGTGATTAGCTAGGTCTATGTTTGCCACTAATCCATCTCTCATGGTTGTATATTGCCATGTTGTAACATTTGCAGAAACTATGGAGAGAGACTTAGAAAAAGAAGAGTTGTTGGGGGATATAATCCGCGACGGAGGTGATCCCTTGTCGTTTCTCAATGACACCGATGGTGAGGAAGGAGATCATGACGGCTCCGGTGATCGAGTGGAGGAGGAAGGAGATCATGATGGCTCCGGTGACCGAACGGAGGAGCAAGGAGATCATGACGGCTCCGGTGACCGAACGGAGGAGGGAGCCTTAACTGTTGCAAAGTCCGGCGAGGTATATATACATATATTAATTAAGCCTCTTCTGACTTGATGCATTAATTGTTTTGTATGTACATATATTAATGCTTCTATCTTCTTTTAATTAGCCCTACGGATAGAGCCAAACTTCCGTAAGGAGACGAGGCCCGAAGAAAAGGTTGCGCCAGGATGAAAGGTTCACGATCGAAGAAGTCGGTCGAGATGGCCAACCGATTGCTCCCAAGCGGAGCAGGGACCCATTTATACATCAGTGTGGAGTGGTTGTTAGGGACCGCGTCCCGATCAGCATCCAAGAATGGAATAAGAAGAAGGACCCTGAAGTATCTTATGTCCAGGATAGACAGAAAGATGATCTTTGGACCTCGCTGATGACAAATTTCAGCCTACCGCCAGAGGCGGATCCGAATAAGGTCAAGGCGTTTGCTCTTAAGAAGATGGCAGAACTATTCAAGAACTGGAAGAAAGATTTGAACAAAAAGTTTGTCGAGAAAGACAAGACTCCAGAATTCACCGGTGCATATGAGAAGATTAAAGATCACTGGCCCGCATGAAATCGGACAAGGGCAAGCAAAGGTCAGCGACAAATAAGCTAAATGCTGCAAAGAAGAAGTATCACCCTGTTACGGGGTCAGATGGCTATAACAAAGCCCGGCCTACATGGGACAAAGCTGAGCAAGACCTGCTTGCTAAAGGGGTCCAACCAGCGACATTGCACTGGCCAGATCGGTTAAGGACTTGGTTCTTCGGGGTTGGGGGAACTTTGGACCCAGACACAGGGGAGTGTGTTTGGACGAAAGCTCAACTTGCAATACCCGTCAAGAAGCTTCAGGAAGCAATCCAGGCAGCGCAGGAAGGGAGGTTACATCCCGACAGAGAGAATGACGAGCTGACACATGCCCTCGGGAATCCTGAACACCCTGGACGAACACGAGGCACATCAGGCTCCGTTCCGTGGAAGGATGGGTTTCCCGACAGCGATGGTTATAGAAGCCGACAGAGAAAGAAAAAAGCGGAAGCAAGCGAAATGCAGAAGATCAATGCAAGATTTGCGAAACTAGAGGAACTTGAGAGCCAGCGAGCTACCGGCCAACCATCTCAGCGGCACAAAGATCCTTCCTTCGACACTGCCCCAGAAGCTACCCCACCATCTCAGCGGAGAAGCAGCGTGGCTTCCACGGAGCTCCTTCAGCCTGATATCACGGCTCCTCGCTACCCCGTGGATAGTATCACGGAGACTGAACATTGTGTGCTAATGGCGAAATGCCAGAACCTGACCTTGAAGGCGGCGGTCGGCTTTATTTTACCTCCTCGAACTGAGGGAACTTTTCATTGCCGTTCGATTCCACATGGCTATGCTATTGTCACGGTGGATGAGATAATGGCGGGATTTGAGGGGCTGGAGCTTGACTACCCTAGAGGTGAAGGGGAGGATCTTTTGGAAAATGCCTTAAGGAGTACCTGTCTATGGAGAAAGGAGTACATCAAGCTTCCAAACTGGACGCCGCCTCAGCAAACGCAGCCGGATCCTCAGCAGACTCCTCCTCACAGTCCAGTTGTGCTATCTCCGCTGCCTGAGTCGTCTCCGACGCGTCATCCGTCTCCGCCGTCTCAGCGGACTCTAATGGAGGAGGCCCCTCAGCAGAATCCTCCTCCGCCTCAGCTGTCTCCGGCGCGTCAGCCGTCTCCGCCGCCGCCGCTGCCTCCGCCGCGTCAGTGAACTTCGCCTCGTCAGCAACAGCGGAAGAGAGCCGCCGCCGCTCCGGCGGCTAGCAGTACAAAAGGCGGGAAGAAATTCAAATCTGGTCCAAGCCTCAAGGTTCCTCCAAAGTTACCATATGAGAGGACTGACGAGGAAAACAAGGACATCAGTGCTGCCGAAGTGCAGGCCCATTTTGCACGGAAAGTTCCACCTCCGAAGGAAAAAATAGGTCCGGTAAAGGCGAATCGCACTTTGGATGCCCTTACGCGACCACCTCCGCCTCCGCTGCTATCAAACTATGACCGCACTATTGCAAAGACATATGACAAAGCCAAGAGTCGGTCGAGAAGTAGCAGTACTGGTGCGGGAAGTGGGAAAACAATTCCCCAGCTCGGCGAACAGGAAAAGCAATCGTGCCCCCCGCTCAAGGTGTTTACCGATACCCCGGGGGTAGCGGCCGTTGCTCCTGGTTTCAATCCTGGTGATTACCTAGGCGATGATGTACATTTTGAAATCGCTAAACCGGTAGACACCTTTAAATACCAGCACGGGAAGCGTCTCGTCAGAAGTGATGATCTGGAACAAGATCTACCAACGATGATGCGAACATTACATAAATGGTACTTGGAAACCTGCAAGGATGGGACGGGCAGTATCTTGGTGGGAATTAAGGATGAGCACGAGTTCGTTGGAGTCGACTCGATCTTCGTTGAATTTGACGAACTCTTTCAGTTATACAATCAAGCCGCCCTCGACAAAAGTCTCGTGGCTTGTTATTGTCTGTAAGTATTATTTCTGTAATTACGTCTCTAGCTCAGCTCATTCATTGCATGTATATAATTATCCTCACTATATTATGCAGATTGAAGATCGTCGAATTTAAAAAAGGACAAATCTATGACATTGGGTTCATTAACCCAAATATCGTAAATGAATGGTCGGTACAGAAGATCCCTGAGGAGACTGAGAAAATCTTGCTCAGCTCGTTCCTTCGACACCAAAACAAAAGGGAAATACTATTTCCTTACAACTTCAAGTGAGTGTTACTGTCTTCTGCATATTCTGTTTCGCTGACTCGAGGTTAAGTGTAATTGATGAGTTATGCGCGCGCAGGTTCCACTTTATTCTGCTAGCCATTCAGCTTGACGAGGGAGCAGTAACTGTCTTGGACTCGAGACGTAAAGAGGCTACGGAGTATGCGGACATGATTGAAATGCTCCAGAAGTAAGTTCAATCATTATCGCACTATATCGGCAACTTTCGTTGATTTCCTGATATCAAATAATCATTTTCTTTGCCGGGCAGGGTTTGGAAAAAGTTCATCACGCAGGTTCAGGGTGAATGGAGACCGGAGCTGCGATTTAAACAACCCAGAGTAAGTAGTACTAGCTAGTTCTGCGCATCTCTCATTGATTCTAGTTTCAATACCATTATCATGGTTGATTATCATTTTGATTGAACTCTATTCTCGTAAAGTGCATGTGGCAGGAACCCGGAACTGAGTTATGTGGATACTACGTTTGCGAGTTCATTCACCAAAAGACCACCGAGAGGGGCTACGCTAAACAACAATTTGAAGTACGTAAACAATATTCATAATTTTATTTTATCACCATCAATTGTGTTGATTTCATTCATATATATATATATATATATATATATATATATATTGACCCCCCTTCTTTAAATTAGACCATGCAGAAGTGGAACGTACTCCTACCAGCTGATCGCCTACGCGCAATTCAAGAGGAGTTGGCGGGATTGTTTGTTGACCACGTCATTCCTAAAGACGGAAAATGCCATCGGGAATTGCAAACCTATTGAATAGATATATGCATCAACGTGTACTATCTGTAGTAGCGTCGAATAGATATATGAAAACTTGTTGTTCGACCAACAAGCACGGAGAAAGAGAGGTCACTTCTTTCTATATATTGATCATGCATGACGATGTTGTGTAATTAATGGTTCCTTCATTGCTTACTAGCTAGCGTCGAGTTCTCTCTATATGTAGTAGCTAGCGTCGACCAAGCACGGAGAAAGAGAGGTCACTTCTCTCTATTAGCTAGCTAACACAATATGAAACCCCTAAACCCTCCAAAACCCCTAAACCCCCCCATTTCAAAAAAAAAAACCCCAGCGCCTGCGAGCTGCTGACGCGTGGCTGCCTTCTGGTCCCGGTTGGTGTTACCAACCGGGAATGAAGGTCCTCCTGCCTGAGTGCTGCGCAGCGGCCACGTGGAGACCCTTTAGTCCCGGTTGGTGTTACCAACCGGGACTAAAGGTCCTCCTGCCTGCGCGCCCCACAGTGGCCACGTGGAGCACCTTTGGTCCCGGTTCGTAGGCCAACCGGTACTAAAGGTTCTGGGCATTTGTCCCGATCGTTTTGTCCCGGTTCCAGAACCGGGGCTAAAGGCCCTCTGGAACCGGGACTAATGCCCTGTTTTCTACTAGTGCTCCTCCGCCTCCACCTTTCCTCGCCGCCGTCCGCAGCGCCGCCGGGCAAAGCTTGGCCGGCTGGGCGGCGGCGGGGCATCTCTCCCCCTTGTCCGTCGCGGCTGGCGCGGGGCAGCCAGATCGGGCGGGGCGCCGGGCTAGCGTGGGGTCAGGCGGCGCGGCGGGCGGGTTTCTGGGCGACGTCGTGCGCGGCGCGGCGGCGGCGGCGGCCTGCTCGCGGCGTGGCGACGGCTGCGTTGTGGGCAAGATCGGTGGTCGCGGGCGCTGCCGGGTTCAGATCGGATCCAATTCTGGGTCTCGGGCTTGAACGCCGTCGGCCGCCGCGGAGTGGTGGTGGTCGTCGCTGACCACGCCGGATCGCTGGATTCGGCGCCTGGAGATCTACGATTGATTCTTCTCGATCCTCCTTCATGGTGGGTTGAGCCCCATGGCTCTCTCATCTCTGCAGGTTTCGGTTCGTGGTCCGTGGCCGGATCCGGAGCCGACGGAGGTTTGGTGGTATAGGATGGGGACCGGAGGAAACTTTGATCGGCATCGGCGACGTCTCTCGACGCCGTTACCCTCCGTGGAGGCGATGTCGAGGTCTCTCCAATCCACCTCCGAACTCCTCCCGGACGAAAGTCCAAAATTCAGTCTGGATTGGGCGGCGGCGGCGTCCTTCGTGTCGTACCCTCCATGGAGGCGCCGTCTTGGGAGGTTCTGCTGTTCGGCGGAGAGATGCTGTGGGTGATGGACTCCGTGTAGCTCTAGCGGCGGCGACGGTGTGGAGGTTGCCAGGAGGTGCGGCGTTGTATCTACCGCGTCAATGACGACGAGTATTGGCGGCATGGTGCAGCTGGATATCGACGACAGATGCGGCTGGATGGACGAGCACAGGGCGGTGGCGCTGTCTGGCGCCATGGTGGCGTCGACGGCAGGCTTGGCAAGGTCTATGCGTCAGTCCCTGCTCTGGAGATGGATCGGTGGAAGACGGCGGCGGCAGCCTCGGTGAGTGCGCGCGCCGGACCGGTGTGTGACCCAGTCCCGGTATGTGGCTGGGATGGGGCACCCGGCATTAGATGTTAGGTTTTGGTGCGATGTCTGTTTGGTATTAGGCTCGGACATTCGGCACCCCTGCATCAAGGGGATAGGAGTAGCGATAGGTGTTGCCAAGATGGTGGATCCAGGCTTACTGATGTATTACTTTCTAAAGTCTTTGTAAATAATTAATAAAATGGCTGCATGCATCGCCCAGATGCAGAGGTCGGGGGTACATCCTCCTTTTCAAAAAAAAAAAAAAAAAACATGTGCTATCACATGTTCATGTCCATGTGCAAGGAGATGCTTCATTTCACCGATGAGGGCAGCCACCGGGGATCCATTGGTGTCAACATCTCTGATCATGTCTGCTGCGGTGAGACAATCAGTCTCCAGGATAAACGGCAGTGTAGTCCGTGCTAGCGTGAGGGATATTCCTTCCATGCAAGCAGCTACTTCTGCTTCAAGGGCACTCGTACATGTCGTAAGGAACCTACAGGATGCAAAAATGATGGAGCCCTCTTGGTCGCGAAGAATCATCCCTGCACTGCCCGTGCCATCCTCTTCTCTCCAGGCACCATCGATGTTCAGTTTGGTCCAGCCCTCCGGTGTCATGCCTGCTGGGTACTTGACTTCTCTTCTCGAAATATATACTGTCGGCCCTAAACGGTCTTTTCTCTAAAACAGTGCAATGTGACACGGTCCTAAACGGTCTTTTCTCTAAAACAGTGCAATGTGACACAGCCCCCCGCAACAGTGCAATGTGAAAAAGCTAATAGACGCTTTTAAGGAAAGCAGGCCCTAAACGGTCTTTTCTCTAAAACTATATATATATATATATAGACGACAGTGACACGGCATAGCACTTAGTACTCCACAAGATTCTATCCCTCCTTATCAAAACCGCACAGTTCACAAGCAGCTTAAGGGCCAGCTCTTTTGGCCGATTCTCCCAGAATCGCCCCCCTCACCAGCTTCTCCCGGAATCGCCATTCCATATTTTTTTTACAATTTATAAAAATATATGGAGTGGCGATTCCAGGAGAAGCTGGGGAGGGGGCGATTCTAAAAGAATCGGCCAAAAGAACTGGCCCTGATTCAACGCCCGCCCGACGAAACGACGTACGTACAGTCATACCCACAACTGGTGGACATCATAGGTGTAACCGCTCATGCATGCATTAGTTGGCGGTCGGACCGTCTGGGCCGCGCCGTCGATCGGCAGGCCGGAGAAAGCTAGCTAGTAGCTTGAGTGTCACGAGGTGCAAAGCAACCACCATTTGATGCGTCGGGGACCGCGGCACTTTTTGACTAATATTGCTTCATCAGGCTGGCTGTTTCACCCCGTAGAACTGCACGCACCAGCCGGTGCACCCAAAAGCTCATGCTCATGGAGAAAGGTGGGCTATGCATTTATACGTCAACACTCCTGCTCACGTGTGGCTCCCTCAGGGCTAAACGTGGACCGAATGTGGGCTGTAATTTAATTGCGTCAGCCGGGTCTTGAACTCAAGACCGCTTGGCTGTATTGGATTGGATGTATTGCTTGAGCCTCGTGGGGTACAAGACAAGCCAGAACAAATTGTACTTTATCCTATGTTTCCTAATAATCACGATACACAACATCCCCCGCAGTGACAATGGTAGTGACACAGACGGTGAGACTAGAGATGAATCCGAAGGTAAGCCGACGGACATCCCCCCCTACCAGTCGTAGGGTTGATACATCGCGGAAGTTGTGACTGGGGTGAAGGTCCATGCATCGCGGAAGTTGTGACTGCTCGTTACCCATCATGCGTGAGATCAAATCGTTCATTAGTTAGAATCGGGTTCTCTCTTCGTTATTGCAAACAAATTCTTAAATAGACTCCGCGCTATTACAGACTTCGCTTGACGGATAGTCGAAGGTGCTGATGTTCGTTAACATAGCGCCAGAGGCGTCCTTGGCCAGGGTGACACTCTTTTCCCTGAAGTTTGCGGAGACTGTGAACGGTTGCGAGTTGGGGGTGGCAAGGCGGCAGGCGGAAGATCACAGACCACAGGACTATGAGCTATGGGTGATGAATTCTGTTAACGGTCATCGTGACCTGATGTTTTTGTATTTTAGGGAATCGTGACCTGATGTGGAGTAAAGACTATTTTAAACGTTGAAAGTGTTACTGAATCTAATTAAATTATTATTTGCAATTTATTTTTATAAAGAGAACCATTATTTCATACATAATATAACAAGCAA
Organism: Elymus sibiricus; assembly: GCA_039707655.1. NCBI lineage: Eukaryota > Viridiplantae > Streptophyta > Magnoliopsida > Poales > Poaceae > Elymus > Elymus sibiricus. Next base: position 396,257,921 of record CM077674.1, read on the forward strand.
GTTGATTCTAATTCTCAAATATCAAACTTCTTATTCTACCGTGTTACATTTTCTAATTAGTGTAAATTGAATATTTATACTAATCTTTTCTACTTTTATAGCCTCTATCAGAAATTATATGTTATTTACTTAATAATACATATTGTATTATGATATTTTAAAACTTTATTTACAATAACAAGAACCGTCCAATACGTGAACATAAAGATTGTCACAAGTATAAATGGATAAAAAATTATTAATTATTACATATGATCTATTTGTTCTAAAGCGAAGAGACCTATAATTTATGATGATTTTAATTCATCATTAAGCAAATCGATTTCTGTAAATCTTAGCAAATATAAAAGATCACATCCATCGATATATTATGTTGTGCCACTCAATATATATATATATATATATATATATATATATATATATATATATATATATATATATATATATATATATATATAGAATATTCTAGGGCATTGGTCTAACAATACAAATAGCTAGATACAAGACATGCTAGAGTACGAGAACGGTGAACTTAGGACTACATATGTGTCTCAACGTGGTAACAACATCTCCAGCTTCACATACCTCGCCATGACTGGTTGCTAAAAGGGTATTTCCCTCCCTAAGTGTTTTGGTGTTGATGACAAAGTAATTTACGGACTAACCGTGTGCTTGAACTACGTATGCAGATTAAAATGATACAAGACAGTTAGGTTCCCCTCTAGAAGGAAAAAGATCGAAGATGGTGTTTGCGACGCTTTTTTTCTTCAGCCATCGGAAATGCATATTATTATCGGGGGTCCGTGTTGAAAGGTATGAGTGAAATCAAATCATGTACACAGAACATATATTGCACCCACTTTACCTTTCCAACAGTTTCAAGCAGAGAAACCGTTTCCAACCATGTGTTCAAAATATGCATCCGGTAATATCGCTGTGCTACGCGGTAGTACCGCTCCCCTATGGAGCAGTACCACTGCTGGCACACCCTATGATGGTCTGAAGTGTTAGAAATATTCTGTTGAGTTTCCCAACATCATACTCATCAAACTCTTCCTGAACACTTTAAATCAGTTCTTTGATAGTCGTAGGGGCTCTGCAGTCGGTCAAAGACTCAGGGGATCTGAAATATCCAAGATCAAGTGCGTTTAGACCAGGAGAATTTGAAGGCTGTTGGATTATTCTAATGTCCAGACCAGTTGTAGCCACAGCCTCTGCGAACTCTGCATCACCGGGAAGAATGTGTGTCCTCGCATTGTCATATTGGATTATTCTACCGCCCAGTCTCGTTGCAAAACTGCGACGTCAAGATTGAGTGCAAGACGTTGACCACCTGCCTTCAACAACAAATCTCAAGGCTGATCGACGTCGACCAATCAGGCTTAATCAAGGGGAGAAGCATCTTCGAGAAGTTCATCTATGCCGCGGAGATTGTCCAGTGATGTGAGAAGAGGAAAGCCCCATCTCTGGTCTTGAAGCTCGACGCGAAGGCTTTCGACTCCATCGAGAAACTTGAACACCATGTAGTGCACCTAATATGTTAGCTCGTGAATAAACTGAAATTTTGTACTGCCAACTATAGCAGCCTAACCTGTTTGCCATGTACTCTACCTTACAGCGGAGCGGCAACTGTTTTTATGTGCACCGCATAGTCGATGTCCACCACGCCCTCTGCCCTACTCCATATCCTACGTTGACGATCGACCTCACCATCTCCGACTCCGGCAGCATAATTTGGTGCCGGCACCGAGTGTCTTCTAGTCTGCGTGTTCTTGGAATGGATCTCTTAATTGTTGAGAGGGTTGCTGTTCATCCTCCATGGCCGATGTGCTGTACCAGCACCACCGTATGATTAGCTCCTCTGCATATTACATCTCCTACGTCTACGATCGACCTCGCCATCTTTCGACTCCGGCAGCGTAATTTGGGGCCGGCACCAAGAGCGTCTTTTGGGTGGTCATCCTCCGCAGCCGGATGTGCTGTACCAGCACCACCATATGATTTGCTCCAGCGGCAATAAACGGTATACTTGCAGCTGTTTACTGAATAACTTGACAGACATGAACATGGGTCATCATCTTCTTTGTACAAGACGACGCGATGATTCATCGCGTAGACGATAAATGTATCGATGTATGTACACCAAGACACGAGAGAAGGTTCGGATTGTTTTGGCGACGCCAAGGAACATGTCTTGTTTGAACAATAAATGAATATCATTTCTCTCATAGTTTACATGAGAAGTCCTTGGGGAGCCGTTCTTGAACTACATATCCTTCTCTGTTCACATATTTAGGCAGAGTAAGGCAAGTGTTATTCTTCTCTGTTTACATATTTAGGCAGATTAAAACAACTGAATTAAAACAAACTGGAGAGTTACTTTCCATCCTAGCTAGCTAGCTCTGCTTCTAGCTTTTGTTTATAGCAAAGCAAACAGGATCGGAGCTTCCCCAGACTTAAGCTCAAGACGTGAAGCAGCTAGCACTACAACTACTACTACTACAACTCATGATCTTCCCATGAATACAGTGAAGTGAAATTAGTGAAGAGATAATTCAGCTAAGGATAGCACATCACTGGCAGCTTATTGATCCTTAAGCGCAATTAATTAGTATTAATTGCCTCAATTAATGTAAGAAATATTAATGGGGATGTAGCTCAAATGGTAGAGTGCTTAGAGTGCTTTTAAGAGGCAGGGGGATCGGTACCTCCCATCTCCAAATTCTAATAAATCGTTTTTATTCAGACGGTCATTTTTTTTTCGTTGTAGAAATTGATCGGAAAAAAGGGCACGTTATTGGGACGTGAATTTTCAGGACATGCAGCCACGCGCTGCCGAAATCCAGCCCGTCCGCCTGCGCGTCCACGGGCAGCATCTTGATGAGACCATTTAAGATGGCTGGTGTAAAATGCCGGTAAGGTCTAACATGATTATGATGAAATTTGACTTTTGTTATGTTAGAGCCTTTTAATTTGATGCATGTTTTTTTTATGACACGCATTGTTAGTATTCACTTAATCAATTGCTCATCGATGGCATGATTGGGAACTTGGGATTATGCAGCTTAAACACGAGCACATGTTTTGTCCCACTCCCAAATAGGTTTCAACTACAACACATTAAGCACGTGACCATACAAACTTTTGGTTTATGAGACGACTAACTGCAAGTTGATGAGTTTTTTTGTTGAATTTGCATTGAAATATGAATTGCAAGTTGAATGAGAAAAATAATTTCATGTTATTTTTTTGACCCTTCAAGATTTGTAAGAAATGAATTTCAAAGAACATTAACTAAGACATGTGTGTTTTAAAATATATTTTTGAAAATGTTTTAAAATAGATATAGATTTTTTTAATAGGTAGTCAATGAAGTGACGTTATGAAATTACCATTCCGACTTAAAAGTGCTTAAGCAATCCAATTGATACAAGTTTTTATGCTAATCCAACTATAAAGTTCATCTGAGATGTTTATTGTTTAATAATATTGATCCCACGGTCTGTGTCAAGCATTAAGGAGGGCGCATGCATTTTCAATGCACTGGCAGAATATTAATTCACCAACAGTGTGCATCTGCACCATTTAATCGGTGGAGTTTCACCGGACAAAGTTCTGTTCTCTCTTGTCCCAACTAGGGCAGGCTAGCGAAGCAGTAAATAACAATCGTTTAAGTGCAAGTGTAGTGTCTGAGCTGCTTCCTGTTCTGTTCTAGGCCAGCTATTACTATGTACAGTAGGTTTCAATCGGCTACATGTATGAATGAATCAAGCTTCAATCTACTGTTGCCTTGGATCATCGGGTAGAACAAACTAGTCTATCCTCACCGTACTCAGTGCAGGTGGCTAAGAACCATGCACAGGGCCCCAAAGTTGCCCAAGCACAAAAACAAGAGAATGGCTAAGGGGAAGAGGAGGAAGATGATGAAATGAGCGGGGAGGAGCTATGAGTTGGGCAGGTGGATTTGGAGAACAAATGCAGGGCCGTGGGTACAGGGTGACGTTGGCTCACAGCTGGACATAACTGCGAATGGTAGCACGTTCGTCAAGTGTGCTACAGGTAGCCATTGTAATTGATGAGCGATTCAATGCGTCTGGCTTTGTTGCATGCGACTGACTTGTGGGACATATGATTGCGATGGCATATCTAATACAGAGACTATGCCACATTGATACGGTGCCAACAAATCAATATACAAGTTTGTTGTATAATAAGTGCACGAATCACGTGGGAGCGAACGGTGTTGATTTCCTCCTCGCGTGGCACTATGTTCACTCGTGATTTATCGCACGTTATTGGCTTTTTTTTTGTCTGGCGTGGTACATTGGAAAGATTGGGCTGTTACTCGGGGATTGTTGGGCTGGAAGCTGGAAATTTCTCAGCCCACGTTGGGAGAAAGTTCTTCTCCTTTTTTAAGATCTCCCGGAGAGGAAGATGAATGCCTAGATATTTATTATCACTAATTCACTATCCATAAAATAGTTATTTATTAATTTCTTCTAAAATAAATATTTACTGGTTCCCCTAATTTTTTTAGGTTTGACCAGTATGAAATCGATATTATTATACATATTTTAAAATATGTTCCGTCTAGGTGTATTTTTTGAAAGTTTTGTGGCATGACAAATTTGTCCAGAAGTGGACTAAGCAGAAATCCATGGGGGACAACATTGCCTCGTACATGGTATACAATCATCATGAATGATTGACTCTCATAGTTATCTATGTCAGATTGTGCTCCTGGTGTGGGTTGTCAATAACCAGCTATTATATTTCCCGCGACGACGAGGCCGGAAATGATTCATTTGTCCTGACCGATCAGGTTGGACATTTTCTCCTTGACTGACGAGGCATGGAGACTTCCATATTTTCCGTGACCGACGTGGCCGGAATTAAACCCCTCATTTGAACTGACCAACGAGGTTGGACACACTTTGTTCGTGACCGGCGACGACCAGAGGGATCACTACCAGAATCTGATTTTTTCGTGACGGCCCAAGACATCTGTGAAGGGCCCGAGGCCTCCTTCACGAACGAAGTGGGTTCCCGACATGGATGGGGCACCGACGCGAAAAGATCGAGTCAGTCCTGAAGGGCCTGATAATAACCCTCACGAATTCACGTAACCGTCAGGAAGGCAGTGCGACGTTCGTGAAGGATGCCAATCCACGTCGCGAATGACTCGCTGCGCACGTATGTGACGGTGCACCAACCTTCAGGAATGTGCACGCGAAAATTTCCATCAATTGTGTTGAGTTTCATTCATATATATATATATATATATATATATACATATATATATATATGTATATATATATATATATATATACATATATATATATGTATATATATATATTGACCCCCTTCTTCATGTACAAGGCTGGTTCAAGTAAGATCCCACGTAAGGTGTTGCGGTACTTGCCTATAAAAGATAGGTTGCAGCGATTGTTTGCACATGAGGAGACCGCAAATATGTTGCGATCACACAAAGAAACTCCTCGTTCTAATTCTGGTAAAATGGTGCACCCACGCGATGGTGAAGCATGGCAAAAACTTGACAGTGATTACCCAGACTTTGCATCAGATCCGAGGAATCAGCGAGTAGCTGTGTCCACGGATGGTTTCACTCCTTATAGTTTGACTGCTGCTTCTTATTCCTGCTGGCCAGTGTTTGTGGTTCCTTTAAATCTGCCTCCTGAAGTCATAATTCATTCTAAGTACATATTTCTTGCTCTTGTTATCCCTGGTCCTGAACATCCTGGAGCTAAACTCAATGTGCTTATGCAACCTTTGGTTGATGAATTAACCGAGCTGTGGGGTGGTGTTCAAACATGGGATGCATATGGGAAGGAAAACTTCCCGATGAAGGCAGCCTATCTATGGCCAGTCCATGATTTTCCTGCCTTTGGAATGGTAGCTGGGTGGAGCACCCATGGAAAATTTTGTTGTTATGGTTGTATGAGTGATACCAAAGCATTCCGGTTAGAAAATGTTGGAAAGGCATGTTGGTTTGATTGTCATAGGAGGTTTCTTCCGATAGACCATGAGTTTAGAACCCAAGCTGATGCATTTCGGAAAGACACAATAATATTAGATGAACCACCTAGGCATTTGACAGGTGCAAAAGTAGAAACCCAAATGAGAGCCCAAGTAGGCAACACCAAAACATATGGCAAAGAACACAACTGGACACATGTTAGTTGTTTCTGGGATCTGCCCTACTTCAACAAATTGCTTCTTCGACATTGTATCACTAGTAGAAAACATGTCATTAGTCCCGGTTCCTAAGGGCCTTTAGTCCCGGTTCTTCAACCGGGACTAAGCAATCGGGACTAAAGGCCCCCACTTTTAGTCCCGGTTGTGTTACGAACCGGGACTAAAGGAGCTCAACGTGGCCGTTGTGGGGCGCCCAGGCAGGAGGACCTTTAGTCCCGGTTGGTAACACCGACCGGGACTAAAAGGCAGCGACGCGTCAGCACCTGCCAAGCACTGGGGGTTTTTTTTTTTAAATGAGGGGTTTAGGGTTTTGGAGGGTTTAGGGGATTGATATTGTGTTTCCCCCTTTTCTTTTTGTGTTTACCATTCAATTCTTTTACATTTAGGGTTTTCGTTTTTATTTTACGTTTTCCATTCAACTCGACGGTAGCTACTACATATAGCAATGAAGGAACCATTACACAAATCGTCATGAATATAGAGAGAAGTGACCTCTCTTTCTCCGTGCTTGGTCGAACAACAAGTTTTCGTATATCTATTCGACGCTACTACATATAGTACACGTTCATGCATATATACAATGTAACATCTCTTACGATCCATAATATCTAATTACCAACATTCACTTCCAATTCTCGATGGTATTGTCCGGTTTTAGCTATGATCTCTTGAAGGAAGAATCCCGCCAATTCCTCTTGAATTGCTCGTATGCGAGCCTTTGGTAGGAGTTCGTCCCGCTTCCGTTCGATCTAATTTAAAGAAGGGGGTCAATATATATATATATATATATATATATATATATATATATATATATATATATATATATATATATATATGAATGAAACTCAACACAATTGATGGTAATAAAATAAATTTGTGAATATTGTTTACGTACTTCAAGTTTTTCAAAAAATTTGCCTGTCTCAGAGGTCGTCTGGCGAATGAACTCGCAAACGTAGTATCCACATAAGTTTTCCCGGATCCCTACCTCGAGCACTTTACGAGAATAGAGTTCAGTCAAAATAATAATCAAGCATGATAGTGGTATTGAAACTAGAATCAAAGAGATGCGCGAACCTAGCTAGTACTACTAAACACTGAGTTGTTCAAATCGCAGCTCCTCTCTCCATTCACCCCTAACCTGGTTGGTGAAATCTTTCCAAACCCTGCCCGGCAAAGAAAATGAATAAAGGAGCTATTAATTACTTGATATCAGGAAATGAACGATAGTTGTCGATATAGTGCGATAATGATTAAAATTACCTCTGGAGAATTTTTTTCAGGTCCGCCCACATCTCTGGGTCTTTACGTAACGAGTCCATGACAAGTAATTTTCCTGCGTCAAACTGAATGACTAGCAGAATAAAGTGGAACCTGCGTACGCATAGCTCATCATTTACACTTAACATCGAGTAAGCGAAACAGAATGATGTGTACAAGACAGTATAACACTCACTGGAAGTTGTAAGAAAATAGTATCTCCCTTTTGGTTTGTTGTTTAATTAACGCCCTTAGCAAGATCTTCTCTGTATCCTTGGCGTTCCGTTTTACCGTACCTTCATGAATAGTATTTGGGTTAATGAACCCAATGCCATAGATTTGTCCTCTTTTGCATTCGAGGATCTTCTTTCTGCAAAATATATATAGTGAGGATAATTATACATGCAATGAACGAGCTGAGCTAGAGACTTAATTACAGAAATGATACTTACAAACAATAGCAACTGACGATAGATTTGTCGATGGCGTCTTGATTGTATAACTGAAATAATTCTTCAAATTCAATGAAAATCTCCTCGTCTCCATTGAAGTAATGCTCATCTTTAATTCCCGCAATGATATAGTTGCTCCCTTGCTTTGAGGCTTCCAAGTACCAGTCATGCAATCTTCGCATCATCGTTGGTAGATGCGGGAGCTCCTCAGGTCTGACGAGAGGCTTCCCGTGCTCGAATTTAAAGGTTAACTCAGCCATTTCGAACTGTACCTCATCATCTAAGTAATCACCAAGAGTGAAACCAGGATCAGCGGCGGCTACCCCCGGATCATTAGCGATATCGGTAAACACCTTGAGCGGGGGGCACGATTGGTTTTTCTGTTCGCCGAGCTGGGGAATTGTTTTCCCCCTTGCACTACTGCTACTTCCCGACCGCTGCTGTGGATCTCTATATGACTTTACAATAGAGCAGTCATAGTTTGATAGCAGCGGAGGCGGCGGTGGTTTTATAAGGTTTTCCAGCAAGCGCCTCGCTTTTACCAGATCTATTTTCTCTGTTGGATTTGGACGGGTCGGTGCAAGCTGGCGTTTCACGTCGGCAGCCATGATCTCCTTGGTTTCCTCCTTAGTCATGTCGTATGGTAACTTGGCAGGAGCCTTCTTGACGCTACCTGCTCTGGATTTCTTCGCTGTTGTACTACTAGCCGCCGGAGCGGCGGCGGATCTCTTCCGCCGGTGCTGAGGTGGCGGAGGACGCGGAGTCAGCTGACGCGGTGGATTCTACTGAGGGGCCTCCTCCGGCGGAGTTCGCTAACGCGGCGGAGACAGTTGAGGCGACGGAGTGTGCTGACATGGCGGAGACGGCTGAGGCAGCGGAGACGGCTGAGGCAGCGGAGATAGAGCTGGACTGTGAGGAGTCTGCTGAGGGGCCTCCTCCGGCTGAGTCTGCTGACGCGGCGTCCAGTATGGAAGCACGATGTGTTCCTTTCTCCATAGAATGGTAGTCCTTATGGCATCTCCCAGATGAGTCTCCCCTTCACCTGTAGGGTACTCAAGCTCCAGTTGCTCAAATCCGTTGGTAACTTCATCCACCCCGACAATAGCATAGCCATCTGGAATCGGAGAGCAATGGTAAGTTCCATCAGGTACACGAGGTAAGGCATAGCCGACCGCCACCTTCAAGGTTATGTTCATGCATTTCGCATGTAGATCATAATGTTCCCTCTCCGTGATATCATCCACAGGGTAGCAATCAGGAGCCGTGATATCATCTATGGGCGGCCGAACGAGCTACGTGGATGCCACGCTGCTTTTCTGCTGAGATGGTGGGGTAGCTCCGTGGGAAGTATCGAATGAAGGATCTTCGTGCCGCTGAGATGATGGGCCGGTAGCTCGCTGGTTGTTAAGTGCCTCTATTTGCTTCTCCTACAACGCTAATCTTTCTTCTACCTTCTGCAGCCGGTCTGCATCCTCTTTCTTCTTTCTCCCTCGGCTTCTATAAGTGTCTCTGCTGTCGGGAAACCCAACCATCCACGGAACGGAGCCTGATGTGCCTCGTGTTCGTCCAGGGTGTTCAGGATTCCCGAGGGCGCGTGACAGCTCGTCCTTCTCTCTGTCGGGATGGAACTTCCCTTCCTAAACGGCCTGGATTGCATCCTGAATGTTTTTGATGGGTGTTGCAAGTTGAGCTTTCGTATAAACACACTTCCCTGTTTCTGGGTGCAAAGTTCCCCCATGCCCGAAGAACCAAGTCCTTGCCCGTTCGGGCCAGTTCAATGTCTATGGATGGATCCCTTTATCAAGCAGGTCGTTCTCAGCTTTGTCCCACGTAGGCCGGGCAACCTTGTAGCCACCTGAGCCCGTAACATGGTGATATTCCTTCTTTGCAGCATTTTGCTTATTTATCAGTGACCTTTTCTTACCTTTCTCCGATGTCTTGTACGCCACAAATGCGGGCCAGTGATCTTTCATCTTGTCATATTGACCGGTGAATGTTGGAGTCTTCTTTTTCAGGACAAACTTTTCATGCAATCTTTTCTTCCAGTTTTTGAATTGTTCGGCCATCTTCTTAAGAGCCCACGCCTTGACTTTTCGCTCTACAACATTGCTATTTGGATCCACCTCTGGTGGTAGGCTGAAATTTGTTATGAGCGTATTCCAAAGCTCATCTTTGGATCTATCGTCGACATAAGAAACTCCATCGTCCGCCTTTGGCTTATTCCATTCTTGAATGCTGATCGGGATGCTGTCCCTAACAACAACTCCGCACTGACTTATAATTCGGTCTGTGGTCCGCTTGGGAGCAGTCGGTTTGCCATCTGCAGCGATTTTTTCGATCGTGAACCTTTCATTCTCGCCCAACCTTTTCTTCGGGCCTGGTCTCCTTACAGAAGGTTGGCTCGATCCGGAGGGCTAAAAGAAGAAAGAAGCGTTAATATATGTACATACAAATCAATTAATGCATCTAGTCAGCAGGCTTAATTAATATACCTCGCCGGACTTTGCAACAGTTAAGGCTCCAACACCGCCGGAGCCCTCATCTTCTCCCTCCATTTGATCACCGGAGCCGTCATCCTCTCTTCCCTCACCATCGGAGTCGTTGAGAAACTGTGAGGTGATATCATCACCTCCATCGCGGATTATATCCCCCAACATCTCTTCTTGTTCTAAGTCTCTGTCGTGTTCCATTAAGGACAGTAAAACTGAGCCTAATCCCAGCCCTCACACGCACTTAACAATTTTGACCGTCAGATTTTACTTTCGGATCATCTCTGGCCATCCGATTCCTGAAGAGCCTCGTGGTTTGCCGCTAAATGGGCTAGCTGTCCTGTGAGCAGCTATTCCGGTGGCCGAATCGCAGCATTCTGGTTTGTTGGGCCCAACACCGCAAGAAGCCCATGTAGTCCTTTATTTCGTTCGACGCAGCCATGCCTCGTGAAACCTAATGGAGGACACGACAATGGCTCATGGTGCGGCGGCGGCGCCTTCCCCGACGACCACGGCGATCCACCACCTTCTCGGAGATTTGGATAAGAGACGGCTAACCACCACCTACCCGGCGATCTGGATAAGAAACGGCGAACCACCATCTTCCCGGTGATCTGGATAAGAGACGGAGAACCACCACCTTCCCGGCAATCTAGATAAGCACCATAGTAATGGGCGCGCCCCCTCCCACGACCTTGAACTCGAGCGGCAAAGTCCACCACGACGGCGTCCCAGGTGAGGAATCGTCCAAGATGGCCGTCATGCTTCCGCCCTCCCTTCACGCCTGTTGTTCTTCTCTGCAGGTACAGTTTGATTTCGTCGCAATCCATCACATCCAGATGCTCTCAGATCCGTTAATCTCTTCTGGGGAAAAGATAAGAAAGCTTGAAAGGTTGATCTCTAACATATGGCTTTTGGTCGAATGATCTCCTGTATGTCTTTCAAGCAGGAAAAGTGGAGGCTGGCCACTTTTCACTTCAACTACAGCATCCATGGATCGTGGATAGATTAGCATGTTTCCTGGTGATTCCTTGCACTCCTTCCTTTCACGTGCATCAAGTACATCTTATGCTCTTCTATCCATATTTTGATATTTCTGGCCCAATATATTTGGCAAATATACAAAAGCCCTTCGGGATGAAATAATCGTGCACTGGAAAGTGATTGCCCAGCTGCCATCGCAGACCTAATTATGGACAACAACATCGAGATGGATAATGGACATTACAGCATAATACTATACAAGAAAATCCGGGCTTGCTAACACTTCACAAACATACATAGAGAAGAACGGACAGGTTAGATCTAAGTATGCAGCTTTCTTTAAAAGATTCCTAAACTTGTTATGTGAGGTGCAGCAAATGATCCACATTAATTGTTAATTTCCAACCAATCAAATTATCAGAATCAACTGTTTCAGTGAATTAATCAGAAATTGTTTCAGTCCAGTACACCGAGCCTATTCCAGCAACAAAACAAGTGACAATATTTGCAGGGCTACAATGCTCGCAGACGTAGTTTGGTTGGATTCCATTGCTGGCCTTTTTACAATGGTTTTAGGGCATGTAAGTGCATATGGAATAAAAAAAATTGGTATCATATATAACATGTACTCCCTCTGTAAACTAATATAAGAGTTTAGTGATCTAAACGCTCACCGTTTTGAAAAATACTCATGTATTAAGCTAAAGAGAATGCGTGTGTATGTGTGTGCATGTGTCTATATATGTGTGTGTGTAACTTGCCCCGTGCTACGATAATAAATAATCTCTGATTTTACATTGGTCATTTGTTGTCTTGGTCGCCACCTCAATTTGAGAGATGCATCGTTACAAATTGAAATTAATATTTTCTCATACAAATTTGCACTACTCCAGCTCCACATTTATTGTCACTTTTGTTGGTTTTGCAGTCCATTTACTTCTAAACATGGGAATCTCTCAAGACGGAACTAATGCAAGTACGACAGGTTGCGTCCGAACTTTGTACGGCGGAGGATTGACTGGTATTGTCCAGTTCTGCCTATGCACGGACTGCTTGATGTGATGCACCGTACGAGAATCGTAAATAATTTGTTGTGTGTATAGCATTATTCCTCTCAAAATTCCCGCTTTGGTTTATACCGTAATATGATAGCTGCCTCAAGCAAACCTGCAAGAGTTTGTGAACTTATACTGTTTGACTTCAAATCTTACATGAATGACAGCTATGTCAACATCAAGGTTAGCTACTCTACTTGCTGTGAACATGAATGCTTATTGCAAACTTTACATCTATGTACATCAATTTATTGTTCATTCATTTTGGTGATCTTCAAATCGCCTCTGAACAAACATAAAATTCTGATTTTTTTTATCATGAATACAGTACTGAAAGATACTTATTGTATCTGATGACCCCCTATGGTAGTTCACTCTACTCATGGAGTCATGGTAAATATTTTACCATAAGCTTCAGCAGCTCATTTTGGTGATTTTCAAATCTGCTTCGAACAAACATAAATTTCTGATTGTTTTTTTTTTATCATGAATTCAATACTGAAAGATACTTATTGTATGTGGTGACCTGGTAGTTAAGTCTACTCATGGAGTCATGGTAAATATTTCACCATAAGCATCAGTAGCTACCCTAATTTTATCCATATTTTATATTTTCATATATTCTTTGCCCCCACATGTGTAAGACCAATATTTTTGGTTAATAAGCAATAAATCAGTGTACACAAGAATTGACCGAGCAACTGAATGTGTGTAGTATGCTAATTTGAGTCATTTCCAGGTTGTGTATGGCTGTAAATTATAATGCAATTCTCTGTGATGTGTTGTTAGATGTGGTGCTGGAGATTTGCAAGTATGAAAATACTAAATTTACTCTCTATCTTTATGATTGTATATTGCAGAACATGTGGCCAAATCGTCATCCCCGTTCTATTCATAAGTCTGCAGTCATCAAGTTTTCTAATGTAAGGCAGGCTAGAGTTTACATAGTGTTTTCGATTTCCCTATTTCTGAAATAATAATGGTAATTTCAGGCTTACTCAGCAACATGTCACAAGTGGCACTTAGATGGTTTACAATTTTACTATCTTGATATAGCTATATCAATACTTGCTCAAACGAGACAGATTGGAAAGCCACATTTCCAAGTGACAAGCACAAGTAAGGAAGGAACAAAGGATCCATAGACTCTGTAGACATGTTTTGAAGGTAGAATCACTGGTCATGGAAATAGTGCTATCGGTGGTTGCAAAATCCATGGATGTTGATGAAAGCTATTAAATAGAGATGCAAGAATTATGTTCCTATTGACATATGCTATCTCATAAGTATGCTTGCAAAACTGATATGGCAAAATTCTAGCTTCAATAAAAATAACACTATCTTCCAACTTAGCAGTCATTTTTCTATATATTTATGAAACTTTCGGCCATTATATTGCCAAAATGGACAGGCGCGGCAACGCGCGCCTTCGATGATCTAGTAGTTTCTGCAAATATTACAACATGGCAATATACAACCATGAGAGATAAGCTGTTTTTCAGACTTAAAGAAATCTGGGAATGCAAAACAGTAACATTATGATGACAACTTGAGAGCAAGATTGAGTCATGCTACAGCAACTTTACATGGCAACCAAGGGCATGTCATCAAAGTACACATTACATAGACCAAATCACAAGAAGGAATCATATGCATATGAGCAATGGATTAGTGGCAAACATCATGCAAAGTTGACAAGTTTTATAATAGTCGGGGACGACTCCTCCGGCGATCGTCGGGGACGACTCCTCCGGCGATCGTCGAGGACTCCTCCCCCCTCATGTCGAAGTTATACCGAAGTTATTGGGGTTATGTTTTAACGACCCCCCCCCCCCCCTCATGTCGAAGTTATACCGAAGTTATCGGGGTTATGTTTTAATGACCCCCCCCCCCCTCATGTGTAAGTCAATGAACAACATGAAAATTTCTAAGTCAATGAACAACTCTGAAATTTTTTACATGTACTCCTACAACATGAAAATTTCTAAGTGATTGCTAAACTTTTATGCTTCATTTATATGAAGATCAATTATCGAATATAACTATGTTCGCGATATGAGGCATTGGACATCTATCTATCACATTGAGTATATGTATCTAAAAACCTAGTAAAACTACACAAAACAAACAAAAAAAACCAGCCATCTCCATCTCATCTCATCTCAATGAAAAAAAAATTATATTACACATGAAAATATCACAAATTCATTACATACGCTCGGAACAAAAATATCACAAATGAAATGACTTTGATCATGAATAATGCTATAAAAAATGACTTTGATCATGAATAATGCTATAAAACATTTGCATAAATATTACACATGAATAATATCAATGACTTCGAGAACATGAATAATGCTATAAAAAATGACTTTGATCAAAAATGACTTTTGCGGGGATATTTTTGCACATCTGAAACTATCAATTACGTTCTCAACATAATCCAGTTAATGCAACAATAATATCACATAATATCACTAAACATCTCGCCCAATCAAACTGGACGTCGACTCCCGGTTCCTGAGCCGCGGACGGTGAACACTCAAAGAGAAGGAACCATCACAGGATCATAGCTCGGGTGAGATCCCTGAAGAAACTGCCAGGTATTGGAGAAGCCGTCATCCAACGCAACCATGTAGCGACGGACGTGCTCGTCCTCCTCCCTGACACGGCGACGTACCACCCTCTCGGGGGCCGGCTCCCTCTGCACCGATAGTGGCCCACGCGACCGCCACCAAAGAAGATCCGGGTCGACCACGAGACCCTGATTCCTCACCAAGTTGCGCGCCCCGGAAGGTAGCACCTCCCTGTGCCAGCCCGGCGGAGCCCAGTCCCGGACATGGCGCCTCTCAAACTGGTTGTCGACGACGAGGATGCGGGCCGGGCATCGTCGCCGAGAACAAATTCCTATGAAAACAAATCAAGTCTATTTCTCGTTCATTGTGAGACGTTGCTCCGGCTCGCCTTTATTTCATTGTTTGCATCAGATTTCTTTCATTTTTCTTTTTTTCTCTCACCACATGTCTATATTTTTTATACACCTATCAAATACACGATTCACATTTTTTATAATATATGTTTTAATACCAGTTTTTATTCATACACATTGTACATTTTTGTATACATCTAAAACATTTTATACACATCTAAGTGATTAACTTTTTTCAAATAAATATCATTGAATTTTTTTTGAATGCTTGTTAGACATTTTTCAAATACACGTTAAATGTTTTATTCAAAAGATATAAAATATATCAACTTCTACAGTCTCAAAAAAAATACTAACTTTACATTTTCACAGCTACTCATCTACTACTACTACATTTATGAAAACATCTATGAAAACTTGCATATAACAAGACCATTTAGCACATCATCTCCATCTAGACCTAGAACTTGAATAATTTCTAGAACTTGAAAAAAACAGCACCAATAACACCAATGCACAGCAGCAAAAATCTACAAATTCATCCATACTTCCATCTAACAACATCCACAATCAATCCATCCATACATCTAAAGAATTTAAGAATAAATCTATCTATCTAAGAAACATCAATCCATCCATCTAAGCAACAGGGAAGGAGGGAGGAGGGAGGAGGGAGGAGAGAGATATACCTTGGTGGAGGAGGAGCGGGGGCGACGGCGGCAGCGGTGGGCGACGGCTGCGGCGGGCTCGGGCGACGCGTGGAGGAAGGCGGCGGGAGCGGACGTCGAGGCAGGAGTTCTCCTGGCGGCGGCGGTCGGGCAGCCTGACAGCGTCGCGAGAGCGCGCAAGTTCTCCTGGCGACGGCGTCGAGGCAGGGCGTCGGCTACAGCGTCGGGGCAGCGCGTCGAGGCAAGGAGAGGCGATGGAGAAGTTTGGGGGAGGAAAAATTTCGCTAAGTTTATATAGCCCGAGATTTAGTCCCGGTTGGTGGCACCAACCGGGACTAAAGGCCTACATTTAGTCCTGGTTGGAGGCACCAACCGGGACTAAAGCTAAAGTTCAGCAGCCCAAAAGGCGCGAAACCCAGGCCTTTAGTCCCGGTTGGTGGCACCAACCGGGACTAAATCTGTTTTTGGTTTTAGACCTTTTTAGGATATTTTAGTTTTAGTTTTCTTTTAAACAGATTCAAAAACAGTAGCATACATGCCTAGTTTTCATTTAATTCTTTTTGCTATTAACGTTTTTAACAAAAAATACTTTATGAAAATTTTAGTTGCATAAATTTTATATAGTTTTAAGTTAATATTATTTTGATCATAATTAGAGTTTTATAAAAGCTTTTTAGTTGATTCTTTTTGCTATTGAAGAATTTTATAGTTTTGTTTTAGTTGATCATAACTAAAATTCTAGCATGTCACATATGGTCTAAATATTTGCATTGATTAACTCCTCTGTATAATTAAAATACTAAAAGGATATGAATAATTGAAATTTCATAACTTAATAAATAATTATTCTAAAATCATGTTTCAAATGCCAAAATGCCCTAGCTAGCTCTTACAAAGATTCCCTCCTGTTTGTCCGAAGTGGCACTTTCCAGCTATAAGTCCGGAAACTCACAGTAGAGAGAAAGTGATGGCGGTGAAGCCGGTCACATCCCAGAGTGGGATCTTTTGGGGTATAAAACTATTTCTTCGCGTGTGTCCCTTGCTTATTGCGCCGTAACCATGAATAATCTTCATCATTTAACAGGATGCTTGGGTCAGTCTTCACTGTGAAGGGAGGAATTTCATGAAACTTTTCATAATCTTCTGACATGTCTGTCTTGTGCTCCAGTCCCACAATGTTTCTTTTCCCTGAAAGAACTATGTGGCGCTTTGGCTCATCATATGATGTATTCGCTTCCTTATCTTTTCTTTTTCTCGGTTTGGTAGACATGTCCTTCACATAGAAAACCTGCGCCACATCATTGGCTAGGACGAATGGTTCGTCTGTGTACCCAAGATTGTTGAGATCCACTGTTGTCATTCCGTACTGCGGGTCTACCTGTACCCCGCCTCCTGTCAGATTGACCCATTTGCACCGAAACAAAGGGACCTTAAAATCACGTCCATAGTCAAGTTCCCATATCTCCTCTATGTAACCATAATATGTGTCCTTTGCCCTATTGGTGTTTGCTGCATCAAAGCGGACACCACTGTTTTGGTTGGTGCTCTTTTTATCTTGGGCGATCGTGTAAAATGTATTCCCATTTATCTCGTACCCTTGGAAAGTCAATACAGTCGAAGATGGTGTCCTAGCCAACAAGTACAGCTCATCTCCAACAGTGTTGTTACCCATGAGATGTGTTTGCAACCAACCGCCAAAAGTCCCCATGTGTTCATGTGTAATCCAGTCGTCAGACTGCTCCGGGTGTTTGGAGCGTAAAATATATTTGTGTTCATTGATATACGGGGCCACCAAGGTAGAATTTTGTAGAACTGTGTAGTGTGCTTGCGCCCAAGAATGCCCGTCCCTACATATTATTGCTTTCAGTCCTAGCGTGCCTTTTCCACCCAGTCTCCCCTCATGCCGCGATTCAGGAACACCAATCGGCTTAAGGTCAGGAATAAAGTCAACACAAAACTCAATGAACTCCTCTGTTTCGTGGCCCTTGGAGATGCTTCCTTCTGGCCTAGCACGGTTATGAACATATTTCTTTAAGACTCCCATGAACCTCTCAAAGGGGAACATATTGTGTAGAAATACAGGACCCAGAATTGCAGTCTCGTCGACTAGGTGAACTAGGACGTGCGTCATAATATTGAAGAAGGATGGTGGGAACACCAACTCGAAACTGACAAGACATTGGACCAAATCATTCTGTAACCTTGGTAGGATTTATGGATCGATTACCTTCTGAGAAATTGCATTGAGGAATGCACATAGCTTCACAATGGCTAATCGAACATTTTCTGGTAGAAGCCCCCTCAATGCAACTGGAAGCAATTGCGTCATAATCACGTGGCAGTCATGAGACTTTAGGTTCTGGAATTTTTTCTCTGCCATATTTATTATTCCCTTTATATTCGAAGAGAAGCCAGATGGGACCTTGATACTGAGCAGGCATTCAAAAAAGATTTCCTTCTCTGCTTTGGTAAGAGCGTAGCTGGCAGGACCTTGATACTGCTTTGGAGGCATGCCGTCTTTTTCGTTCATACGTTGCTGGTCCTCCCGTGCCTCCGGTGTATCTTTTGTCTTCCCATACACGCCCAAAAAGCCTAGCAGGTTCACGCAAAGATTCTTCGTCATGTGCATCACGTCGATTGCAGAGCGGACCTCTAGGACTTTCCAATAGGGTAGCTCCCAAAATATAGATTTCTTCTTCCACATGGGTGCGTGTCCGTCAGCATCATTCGGAACAGATTGTCCGCCAGGACCCTTTCCAAAGATTGCTTTTAAATCCTTGACCATATCAAATATATCATCACCAGTACGGGGGACAGGCTTCTTCCGGTGATCTGCCTCACCTTTGAAATGCTTGCCTTTCTTTCTTAAGGCATGCTTGGTCGGAAGAAATCGACGATGTCCCTGGTACACATTCTTCTTACATTTGTCCAAATATATACTTTCAGTCTCATCTAAGCAGTGCGTGCATGCGTTGTATCCCTTGTTTGTCTGTCCTGAAAGGTTACTAAGAGCAGGCCAATCATTGATGGTTACAAACAGCAACACTCGTAGGTCAAATTCCTATTGTTTGTGCTCATCCCACACACGTACACCTTTGATATCCCACAGCTGTAAAAGTTCTTCAACTAATGGCCTTAGGTACACATCAATGTCGTTGCCGGGTTGCTTAGGGCCTTGGATGAGCACTGGCATCATAATGAACTTCCGCTTCATGCACAACCAAGGAGGAAGGTTATAGATACATAGAGTCACAGGCCAGGTGCTATGATTGCTGCTCTGCTCCCCAAAAGGATTAATGCCATCTGCACTTATACCAAATCATAAGTTTCTTGCGTCATCTGCAAACTCCGTCCACTTTCTCTCGATTTTTCTCCACTGCGACCCATCAGCGGGTACTCTCAACATCCCGTCTTTCTTACGGTCTTCTTTGTGCCATCGCAACAACTTGGCATGCTCTTTGTTTCTGAATAGACGTTTCAACCGTGGTATTATAGGAGCATACCACATCACCTTGGCAGGAACCCTCTTCCTAGGGCGCATGCCCTCAACATCACCAGGGTCATCTCGTCTAATCTTATACCGCAATGCACCGCATACCGGGCATGCATTCAAATTCTTGTACTCCTCACCGCGATAGAGGATGCAGTCATTAGGGCATGCATGTATCTTCTGCACCTCTAATCCTAGAGGGCAGAGAACCTTCTTTGCTTTGTACGTACTGTCAGGCAATTCGTTATCCTTTGGAAGCTTCTTCTTCATTATTTTCAGTAACTTCTCAAATCCCTTGTAAGATAAACCATTCTCTGCCTTCCATTGCAGCAATTCCAGTGTGGTACCGAGCTTTGTGTTGCCATCTTCGCAATTTGGGTACAACCGTTTTTTGCGATCCTCTAACATGTGATCGAACTTCAACTTCTCCCTTTCACTTTCACATTCTCTCTATGCATCAACAATGACCCGGCAAAGATCATCAGCGGGCACATCTGGTGCCTCTTGATCTTCAGCTTCCCCCGTTGAAGTATCACCGTATTCAGGGAATATAGGATAGTTGTCATCATCCTCTTCTTCTTCATTGTCTTCCATCATAACCCCTCTTTTTCCGTGCTTGGTCCAACAATTATAGTGGGGCATGAATCCCTTCTTAAGCAGGTGGAAGTGAAGGGTTTTCGAGGAAGAGTAATCCTTCGCATTCCCACAGACAACACATGGACAATACATAAAACCATTCTGACTGTTTGCCTCAGCCACATCGATAAAATTATGCAGGCCCGTAATGTACTCGGAAGTGTGTCGGTCACCGTACATCCATTGCCGGTTCATCTGCATTATATAATTACGTATATCAAAATCCATTACAGAACATCATGAATAGAGAAATGACCAAATTAATACAAGTTCATCATCACATTAAAACCAAAGTACAGTAGTGACCAAATGTTATTAATGCAAAAATAAATACATAAAGTTCATACATAGTTCTCATAAAACAACATACAACTATGTAAAACATTTAAATGCAACAACAAATGCGATCAAAATTGCAACTAAGGTAACAATTGATCCAATAGCATAATGATACCAAGCCTCTTTATCAATGCCATATTTTCTAATCTTTCTAATCTTCAAGCGCATTGCATCCATCTGGATCTTGTGTAGATCGACGACATCGGCAACATGCAACTCCAATTTCATCTTCTTTTCTTCAATTCTTTTCAATTTTTCTTTCAAATAATTGTTTTCTTTTTCAACTAAATTTAACCTCTCGACAAGAGGGTCGGTTGGAATTTCCGGTTCACATACCTCCTAGATAAAAACATCTATGTCAAGTTGGTCAGCATAATTGTCATAAACACTAAATGAAACAAATAGTTATAAAAGATAATATACCACATCCGAATCATAGACCGGACGAGAGCCGACGGGGGCGGATACCAAACCATGGCACTATATAATAACAAACAATAATACAAGTAAGAAAATTATACAAGTAGCTATCTAAATCATACAAGTAAGAATTTGTTCTTTAAAAAAAAACATAAGAACAAGAGGCTCACCACGGTGGTGTCGGCGATGAGATCGGCGCGGGCTATCGACGGCGGTGAGGACGGGGACGGGGACGGGACGGCACCCTACACATGTGCAAACTAAGAAGTTAATTTGAGCTCAAATTGTGCATCTAAATCAAATAAACTCCCACATACACTCCTCCACTAAAATCCACAAACCACTCTACTTCTAGAGCATATGAAATGAGCTAAACTAGTAGTGAGAGATGAAAGGATGAAGTTGCTAACCTTTTAGAACACTTGGATAGTTGGTGCGCCACCAAATCTAGACAAATCTTGCGGAAAATAGAGCTTGGAGGTCGAGCTTGGAGGAAGAACAGAGGAGAAAGCTTAAGTGTGGCTCGGGCATTTCATCGAACACCTCATGTGCATAAGAAGTGAGAACAGAGTAGCACACACACCTCCCACCTTCTACGGCCAAAAAACAGAGGAGAGGGCGGGCAGGGGCGAGGATATATATAGGCATCTTTTTAGCCCCGGTTGGTGTCTAGAACCGGGACTGAAGACTAACCTTTAGTCCCGGTTGGAGACACCAACCGGGACTAAAGGGAGCGAGGCCCTTTAGTCCCGGTTGGTGTCTGGAACCGGGACTAAAGGTCCCAGTCGAACCGGGACTGATGCCTGCCGAGGCCCGGCCGGTGTCCTAGCCGCTCGAACCGAGACTGATGCTCACATTAGTCCCGGTTCGTAACATGACCAGGACTATTGCTCTGATCTGGCCAGAACCAAAGCCCTGTTTTCTACTAGTGTATTGATGTAATGCACAATGAATAAAATGTAGCCGAGGCTATTTGGAACACATGCTTTGACATAACTGATAAAACAAAAGATAATGTCAAAGCGAGGAAAGACCAAGCCAAGATTTGCAAACATCCTAAGATGAATCTAGTGGAAAAGCCAAATGGCAAGTGGGATAAGCCAAGGGCACTTTTTAGCACTGAGGGGAAGCATAAGGTCATCATTTTGAATTGGTTCAAAAAGTTGATGTTTCCTGATGGGTATGCTTCCAACTTTAGAAGGGGGGTTAATCTGAAGGATAAGAAATTGTTTGGACTGAAAAGTCAAGATTACCACATATTTATTGAGCGTTTACTCCCAGCTGCTTTCCGTGGTTTTCTTCCTGAAGGCATTTGGGTTTGTTTTTCCGAGCATAGCTTTTTCTATAGGCAGTTGTGTGCTAAACAACTCAGCAAAGACACTGTTGCAAGTCTGGAAAAGAACATTGTGGTGATTATGTGCAAATTAGAGAAGATATCCCCCCCTGGTTTTTTCAATCCCATGCAACACTTAATGATTCATCTACCTCGCCAAGCCCGGCTAGCAGGCCCTGTCCAGAATACATGGATGTATCGATTTGAGAGGTACATCTTATATGAAAGTAAAAAATGTTGTGTACTTGGTAAATGCATTTCTTCATTGTTTGTTTTTTCTTTGACTCAGGGGTATTGGAAAACTTAGGAAGAAAGTGCGTAACAAGGCACGTGTTGAGGGATCAATAGCCGAGGCTTACCTTGTTGATGAGGCCACAAATCTTTTCTCTCTTTATTTTAAATCTGATGTGCACTCAGTTAGAAACAAACCACCTAGATATGATGATGGCACATTGTCATTTCATTCTGCATGTGATCTTCAAATGTTTCAACATCCTGGACGATGCTTGAGCTATATGAGTCATTATGATCTCACAACACAAGAATACAAAGTGGCATTCTTGTATATTTTGACTAACATGCCAGAGATGGATGATTTCTTCACGTATGTGTTTTCTGTCCTTGTAGAAATTCAATAGCATACATAAACTTTTGAAATAACTTCATGACCTATATTACCTGTGTTTTGTCCTTGTAGTGAATTTGACACAAAACAGTGTAGGGGAGAAAGCATACAAACTGAAGAGGAAGAAGAAGAAGAGGAGGATGAGGAGGAGGAGGAGGAGGAAGAAGAAGAAGAAGAAGAAGAAGAAGAAGAAGAAGAAGAAGAAGAAGAAGAAGAAGAAGAAGAAGAAGAAGAAGAAGAAGAAGAAGAAGAAGAAGAAGAGGAAGAGGAAGAGGAAGAGGAAGAGGAAGAAGAAGATGAAGAAGAAGAAGAAGAAGAAGAAGAAGAAGAAGAAGAAGAAGAAGAAGAAGAAGAAGAAGAAGAAGAAGAAGAAGAAGAAGAAGAAGGGGAAGAAGAAGAAGAAGGGGAAGGGACAAGGACAAAGAGAAGGAAAATGAAGAGTGTATCTGAATTCCAAGAGCAAGAAGCCAAAGAACAGAAAGATGAAAGGAGAAAGAGAAAGAAAATGAAGAGTGTATCTGAATGCCAAGAGGAAGAAGCTGAAGAAGAGCAAGATATAAGGAGCAAGAGAAAGAAAATGAAGAGTTTATCTGAATGCTAAGCAGACATATAAGAAAATATTTGTTGTACTCTTAACTATTGCTATTTAAGACTGCTATTTAGTTTTCACATCTGTCTATTGTGTTAACTTTTGCTTTTCATTTTGCAATTACATCTTGTACTTGAATGATGCCGATTTTTCTGTTTTAGTATGCTTGCACTTGTGATAAATTTGCTACGTATCTAAATTCAGTGTTTATCAATACTTACAATTTTGTTTTTAAATATTGCAGGATATGACGGGCCTTCGCCACCGTCGTAAAAGACCAGCCTCACAACCTCAACCACCAAGTGACGAGCCACAAGAGAACAACAATGAGAGTCCCTCCAACAACAATGATAATGGTACAACGGCTCAGAAAAGAAAGGGGAGGACACGCACCCAGCTTAAAAATCCACCAAATGGCGTTCGCATTGCAATTAAACCTGATGGTGATGATCACTTCACTGGAGATAAGGGGATAGGTGGCCAGATTACTGCACTTCTCAAACGTGAATACCCATCCATTATCTAGGAGAAGAATAAGAAAGGTTTGGAAATCAAGCGTCATGCATCTTCTTGGGACGATTATTACATTAACAAAATTACCGAAGGGGAGAATATTGGGCAAGCAGCGGCACACTGTTTCATGTTGCAGTTTTGGGTAAGTACTAAAGTATTGAGTCATTCATGCTAGATGAAGTTCTTTTTTTAGTATGAAGTTGGCACCTTGGTTTTTTTAGTACTGAATCAATATGAACCACAAACCACTTCTACTTTTTGTCTGTGTAGAGTATATACAAACTAGCTGATGATTGTCCTGCCCAAAGAAGAGAAGCTGATCATGTTCTGGAGAATGCAGCAAGGAGACAGTTTAGGCAGATGTGGTACCAAGCCCGTAAGGAATCCGTAAAATTGTATCATAGAGTTATTCTTCAGCAGCCCATGAAAGATCATGACGCATGTGAAAAAGAGCTTACTAAAAATGAATATATGCAAGCTCGGCTTTATTGGTGCACTGATGATGAAGCGTGGGAAAGCATGTGTGACTATTGGTGCTCCTCAGAATACAAGGGGCTAAGGAAGCTTGGCCAACAGTCACGCTTCAAGTTAGAAAGTATTGCACAAAACAGGGGTGGGTCAAGATCATTCGTTCTGACCAAAATTGTTTTGGTAAGTTGCATTTAGTTTCTTGTGACTTGTGTGTATGGGTAGTTTGTTGAAAGAGCATCTTCTCTTATGCAGGGAGAGGAGTATGGGCCTGCAGCAGCAACAAACATGAACACTTACAAGTGCATGAAGGCAGGAGTTACCAATTGTACTGAGACCGGAGAAAGTGGCCCCATGAACAATAATAAGGCCCAAGGGCGTGTTGTAAGTTCATTCACATTTTCTATATCCTGAAAACTACAATACTTGTCAATCTGAAATTAATAGCAAAATACAGTGACTTGTTCATGGTTTAAGGATGACTACATAAAAGCTGCTAAAGTTGCACATCCAGAAAATTGGGAGGAACACGATCTCGATCCAGAAATTGTGTACTCCTCAGGTGGTGGCATGCCCCATGGACGACTAGCAATGGGTAATGGCGCTATAAAGAAGATAGTGGCTTTTGCAAAAGCAAGAGAGAAGGACATAAGGCCATCAAACTCCATGGCATACCAAGATTTATCGAGGAAAAATGTTCAATTGGAAAGGCACTGCAAGAATGATTTAATTCTGAGCAAACATGTGCAGGTATTGTTCTTCTTTTACGCATTTGCTTTGATCGCGCTTTAGATCTTTTTGATGTTTCACACAAAAACTTGACTATTTGTTCCAATATAGATTGTGTATGGCAGAATGGGATGGGAAATACCCGAAGATCTTCTCGCCTTTCATGATGAGCTGGTGGATGATAGTACTGCTGATCCGGTATGTATGCTTGGACACCAATATAGATTCATGTGTTCCTGTCATGATCTGGAGTTTACTTTTGGTTTCTAAACTTGTTCATGTCAACTTGTTGTCATGGATCTGTGTGTGGAGCTATCTGTAAACCTGCTGCCATTAACTCTGCTTGTGTGAACTGCTGCTATGTCATGAATCTCATTAAAAATCTTTGATGTTATTCTGCTGCAATTTTTTTGTCCAAATGTTGTCAAAGTGCTTGAATGGGTAGGAATTTTGTAACGACATATTTCGAATAGGCAGAAGATGCAGTCACATATAACCAATTAACCCTATGTCTATCTACTATAAGATGTGCAACTTCATTTCCTTTATTTATTGAAATCTGTCACATTTGTTTCCTTGTTCATTTCTAGTGTGTGTATATAGCGGTTTTAACTTTCACTGTTGTTCATTGAAATCTACCACATTTGTTCCCATGTAGATGAATCCATTGTTTGAAGCCCAAGAGAATGGCGGTGCTCCATTGACAGATCTTTTGCATGCCGAAGACAATGCTCATGCTTCTCATCTGGATGAGCATGGTACTCCAGCACATTTAGGAACGCCACTAGCTTAATCAGTGGTTATATTAAACAAGGGTGCATGTAGCCTTTCTTTAATCATTTGCTTCTCCTCGCAATTCCGAATCAACTAGTAGTATGTGTCTTTTGGACCTGGGGACAAACTCCTGTTAAGTTGAGCTTCAGGAATCAACTAGTAGTATGTGTCTTTTGGACCTGGTGACAACGTCCTCCTATTAAGTCGAGCTACCAGAATCCACTAGTACGTGTCTTTTGGACTTGCTGACAACTCCTGTTAAGCTGAGCTTCTCTGAAACATGAGTTGAATATGAATATGTGTATCTTCTGAACGCTGATATTTCAATATAATGGATATATTGTGAACCATGAACTGGATGTTATTTGAAATTCACTTGTGTGATCTTTGTTATTTGTGCATGATATGAAAGTATCTGACACATGTGGCTGTCAATTTTCATATATATGTATTTTTTTACTGATTTTGAAAAAAAAATTAGCTTCCGTGATTGATTCCTGACGTCCATGTACATTTATTCCTGACAATCTGAGCCGTCGCGGATATGCCATGGGCATTCATGAAGGAACATTCGTGAGTGCCATTAACTGTCAGGAGCAGGAGGTGGTTCCTGACGGGCAAGTTCCTGACGGTGATTCCTGAAGGTGCGGCCTTCAGGACATTGGATTTGAGAGGCTCGGGTCTTCCGTCAGGAAACGTCGTCAGGAATGTCTTTCCTGTAGGCTACCTTCAGGAATAAAGGTCGTTCCTGACAGGATATTGCTGACGGGGGATTCCTGACGGTACTAGCCCATTCCTGACGAAAATAGCTCATTCCTGACGGATTTTGGCCGTCAGGAAAAACTCTGTTTGGGGTAGTGCATCAAGCCTGGAGATCTTCATCGGTGCCTCAGCCTGGTTCTAGACAGAGGCGAGCTCGACATTAGACCCGGACCCGTTGTATAGCAGCATGGGTGTTTTTCTCAGTTTTTTAGGGATCTTTTTGTTTGGTTTGGGGCGGCGAAGCGGCGACATTTCCAAGTGTAGGAATAATGTTCTCCCCGACCTTTCCTCGTTCTATTGGTGTGTTTTACACTGACGAAGCGTGCGTGGAGCTGTCTTCCACGAGTTTTCTGGGATCCAGTCGGTTTAGGTTTTGGGTGGATCCATCTAGATTCGGCCGGCTTTCGTGGTCTTAGTAGTCCTTGGAGTTTGTACATGCTCTTATCGATGTTTCTTTTTTCTCCAGGGCGGTGATTTGCTTCGCAGCACACGACCACAACGTCTCTTGGTCTGCATCCATGACTTCTCCGCCTGCTTCTACAAGCTTTTGAGTTTCAAAAAGTTTGCTCCACCGAGGCGGAGGCCAGAGGCGACATCGAGGTATGCTCACGGTGCGCCGCCGGTGGATGCACGAGGAAGACTTCGGCACCCACAAAGCTTTGAATGTTTTTCTATTTTTCTATAAGGGTGTGTTTGTATGGACTTGGTTTTTTAGGCAAGTTTGTAAGGACTTGTGATACTAAATATACGGCCTTGGGTCTTTTTGCAAAAAAATAGGGTGAGAGTGTACACACAAATCCAGCTCCATTACATTTCCACACTCCTCCTGTCCTCTTCAAAATCACTAATTAATGGGCACCCCTTGTAAAGATCACTCCCACTTGCCCAGGTTGTGACAAGTGGCACACTGCATGTTCGCCACTTGTCGCAACCTTGGAGTTTTCCCCTTTTTAATAGATTAGTTTATTCATAACGTTTTACCTCTTAAACCGTTCGTCCAAATCACAAACTGTTTTCACTGTTAGATTTCTCGCGTAGAGATCTTCGAAATTAGATCTCATGTTAATAGGCTTTGACGAACTTTTTTTTACGAAAGAACCAGAAGAAAAAAAAACGATCCGCAAGCACGATTTTCCCCCACTTTTTTCCCATTCCGAGAGGCATAGTTCCCCCTTTTCGAGAGACACAACTATGCCTCTCACGGAAACAAACCTTTGCGTCCACGAGAAGCAAATCGGTGCCTCTCGTGGAAGAATAAAAATGCATTTTTTCCTTTCCGAGGGAGGCACAGTTGTGCCCCTCGCAGAAGCAAACCTATGCCTCCACGAGAAGCAAACCTTTGCCTCCACGAGAACCAAATCGGTGCCTCTCGTGGAAGAATAAAAATGCATTTTTTTCCTTTCCGAGGGAGGCACAGTTGTGCCCCTCGCAGAATCACACCTGTGCCTCCACGAGAAGCAAACCTGTGCCTCTTATGGAAGGGGAAAAAATGTGTTTTTTCGCGCAAATTTTTTTTTTTTGAATTTTTTTGGGTCCGAAACCTAGGGAAAACCGGGCAAAACCAAAAGGCCAAAAAACCGAAAAAAACCATCTAAAGCCAGAAAACGCGTACAGAAAAATAATAGAATTTTTTTTCCAGAGGGAGTGCCCAGCACGCGACACATGGCAGCGGCTAAGAGCCCGCCAAACGACGCACTCTTAGGCCACCAAAATGACCCTTGAGGGGCTTCCGGAGGGGTACCCCTCAGTTTGGTTTGCAATAACGCAAAAGTCAAGGCCCATGACGTCTCTCCCTGCTTTTTGAGCTAACAAAATTACCCAAATGATAAGTGCCACATGTGTGGCACGAAGCAATCCGGTCGTGACATTTTTTACAACTAAAGTTTCCATTTTGTGTGTGCAGGTGCTGCTCACGAGGTTTTGTGTGATTCTCCTATTGGTTCGATAAACCTTGGTTCTCACTGAGGGAAATACTTATCTCTACTGTACTGCATCTCCCCTCCTCTTCAGGGAAAATCCCAACGCAGCTCACAAGTAGCAAGCCCCCAAGGGGGGAACGACACAAGAGCGTCGCCGTCATCCGATCAACTGATTTAGGGTTTCCCCCAGAGGCCTGGAGTTTCTCCATGGCGATGCCTTCAAGAAGGGGACGACGCAGAAGAATGCCGTCATCGCCGACCTTGGCAGCTAGCCGAGAGCAGGGTTTTCACCCGGATCTGCTCGCCGAGCCTCAATCCAGCCTCTTGTGCACTGGATCGCTCACCGCAGCGCTGCCATCCCCCATGTCGCACGCCCCGATCCAGACCAGATCCAGACAGGCACGTCCTACCACCGTCGAACCGCCGGCCACCGCAGCCATGGCCTCCATGACGGAGACGACGCCCCGAACGGCCACCAAGGCACCCCAAGTCCCCGGCCACACTGGATCTGGGATGAGGTCCAGCCAGCCGTCGGCGCCGCGGCAGGGTCCCGGCCAGTCCATCCCTCCGCGACCCGAACTGGTGTTCAAACCCATCCAGGCACCGCGGCGCCCTAGATCGGCGCCGTGCCATCACCCAACCGCCGTCCCGTGCCGCGCGGCTCAAGCGTGCAGAGGAGCGAGTCTCGCCGCCGCCTTGCATGTGCAAACCAAAGAGCATTGTACATGGTATTATCATGCGATCTAGAGGTAGTTATTCCACATCGACTTTTAGTGTTACTCATCAAAGAATCTAGCATAATTCAAAACGGATATAGAACCATAGAGTAAAAACACAATTGAGGAGTTTTTTTCATACACAAGTATCCCGCATCCGTTTTGTCTGTCTGGCCTTTTTGTTCAGGCCAACTCAAATTCAATAAATATAATGTGTAGGATGCTGAAGTAGTGCCACTGATGATATTTTGTAACCTGCATTCATGAAGCATGAGTATGGGCCTTAAAAGTTTGTAACAATTAAGAGAATAGAACAGATAAAATAACATAATGTCAGAATCAACTGAATAAGATACTGCCCAAGTTTCAGCCGTGTAGCATGGTTTTAAGTCCATCTAACCGTACAATTTTAAAATTTCAGAAAGAGTTATATACAAATCTAGTATGTCAAAGTAGTCTAGCATGTGTATCCCTAGTACTCTGATCAGACGTGCAAACAGAACAACTTATGTAGTAGCTTTACCTTCTATACAAAAAAAATATTCTTTAATCAACACAGTCTTGCATCCAGCATATAAGTGGTTCTCCTTCTATGACCATTGTAAACATATACACCAGCAAGATCCAGTCAAAAAAACTTTAATTTCTGCAAGAATCCACTACCTCTTAAGTGTTCAGCCCAATTCTTTGAACACTAATCAAACAAGAAAGACATGGACTCAAGTGTTGCATGCCGCAGGCAAAAACATCCACGAATTCTGAACACCGTGGAGGAAAATTAGAATCCAAGAGTCCTCCCCCGTGCATGGTGAACCCTGTGAAGTTCATTAAATTACAATATAATAAGAATCATTATTCAGTTAGGCCGTAGCTGTGAGAGAAAATTAGATTAAACAATGAATTGGTTCAGGACTCACACCATCGTGTACCTGTTGAAATATGGGATGGGCCTAAGGCCCATCTAACAATTTCTGAAAAATCTCTAAGGGCCCATGTAGGTGTCATGACAAGGGGTGGTGGGAAGTTTAGTACCACCCCGGAAGTGGAAGGAGAGTTGGAGTGGTTTATAAGGGATTCTCTCCCTCATGGTATTGGAGCTTGAGAAGAGAAGAAGCCCTCGCGCACTCCTCCGACGCCGCGCCGCGGGAATGAGCCGAGCCAGAGCTTATTTTTGCCGGTCAGGAACGGAGAGTTTTTGACAGCCGGGCCACGATCTGAGACGTCGGATCGTGGGCTGTTTCCGAACCGACTCGAACGTGGGTTCAGCCCACGTCTCTCCGCCTGGACGCGCATATATATATGCGAGGCGCCGGCCAACCCTAGCATCTACGAACAGATCGCATCTGCTCACGCGCGCCGCCCCCCTGCCATCGTTCCTTTGCTGCTGCTGCCGCCGGCGACTCCATCCCGTCCACCGCGTACACGGTTGACGGGAGAGCAGGCCTCTGAAACCCCGCCTCTCCAGATTCTGTACGGGAGAGGGGCGATTAGGTTTTTGGGGAGCGTCACGTACGCGACTGCTCGCCTCCGATCGTCTGCTTCATCATCGCCATGTCCAACGACGCCGACAAGGCCGCTGCCGACCAGGCTGCTGCTGAGAAGAAGGCGGCAGACGATGCCGCCGCCGCTGCTGCTGCTGCTCCGGCCAACTGGCCAATTGGAGGGTATACATCACATATCCCGCTCCTGTTTATTACTGTATTAGCCGTACTATTGTTCCACGTAGATGTATCTACTGTTTGCGTAGTATGGTTCTCTGTGATGGAATATCAGTATGTGTTCAGTACCGTTAGTGTCATGATCATGATTTATTCTTGGATTAATTTAGTCGAAAAACTGCCTACTTATTCAGCAATCCAAAAACCTAATTTGTGTAGGAGTTTTTCGAATTCGGGTTTTGCTGCTGCATTGAAACCGGCCCCGTTTACGGGGACATATTTTAAGCGTTGGCAGACCAAAACCACCTTATGGCTCATGGCCATGAACGTGTTCTGGGTCGCCGGTGCGACTC
Organism: Elymus sibiricus; assembly: GCA_039707655.1. Classification (NCBI taxonomy): domain Eukaryota; kingdom Viridiplantae; phylum Streptophyta; class Magnoliopsida; order Poales; family Poaceae; genus Elymus; species Elymus sibiricus. The sequence goes on from CM077674.1 coordinate 396,289,301, forward strand.
CCACAGGAACGATCGCTCCTGAACAGGAGAAGGCGTTCAGGGAGGCCACTGTCGTATTCCTCGGAGCAGTTCTGAGCGTGATCGGAGATAAGCTGGTTGACGCATATTTACATGTGCGGGTTGCCAAGGACTTGTGGGAGGCGCTCGAATCTAAATTCGGGGCCACCGATGCTGGGAGCGAGATGTATGTTATAGAGCAGTTCCACGATTACAAAATGGTCGAGAACCGTTCTGTATTGGAACAGGCTCACGAGATAATATGCATCGCTAAGGAGCTTGAGCTTCTGAAATGCGATTTACCGGGCAAATTTGTCGCGGGCTGTATAATCGCTAAGCTCCCTAATTCCTGGAGGAACTTTGCTACCACTCTGAAACATCAGAGGCGTGAATTCTCAGTAGAGGATGTCATCGGCCATCTGGGTGTTGAGCAGAACTCGAGAGCAAAGGACTCGCACGGAAAAGGGGTCGAAGGAACTTCTGTGGCCAACATGGTGCATCAGAAGAACTTCAATTCCCACAAGCCCAAGGGAAGGAACGGTGTCCAACAGAATACCGACTTTAAGAAGAAGGGTAAGAAAACCTTCAAGAAGAACAAGAAGGGAGATGGCTGCTTCACTTGTGGTTCGGAGGAACATTGGGCCAACAAGTGCCCAAACAAGTTCAAGAAGCCAGCACAGGACTCCAAGTCCGTCAACATGATTGTTGGCAATGATGAGAATGGTGCATCTGGGTACGGTAATTTATTTACTGTTTTTTCAGTGTTTCAGTCCACTGATTGGTGGATGGACACAGGTGCAGGTGTTCATGTGTGTGCTGACATCTCATTGTTTTCTTCTTACCAGGTCACAGGCCACGGGTCCGTATTGATGGGGAATGGCACGAGTGCATCTGTTCATGGTGTTGGCACGGTCGATCTGAAGTTTACTTCGGGAAGGATCGTGCAGCTGAAGAACGTGCAGCATGTCCCCGCCATCAAGAAGAACCTCGTTAGTGGCTCCCTTCTGTGTAGAGAAGGGTTTAAGTTGGTATTTGAGTCTAATAAATTAGTTGTTACTAAATATGGACAATTTGTTGGAAAAGGTTATGAGTGCGGAGGAATGTTCCGCCTTTCCCTCGCTGAGTTTTGTAATAAAGTCGTGAACAATATTCATTCGAGTGTTAATGAATCTGAAGTTTGGCATTCACGCCTTTGTCACATTAGTTTCGGTGTTATGACGCGGCTAGCCAAGTTGAATTTAATCCCGAGTTCACATTAGCCAAAGGTTCTAAGTGCCATTCGTGTGTGCAATCCAAGCAACCTCGCAAGCCCCATAAAGCTGCGGAGGAGAGACACTTGGCACCATTAGAACTCATACATTCTGATCTTTGTGAGATGAATGGTGTGTTGACTAAAGGTGGAAAGAAATATTTCATGACGTTGATAGATGATTCCACTAGATATTGCTATGTGTATCTATTAAATACTAAAGATGAGGCTCTACACTACTTTAAAATCTATAAGGCAGAAGTTGAAAATCAACTTGAAAAGAAAATTAAACGAGTCCGGTCAGATCGTGGTGGAGAGTACTTCTCGAGTGAGTTTAATTCCTTTTGTTCAGAACACGGCATTATTCATGAGAGGACGCCTCCCTATTCACCCCAGTCAAACGGGGTTGCCGAACGGAAAAACCGTACTCTAACTGATTTGGTTAACGCCATGTTAGACACATCGGGTTTATCCAAGGCATGGTGGGGGGAGGCGATATTGACAGCATGGCATGTCCTGAATAAAGTTCCAACAAAGGATAATGAGGTCACTCTCTATGAGCAATGGGCGAAGAGAAGGACGACACTCTCGTACTTGCGTACTTGGGGCTGTTTGACTAAAGTCAATGTGCCGATCCCCAAAAAGCGTAAACTTGGACCAAAGACTGTGGACTGCGTTAATTTGGGCTACGCTAAGAACAGCGTTGGCTATAGATTTCTAGTAGTGAAATCTGAGGTACCTGACCAGAAGGTCGGTACAATTATTGAGTCTAAGGATGCTACATTCTTTGAGGATGTCTTTCCTATGACAGATATGCAAAGCACTTCTAGACAGGAATCTGAGGAGACTCCTGAGCCTGCCATTCCTATGGATTATTATGAACAAACCCATGATGAGAATCCTGAGGAGGATGACGAGGAAACCCTTGGTAGGGGCAAGAGACAAAGGACTGCAAAGACCTTTGGTGATGATTTCTTCGTGTACCTCGTGGATGATACTCCCACTTCTATTGCAGAAGCGTATGCATCTCCAGAGGCTGATTACTGGAGAGATGCGGTTCGTAGCGAGATGGATTCCATCATGGCTAACGGGACATGGGAGATCACTGAGCGTCCCTATGGTTGCAAACCACTGGGTTGTAAGTGGGTGTTCAAAAAGAAGCTTAGGCCCGACGGTACGATTGAAAAGTACAAGGCTAGGCTTGTGGCCAAGGGTTATGCCCAGAAAGAAGAAGAGGATTTCTTCGATACTTATTCACCTGTGGCCAGACTGACCACCATTCGAGTATTACTCTCGTTGGCGGCCTCGCATGGTCTTCTCATCCACCAGATGGATGTTAAGACGGCTTTCCTGAATGGAGACCTAGACGAGGAAATCTATATGCAACAGCCAGATGGCTTTGTAATGGATGGTCAGGAAGGAAAGGTGTGTAAGCTGCTGAAATCTCTATATGGCCTGAAACAAGCACCTAAGCAATGGCATGAGAAGTTTAATACAACTCTGACATCTGTTGGCTTCTTTGTTAATGAAGCTGACAAATGTGTATACTATCGCTATGGTGGGGGCGAAGGAGTTATATTGTGCTTGTATGTTGATGACATACTGATATTTGGAACCAGCCTCAAAGTTATTGAGGAGGTTAAGTCATTTCTATCTCAAAACTTTGAGATGAAGGACCTTGGGGTGGCTGATGTTATCTTGAACATCAAGCTATTGAGAGATGATGAGGGTGGGATTACACTTCTGCAATCCCATTATGTTGAGAAGGCTTTGAGTCGTTTTGGATATTCTGACTGCAAACCATCTCAAACACCATATGATCCTAGTGTGCTCATTCGAAAGTTCAAGGGCACAGCTATAGATCAACTGAGATACTCTCAAATTGTTGGTTCACTCATGTACCTAGCAAGCGCAACGAGGCCTGACATCGCATTTGCCGTGAGCAAATTGAGCCGGTTTGTTTCCAATCCGGGTGATGTACATTGGCGTGCTATTGAAAGAGTTATGCGCTATCTGAAAGGTACTATGAACCATGGACTTCACTATACTGAAGACCCGTCGGTACTTGAAGGGTATAGTGATGCGAATTGGATCTCTGATACTGATGAGATGAAGGCCACAACTGGGTATATCTTTACTCTTGGAGGTGGTGCTGTTTCCTGGAAGTCTTGCAAGCAAACGATCTTAACGAGATCGACAATGGAAGCAGAATTAACAGCATTAGACACATCTGGTGGCGAAGCAGAATGGCTTCGAGATCTTTTGATGGACTTGCCAGTGGTTGAGAAGCCGGTTCCGGCCATCCTTATGAACTGCGACAACCAGACAGTCATTGTCAAGGTGAAGAGTTCAAAGGACAACATGAAGTCCAACAAACATATAAGGATGAGATTAAAAGCTGTCAGAAAATTGAGAAACTCCGGAGTGATAGCGTTGGACTATGTCCAAACAGCTAAGAATCTGGCAGATCCGTTTACTAAAGGGCTATCACGTGTTGTGATAGATAGTGCATCGAGGGAGATGGGTATGAGACCCACATGAGTTGCCATGGTAGTAACCCAACCTATGTGATCGGAGATCCCGTGAAGTAGGACCTGGGAAAACAAGCCAGTGGTGAACTGAGGAGAGTAACTTTACTAACCCACTCCGTTGGAGATGCAATACTCTCGGAAACTGTATGGTAGGTTGACTACTGTCTTAATGTGTTCCAAAGCTTATACAAGCAAGATGCTATCCTACAGAGCGATCTTTGGAGGAACACACCTATATGAGCCCGACTGCTGGTCACAGTCTATAAGATTGGGGTGATCTTTAGTAAGCTCATGAATAGGCCAGGAGTGTGACTTATATGCTCCACCCGAGGGGTCAGCCTTCGGCAGTCTAGTACTGGTTGGACATGTGGCGAAACTTCTTTACGCCAAACTGACAATTCAAGGCATAGTCCTTTGTTCAGTTGTGAAGAAGTGTAGCTACTTGTTCTAGGTGAAGCTCAACCTTAACAGGTCTTCACTGAAATACTGGTATATCAAAACAGCAACTGGAACAGAGGACATGATGGGCCCTCGAGATCTGGTGGGGGATTGTTGAAATATGGGATGGGCCTAAGGCCCATCTAACAATTTCTGAAAAATCTCTAAGGGCCCATGTAGGTGTCATGACAAGGGGTGGTGGGAAGTTTAGTACCACCCCGGAAGTGGAAGGAGAGTTGGAGTGGTTTATAAGGGATTCTCTCCCTCATGCTATTGGAGCATGAGATGAGAAGAAGCCCTCGCGCACTCCTCCTCCGACGCCACGTCTCGTCACGACGCGCCGCGCCGCGCCGCGCCGCGCCGCGGGTTGCGGGAATGAGCCGAGCCAGAGCTTATTTTTGCCGGTCAGGAACGGAGAGTTTTTGACAGCCGGGCCACGATCTGAGACGTCGGATCGTGGGCTGTTTCCGAACCGACTCGAACGTGGGTTCAGCCCACGTCTCTCCGCCTGGACGCGCATATATATATGCGAGGTGCCGGCCAACCCTAGCAGCTACGAACAGATCGCATCTGCTCACGCGCGCCGCCCCCCTGCCATAGTTCCTTTGCTGCTGCTGCCGCCGGCGACTCCATCCCGTCCACCGCGTACACGGTTGACGGGAGAGCAGGCCTCCGAAACCCCGCCTCTCCAGATTCTGTACGGGAGAGGGGCGATTAGGTTTTTGGGGAGCGTCGCGTACGCGACTGCTCGCCTCCGATCGTCTGCTTCGTCCACGTCCGCTTCATCATCGCCATGTCCAACGACGCCGACAAGGCCGCTGCCGACCAGGCTGCTGCTGAGAAGAAGGCGGCAGACGATGCCGCCGCCGCTGCTGCTGCTGCTCCGGCCAACTGGCCAATTGGAGGGTATACATCACATATCCCGCTCCTGTTTATTAATGTATTAGCCGTACTACTGTTCCACGTAGATGTATCTACTGTTTGCGTAGTATGGTTCTCTGTGATGGAATATCAGTATGTGTTCAGTACCGTTAGTGTCATGATCATGATTTATTCTTGGATTAATTTAGTCGAAAAACTGCCTACTTATTCAGCAGTACCTTGATGAGACGCACGGAAAATCTGAGAGGGGGCGACGCGCCCGGATGTAAGCGAGCGGTCCACTTGTTTGTCGATGTGGCCTGATGCTGCGCTCGTGTGGACGCCATACAGTTCCGGAGCCAGCTCAGCCGCAGGGGCTGGAACCTCCATGTGGTCTCGCGAGGTAGAGCGGGTGTACCGGAGGGGTTGCGGCCTCCACGCGTTCCTGGGGAAGACGAGCGAACACGCGGGCAGGCGGTGCGGCTTGGCGACGGTGAGCGAGCGACGCTGGTGGCGGGTGCTGCCTCCACGCAATACCAGCGATGGCGGGCGAGCTGGGCGGCGGAGGAAAGAAAAACATGGCGAGGGAGAAGGATGGAGAGGCAGGGAAGAATTAGGCGGCACGTCAAGGCATTTTTTAAAACCCTCGCTCGAAGGGGGTTGGGATTGGGGAAGGGATGCGGCAAGAGAGAGGGGATTGGGGGAGGAATGCGGCGAGAGAGACGGGATTGCGGGAAGAGCGTAGTGTGGGTCTGTTGTTTGGGTCCGTTCCTGCCTGCGTGTGGACAGCGGCAGCCACTGATTGTAATGACTTTGTCTCGTAATCTATAAAGCTCTTTCCGTTCAAAAAAAGAGAGACGGGATTGGGGGAGGCCATGAGCACGCTACAGGTACAGGAGGTAGGGGAGAAGGATCGTGGGGAAAAAAAAGATCTCTCGGCGTGTTGTCTCTGTCAAGCTTGCTAGCCCACTTGTAAGGATGGAGAGGGAAGAGATGAGGGCTATTGGAAGTGAACGGACGACCACCAACTCAAAACTTTAGAAGTAGGAAAGATATCGTAAAATTTATGATAAAAGTTGACATTATTACCTTACTACCTCCTTTCTGGTCTAGGGGGCCCACACGTATCTCTAGGACGACGATTTAACCAACGTAACGATAGTTTTATATCACAGTTTCTAATAGTTCAATTTTTGTGATATACAATTTGTATTATATTGGTCAAATTAGCAATCTAGGGATACGCGTGGCCCTTTAAACCGGAAAGGCGGTAGTATATACTAGCAATGAAATTAAAGGTGCCACGCTAAACTACTCTTGGCCGCCTAGAAATCCGGTTGGAGAATCCACATGCCACTTGGAGGGCGAGCAACTAATAAGATCCTGCTGATTGATCCTTCACGGGACACTGCTTTCATCTTGCATAGGATATACTCTGTCCGTCTCATATTAGTTGTCGCTGAAATAGATGTATATAGATCATGGGCATCCAAACTCCTCAAGTACGTCACATCATTGACGTAGACACAGCTTCTATGCACCCCGCCGTGTCCAGCCGCCGGCATGTATGCCACCTTGGATCACATTCTCCCAAAAAAGAAGGCGTATTCACCCAAGCCTGTCACCTCCTCCCACTTGTGAGTGCACTCTGTTGCCGATTCCTTAGCAAACTTAAAAACCTTGAAGAAAGGCACACCACTAGCGTCATCTGGTGGTCGAACATCGTCACCAGCTTTCCATGCATATTGAAAATGTTTGTTGGGTACATGAAAGGGACGCCACCAATTCGGAAATGCAGCTCGCCGGTGAGCACGTCTGCCATCCTTGTAAATAGCGGGAGGCACGCTAGGTTACAAGCAATGGTTGGGTGAAGCGAGCATCGCACACGGAGGCAAATGGTGCGTGTTCGGTCCTTGATGAGGCCTGCCTGACAGTTACACCTACATGAATGCTTGGCGTCCTGACTTAGATGAAGACAAGGCGGGCTGCTCGATGGCCCCATGTGGGTTCTTGGCGGACCCGGCGACTTTATATATGTAGTCTACATGCCATCATTGTCTGTGATTTGAGACTGGCACTTGGCAATATCGGTGACCTCGTTGATACTGGTGAGCATGCTATGACGATCTGCTCCCGTATACTCGATATGTCCGGTTGCATGGTCCATGTCAGGTTGTGAGCGTGTAAGGCTATTGAGGCATAATGATCTGGCTTATAGTAGTGACTTCTCCACTGAAGGGGCGACAACATGAGGTGACATAAGTCTGGTGGTGTTCTTGAGCACAAAGTCTTGAGCTCCGGAGTGAAAACTCTAGCTACGTCAGACCTGTGTTGGCTGTACGTCTGGCAACGGTGGTGTTCCATATCATTCCTGAGATCTAACCTTTGTGGTGAATCTGGCGACGGGAGTGCTCGAGCGTCGTACCCTTCTGGGCGGCTTCTTTGTTAAAGCACTTTTCCCACAGTCTGTGTGTTGTCATCGGTGGTGGTTGATGTTGATGTTTCTTGTTGCATGTTTGTGTTTACTTTGACATGACTTCTCTCTCCCTCTCTCCCTCGCTCTCGCTCTCGCTCTCGCTCTGTCTCTGTCTCTCTCTCCCCCTCTCTCTCTCTCTCTCTCTCTCAGTGTGTGTGTGTGTCCTAATTATGCAGAGGCCGGGTATGTGTTCATGACGGCAAATAATCACGGCTTTTATTTCTATTTAGTTCCAAGGGTAAGTGCACATGTGGCTTTTATTTCTTTCTAGCTCCCTGACAAGTGTTGGTGCATATATATGTGTAGCTTTTATATCTTTTTGGCTCTGCGTCAAAGTGTAGGTGCATATATGTAGCACCCATCACCTATGGTTCATCGTGGGTAACCAGCTAGAAGCAGACTAAAATAAGGCGCCCATCCAGTGTGCCTACACATATGTACACCGATACTAATGCCAACTCTCATTCTATTGGTTAATTCATGTTACACAGTAATACAAAACATATGTCGGGCCACACACACGCGATATCACAAATATGTTAGGTTTGGGAGGCATTAGGAAAAGATCAAGATGTAGTTGTCACTGTCGTAGAGCCCCATGGCCGAAGGGAGTCTAGTTTGAGTTGCTTAATCCAAAACACCAATGCAATGCGGGCTGCAGACAAACATCATTCCACAAGTTTTGTGTCGGGGATAGCAAAAAAACCAGGTTCCGGGAAGATAGATGGCTAGGGAAAGAGAATTTATCTCTAACCTTCCCTAGGTAGTATAATATTTCTCAGAATCAACATATAACTGTACATGATGCCTTGTCTTGGAATCTCTCTTCTTTAAGCTATAGGAGAGCTTTGGTTGGGGAAAAAGCAGACCATTGGGCCAAACTTGTTGATTTGTGTGATAAGGTCTCCTTAACTGAATCTGAGGACAAGCTCACTTGGTTGCTATCTAGCTCAGGAGAGTTTAGTGTCATGTCTTTTTATTCGGCAATGCATGTGGGTCCTAAAACCCCTGATAGATTCCTTTGGAAAGTCAAAATTCCTCCTAGAATTAAAACCTTTCTTTGGCTTGTTTTGAAGCATAGCATCTTGACTCGAGATGTGTTGTTGCATCGTGGGGGGAAATGTGAGGCTGAATGCCTCTTCTATGGGAAAAATGAATCAATAGATCATCTCTTTTTCCAGTGTCCCCTGGCAAGGTACATTTGGAACATAGTTAGTTGCAACTTAGGGATCCAGTGTAATTTCTACGACACTAATGCTTTTTTCAATGTATGGTTAAAGAATCTGAGCTCTGTGAAGAAGAAACTTTTTACTGTAGGTGTAGCTGTTGTTATATGGAGTATTTGGAAAGCTCGAAACCTTGCATGCTTACAAAAAAGTGGTCATCCGAGCCAAGTGCAGTTTTATTCCGAGTTTCCTTCTGGATTAATGATTGGAGTGTCTTGCAGGGGAGGGAGGTCGCAAAACTGGGGTTATAGTGGTGCGCAAAACTTCTAGAGCGAGTCACCACTGAGATCTTCAAGCAAAGCGAGGCTGGGCGTCGTGGGTTCCAAGGCTAGAAGGCGGCTGATTGTCATAAAAGCAACATGGTTCTCCCCTGTTTCTTGAAGAGTAGTTGTTGGCTGGTTTTGTGAGCTGTTAGTTCTGAAGCTTGTAATCTTTAAACTTTACTTCTGGGTTGTCTGCATTGAGGGAAGAGTGTTGCTAGTCCATAGGGGCTGCTCTCGTTTTCTTCCTTTTCTTCTTTACCTAGGCTGTGTTTTAGCCAGGTTCCTCTCAGTTTCTTTCATTTCCCCCTGGAGGGGGGGGGGGGGGGGGGGGGGGGGGGTGGTGAGTGTGTGGTTCTGGATGTCATGTGGTTGGTTCTAGTAAGGCACTGGTTTCTTTAATGAAATCGAGGGAGTCATCCCTTTTATTAAAAAAAAATGCAGGTCGTAGAACAGAAATTAGTCGTATCATTCCCCTCATTGGAAAATAGAGACGGTGGGCGAGCATCACAAGGTTCAAAGTCATCACGAGCTTATTGTGTATCTTGGATGGGTAGTTCAGTCCATGCATAGGGAAGTTTCTCCATAGTGTGAAACAATAACGAATGAGTCGGTGCTTTCACCGCGAGAAGATCAGATAAGGGTACTGCCAACATATGTATCTAAAAGTTGTATCTTGCACATTAAATATTGATTAGACATAGCTTCCATAGTGATTTTGTATCTTAACGCGATGTATTGAAATTGCTTCAATTAATTATGTGAGTTGATTAGTATGAAAAATTAATGCATCCATGTGGCATGTTTGTCTATCCTATCAATTCCCGAGTTACCATAACTTATTATTATCGCATGTTCTAGCTTCATAGTACTAAATACGTGGCACACCCAAATTACATCAAACACAAAACAAGGGCAAAGACTGATACGAAAGAAAATTGTCATTAATACCAAGCTCACCGTCGATGCAAATATTGTTTGTACGGTGTCTCCTCTAGACTCATTGGAGCTGCCTCCTAGTAGATGTCTGAGCGACTTCTGCAATACTCCCCCTCATCACAGATGCTCACTGGTAGGATGTGAAGGGTGACACTACATTCATATTTCTCATATGTAGACATGCAGGCGGGGCTAACTCGTAGCTAGATGAAAATTCTTCTGCTTGATTGTTTATAATTCCGATCATGGTAGAAACCTTAAAACACTAATGGATCGGAACAGAAACCGAAAGTGATATATGGACTTTTGGAAGATATTGGCACAACCTACCGTCGCCAAGTGGGAAACAAAATCTTGTATATTTATCATTGATCTCAATATCCAGCTAAGTAGAGGAGGCTCACCAAGTTGAAGAAGTAGATGTGCAACCTCGTAGGAATCCCTACAATTTAGTTGTAGTTTTTCATGTAAAGCGAATAACTCACTTTAGTGCTACACATCATCCATCTTGTGGAAAATTTATTGGAGCATTTATTTGTTCCTAGCCCCCCATCAAGTGTGGGTGCATATATATATTGACCAGTCAGAAGCAGATTGAAAAATGTACTCATCTAGTGTGAGTGCATATGTAGGCCATTTACATTAAGTAGTACTCAAGACAATCCACCTCGTTCTTGTTTGTGTTAAGTGGAGTTTCGGGCTAATACAAAACATATGTTAGGACACATAGGTAGAATATCACAAATATATTAGCTTTGGGAGGCATTAGGAACAGAGCGACTTTGATCTGCCTGAAGATTTGTGTTGCGTCTACTCAGCACTATTGTTGCGTAATGCCGTGATGCACGGTGTTAGCGGTGTAGTCATACTCCCGTAGAATCAAGAGTAAACCAGAGTCGCTTGGCTACGACAGTTCAATGGTTGATTCGAGTGTGTTCAAGTTGGGAGGTGTTCCAGGGCCCTCCCTGGTCGACGAGAGACAATGTTATCGGTGTCGTCGCATGGAGGCAACCAGCTACATCTCCCTACAAAGCGCACATGAACGGAAGAGGCTACTCCAGACTTTTTTTTGGTTGGTACGTGTTAGTCCTTGTCTTCTCCGACGGCTTCGACAGTGGCTGGGATTGAGGTAGGTGGTGCGCGGTCCATCGGAGTTGATCCTTGGGGCTTGGCTGCAATTTCATTTTATTTGGAGGTCTGCGTGCTATTATGCCAGGACATGCCCCTTTTTCAATCCTTCTTGTATGTTCCTGTGTATTATCAATTGTTGTGTATATTTTCCCATCTCACAAGACTTGTTAATTAGTACATCTAGCTATCATTGGAACGATTCAAGCAAGCATTAGGAGGCACAACCAGATATTTCAGCGTGGGCAAAATGGACAAAGCTGACCTCAAGGTGCAACTATTTCACAAACTAAACCGTAGGCGAAACAAATTCACCCAGCTATTAGGCACGTTTTCACAAATTCACCCAGCTATAAGACCTCGAGGCACAACATTCATATAAGGCACATTTTTATCGGATGCACGGATTAAAAGTTACAACGGATTTAATATAAGGTAGTACAGCTCCTTTCAGCTAGGCGCTGCACAACTAGGAGTGGGGCCCCGGGGTGCCACGCTGGCCAGGAGTGTAGCGCCTGTCAGTCAGACACTACTCAGTGTAGTGCAGCGCCGACCTGTTGGGCGCTACACAAAACGGTTAGCTGGGTGAATTTGTTTCGCCTACGGTTTAGTTTGTGAAATAGTTGCGTCTCGAGGTTAGTTTTGTCCATTTTGCCTTTCAGCGAGTGGGTGAGATATTGTAATCATGAATCACACGAGAAAGGACATAGACCGGTAGAGAAGAAGATCGGCATGTTAGCTCAGCTACACAACGTCATCTGTGATGTAGAGTTGTCAAGGCTAAACTTTTGCAGCCTTGCATAAGGAGCTCATGAGTAGCTCCATGCATGTGTGCCGCCTCGTCGCAGACGCTTGCTCATCAGAGCTCCTGCTCCGTGCTGATGCTCCCACGGGAAAGATGGGAATGGTGTCACTATTTGCATGTTGCTCACATGTAGACGTGAAAGAGAGGAGGAAAGGCGCCATGATGTTGCCCATCACATCAGACCTTAGTAAATTAAACCCAATAAGTTTCTGACTTAGGTCAACTAGGTCTCAAACCCGTGAAGCAATTTACATACTGCATGCACCTCTTAACCTACTCAAAGTACAGATTCAGAGTGACAGGCATGCACAGTCAAAATAGAGCACTTATAAAATCTATCTCAAGTACTCCCTCCGTTCCAAAATAAGTGACTCAACATTACACTAACTTTTAGTACAAAGTTAGTACAAAGTTAAGTCACTTATTTTGGGACGGAGGGAGTAGTTCATATGGTGGTATCCATTCATAAGGTGGATTGCCACATGATAACTATTTTTCTCATACAGATTTACTGAAATGTAATGTTCTGGACAAGTTGTTTTGTTCTTTCATGGATAACACACAGCTAGATTGAAATTCTTGCATCGGAGTTTCTTTGATAACAAGATTTTTTATTAGTTTTTAATTATCTGGGGTCATAGAAACCTCAAAAGGGGTAATGGATCCGAACAGAAATGTAAAGCTCTAATTTGACTTCAGGAAGATCTTGGCACAACCAATTGTGGCCAATTTAACATATTTTCTTGTATATATTGTCATTGATATTAAATAAGTACAGTACGCTCACTAGGTTAGAGTAGTGGATGTGCAACATCACCAAAATCCCTTTGGTCTATTCAAGAACGTTATGGGAAATCACTAACTCATTTTAGTGCTACACACCATCCATCTTGTCGACGAGTTATTGGAGCTTTTATTTCTTCCTAGCTCCTCATCAAGTGTGGGTGCACATATATAACTCCAATCCACTGTCGTTTATAGTGACGAGCTAGCTAGAAGAGACTAATAATGCATACTGACACGGTGTGCTAAAGATAATTCCCATTTTTATTCTGTTGAAGCCAATGTAAAGCAAAATGTAAGTTAAGCCACACATGTATACTATCACAAACCTGTTAGATTTGGGGACATTAGGGAAAAAAATCAACTCGTATGCTTGATGATTTAGGGTGGATCTACTAGGCACTATTGAATTATATTCCTGCGATGCATGGTTTTATTGGTGTCAACAAACTAGAGGAGAATCAAGAGTAAACCAAACTTGCTTGACTACGAGCAGCTTCATTGGATGATTCGATCAGTTCCGGTGTAGGAGGAGTCCTTTGCTCTCGAGTTCTGCTCAACACTTAGAAGACCGATGACATCCTCAATAGAGAATTCACGTCTCAAGTGCTTGAGAGAAGTAGCAAAGTTCCTCCATCCAGGAGGGAGTTTTGCAATAATGCAACCCGCGACAAACTTGTCTGGTAACTCACACTTCAGGAGCTCCAGTTCCTTAGCGATGCACTGTAGCTCATGAGCCTGGTCCAATACAGGACGGTTATCAACCGTCATGTAGTCATGGAACTGCTCCATAGCATACAGTTCGCTTCCAACATCGGTTGCGCCGAATTTAACTTCGAGCACATCCCACAAATTATTGGCAACCCGCATATGAATATATGCGTCAACCAACTTGTCTCCGATCACACTCAGAACTGCTCCGACAAAGATGGTGGTTGCCTTCCTAAACGCCTTTTCCTATTCAGGAGCAATCATTTCCGTGGGAGACACACCACCAACCCAGAACACGTTCATCGCTGTGAGCCACAAGGTGGTCCTAGTCTGCCAACGCTTAAAATACGTCCCAGTAAACTTTTCTGGTTTCAGAGTAGCGGCGAAGCCATGAGTCGAAAAGTGCCTAAAATAAGGTTTTTGGATTACTGGAAATATCAGCACTTTTCCGACTAATCTAATCCACGAGTATACAGTAAACATGGCAAATACGGTATGTAATTCATACTGACACCTAAGCATGTGAGCACATACAGTACATAGAACCGAAACATCTATTAATAGCATATATACGTCCAGCACATGAACTAGGAAATAGGGGATGAACGAGTCATACCCTCCGGTTGGCCAGGCTAACGCGGCGGCGGCAGCGGCAGCCTCGGCCGAGGCCTTCTTCTGGGCGGTTTCGTCGTCAGCCATGGAGTCGATGCAGGGGAAGTAGTGGAAGTAGAGGCGAACAGACACGGGGACGGATCGGGAGCAGTTGCGTCGAGACGCTCTCCAAAAAACTTATTGCCATTCTCCTTGGTAGGATCTCGAACGACAGGGTTCCGGAGGCACCTGCTCTCCCAACCAACCGTGCACGCAGTCGTCGGGATGGGATCGCCGGAAGCAGCACAGAGAGAGGAACAGTAGATGACGCCTAGGGTTGTGCAGGAGGGAGTGAGTGAACTGAGAGGTAGATGGGGCTGGGCTTAGGCTGACGACCGAATCCGTGAACAGCCCACGGTCCAACGTCTCGGACAGTGGCACTTCTGTTAGAGACTCGTTAATTAATCCATAATTAATTAACCATTCCTGACAAACAAAAATAAGGTTCGGCTCATTCCCGCAACATGCGGCGCGCACGCGTCATGACGAGGCGTGGCGAGGCGGGCGGCGAAGGAGGAGGAGCGCGCGTGTACAGCTCCTCATCCCAAGCTCCCAATGACATGTGGTAGAGCAGCCCTTACACAGGGGTCTCACTCTTCTTACTGTAGCAGTATGGTACTAAACTTCTCACCACTTGCCATACACCTAGATGGGCCTTAGAGATTAACCAGGGATTATTGTTTTATATGGGCCTAAGCTCATCTATAATCCAACAAATTTTCACTCAACGACTTGCCACACTGACGCCTGCTACCGCTGCTACTCATGTCATTAGTAACAGTATTTTTCTCTAAAAATTACTGGGATTTCAAAGAATTAGTTGAAAGGAAAGACAAGGAATTTCTGTTGTTGTTTATTATGCCTACCATCTAGCCAACTGCACGGCCAACCGGTCGGCCGGAAGAACCACATGCACCTTTGCATGCGTGCTATGAGGGACGATATGCATATTACAATCCTAACTTTTATCTATTAATTAGTTTATTTTATTAGATCATTGATTAACGGACTAACTTGTTTTGGTTGCTAATTTTGTTGCATGTAAATCATAGCAAGGAAAAAAAATCTACTCCTTGGAAGAAATTTAGGAGGACTCCAGATCATAAATGCGTGAACGGACTGCACCGAGCAAATGATTATATACTGAATATTGCAATGATGGAAATATTATGCGGAAAATTACGCATACTTGAAAGGGATTTCGGAGAAGAGTAATTATTGAGCATCTCTTGTTTATGGAGGAAGATGGGAGTCACTCCGAGGACAAGGAAATTTGCTCTTCATCTGTCGGTATGTATAACGATAATATTTGCACTCTAAATAGATTTATTGGTGACTATTCTTTTCAAATAGTTGGATTATGGTGTTTGTTTGTATACATCATATATTATGGAATACAATAGCGACTTTGTTTCTGTTGAAACAATTCCAAAGGAACATAGATGATGTCTACTTAGGCACTAATGCTATATTTGACATACTTTGGAATTGGAAACTATGTCATTAAACTCCCTTGTGGAGGAACACCAATACTATTATAGGACACTTGTTCAACTTCAGTGTGAAGGGATTTGATTTATTGTTCTATCTTGGAATCTATTTACTATGGCATACTATTGGAAAAAGGAAGAGTGGAAATATTGCTCAGTGGTAAAATTAGTGCATTACTGAATTTCATGCAATGGTCTTTTCTTTATGGTACATTGGAAGTTAGCGACCCAAATTGTTTATTTGGCAAAGATAACTCCATATGGAGGAAAACCGACAATGGGAACACATGCTTGGAATCTTATTATTGATGCTACCTACGACATGGTCATATATCTTGGAACATTATCAGGTGGATCATTAATTATGGAATTTTAAACTTTAGTGGGAGGAATTTGGTTTTCTGAAGCATATATATAATGGGTATTGAAACTTATACATCTTATCTGAAGGTGGAAATAAATAGTAATAAACTTCGTGTGATTTTATTCAAATATAGTTATGATTTTTTTACACTCCCACTAGAGGTCAAATTATTTATTTCATCTCACTCTTCGATGATTACACTTTTATATGGTTATATTTATCTTTTATTATACAAGTCGGAAGGTTTTATTGTGCTGGTCACATGTTATACTGAAGTGGAAAATCAGTTGATTAAAGAATATCATAGTTTTAACAACTGATTGGTGGGGGAAGTACACTTCAGGAATATATCGTTTGTATGTAAAGAGCATGGAACTATTCACTATTGTAATTACATCGTACACTCCAAAATTGAATGGAGGAATTGAATATAATTATTTTTGTAAGAAGCATCACATATTATCATTCGTTTGTATCTGTCTTCATCTAGCACAGTCACTCCTTATGGTTTGTAGACTGGAAGGAAGTCTTTTTTGGCAGGAAATTTCAATTACTACAAAGCACACACCAGGAATTTGTTAATTGTTATTCTAGTGGATCAAGGGTCTGTTTTTGATATGTAAAAGGAAAACTGGTGGACAGTGGGAGCACAATGTTTTTATGGACAATGGTGGAATTATTGGCAATCATACTAGAATATAAAAATGACCCCAAACGAGACTACAAGTGAAACTCCTGACACTAACATGCTTAGAATAAGGGGGAGGAATTAACTTGGAATGTCATATCTGGATAATTGTTATGTGTTTTTTTGGAAAGTCACTCTAAATTTTAGAGGAATAACTGAAGTTTCTTAAGAAGGCTTTAATTTTTCATCATTATCAACTATGGGTGGAAGAAATGCGGGAAGGAATAAACTCAATGAGGAATTATATAGTTTGGGAACTTATTATCATACCAAACAACCGCAAGCCCATTGTTTGTAAGTGTTTTTATTTATTTGTAAGAAAATTTGTCTCATTGGAATATTATATTGTCACTCTTTCTATTCAGTTCTTTGCACAAAGGGAAATATAATTTGTGGAAACTCTCTCTCCTGGAATATAGGGAAAGAGGAACTAAGACATGGTTTGCTAATTGAATACATTAATGTATGGTCTTATAACAAGCTTCATATTAGTGGAATAGCACGTCTTATGGTTTTCTATATGAAGCAAGGTGGTCATCTACAAATGTAAGTGTAAAATATTTTGTATTATTATTGTATACGTTAACATTGTTTTGTTTTTTGCAATGATAAAGTCACATTGATGAAGTGAAAGCTTGGTCATGTTTTAACTTTCATATGAAAGGAACGTTTGAAGCTTCCTATGTTTTAGGAGTGGAACTACATATGGTATGTTTTGAACGTTCCCTATGAAAAATTGCAAACTTATTAAAGTACCTGGAACCAAACTCAATTAGGAATTATGTTTGAACTCTTGAGGACAAAGGGATAATATGGTGTTGAAATTTACTGTATCTTCGTTATACAATCATACATTAGCTTTCAGAATTTATCCTGCATTCAAGTAGTGGAAGGAAAGACGGACAGCTAAGGGAATCTCACACATCATATAAGATTATGGAAAGTGCATCACAACCTGTCACTTGTTCTGAAATTTATATTAAAGGTAAGCACATTGAGGAAGCTATTACGGTATCTACGAGATGAGAAATAACTCCATGTACACATATTCAATTATTATTTTTAGTACTAATATGGTGCAGGTTCACTGACCGAAGTCAGGAATTTCTTTCAAAACAAGGTTACTGGTGGAACTTCATTTACTGATTGGATTTGATATTTATGTGGTTTTGAAAATTTATTCAACATGTTATCATATATTTTGACTCAATGTGGAATTATTCATATTATTGATTTATGTGACTGAAAATAATTGATGCGGAATTTCACTTGAGGAAACAAAATACTCAAGGTGCCTATAAAGATGGAATTACACTCGAGGAAATAATACTCAAGGCGTCGAGGACAACTATGCTGGAATAATTAGGCGGAAACTAAAAGTCTAGTGATCTTAAGTGTCACAACAAGGAAACATATTGAAGGGAAGTATCACCATATATATATTTTTGGTGGATTTTCAACGTAGTGTTAGTATGATTGTTGATCCCTTGACTAATCCTCTTAGTCAGGAGGTATTTGGCAAGCATGTTAATGCTATGGGTTTACGAATACTTGAATGATCGTTTCGGACAAGTGGGAGATGTTGGAATTATGTGTCCTACAACTATATTCAAATTACTAGGAATTACTAATATTGGAATACCTCATTATGGAATTATACATGTATTTATGCATGGAATTACTTTACATGATTATCATGGAATGATCACTTGTTGGAACGTACTTAAGTTTTATGCTTAAGGAAGCTGGTCGATTATCATTGGAATACAATGTACTATTTATATTGGAAAGACTACCCGGGTACATTGATAATCGGAAGGAGCTAGATTGTATAGTTAGATTACAGCCCTAATGTTGATCTACATAATTAGAGGAATTTACACTCTATTATGGCGCGTTGCTCACAAGCGCGTGCTCCGGGTACACAACGGGTAGAATCCGTTAACAGACAAATTTGATCGTGGCTGGTAATTTGTTCTGGACTCTATCCTGAAAAACTAGTTGAGAAGACTAGGAATCTTATCTGCATAAGAGGTGGATTCTTTGGAAAGACAGTATAAGAAGGTCCCTACCCCCTAGCCTCATATTTCCCTGTCGATCACTGAACCCCACTTGGCCTCGTGGAAATTAATTTGACTAGAGGAATGAACCTGCCCAGCTAGTGTCAGTATTACGGAAACCACTTGGCCAAGTGAACATTTGGCCTAGTGCACATTTGTCTAGAGGAATCTGCCAAGCTAGTGGCTAGCCTGAATACGAACCGCACCCATGCTGGCTAGCCACAAGACGAGCCATCATCAAGCTAGGACTCTAGCACACATAGGCCTGCTCTAGTAGTTCCAGTTTTGATCTAGCTTAGAAAACGCTATCCTGCTTAATTAGTGCTTGCCTGCTTCACCATGCCGTGCATGAGGTAGCTAGCTTCTTATCCAAAAGGAGTGAATGAGTGGTCATCGAAAATCTCCACATATTATGTCAAGAAGTAAATTGGCATCCTTTTGAATGGTTCCTGCTCCGATTTCTTCCTTCACTTCGCAAAGAAAAAAACAATTGCTTCCTTAATACTCCCTCCGTTCCATAATTCTTGTCATAGTTTTAGTGAAATTTTGAACTAAAACTACGACAAGAGTTATGGAACGAATAGCTAACTACCACACACTATCTTCACATGGGCCAATGTCTCAAGAAAATGTCTTGGATGTTTCAGCACCAATAATCTTCCTAGAAGTTAAGAGACCAAAACATCAGAGAATAACCTTAACTGTACTGTGAACCCCGAATCATGGATGCACTGTATTGCATCAACTTGTTTTGTAGATTATCAGACACCCGTGAGTTCCATTTTCATGAACAAGAAGATAGGACAAACTAAGTTATCTGGACAACATAGAAATTTGTTGCATTAACTGGAATTTTTTTTTTTTGAACTTAACTGGAAAATTCATTCCATTGATAACATTAGCGTATCTTAGCTGTAGTAAGCTCCAGTTTATTAGATACCCAGCATCGATCCAGGATGGCTCTAATTAATTGGTATATAGCGAAACCAACTTAGGGATTTTAGAAAATCAACCTATAGAAAAATCCAACTTCCTAGGTGGCAAATTGACCTTAGAGACATTAACGAACACTCCTTGTATAATTGTTTTGTTAAATTAAGGCAACTTTAGAAACAGGAGTTGTGCAATCTCTGGGATTCCCATCTACTCTGAGAGCAGCAATGCAACTTGATTTCGTTTTGGTTGCTCTCTAAAAACCTGTTACAGCACAGTCCCTGAATGAAGGCAAATCAGAGCAACAGAACATAAGATTGCACAATTAAGATGATGCAGCAACGCATGCATACATACATCACTAAAGAATAAATATCAAACTGATTTTCAAACGGCCTCTTCACTTGTAGGAAAATCCTACACATACAATTCTCTCTTTGTTGCCGTGTGCAGAAACGGGAAGAGCAGTGAAACTCTTCTGGTGCAGAACAAAATAAACTGTCATGATCCAACACGTATGGATTATTTCTAGTCATTTTTTTGTAAGAAAATATGTGTGGCTCAGCTTGATGGCTTGCCTCCTTGAACCCTCGAGTGCACGGCAAAGAATCGTCAAATCCTTTCATTGTCGATCAGTTAACCCCACTTGGCCATGTGGACATCTGAACCTGCCGAGCTAGTGTCACTGAAACCAACTAGCTTGTATACGAGACCACACCACCGCTCGCTAGCTACAACTACAAGACGAGACATCATCAAGCTAAGCTGCTTCCCCTTGTCGAAAAAAAAAAGCTAAGCTGCTTCCACACGTAGGCCTACTCTAGTAGTTCTTAGTCTATCTAATCGACTTGTTACTTGTAGTTCAAGCTGTGATCTAGCTTGGCAAACGTCATCCTGCTGAATTAGTGCTTGCATCCTTCACCATGTCATGCATTCCGTATCAACAATGAGTGAAGGAGAGGTCACTGAGCAGCATCTTATCTCAAGTAATAGGCATGCATACTTTCATGTGGTGCGCCCATTTCTTACTTCACCTAAAAATATATGTTATTCCTTAAATGCTATAGCTACCATTACCTTCACATGGACCGGTCTTCAGCACGATCCCCATCCCCATCCGAGGACAAGGTCAAGGATAGCATCAAATCCTTTCATTATCGATCACTGAACCCCACTTGGCCCTGTGGATATTTGAGTAGAGGAACCTGCCAGCTAGCTTGAATACGACTACACCAACGCTGGCTAGCTATAAGACGAGCCATCATCAAACTAGGCCTCTTCCACACGCCTCCTTTGCAGCACGCTTCCCACACAAATCAACACCAATAATTTCTACCCCAGCTCGCCACCGGGACCATCCCGACCGCCGGAGTTGGAGATGAAGGCGGCTGTCGGCGCCGCCAGCTGGCTTCTTGGCAAGGCGCTCACAAAGCTATCCGACGAGCTGGTGGCCGCATTCGTAGCCAGCTCCGAGCTCAGCCAGAACTTCCAAATCATCAAGCTCCGGCTGACGTACACGCTGGGGCTGCTCGAAGCAACCCAGGGAAGGGACATGAGCAACAGTCCTGGCTCTGCTCTGCAGAGCTTGCTGGTGTTGCTAAGCAAGAAGGCGGATGAGGCCGAGGATGTGCTGGATGAGATCCACTACTTCATGATCCAGGATCAGCTCGACGGCACCAGCGAGGCCACCGAGCCCTCCCCGCATATAGGTGATGTCCTTCGTGGTCATGCTCACGATGTTGGACATACAATTCGCCATATCGGTAACCGGATTCCATACTTTTCATGTTCGTCTACTCAACATGATGATCCTGTTGTTGATGCTGTCACCACTAGTATTAACCCATCCCGCAAAAGACAAAAAAAGAACAGTAGTAGTAACCCACGTGATGCGGCCAACTCTGGTAGTGATATTTATGGTGGCCCTATGGATATGATGTCTTTCGACAAAGTAGCCGTATCCAACAGAATGAAGTCCACAATTGAGGAAATGAACCACATATGTGAACTTGTCTCGGACTTGCTCAAGATTGCAAACCAGAGTAGCACTGCAACAAGCACCACTGTCACCCTCAATAGGCCAACCACAGGTTCAATGGTGGTGCATGATAAACTGTTAGGAAGGAGTGCCATTTTTGAACAAATTGTAACCGCGCTCACTTGTGGCACGTACCACACTAAAACCCTTTCTGTTCTGCCTCTTGTTGGCCCTGGGGGTATAGGAAAGACAACTTTCACCCAACACTTGTGTAATGATAAAAGGATTGAAACACACTTCAGTGTCAAGATTTGGGTATGTGTTTCAACCGATTTTGACGTGGTTAAGCTGACCCAGCAGATCCATAGCTGCATACCTGCAACTGAGAAAGAAGATTCCAATTTTAATAATGAAACGTCCAATCTAGACCAACTTCAAAAATCCATTGCAGAGAGACTGAAGTCAAAAAGGTTTTTAGTTGTCTTGGATGACATTTGGAAATGCAATAGTGAAAGTGATTGGAATAACCTGTTAGCTCCGTTTAGAAAGGGGGAAATCAAGGGCAACATGGTTCTTGTCACAACTCGGTTTCCATTTATAGCACATATGGTGAAAACAACTGATCCAGTAGAACTGAAAGGTTTGGAGCCCGATGTCTTCTTTGAATTATTCGAAGCATGTATATTTGGTGATAGCAAACCTGCGGATTATGAAGATGGCTTAATTGATGTTGCAAGAGATATTTCAAAGAAATTAAAGGGTTCACCACTAGCAGCCAATACAGTTGGTCGGTTATTGAATAAAAACATTTCTTGGGAATATTGGGTTGGAGTTCTTGAAAAGAATGAGTGGCAAAATGCAAAAGGTGCTGATGATATTATGCCATCTCTAAAAATTAGCTATGATTACCTTCCTTTCCTTCTGAAAAAATGTTTTTCATACTGTGCCATCTTCCCGGAAGATTATAAGTTTTACAATTTCGAAATTACTAGCTTTTGGACCGCGATAGGTATCCTAGACTCTAGTTATCAAAATGATAAGAATTACTTAGAAGAACTAGTAGACAATGGTTTTCTCATGAAGGGAGTTGATAGGTCTGAAGATGAATACTATGTGATGCATGATCTATTTCATGAACTATCCCGGAATGTTTCATCACAAGAATGTGTGAATATAAGTAGCTTAAGTTTTAGTGCTGATAACATCCCACATTCTATTCAGCACTTATCAATCACCACAGAAGATATATATGATGAAAGTTTTGAAGAAGAAATGGGTAAACTGAAGAGCAAGATAGACATTGGAAATTTGCGTACTTTGATGATATTTGGATTACATGATAAGAGAATAGCTAATATCTTAAAAGATACATTTGAAGAAATAAAGAGTCTCCGAGTTCTGTTTATAGCAATGAACACTCCGGAATCCTTGCCAAACAAATTTTCAAATCTTATCCACCTCCAGTATCTTAAAATTAGATCACCCTATCACTTGAAAGAAATGACTTTACCTAGCACATTGCCTAGATTTTACCACTTGAAATTCTTGGACCTTAAAAATTGGCATGGTAGTAAAAAAATGCCTAAAGACATTAGCCGCCTTTTGAATTTATGCTATTTTTCTTCTTCCAAAGAACTCCATTCCAATATTCCCGAGGTCGGGAAGATGAAGTGTTTACATGAGCTAAAAGAGTTCTATGTTAAGAAAGAGTGTACTGGATTTGAATTGCGAGAGTTGGGAGAACTGACAGAGCTCGGAGGTGAACTCACTATATGTAATCTTGAAACCGTGGCGTCGAAGGGAGAAGCTAGTGCAGCCAAAATGAAGAATAAAAGAAATTTGAAAGAGCTGAGATTAGTTTGGGGTAAGGAGCGCCAGACTATAGATGATGAAGTTCTTGAAGGTCTTCAACCACACCCTAATCTTAGGGTGCTTGGCATTATAAATCCTGGTGTTGCATCTTGTCCTAGATGGTTGTGTGTTGATATTAGCACAAAAAGGTTGGAGTCTGTTCATCTACAGAGTCTTTCTTGGTGTCCTCTTCCAGCTTTTGAGCAGCTACCACACCTCAGCAGTCTCACTTTGAAAAATATTGCTGGGATGAGTGTGTTCGGGCCTGGCTTTAGTGGTGTTACAGAAAGAAGCTTCATGCACCTGAAGAAACTTGAGTTTGAGGATATGCCAAAGCTTGAGAAGTGGGTCGAGGAACCTAATAGCCGTCTATTTTCAAGGCTTGAAAGCATCAAGTTTGGAGGTTGTCCCCTTCTCCGCTTGTTTCCCTTCTTGGAGAGCTCTGACCTATTTACCAACCTGTGTAGTCTTCATATTGATGACTGCCCCGAGTTGTCCCACTTCCCACCAATGCCTCACACCTCCACACTAACAGATATTCGTGTGAAAAATGATGGGTCAGAGCTATTATATGATGGTAAGGAATTGAGCATTAAAGGGTATACCAGGGCATTGGCTTTCCACAATATGGATAAAGTAGAGGTTATGAAAATTACAGATGTGTAACACATTTCGTTTTCAGACCTCCAAAAACTAAATTCGTTGAGAAGTATACATTTCAAGAAATGCGACGACATGTTTTCTGCAGAAATGGCTGACAGTGTTGTCATCCATTCAGTTCAGAATCTTGGTATAGTGGAATTATGTATTACTGGAGAATTGTTTTCAAAGGTTTTGAGGTGTTTCCCGGCCCTTTCCCAGCTTATCATCAGAGAGTGTAAGAGCCTTGAACTTCTACCCGTGGAGGATGGAGGACTCTCGGGCCTCCAGATGCTCCAATCATTTACAGGATTCAGTTGTGGGAAGCTGTTCTCTTGGTGGCCCATGGGCGAAGTAGGTGGAGGAGCTCATGTCATGAAGCCTTTCCCTACTTCCCTCAGGGAACTTGAGATTTACTCTGAGCCAAGCATGCAGTCAATGGGTCTTCTCTCAAACCTCACGTCTTTGACTAGTCTAAGCCTGAATAGTTGTGAAGAATTAACAATGGATGGGTTCAATCCTCACATCACAGTCAACCTCAAGAAACTGATTGTAAATGCTATGTATTCAGAACAAGAGTACATGTCTATAGCAGGGGATCTGCTGTCAGAGATTGCAAGGAGCAAACTAATGCATGCAGGTTCTTTCCAGCTGGAAGAATTCATGGTGGATAGCATCTCGGCCGTGCTTACTGTTCCCATCTGCAGCCACCTTGCCGCAAACCTCCACACATTGCAGTTCAGTTTTGATCAGCGGGCAACAACCTTCACGGAAGAGCAAGAGCAAGCGCTGCAGCTCCTCACCTCCCTCAAACATCTAGAATTTTGGAGTTGCAATAATTTGCAGTCCCTCCCTCAAGGGTTACGTGGCCGGTCTTCTCTCAAGAGACTAGTGATCTTCAGTTGTCAGAAAATCCAATGCCTGCCGCCCAAGGAGGGCCTCCCCGCTTCACTGGAAATGCTGGGAGTATGGCGTTGTAGTCCTGAGCTAACTGAGCAAGCCAAAAAACTGAAAGAAAGTGACCCATGGTTTTCTGTAGAAGGATCAGGTACGTAACCCACCCCCGGTCTTAATTTGATTTGATGTGATGCCTCCCCATATGCCTACCTTTGCTTCTAAGACCTGACGGGCTAACATGTTTCAATTGCAGCGTATTAGAGACAGAGAGACACAGAGAGCACTCACGTGCGGGGGTTCTGGGAATGGTGGGAATCTTCGCCACTCCCTCTCGGATCTCGGGGTTTCCCTGCCCCTTTCTCTCTCCCTCTCCCTCTCGACCTTCGCCGCCGGTGGGCCACGAGGGCGGCGGTGGAGCAGAACGATGGCGACCAGTGGGGGATGGTCGCGGGGTCGCACAATCGCAATGACCTGGTCATGATCTACCCACGGCCCTGGTACGCCTCCCTCCCGCCCCCCCCCCCCCCCCCACCCTCTCTCGGCGCCTTAATTTGTCATTTTTTTTTTTTGATAAAAGGGGCATGGCCCCCATTTTCATTACGAAAATAAGAGTATGGATACAACAAAAAAACAACAAAACAACAACGCTATATTTCTCAGACCTGACGCATCACCGCGTCAACGGAGCAACAACCTACATCCTAGACATATAACCACATCTATAGGATGCAAAACAACCCACTACAGTAGATCGGACAGATTCAACCATCTATACATATTGCACATCCATCAAATCAAAAGACAAGACTATAGTCTGGACGAATTGTGAATGCGACAACTACTCAAGTAGAAACGGAGCATATTCTTTGAACAGAAGGATTCCACCCATGTGTTGTTCTGTAGACTTCATTTGCTACTTGAGCTAGCCTCTTGGAAACCTCCTTAAGCATTTTTTGCCCTCCTTTTTTCTGCAGAATCACCCATGAATCCAACAAAGAACACAGGGTAAATATTACATTGATAGGACTCGAAATGAAGACACGTTGAAAACAGGATTTGTTCCTTGTCTTCCAAATTGTCCAGATCAAAGCAGCAGCACCAATAGAAACAACAGCCCTATCCTTACCAGAGTAGGATGGTATCCAGTTTTGACACAAATCAAAGAAAGACAAAGGTAATTTTATGTTACCCAGCGAACCACAAATCACATTCCATAGAAATCTAGCAAAAGAGCATGATAAGAAAAGATGATCAATGCTCTCAGCGGCACCACAAAACTCGCAAATTTTTGGTCCTTTCCACCCTCTCCTTGATAAATTATCCTTCGTTAGGATCCTCCCTTTGATCACTAACCATATAAACGCTTTTACCTTTAGAGGCATTCTCAGCCTCCAAAGAAGCTTAAAAGGAAAAGCAACAACTCTAGCAATAAGGTAATGATAAAGCGACTTAACCGAGAAGGATCCAGATTTAGTTAAAAGCCACTTAACTTTGTCAGGCTCCTCCGACAGAACAACCTGACTACACATATCGAGTAATTCATTCCACATAGCAAGAGTTTCTCCATAAAGACATCTCCTGAATCTAATACAATTAAAATCCTGGTTGAAGACCTTAGCAACAGTAACATGCTGACGGAAAATTAAGTTATACAAGCGGGGGAAAGTTGACAAAGTGGCTTTTTCTATGTAACTAAGAGGATGGAGAAGACGCTTCGAGCAAAATGTAAAAATAAACGTAGAATTGAAGCATCGATGGCCAAGGCATTCATTATTGAGGAGGCGGCAAACTTCGTGACAGCACACTACGAAGCCAAAAATCGTCATTTGCATAATCCGAAGCCTCGGTACAATGCTGGCGACCCTAAAAAGGGTGGATCCAACCTCAGCCTATTCAAAGGGAAGCTCGCACCAGCCGGTGCTTCTAATTCCTTATCGTTGGATGTCGAAGAATGGCGGACCATTTCGTTGTATATCTTCAACAACCTAACAAAAGTGCGGCCGTACATCGAGTAAGTTCTCGGTACATTGTTTCGCAACTTCTAATTCCTTTGAACTGCTCTTATTCCCGGATATTTGATACAGTCGATACGTCACCAAATTCTCGTATGGAGCGGTGATCCAAAAGGATTCCGTCGAAGAGTATGAGCTTCTGGCAAAGCATGGAGGCGGCTATCCCGGTTTCATCTCTTGGTTCAAACAAACGGTAATTTCCATTAGACCATTTCATTTCTTCGTCTAAATTGCGGCTAATGCAACAATCCTTTCGTATTAAACTTGTAGGCTAATTCAGAGTCTATGGACGCCAAATTAAGACAAGTCGCTAATGGTTTTGACTATAAGGTCCGTTCATTTGACAAATACGACATCAACGGGTATTGCTTTCGTACCTATGGCAAAGAGCTATCTATGGCCGACCGAAAGTCTACAAATTGTGGTGTCTCTGCTATCGGCGAAGGAGATACCGAGTATTATGGAATAGTTGAAGCAATTTATGAACTTCTATTCTATGGTGCAAACCCACCGAACGTCGTAGTCTTCAAATGTTATTGGTTCCAGCCGAAGGAGACTAGAAGGACTCATGAACATATAGGGCTAGTCGAAATCAAACAAAGCACCCATTTGGATGTTCCCGATGTCTATATTATGGCTCAACAGGCAACCCAAGCTTTCTATCTACCGTGGGCCTGTCAAAGTGATCCAAAATCTCAATGGTTGGGATGTCGTTTATGAAGTGCCGCCACATGTTAGACCACCTCCCCCCAATGAAGAGGATTATGAACCTCACATTAACCCAGACACATATGAAGGAGAATTCTTCCAAGAAACACGTCTTTCCAAAAAACGTTTCAAGAACTGCTCTACTTCACCCCAGAACATTGAAGTAGACAGCGACAGTGAATCCGACTTCACCCCTGAGCCAGAACAAGAAGAGCCGGAACAAGAAGAGGTTACTGCTGCAGATGACCTGTCAATGCTTGACCGATTATGTAAAGAAGGCCTTCCACATGTTGATGCATTTATTGATGATGATGATGAGCACGTCATTACTGATAGTGATGATGATGATGCATTTATTGACCCCGGAGCATATATAGACGATGAAGATTAATATTAGTTCATGTTAGGTATTCAATTATTATTATGTATATATATTATTAATTAGTTCATGTTAGGTATTCCATTTTTTATTATGTTCATGATGATGATACACTTAAATTATATACATATTATTATTCATGTCAGGTATTCAATTTTTTTATGTTGTACTAATTTCGTTTACTCTTTGTCATTGCAGGTGTTGACAGATGGTGGGCGCGGGTCCAGAGCGCTCCGAGGCTCCTTCCTCGGCGCGTGGTGGGAGGGGTGCTTCCATTCCACCCCAGCACCTCCGGAGAGCGCTGCATCTCAGTATGCAGACACCACCGGCGGGCGCTTCTTCTTTGGCTGGGAGAGGTCGGGGGAAGAAGAGGGGTATTAGAGGTGGCCGTGGCAGCGGGAGAGGTAGGAAGGCCGCTACGCCTTCCTCGCCGCCACCCCCAGCTGATTCACCCGACCACAGGACTGCTCCGTCTAAGGTGGACCCGTCTCGGACTCCGATCCACGAGCCTCGGGCAGACGAGCCTCGGGTCGCCGAGCCTTCGCCCCACGAGACTCCGGTCCACGAGCCTCGGGCCGCCGAGCCTTCGCCCCACAAGACTCCGGTCCCAAAGGCTTCGTCCCTCGAGACTCCGGAGCAGAGCACGGATCAGGCTACGTCGCAGTCGACCCGATGGGGGGACTGGCCGCCGGAGGCGAGTGCCCATGCTGATGGTGGCGAGGATCGCTTTTCGGATGATAGCTATAGCGAGGGCGAGCTGGTTGAGGGGGGCAACGTCTACCAGCGTTGTGGTACAAAGCTCCCGCCCGTGCCGGCGACCCGCGAGCAGAGGTGGTTGATTGCGCCTAATGGGGAGAAGTAAGTGCATTTACTCTTTTTTAACCTTTTGCCTTCACGTTTCTTCAAAATCTAATGCGTTGGCCTTTTCATACTGCAGGGGTTGGATACACGGCCCTGGTATCTGCAAGCCCAACTTCGTCCTTGGTGTGCTTTGCCGGCAGAACTTCCCGGGGTGGGTCACGTTGCCCGGTGAGGGTCAGGTTCGACAGCTCGGACTGAGCTGGGAGCTGTACTTGGCTGCCCCGGCCCCGCCGCAGGAGAGGATCGACGGTGTCTTGTGCCGCACGAGGGCCGAGATGGTGATCCAGACGTTTTGGGTAATTTCTCCTTAACAGAATTAAAAATCAACAGTACCGAGTTATTGTACTAATCAGTGTTGTCTTGTTTGATTGCAGACCTTCTACAGGTGTCTTGAGGGAGAGGAGGAGGCCGCGGCTATGGTTATCGAAGCCGAGTGCAGGCGCCTACTTCAGAACTTACGGCACGAGGCTCGGGTGCAGGCTGTTCGAGACTACTACGCCTCGGCTGGTATTAAGAGGTCCAAGACGAAGTGCCGCGGCAAGTTTCTGAGTAAGGAGAAGTACATGAAGGTAAATACCTATTCTTAAGGCCTTGTACTTAGTTTCCTTGATTTGATTCGTAGGCGTAGCACTGAAATTTCCCTTGACTAACTTAGGTGCCCCCGAGATGGTGTGCGGATAGGATGGACTGTTGGGAGGCGTTGGTGGATGAGTGGTGCTCTCCCCAATGGCTAGCCGTCCACAACAATGCCAAGGAGCGGCGTGCCAAAATGGTTGGTGTGCCACACCATCAAGGGAGCGCCAACCTATATGAGTTCGAGAATAACTGGGTATGTGGTTTGCTACATGATTCATGCAATTTCATTCTTCATGCTAGCTTGAGCCCTTAACTAATACTTTGTTCCTCTCTTTTAGGCGCGACACAACAAGACGGAGGTGCCAGAGGTGTTCGAGCTCTATGGCATGGCCCATACTGCAAAGTACAAGAAGGCCAAGGCATTCTCTGAGTCTGACCTTGATCATCCAGAGAGCTTCACCAACATCTCCTCCCACAACAAGCTCGTGAGGTACAGAGACGAGGGGAAGGCGAGGAAAGGGGAGGACTTTAACCCGAGCCGGCAACCTCTTGATCCAGAGCTGGTGATGATATCTGGTGGCGGGAGGCCCCATGGCTCGATAGCCATTGGGGATGGACTGATACGTTGTCCTAGCACTCTCCCGGAGATCAAGAAGCGCCAGACGAGTTCCGATCCTGAGATAAGGCCTCGTCCACGGCCAATGGAGCTCCAAATCGAGGTTAGTTATACGGACTCAGATACCTTTCCTCCATTACATTATGTGTGCGGCCGTCGATGATTACAATGCTAACGAGGAGTGGTGTTGCAGGCTGCTCTTGAGAAAGAGAGAGTGAAGACCCAGGAGCTTCTGGCGGAGGCAAAGAGGCAGGCGGCGGAGAGGGAGAGGGAGTTGGAGGAGAGGACTGCTACGCTGTTGGAGGAGGAGAGGAACCGGAACGACGCCTCTCACCGGGCCTTATACGAGCTCTTCGTGGTAAGTTTCTTCTGCATATTAGCCAAATCATGCACATAATGTTCGTTTCATTACTAACTAATATGACTGACTCGTGAAAACCAAATGTGCAGACCATGTGCCAGAGCAACGGTCAGACCCCTCCGCCGATGCCAGTCATTGCTCCGGCGGGCACGGTGAGTTTCATTTGAATGGTCATTAGTTACTAGTCTTCACATTTGAGTTGCATCATGCTAACGAGACATTGCAAATGATCTTTGGTGCAGCGTAACTCCCGACAAGCATCGACCGATCCTTCTGCGTCTGCCACTGGCGCGACCGGTCCTTCACCTCCGTGATGACGGTACATTTTCCCTAGTGTTTTGCTTAACAAATGCATACTTAGCTTAAGAAATGACCTATTTAGCTCCAAAATGTCATATAGTTAGCTTATTTTCCTCGAAAATGACATAATAACCTTACTTAGCTCCAAAATGACCTATTTTACCTAGGCTGGCTCAATAATGACCTATACTTAGCTTAATTAGTTCATTTATGACATAATTAGCTTACTTAGGTCAAAAATGGCATAATAACCTTGGTTTAGCTCCAAAATGTCATATACTTAGCTTATTTTCCTCGAAAATGACATAATAACCTTACTTAGCTCCAAAATGACCTATTTTACCTAGGATAGCTCTAAAATGACGTACACTTAGCATTTTTTCCTCCAAAATGACTTAATATGCTTAGTTAGCTCAAAAATGGCATAACTACCTAGGCTAGCTCAAAAATGACCAATACTTAGCTTAGCTAGTTCATTTATGACATACTTAGCTTACTTAGGTTAAAAATGACATAATAACCTTGGTTTAGCTCCAAAATGTCATATATTTAGCTTATTTTCCTCGAAAATGACATAATAACCTTACTTAGCTCCAAAATGACCTATTTTACCTAGGTTAGCTCTCAAATGACCTATACTTAGCTTAGCTAGTTCATTTATGACATAATTAGCTTACTTAGGTAAAAAATGGCATAATAACCTTGGTTTAGCTCCAAAATGTCATATACTTAGCTTATTTTCCTCGAAAATGACATAATAACCTTACTTAGCTCCAAAATGACCTATTTTACCTAGGATAGCTCTAAAATGACCTATACTTAGCATTTTTTCCTCCAAAATGACTTAATATTCTTAGTTAGCTAAAAAATGGCATAACTACCTAAGATAGCTCAATAATGACCTATACTTAGCTTAGCTAGTTCATTTATGACATAATTAGCTTACTTAGGTAAAAAATGGCATAATAACCTTGGTTTAGCTCCAAAATGACCTATTTACCTAGGTTAGCTCTAAAATGACCTACACTTAGCATTTTTCCTCCAAAATGACTTAATATGCTTAGTTAGCTCAAAAATGGCATAATTACCTAGGTTAGCTCAATAATGACCTATACTTAGCTTATTTAGTTCATTTATGACATACTTAGCATACTTAGGTCAAAAATGGCATAATAACCTTGGTTACCACCAAAATGTCATATACTTAGCTTATTTTCCTCGAAAATGACATAATAACCTTACTTAGCTCCAAAATGACCTATTTACCTAGGTTAGCTCTAAAATGACACAAGTAAGCAATAAGAAGAAGAAAAAGAAGAGGAGAAAAAGAAAGAGAAGAAAAATTCTTCTTCTTCTTCTTCTTTTTCTTCTTCTTCTTCTTCTTCTTCTTCTAGTCTTCTTCTTCTTCTTCTTCTTCTTCTAGTCTTCTTCTTCTTCTTCTTCTTCTTCTTCTTCTAGTTTTCTTCTTCTAAATTTCTTCTTTCCCATTTTGCAGATTTGCTTCAGATCACGGAAGCTTGCATTGATGGAGTCTACTCTTCTCCTTGTCCTTCCTTTTTGTTTTGATTTTGTAGGATGAACAATGTGAAACTTGCTACCTATATATGTATGTATGGATGAAACCATTGTATATGGACTTTTTGCTTAATTGTTGGATATGTTGGCTATATATATGTTGGATATGGACTTTTGATTTGGTATATATATGTGTTGGATGATCATATCCATATGGCAGGGATATGTATGCTTGTTGAAAGTATTTTCAAATGAATATATATATATATATATATATATATATGTGAAATTGATTGAATTTAAGAAAAAACAGAATTAACAGGGGCAATACAGGCACTTTGCCGTCTGCCAGCAGACGGCAAAGCTGCCACGTGGCAGCTACCTGTGCAACCTGGGGGGCACCTGGGCTGGCCTATTTGGGCACTTTGCCGTCTGCCCGCAGACGGCAAAGGCTAGTGTGCTTTGCCGTCTGCTGGCAGACGGCAACGGGCATGCATTGGCCCCAGCTGACGCCTGACGTCACCTGACGTCAGCTGGCAGACGGCAAAGAACTTTGCGCCTTTGCCGTCTGCTGGCAGACGGCAAAGTACGCCGTCTGCCTCCTAACGGGCCTAACCCTATCCCTCTGCCGTCCAAGGCATTTGCCGTCTGCTTGCTTAGTATGGCTGACGACAAACTTCTTTGCCGTCCGCTTTATTTAAGCAGACGGCAAAGCAGCCCTCTGCCGTAGTTCATTCAACCGGACGTGGGGCTTTGCCGTCCGCTAGACATTCCTTTGCCGTCTGCCATGGCAGACGGCAAAGTGCCTGATTCCTATAGTGGTAGTAGTGCTGTTCTAAATGCTACTTATCACCTTTATGTGTCTTTGACATGATACCTAACTGATGTGATGCTAGTTGGAGCTTGGAGCATGATGCTAGTTGGAGGCCTGGAGCATGGAAGCTGGAGCTTTTTCAATGGAACAAGACCTCCCTGTCCATGCTTTCATGGATTTATTTTGGAGATGTTGTTCGGTGTGATGCTTTGATGGTTGTCTTTTGGAACTGTTTCTATGTGAAATCCTTTAAATTCTATTGTTGGTTGTACTGAAATATTTAAACTTTGAACTATGATGTGATGGTTGTGGACTGTCAAGTTTAGAAATAATGTGCGTGAGGGTTATATTGGAATGATGCTGTTATTTTAATTCCTAGAGCTAATTTGCTAAACATTATATGATTACTCCTGATGGTTGTTGGGCTGCTATGCTTTTGCTTTGCTTGATTGCAACATTTCGAAATCGTGAAATTGCGACAGGAGCAGGTGCTATTAGAGAACAATTAGCAGATTTTGATTTCAAATTTCTATGAATTTTTGGTCAAATTTTGGCTGAATTTCAGCCAAATTTCGGTCAAATTTTGTTCAGAAATTCAAAATTTGATTTTGTAATTTCGTCAAAATTTTTTGAAATGGCCGAAATTCGGCCATTTCGTTCAGGGCCGAAAAAATGGCAAACCAAAAATCAAAACGCAGGCCGCAGTATCATTGGCTTCCCCGATGGCAGGCAGAACTGGTCCGCCGCTGCGGAGAAGTCTCCGCCGCCACGCGGAGGCGGCAGAGCTGTTGTTGCTGCTGCTGGCAAGATTGTCTTGCCCTCACCGCCGCACGCATCGACATGAGCAGCGCGGCCGGGTAGCGTGCCTTATCGCGCCATGGAAGGATGGAGAGGCTGAGCGTGAGGGGTGGCACGAAGCAGCTCGCTGACCATGCCTGGCCGAGCGTGAAGCCAGTGATGCCGGAGTCCGCCCACCGCCTCCATATGCTCTTGGTCCGAGTATATAGCAAAAAACAACCACATTACAGGCTATGCCTCCAAAAAACTACCACTTTTTTTTTAATTTTTCAGAAAACTACCACAAAAGTGGTGGGCTGTTCCAAAAAACCCTAGTCGCCGAACGGTTGCATTTTAAGTGGGTTTATGACACGTGGGGCCCGCCCGTCAGGGTTTTGTCGGCCAGTGGCTGACGGCGCCCGGGCAGACGGCCGTTAGGGCGAACCGTTCCGATCGCGGTCAAGACGACCGAGCGAGCCGTCTCCTCTATTTCCCCCTTCCCCCTCTCTCCTCTCACTCTGTCTCCCTCTCTTGCGATGTCGTCGGCGGCGGCAAAACCAGTCGACGGCGGCCACTGTACGGGGGGAGGTGGAACCGTGGATGGCGGCAGAGATTTTTCGGAAGTGGATAACTGGCTGGGCAGCGGCAGCTTTGCAACGCAGCCGCCGGCGCCGGCGCTGCAGCGGACACATCCGGCGATGCCACGGGCTGCACCGCCATCGCCGGAGAATCAACAGTTCTCGCTTGAGTACAGAGCTGGCAGTGCTCTTGCTAGCGCTGTCGCCGCGGATCCGGCCAACTCCCACCGCTGGGCCACGGCATTTGGAGGGATTGAGTAAGTCTATTTCTTCTGTACATCTACTGTTGACCAAACCCTAGTTTAATTCAGTAGTTCTAGGATTAGTACACAGTTCAGGAAATCTTTAGCTTACATCTACTCTTGACCAAACCCTAGGTTAATGCAGTAGTGATTCATATTAGGTGATGTAGTTAGTTGGATGCAGTAGTTATACAAAGTAGTTAGTTGGATTTTGTAATGAAGATTTTAGTTGGATGCAGCACTGATGCAGTAGTGATTCATAGTGTGCATTGATGAATTTTGTTGTATATGGATGCAGTTGCAGATCAATTTTGTCAGACTGAATTTTGTTGTACTGAATATTAGTCAGTGGGCTAAATAGGGATGCAATTGTAGATGCAGTAATGTTTTTAAATTGTGTACTAGTTTACAAATAGTTTTGAAGTAATACATTCTATAATGCAGACTGGATGATGAAATTTGGGAGGTTAGGTTGCATTTCCAGGGCAGAGATAACATGGAAAGAAGGTTCTCTCTTTCAGACATCACTTTTGTCAACTTGATAGCACTGACTGAAACTGAAGGCTATGGTTCAGATGACTACATGTACTGCGTAAAAGAAGTAGGAATTGGACAGGATGGATTATTGCTTCTAGACAGTCGAGAGGCAGTTGAAGAAATGATAGACCACTCTGATTTCACAGTTCTGAATATCATAGTGGCCAAGGCAAATGAAGATAGAGATCTTGAATTTAATAGGGCTCACAATGCTTATGAAGAACAAGTTCCAATAGGCAGTCCAGTGGGGGGGGGCCCTGGTTTTGTGTTAAGTCTGTCACAAGATGGAGTAGTTCACCCTCTTGAAGTTAATCTCAACACACAGCAGAGCTGCAACTTGAACATTACAGAAGCTCCTGGTGGTGATGATGGACAGGCTGGTGGTGAGGATGGATCTGCTGCTGTACCAGATGATGATATTGACAAATCATCCTCAGACTTTGAGATTGATAGGGGTGACTATAGAGGGATAAAGATATCTTACAAGGCTTGGAAGAGAGGTGAAGAAAATGCTGTAAATGAAGAAGAAACATATGCTGCACAAGACAGACCAGAGTTTGAAGGGGACAGTGATGTTTCAGAGTTTTGGCAGGAGGAGAAAGAGGCTGACAGTGGAGAGGAGAGAGTGGTGGCAAAAGGCAGGCCTGAGAAACTGAAACATGTTAGAAGAGCAGCAGTAAATCTAGGTCCTACTTCCAGAGCTCACAGTCAGCCAGAGATCCCCAAGTTTCAAGATTTTGTACCTGAACCTGATGAATATTGCTTCCCTGGTGATGTGGGCATTTCTGATTCAGATGGAGAGGTTCCAACACTACCTTCTGGAAGGAAGAGAAGATTGAAGAAGAAGAAAGAGAGGAAATGGTATGACCCACTACTACCCGATGCACATGAGCAGTTGTGCAAGGACCTTTGCTTCACCAATGTGTATGAGTTTAGAAAGGCATTGAGAAATTTTTATGTTAGGACTTTGAGAAACTTTGAGTACCATAGGAATGAACCAACAAGGATTATTGTTTGGTGCCCAGAGAGGAAAAATGGTTGTGCATTTTTCATGACTGCCTCCAAAGTAGCCCATGAAGATACATTCACAATCAAGAAGTGCCACCTGGATCACAGTTGTGGAGCTTGTGGAGAGAGTACCAAGGTGACTGCACAGTGGGTTGCAAAAGCTGTGGAGGACACAGTTAGATCAAATGTAAAGGCTGATGTAGAGACAATTCTGAAACATACTAAGAAGAAGTTTGGGGTGCATGTACCTATGAGTTTGGGCTATAGGGCAAGACTGATGGTTGTTGATGTTGTGCAAGGTGATCATAGAAACCAGTATCTCAGGTTGAGGGACTACCTACAATGTGTGCTTGACACAAACCCTGGAAGCAGATGCATTGTGACAACTTTTGAGGATCCTTTGAACCCAGCCCCAACACCAAGGTTCAAGTACATGTTCTACTGCCTCCAGGCATCAAAGGATGGATTCCTTGCTGGCTGTAGGCCTTTCATAGGTGAATTTCAGTTATGTAATCCTTTTTCAAATATAACTATTGGACATAGTTATTTAATTTGACCCTAAATATCACTGTTTATGCAGGACTTGATGGTTGCTTCATCAAGTTACCCACAGGTCAACAGATATTGGCAGCAACAGGGAGAGATGGGAACAACAATGTCTTCCCAATTGCTTTTGGGGTGGTTGACAAAGAGGATGGTGACAACTGGATCTGGTTTCTAAACCAGCTTAGAGTGTGCATTGGCATCAGTAACAAATTTGGGAACTACACCATCATGTTTGATAGGCAGAAGGTATTTTCTCTGACTCTGCCTTAATCTGACTTATGGTTAAAGCCATGCTGCTATAGTTTTCTTATTAATTGCTTATGTAATCAAACAACAGGGTCTTCTTAAGGCAATTAATGAAGTATTTCCTCAATCCCCACAAAGATATTGCCTTAGACACATATATGCCAACTTCCAGTCAGCTGGCTTTAGAGCAGATGAACTGAAAAAATGGGTTGACAAAGCTAGCTATTCCTTCACTGAACATGGTCACAAAGAAGGAATGGCTGGTTTGAAAGCAGCATGTGAACCAGCTTACATGTGATTGAATGGCATCCCTAAGGAGTGTTGGGCTAGATATGCAATGGATCATGTGTGCAAGACTGACTTGGTTGTGAACAACCTTAGTGAGGTTTTCAACAAAATGATTCTAGATGTTAGGTCCAAACCAATTAAGACCATGTTTGAAGGGTTGAGGACCAAACTAATGGTTAAGTACCAGGGCATCAGAGAGAAAACAGAGAGTTGTAGGTGGGAAATAACCCCACATTACATGGAGAAGCTTGAAGAGAGCAAGAAATGGGCTAAATACTGTGAAGTAGACATGGCTGGTCCCAACATCTGGCAAGTTACTAGTGGAGAGAACACTTACTGTGTGAAGCTGAATGAAGGGAGCTGCTCTTGCAGGAGGTGGGACATGACTGGATCACCTTGCCACCATGTAATAGCTGCAATGCAGAAGATAAAAGTTCACCCAGAAGATTATGTGCATCCATTCTTTAAGAAGGAAATGTACAAGGCTGCATACCAGCACATCATCTACCCTGTTCCTGGGCCTAAATTCTGGCCCAACACCAACACACCAGACATTGAACCACCAGTATTTAGGGAGAAGAAAGGGAAGAAGCAGACAACTAGGAGAAAGGGTCAATTTGAAGTGCCAGCTCCAAAGGATACATCAAGGATGGGCACAATAACATGCAGTAACTGTGGCAAGCAAGGCCACAGGTGGACACTCTGTGGAGACAGTCTTAAGGCCAAGTTTATGTCAAGGAAAAACATGCACCAGGTAACTAAGCCAATGCACAATATTTCTTAAGCTTCTGCATCAAATATCAATGCATTAATCTTATCAACTGCTACTTGTTTTAATTGTAGGAAAACAGAGCATCCTACTTAGCATCACCCAGGCCACCTACAGCAAGTGCTGCTCCAGGTCCATCCCTGGCAGCAGCAGGTGCTTCTTGTCCTACCAGAGTTGCATCTGGTGGAACATCATCAAAGAGAGCCACCAAATTTGGTGCAACTTCAGCAACTGCAGTTAGGGCCAGAAAACCACCTGCAGCTTCAGTTAGGGCCACCCAAACTGTTGCCACACCCCAAACTGCAACAAGAGCATCTACTGTTGGTACTGCAGTCTCAACAGCAGCATCAAGAAAGAGAAAGTACCTAGCAGCTTCAGCACCAGCCAAGAACACCAGGTCAAGTGCATCATCTCCAGCAAAGAACACCAGGTCAAGAGTTGCAAGAGGTTTCAATGCTCCAAGGGCAGCATCAACCTCAGCTGAACCAGGTGTTGGTTCAAAGAGGAAGAGGAAGGCCCCAAGCAAATGGGATGAGTATTTCATAGCTAGTGGCAACCATTGAATCTGTTGTAATATGGTTATGAAACATATATTTGTCATGCCCTGAACTATGTTTGTTTGGCATGCTTGGGACAGTTAGTTTCCTATCTTTGTTTGTTGCCCTGAACTCTGTTGGTTGCCCTGAACTATGTCTGTTTGAGCTGATTGGAATAATTAAGTAATGTTGTGTCATGCTGTTGTCTATGGTATTTTGATTTGATATGAGCCTGACCAACCCAGTGTTGGTCATTTGATTTGATTTGATATGAGCTTGGAACAATTAAGTAATGTTGTGTCATGCTATTAGATGTTGGTCATTGTTTGATATGATATGGTATGAACAATCTAGGGTGGCACATTGTCGACCAACCCAAAAATGGCCTAATTAGGCCATCTAGGGAGTCACATTGTCGACCAACCCAAAAATGGCCTAATTAGGCCATCTAGGGGGGCACCTTGTCGACCAACCCTAAATTGGCGTAATTAGGCCATCTAGGGTGGCACCTTGTCGACCAACCCAAAAATGGCCTAATTAGGCCATCTAGGGAGTCACATTGTCGACCAACCCAAAATAGGCGTAATTCGGCCATCTAGGGTGGCACGTTGTCGACCAACCCTAAATAGGCGTAATTCAGCCATCTAGGGTGGCACGTTGTCGACCAACCCAAAATAGGCGTAATTCGGCCATCTAGGGTGGCACGTTGTCGACCAACCCTAAATAGGCGTAATTCGGCCATCTAGGGTGGCACCTTGTCGACCAACCCTAAATAGGCGTAATTCGGCCATCTAGGGTGGCACCTTGTCGACCAACCCTAAATAGGCGTAATTCGGCCATTTAGGGGGGCACCTTGTCGACCAACCCAAAATAGGCGTAATTCGGCCATCTAGGGGGGCACCTTGTCGACCAACCCAAAATAGGCGTAATTCGGCCATCTAGGGGGGCACCTTGTCGACCAACCCTAAATAGGCGTAATTCGGCCATCTAGGGTGGCACCTTGTCGACCAACCCTAAATAGGCGTAATTCGGCCATCTAGGGTGGCACCTTGTCGACCAACCCTAAATAGGCGTAATTCGGCCATCTAGGGTGGCACCTTGTCGACCAACCCTAAATAGGCGTAATTCGGCCATTTAGGGGGGCACCTTGTCGACCAACCCTAAATAGGCGTAATTCGGCCATCTAGGGTGGCACCTTGTCGACCAACCCTAAATAGGCGTAATTCGGCCATTTAGGTGGGCGCCTTGTCGACCAACCCTAAATCGGCCATCTAAGGGGGCACCTTCTCATTCAAGCAGAAAAACCATTCATTCATTCAAGCACATATAAATCATCCATCAACATAAAAAAGCCATTCATTCATCAAACTAGATAGATCATTAATGAGTTCATTCATGAGTTCATTCATACATAGAAACAAGCCATCCTTTCATTCAACATAGATCATTCATACATAGATCAATAGCTAGATAGAGCCTTCAATACATATATCAGTACATATAGATACATCCTTCAACACATCAGGGAATCATTCATACATAGATCAAGGATTAATAAAACATAACCCACTCCTCATGGGTACAGAATCCTAGTCCACCTGTGCCTAGTTACTTGAAATGGATGAAAGTTGGCCCTCCTCCTTGCCCAGTAGATGATATCATCATCACTAGGGTTAGAGCCATTGGGGAAGGCCCCCAGGAACTGCTCCTTGTCCTTGCAGTTGTGAGCTGCCAAGATCTTCTCAGCTAGACGACGGCGATACTCAGGGCTGTATCTTGTTGCCGCCGGTGGCCTTCTCGCCCCCTCTGCTCTACTGCTCTTCTTCCCCCTCTCTGCCTGTCTCCCCTGGCCACCTCCTCTTCTGCATCTACAACCTCTCCAGGGTCCATGCTCATAGAGCTAGGGATCTAGGGTTTTCTCTGGCGGCTGTGGGGAGGAGAAGGTAGGGGTTTGGGTTACAGTAGGGTTTCTGGTGGGGGGGTGGGATTTATAGATGGACACTGAGTGATGATAGGCAGGCTGCAAGTTTGGATAACAGCCCAGTTCCAGGCCCACATTGGATAAATGAGACATTAAGCCCAACTGTAAAATAAAATAGCAGAGCACTAAAACACTTCCTTCACTGCATTAAAATAACTACATACACATGAAAACAAATAAAACTAATAAAACTGTTCTTCACTGCATTACCTAAGATAGGTTCTCAACACTGCATCATTTAACATAACCATAACTTAAACATTGGCATCTCGATCCCTTCACTCCAGTTACCGTAACTTAAGCAGTTCATATAGTGCTGCACAAAATATACAACTACCACCATCAACTTGCAAGGCCTATTATATATAGTAGGCCAACTTACTTACTTACTTACTTATCCACCATAGTCTGATCTTCATGACTCTAGTATGGCCTTGATTTGCTCAAGCTTTTCCTTGCTCCCATGGCCAGCATTGAGCAGATCAGTTACAACTTTCTCCAGCTCTTTCTTCTCTTCTGCAAGAAGATCCCTGTCCACCTTCATATCTTTCATAGCCTTCCTAGTGTTGTGAATTATGTCTACCTGGGCCTGAAGGATACACCTCTGCTCCTTTGCTAGCCTAAGCTTCTCCATCTCCATCTCCATCTCTAGCTCTTCCTTCTGCTTCTCAAATTTCTCAGCATCCATTGCTTTGTGGTAGTCCACCTTGCCAACACCATCCTGCCAGTCAAACATCTTGCTAACATCAGCAACCATTTTGTGATACTCCTCACACAGATGATCCTTCTCCTTCATCAACTTGGCTAACTCGGCATCATATGCATTCTTGTCTTGAATCCTGCCAAGGTTTTGCTCATGAAATATTTCCCACAGCTTCATGAGGCTGTTCTTGAGTATATCAGGGTGGACTGGATCAACCCACTTAACTACACCATAGTTCACACCTCCCTGTTAAATCAATCAACAATATTAAATTCAGAAGAATTAAGTTTGATCAGACAGCACATACATAAGAAAATGCATAAATTCAGTTAGAACAGAGTTAGTATACAAGGAGGAGATGTACAAACAGATGTGCACTATAATTAATGCAAACAGAAACCAATACTTAGCATAACTGAATCCAGTGCCAACTATTTTGAAAACCACTTTCTGCAATCTTCAAACCACTATAGCATAACTGAATCCATCCAGCATAACTGAATTCACTAAGCATATCTGAATCCATCAAGCATAACTGAATCCACTAAGCATAACTGAATCCACTAAGCATAACTGATAACCACAAAGAATAACTGAATCACTGACTTCATATATCAATGAACTACTAAAGTAGAAAACCACTCTCTGCCAATAAGAACACTGACTTCAGATAACAATGAACTACTGAATTACTACATTACTCACCTGAACAGGGTATCCATAGAACCTCCTCCCAGTTTTAGCACCTTCAAAAGCAACACACTTCCTGGGCATCATCTGATGCAGAGTGCATTTAGGAACTTCCTCCATGGGAGCACCACAAAACAGTGGCTCAGGGATGGTGTCAGGTGTGTTCTACATATAGTACAAGGTAGATCAGACAAGCATCCAATAGTTGCAGATCCATCAAGCACTGGCTAAACCAAACCCTAAACCAAAGGAATCCATCCATACATATGTGTAGATCATCAACCCTAATTCCCAAATCGATTGAACCCTAACCCTAACCCTAAATAATGGCAGAGGGAGGAGGATGAGGCTTACAAAGTACTCCATATCCATCAGGTTGCCCCCCATGCTGTCGTCGTCGGAGCTCTCATCCCCATCATTCCAAGAAGGCATCCTGGCCGGCGACGAGGAAGGGAGGTGGTCGGCGACGATGGCGAGCTCTCGGGCAGGGGAGAACAGAGCGAGGGGGGAGAGAGTGCGAGTGGGTGAGCGAGAGTGAGGCGGCTCGGTCGACTAAGCACCTGGTCAGAACGGTTCGCCCTAACGGCCGTCCGCCCGCGCGCCGTCAGCCACTGGCCGACAAAACCCTGACGGGTGGGCCCCACGTGTCATAAACCCACTTAAAATGCAACCGTTCGGCGACTAGGGTTTTTTGGAACAGCCCACCACTTTTGTGGTAGTTTTCTGAAAAATTAAAAAAAGTTGTAGTTTTTTGGAGACATAGCATGTAATGTGGTAGTTTTTTTGCTATATACTCCTCTTGGTCCACAGTGGGGACGATTTCTAGCGATGATGTGTTCGCTGGGATCCGTATCTAACATCTATGTGTTCGCTGGGATGCGTATCTAACTGAAGTCGATGCGGCTGTCCACGAGCACGGGGCATGCGCACGGCCCTGAGTTCGGTGCGTGCGTGGCCTCGAGGGCACGAGGGTGAACTACTTAGTTGCCGAGGAGGTCCGATGTCACGCACGACAGCACAAGCTTCACAACCTATGACTGATTCGTGAGCTCGGGTGGCCGGCCTAGTCCATGTACCATGCCAACACCATCGCCATGACCGTGCTTGCTTGTGTTCGGTGTGTGCATGGCCTCGACGTTGGCAATGTGTTCACGGTCACCGCTTTCAGGCTGAGCTGTCCGCACGCACGTGCTTCTCTTATTTCTCTGCCGTGGCAAATCGCGCGAGCACGCGTTTCTCCTCCCCTGCCCTCCGCAGGTCCGACAGCGTGTCACCATGGAGGTTGCGCCAACAACGGAGCTGTTTATCGCCTGCGCGCTCAGCGAAGATGCGCGGCAGTAGTGGGGCTTGCATCCTGTAGATGACTGAGTAGCTAGCGGTTGAAGCAGCCAACGAGTTCGAGGTGTTCCAGTAGGGCGGCCACGGGCAGCCGCAGCCGGAGCGGCGGCTTGAGGTAGGAGAAGTCGGCAAGCCCGATGCGGATTGCGGACGTCCACGCCTCCCGTGGAGAGAGACAGAGAGATTGGGGATGGATCGGAAG
Organism: Elymus sibiricus; assembly: GCA_039707655.1. Classification (NCBI taxonomy): domain Eukaryota; kingdom Viridiplantae; phylum Streptophyta; class Magnoliopsida; order Poales; family Poaceae; genus Elymus; species Elymus sibiricus. Next base: position 396,332,839 of record CM077674.1, read on the forward strand.
ATTAATGTGACATGGGCCTGGGCTGTCAGTGACTGTGGAGAGTGATCCCTACCGGGTTTTTTATTTTCCCGGTGCGCCAAACGGATTCAGGGTTTAGATTGGCCGGGATCAATGAGTATAGGGTACCGACTTCAGGGATTTGAACGTGGAGGTTCATTTACGTCGTGCTCTACAGCCTCAGGGTTTAAAATAGACTTCACTCCTATGGATGGGTATGGAGGAAGTGGATTTGTAGCACCTGGGTGCTCCACACCCCACTATTTTATGTTTTTAACAAGGAATGTAAACCTTACCATAGTAAAAAAAAAAACTGTGACTTTGCATCATAATCTATATGGTCCAATTAACGGTAAAAGTTGATCTCAATATATTATACACCAGGGATAAAATTAAAGATGCCGCGCCTGTCTACTATTGATCGCCCAGAAATTTGGAGGGAAAACCCAGATGCCACTTGTATCAGCACCAGCAGCTACATACGAACCTGCTAATTTGATCATGTGTCTGTCGTGGTGACTGCTTGCATCTTGCACAGGATATACACAATCACCATGACCGTCCAATCTCGTCAAGTATTTCATATCGTCAACATAGATGCAATTTCTCTGCACTCCGCCGTGCCCAGGCGCCGGCACATACGCCGCCTTGGATGACTTTGCCCCTAAAAACAAGGCGTAATCACCCAAGTTCATTAACTCCTCCCACTGATGAGTGTACTCTGTTGTCGATTTGTAGGCAAGCTCAAACACCTTGAAGGTAGGCTCACAGTTGATGCGTCGTGAGTTGATCCTAGCCGCCATTGCCAGCTTGCCGTGCAGTTCAATGATGTAGCATGGATACAATGGAAGACCGTTGCGCTTTCGGATCTGGAGTTGGTGGGGTTCACCAATGAACACTAGCCCGCCTTCTTTGTTCACCCCTATTTGGAACTTGACAACTTGCTTGAAGAAAGTGATGCCGTAGAGGTGTCCATTGTAGAATATAATGTCCCTAAGGCATAATAATCCATCCAATTGTTTGACCGTCCACATGCCGTTCGGACAACCAATCTGGCGGACGGCGACACCATATTGAGGCATGATGGCAGCGAGGATGCAACTACTTGAGGTGGGGGATTCCGAGAAGACAATTTTGAGAATATTGTATATAGGGTATGAGTTCCTTGCAGGGAAGGATACCTCCGTGCCGGAGAAGAGGTTCATGATGACAAGCTTTGATTTGTCTCCTATTGCCGCAACCCATCCCCCGTCGTGAGCTCCCACGAGCCGCTTGCAGGTGAGCACTTGCCTCTGGATCCGAATGCGCAAAATCCCAGCTTTCTCAGGGCAGTATGCGCGCCTCGTCTTGCCACCGTCGGAGGAGAAGATGACCCAGGGAAGGACGGGCGGTGCCGCCTGACGCGACATGATCGCAGCCGCTCGCCACGATCTGCACACTGTGGCAAAGCGGATGCGGTCGACCAGGCTGGCAACCTTGACGTAGATCAGCGGGAGGAGATCGTCGGGGAGATTGGACCACCGGACTGGCATCGTCATCCATGGCATGGTAGGTTTAGGGCGATAGGTGCGGCGCCGCCGCAGGCCCATCGATCGATCTGCGCTTAAGATGGTTCGGTGACCTGTTTTATTGACGATTGACGAGGTGTGCAACGGTGGGACGATGGAGGAGCTGTTCCAATCGTATTTTTGGAACTTAACTACCGTACGTATTCCCTGCAAGTACTATTTTTGTACTCCTAGAAGATTTGGCTGGAGTCGGACACCTATAACCGACTTAATTAATCAAAACATATGCTTCAGTCCGGCCTTCTGGTGACCTATACAACAAGGAAGATTCCCACGCCCCTCCTTCAGCATCATTCGATTTTTTTTTAACTGATCAAGATCAAGCAGTTAAATTCAGTAGCAGGCAAACGACACCAGTGATTCTATTTAATTTGGCATAGAGCTATGGTTGTCGCGTCGTTGGTGTTGATACCTGATGGAATGATGTTAGTAGCCGGTGTCGAGCCGCCGGTGATGACTGTTATATAAGGGAGCATATATGGACCCTGCAATAAAAAAGGAGTGTGCTAGGCATCGGACGCCTCGCCCACAATCTGATGTGCTTACCTCGTCTGTGCCTCCCACGCCCCGCACACCTTCCCCTGGCCTCCATCCCCATCTCTACACACCGGCACGGCTCACACAGGAATCTCGTGTCTGGATTCCAAAGAATTTTTTGTTCCATTATTAACATCAGAAGAATAATGCATTTCTTTCTTTTTACCCCAAAGAAAATAACAGACGAATTTCCTGTCCATTGATAACAAACATTGGCGTACTAGTATGTATACACGTCTTAGTAGTATGAAGTGGTTTTAGTAAATGAGGAAAGTGTCCTCCGCCGTGGCGGCAATGGTGTCGGCGTGGTGGAGGCAGCGGTGTGGTGGCGGTCCTTGTGCTCTTGTCGCATCACGGCAACGATCTGCATGATCGGTCCTTCTCGATCTGGCCGTCGACGTGTTCCGGAACTACTGCCAGAGATCTTGCCCAAGGATATCTGGACCGGATAGTATCCGGTCGTGCGCGTCCATATCAGCCTATGTGACTCCAGGAGGGCGCGGAGGGAAGCTCTTTTGTTTGTTGACACCATGGGACATATCGGCATCTCGATTTCCATGGCACCGACAGCGGCGGAGAAAAAGTCTTGTTGGCTAAGATCAGAGGATCAGTAAGGCGGAAGGGGCCTTGTAGGTGACGGAGTCAGCCAGGTGATTGATAACTTTCAGTAGCTGCAGTGTTAAGTGGGGGCGGCAGCATAGGAGGATTTCATTTTTCGTAGTGCTCCTTGGGTGCCGAGTCGTGACTTTCAGGGTAAAAACCTAAGGTTTGGCCTTCATTGGTTGTGCCTGACAATTGCCTTGTTGAAGGTATTGTTTTGAGAGCTCGGTCTTTGTCCAGGGTAAAAAACTATGATCTTGGATCGGGCGACGATGACGCTTGTGCACTGTTTCCTTCTTGAAGGGGTCGCTTTTCGTGGCCTTTTATGTTTTTCGGGTGCTGTCTTTGGTGGTGGTTGTGTGCTGATGCTAGGAGGAGTTGATCTCTTTGGCGAGACCATTTTTTTCTCTTTCTTTTTTGTTTTCTTTTCGGGCTGTGTGCATCCTAGATGTTTTTGTGACTTCTTGTTGGTGCAAAGGTGGGGTGTAATTGGTATCTTCACGATATTAATATATTCCCCTTTTCAAAAAAAAAAAATTGCCGTCGTACGCCAGCTCAAACACTTTAGGCATACCAGCGAATAGCGTGTGGGCACCCATCTGCTTCACGCCCGGCGCTCGCGTCAGGACATGCTGTGGCGATGAAAACTCCGAGAAAAGTTGCGACGCAGCGCCGACGTCAACGTAGTAAGGCACTTGCTCGACGACGAACATCGGGGACGACCTACCGAGCTGCTTGGCCGCGTAGAAGTACGGAGAATTGTAATGCTCTAGCCATGGTGGCGTTTGCACGGACGGTGACGACCCCCAAGCCCAGGCTCCGACCTCTACCACGTCCACCACCTGCATGTCCGCCTCCACGACGTCCACCTCCACCTCCGTCGGTCGCCCTCTGCTTCTTGAACAGCGCCGCCTTTACGGCCTTCACTTTAAGATGGAGATTTTGCCGTGACATTGAGTTGATCTTCTAGGCAAGCGTGATCGCCGGATCCTTCACCAGCGCCGTCTCTGCCAGACTCTCCTGCGGCTCCATGCATCGGCGGTGGCGAAAAAGGGTGAGAATTGGGTGGAGAGCAGCGGGGTGGAAGAAGAGAGTGGGGGATTTTGCCACAGAAACAGTGCGGCAAGCTACAAAAGCGCGGGCAAGGCCTTAGTTTTGGGTGGGCGTGGGGTGTCAGAATCCTATGTGGCTTGTGTACGGACTCCCGCAAAGCCCCTCTGATTTGGTTCTGGTTTGGGGGAAAATGGCAGTCCGGACTACTCCAGGACCAATGGGGGCCGCCGTTGGATGGCTTCCGGGGTCTGGACAGCTGCGTTTGGACAGATACGAGCAGTACAAATAGAAATGTTGTGTCATGAACTTTTGTATGTGTTGATTGTTGAGTGGGAGGCGGGTACTTTTTAGGGCATATACGGTTGTTGATAAAACAGTCTTATCTTAAGCCCGCCACATGCTTAAGAGAAGACAATAAAAAAATGATGTAATGGGTTGTTTTCTACTCTCTATCTATAGTTAGATATCCCTAAATATGTGGTAAGATATATTATTGCTAAGAGGTCATCTCTTCATTAAGAGAAGACAAGCCTTTTCATATGGTTTATTTTTTCTCCACCTTAGCATTTATATCCTACGTGAAATTTATAAGAAAACACCCGTGTACATGCCCTTACCCGTCCGTCCGGGTAGTTGGTACTCCCTCCGTTTCTAAATATAAGTCTTTTTAGAGATTTCAATATAAACTACATACGAAGCAAAATGAGTGAATCTACATTTTAAAATATTTTTATATACATCTGTATGTAATCCGTATTGACATCTCTAAAAAGGCTTATATTTAGAAACGGAGAAAAAGTATATATGAACACGGGTGCCATGCGACACATTGCCACCGCAGCCACTTGGTGTGCTCCACGTGCCATGCATGGTAGCACATACGCCGCCGCTAGCTGCTCAGTCATCTATCGCAGTCCCGCGAAGAGTGACCACGGTATCTCAATGAGCAGGCATGCGGCACCGGCCGGGTGGCAACTCAGGCGGCTCGAACAGGCCGTGTATGCTCGAACTTTGACGGTGCTAGCTAGCTAGCTTGGCTCCGGCCGGCACCGGCGCCCCGCGTCAGCTAGCTAGCTCCCGTCGAGAAGCCCAGCCTTGTGGTCAGCTCCGATAAGTGGTTCAGAACTCCGGCCGCAGGCGTGCTTGTGGGGGTGTTGAGAAGGTTGTGGCCGGCCTGCTGGGTATTATTTTTTTGCGAAAAGAAAGGATTGTATTAATCAAGGAAGATTATTACAATCCTGATGGCATAAGGTGCCAATTTCATCAGGTCCATGACAAAGCCAAACGGCCGTACGATGTTCAGAAATACCCATCTGGGCAAGTGCATGACTAGTTTTATTCTTATTTCTACTCACATGTGCTATCACATGTTCACGTTCAAGTGCAAGGAGATGCTTGATTTCACCGATGAGGGCAGCCACCGGGGATCTATTGGTATCAACATCTCTGATCATGTCTGCTGCGGTGAGACAATCAGTCTGCAGGATAAACGGCAGTGTAGTCCGTGCTAGCGTGAGGGATATTCCTTCCATGCAGGCAGCTACTTCCGCTTCAAGGGCACTCGTACATGTCGTTAGGAACCTACAGGATGCAAAAATGATGGAGCCCTCTTGGTCGCGAAGAATCATCCCTGCACCGGCCGTGCCATCCTCTTCTCTCCAGGCGCCGTCGATGTTCAGTTTGGTCCAGCCCTCCAGTGTCATGCCTGCTGGGTATTTGACTTCTCTTCTCGACACTAAACTGAAAGGTCCTCTATATATACTGCGGGCAGCACGCCCCCGCAACAGTGCAATGTGAAAAAGCTAATAGACACTTTTTTAAGGAAAGCAGGCCCTAAACGGTCTTTTCTCTAAAACAAAGAGGCGAATATATATATAGACCACAAGATTCTATCCCTCCTTAACAAAACCGCACAGTTCACAAGCAGCTTAAGGGCCGGTTCTTTTGGCCTATTCTCCCAGCATCGCCTCCCTCCCCAGCTTCTCCCGGAATCGCACTCCATATCTCCTCAGCTTCTCCCGGAATCGCCACTCCATATTTTTTTTACATCTATAAAAAAATATGGAGTGGCGATTTCAGGAGAAGCTGGGGAGGGGGGCGATTTTTGGAGAATCGGCCAAAAGAAATGGCCCTGATTCGACGCCCGCCCGACGAAACGACGTACGTAAAGTCATACCCACAACTGGTGGACATCATAGGTGTAACCGCTCATGCATGCATTAGTTGGCGGCCGGACGGTCTGGGCCGCGCTGTCGATCGGCAGGCCGGAGAAAGCTAGCTAGTAGCTTGAGTTCATCAGGTGCAAATCAACCACCATTTGACGCTTCGGGGACTGCGGCACTTTTTGACTAATACTGCTTCATCAGGCTGGCTGTTTCACCCTGTAGAACTGCACGTACCAGCCAGTGCAATCAAAAGCTCATGCTCATGGAGAAAGGTGGGCTATGCATTTATACATCCACACTCTCCCTCACGTGTGACTCCCTCAGAGCTAAACGTGGACCGAATGTGGGCTGCAATTTAATTGCGCCAGTCGGATCTTGAACTCAAGACCGCTTGGCTCCGATACCATGTAGAATGAATAGAGAGGGAATTGGTGTAATGGATTGGATGTATTGCTTGAGCCTCGTGGGCATATATATATATGAGTACATGACCATCTTGGAGTACAAGACAAGCCAGAACAAATCCTAGTCTATCCTATGTTTCCTAATAATCATGTTACTCAACATCCCCTGCAGTCACAACCCCCTCCCCCCCACAGTCGTAGCGGTCGATGCATCGCGGAAGTTGTGACTATTCGTTACCCATCGTGCATGAGATCAAATCGTTCATTAGTGAGAATCGGATTCGCTCTTCGCTATTGCAAATAAATTCTTAAATAGACTCCGCGCTATTGCAGACTTCACTTGATGGATAGTCGAAGGTGCTGTTGTTTGTCAACGTAGCGCCAGAGGCGTCCTTGGCCGGGGTGACACTCTTTTCTCTGAAGTTTGCGGAGACTGTGAACAACTGCGAATTTGGGGTGCCAAGGCGGCAGGCGTCAGATCGCAGACCACAGGACTATGAGTTATGGGTGATGAACTCTGTTAACGGTCATCGTGACCTGATGTTTTTTGTATTTGAGGGAATTGTGACCTGATGTAGAGTAAAGTCTATTTTAAACGTTGAAAGTGTTACTGAATCTAATTAACTTATTATTTGCAATTTATTTTCATAAAGAGAACCATTTTTTCATACATATTATAAAAAGAAAGTTGATTCTAGTTCTCAAATATCAAACTTTTTATTATACCGTGTTACATTTTCTAATTAGTGTAATTTGAATATTTATACTAATCTTTTTTACTTTAATAACCTCTATAAAAAATTATATGTTATTTATTTAATAATACATATTGTATTATGATATTTTAAAACTTTATTTATAATAACAAGAACCGTCCAATATGTGAACATAAAGATTGTCACAAGTATAAATGGATAAAAAATATTAATTATTACATATGATCTATTTGTTCGAATGCGAAGAGACCTATAATTTATGATGATTTTAATTCATCATTAAGCAAATCGATTTGTGTAAATCTTAGCAAATATAAAAGATCACATCCATCGATATATTATGTTGTGCCACTCAATGTGCCATATATATATATATATATTATATATATATATATATATATATGTGTGTGTATATATATATATATATATATATATATATATATATATATATATATATATATATATATATATATATTTGGAATATTCTAGGGCACTGGTCTAACAATATAAATAGCTAGATACAAGACATGCTAGAGTACGAGAACGTAAACTTATTACTACATATGTGTGTCAACGTGGTACACAACATCTCTGGCTTCACATACCTCGCCCTCACTGGTTGCTAAAAGGGCATTTTCCTCCCTAAGTGTTTTGGTGTTGATGACAACGCAATTTACGGACTAACTGTGTGCTTGAACTACATATGCAGATTAAAATTATACAAGACGGTTAGGTTCCCCTATAGAAGGAAAAAGATCGAAGATGGTGTTTGCGACGCTTTTTTTTTCTTCAGCCGTAGGAAATCCATGTTATTATCAGGGGGTCCGTGTTGAAAGGTATGAGTGAAATCAAATCATGTACACAGAACATATATTGCATCCACTTTACCTTTCCAACAGTTTCGAGCAGAGAAACCGTTTCCAACCATGTGTTTAAAGTGTGCCCCCGGTAGTACCGCTGTGCTACGCGGTAGTACCGCTCCCCTATGGAGCAGTACCACTGTTGGCACACCCTATGATGGTCTGAGGTGTTAGAAATATTCTGTTGAGTTTCCCGACATCATACTCATCAAACTCTTCCTGAACACCTTGAATCAGTTCTTTGATAGTCGTAGTAGCTCTGCAGTCGGTCAAAGACTCAAGGGATCTGAAATATCCAAGATCAAGTGCGTTTAGACCAGGAGAATTTGGAGGTTGTTGGATTATTCTAATGTCAAGACCAGTTGTAGCCACAGCCTCTAGAAACTCTGCATCACCGGGAAGAATGTGTGTCCTCGCATTGTCATATTGGATTATTCTACCGCCCGGTCTCGTTGCAAAACTGCGACGTCAAGATTGTGTGCAAGACGTTGACCACCCGCCTTCAACAAAAAATCTCAGGGCTGATCGACGTCGACCAATCTGGCTTAATCAAAGGGAGAAGCATCTTCGAGAAGTTCATCTATGCCGCGGAGATTGTCCAGTGTTGTGAGAAGAGGAAAGCCCCATCTCTGTTCTTGAAGCTCGACTTTGCGAAGGCTTTCGACTCCATCGAGAAACTTGAACACCATGTAGTGCACGTAATATGTTAGCTCTTGAATAAACTGAAATTTTGTACTGCCAACTATAGCAGCCTAACCTGTTTGCCATGCAGTCTACCTTATAGCGGAGCGGCAACTGTTTTTATGTGTACCACAGTCGATGTCCACCACGTTCTCTGCCCTAATCCATATCCTACGTTGACGATCGACCTCGCCATCTTCGACTCTGGCAGCATAATTTGGTGCCGGCACCGTGTGTCTTTTAGTCTGCGTGTTCTTGGAATGGATCTCTTAATTGTTGAGAGGGTTGCTGGTCATCCTCCACGGCCCGATGTCCTGTACCAGCACCACCGTATGATTAGCTCCTCTGCATATTCCATGTCCTACGTCGACGATCGACCTCGTCATCTTTTGACTTCGGCAGCGTAATTTGGTGCCGGCACCGAGAGCATCTTTCGGGTGGTCATCCTCCGCAATGGATGTGTTGTACCAGCACCACCGTATGATTAGCCCCAGCGGCAATAAACGGTATACCTGCAGCTGTTTACTGAATGTCTTGATAGACATGAACATGGGTCATCATCTTCCTTGTAAAAGAAGATGCGGTGATTCATCGTGTAGATGACAAATGTATCGATGTATGTAACACCAAGACAGGAGAGAAGGTTCGGATTGTTTTGGCGATGCCAAGGAACATGTCTTGTTTGAACAATAGATGAATAATATCATTTCTCCTTCTCTCTTTACATATTTAGGCAGATTAACGCAACTGTTATTGAGCTAATGCAACTGAATTTATACAAACTTGAGAGTTACTTTTCATCCTAGCTAGGTAACTCTGCTTCTAGCTTTTGTTTATAACAAAGTAAACAGGATCGGAGCTTCCTCAGACTTAGGTTCAAGACATGAAGCACCTAGTAATCGAAAAGGTGCCATAGCACCCGGGTGTCCGTTATCCGGTGCGTCCAGTATTTTTAAAGATTCATGCTGAAGCCTAGAGAGCAGCAGGCCACTTGCACTATGAGGGAAAATTTCATGTTTTGACCCTTTTAACAAAGATTTTCAGGATCTGACCCTAGTTGAATTTTTTTTTGAGATCTGACCCTTTTGCTACCGCCAGGGGTATAGGCGGTAGGGCCAGACATCCTACCGCCAGGGACTCTAGCGGTAGCAAAGACGGCCACAGCCGTCAACTAACGGCAAGCACAACACCCTACCGCCAAATTCCTCGGCGGTAGGTTATGGGACCCTACCGCCAGAGGTCGCGGCGGTAGGGTCCTGGGTTTTTGCCTGCGAACGTGCTGTAACCAAAAAACACAAAACCCTGGCGGTAGGTTATGAGATCCTACCGCCAGGGGGCTTGGCGGTAGGGTTCTGTGGTTTTGCCTGCAAACTTGCGGTAACCGAAAAACGCAAAACCCCGGCGGTAGGTTATGATACCCTACCGCCAGTGGGCTTGGCGGTAGGGTGCCCATATTGCATTTTTTGCAAGTTTTAATGCTTGTTTCTTTTCTAAAATTTAATCACAGCAAAGAATACAATATAATATACAGATCTCACACAATATAACATGTATCACACTCGAGATATTAATAAAAGTTCAACTAATAGACATGTCACACATAGCAAATTGTAGCAAACGGTTCCACATAGTTTCACAAATAGCAAATAGCAAACGGTTCCACATAGTTTGACAACCCCAACTAACACAAGTAGTTTCACAAATCCAACTAAAACAAGTAGGCTAACAAGCCAAGACCACAATTACGTGCTTCTTCCCCTCTTGGAGGTACGGTCCTCGTTGTTCTTTGAACGATTCTCTTCAGGCTTCTTCTTGCGCCCTCCTCGAGGAATCGGTTTCTTGAATGGGGATGGACTCTTCCAATCCTTCTTTGGCTTATTCCTCTTCGAAGGCTGAGATGGTTGACTTGGTGGAGGTCCGTATTCTTCATCGTACTCCTCCTCCCCATTGCTCTCCTCCTCCTCTTCTTCTTCATGGGCCTCCTCCTCCTCCTCCTCCTCCTCGTCCTCAACCAACCTAGCCGACGAGGCATCATGGCTCGATGAAGCGATGTTACCCTGTGTGCCTGCAGGATCATGAGCTTCAACCGAGCCAGCGCACCCAAGCAGGCCTACCAGCTTGCGACAACGCTTCACGAACTTCTGCACTCACAATGAAACAAGGACATAATACGGATCAGATTTATGATTGCAAATGAACAAGAACATAGGGTATTTCTAGGCGGCTGAAATGTTACCTTCATCGTCTCCCTCATGATGGTCTCAGAATCTCCGGTCCCGGGGGCACCACCTAGTGCATCCGAGGCATCAAAGATGCATCTGTTCAGCTCGCCGGACTGTAAAGGCATAAGTGAGTCACAATGACGAATAAAATAAATTACATACAACCGCCAGTTCAAGACAGAAGAACACAACTTACCATTCTGTTGATCAGGGGTGCAAACTCCCTAAATCCACTCATGTCTCTGATGCTGGCCTGGTAGGCCTCTTCCTCGGGGGCATCCATCTCCAGCTCCGCGATATCTTCTGTCGTCCACCGAGGCTTGAGACGAAGACGGTGCTTCTGACCATCATCGTACCACCTCATGTGTTGGGCGTAATCATCCCAGTCAGTCACTCGCCTCTCCCCACCTGCGCGGGTTCCACTCCGTCACAAAAGTTTTATGCTCCTCTCCCCAGTCTGTGATCGACTGATTTTTCTGCCGGCTCTTCCTACAAGGCATAAACAACACAAAACATCATAAGAACTTCAAACGCAACGAAATCATGGTAACGGAGAACAATGCACTCACAAGTGGAGTTCGTGGCCGCCGGTATCGTTCGGCATGCCCGGTGGTGTATGCTGGTAGATCCCAAACTGCGCGGCCACGCGGTGTGGCAAGTGCGACTCGACGGCGTACACACATAGCATGGGCACCATGCACCGCCAAAGACTCCTGTCCTGCTCGCACATCACGTTCAGCTCGAACCACCACTCTCGGTCATGATACGGCCACCAGTTTACCTATTACACAAACATTGGTAAGTTCCCGATGAAAGTGGCGTCAAAGAGAAAGGTGAGCTAGTTCATATACCTGCGAAGTAGTCAAAGCGTCCATCTCGTTGGTGAAGGCCTTGTACGAAGCCTTGTTTATGCCCATGTAGAGATGCACAACGTCCCACTCGTAAGCTACGGTCGGGTATCGAGTAGAGTCGCCATCTTCGCCATAGGCATCCCATGGACGTCTTGGCAACTTCTCCGGACGCCCCACCGGCAGCCGTTCCCACATCCAAATGGAGAGGGACCACACAAATCCACACATACCAGAAGTATCTTCCGTCCTCTGGGTTGCCTCGTCAAGCTACAAAACAGCAATTGATGATCAGATATAACACAATATCATGGAGCATACATTCGTAAAAAGCAATGAGATACTCTCTTACCGAGCGGTATAGGTAGGCGAGAGAGGCGGCCCCCCAACTGTACCCTGCATCCCAGTCGGCTATGAAGAAGAGATACGACCAGAGGGCAGAGTTCCCGGAGCAGTCTGGAAACACGACCTCTGTGAGAAGGTACCACAGGTAGGCCCTCGCGTACTGCTCCACCGTACCCTCATCGGCATTTACGGGGCATTTCTTCCGGTTCTTCACGAGCCAGGGCAGCGGTACACCGGATGTCCGGTTACCCTTAGCGTCGGGGCAGTCGCCGATGAGGGTGGCAACCCTCTGCTGCCAGTTGGTCCTCTCCACTCGCCCGGTGAGTGCATGACCCTCGATCGGTAGGGCCGTAATCATCCCCCAATCCTCGAGGGTCACCGTCATCTCCCCGCATGGGAGATGAAAAGTATGCGTCTCGGGTCGCCACCGGTCAATCAAAGCCGTGAGAGCTGTGTGGACGAGCGTCGGCGGCTGGCGCTTGAACTGCAGGACGAAACCCAACAGTCGGGCTCTCCTGAAGTACGGCGCGTAGCGCTCGTCGTACTCCATCTTCACGGCTTTCGCGTGACCCCTCATGCGCAGTGGCGGGAGCATCTGTCAAAAAGTGGACGCCAAAAGTTAGTAACTTATTTTCATCAATCCGAAAACTTTGGTTCAATATTTCGATCGTAGTACTTACCACTCCGTTCTCTATGAAACGGGCACGATGACCCTTGTCGAACGCGTAGTCAAGCATGGAGTACCGTTTGCCGATGTTGTCCGGAAGCGGTGCCCGCCTAAATAAAATTTCATAAACATAAGCATTATAAGCATAAGCATAAGCATAAATAAAAAAATGAAACATGGTTGATTCATTCATACAACATTCATATATTTATTCATACAACATTCATATATAACATCCACATGCATCATATATCAATACAAATTCCTCCAACATGCATCGTATAATCATTTTTTTAACAAAAAAAATTATGAACTAGGGTTCATCTTGAGGGTTCACCATTTTTTCTCCAACAACATCCACTATACATCTTGCATCATATCATATCAACATGCATCATATATCAAAACAAATTCCTCCAACATGCATCATATCATCATTTTTTTAAACAAAAAAAATTATGAACTATGGTTCATCTTCACACTACCATTCGAACTAGTGAGTAGTGTTCATATTCAACAGCACTAGTGATTAGAGAACATGTAAAATCAACCTAAAACAATCCTAGGTAAAAAAAAATCAATCTTAGTTCAAAAATAGGGGTGATTTGAAGCAAATAATGCGTCGAATCGGAAGCTATTTGACTAAAAGTAATTGGAGGGATCGGAGGAGCTTACTTTTCTTTCTTCGGAGCCATCTCGATCCGCAAAAACGGTGAAGAAACAAAAAAGATCCAAGGGGAGGAGTAGAGAGGGGCGAGAGAGAGCAAGAACTCTGTTCTTGGCGGCTGGGAGGAGAGGGGATGGGGGAGATGGGGCTGGGGCGGGGGCGTCGGTCCGTATAACTGCTCGCACCCTACCACCAGGGTCCACGGCGGTAGGGTTACACATCCTACCACCAGGGACAGTGGCGGTAGGGTGGAACGGAGGGGGACGGTGGCCGTCTGGGGCTGCTGACGTGGATTAGTGACTTACCGCCAGGGTCCCTGGCGGTAGGATGTGTAACCCTACTGCCAGGACCCCTGACGGTAAGAAAAAGGGTCAGATTTCAAAACAAAATTAAACGTGGGTCTGATCCTGAAAATCTTTCTTAAAAGGGTCAAAACACGAAATTTTTCCGCAGTATGAAGTTAATTAAGGATGCGAATTTCAGACTAGAACAGGACTGGTCCTAGGCTGCAGCAGACAAACCTACTCTGGCTGCATGTCACGGACTGCAGCGATGTAGCCCTGGCATGGAGGTCAGGCCATGCTACTGTCTATCTTTATTTGTGCATGCGGTGTACTGGTGAAAGGACAAGACATGAGGAGTGCATGCGGTGTATCATGCACCGTGTCCCTTAGAGCATCTCTAGCAGACTCCTTATATCGCCAACCCTTATAGTTCATTTACAGTTCGCGTCTGTCTTTGTTTACGGGACGAAAACAGCCGCGGCAGAATAGAAACCGAATATGAAATCGCAAAATTTGAAATACACATTCGCGCGAGAAATTGAATTATAGTTCAGTAGAACTCTAGCACTTGATCATCTTAACAGTCATACATAGTACAATTTCTACATGAAATATTTGGAGGAGCACGCGCTACCTAACCCTAATTACAAAATTGGGCTCACCGGAGCCAGGATTGCGGCAGCGACGCTGCGGCGGCGAAGGAGCTCAGTCCTCGTCGTCGGAGCCGAGGTCGATGTAGATGTCGACCTGCGCCTTGGCTTCGCGGCGCCATGCCTCGAGGGTGTCGTCGAAATCACGCGCCTTCGCGAGCCCCTGCTCGAGGAGGACTGCGTCAAGCTCGGCTTCCGTCGACGACGCTGCGCCTCCTCCTCCTCCTCCCGCGCACTGCGCGCGACGATGGCAGCCTCGAACACGTCCGCCTCCGCCGGGGGGAGAAAATCCTCCGGCCCGATGACGCCACCGCCACGCCGCTCCGGCTCCGGCTCCCTCTTGACGGCGCGGAGCGGCGGGAGCTCCTCCGGCTCCCTCTTGACCAGCATGAGCGGCGCGCGCAAGCTCAAGGCTCTGCTGGACGAGCTGCCCGCGGCGGAAGAGCCGGAGGAGCGGAGGAGCACCTGCCTGCGGTCGTACTCCTCCGTCTCGCGGCGAAGGAGTGACGGCGGCGGCGAGAAACCTCGGTTGGTGTACTTTTTCGCCGCCCTTTTCCTCACGCCGTCGACGCGAACGCACCGCATCCGCTCGGGGTCTTCGCCACCGCCGGCGCCGCGGCCCGCCGACCAGATTCCGCGCCACATCGCGAGGGGGAGAGGGAGAATAGAAGTCGCCGGCGGTGAGAAATCGAGAGGGGGATTTGGGAAATGCGGCGGCGCGCGGATAGGGTTTCGACCCGTATCGCGGCCGCGAACCCTCAATTATACTGCATGGGGGGGGAGGGGCGGTTTGCGGACCACCGTAAAAACTTTTACGGGCCGGGCGACTATACGGGCTCTGATCTGGCCCAAAAAAGGGGCCAAACCTGTACAGTCGCTGGATTTTTACAGTTCGACACGTTTTAAGGGGTCTGCTAGAGATGCTCTTAGTGTGGTCAGACCAACGCGGGACCCTAGGGCTTTCACATCAGCTTCAGTTTTTATATCAAGTTTCTACCTTCTCTCCTTCCTTCGTCACAGTTGGCCACCAAACTGTGAATGGAAAACCTTCGTCTATTGTTGCAGGCCGACATGTCAACTCCAACGTCTATCCATCTTTTTCGGTAGGTGGAATCAAGCTAGGCCGAACAGCGCTACACCAGGCTCAAGATCGTTTGAAATCTGTCAATACTCCAGCGTTTAGTGAAGCACTAGACCTGCTAATGAATTCCATTGCTACAGTGCATGACACAGATCTCTATGCTCAAGATTCTGGACCGACGGTAGTGATAAGAGGGTGCTAGATCCGCGCTGTTTCTATTTTCAGATCTCTCAGGCATTGGCTCAAAACGTGAAGCAGCTAGCTCAACTCATTCTCTGTACTACTAGCACAATTCCTGATCTTTCGATGAATACAGTTGAGTGAAATTAGTTAAGAGATAATTCAGCTAAGCGTACAAGGGTTGGACATCACTGGCGGCTGATTGATCCTTAAACGCAATTAATTAGTATTAATTGTCTCAATTAATACAAGAAATATTAATGGGGATGTAGCTCAAATGGGTAGAGCGCTTTGAGTGCTTTTAAGAGGCAGGGGGATCAATGCCACCCATCTCTAAATTCTAAATCGTTTTTGTTCAGATGGTAGCTTTTTTTTTCTTTTAGAAATTGATCGGAAAAAAGGGCACTTTAATGGGAGAGCAACTAATTAAGGAGCGCTCCTTCGGGAGCCTCCCAACGATCACTTCGGATGGGCTGAGAGCGACCCACTTGGCGCGGTCTCAGCCGCCGCCACATGTGTGCTCTGGACGCTCCTTCCGGATTTTTTATTTTATTTTTTCGCATGCGTTTTCGGCTTTTTAAACGGTTTTTGTCTCTGTTTTGTTTTAGCTTTTTTGCGTGAAAAAACCCATTTTTTTGCTTCCGCGAGAGGCACGGTTTTGCTTCCGCGGGAGGCATGGTTTTACTTTCGCGAAAGGCACGGTTTTGTTTTTGCGAGACGCACGGTTTTGCTTTTGCGAGAGGCATAGCCGTGCCTCTCGGAAACGGAAATAAAAACGAGCCGCGAGAGGCACGGCCATGCCTCTCGGAAACGGAAGAAAACACATTTTCTTTTTTTTCCTTTCACGAGAGGCATGGTTTTGCTTCCGCGAGACGCACGGTTTTGTTTTCGCGAGAGGCCCGACCGTGCCTCTCGGAAACAAAAAAAAACGCGTTTTCTTTTTTTTCCCTTCCGCGAGAGGCATGGTTTTGCTTCCGCGAGAGACACGGTTTTGCTTTCGCGAGAGGCACGGCCGTGCCTCTTTCGGAAAGGAAAAAAACATGTGCTCCCGGTTTGTTTTTTTCGTCCTTTTTTTCATGAAAAAAAAGTTTTTCAAAACCTATCAACATTGGATCTAGTTTTGAAGATCTCGATGCGAGGAATCCAATGGTGAAAACGGTTCGAGATTTGGACGCACCGTTTAAGAGTTGAAATGTTTTTGAATAAACGTATCTACGAAAAAAGGGAAAACTCCGAGGTTGCGACAAGTGGCGCACATGCAATGCGCCACTTGTCGCAACCTGGGAAGGTGGGAGTGATCTTTCGAAGGAGTACTCCTCAATTAGTGATTTCGCGTTAATTTTGTCTGACGTTGTACTTTGGAAAGATTGGGCTACTACTCGGGGGTTGTTGGGCTGGAAGATGGAAATTTCTCAGCCCACGTTGGGAGAAAGTTTTTCTCCTTTTTGAGATTTCTCTGGAGAGGAAGTTGAACGTCTCATATTTATTATCACTATCCATGAAATAGTTATTTATTACTTTGTTCAAATATAAATATTTATTGATTCCCCTAATTTTATTAGGTTTGACCAGCACGAAATCGATGTTATTATACATATTTTAAAGTATGTTTTGTCCTGGTGTATCTTTTGAAAGGTTCCGTCGTTCGTTTTGTATTTTTCGGACATCACAAAAGACACGTGACTCCATTTTCGGTGGATGTAATTTTCATTAGCACATTGCTGCGGGACATTTGCTCCAAAATATCTATTGAAGAGATGCGCATAAAGCAAAACTAATTAGGAGCTCTGTTAGGGTGATTGGCGAGTTACAAATTGTACTTTCGTGTAACTCCACCTCTAATTTTAATTTTTTCTGACAGTCCGATCTGGAAAATCATTTAAAGAATTATATTTTTGTCAAAAGGGTAGAATGGTAATGTTTTTCCAATCCGTTCCACAGTTTGCTCGCCTGCCCCCCACGCAGATGAGTCTTTTTCTGGTCGCATTGCCGCCGCCGCCCTTCCCGCCGTTCCGATCAAGCGATCCCGCAGCGGCCCCGATCCAGGCAAGCACCACCGGTCCGCCTCCCTGGCCCGATGCCGGGTACTGCAAACCCTCAGCTGCGGCGCTGTCAGATCCCGGATGGATCAGCCATGGATTTGAGGTGGAAGGGTGGCCGAGCCCGCCGAAGTCTACCCTGCAGCGCCTCCCTCCGTTGAGCAGCCGGTGACGCCTTGCAGCGCCGGCGACCAGCCCCCCCCCCCCCCCCCCCTCTCCACGGCTCCATCTGAATCTGTCGGCTGTACTTGCTCTGCACTTTCTGACTTTTTTTTTTTTTGCTCTGTTCAATGTCTTGCAACGTGCTGTCTTGCTCTTTTCTGTATAACCCTACAGTACATAGTCACCAGCCACTCACATACGTAAGTTTAAACTTTCAGTAGGAAACTTGTGAAGTTTAGTTTGCTTGTACAGTTCTACACTTAGCTGTACAAGATATTGAGGATCGAGTCGAGTCAATTTTATACTTGCATGCCTTTTCTTTTTTTGTATCAGCCAGCCAGCCCATCATCGACTGAAACTGAAAGTGTTTCAGATTACGTAGTTTACAATCTTAACTCAAATTCATTAACGATTTTGTAAAGTTCTCATCATTGTCAGGATATCCATTTCGTGTACTTCATTTAGCAGTCATTGTGCATATTAATTTACTATGAGATTTCTTATTTTCATTTTCCAAGTATGAATGTTGCTGACAGCTATAGAATTGTTAAAATACATCCAGATATTAAATTTTTACTATGAGATTTACAATTAATTATGATGTTCACACAGATGGAAAATGCGCTTCATTAACAACCTTATGAAAGTTGGTATATTCATTTATGACGACTGTAAATATGCTATTATACTCATACGTGTTGGTCTTTCATTTGTTATTGTTATGAAAAATACGAACCTGAAGCAATGCAAATGATAAACCTGCTCCAGAAAAGGAAATTGGAAGAACTTGTTGAAATGTAGAAATAGAAGACTTTCAGCAAATAATGATGGGAGCAAGTGGTGTTTTTTTTTTGAAAAGGAGGATATACCCCGGGCCTCTGCATCTGGACGATGCATGCAACCATTTTATTAATTATTCACAAAGACCATACAAAGTAATACATCAGTAAGCCTGAAGTCACCATCTAGGCAACACCTGTTGCTACTCCTATCCCCTTGATGAAGGGGTGCCGAATGTCCAAGCCGAATACCAAACAGACATCGCACCAAAGCCTAACATCTAAAGCCGGATGCCTCAGCCCAGCCACATACCGAGACTGGGTCACACACCGGTCCAGCACACTCTCAGAGGCTACCGCCGCCATCTTCCACCGGTCCATCTCCAGAACAGGAACTGACGCATCGACCTTGCCTGGCCTGTCGTCGATGCCACCACGGCGCTAGAAAACGTCACCATCCTGCACGTATCCGTCCACTCACGCCCGTCGCCGAACCTCCGCAGCGCCATGCCGCTGGGATCCGCCATCGGCCTTGCGGTAGATGAAACACCGCTCCTCCTCATGTCCCCTCCAGCCAGTGCTTGCTCCAAAACGATGCCCCTAGGAGGGACAACGGCATCGAAGGTGCCATCATCGTCCGATCCGGTAGACCCAGATCTAGGGTTTCCCTCGGAGCATCACAAGTGGGGTGCCACGACCTGCAACAACGATGCCTCGAGAAGGGAACGACGTCACAGACGCCATCATCGTCCGCCATGACCGTAGTCGGCGCGATTTTCACCGGAAGTCGCGTCCCCCCGATCTCGCAGCTAGGTGGAGCCGAACGGAGCCTCGCCATGGAGACGAGGGCCGCCATCGGCACGCCGGCAGGGAGCCTTCAGCCGCCCCTCACCGATCCTCCTCGCGCCACTGCCCGGCCAAGGCCATACCATGGTGGATCTGGGCAGGACGCCAGATCCGCAGCCATCGATGCCACCCATCTGCACGTAGCCGCCACCGTCGCTGAATGGAGCGCCGCCACCGCCACCACCCAACCTCAGGTCACCGCCGGCCATGGAGGCTTCGATCGCCGCCACGCTGCAGGGTGTCGCCCTGACTGCCGCCCCCGGCCTCCCCGCATAAAACGCTCCCTCCGCCTCACAGGGGAGACCGCGGCTAGCGCCCACCCTGGACCCTATGGTGCCGGCCCCGCCGCCACCGCGGCCCTTGCCCGCGGCAGCGGCGGCTGGGGATGGGACGAAGGGAGCCTGGCGGCTAGGGTTAGGGGGACCCCTGGCGTCGCCCGAGGGGAGGCAACGCGAGGGGAGGGGAGGCGAGGGCTGTGATTTCAAGAGCAAGTGGTTTAGTTTACTCTGAAAATGTTTGTTTGTTCAGAAGGTAGCCATAACCAAAAGAGTCGTCGTGATTTGGTTGCATGCTTTCATCATAGCCTAACTTGTTGCAGAACACGTAACCATAATATATAAAGGCCTTTGTGGTGGGTATCATTTCCAGAAGAAGGAAAAAAGAAGCATGAGATGCTGCACATTATTTAGCTTACCATGTGTTCTGTTGCATCAAACTGGAGTATTGCTGTTTTGAGCTTCATGCTTGTACTGTACATCCTAGCCTGTAAGCTCATTTGAATTGTACTTCATGTTGTGAACGAAATGATGCGAGCACAGTGTTAGCTACAGCTCAGTGTACAAGGGATTTCGTGCTATGTACTTTTTTATATAGTAGAGATGAGCAACCTTATAATCTGATGTGTGTTTGACCTATTTTACAACTCTACTCAAAATGAATGAGCTTCATGAGACTGATTGCACGATATTTTTAATTGTTTATAATCACTGTTTACTAATACAATTTAGTGGCTGTCCCTTCTAAACTTGATTTTCTGGCCTCAGGTTTAGTGGCTGGTCATTGTAGCAATACTGTTGGTCCTCAAGGTCATTTTCATGTACTAAAAACATCATATATTCAAGACCAGCGCTGCAATTTTCCGGAGATGATAGGCGTCATTTGATGTCCTCTGAGAGGTTGAAGATGATGTTCGACTAGTTCGGGCTTTCATGAGTATTTAGTCATTTCTCCGGTTATTGTAACTGAACATTACGAAGATGCTGAAGAATTACAAAAGGATGAGAATTTTGTGTGTGATTTGTCTTGATGTAAATTGTTGTCTTGATGTAAATTGAATGGTGTATCAATATGTTGATGTTGTCTGTCGCAGGATTCATATAGGCAAGACTTCAGATCAGCCACATAAAAACCGAGGTCAGGCTAAATCGCTAGATGTTTTAATACAATATTATGTTGAACATGGAAACGATCTTGTGAACCCTGTTGCGGGAAAAACATTCGACTCGAGTGATTCTGTGATAATGAGTGCTTAACCCTGAGATATCATAGTATGTATTTTTTTTGCGGGAATGATAGTATGTATTTGCTAATCATTCTTACTGTTTCTGAATGATGCTAAGATCATATTGGCACCGAAAGGCCCATGTCACATGCATCAGCAATCACTAGCAAGTCCAAATTTAATGCTCTGGTATGGACTGTTGTGTGAGATAACACTGGTTTGGGCAGTTGCAGCTGTAGGGTAACGTAGCAGAAAACAAAAATTTTCCGACCTACGCACCAGCCCAGGACCACTATGGAGACTGCATACAAGGTTTGATCTCTTTCGTTACCGACTCGTAGCGCAGCGGAAGTAGAGTCGATGACGAACGGCGGTGCAGATCCCCGCAGCTAGGATTTTACAACCTCCCAACCGCGAGGATGTATACCCTCATCTGCCCCGCGGACAGCCCTCCGGGAGGCGGTCGCACAGTCCCCCGGACGGTGTCGCGGACAGCCCTTCGGGAGGACCTCCGAAACTCGGACTGTCACTCGGACAGCCCTTCGGGAGGACCTCCAAAACTCGGACGGTCACACGGACAGCCCTTCGGGAGGCACTCTCGAACTAAGACCGAAACTACGATCTCTCTACAGAGTTGCACACATACGGTGTCATCTATCCGGCAGGGCTTCGCCGTCCAGAACTAGTTCCCACCGGAACCCAGACAGCCTTTCGGCTCTACGAAACTATTTCGTGGGAGGGAGAGAAGAAAGGCAGATCATGCATGCCATGTGTGTGAGAGTTGGAGTGGAGTTGGAGAGCACCTCTCCTCCTCCTTATATAGTGGTGGAAGGGGTGGAGGGGGCTGAAAATTCAGCCCACTAAACATGGGGAAAACATGTTCCCACAAAACAAGGAGAACATGTTCCACCAAACAAGGGAAAAACATGTTCCCTTGTCCATGGTGCTCCAACATGGGGCCCCACCACCTCCCAACACTTCCCACCAATTGTGGAGGCTGCCCCCCACCATGGGGGCCCCCCCAACACCTTTTGTCCAGCCACAAGGGGCTGCCCCCCCAAGGGGAGGCGCCCCAAAACAGCCCCCACGCTTCGTGGGATCTTGTCCCCTCACGCTGGGACAAGATGTTTTCTGTGACTATTACTTTTGAAAAATTCCGGAAGGTCCCAGAACATTTCCAGCACCCTCTAAAATTATCTGGACGTGCTCCGGAACATTTCCGGTATGGTGGTTTAATTTAAAACCATCTTTGTTTACCCGCTAAACAATTCCGGCAGCTCCGAAAACTTTTTTTCGGTTTTTTCTCCAGAAAAATTCTAGAAATTACCAGACCAATCTGGCAACCTCCAAAATATTCCCGGTGCTTGCCGAAACCTTTTTGGATCAATGGTTTTATCGGAAATAACTTTTCGGTTTTACCGATACTTTTTCGGTGTTCTCTCCGGAACTTTTCCGTTGTCTCCGAAACTTTTCCAGTGACTTTCTCTCGGACTCCTCGTCTAGTATTCAGCAGATAGATGACCCTTAAGCGTGTGACCCTATAGGTTCGGTGAAGCATAGACATGACCCGGAACCCCTTCCGATCAATGATCAACATCGGAGCCGTGGACACCCATTTTGATCCCTATACCCACACGAATGAATATTCGAGTGAACCTCGAGTTGCCGTGTGCTATTCCTGTTGCTTCGCGATATGTTACAAATACCCGAGGTGAGACATGTTGGCATCCCCGTGGATCAACACCTTGTCCACTATGCCAGTTACCTCGTTGCCGGTATTGTTCTCTTTTCTCGTTCCCGTGTTCCGGCATCCCTGTGATCAAATCACCCTGTGTCTGGCCAGACGATGATGGATACCATAACACCGAGAGGGCCCAGAGATATCTCTCCATCGTCGGAGGAGCAAATCCCAATCTTGAGCTATCAAGTTACTTGACATACTTTTCCATGAACCCGTAAGCCGCCGTAATAGCCACCCATTTACGGATGACGTTTAACAAACCCCAAAGTTCATGAAGCAAGCATTAAGAAACTCGATACTCTCATGGTCTAAGGAATTATGCAAACATTAACTTCCTGTGTTATTAACCATTAACTTATGACGAATGTATCTCATAGCATAACATCAATATTTGGTCGATTCAACACAAGTGTTCTACCAACAATTGTGCCCTCAAAATTGCCGGCATAGCCATGCCCATGATCAGGAAAACAGGATCATCATGCAATACTTGAGCCAGTCATAGAGGCTTGACTAGGAATACATTTTACCGTTTATTATCCCACACGTGCAAATGAGTCTTCCTCCGAGCCTCGTTTTATTTGTAGACTCGAGAATCATTGCAGTTATAGCATGGAACATAAACATAATTATGAACAGGGAGATAATCAATAACATTTATTATTGCCTCTAGGGCATATCTCCTACAGACTCCCACTTGCACTAGAGTCAATAATCTAGTCAATGCTAATGCACTTTACACCTATGGCATACTGGTGTAAAATATGCTTCGCATGTGGTATAGCCTGATGTCCAACGGATCTGACAACTTTAGCTCCGTGTGTAACTTTGCAAATCCTCGCGTTTTCACGCTTTCACAAAATTCATATTTTGTGTGGACTTGGCTTTGCATATGTGTGAATCATTGGTCGAAACCTGATTCCTCAGACTGAGCTATGGAGCAACTATCTGCTATAGTGTCCCATAGACCAAAGCCTTCTTGGAACCATACTAAGTTCATGAATGAACTATATGATTCAACAACTTCTTTGTCGCTTCTCAAGCGTCAACATACTTAGCCTTTGTTATAGAATTCGCCACAGTATCTTGTTTGGAACAATTTCCAACTACCGTGCCACCATATTGTGTATTACACAAAACCCTTAACTTAAATCGAAAATCGCATGGAGCATTGATGAAGAATGTATCGATGTAATTACTTACAACGAGCACTTCATAATCTCTGCTTGCGAGAAAGCATGTCATCAGTACTGCTCTAGTACTCAATGACATCTTTCACTGTTGTCCCATGATCAGTACTTTGATCACTTTGGTATCTATACTCGCAACAACTTTGGAGTATTGGACATATCTGGTTGTTTTTACATACCACGGAATACATGATTAATCCAAACACAAGAGTGTGTGGAACCTCTATCATGTATTTCACTCATCAGTGTTTTGGGACACTGAGTCTTGCAAAAACTCTTTCCATGTGACTTCGGCAAGAATCACTCCTTGGCGTTTTAAATGCTAAAAAGTTTTAGCATCTTGTCAATATGTATTCATTGCTTAGCCCCATTTAGGTAAATCTATCTCCATAGATCATCATGCCTAATATTGAGGCCATTTTAGCCTAAGCACTTCATTGAAAAACTATTTTAAATGAAGTCCTAATTCGTGTCAAGAAATTTATTTCCAATTAACAATGTGTCAAGTACACAAGGTTTTCAGAAATATTATTATGCTCCCACTTACTTTCTTGAATCACAAGCATCTTCGATACCCATTTGATGAAGTCAAACCCCTTTGACCATTCCATCAAAAAACGAAGATTCCAACTCCATTTTGCTCTCTTCTGTTCATCGCTGGAACTCTGAAGTTTGCATACTTACTAGCATCCTCTGGATCGACAAATTACTATGGACTGTATCACATACAAGTCCTAGGTTTTATTTCCATCAGATGGAAATCCTTTTGTCATCCATGTTTCATATCTCATGATTGAAATATGTATTAATTGCTAGTTCAACCCGAACCGACTTCAAGCATCGCTACGGTGAAACAACCTCATCGTAGTCAACTCCTTGAACTTGTTATTTCAACAAGTCGAGCTTTATGGATAAAATATTTTATCCACATCAGTTTATAGTTTCGTAAATATTCGTTAGACTCTAAGTCTTCCGAAAGGTGTATCAAGATTTTAATCTCGAACCACTTATATGGAAACTATCTCGGATTGTATTGGCATTTAGCCAATTCCGGAGTCAGGGCCCATCAACGCTTCCTTGTGTATCGTAGGTATATTGTTGTCCAACAACAATATCTCGTTAGCGCACCTGAGAGGTTTGCACGAGCCTTGCCTACGAGGTTCAGCTGCAAGTTCGACTGAAGTCTATACATTTTATTGTAGAGACTTCCGTATCAGTCGCAGTAGGAAACTCCGGAATCACTTCCAAGGTTTCTTTCCTTTGATCTAATGTCGAAGATACTGGTTATCTCGTCGAGTTGCACTGTCCTCCCACTCGCCTTTTGTAAGAACTATTTTCTTTAAAAGCATACCGTTTTGCGGCAAAATCCTTTGCCTCGGTATAGTGGTGGGGAATACCCAAACGACTTGGGATAACCTTACAAAGTAGCACTTGTCTGATTTGGAATAGGTTTGTAACCTTTTACACAAGCCCCATATTCCAAATGTTAAGAAAAGATATAACATGGTTGGGCGTACCATACCATGGCGTCATTTCAACAGACCCGATGGAGCTCTTTTCAGTGTAAAAGCCGTAGTCTCTAAAGCATCACCTTAAAAGGGATAATGACAAATTTATTTATGTCATCTTTGATCTTACCATGTCATAAATGGTTCGATTACATCTTCACGGACTTTCCACTTGCAGTGGTGTTCCAGGAGGTGCAAGTTATGAAACCCCTTTCATAACTCATCAGACATTCGCTAAAGTTGTAACTCAAATATTCCTTTCTGCAATCGAATTGTAGAAACATAATTTTCTTGTTACAATAACTTCTACTTCATTTTTGAAAACCTTATGAATGAATTCAAAAGATCCAGACTTATGTCTCAACAAGTAAATATCCATATATCTACTTGAGTCATTTCTGAAGATAGACAAATCCACTACTTGCAACAACATTTGTTGGACTTTCACACATCATAATGTATGATCACCAATATGTTCTTTGCTCGTTCCTTATGGCCTGTGAACGGTATTTCAGTCACTTCACTTTTCAGAGGAAAGTTGCAAGTGTCAGATGATTCAAAATCAAATGACTTCAAAAATCCATCATAATGGAATTTTCCATGCGGGTTTCTCCAATGTGACCAAATGCAGTGCCACACTTGTGTGGTATTCTTTTAGTCTTGCGACATTTAGCGTCAGTGTTATGGATGTATCATATTACCATCAATATTCATAGCATACATCCCATCCTGTATGGAAGCATGGCCCTTCATGCTATTCATAACACCGAACATCAAAAGTTCTCTTATGAATAACCTTCTTGCAAAATACCTTATGCAAAGGGCTAGAGTGTATGAAACTCTAAATGAATTATGAAAGTAAATACAGAGGCAATGTATTAATATCAATATTCATAACATACATCTCATTCATAATGAAAGTATGGCCCTTATGTTATTCATAACACCGAACATCAAAAGTTCTCTTATGAACAACCTTCTTGCAAGATACCTTATGCAAAGGGCTAGAGTGTGAAACTCTAAAATGAATTATGAAAGTAAATACATAGGGAATACACCTATGGAAGGCATAGTAACATTTACTATGTTCCCTGCGCGTATCTAAACCTCATTTCTGGCTAGTCTTTCAGACCATAGTAGTTCTTACATCGAGCTGCAACAGAATGCAATCGAGCGGGTATCTTTGTGATTAACTCACAATACCCAAGAATTAGTGATTAACATGTTTAACCATAATTGCCAAGAACTATATCTTTGACCAGCCTTCTATACATTAAAAACTTGTATGACATTCATACATGAGCTCGATATTCCAGTCTTCTTTCCTTTTGCCATTATACTTCTAACAGTTTAACTTTCAGTATTTCTCCTACTCTCAGAAGAAGCACCCAACTTTAGAGTGGCGTTAGCCCCGGACTTCCTAGGCGTGAAAATCTTACTAACACCCTTCGGACACTTCCTTTCTCTTTAAGTCGTTGTTTTATTCACCTTTCATCATATGACAGGCGTTCTCCGGGATCCCTCTCTTATCAGTCTTATGCATAGTAAACACCTTTACTAATAGTTTGCAAACAAACATTGCTTTGGATATCTCATATCTATTAGCCTTTGTCTGTCTCTGAAGATGATTTTCAGATTCCATGAATATCACATAACTATCCAAACTTTCGAAGTTCGGGTCTCATGGAAGCAAACATATTGCACTTTGACTGAAAAGGAATTCTAGCTTTTGGATCGAAGGACGAGAGTCACATGATCCATAGCATTAGCGGGAGAATACCGAAAGCATGCGATAGGACAAAGTCCTTCTCGGCACTCTAGAGGACCATCCTCACATTACGTTACCAACCGTAAAGTTTTAACCAGATATTTAACAACTATTCAATTTTAATAGGGAAGGTGGAAACGCGAGCCATTATTCTACAACTATTATGCAAACCACACTTAGACAGTGTTCAAAATTAATTGCACTGAGAATTAAACAAGTTAATTCTATAGTGCGCTCCCACTCAAATCAATATCTCTCATAATTGATTGTGAGTGATTCAAGACCCGCATATCCATTCAACGTCACGGTTCGAGATGAACACCCATGGCGTGAACTTCAATCGGTAGGCAAACTTGCCGATCACATCTCTATGCGATTCTTGTTCATCTTTCGATGCGTGTGTTCCGAGCTCATGACTTTCATGCCTGAACGTCAAGACAACCAAGTGATCTCGCTGCGAGGTCTCAACTCACCCGCCTCACACATCCCTGATCGTTCGCACCCATGGAGATCATGCAATGCCCCGAAAAGTTAGGTGCCGTGACGGTGCTACACTTGGGAGAACACTAACTACTTGATATTTCAGTGAGAGATCACCCTAATAAAAAGCGACTACTGCGCAATCAAGAAGGGTGCATCATAAGGGATAAACATCTCAGGCAATTCATAATAGCATGATATGGTATAGCCCTTTCTGACGGAGAAGTCTCGTATTTCTTCGTCTCCGGCATTCGCGTCGGTGTTCACCTTCGCGAAGATTGCCACCACCTAGTCGATGCACCAGATAATATTGCTATCTCTATAGCTAATAAAATAAGTGCATTACATAAGGTTGACACGCAGGTCATTAAAGTGCAATCATATGGCTCCAGCCATCATGCCGAATCATGACACGCAGGTCATGTAAATCAATTTACATCATATAGCCATCAAATTATTATGAACACTGCTATACCACATCACATGAACATGCAAACCATCCTGCAAAACCAAGTTAGACGCCTCTAATCGGTTCATGCGAAATTTTATTTTACGTGGCTTCTAAGGTTTCGAAACAAATCGAAGCTACCAACGTCCATCATCAAGCATGATAATCCAAGTGGCTAGATTAACATTGCGGGGTGTATGAAACACGAGATAATAAAATCTCGAGCCCCATACTGAACTTCGTCATACGCGTGACCCCCGTGCAGATCACATCTACATTGCCCTTTCGTCTGCAAAATTTCATCTTTCTTTTTAACTACGGTGGAATTCAATGAACTGTTAGCACTTCGTTGATCAATCAGGATCGCGGATTGCCAGAACATTGAAACTCCACCATACTGTTATCAAGATCAGAAATATGCAAATTCGAGGGAAGCAACAAGAACATCGGGTAACAGACTTCATCTGCTACCCGCACAAATAATTTTCAGCAATAGATCTCATCTACTACCTAATTATATTGTGCAACACCCATACATCTCTATGTATTCTAGATCGCAACCTGCATCTACGCATAGCACGGCTCTTGATGCCACTGTAGGGTAACGCAGCAGAAAACAAAAATTTTCCGACCTACGCACCAGCCCAGGACCACTATGGAGACTGCATACAAGGTTTGATCTCTTTCGTTAGCGACTCGTAGCGCAGCGGAAGTAGAGTCGATGACGAACGGCGGTGCAGATCCCCGCAGCTAGGATTTTACAACCTCCCAACCGCGAGGATGTATACCCTCATCTGCCCCGCGGACAGCCCTCCGGGAGGCGGTCGCACAGTCCCCCGGACGGTGTCGCGGACAGCCCTTCGGGAGGACCTCCGAAACTCGGACTGTCACTCGGACAGCCCTTCGGGAGGACCTCCAAAACTCGGACGGTCACACAGACAGCCCTTCGGGAGGCACTCTCGAACTAAGACCGAAACTACGATCTCTCTACAGAGTTGCACACATACGGTGTCATCTATCCGACAGGGCTTCGCCGTCCAGAACTAGTTCCCACCGGAACCCAGACAGCCTTTCGGCTCTACGAAACTATTTCGTGGGAGGGAGAGAAGAAAGGCAGATCATGCATGCCATGTGTGTGAGAGTTGGAGTGGAGTTGGAGAGCACCTCTCCTCCTCCTTATATAGTGGTGGAAGGGGTGGAGGGGGCTGAAAATTCAGCCCACTAAACATGGGGAAAACATGTTCCCACAAAACAAGGAGAACATGTTCCCACCAAACAAGGGAAAAACATGTTCCCTTGTCCATGGTGCTCCAACATGGGGCCCCACCACCTCCCAACACTTCCCACCAATTGTGGAGGCTACCCCCCACCATGGGGGCCCCCCCAACACCTTTTGTCCAGCCTCAAGGGGCTGCCCCCCCAAGGGGAGGCGCCCCAAAACAGCCCCCACGCTTCGTGGGAT
This sequence comes from Elymus sibiricus, assembly GCA_039707655.1. NCBI lineage: Eukaryota > Viridiplantae > Streptophyta > Magnoliopsida > Poales > Poaceae > Elymus > Elymus sibiricus. The sequence goes on from CM077674.1 coordinate 396,362,288, forward strand.
CTTGTCCCCTCACGCTGGGACAAGATGTTTTCCGTGACTATTACTTCTGAAAAATTCCAGAAGGTCCCAGAACATTTCCAGCACCCTCTAAAATTATCTGGACGTGCTCCGGAACATTTACGGTATGGTGGTTTAATTTAAAACCATCTTTGTTTACCCGCTAAACAATTCCGGCAGCTCCGAAAACTTTTTTTCGGTTTTTTCTCCAGAAAAATTCTAGAAATTACCAGACCAATCTGGCAACCTCCAAAACATTCCCGGTGCTTGCCGAAACCTTTTTGGATCAATGGTTTTATCCGAAATAACTTTTCGGTTTTACCGAAACTTTTTCGGTGTTCTCTCCGGAACTTTTCCGTTGTCTCCGAAACTTTTCCAGTGACTTTCTCTCGGACTCCTCGTCTAGTATTCAGCAGATAGATGACCCTTAAGCGTGTGACCCTATAGGTTCGGTGAAGCATAGACATGACCCGGAACCCCTTCCGATCAATGATCAACATCGGAGCCGTGGACACCCATTTTGATCCCTATACCCACACGAATGAATATTCGAGTGAACCTCGAGTTGCCGTGTGCTATTCCTGTTGCTTCGCGATATGTTACAAATACCCGAGGTGAGACATGTTGGCATCCCCGTGGATCAACACCTTGTCCACTATGCCAGTTACCTCGTTGCCGGTATTGTTCTCTTTTCTCGTTCCCGTGTTCCGGCATCCCTGTGATCAAATCACCCTGTGTCTGGCCAGACGATGATGGATACCATAACACCGAGAGGGCCCAGAGATATCTCTCCATCGTCGGAGGAGCAAATCCCAATCTTGAGCTATCATGTTACTTGACATACTTTTCCATGAACCCGTAAGCCGCCGTAATAGCCACCCATTTACGGATGACGTTTAACAAACCCCAAAGTTCATGAAGCAAGCATGAAGAAACTCGATACTCTCATGGTCTAAGGAATTATGCAAACATTAACTTCCTGTGTTATTAACCATTAACTTATGACGAATGTATCTCATAGCATAACATCAATATTTGGTCGATTCAACACAAGTGTTCTACCAACAATTGTGCCCTCAAAATTGCCGGCATAGCCATGCCCATGATCAGGAAAACAGGATCATCATGCAATACTTGAGCCAGTCATAGAGGCTTGACTAGGAATACATTTTACCGTTTATTATCCCACACGTGCAAATGAGTCTTCCTCCGAGCCTCGTTTTATTTGTAGACTCGAGAATCATTGCAGTTATAGCATGGAACATAAACATAATTATGAACAGGGAGATAATCAATAACATTTATTATTGCCTCTAGGGCATATCTCCTACAGCAGCATATCAGGATGACCCATTGTGCTAGATGTGATCACAACAATTGATCTTATTCGTCCGAGTCCGCAAGCACCTGTCGTCCGGATCCGCAAGCACCCGGCGTCCAGTTGTGGCTCCGGCTCACCCATAGTGCTAGTACCGCTGTTAGTCCTTCGGAGACATAGTGCATCCTTACGTACGAACAAACGGTCATGGAGAAGCTATGGGACAAGGACAAGCTTGGACAGAAGCGGAGCGAGGAGAATAAGAAGAGTGCCGGCGCCTGCACTTAACCAGACGTTCGGACACCAACCCGGACGATCCGGGCATAGCCAGCCAAAAGCACCCCCTGACTAAGCATTCTGGCTAGGATCCGACTACCCATACTAGTAGTGATGGACGTGATCCAGACGACATCTAGCCATAATCGTGTGTCAATAATGCATGTGGTGTTAGCATGTCCGGATGACCCACTGTGCTAGATATGATCACTACAATCATTATTTATCCAAGTCCACAAGCACCTGTCGTCCGGATCAGCAAGAACCCGTCGTCCAGTTGTGGCTCCGGCTGATCCATAGTAGTAGGATCAGACGACTCATGATGGTAGTTATGTATCCGCACGACGCATGGTCCTAGAACTGTCCCTGAAGAGCCGTACAAGTAGTTGCGTGTCAGCAGAAAAATGTAGCGGATTACCAACAACTACCGGCCTTACTCGTTCGGACTCATCACTAAGGGCAGTCGTAGTCCGGACGACCCACAGGTACCGGTAGTCGGGGTCGAGACGACTCGTAGCGGTAGTTGCGTGTCAGGACTACTACAAGTGCTACTAGTGGGACCGCCGACCTGGCCGCCATGTGAACGTAGTTTTGGGTTCGGAGTACACTATGGGGTGGTAGCCAATTTTTATAACACGTAACCATTTTTTATTTTATTTTTGAATTGTTTGGATTGCTTACCACACATGTGTCACGTGGTAGCCATTCTGTTTTTGACTGGTTTGCAATGAAATGTCTCATATTTTTTTAGAGTAGTCCTTCTGATCGTAGTAGTGTTAATTTTTTTAGCACATATTTTGTACATAAATGGAAAAGTGATGGGCCGAGTAAGATAAATATGTACGACGCACGCTGGCCATAAACAGACTTGCCAAAATTCACTCCGTTTCGTGCGCGTATATATTGTGGAAAACGTTTGTTTTAATCCGGATGATTACTCGCACAGATCCGCCGCCTTCGACTACCACGTGTCCACGTGGAACTGCTGCTGTTTGGAACGCGCCCGTCCGACCCACTGCTGCTGTTTCGCTCGACTGGCTTGTTTGTACCTGCATGTGGACACCTGCGCGCGGCCTCACCCAGCGGCTGCTCTCTCTCTCTCTCTCCCCCATGTGCCATCCACTCCTACCTACTTCTTGTTTTTCATTTTAGTGAGTTTGACTGCATATATTTGGGATGCTTGGATAATCGTAATGCAATCTATGGTGCGTGTTGCAAAGTATTTTTCTCCTGTGGTTGTACTAGTACCACATGCACCCGTGGGTAGCTAGTACTAGTAGTTTTTTTTGCAAGACCATCAAATGACAACAACCATTAACTCAACAAGACAATGCAGAAAAAGAAGAGACTGCTATTAGCCGTCAAAGCATGATTTTTTGGAAAAGAAATTGCAAACTTGTGTGTATTTTTTTGCTAACACACGTGGGCGACATGCTGCGACGGACTGTGTTGTTCTCAATGATTATTTTTTATTTTTAAGAAATAAGCAATCGGTTAATAACTGGACGCGTGTTGACCACCTCTGCGACCATTTTTGGTCAGCCTTTGATCGTGTGGCGCACAACAACCCTCCGACACACACACGTGCTTTGCAATGTGGGCCGTGTTGCAAGACAGCCGAGCGAAATACGGGATGTGTTGCATACCAACTAGGTCGAGAGAGTGTTTGCAACGTGAGCGCAACATGGATCATGTTGCAAACTCTCGAGCGCAGCATGTGTCATGTTGCAAACGATCGGTGGAGTCTTTGCCACGCGAGTGCAACATGGATTATGTTGCAAAAACTCCCAAAGCTCAACATGGGTCATGTTGCAAACTCTCAAGCGCAACATGGGTCTTGTTGCAAACGGTCAGAAGCAACATGGCTCATGTAGCCAATGCCCGAAAACTTAGACATCTGTGGAGTATTTTGCAACGCGAGCGCAACATGGATTATGTTGCAAATTCCCAAGCGCAACATGGGCCATGTTGCAAACTCTCAAGCACAACATGGGTCAAGTTGCAAATGGTCAGAAACGCTGTGATAGACAAGGAGTCTTTGCAATGCAAGTGCAACATGGTCATGTTGCAACCACCCGAGCGCAACATTGGTCATGTTGCAAACAATGGGTCGCAGCTAAACGACTGACGCGACACGGATCGAATGTCCGATGCAACAATGCAACTCGGACAAGTGATGTTCAAAGCTAGCCCGCCCTGCTGCAAGCAAGCGCCGCTATTTTTTTTCCACAAAGCGGACGGGCATGTTGCAAAGCATGTCGCGGCCTTGCGATGTCTGCCGAAGAATCGTTCGCAAATAACATGCAACATTCAGTGTATTTTTCTAGATTAGAGTTCCAAAAATGATTTCATTGGTGTTAAGCGACCCGAGTTAACTTGTTATGTTGCGGCCTTTTTTTTAACAATTTTGTTGCAATTAATTAGGATTTAGTGCACATATATGTTAGAATTTTTTTTTTGTAGTACAATGTTTGTGGCCATGTTGTACACACACGAAAAAGTCGAAATGTGTTGCAACCTTTTCTAATTTTTAGTAATTTTGTATATGAGAGTAACGGTCACAACTTAGGCGTCTTTTTTGTAGGGAAAAGAATGACAAAAGGAGATGTTCTGGGTCGTAGTGGTGGGCTCCACCAACCTGCAAGTGGATCTACCTACATGACCCCGTCTCACTAGAGTAGTTTTCTTTTTGAGCTGATTTCACTAGATAGTTGTTGCAGCGGCGGCTCGCTGGGTTGAAAGGACAAGCCATCCCATGTGATCCACCCCACGTCACCACGTCATGTACTAGAGAATCAGACGGTTTACCTATGCCTGATTGCATTATGCAAGCAAGTGAAAACCGTTACTCATTCATTCGGTCATATTTGTCCATGTGTAATTATCCACAACCATGGCGAGAAATTCTCCTTTTAGATTATCAAACAACGAAGATCAATGAATAGCTAAAAGAACTTAAGTACAACAACCGAATATGAAGGAATCAAGAATAAAAAACGACCCACTGACTTGAAGGATACTCGAAGCAGGACAAAACAAATCAATAGCAGGAAAGCAGAGGCTAGAGGACAATGGGCATCGTTGTCTACAATACCTCATAATGACAGTGCCAATCAGAGCGGAGAGACCCTTCAGCAAGTTTTCAATGTGAACTACCTTCAAGGGAACCTGATATGCTAGTACTTCGTCACCATGGCTTCGCCGAGACAAACTTATGGCTGAAGAGTGAAGACCCATCAGGAGCGGTCACACCCTGTTGAACACTCAATGATCCTTGAAGCCGTTTTCGTGAACCTCTATGCCACGGTTGAGGCCCTGGCCGGCTGGCCGACCTCTCAACCTGCTCATTCCTCCCAGGCCCAAAAGGAAGCCAACACAGGTCTCCTGTACACCCCGCCAGTTCCCACTATATACAACTGGAACCTACCTCCACTACTTCCCCAATGGCGCCGGACCTAGGTTCGCTGGAACATAGGGAGAGGAGGGGTGGAAGACCAAAGCGAAAGCTGTAACACGGTGGCCATGTCCGCGATGCTACAGGGACCATACTGTTTCCCACCGGCACCAGAACCACAGCCCGAGAGAGTATACAGATCTATCAGAAGCGACGAGGACCGGCGTCTGTGCCACAGGAGCTTACCACACGCAGAGACCGCCTCCTAGCTGCCACACCCTACTTTAGAAGAGAAATATGGAAACAGAAGCACGACGTGGGGAAAATATTAGACGGTTGGGCTTCTTTCTGTTTTAGAATAGAGTTAGACGAGACGATTGGGCTTATTGTTGTTAGACATAAGCCACGCAGTGTGTGCGCGTCGAGCCAGACGCTGGTGCGTGGCCGCATCCATAGTCATAGTCAGTTAGCGGGGTCGCGCGTGTTGGAGAGCGTTGTGCGCGCAGCCGGATCGTGCAGATCAACCAGCTGATTGAGCGCGTGGTGCTAGCTGTGTCGTGGGTCAATGCTTGCTGTGCGTGGGCGTGCATGTAGCTAGTTGGCTTAGTGGCGGGGCGTGCGTGCGTGGTGGCCTGAGTGTGGAAGCTAGCTAGGTGTGTGTGGTATAAAACCCAACCCGATGTACTGTTTATAGTTGCGCCGGTCTGTTGCCGCCCCACGGTGACGGTATGTGCCGAGCCGAGGGGGAGGGGCCTAAGGAAGATGTAGTCTCCGTCGGGACCGTGGTATGCGCCCGGTCGACGTGAGAGTTCTTCTCGGGTTGTGCTGCGTGCGTGCGTGTGTACCTCCATGTATGTGTTTGAGGGAGTTGAGTTGAATAGAGGCCAACATACAGGCCGTTCGTCGGCCGGGGCGTTCATTGCCGGAAGTGTGCTTTGTTCATCGTCTTCTACCTTCGTCCGGCGTTCGTCGCCGGTGGGTTTGTCCCAACAATTGTCGTTTTAGAATAAAATTGCGAATGAGACGAGGGTGCATAGTACAAAGACTGAAATCCATTTCTTTTGCATTTTTTGCATGGAGGATATGCAGCCCAAAGGATGCATTACCATGGTTGCATGCAGACGTATAGTTGTAGTGGAGAATTGATGATGTGGACAGCCTTCATGTTTAGATAAATATGGCAGTGAGGATGAACTTCGTAGGTATATATAGGATGTGTGTGATTATAAGTACAAATAATTATTATAAGGTAGAAATACTCCAATGATTATTGAAAAAATACAGTTCGCGGAGGGGGGGCGGGGGGCTAGCCCCCTAATTCTAATTTAACTAGTAGTTAAAGTTAAAGAATTCTTTGACAATTTTATTTTTATTAGGTTAGTGTTATATTCCGCAAAGCCATTATTTGAGATGGGCCCTAGGATCTCGCACTTCTCACTAGGCCTACTGTCGGCCCTGGCTTCATTCATAGCTAATGAACATCTTTGTCTCGGTCCATGAGCATCAAAAGGATGTCGAGGTACGAGCAGATGGTCGTCCCTTCACCCTCATGTAGATCACATGTGAATTAACTTAAGAAATATTAATGGGGACGTAGCTTAAATTGTAGAGCGCTTAGAATGTATTTGGGCTGGGGGGGGGGGGGGGGGGGATTGTTTACTCATGGGCTGGACCACCGATGCTTAGTAGTAAAATAAAAGAACCACTTTTAGAGGGGGGGGGGGGGGGGGGGGGGTCACAACCCCATTTGACCTCCACAAGGCTCCGCCAATGCCAGGAATGATGTGGCTTTTAGCAAAAGAACCAAAAGTTTCATCTCTTGTGTAGGTTATTTTGCATGTACGCGATGACTTTGTACTTGTTCTATCCTGTAGAGCCATGCGGACGGAGACCTTTCTTATGATGATGTCTACCCTGCTGAAGCATACGGCCAGAGAGGTTTTCTTCCATCGTAGATGACAGTGTAATCTTCGGATAGGATCTACCCCATCCCAGGCGAGACTTTTCATTATTGTTGTAAAATAATTTTTCGTTTTGGGTATATTAGGCGTGTTGGCTGTGTCCATCATGCTATGCAGAGCTCAGACATTTGCTCAGTGTGTTGTATCACCTTGATATATCAATTGAATGAAAATGTCTTTTATAAGAAAACATATAATTGAGCAAAAGTCATGATGACCGAGAAGTTGGTGTCGATCCCCGCCAACAGCTTCAGCAGACCCAGGAACACCGCGAAAAGATGGTAATAAGGACATGAAGAGGGAAACCGACTGCAAAATTATGTCCATCAAATGTGTATTGATGTGTACATACATGGCTGTGTGGACTTGCCACAGAGATCATCCGTTAGGGTGTACTCAACCAATGTACTCAGATTTGATTTCTCATGTTGATCACTAGTAGAAAACAGGGCTTTGGTTCTGGCCAGATCAGAGCAATAGTCCCGGTCATGTTACGAACCGGGACTAATGTGAGCATCAGTCACGGTTCGAGCGGCTAGGACGCCGGCCGGGCCTCGGCAGACATCAGTCCCGGTTCGACTGGGACCTTTAGTCCCTGTGTGTCTCCAACCGGGACTAAAGGTTAGTCTTCAGTCCCGGTTCTAGACATCAACCGGGGCTAAAAAGATGCCTACATATATCCTCGCCCCTGCCCGCCCTCTCCTCTGTTTTTTGGCCGTAGAAGGTGGGAGGTGTGTGTGCTACTCTGTTCTCACTTCTTATGCACATGAGGTGTTTGATGAAATGCCCGAGCCACACTTAAGCTTTCTCCTCTGTTCTTCCTCCAAGCTCGACCTCCAAGGTCCATTTTCCCCAAGATTTGTCTAGATTTGGCGGTACACCAACTATCCAAGTGTTCTAAAAGGTTAGCAACTTCATCCTTTCATCTCTCACTGCTAGTTTAGCTCATTTCATATGCTCTAGAAGTAGAGTGGTTTGTGGGTTTTAGTGGAGGAGTGTATGTGGGAGTTTATTTGATTTAGATGCATAATTTGAGCTCAAATTAACTTCTTAGTTTGCATATGTGTAGGGTGCCGTCCCGTTCCCGCCCCCGTCCTCACCGCCGTCGATCGCCCGCGCCGATCTCGTCGTCGGCACCACCGTGGTGAGCCTCTTGTTCTTATCTTTTTTTTAAAAGAACAAATTCTTATTTGTATGATTTAGATATTTACTTGTATAATTTTCTTACTTGTATTATTGTTTGTTATTATATAGTGCCATGGTTTTGGTATCCGCCCCCGTCGGCTCTCGTCCGGTCTATGATTCGGATGTGGTATATTATCTTTTATAACTATTTGTTTCATTTAGTGTTTATGACAATTATGCCGACCAACTTGACATAGATGTTTTTATCTAGGAGGTATGTGAACTGTAAATTCCAACCGACCCTCTTGTCGAGAGGTTAAATTTAGTTGAAAAAGAAAACAATTATTTGAAAGAAAAATTAAAAAGAATTGAAGAAGAGAAGATGAAATTGGAGTTGCATGTTGCCGATATCGTCGATCTACACAAGATACAGACGGATGCAATGTGCTTGAAGATTAGAAAGATTAGAAAATATGCCATTGATAAAGAGGCTTGGTATCATTATGCTGTTGGATCAATTGTTACCTTAGTTGCGATTTTGATCGCATTTGTTGTTGCATTTAAATGTTTTACATAGTTGTATGTTATTTTATGAGAACTATGTATGAACTTTATGTATTTATTTTTGCAGTAATAATATTTGATCACTACTGTACTTTGGTTTTAATGTGATGATGAACTTGTATTAATTTGGTAATTTCTCTATTCATGATGTTCTGTAATGGTTTTTGATATACTTAATTACATAATGCAGATGAACCGGCAATGGATGTACGGTGACCGACGCACTTCTGAGTACATTACGGGCCTGCATAATTTTATCGATATGGCTGAGGCAAACAAGCAGAATGGTTTTATGTACTGTCCATGTGTTGTCTGTGAGAATACGAAGGATTACTCTTCCTCGAAAACCCTTCACTTCCACCTGCTTGAGAAGGGTTTCATGCCCCACTATAATTGGTGGACCAAGCACGGAGAAAGAGGGGTTATGATGGAAGACAATGAAGAAGAAGAGGATGATGACAACTATCCTATGTTCCCTGAATACGGTGATATTGCAACGGGGGAAGCTGAAGATCAAGAGGCACCAGATGTGCCCGCTGATGATCTTCGCCGGGTCATTGTTGATGCACAGAGAGAATGCGAAAGTGAAAGGTAGAAGTTGAAGTTCGATCGCATGTTAGAGGATCACAAAAAACGGTTGTACCCAAATTGCGATGATGGCAACACAAAGCTCGGTACCACACTGGAATTGCTGCAATGGAAGGCAGAGAATGGTTTATCCGACAAGGGATTTGGGAAGCTACTGAAAATAATGAAGAAGAAGCTTCCAAAGGATAACGAATTGCCTGACAGTACGTACGAAGTAAAGAAGGTTCTCTGCCCTCTAGGATTAGAGGTGCAGAAGATACATGCATGCCCTAATGACTGCATCCTCTACCGCAGTGAGGAGTACGAGAATTTGAATGCATGCCCGGTATGCGGTGCATTGCGGTATAAGATCAGACGAGATGACCCTGGTGATGTTGAGGGCGTGCGCCCCAGGAAGAGGGTTCCTGCCAAGGTGATGTGGTATGCTCCTATAATACCACGGTTGAAACGTCTGTTCAGAAACAAAGAGCATGCCAAGTTGTTGCGATGGCACAAAGAAGACCGTAAGAAAGACGGGATGTTGAGAGTACCCGCTGATGGGTCGCAGTGGAGAAAAACCGAGAGAAAGTGGCCAGAGTTTGCAGGTGACGCAAGGAACTTATGGTTTGGTATAAGTGCAGATGACATTAGTCCTTTTGGGGAGCCGAGCAGCAATCATAGCACCTGGCCTGTGACTCTATGTATTTATAACCTTCCTCCTTGGTTGTGCATGAAGCGGAAGTTCATTATGATGCCAGTGCTCATCCAAGGCCCTAAGCAACCCGGCAACGACATTGATGTGTACGTAAGGCCATTAGTTGAAGAACTTTTACAGCTGTGGAATATAAAAGGTGTATGTGTGTGGGATGAGCACTGTGGGATGAGAACAAACAGGAATATTTTGACCTACGAGCGTTGCTGTTTGTAACCATCAATGATTGGCCTGCTCTTAATAACCTTTCAGGACAATCAAACAAGGGATATAACGCATGCACGCATTGTTTAGATGAGACTGAAAGTATATATTTGGACAAATGTAAAAAGAATGTGTACCTGTGACATCGTCGATTTCTTCCGACCAAGCATGCCTTAAGAAAGAAAGGCAAGCATTTCAAAGGTGAGGCAGATCACCGGAAGAAGCCTGTCCCCCGTACTGGTGATGATATAATTGATATGGTCAAGGATTTAAAAGCAATCTTTGGAAAGGGTCCTGGCGGACAATCTGTTCCGAATGACGCTGACGGACACGCACCCATGTGGAAGAAGAAATCTATATTTTGGGACCTACCCTATTGGAAAGTCCTAGAGGTCCGCTCTGCAATCGTCTTGATGCACGTGACGAAGAATCTTTGCGTGAACCTGCTAGGCTTCTTGGGCGTGTATGGGAAGACAAAAGATACACCGGAGGCATGGGAGGACCAGCAACGTATGAACGAAAAAGACGGCATGCATCCAAAGCAGAGAAGGAAATCTTTTTTGAATGCCTGCTCAGTATCAAGGTCCCGTCTGGCTTCTCGTCGAATATAAAGGGAATAATAAATATGGCAGAGAAAAAAATTTCAGAACCTAAAGTCTCATGACTGCCACATGATTATGATGCAATTGCTTCCGGTTGCATTGAGGGAGCTTCTACCAGAAAATGTTTGATTAGCCATTGTGAAGCTATGTGCATTCCTCAATGCAATTTCTCAGAAGGTAATCGATCCAGAAATCCGACCAAGGTTACAGAATGATTTGGTCCAATGTCTTGTCAGTTTCGAGTTGGTGTTCCCACCATCCTTCGTCAATATTATGACGCACGTCCTAGTTCACCTAGTCGACGAGATTGCAATTCTAGGTCCTGTATTTCTACACAATATGTTCCCCTTTGAGAGGTTCATGGAGTCTTAAAGAAATATGTTCATAACCGTGCTAGGCCAGAAGGAAGCATCTCCAAGGGCTACAAAACAGAGGAGGTCATTGAGTTTTGTGTTGACTTTATTCCTGACCTTAAGCCGATTGGTGTTCCTGAATCGCGGCATGAGGGGAGACTGGGTGGAAAAGGCACGCTAGGACCGAAAGCAATAATATGTAGGGACGGGCATTCTTGGGCGCAAGCACACTACACAGTTCTACAAAATTCTACCTTGGTGGCCCCGTATATCAATGAACACAAGAATATTTTACGCTCCAAACACCCGGAGCAGCCTGACGACTGGATTACACGTAAACACATGGGGACTTTCGGCGGTTGGTTGCAAACACATCTCATGGGTAACACCATTGTTGGAGATGGGCTGTACTTGTTGGCCAGGACACCATCTTCGAGTGTATTGACTTTCCAAGGGTACGAGATAAATGGGAATATAGTTTACACGATCGCCCAAGATAAAAAGAGCACCAACCAAAACAGTGGTGTCCGCTTTGATGCAGCAAACACCAATAGGGCAAATGACACATATTATGGTTACATAGAGAAGATATGGGAACTTGACTATGGACGTGATTTTAAGGTCCCTTTGTTTCGGTGCAAATGGGTCAATCTGACAGGAGGCGGGGTACAGGTAGACCCGCAGTACGGAATGACAACAGTGGATCTCAACAATCTTGGGTACACAGACGAAACATTCGTCCTAGCCAATGATGTGGCGCAGGTTTTCTATGTGAAGGACATGTCTACCAAAACGAGAAAAAGAAAAGATAAGGAAGCGAATACATCATACAATGAGCCAAAGCGCCACATAGTTCTTTCAGGGAAAAGAAACATTGTGGGAGTGGAGGACAAGACAGACATGTCAGAAGATTATGAAAAGTTTTATGAAATTCCTCCCTTCACAGTGAAGACTGAACCAAGCATCCTATTAAATGATGAAGATTATCCATGGTTACGGCGCAATAAGCAAGGGACACACGCGAAGAAATAGTTTTATACCCCAACAGATCCCACTCTGGGATGTGACCGGCTTCACCGCCATCACTTTCTCTCTACTGTGAGTTTCCGGACTTATAGCTGGAAAGTGCCACTTCGGACAAACCGGAGGGGATCTTTCTAAGAGCTAGGTAGGGCATTTTGGCATTTGAAACATGATTTTAGAATAATTATTTATTAAGTTATGAAATTTTAATTATTCGTATCCTTTTAGTATTTTAATTATACAGAGGAGTTAATCAATGCAAATATTTAGACCATTCTAGCAGGTGTACCAAGTTCGAGCTCATTTGGACATATTTAGCAATGTTAAGTTGCTCAAATTAGAAAATAGACAGAGATGGTTTCGAGGGAATTTGATGATGTTATCTTGTTCTCCAAGCCATGAGACTTGGCAAGATCATCAAATATGGCATTTGTGACATGCTAGAATTTTAGTTATGATCAACTAAAACAAAACTATAATATTCTTCAATAGCAAAAAGAATCAACTAAAAAGCCTTTATAAAACTCTAGTTATGATCAAAATAATATTAACTTACAACTATATAAAATTTATGCAACTAAAATTTTCATAAAGTATTTTTTCTTAAAAACTTTAATAGCAAAAAGAATTAAATGAAAACTAGGCATGTATGCTACTGTTTTTGAATCTGTTTAAAAGAAAACTAAAACTAAAATATCCTAAAAAGGTCTAAAACCAAAAACAGATTTAGTCCCGGTTGGTGCCACCAACCGGGACTAAAGGCCTCCCTTTAGTCCCGGCCCGTGCCACCAACCGGGACTAAAGGCCTGGGTTTCGCGCCCTTTGGGCTACTGAAATTTAGCTTTAGTCCCGGTTGGTGCCTCCAACCGGGACTAAAGGTAGGCCTTTAGTGCCGGTTGGAGTCACCAACCGGGACTAAAGCTCGGGCTATATAAACCAGCGAAAATTTTCCTCCCCCAAACTTCTCCATCGCCTCTCCCCGCCACGACGCGCTGCCCCGACGCCCTCGCCGACGCCCTGCCCCGACGCCGTCGCCGATGCCTCCTCGCTGTGAGCGCCGCCCCGATCCCCTCCTCCTCCTCCTATCCCCTCCTCGCTGGCCGACGCCGCCCCGACGCCGCCCGCGCTGCTGGACGACGCCGACCCCGACGCCGCCCGCGCCGCTCTGCTGGCCGACGCCGACGTTTTTTTTAATTAGAGATATTTGTGCAAAGTCATTTCATTTGTGATAGTTTCAGATGTGCAAAAATATCCCCGCAAAAGTCATTTTTGATCAAAGTCATTTTTTATAGCATTATTCATGTTCTCAAAGTCATTGATATTATTCATGTGTAATATTTATGCAAATGTTTTATAGCATTATTCATGATCAAAGTCATTTTTTATAGCATTATTCATGATCAAAGTCATTTCATTTGTGATATTTTTGTTCCGAGCGTATGTAATGAATTTGTGATATTTTCATGTGTAATATGAATTTTTGTTCATTGAGATGAGATGAGATGGATGAGATGAGATGGAGATGGATGAGATGAGATGGAGATGGCTAATTTTTTTTGTTTGTTTTGTGTAGTTTTACTAGGTTTTTAGATACATATACTCAATGTGATAGATAGAGGCGGTCCGCAAAGTATCCTCTCCCAAAAGATAGGACGACTCATCAGATATGATTCTAGATAATGTCCAATGCCTCATATCGCGAACATAGTTATATTCGCTAATTGATCTTCATATAAATGAAGCATAAAAGTTTAGCAAACAGTTTAGCAATCACTTAGAAATTTTCATGTTGTAGGAGTACATGTAAAAAATTTCAGAGTTGTTCATTGACTTAGAAATTTTCATGTTGTTCATTGACTTAGACATGAGGGGGGGGGTCGTTAAAACATAACCCCGATAACTTCGGTATAACTTTGACATGAGGGGGGGGGGTCGTTAAAACATAACCCCGATAATTTCGGTATAACTTCGACATGAGGCGGAGGAGTCCTCGACGATCGCCGGAGTAGGCCCCGACGATCGCCGGAGGAGTCGTCCCCGACGGTCGACATGAATAAACTTTGTACATGTGTTTGGTGCATTTTAATGTCTATTTGCTGCTGGTATTTAATGAATAAACTTTGTTTTACACTTGCTGAAAAACTGCTAAGTCTGAAACTGACTGTTATAAAACTTGTCAACTTTGCATGAAGTTTGCCACTAATCCATTGCTCATATGCATATGATTCCTTCTTGTGATTTGGTCTATGTAATGTGTACTTTGATGCCATGCCCTTGGTTGCCATGTAAAGTTGCTGTAGCATGACTCAATCTTGCTCTCAAGTTGTCATCATATATAATGTTACTGTTTTGCATTCCCAGATTTCATTAAGTCTGAGAAACAGCTTATCTCTCATGGTTGTATATTGCCATGTTGTAATATTTGCAGAAACTATGGAACGCGACAGAGACTTAGAACAAGAAGGGATGTTGGGGGATATAATCCGCGACGGAGGTGATGATATCACCTCAAAGTTTCTCAACGACTCCGATGGTGAGGGAAGAGAGGATGACGGCTCCGGTGATCGAATGGAGGGAGAAGATGACGGCTCCGGCGGTGTTGGAGCCTTAACTGTTGCAAAGTCATGTTTGGTGTATTAATTAAGTCTGCTGACTAGATGCATTAATTGATTTGTATGTATATATATTAACGCTTCTTTCTTTTTTTAGCCCTCCGGATCGAGCCAACCTTCTGTAAAGAGACGAGGCCTGAAGAAAAGGTTGGGCGAGAATGAAAGGTTCACGATCGAAGAAATCACTGCAGATGGCAAACCGACTGCTCCCAAGCGGACCGCGGACCGATTTATAAGTCAGTGCGGAGTTGTTGTTAGGGACAGCATCCGGATCAGCATTCAAGAATGGAATAAGCCAAAGGCGGACGATGGAGTTTCTTATGTCGACGATAGATCCAAAGATGAGCTTTGGAATACGCTCATGACAAATTTCAGCCTACCGCCAGAGGTGGATCCAAATAGCAATGTTGTAGAGCGAAAAGTCAATGCGTGGGCTCTTAAGAAGATGGCTGAACAATTCAAGAACTGGAAGAAAATATTGCACGAAAAGTTTGTCCTGAAAGAGAAGACTCCAACATTCACCGGTCAATATGAGAAGATGAAAGATCACTGGCCCGCATTTGTGGCGTACAAGACATCGGAGAAAGGTAAGAAAAGGTCACTGATAAATAAGCAAAATGCTGCAAAGAAGGAATATCACCATGTTACGGGGTCAGGTGGCTACAAGGTTGCCCGGCCTACGTGGGACAAAGCTGAAAACGACCTGCTTGATAAAGGGATCCATCCAGAGACATTGAACTGGCCCGAACGGGCAAGGACTTGGTTCTTCGGGCATGGGGGAACTTTGCACCCAGAAACAGGGAAATGTGTTTATACGAAAGGTCAACTTGCAACACCCGTCAAAAACATTCAGGATGCAATCCAGGCCATGCAGGAAGGGAAGTTCCATCCCGACAGAGAGAAGGACGAGTTGTCACGCGCCCTCGGGAATCCTGAACACCCTGGACGAACACGAGACACATCAGTCTCCGTTCCGTGGAAGGTTGGGTTTCCCGACAGCAGAGACACTTATAGAAGCCGAGGGAGAAAAAAGAAAGAGGATGCAGACCGGCTGCAGAAGGTAGAAGAAAGATTAGCGTTGTAGGAGAAGCAAATAGAGGTACTTAACAGCCAGCGAGCTACCGGCCCATCATCTCAGCGGCACGAAGATCTTTCATTCGATACTTCCCACGGAGCTACCCCACCATCTCAGCGGAAAAGCAGCGTGGCTTCCTCTTTGCTCGTTCGGCCGCCCATAGATGATATCACGGCTCCTGATTGCTACCCCGTGGATGATATCACGGAGAGGAAACATTGTGATCAACATGCGAAATGCATGAACATAACCTTGAAGGTGGCGGTCGGCTATGCCTTACCTCGTGTACCTGATGGAACTTACCATTGTTCTCCGATTCCAGATGGCTATGCTGTTGTCGGGGTGGATGAAGTTACCAACGGATTTGAGCAGCTGGAGCTTGAGTACCCTACAGGTGAAGGGGAGACTCATCTGGGAGATGCCATAAGGACTACCATTCTATGGAGAAAGGAACACATCGTGCTTCCATACTGGACGCCGCGTCAGCAGACTCAGCCGGAGGAGGCCCCTCAGCAGACTCCTCACAGTCCAGCTCTATCTCCGCTGCCTCAGCCGTCTCCGCCGCGTCAGCACACTCCGTCGCCTCAGCTGTCTCCGCCGCGTCAGCGGACTCCGCCGGAGGAGGCCCCTCAGCAGAATCCACCGCGTCAGCTGACTCCGCCTCCTCCGCCACCTCAGCACCGGCGGAAGAGATCCGCCGCCGCTCCGGCAGCTAGTAGTACAACAGCAAAGAAATCCAGAGCAGGTAGCGTTAAGAAGGCTCCTGCCAAGTTACCATACGACATGACTGAGGAGGAAACCAAGGAGATCGTGGCTGCCGACGTGAAACGCCAGCTTGCACCGACCCGTCCAGATCCAACGGAGAAAATAGATCCGGTAAAAGCGAGGCGCTTGCTGGAAAACCTTACAAAACCACCGCCGCCTCCGCTGCTATCAAACTATGACTGCTCTATTGTAAAGTCATATAGAGATCCATAGCAGCGGTCGGGAAGTAGCAGTAGTGCAAGGGGGAAAACAATTCCCCAGCTCGGCGAACAGAAAAACCAATCGTGCCCCCCACTCAAGGTGTTTACTGATATCGCTAATGAACCGGGGGTAGCGGCCGCTGATCCTGTTTTCACTCTTGGTGATTACTTAGGCGATGAGGTACAGTTCGAAATGGCTAAGTTAGCCTTTAAATTCGAGCACGGGCAGCCTCTCGTCAGACCTGAGGAGCTCCCGCATCTACCAACGATGATGCGAAGATTGCATGACTGGTACTTGGAAGCCTCAAAGCAAGGGAGCAACTATATCATTGTGGGAATTAAAGATGAGCATTACTTCAATGGAGACGAGGAGATTTTCATTGAATTTGAAG
Source organism: Elymus sibiricus (assembly GCA_039707655.1). Taxonomy (NCBI): domain Eukaryota; kingdom Viridiplantae; phylum Streptophyta; class Magnoliopsida; order Poales; family Poaceae; genus Elymus; species Elymus sibiricus. The sequence continues at coordinate 396,379,428 of CM077674.1, forward strand.
AATTATTTCAGTTATACAATCAAGACGCCATCGACAAATCTATCGTTGGTTGCTATTGTTTGTAAGTATCATTTCTGTAGTTAAGTCTCTATCTCAGCTCGTTCATTGCATGTATAATTATCCTCACTATATATATTATGCAGAAAGAAGATCCTCGAATGCAAAAGAGGACAAATCTATGACATTGGGTTCATTAACCCAAATACTATTCATGAAGCTACGGTAAAATGGAACGCCAAGGATACAGAGAAGAACTTGCTAAGGGCGTTAATTGAACAACAAACCAAAAGGGAAATACTATTTCCTTACAACTTCCAGTGAGTGTTATACTGTCTTGTACACATCATTCTGTTTCGCTTACTCGATGTTAAGTGTAATTGATGAGCTATGCGAGCGCAGGTTCCACTTTATTCTGCTAGTCATTCAGTTTGACGCAGGAAAAATACTTGTCATGGACTCGTTACGTAAAGACCCTGAGATGTGGGCGGACCTGAAAAAAATTCTTCAGAGGTAATTTCAATCATTATCGCACTATATCGGCAACTATCGTTCATTTCCTTATATCAAGTAATTAATAACTCCTTTATTCATTTTCTTTGCCGGGCAGGGTTTGGAAAGAGTTCACCAAGCAGGTTAGGGGTGAATGGAGAGAGGAGCTGCGATTTGAACAACTCAGTGTAAGTAGTACTAGCTAGGTCCGCGCATCTCTTTGATTCTAGTTTCAATACCACTATCATGTTTGATTATTATTTTGATTGAATTATATTCTCGTAAAGTGCTCGAGACAGGGATCCGGGAATAACTTATGTGAATACTACGTTTGCGAGTTCATTCGCCAGACGACCTCTGAGACGGGCAGATTTTTGGAAAAAATTGAAGTACGTAAACAATATTCACAAATTTATTTTATTACCATCAATTGTGTTGAGTTTCATTCATATATATATATATATATATATATATATATATATATATATATATATATATATATATATATATATATATTGACCCCCTTCTTTAAATTAGATCGAACGGAAGCGGGACGAACTCCTACCAAAGGCTCGCATACGAGCAATTCAAGAGGAATTGGCGGGATTCTTCGTTCAAGAGATCATAGCTAAAACCGGAGAATACCATTGAGAATTGGTAGTGAATGTTGGTAATTAGATATTAGGGATCGTAAGAGATGTTACATTGTATATATGCATTAACGTGTACTATACGTAGTAGCGTCGAATAGATATACGAAAACTTGTTGTTCGACCAAGCACGGAGAAAGAGAGGTCACTTCAGTCTATATTCATGACGATTTGTGTACTGATTCCTTCATTGCTATATGTACATAGTAGCTAGCGTCGAGTTGAATGAAAAACGTAAAATAAAAACGAAAACCCTAAATGTAAAAGAATTGAATGGTAAACACAAAAAGAAAAGGGGGAAACACAATATGAAACCCCTAAACCCTCCAAAACCCTAAACCCCTCATTTAAAAAAAAACAAAAACAAAAACCCCAGCGCTTGGCAGGTGCTGACGCGTGGCTGCCTTTTAGTCCCGGTCGGTGTTACCAACCGGGACTAAGGCCCAGTTCTTTTGGCCGATTCTCTCACAATCTTGAAAATCGACCCTTCACCCAGCTTCTCTCAGAATCTTGAACCCATATTTTTTTTTACAATCCTGGCTAGTTAGGATGTAAATAGATAGGATTGTAAAAAAAGTTTGGGTTCAAGATTCTGGGAGAAGCTGGGTGGAGGGTCGATTCTCAAGATTCTGCAAGAATCGGCCAAAAGAACTGGGCCTAAAGGTCCTCCTGCCTGGGCGCCCCACAGCGGCCACGTGGAGCTCCTTTAGTCCCGGTTCGTAACACAACCGGGACTAAAAGTGGAGGCCTTTAGTCCCGATTGCTTAGTCCCGGTTGCAGAACCGGGACTAAAGGCCCTTAGGAATCGGGACTAATGCACTGTTTTCTACTAGTGGATGCCATAGCTACTGTTTTGTGAAACTAGATGGTGGTCTGGTGTGGTGCATGAGTAAATATCTACAATTCATGTCAAAGTTCTATAAACTTACTAATCAAATTTGTTTCACTGATACCTATCGATTTTGTCTAATTTTTCGTAGAAAACACTATTGACCGGTTAGACTACTTTTTACTACAATTATGAGAGCAAGTACATGGCTTATAGCCCGCTTATATTGCACTTTTGCTTATTTGAAGTAGAGAGATGAAAAAATAAAGGAAGTGGACTCTCATGCAAGAGCCTAGGTATATGCGTTCTTCAAGACAAATACAATAAATGTGAAGAAAGAGATAGAGAAAAGGTAGAAAAAAGCACAGTGTATAGCCAACCTTATAGCTCATATTACTATATGAATGACTATAGATAACATGACAGTTTCATATAGCCATTAGCTGGCTATATTGTTAGCCATGCTCTGAGAGGTATGATCCGCATGTAGGCGCTGACATGACAGAAAAATTAAGGACGTTTGTTTGACCACTACATTGACTTATGACAACACGGTCCTCATGTTAGTTCTCTCTCCTTGAATAAAATACCCTTGGGAAAAGAATTGGCCGCCACACTTTCTCTTGCCCCGTCCACCTTCCTTCCACTTAGCCATGGGCAGTCGGCTCCCGCATGACGCTGCGGGCGCCGAAAACCGACGCTACGCCATCCACAGTGGTAGCGTTCCTTCTGGTGCCCATGGGCCACGCACACCACTTTTGTACGCCGCCACGTGCACTACGAGTAGCAACTAGTTAGGACAGAGCATGCAGCCGGTGAGGAGTTCGAGCTCAGAGACAACGTAGAATATAGTTATGACGTAGTAGAATATACGAGTAGTTATGAAATGCACATGCATGAGCTATTGAGCTCTAGCAAGAACAAGCAAACACGTCTTCGCTTGACTAGCTTCTTGCTCTCTGAACTTGTGTGTCTTTTCTTCAGTTTTTCTGTTCTTCCTATAGAATCAGCATCGCATTGATTCAGTTTCTATTTTTCTTCAGTTTCCTGGTGCCTGCATAAAAACCAGCTGTCCAAATATAAATTCTGATGCTTAAAATGGTGTTCTATTATGTAGCCAGGACTCCAGGATCGATGCCGGTATGTATGTGTCTCTGTGATTTTTTGTTGCGTTAGAAAGAGTTAGTTTACCAAATTCTGCAGTTAAACATTATCCTATTGCTAGCTAACAAGGCCTGACCTCTCAACTTGAGAGCAGAGTGACAACTGGCCGGCTCTCCCGTCCCTCGCCACCCAGTGTGCTACGCGCCACGGTTCCGGGTAGTGTTTGTGCATGCCTGCAACCTACACTGAGAGACTCATCCACGTCCTCCGTCTCCGTGTGTCCTGCACCAGCAGCAGCTCATCCACGACGACATGATATTTCACAGCTCGAGCATCTTGGCGTGTGCATATTCTGAGACATCAATGGGTATGACTTCTTGCATCTCAAAGTAATCTATAACTACCGAATGTTAGCAATTAAGCTTCAGGTTAGGTTAGGTGACGTGCTGTGTTAGGAAGTGTTTGAGTCTGTTCAGTATACGTACGAGGATAGGTCGTATTAGGAAAGGTTTTGTAAACCGGCGTTGTACCGGGTCGCGTCGTGTTGGGCCTGTGTCGTGTTGGACGCGAATTGTATCCCCTATATAAAGCAATGAAAAAAACCACGAAAAGCAGCTCGTATTGCTGCACCAAATTATCTTCTTTCTTGTTCGTACGTTTAGGGTTTGCTTAGCTCGACATTGAGTTCTGCAGATCAGGTTTTTGCCCTGAGATCCATCAATTGGTATTCAGAGCCTGGCTGCGTGCTAACCTAGTAACGGGAAGGCATGAGCGACGACGACAAGAAGAAGGGGACGGAGGCGTCGAGCGCTGCGGCGCTAGCTCCGGCGGCGGTGGCACCACCGACGCAATTTCCGCTGTTCGACCGCGAGAACTTTGGTGTTTGGGCAGCAACTGTTCAGTGCGCCATGGAGTCGCACATGCTCTGGCACATCGTCGATCCCGGCGGCGATGAGTTCAAGAAGGATGGGGCGCAGCGCTGGCGAGATCGTCAGGCGGCGAGCGCAATCTACTCGATTATGCCGATGGATATCATGCAGCATCTCATCTCCAAGGAAACAGCCAAGGACGTGTGGGATACATTGAAAACTTTGCAGCTTGGTCACGCCAGAGTGCGAGAAGCCACGCTGCAGTCTATGATGAGAACATATGAGACGCTGAAGATGGAGGATGATGAGACTGTGGAGCAGTTTGCAGCATGGGTGGTAACCCTGGTCAACAGCATACGTACGCTCGGCGAAAACCTGGAAGAGATCTCAGTCGTGCGACGTTTCCTCCATGCAGTGCCGTCGCGATATTTGCCAATAGTATCGGCAATCGAGCAGTGCGTCGACTTGAAGACGCTGACGGTGGATGACCTGGTCGGATGCTACAAGGCTCATGATGAGCGGATGAAGCTAACATCAAGCGATGGGAAGCAAGACAAGTATCGCGAAAGAAAAAAGGAACGACGGCGTGTCTGGTAGTGGCAGCAAGAAGGAGAATTACAACCCAGCAAAAAAGAATTATGCCAGGGGTGATGATCGGCGCGAGAAGCCGAAGAAAAGGTTTGACAAGCGCAAGGTTCACTGCCACAATTGCAATTTACCCGGGCACTTTAAATCTGAGTGTCGAAAACCAGTGAAAGAAAAGGCCCTCATCGCTGCCAAGGGCGGTGATGAAGGTGTGCATCTGCTGATGATAGAAGCTTGTGAGCTCATGGAGGAGGAACCAGCAAGTCCTCAAATAGGAGTCACGGAACCGGTGACATTAGTCGAGGAGAAGGTGTATCTCCACGACAAGGAACGGGCCAAGACAGCTAGCAACATGTGGTATCTCGATATAGGCGCAAGTAATCATATGACCGGCGATAAATCGCAGTTCTCCGAGTTGAATTTGGCCGTGGGCGGAACGGTGCGGTTTGGAGATGGTTCAACGGTCAGAATTGAGGGATGAGGTACTGTCCTGTTCGAGGCTCGCAATGGCGAGCACAAGGCGCTGACCGAGGTATACTATATCCCAAAGTTGAAGAGCAACATTATAAGTCTCGGACAACTAGAGGAACGTGGTTGCAAGATTGTCTTGGAGGATGGCTTCTTATGGGGCTATGATTGGCAAAGGATGCTTTTGATGAAAGTGAAGAGATCAATGAATCGTCTCTATATTCTGAACCTCGACAGATCTGATCCGATTTGTTTATTGGCAAGTTTTGAGGACACAGCATGGAAGTGGCATGCATGATATGGACATCTCAATTTCCAATCGTTGCGGCAACTCAGACAGAAGAATATGGTTCATGGAATTCCTAGCATCGATCATGTTGAGCAGTTGTGTGACGGTTGCCTAGTTGGTAAGCAATGAAGGGCATCATTCCCACGTGAAGCAGTGTACAGGGCAATCAAGGTGCTCGAGTTGATGCATGGTGACTTGTGTGGCCCAATTACACCAGCAACCCCAAGTGGAAACAAGTATTTCTTGCTCGTTGTTGATGATTACAGCCGGTACATGTGGATTGTGCTTTTGAAGAGCAAGGACCAAGCATTTGCAAGCCTTCAAGTTAATTAAGACCGCAGCAGAGGTCGAAGCAGAAGCCAAGCTGAAAGCTTTTCGTACGGACAGGGGGGGGGGGTGAGTTCACATCAAAAGAATTCACCGCCTTTTGTGAATTGCACGGGATCAAGCGTTATCTGACCGCACCATATTCTCCACAGCAGAACGGTGTAGTGGAGCGAAGGAACCAAACCGTTGTAGCAATGGCTCGAAGCATGATGAAGAGCAAGGGTCTACCGGGAAGGTTTTGGGGAGAAGCAGCGACGACGGCCGTGTACTTGCTGAACCGAGCGCCGTCGAAGAGTGTCGTTGGCATGACTCCATACGAGGCATGGTGTGGGCGCAAGCCTACAGTGGATCATCTTCGCACCTTTGGGTGTGTTGCACATGTGAAGACGGTGGCTGGTCATGTAGGCAAACTTGCCGACCGGAGTACACCGATGATCATGATTGGCTATGAGACGGGCTCAAAGGCGTATCGGGTGTACAACCCAGCAACAAGGAAAGTCCAAGTAACTCGAGATGTAATTTTCGAGGAAGAGAAGGCGTGGACTTGAGGCGGATCAAATGAACTGGAGGTAGCAAGATCGGATGAAATTTTTCATGTTGTATATGATCAAGTTGATGATGCAGGTCACGAGGGTGCTCATGAACACCATCATGATGTTGATCAAGGACCTCTAGGCACTCCCTCGGCGCACGGTGATGTGACGGAAACTGATCCAAGCATGCCGGGAACACCGGAGACTCCGCCACGACTACCACATGTTGTGGTTGACGACTGGAGCAGCAACGCTGCCACGGCAAGCAGTAACGCTGCCATGGCAAGCAGCAGCGTCGCCACGGCAAGCAGTAACGCTGCCATGGCAGGAACCAGTGCAGCAGCCTCAGTAGGGACCGAGCACGAGCCGACGGCTTCGGCTGCTATACCGTCGTGTGCCAGGCACATCAGAAGGTACCGTATGTCATGAAACTCATCTTGTATGCAGTTACTATGTTCACTGCTGTCAGCAGGCATGTATATTATATATAGTTTACTGGGCGATCAACGGTAGACAATAGCTTCCCTCTTACCCCCAGTTTTTACATGTGAGGTAAAAAGATAAGAGTTAATCAGACCACTAATTAATGAGATAAACAGGTCAGATCTATTATATACTCTTGCCTCTCATGTGAAAATAGGGGGTAAGAGGGAGCATGTTAAAACTGCTCAATTTAGAAACTGAAGACTCGGAATCATTCAGGCCTACAGCCACTACTGGAATTTTCATTTTGGCCGAGTGTAGAAAACACTCGGCAAAGGCTTTGCCGACTGTTGCCATTTTGCACCCTATTTTTTGTACTTGCTTCATAAAAATTACCCATTTTTGATACCTAAAAAATGAAAATGATTTTTTTACAAAAAAGTTGGAAACTCTATTTGGCAACATTATTTGTAATGTTAAGATGCAATTGTGTGTCTAATTTGGGAACATTATAATAAACTAGGCAATGAATATGGCAATCACCTAGGTCATTTGACTTGAAAGTCATGAATGTTCATACACGATAGCCCGTTTTGTGAAGCAAGCTCCACCACGAGCATCCTGCAGCCGTCGTCGGCGTGTGGCACTGACAACACCTCGAAAGACTCAGTGTGGATGTCGAGGGCCATGATCATGCCGTGACAACTATCGGTGCTCTGGCTGTCGAATTTTTTGTTAAAAAAGACCATCTACATTTTGATATTGACAAAAAAGACCACGTCCGGACTGTATTGACTAAAAAGACCACGTACGCTGTGGCGGCAGGTCCGGCAGCCGACACGTGGTGCCTGCCGCCACAGCCGGCAACGGCAGGACCTGTCGCTACAGCCGACGGCGGCACCTTGTGTGTAATAGCTCTGTAGCGATTTGCAACGGAATGGAGAGACCAAGTGGGCCCTGCCGCTATTGGGGGTGGCGGCAGCTCCTTTTACTGCCCGCACGTGATGGCACGTCGTAGTACTTCACCGTGCAACAACAGCTACTGCGGTTGCATGTCATGGCGGAGCGTATGTACTAGCAGGGAGTAGAAGCTGCCGTGGCTAAAGATATACAGCCTACCTACACCTATCCGTGTCCATTCTATCAATCATGCAGTACTGCACCATCGCTTGGGTCCTTCCAGTTGTTCAAAAAATAATAATCATGCAATACTTGCCTGCCTTTCTGCGCGGAGGAAATTGCACAAACCACCTAATTTTGGTGCTAGTTTTGCACAGAACACCTACTTTACAGGTTTGTTGCACAAAACACCATATATTGGGATAATTCGTTGCAGATAGACCTAATACATCATTTGGATGTGTTGACATGATTCCTGACAAGTGGGTCCAGTTTGTAAGTGCATCGGTGGCAAAAAAACGGCCACATCAGCGAGTAGATAAACCGAGTAAAAAAGGCCATGTTTTGGTGCTACTTATCTTATTTTATGAATATTGTGGCTATTTATGAATCTTTTTAGTTTATATAGCAATCTTATGTTTTCTCACATGAAAGTTTGTGGTATGGTACTAGCTAGATGTATCCAATTTCCGTGCAATTGTGGTGTGGTACTAGCTAGATGTAACCAGTAATGAATCTGGAAAGCTTCAGCTTATTTGGTTCACATTATAATGAGATATTGGCAGTTTACAATGGCTCATACATTTTTTCTGCTCAAAATTCAAAATTTTCAAACAAATGCAAAACAACTTCAGTAAATCACACATGTATCCAATACTTATCAGTGCAAAACGCAGCTTATTTGGACCAACAGTTTGTAAGATATTTGTAATGTTAGTTGGCTCGTTCAATTTTTTTGTTCAAAATTTAACATTTTCAAAAAATGAAAAAAAATCTACTAAATCATACATGCACTTACTAATCTTCTGGGAAAAATTCAGCTCAATTGGAGGAAAGTATTGTGAAATATTGACAGATCTAGTTGGCTGCTGATGTGGCAGTTTTTTTTGCCACCAGTGCACTTACATACTGGACCCACTTGTCATGAATCATGTCAACACACCTAAATGATGATTTAGACCTATCTGTAACAAATTACCACAATATGTGGTGTTTCTTGCAACAAACCTGTAAAGTAGTTGTTTTGTGCAAGACTAACACCAATAGTAGGTGGTTTGTGCAATTTCCTCTTCTGCGCTGTCACGTTGCATGTGGGCAGTAAAAGGAGCTGCTGCTAGACGCTGTGGCGGCAGGGCCAACTTGGCCTCTCCATTCCGTTGTGAGTTGCTGCAGAGGTGGAAAAACTGTTACACAGAAGCTGCCGCCGTCAGCTGTGGCGGCATGTCCTGTCCTGCCGCCGCAGGCTATGGCGGCAGGTGTCACGTGTCGGCTGCCGGACCGGCCGCCACAGCTTAGGTGGTCTTTTTTGGTCAACACGGTCTGGATATGGTCTTTTTTGTCAATACGAAAGCGTTGGTGGTCTTACCTGACAAAAAATCCTGGCTGTCTTGATCAGGCGGCTTGCCCATCCAGTACATCTTGCTGTCAACGTAGATTGGCGGCAAGTCGAGCCACACACGGATCGACAATGGTGATGGAACTATTCTCCTCATGTCTTCCTTGAGCCGCCACATGTGGCATTCCATTGTCACGCGGGATCCACGGCCAGCATTGGCCATAGTGACCCCATGCTAGTCCTATTGTCGGAAGGGAAGTCCAAGATTATCTCTTCGTCAATCACTGGGCTAAGCATGTGAACATCTTCATGGTTTTGGGATGATGTGACGAGGAGTAGGCCATGACAGGGCTTGCAGCTCACTACCCTGTGCTCTAGTAGCTTCGGCGACGCGTTCAACAAAGACTCCGTCCTCCTGTCCTCTGTGTTAGCATCTGGGAAGAAGACGCGTAGGGGAGAGCTAATTCTTGTCCTGGCGTAGTGGTTGTGTAGCTTGACAAAGTGGTCAGACTCGATCAGGGCGCGCCATGTCTGACAGACGAACTTGAGCTGCCCGAGGATGGCCAATGGCAGACGTTGCAGGGCTACGCATAGGGCGTGCATTGACGCCGACGAGAAGAGGATGTCCTCGTGTGGCCGCCACGTGGAGACCAGACTCTCCACGTACACTAGTACCCTCGTTGTTGCATGGCCGTTCTTGCTGGGCTGGGCGACCAAGGACCTGTCGGCGAGGAGCTCCTCAATGGCGCCGGTGGCAGGGGTGTAAATGCAGAGCTGGTGGACGGGCTTGGAGTCCTTCGTGGACTGGACGCCCGGCCTGAACATGATGCGGCGGCCACCATCGATGAATGCGAGCGGCCAGACCCGGCACGCCAAGAACCACCTCACCTCCGGCACTGCCATGGCCAAGTCGATTTGGCAGCGCAGGTCGCACACCTCGTGGTCGCCGATCCCGAGGTCACTAGTAGAAAACAGGGCATCTGTCCCGGTTCCAGAGGGCCTTTAGTCCCGGTTCTGGAACTGGGACAAAACGATCGGGACCAATGCTCAAAACCTTTAGTCCCGATTGGCCTACGAACCGGGACCAAAGGTGCTCCACGTAGCCGTTGTGGGGCGCCCAAGCAGGAGGACCTTTAGTCCCGGTTGGTAACACCAACCAGGACTAAAGGAGCTCCACGTGGCCGCTGCGCAGCACTCAGGCAGGAGGACCTTTAGTCCCGGTTGGTAACACCAACCGGGACCAAAAGGCAGCCACGCGTCAGCAGCTCGCAGGCGCTGGGTTTTTGTTTTTTTTTAAAGGGGGGGGGGGGGGTTAGGGGTTTTGGAGGGTTTAGGGGTTTCATATTGTGTTAGCTAGCTAATAGAGAGAAGTGACCTCTCTTTCTCCGTGCTTGGTCGACGCTAGCTACTACATATAGAGAGAACTCGACGCTAGCTAGTAAGCAAATGAAGGAAACCATTAATTATACAAGATCGCCATGAACATATATAGAGAGAAGTGACCTCTCTTTCTCCGTGCTTGGTCGAACAACAAGTTTTCGTATATCTATCCGACGCTACTACATATATACAATATAACATCCCTGACATCATCAAGCGCCAAACTCTCACTGAATTTCCGTATGGTATTCTCCCTTTTCATGTATGACGTGGTCAAGAAAGAATCCCGCCAATTCCTCTTGAATTGCTCGTATGCGATCATGTGGTAGGAGTCCATCCCGCATCTGCCAGATCTAATTTAAAGAAGGGGGTCAATACATATATATGAATGAAACTCATCACAATTGATTGTAATAAAATAAAATTGTGAATATTGTTTACGTACTTCAAATTGTTTGTCAGACAATAAGCCCCGCTCAGTGGTTGAGTCGCGAATGAACTCGCAAACGTAGTATCCACATAAATTATTCCCGGCTGCCTGCCACCAGCACTTTACGAGAATAGAGTTCAATCAAACTGATAATCAAGCATGATAATGGTATTGATGAAACTAGAATCAATGAGAGATGCGCGGAACTAGCTAGTACTACTTACTTTGGGGTGTGTAAATCGCAGCTCGTTCTTCAGACCCGGAACCATTCCGGTGAACTGTTTCCAAACCCTGCCAGGCAAAGAAAATGATTACTTGATATCAGGAAATGAACGAAAGTTGCCGATATGGTCCCGGTATTGATTGAACTTACTTCTGGAGCATTGCAGTCATGTCCGCATAATCCTTGAGATCTTTACGTCGCGAGTCTAAGACAGTTACTACTCCCCCGTCAAGCTTAATGGATAGCAGAATAAAGTGGAACCTGCGCACGCATAACTCATTAATTACAGTACTTAACCTCGATTAAGCGAAATCGAATATGCACAAGACAGTAACACTCACTTGAAGTTGTAAGGAAAGAGTATTTCCCTTTTGTTTTGATGTCGAAGGAACGCTTTTAGCAAGTTTTCCTTGGTTTCTTTAACTCTGTTTTGTACCGTCCATTCATTTACGGTATTTGGGCTAATGAACCCAATGTCATAGATTTGTCTTTTTGGGCATTCGACGATCTTCAATCTGCATAATATAGTGAGGATAATTATATATACATGCAATGAACGAGCTGAGCTAGAGACTTAATTACAGAAATAATACTTACAGACAGTAGCAAGTCATGAGTTGTTTGTCGAGGTCCTCTTGATTGAATAACTGAAATAACTGCACAAATTCAACAGGCATCAGGTCGACTCCAATGAGGTCGTGCTGATCTTTAATTCTCACCATCAAACAATCGGACCCATTCTTCCTGCAGCTTTCCAAGTACCACTCATGCAATCTTTGCATCATCGTTGTTAGAGGAGGATGATCAGGTTTGACGAGAGGCTTCCCGTGCTCGTATCTAATGATCTCTACTACCTCAGCCGTTTTAAACTGTACATCATCACCCACGTTATCACCAAGAGTGGTACCGGGCAGTAGCCCCGGATGATTAGCGATATCGCTAGACACCTTGAGCGGGGGGTAAATTGCTTCTCCTGTTCGCCGAGCTGGGGAATTGTTTTCCCACTTCTTCGTCTTGAAGCACTGGCAGTACTTCCCGACCGTCGCGCTTCATCATATGTCTTTTCAATACAGCGGTCATAGTTGGATTGCGGCGGAGGCGATGGTGGTCGCTTAAGGGCATCCAGAGTGCGCTTCGCTTTCATCGGATCTATTGTTTCCTTCGGAGGTGGACGTTTCGGTTCAAAATGGGCCTGCAGTTCGGCTTTCACGATGTCATCGGTTTCCTTGTCAGTCATCTCATATGGTAACTTTGGAGGAACCCTGAGGCTTGGACGAAATTTGAATTTCTTCCCGCCTTTTGTACTGCTAGCCGCCGGAGCGGCGGCGGCTCTCTTCCGCTGTTGCTGAGGCGGCGGAGTCCGCTGACGCGCCGGAGGAGGCAGAGTCCGCTGACGCGCTGGAGGAGGCGGAGTAGGAGGCGGAGTCCGCTGACGCGCCGGAGACAGCTGAGGCGGAAGAGGACTCTGCTGAGGGGCCTCATCCGGCTGAGTCTGCTGAGGGGCCTCATCCGGCTGAGCTGGACTGTGAGGAGTCTGCTGAGGGGCCTCATCCGGCTGCGTCTGCTGAGGCGGCGTCCAGTTGATGTTCTCCTTTCTCCATAGACAGGTACTCCTCAAGGCATTTTCCAGAAGATTATCCCCTTCACCTGTAGGGTAGTCAAGCTCCAGCCCCTCAAATCCCTCCATTATTTCATCCACCGTGACAATAGCATAGCCATGTGGAATCGGACGACAATGGAAAGTTCTCTCAGCTCGAGGAGGTAAAACAGAGCTGACCGCCGCCTTCAAGGTCAGGTTCTGGCATTTCGCCATTAGCACACAATGTTCAGCCTCCGTGATACTATCCACGGGGTAGCCAGGAGCCGTGAAATCAGGCTGAACGAGCTCCGTGGAAGCCACGCTGCTTCTCCGCTGAGATGGTGGGGTAGCTTCTGGGGCAGTGTCGAAGGAAGGATCTTCGTGCCGCTGAAATGGTTGGCCGGTAGCTCGCTGGCTGTCAAGTTCCTCTAGTTTCGCTAATCTTGCACTGAGCTTCTGCATTTCGCTTGCTTCCTCTTTCTTCTTTCTCTCTCGGCTTCTATAACCACCGCTGTCGGGAAACCCATGCACCCACGGAACGGAGCCTGATGTGCCTCATGTTCGTCCAGGGTGTTCCGGATTCCCGAGGTCCTCTGTCAGCTCGTCCTTCTCTCTGTCGGGAATGAACGTCCCTTCCTGCGCTGCCTGGATTGCTGCCTCAAGCTTCTTGACGGGTATTGCAAGTTGAGCTTTCGTCCAAACACACTCCCCTGTGTCTGGGTCCAAAGTTCCCCCAACCCCGTAGAACCAAGTCCTTGACCGATCTGGCCAGTGCAATGTCGCTGGTTGGACCCCTTTAGCAAGCAGGTCTTGCTCAGCTTTGTCCCACAACGGCCGGGCTTTGCTGTAGCCACCTGTCCCCGTAACATAGTGATACTTCTTCTTTGCAGCATTTAGCTTATTTGTCGCTGACCTTTGCTTGCCCTTGTCCGATTTCTTGTAGGCCACAAATGCGGGCCAGTGATCTTTTATCTTCTCATACGGACCGGTGAATTCTGGAGTCTTGTCTTTCTCGACAAACTTTTTGTTCAAATCTTTCTTCTAGTTCTTGAATAGTTCTGCCATTTTCTTAAGAGCAAACGCCTTGACCTTATTCGGATCCGCCTCTGGCGGTAGGCTGAAATTCGTCATCAGCGAGGTCCAAAGATCATCTTTCTGTCTATCCTGGACATAAGAAACTTCAGGGTCCTTCTTCTTATTCCATTCTTGGATGCTGATCGGGACACTGTCCCTAACAACCACTCTGCACTGATGTATAAATGTGTCCCTGCTCCGCTTGGGAGCAATCGGTTGGCCATCTCGACCGACTTCTTCGATCGTGAACCTTTCATCCTGGCGCAACCTTTTCTTCGGGCCTCGTCTCCTTACGGAAGTTTGGCTCGATCCGGAGGGCTAATTAAAAGAAGAAAGAAGCGTTAATATATGTACATACAAAACAATTAATGCATCAAGTCAGCAGAGGCTTAATTAATATATGTATATATACCTCGCCGGACTTTGCAACAGTTAAGGCTCCCTCCTCCGTTCGGTCACCGGAGCCATCACGATCTCCTTCCTCCTCCATTGTTGGATCACCGGAGCCGTCATGATCTCCTTCCTCACCATCAGTGTCGTTGAGAAACGTAAAGGTGATATCACCTCCTTGAAGGATTATATCCCCCAACAACTCTTCTTTTTCTAAGTCTCTGTCCATAGTTTCTGCAAACATTACAACATGGCAATATACAACCATGAGAGATGGATTAGTGGCAAACAAGGACTTAATATCACAACAAGGAATCCCGAGAGAGTTAGGGGTGTTCTAACGCGGCACTACACGATATAGGTGAAGGGGGATAACATCCGGGAATGTTTTCCCGAAGTCTGCATTTTCGGACAGATGAAACGGAGGGGGACGGTTCCAGGTTCGCTATGCTAGCTGCTTGTGACAGACGAACGGAGGGCATATTCGGATTCGTCATATTATTCTGATCGGTTTTCATATATCAATTATTTTCATCGGAGTTACGGTTAATTTTCTACCAATTTCTAAAGTTTTACCAATATCCTGAAAATTCCTGGAATTCTGCTAGGTCTGAGAATTCCTCAGCTTTAAACATCACTTAGCTGTTTTCCAAAGGCTACAAGTATTGTTCTGTACATCCTATGAGTTAGTGCCTTATATCAATATTGATCACTAGACTGTGATCAACAAGATAGTATCAATTGATTCTCTGCTAGAGTCCATTAGCTTGCTCAAAACTTTGTTTGAAAAGTGCCACTTGATATTAATTCTATGAACATAAAAAATTCTATGAACAAAAAAAATTCCTCATATCAATATTTTCTATATACATCCATCCATACATACATATACATCTACATTATATCTACACTAAGCATCTACATATACATACATAAACATAAACAAAATTAATAAACAAAAAAAAATGGATAGCGGACCGGGCGGCGGCGGCTCACAGTAGGGGCGGCGAGGGCTCGGGGAGGAGGGAGAGCGCGCGGGCTCGGGGGCGGCGACGGCGACGGCGACGGCGACGGCGGGGGCGGCGACGAGGAGCGAGAGCGCGTGGGCTCGGGGGCGGCGACGGCGACGGCGACAGTGACGGCGGGGCAGGGGCGCGGTGACGGCGATGGCGACGGCGTCGGGGCAGGGCGCGGCGAGGGGAGCGGGGGACGGCGTCGGGGCAGCCTGGCGGCGTCGAGGTGCTCTTCGGCGTCGTCGGGGGAAACTGCAGGTGAACTCTGAAAATTTCGTAAGTGTTGGCTTATATACCCAACCCTTTAGTCCCGATTGGTGGCTCCAACCGGGACTAAAGGCACCCCTTTCGTCCCGGTTGGAGACACCAACCGGGACTAAAGGTCAATTTCAGCAGCCCGAAGGGCGGGAAGCAGAGACCTTTAGTCCCGGTTGGTGGCACGAACCGGGATGAAAGGGGTGCCTTTAGTCCCGGTTGGAGCCACCAACCGGGACTAAAGGGTTGTGCTGCCGCGGCCAAATGTTTAGTCCCACCTCGCTAGTCGAGAGGCGCCTGCACCGGTTTATAAGCCCCGCTGCGACTGAGCTGTCGAGCTCCTCTCTATTGCAGGCAGTACATGCCTAACCTTTATAATATGTGTCCTTTCCCCTGTTGGTTGCTGCATCAAAGCAGATACCACTGTTTTGGTTGGTGCTCTTTTGATCTTGGGCGATCATGTAAAATGTATTCCCATTTATCTCGTACCCTTGGTAAGTCAACACAGTCGAAGATGGACCCCTGGCCAACGAGTACAGCTCATCTCCAACAATGTTGTTACCCATGAGATGTGTTTGCAACCAACTGCCGAAAGTCCTGATGTGTTCACATGTAATCCAGTCGTCAGACTGCTCCGGGTGTTTGGAGCGCAGAAAATTCTTGTGTTCATTGACATACGGGCTCATCAAGGTAGAATTCTGTAGAACTGTGTAGTGTGCTTGAGCCCAAGAATGCCCGTCCCTACATATTGTTGCATCCGCTCCTAGCGTGCCTTTTCCAGTCAGTCTCCCCTCATACCGCGATTGAGGGAGACCAATCGGCTTAAGGTCAGGAATAAAGTCAACACAAAACCCAATGACCTCCTCTGTTTGATGGCCCATGGAGATGCTTCCTTCTGGCCTAGCATGGTTACGAACATATTTCTTTAAGACTCCCATGAACCTCTCAAAGGGGAACATATTGTGTAGAAATACAGGACCCAGAATGGCAATCTCGTCGACTAGATGAACTAGGACGTGCGTCATGATATTGAAGAAGGATGGTGGGAGCACCAGCTCGAAACTGACAAGACATTGCACCAAATCATTCCTTAACCTTGGTAGGATATTTGGATCGATTACCTTATGAGAGATTGCATTGAGGAATGCACATAGCTTCACAATGGCTAATCG
The DNA here is from genome assembly GCA_039707655.1 of Elymus sibiricus. Lineage (NCBI taxonomy): Eukaryota > Viridiplantae > Streptophyta > Magnoliopsida > Poales > Poaceae > Elymus > Elymus sibiricus. Next base: position 396,395,965 of record CM077674.1, read on the forward strand.
AACGTTTTCCGGTAGAAGCCCCCTCAATGCAACCGGAAGCAGTTGCGTCATAATCACGTGGCAGTCATGAGACTTTAGGTTCTGGAACTTTTTCTCTGCCATATTTATTATTCCCTTTATATTCGACGAGAAGCCAGACGGGACCTTCATACTGAGCAGGCATTCAAAGAAGATTTCCTTCTCTTCTTTGGTAAGAGCGTAGCTGGCAGGACCTTCATACTGCTTTGGATGCATGCCGTCTTTTTCGTGCACACGTTGCTGGTCCTCCCGTGCCTCCGGTGCATCTTTTGTCTTCCCATACACGCCCAAGAAGCCTAGCAGGTTCACGCAAAGATTCTTCGTCACGTGCATCACGTCGATTGCAGAGCGGACCTCTAGGTCTTTCCAATAGGGTAGGTCCCAAAATATAGATTTCTTCTTCCACATGGGTGCGCGTCCCTCAGCGTCATTCGGAACAGATTGTCCGCCAGGACCCTTTCCAAAGATTACTTGTAAATCCTTGACCATATCAAGTATGTGATCACCAGTACGGAGGGCGGGCTTCTTCCGGCGATCTGCGTCACCTTTGAAATGCTTGCCTTTCTTTCGACATTGATGGTTGGTCGGAAGAAATCAACGATGTCTCAGGTACACATTCTTCCTGCATTTCTCCAAATATATACTTTCGGTGTCATCTAAATAGTGCGTGCATGCGTGGTATCCCTTGTTTGTCTGTCCTGAAAGGTTACTGAGAGCAGGCCAATCATTGATGGTTACAAACAGCAACGCATTTAGGTCCAATTCCTGCTGTTTGTGCTCATCCCACACACGTACACCTTTTCCATTTCACAACTGTAAAAGTTCTTCAACTAATGGCCTTAGGTACACATCAATGTCGTTGCCGGGTTGCTTAGGGCCTTGGATGAGCACTGGCATCATAATGAACTTCCGCTTCATGCACAACCAAGGAGGAAGGTTATAGATACATAGAGTCACGGGCCAGGTGCTATGATTGCTGTTCTGCTCCCCAAAAGGATTAATGCCATCTGCGCTTAACCCAAACCATACGTTACTTGCGTCACCTGCAAAGTCCCCCCAACTTCTCTCGATTTTTCTCCAATGCGACCCGTCAGCGGGTGCTCTCAACTTCCCGTCTTTCTTACGGTCTTCTTTCTGCCATCACATCAACTTGGCATGCTCTTTGTTTCTGAACAGACGTTTCAACCGTGGTATTATAGGAGCATACCACATCACCTTGGCAGGAACCCTCTTCCTCGGGCGCTCGCGCTCAACATCACTAGGGTCATCTCGTCTGATCTTATACCGCAATGCACCGCATACCGGGCATGCGTTCAAATCCTAGTACTCATCGCGGTAGAGGATGCAGTCATTAGGGCATGCATGTATCTTCTGCACCTCCAATCCTAGAGGGCATAGAACCTTCTTTGCTTCATACGTACTGTCGGGCAATTCGTTATCCTTTGGAAGCTTCTTCTTCATTATTTTCAGTAGCTTCCCAAATCCGTTGTCAGATACACCATTGTCTGCCTTCCATTGCAACAATTCCAGTGTGGTACCGAGCTTTGTGTTGTCATCTTCGCAATTTGGGTACAACCCTTTTTTGTGATCCTCTAACATGCGATCGAACTTCAACTTCTCCCTTTCACTTTGGCATTGTCTCTTTGCATCAACAATGACCCGGCGAAGATCATCATCGGGCACATCGTCTGGTTCCTCTTGATCTTCAGCTTCCCCCGTTGCAGTATCACCGTATTCAGGGGGATAGTTGTCATCATCCTCTTCTTCTTCGTTGTCTTCCATCATAACCCCTCTTTCTCCGTGCTTGGTCCAAACATTATAGTGTGGCATGAAACCCTTCTCAAGCAGGTGGACGTGAAGGGTTTTCAAGTTAGAGTAATCCTTCGTATTCTCACAGACAGGGCATGGACAATACATAAAACCATTCTGCTTGTTTGCCTCAGCCACTTCAAGAAATTTATGCAGGCCCTCAAGATACTCGGAGGTGCGTCGGTCACCGTACATCCATTGCCGGTTCAGCTGCGTGCATTATATAATTAAGAGTATCAAAAACCATTACAGAACATCATGAATAGAGAAGTGACCAAATTAATACAAGTTCATCATCACATTAAAACCAAAGTACAGTAGTGATCAAATGTTATTACTGAAAAAATAAATTCATAAAGTTCATACATATATTGTTCTCATAGAACAAACGTATAGCTCTCTAGAGCATCTAATTAAAACATACATTGAAACTATGAAAAACATTTAAATGCAACAACAAATGCGATCATAATCGCAACTAAGGTAACAATTGATCCAACGGCATAATGATACCAAGCCTCATTATGAATGGCATATACCACATCCGAATCATAGACAGGACGAGGGCCGACGGGGGCGGATACCAAAGTCATGGCACTATATAATAACAAACAATAATAAAAGTAAGAAAATTATACAAGTATCTATCTAAATCATACAAGTAAGAATTTTTTTCTTTTAAAAAGAAGATAAGAACAAGAGGCTCACCACGGTGGTGCCGGCGACGAGATCGGCGTGGGCGATCGACGGTGGTGAGGACAGGGACGGGGACAATGGTGCACCGCCAAACCTAGACAAATCTTGGGGGAAATGGAGCTTGGAGGTCGAGTTTGGAGAGGAGAAAGCTTAAGTGTGACTCGGGCATTTCATCGAACACCTCATGTGCATAGGAGGTGAGAGCAGAGCAGCACACACCTCCCACACCGGCCGGCCAAAAAACAAAGGAGTGAGCGGGCAGGTGAGAGCATATATATAGGCATCTCTTTAGTCCCGGTTCGTGGCTAGAACCGGGACAGAAGACACACATTTAGTCCCGGTTCCAGCCACCAACCGGGACTAAAGGGCTGCGCCAGGAGCGAGGCCCTTTAGTCCCGGTTCGTGTCTGGAACCGGGACCAAAGGGGTCAGACGAACCGGGACTGGTGCCTGCCGTGGCCCGGCCAGCGCCCTGGCCTCTATGGACCGGGACTGATGCACCCATTGGTCCCGGTTCGTAACAGAACCGGGACTGATGCTCTTATCTGGCCTGGACCAAAGCCCTGTTTTCTACTAGTGGGTTGTCATAGCATCGGGGATCCCTAGCCCCATACCCGCCTGGCTGCAGCGGCAACGGTCGGCCCTTCGGAAGCGCCGTCATCTGGCCGGTGGATGGGTTGCATACGTAGTAGATGGCGCAGTCGCTCGCCTTGGCGAGTGGATCCTCCTCCTCCATGACCACAAGTCCTAGGCAGGGACGGGTGCCGGCGTTGCGCATGGGGCGGCGTGGGAAGGCCATGAGTGTTGTACCGCGGGGCTGGTCGGGCGACCAGGCGTGCACTTTGGTGACGCCCACGGTGGGTACTGGCAGGATGAAGAAGCTGGGGCGGCGGTTGGTGGTGCGGAAGTGGCGATCGATGAAGTCGTCCGAGGGGGCGAGCGCGGCGGCCCAAGCGCGTGAGAGGCAGCGACACCGGCCGACGGTCCTCGCCGGCAAACGCATGAAGATGTCCAGCAGGATGTCGTCAGGGATTGCTGCACGTCCTGCGCATGGCATTGGAATCATGGCCGCTTGCTCGCACAGATAAGCCATGGCCGCTGGAGGAAAAAGGGTTACGAAGAGGACCCGGAGGAGGAGGAACAAGGCGTTCGGCCCGTTTGGTCCAAAGGGATATTGATGTAGTTTGCAGATGAATTCGATCTGAATCCATATATGACTCCCTGTCCGTTTAACTATACAATCTGTTTTTGGGCTACTTCCAGGTATTTGTGTATCAGTGTATGTATGCACGAAACACTAGCTAGCTCTTTTTGCACATGTATAATAGGTTTCCATCCAAACAAACAGAAAAGCATGACCTCAAGCGCCCCTGCTTAGACACACATCCGCTGCTGAGCAATGGTTCGGCCAAAAAAGAAGAAAAACCTATATATCCAAAAAAAAATCTGTTGCTGCAGCCATCACCTGCGCTGCCGGCATGGAGGTGTGGTGCCGTGGATCTGGCCTGCGTGGGCGAGGACGGTGGAGCTTGTGGCGACCCGTGATGGTGTTGTCTAATACAGATTAGTCATCAGTTGCACCTGACAGTACATGGCCTCTGGAGCGTCCCATTGGGATTTTTTTGCAGCGCCAGGGACCTTCATCTTCCGTCAATGTCTATCATGCTGTGGTGAGCAGCTCTTGTAGCATTAAGTTGCCTGCTCATGTGGGCATGCTCACCCACCGTCAGGTCAGTGCGCGTTTGCAACAAGTGGGCTCGTGGCAAGTGGAGGAGGTAATAAAGGATGAATTAGATTGGGTGGTGCATCTCGAGTACCCGGTCTTGAGCTCTAGAGTGAAAACCCTAGGTCTAGCTTTTTATTGCTTAAGCCTAGCAATGGCGGCGTTTTTGGCGTCGTTATCTTGATGAAGGCATTGCTCGAAGTTTGCTCAGACTTGATCTTCAGGGTGAACACCCACGATCTGACTTTCAGGTGTTGGATCTGGCGACGGCGTCACTTATGTGTCGTTTCCTTTTTGGAGGAGTCGCTTTTGAAGAACCATTTTCGTGGTCCTTGTGTTCTCATGAGATAGTTGGTGCCAATGGTTATCGTTGTACATGGTCAATCGCTGTTTGTATCGCTTCATGACTTTTTTCTTTTACTTTCTCTTCACTTAGGCATAGCTTCGGTCTGGTATGACTTAGCTCTTTGCCGGCATGATCCTATGGTGTGTGTGTGTTGGCTGTGTGCATCCTGATTATGCAGAGGCCGGGTGTGGCTCATTGTAATTGTATTCCTCGATGCTATATCATGAGTCAATAAAAACATCCTTTATCGAAAAAAATACAGAAAAAAAATCTGTAGGGTCGATTTGGCCTTGGCGAGGGCACTGCCACCGTCGGTGCAGCCTGTAGCACAGGTTTTCCGCCTCGTGCACAACAGCCACCAGCCGCCATGGGGAGGCACATATGGATCCAACGTGGATGCTATGGCTAGGCGGGCGGCGGCGCCACAAACTGATCTGACTTGCTCAAGATCTGGTCAAGCGGCGCTACAAACTGCCATGCCGTGCACTACCCAATGGAGGCATGGTGCAAGCTCAGCAAGGAGAGCAAGGAGAAGTCGGTGGACTCTACTTTCTATCGGAGCGTCATCGGTAGCCTGAGGTATCTCGTGCACACTTGGCCGAACATCTCGTTCGCCGTCGGGTTCCTGAGCAGGTTCATGGAGGCTCCCTCCAGTGATCATCTTGCGGCGCTCAAGCACCTACTTCGGTACATCGCAGGCACGATCACGCACGGTTGTGTGCATCGCCGTGGCGATGGCGAGAACCTGGTTGGCTACAGCGACTGCGACCACGCTGGTGATGTGGACTCCAGGAAGAGCACCTCTGGGGTGTTGTTCTTTCACGGGACCAGTACTGTCAGCTGGCAATCGGTGAGGCAGAAGGTTGTCACCACTTCTTCGTGCGAGGCGGAGTACATCGCGGCAGCTACAACGGCATGTCAGGGGATCTGGCTGGCTCGCCTCCTCGGCGAGATGCTGAACCAAGATACCGCCCCTACACTCATCTTCGTCGACAACAAATCGGCGATTTCCCTCTGCAAGAACCCAGTGCTTCACGACCGCAGCAAGCACATCGATCCCCACTATCACTTCATATGTGACTCTGTCGAGAAAGGCTCGGTGGTTGTGGAGTTCATCCGGACTGGTGAGCAGAAGGCATCCTGACAAAGTCATTTGGTCGTGTCCAATTCCAGGAGCTGCGCGACAAATCAGGATTATCAACGTCAAACCCCTTCTACAGGATTGAGGGGGAGATTGTATAGGTAGTAAATCCTGTAGCATGCATGACATACGATTGCTGCCAAGTCAAACAACCTTGACCGGCAGGTCTTCCATTCCTCTGCTACGAAATTACTAGGTAAGTGAGAGACAAGTGAGCAGCACTTGCGTTCCTTAGTAGGTAGTTGCTACAGTCGTTTTTGTACAGCTATAAAAAGGGCCGATGCCCAGCGTTGTACTCCTCCGTTCCTAAATATGTTGCTCCGTATGTAGTCCATATTAAAATCTCTAAAAAGACTTATATTTAGGAACGAAGGGAGTAGAAGCAAGCCAGTGCAATAGATCAATCAGTCCATCTAGCTTCAACTAGTATCAGCGCGTCTCCTCACTTGTATGTGTGTGTGCTCTATTTCTCAAGTGTGTGCCCGAGCTAGCAGCATCAATAACAGCTGTACATTATTTCCTCCGTCTATCAGTGTACACATAAGCTAGCTTGTAGTTTCGGGCTAACACACATTATAGAAACTGCAATTTGATACGCACACTATTTTACAAATGTTTATTCTCTTGCTTTTGTGGTATGTGAAAAAATAGCTAACTAATCATGCACATTCTAATCACTGTCTCACTGTCATCCTGGAGGCTTAAGCTTATTTATAGATTTCAAGACCCTTTTTTTGCATGCCTCTGTCTCTTGTGCAATATTTATTTCATTTCAGTTGTTGTTATGCTTCATTTACCTTTGCATGGTACAGGTATGCATATTTGCATATGGTCAAACAGGGTCAGGTAAAACCAATACAATGATGGGTAAGCCGGGCCATGATCAGAAAGGTATTATACCTCGATCTTTGGAGCAAATTTTCAAGACCAGTCAGTCTCTAGAGATTCGAGGATGGAAGTACTATCTGGAGGTTAGTCCATGCATTACATTTCAATCTAGCTCCGGCAATGATGTATTATTCGTGTTGCTACTTTGGCATTTACTAAGATTTAATATTACATACATGCATCAATGTTGGAAATATACAATGAAACAATTCCTGACTTGATAGAACCAGGCTGCTCCAGCAGTGAGATGCCTGGCGGTAAACGATGCACAATAAAGGTTGATTCCCAGGGAAACACAAGAGTCTCCGGTCTTACAACTATTAATGTGTTCAGCAGTGCTGAAGTGACGACTCTTCTAGAGAAAGCATCCCAAAACAGGTATACAATTTGTTGCCGAACAAAAAACTTGATGTAAATAATTATATTTTGAATCTGATGTGACGCACCACATTTAAACAAGTCTGTTGGTAAGACCGAAATGAACGAAGTATCTTCTGGCAGCCACTTTGTCTTCACACTAAAGATATTTGCACCAAATGAGGTAGGTCACTTCTCTTAGCTTTGAGTGTAAGAAACAGTATTTGAGAATCTCTTAACCAAGTAAACAAAGATGTTGAGAACTAAGAGCACGGGCCAACAAGTACAAGGTGTATTTAACTTTTGGCCGGGAGTGAGCGTCTTAGTGCAAGTCGCGATCGTGCAAACGAAACTAAGGTGAGCAGTTGTGCATGAAACCTTAACTATGCTCTTGGTATTTGGTGATATTGCCATGGATTTAGCTGTCGTGACCTAATGTGGAGTAAAGTCTATTTGAAACGTTGAACTGGTAGAGCTCGTCAGAAATGAACCCTGAACTCTCAATCCCTGAAGTTGATACCCCGTATTCATTGATCCCGATAAATTTTGACCCTAGACGTGTTTGGTAGATGGGAAAAAGTTCGATCCTAACCAGGATCACAAGCTACTCTCATTGACATCCCTGGCCAACATGTCATATCCATATTCCCATTTTTTCCGTTTTGGTTGTTTTCTAATTAGTGTAATTTGAATATTTATACTAATTTCTTTTACTTGTATAACCTACTTATTCTACCAGAAATTATATGTTATTTGCTTAATAATACATATTGTATTATGATATTTTAAAACTTTATTTACAATAACAAGAACCGTCCAATATTTGAACATAAAGATTGTCACAAGTATAAATGGATGAAAATTATTGGTTATTACATATGATCTATTTGTTCGAAAGCGAAGAGACCTATAATTTATGATGATTTTAATTCATCATTAAGCAAATCGATTTCCGTAAATCTTAGCAAATCTACAAGATCACGTTCATTGATATATTATGTTGTGCCACTCAATGTGTCATATGAAAAATACATCCTACCACCCGGGGGTGGTTACCCTCATGTCTCATATACTACAATGTGGTAGTATATATACTACTTTATCATTGTAAGTATGTTCATATATTATATATAAGATATTCCAAAGTGAACTATATGAAAACATTGCAAGTTGGCCCATGGTTTTTATTATATTTATGAAATACGTATATATTTGTATGTAACAACGAGTATACTCAAAATACGATATATACTACCTAAAAAGTAGTATATATATATATACTAGAGAGAGAGAGAGAGAGGGGGGGAGAGAGAGAATATTCTAGGGCACTAGTCTAACAATACAAATAGCTAGATACATGACATGCTAGAGTACGAGAACGGTAAACTTAGGACTACATATGTGTGTCAACGTGGTACACAACATCTCGGGCTTCACATACCTCGCCCTGACTGGATGTCCGACTTAATTGACGGATAACATGGTTGCTAAAAGGGCAATTCCCTCCCTAAGTATTTTGGTGTTAATAACAACGCAATTTATGGACTAACCGTGTGCTTGAACTACATAGGCAGATTAAAATGATACAACACGGTTCGGTTCCCCTCTGGAAGAAAAAAGATCGAAGATGGTGTTTACGACACTTTTTTTCTTCGCTCGTAGGAAATCCGTATTATTATGAGGGGGTCCATGTTGAAAGGTATGAGTGGAATCAAATCATGTACACAAAACATATATTGCACCCACTTTACCTTTCCAACAGTTTCGAGCAAAGAAACCATTTCCAACCTTGTGTTGAAAGTGTGCACCCGGTAGTACCACTGTTCTACGCGGTAGTACCGCTCCCCTATGGAGCAGTACCACTGCTGGCACACCTTCCGGTAGTACTGCACACTAAAGAGGTAGTACCGCTCCCCTATTTGAAGTGGCACAAAAAATTCGGCACGACCTTTGCTATAAAATGAACATAACGAGTGCCAGAAATTTGACGAAAGGAAATTAATCGACGTTTCACAAAAACATTGGCACTCATTTTGAACCCTGTAAATACAAACCAATGAACGGTAGTACATTTGATCCTAGGCAAAATATTGATGAAGTTCATCTAATTTATATTCTACTCAACGAAGACGAAATTTGACAGTAGTACACATTTTAACAAACACATGGAGAGCACTGTTGGGCCTACTCAACGAAGGGACCTATGGAGGTACAGATCCGGGGGGAGAAGAAGGTGTTGCTTACGGTGGGTGCGGCGTTGGAGGAGGAGGACGCGGCGGTGGGTGCGGCATTCGACATCGGCGCCGAGCAGGCTAGGAGGCCTCTGGTATTGGAGGAGGAGGCCATGGCGGCGGGGCGAGGTCCAGCGGTCAGGGTGCGACAGCGGCTTCGATGGGCTGGCTGGCGGCCGCGACGGTGAAACGTCGAGACTCGGGCACTACAACAGCAACGAGTGGACGATGAAGCGAAGTGGAATTTTGGCGAAACTGAAAATGTTTTGGGGGGCGGGGGAAACCGCCCAAGTCGACGCCTGGTCCGAGCATTGACGGGCGGTTGTTTTGGCCCGCCACTGCTAACTTTGGGAAATTCTGGAAGGATTGGGCGCCTGCTTAGTGAAATATTGCAGTGGCGGACAATGCGGCGCGCCAGCCACAAGTACGATGAGAAGTAGTGGCGGGCGCCTTAAAATACCCACCAGTGCTGTTTCTATCCCACCACTTGTTCTCTGCAACTTTACTTTTGGTGGGTCATAAGAAGTGCCTGCCAATGCTGAGGGCATTGCAGTGGCGGGCAATATTTTTTACCCAGCACTAGAACTTTTCCAAAAGGGAAACGTTTGCATACGGCGGCCGGCGGAACGCTTGGCCGGTCACTCGCGATTCACGAATCGTTGGATCGGGGCGAATCCACGGCCCATGTAACAAACACGCACTCGTTTTCACGCATTTCTTCATCGACGCCGCATGCGTGGGGAGAAGTGGATGTGGGGGCCACACACCGCTCGCAGCCGCACCAACCTTATCCCCTCGATCTCATTCTTCTCTTGTCCATCCACAAAACGTAGCCTCCATTTTTGCCCCCAAAGTTCACGGTCAAGCACCATGGCCGTGTTTTGCTCCCTGTCCGTCGTGGAAGGCGACCCCCCCCCCTCCCGAGCTCTCCTTTTCTTATCTGGCGTGATGCTAGAACGGCGGGTGCCCACAAATGTTACGACCATTGTCAGCATTTGTTGGAACCTGCCCGACGATTTGCTACCACCCGCGGTCACCATTTTTTCGCTGGAACCTGCATCAACGTTTTGCTACGACCCATTCAGCACTTTGCTTGAACCAGCGTCGGCATTTGCTGCAACTGGCCAGGCGGCGTGCCGGAACCCGTGACCACCGTGCTGAAACCGGACGAGCCCCTCGCCACTGACGTGTTTTTTGCCGGAACCATCATTATGTTTTGCTAGAACCTGCTAGTGTTTTTGCACAATCTCTTTTCTTGGAGTTTGCTGATGTGACTTTCTTGTTGCAACCGTTTTTAATTTTAGCTGGAACTGGCTATTTTTTTGCTACAACTAACCATTAGAGGTTTTGCTACTGAGATTTTCTGCTGGATGAGTGGCTCTATTTGCTACAACCGGTGTTTTTATAGCTGAAACCGACTAATTTTTTAGCTTCAATTGACCATTCTGGCTTTTTCTACTGAGTTTCTTGCTGGATCATGGCGGTGCTAGTCGACGGTGGCAGCGAGCCGGAGCTGGTGACTAGATAGTTTTTGCTACAACCATGGCGACCATGTGCTGGAACCGGTCAACAGTACAAGCTGGCACACAGCAGCGGCCGTGCTGCAATCCCGGCGGCCCTGAGAAGAGGGACGACAAGCTGACAGTAGTGCCGGTGCTGCCGGGGCCGCCGACGCTGACGAACGCGTCCGCCGTGTTTAGCGAAGGAGCGGCCCGATAGAGGAGGTCTGGTGTGGGCGGCAACTGCACGCTTTCCAGGGGTGGGAGGTTGGGGACGAACGAGATGATCAGATCTGACAGTTAAGGGTAAAAGAATCGAACGGACAAGGTGCGACCGACCCAAATTTGGGCCGGCGGACCGGCGCCTAGTGGTCGCCTTTTCAAAATAGACGTGGCTGGTTCCTGGACACTCCCGCCACTAATTTTAAGCCACTTATAAATCTTGAGACCTTTTACAAATACATCAATGCAACTTGGGCCGTTCATTTCTGTGGCTTGGAGGGCCCAGATGAGTCAATACTACCTCAGGTTTTTGGTAGTACTAGATGACCCGTTGCGCCCATGGCGCAAAAAGCGAGAGCGAGCCAAGTATTCAAACCATGGATATGTGATTGATTTAGAACCAACATAATAGTTACTTATAAAGCAAGCTATAGCAGCAAACATTGGCTTTATAAAGGAAGTAATGAGATCACTTGATAATAGCATACATTGGCTTTATAAAGCAAGCTATAGTAGCAAAGGTGCATTGTATAGCTGCCAGCTGGAAAGATCAGGACATGGAGGTGGTGGTATTATGTAGAGTCATCGCTGCATGTCCCATCAGTATCGAACATGATTTCATAGTCCAAGCAGCTTTTCATGGTAGGAAAGATGACCCGTTGCGTTCCTGGCGCAAAAAGCAAGAGTAAACCAAGTATTCAAACCATGCAAATAAGATTTGTTTAAAGAATAATAATACAACCTTGGATCATAAGGAAATAGATACTTAGGTAGCCGCTCTCATGGGCATGGCCGTTCCGTGAATAAGGAATGCAATAATCATGGTCGTTCTTTGAAGCACAAGGAAATAAAATCCTTAGGTATTCAAACAATTTTTATACATAATCATGACTGCAATAATCCACACCCATTGCGCTCATGGCGCAAGTAGCCAAATCATAACAAGTATTGGAACCAGTATATTTGCATCTTTAAAAACCATATAAACAAATAGTAGTAACTAAATAAGCTGCAGAGTTTGCAGCATAGCTTGAGATTGTTGTCGCAACGGAAGCAGCTAGAATCTAGATCGGAGAATGACGGCCACGTGCAGAAAATAAGATGCAGGTGGCACCTATATATTATTTTTATTAAGGAAATGACACCTGAACAATACCTTGTAATGAACCAGCACGAGCTTCACATCACACCCTATAACATAAACCGACCATATCAGCTAGCTACCTAAAAAGAATGATATCTCTTATAATGGAAAGTAGTTACTACTAAACTATCAAGACAACTGATTTTTTTTCAAGAATAGAGCTAAGTAAAGAGAAATAGTGTATCCTATACCCATGCCAAGTCACGACTGGTACTGACACATGCAACTAACTTTGTTTTTTATGACCCAATATCTACAAAATAGTGATCCATACCATAGAGGGGTAGGGTAATGCAAAACCACTGCTATTGATTTAGATGTAGTAACTAAGTCAATGTATACCATTTAGCAAGTTCATGTATTATTATATAAGCCTGAAGGTCCATCGATGAAACAAATTCCCAAGCATATGAATTAGAAGCTCCTGAAAGAAAATAGAAGAACAGAGAGTGTTATGTATATGAAAGTTCAGAGAATGAAATAAGAGAGGTGGAGAGGTGATTCTTTGCAACAGAAGGAGCAGAGTATAATACAGTGTCCTGCCACTTTCTACCCGTTGCGCCAAATGGCGCAGAGTTCCATTTAAAACCATGAGTGATTTGAAAAGGTTGGTCTTTGTTTGAAAAATTATGTTTTAGCAATCACTTATGGTACCAATTGAAACCCTGATAGATGAAAAATTAAGTAGGATTTCTCTTTGAAAATATATACCTGAGTGTGTGCAATTTAGAATCGATCAAATTTGCAAACATGGGATTGTAACAGTTGTTTACATAGCTAATACCATGCATTTAAGATAACATATAAAGGTTCCATTCTTCCATAAGGATTCGGTAAACTTCATTACACAGAAACATAGAGGCAACAAAATATTTCTTCACCAGGAAGTGTCTTAGATCTGCTCTTCATTGGCTTATTGCCACCAGGAATTGTCTTCGACTTGCTTTTCATTGGCTATTGTCGTGGCTAAACAATGCTCTCCTTGCAGCTCTTTGTCCAAACATCCTATACATGGTGTTCCGCAATTAGGCAAAGAAACATATAATAACATGGAATTGGAAGTTTTATCATATAAGCCTTTTACCTGCGAATGTCCTCCTCGGCAAGCTGTGACTGGTTGTTTGGTACCGGAAAACAAAGTAGATGTTACTTCTGCTGGGGGTGTATTCAACATTTTGCTATTAAATGGAAGAGCAGCCTCCGGCGATGCCAACTGTTCATTGGCTTCCAGAAGAGAAGTTTTCTGTCAACAAAGCAACTGACAAAAATGACCATAAGAGAAACACAAGCAACTCATAAGCGAAAAAAAAGGTCCATCTCACTGCAAATGTACCACAATGTGCACAACTTATTAATACTTTCGTACTAACACATGTTCTTCACAGCCAACTTGGCAACACATATAAACACATGTTCTTGACAGCCAAAAAAAGGGTCCATCTCACCATTAAGTTGCTCTCTGGCCACACTTAAGAATTACACATGGTAACATGGTACCTTTATTTGATGCATCACAAACATAAGAGGAGGTACTATTATAAAAAAAAAGCAATCTAAACATCCATTATCCTGAGATGCGAAGAGTATCTAAGCAATCCGTGATACAATTTTGATTATCCAAAAAGGGATACATGTTGGCGCCGCCTCTCTCGCAGCGCCGCTTCTTCTTTCTCATGTTGCCTCACACAACTCTCTTTTCTTCTCTCATGAACATACACACACACATGGTGGGGAACTCACACGCACACACACTTGCACCAAGGAAGATGAACAATAGCTTTGCCAAACATACTTCCTTGATGACAACACGGTGGCTACATCTTTTCCTCTAGCCCTCACGGCCTCTTTTCCATTTACTCAATGTGGTATTTATATACACAGAAGGTTGAGCAGCTGCCATGCAAAACTCACGCCACTACTACCCATTACCCCACTAACCACTACATGCACTAACCAACTAATCACTAGTTGTGTCCAGAACTTGCGTAGCCTCTCTTCAACGGCCAGATCCTGCTGGCCAGCATGTGATGCGCTCAACGCTAACCACTTGCATGCAGCAAGCTAACAACCCATGCATGAAGCTAGCTAACAACCTTAGCTACCTGCACGACCAAGTTCAGTACTTGGGTAGCCTCATCAACGGCCACAGAGACTCACCCGAACTTGCCGGATCACCCGACTCCTCCTGGTCGTGCAGTCCATCACGCTCCAGCTTCATCGCGTCTTGCCGCTTCACACGGCGTCACCGTATCGCACGGCACCATCGACATCTCGTTGTGCTCGCCGCATCGCACGGCAGCCTGACATCTCATCTCCTTCACGGGTACAGCTGAAACTTCACCGGACATTTGACACCCTAGACTAAACTACATGCAAAACTCAAACATGCAGATACATGGAATCAAGATTAAGTCTAACAATACAAGGGTATAAAGATATTGCTTTCTTTATAAGAACAGTATTACACTATATTTGCTAGGTAAATTAAGTAAGGTACATACCCTTGCCTCGAGAGCGGAGGGGAGTGAGGTCGGCACAACGGCGATAACATGTGAGGTGGCGATGAGCCCGGCCAGATGGCTCATCGTTCCACAGTAGCAGAACAACGGAGCAGGCGCAAAGAAACTGCAGCAACAACAGAAAACAAAATTTACAATTTTTTCAGCCAGACAACACACCAGAACTATCTCAACCATGAACAAAACACCAGAAACTGAAGAACGTTACAGCAGCACAAATCCTCATCTTCATAAGAAGAAAATCAATCTTAAATTAGGCAAGGGTATTGATATGCAAATTTGAGATTGAAAAATGTTTATTTTCCTAGGTAATAACTCGCAACTGGTCTGCAAATACACTGAATGAAAAGATATGTAGATTAAACATGATATCCTACTGATAGAAACGAATGGAATTTTGTTCTTTGTTGAAATCAGCAAGGAAGTAGTACCTACCTTAGAAAGGACTCCTCAGCCTGAGGCCACACAAGTAAGGTAGCCCCTGACAAAGAGCTCATGCTCCATGGGTTAGTCTTGTATATATGTTCAGTTTCTGCACAACATCAAAGCAATTTGTAAGGTGATCTATAATTTCCCCACAACATTGATCTATAATTTCCCCACAACATACATTCTCTCCAGTCAAGGAAAGCAAGTAAGTGCCTAAAATGGTGGCACGCCAGAAAGAAGTATGTAAAGTATAACTCGTGCCCTCAGATATCGATTTCAAGGCCATAGTTGCGCTTTAAAACCTCTCCGGCCATGTAGTATGGTTTGCCTATAATTTCAGCAAACCTTTCACCTACACATAAAAGCAATCATAGATGCTGAATAATCCTTAGGTTAACGTTCTGGGGCAAAAATGTCTTGCATATATTCTGAATAAACTGTATCAATGAAGTTAACTCCATTATGTAGGGATGGAAAATCAAGCAAAATGCAGTAGGAAATGTATATATTATATAATTTAATAAGAGTTCCCACATTTTCTTTCAGAGGCTTGAAATTACTACACAAATCAGAGAAAAAAATGGGAAGGTCTACATTGCTTATTTTAGCAGATCTAGATTATAAGGTGCAAAGGTATGTTCCTGAGAATACCAGTCCTGAAGAACACAGATAGCCCAAAATCAATTCCCTTTAGAGGAGAACTCTTCTTCTTATTTGCATGTAAGAAGTTCTCTGGTTTAAGGTCCTGATGGATGACACTATTTCTATGGCACATCTGTCACAATATTGTATCAAGAATACGTGTCAGATGCCACAAAACTATCCAATATTGGAAGAAACACTTGTGGAACAAAAAGATGGACTGAAGTTAACGACCAACGATGGAACACTATGTTGGAGAAGCATGTAGCATATTTTGTATCTCTAGAGTTCAACATGGCAATATTGTGTATAAATAATACTTTGTTTCATCATGTGTTTTAAAGGTCAGGAACCTACCCATGCTTTGCTGGGGTAGTGAAGGCTGTGGTTTTTCAGAAGGTGGTCCAGGATGTTCCTATGAACTGAACATTAAACAGATTGGAAATGAGAAAACACTTTCCACTGCTCGCTCCTGCCATCGTCCGCAACCCTGGCTCAGCTGAAAACAATGATATAAACGATGTAGACGTTCAGAAAATTTTGAGCTCCAAACTTAGTGCATTTATTGAAATCAGATCTCGAAAGACAAAAGCAAATACAAATAAAAGTCGATGCAAGCTCCAGACCTACCCTCGAAAAGAAATCAAGATAGCTAGTGAAATTAAGGATCATTCTTCGGCAGCAGATCAGAAAATTTTATTACTGCTCCTTGAATTCCTAACTCCTAAGCTCGAGAACGCGCAAATGCTTCTATAAAAGCTTCAGACCACCAATAACTTCATAAACCATGTCTGTCGGCATTGCTAAAAAAAAATCAGTAGAATAAGCAAACAAAATCTCAGTTAACCACCTGGTACACAAAACAAAGGACATTTAAATCCCAAAACCTGAAGATATGCTACAGGAGCACATGTATATTTGATAAAAACCAATGTACATGTATTATGTATATGCATGATTACTAAATATGTCAAGCCTTAGTTTAGTTTGCAGGAAGTGGTTTGCTTAAGGTCATTCATCTTGCCCACTTTACTTATACATGGATCATGGATGCCTATTTGTATCCCCTTAAACCTCAGATCACGCAATGCAAAATAATAAGCACTGAAAAGGAAGTAGTGACATCCAAATAAAGAACAACACCGAGATCTAGGCAAAGAGATGGCGGTACTTAGTCAAAATGAAGCGCAACTTGTCCAGATTTAAAAATGCCTAACCCTAGACTCTTTTTTTGTGGTATTGCTAGTTCTCGGGTGTCCCAATAACTTGCAAAAATCAACACTAATCAGCTATTTGAATGATTAGTGATTTACCTGAGAGTATAAGTGTCATAAGTATATTCATTAACTGCCCTCATACAACCTGCAAATTGATTATGGAATGAGCTTCTGACGGGAAATAGAAACCAAAAAACACAGAAGAACAGTAGGTACCTGACATAGCTCTAGCGTGGTAAACTTTTTTGAGTGCTTCCAGTCATCTTTGGTGCCTGACTCGTATCTGGCCATTGCCCAGCTCATCGAGGTCACCGTTGCACCACCACTCACGGCAAGGCCCATTTGCCAAGTATGCTCCAGCTGCCAACAGACAAACCAATTGAAGCCTTTTCACTAATTAAAGCTACAAAACCATTTAGCTACAAAACCATTTTACTACCCCTATGTATTACATACAGCCCACAACTAGAAGGCCCATTTATCAACTACTAGTCTTCGTTGACAGGAGACGAACGAATCCAGCCGCCGCCCACCAGTGTCGCAGCGACCAAATCGATCCCCTTTGACCTGCCGCAGTGCCGCCTGCGACCGCGGACGCCTAAGCGTGGGGGTGGGGCACCGGCGTCCGGCAGACCGGCTGCTGTGGGTCGCCGGCGTTGCTGCGTGGGGGGTGGCCGCTGGCCGTTGGCGGGCGGCCGGCTAGGGCTAGCCGGTCCAGTCCGGCCTCTGGTGCGGACAACATCAGGCAACATCGGCGCCGTGTAGTGCTTCAATGAGCCGGTGAGCAGCTGCCCTCGCTGGATCTTGCTTTTGCTCCTGTACCTAGTCAATCTCTTATCTCTCCCCTCTGGGCGTCCTAGCAAGCTAACTAGCTAACTCTGTCAACATTGTACTGGATCTATTGACCACTAGTGCTACCCTGATCCCTAAAAATAAATTTAGATCTTTCAAAGCTGATGATATTTGTGAGTTAGTCAAGAAAAATTATCCAGCAGATTTCACCCAACATGAAATCTATGGATTGGAGCAGCAACTAAAACACTTTGTTGTGGATGCCTCCAATGATAAAGAGTTGAAAAATGTTTCACCCAACAGGGAGACATTCTATCTACAATTTGGTTGATCGATTGTGGCGATTGCTTCTAACTCTTCCAGTTTCTACAGCAAGTGCCGAACGAGCATTCTCAACTTTGAAGATCATTAAGACAAGGCTACGTAATACCATGGAAGATGATTATCTAGCCAAGAACGAGTGAAATCACAGAGAACTACAGCTATGAAGATGTTCTTATGCACTTTAAGGGTGCAAAGAAACGAAAAGCTAATCTGTAGTGTAGTGTTGCTGCAGTGAACAGAATGGTCCATGGTTAAATGGTATTTTGGTATAGTTCCTTTTGTTATGGAGTAGGTTACATATATAATTAAAATTAAAAATGTATTTTGTAAGCTACTATGGAGAAGATCAATATAATTGTATAAGTTCCCGATATTTGCAATATCTAACTTGTTGTATTCGTATGATTTTGTGTTTGAGTTTTTTTTTTTACAGCTTCGCCCCTCCAGAGATTTCTTTCAAGCTCCGCCACTGTATCCAACCATAGGACTGAATCAATGAAACATAACAGCAGCTGCAGAAACCACTCTAAACCTTTTTCACAAATTAAAGGAAGCATTTTAGGTACTAATTAACCCTGGGGGCTGCAGCTGCTGTTGTGAAAATCACTCTCTTCCTATCAATTTTCAGAAACTGGTTTAGAGTGGTTTTAGAAAATAGGAAGAGTGCGGTTTCTGAAAATGATCCAGAGAGGTCCTGACTAAATTGATAGGAAGAGAAGGAATGGGGGTGTTTTAGAACGATTGCTACACATACATGGCATCCATCTGAAAAAGGAAAAAAGAACAGCCTAAATACAAACTTTAAAAAAAGAGGATAAAATAACCCGATGTATGAACTGTAATGCGATGAGATTATTAGACAATAGACATGACAAAATACGTATGTACAGATCATTAATGAATAGATTATGAATAGCAAGGATGAAATTAAATCTGACAGAAATAGGTGCAAAGAATAGTAATAATTGCATGTAGGCTGCATCGTCCTTGGTGCTGATCAATCAAAAACCTTTTGTCACCGGGAGTGGCGAGACCCGTCATCCACGTTGGCCATTCCCATCCACGAGATGAGAGTGTGTGTGTGCTGTGTAGTGTAGACAAGGATGGGAGCGAACGGTTGTGCGCGCTGGCTGCACTATTCATAGCCGACGTGGAGCGAACGGTTGTGCCTAACACCCCAGCATCCTTGATAATATATATATAAGATAGATATTCACTAATTAGGGGCATTTTGGGTACTTCAATGTTTATCGATCACGTAGGCAGATTTCTTCCCCACCATTTTTTTTTGAAAAGGAGGATGTACCCCCGGCCTCTACATTTGGGCGATGCATGCAGCCACTTTATTAATTATTCACAAAGACTTTATAAAGTAATACATCAGTAAGCCTGGATCCACCATCTTGGCAACACCTGTCGCTACTCCTATCCCCTTGATGCAGAGGTGCCAAATGTCCGAGCCTAATACCAAACAGACATCGCACCAAAACCTAACATCTAATGCCGGGTGCCCCATCCCAGCCACATACCGGGACTGGGTCACACACCGGTCCGGCGCACTCACCGAGGCTGCCGCCGCCGTCTTCCACTGATCCATCTCCAGAGCAGGGACTGACGCATAGACCTTGCCAAGTCTGCCGTCGACGCCACCATGGCGCCAGATCCACTTTGAAAAGATTAGGCTACTACTCGGGGGTCGTTGGGCTGGAAGATGGAAATTTCTCAGCCCACGTTGGGAGAAAGTTTTTCTCCTTTTCTCCTTTTTGAGATTTCTCCGGAGAGGAAGTTGAATGTCTCATATTTATTATCACTATCCATGAAATAGTTATTTATTACTTTGTTCAAATATAAATATTTATTGATTCCCCTAATTTTTTTAGGTTTGACCAGCACGAAATCGATGTTATTATACATATTTTAAAGTATGTTTTGTCCTGGTGTATCTTTTGAAAGGTTCCGTCGTTCGTTTTGTATTTTTCGGACATCACAAAAGACACGTGACTCCATTTTCGGTGGATGTAATTTTCATTAGCACATTGTTGCGGGACATTTGCTCCAAAATATCTATTGAAGAGATGCGCATAAAGCAAACCTAATTAGGAGCTCTGTTAGGGTGATTGGCGAGTAACAAATTGTACTTTCGTGTAACTCCACCTCTAATTTTTTTTGACAGTCCGATCTGGAAAATCATTTAAAGAATTATATTTTTGTCAAAAGGGTAGAATGGTAATGTTTTTCCAATCCGTTCCACAGTTTGCTCGCCTGCCCCCCACGCAGATGAGTCTTTTTCTGGTCACATTGCCGCCGCCGCCCTTCCCGCCGTTCCGATCAAGCGATCCCGCAGCGGCCCCGATCCAGGCAAGCACCACCGGTCCGCCTCCCTGGCCTGACACCGGGTACTGCAAACCCTCAGCTGAGGCGCTGTCAGATCCCGGATGGATCAGCCATGGATTTGAGGTGGAAGGGTGGCCGAGCCCGCCGAAGTCTACCCTGCAGCGCCTCCCTCCGTTGAGCAGC
This sequence comes from Elymus sibiricus, assembly GCA_039707655.1. Taxonomy (NCBI): domain Eukaryota; kingdom Viridiplantae; phylum Streptophyta; class Magnoliopsida; order Poales; family Poaceae; genus Elymus; species Elymus sibiricus. Next base: position 396,416,478 of record CM077674.1, read on the forward strand.
CGGTGACGCCTTGCAGCGCCGGCGACCAGTCCCCCCCCCCCCCCCCCCCCCCCCTCTCCGCGGCTCCATCTGAATCTGTCGGCTGTATTTGCTCTGCACTTTCTGACTTTTTTTTTTGCTCTGTTCAATGTCTTGCAACGTGCTGTCTTGCTCTTTTCTGTATAACCCTACAGTACATAGTCACCAGCCACTCACATACGTAAGTTTAAACTTTCAGTAGGAAACTTGTGAAGTTTAGTTTGCTTGTACAGTTCTACACTTAGCTGTACAAGATATTGAGGATCGAGTCGAGTCAATTTTATACTTGCATGCCTTTTCTTTTTTTGTATCAGCCAGCCAGCCCATCATTGACTGAAACTGAAAGTGTTTCAGATTACGTAGTTTACAATCTTAACTCAAATTCATTAACGATTTTGTAAAGTTCTCATCATTGTCAGGATATCCATTTCGTGTACTTCATTTAGCAGTCAGAGTGCATATTAATTTACTATGAGATTTCTTATTTTCATTTTCCAAGTATGAATGTTGCTGACAGCTATAGAATTGTTAAAATACATCCAGATATTAAATTTTTACTATGAGATTTACAATTAATTATGATGTTCACACAGATGGAAAATGCGCTTCATTAACAACCTTATGAAAGTTGGTATATTCATTTATGACGACTGTAAATATGCTATTATACTCATACGTGTTGGTCTTTCATTTGTTATTGTTATGAAAAATACGAACCTGAAGCAATGGAAATGATAAACCTGCTCCAGAAAAGGAAATTGGAAGAACTTGTTGAAATGTAGAAATAGAAGACTTTCAGCAAATAATGATGGGAGCAAGTAGTGTTTTTTTTTTTTGAAAAGGAGGATATACCCCGGGCCTCTGCATCTGGACGATGCATGCAGCCATTTTATTAATTATTCACAAAGACCATACAAAGTAATACATCAGTAAGCCTGAAGTCACCATCTAGGCAACACCTGTTGCTACTCCTATCCCCTTGATGAAGGGGTGCCGAATGTCCGAGCCGAATACCAAACAGACATCGCATCAAAGCCTAACATCTAAAGCCGGATGCCCCAGCCCAGCCACATACCGAGACTGGGTCACACACCGGTCCAGCACACTCTCAGAGGCTACCGCCGCCATCTTCCACCGGTCCATCTCCAGAACAGGAACTGACGCATCGACCTTGCCTAGCCCGGCGTCGACGCCACCACGGCGCTAGAAAACGTCACCATCCTGCACGTATCCGTCCACTCGCGCCCGTCGCCGAACCTCCGCAGCGCCATGCCGCTGGGATCCGCCATCGGCCTTGCGGTAGATGAAACACCGCTCCTCCTCATGTCCTCTCCAGCCAGTGCTTGCTCCAAAACGATGCCCCCAGGAGGGACAACGGCATCGAAGGTGCCATCATCGTCCGATCCGGTAGACCCGATCTAGGGTTTCCCTCGGAGCATCACATGTGGGGTGCCACGACTTGCAACAACGATGCCTTGAGAAGGGAACGACGTCACAGACGCCATCATCGTCCGCCATGACCGTAGTCGGCGCGATTTTCACCGGAAGTCGCGTCCCCCCGATCTCGCAGCTGGGTGGAGCCGAACGGAGCCTCGCCATGGAGACGAGGGCCGCCATCGGCACGCCGGCAGGGAGCCTTCAGCCGCCCCTCACCGATCCTCCTCGCGCCACTGCCCGGCCAAGGCCATACCATGGCGGATCTGGGCAGGACGCCAGATCCGCAGCCATCGATGCCACCCATCTGCACGTAGCCGCCACCGTCGCTGAATGGAGCGCCGCCACCGCCACCACCCAACCTCAGGTCACCGCCGGCCATGGAGGCTTCGATCGCTGCCGCGCTGCAGGGGTGTCGCCCTGACTGCCGCCCCCGGCCTCCCCGCATAAAACGCTCCCTCCGCCTCACAGGGGAGACCGCGGCTAGCGCCCACCCCGGACCCTATGGTGCCGGCCCCGCCGCCACCGTGGCCCTTGCCCGCGGCAGCGGCGGCTGGGGATGGGACGAAGGGAGCCTGGCGGCTAGGGTTAGGGGGACCCCTGGCGTCGCCCGAGGGGAGGCGAGGGCTGTGATTTCAAGAGCAAGTGGTATAGTTTACTCTGAAAATGTTTGTTTGTTCAGAAGGTAGCCATAACCAAAAGAGTCGTCATGATTTGGTTGCATGCTTTCATCATAGCCTAACTTGTTGCAGAACACGTAACCATAATATATAAAGGCCTTTGTGGTGGGTATCATTTCCAGAAGAAGGAAAAAAGAAGCATGAGATGCTGCACATTATTTAGCTTACCATGTGTTCTGTTGCATCAAACTGGAGTATTGCTGTTTTGAGCTTCATGCTTGTACTGTACATCCTAGCCTGTAAGCTGATTTGAATTGTACTTCATGTTGTGTACGAAATGATGCGAGCACAGTGTTAGCTACAGCTCAGTGTACAAGGGATTTCGTGCTATGTACTTTTTTATATAGTAGAGATGAGCAACCTTATAATCTGATGTGTGTTTGACCTATTTTACAACTCTACTCAAAATGAATGAGCTTCATGAGACTGATTGCACGATATTTTTAATTGTTTATAATCACTGTTTACTAATACAATTTAGTGGCTGTCCCTTCTAAACTTGATTTTCTGGCTTCAGGTTTAGTGGCTGGTCATTGTAGCAATACTGTTGGTCCTCAAGGTCATTTTCATGTACTAAAAACATCATATATTCAAGACCAGCGCTGCAATTTTCCGGAGATGATAGGCGTCATTTGATGTCCTCTGAGAGGTTGAAGATGATGTTCGACTAGTTCGGGCTTTCATGAGTATTTAGTCATTTCTCCGGTTATTGTAACTGAACATTACGAAGATGCTGAAGAATTACAAAAGGATGAGAATTTTGTGTGTGATTTGTCTTGATGTAAATTGAATGGTGTATCAATATGTTGATGTTGTCTGTCGCAGGATTCATATAGGCAAGACTTCAGATCAGCCACATAAAAACCGAGGTCAGGCTAAATCGCTAGATGTTTTAATACAATATTATGCTGAACATGGAAACGATCTTGTGAACCCTGTTGCGGGAAAAACATTCGACTTGAGTGATTCTGTGATAATGAGTGCTTAACCCTGAGATATCATAGTATGTATTTTTTTTGCGGGAATGATAGTATGTATTTGCTAATCATTCTTACTGTTTCTGAATGATGCTAAGATCATATTGGCACCGAAAGGCCCATGTCACATGCGTCAGAAATCACTAGCAAGTCCAAATTTAATGCTCTGGTATGGACTGTTGTGTGAGATAACACTGGTTTGGGCAGTTGCAGCATATCAGGATGACCCATTGTGCTAGATGTGATCACAACAATTGATCTTATTCGTCCGAGTCCGCAAGCACCTGTCGTCCGGATCCGCAAGCACCCGGCGTCCAGTTGTGGCTCCGGCTCACCCATAGTGCTAGTACCGGTGTTAGTCCTTCGGAGACATAGTGCATCCTTACGTACGAACAAACGGTCATGGAGAAGCTATGGGACAAGGACAAGCTTGGACAGAAGCGGAGCGAGGAGAAGAACATGAGGAGTGTCGGCGCCTGCACTTAACCAGACGTCCGGCCACCAACCCAGACGATCTGTGGGCATAGCCGGAAAAAAGCACCCCTTGGCTAAGAGTCCGGGCTGAGATGGCCCATTGTGCTAGATGTGATCACTACAATCGATCTTATTCGTCCGAGTCCGCAAGCACCTGCCGCCCTGATCCGCAAGCACCCGTCGTCCAGTTATAGCCCTGGCTCACCCATCGTGCTATTACCGCTGTTAGTCCTTCGGAGACATAGTGCATCCTTACATACGAACAAACGGTCGTGGAGAAGCTATGGGACAAGGACAAGCTTGGACAGAAGCGGAGCGAGGAGAATAAGAAGAGTGCCGGCGCCTGCACTTAACCAGACGTTGGGACACCAACCCGGACGATCCGGGCATAGCCAGCCAAAAGCACCCCCTGACTAAGCATTCTGGCTAGGATCCGACTACCCATACTAGTAGTGATGGACGTGATCCAGACGACATCTAGCCATAATCGTGTGTCAATAATGCATGTGGTGTTAGCATGTCCGGATGACCCATTGTGCTAGATATGATCACTACAATCATTATTTATCCAAGTCCGCAAGCACCTGTCGTCCGGATCAGCAAGAACCCGTCGTCCAGTTGTGGCTCCGGCTGATCCATAGTACTAGGATCAGACGACTCATGATGGTAGTTATGTATCCGCACGACGCATGGTCCTAGAACTGTCCCTGAAGAGCCGTACAAGTAGTTGCGTGTCAGCAGAAAAATGTAGCGGATTACCAACAACTACCGGCCTTACTCGTTCGGACTCATCACTAAGGGCAGTCGTAGTCCGGACGACCCACAGGTACCGGTAGTCGGGGTCGAGACGACTCGTAGCGGTAGTTGCGTGTCAGGACTACTACAAGTGCTACTAGTGGGACCGCCGACCTGGCGGCCATGTGAACGTAGTTTTGGGTTCGGAGTACACTATGGGGTGGTAGCCAATTTTTATAACACGTAACCATTTTTTATTTTATTTTTGAATTGTTTGGATTGCTTACCACACATGTGTCACGTGGTAGCCATTCTGTTTTTGACTGGTTTGCAATGAAATGTCTCATATTTTTTTAGAGTAGTCCTTCTGATCGTAGTAGTGTTAATTTTTTTAGCACATATTTTGTACATAAATGGAAAAGTGATGGGCCGAGTAAGATAAATATGTACGACGCACGCTGGCCATAAACAGACTTGCCAAAATTCACTCCGTTTCGTGCGCGTATATATTGTGGAAAACGTTTGTTTTAATCCGGATGATTACTCGCACAGATCCGCCGCCTTCGACTACCACGTGTCCACGTGGAACTGCTGCTGTTTGGAACGCGCCCGTCCGACCCACTGCTGCTGTTTCGCTCGACTGGCTTGTTTGTACCTGCATGTGGACACCTGCGCGCGGCCTCACCCAGCGGCTGATCTCTCTCTCTCTCTCTCCCCCATGTGCCATCCACTCCTACCTACTTCTTGTTTTTCATTTTAGTGAGTTTGACTGCATATATTTGGGATGCTTGGATAATCGTAATGCAATCTATGGTGCGTGTTGCAAAGTATTTTTCTCCTGTGGTTGTACTAGTACCACATGCACCCGTGGGTAGCTAGTACTAGTAGTTTTTTTTGCAAGACCATCAAATGACAACAACCATTAACTCAACAAGACAATGCAGAAAAAGAAGAGACTGCTTTTAGCCGTCAAAGCATGATTTTTTGGAAAAGAAATTGCAAACTTGTGTGTATTTTTTTGCTAACACACGTGGGCGACATGCTGCGACGGACTGTGTTGTTCTCAATGATTATTTTTTATTTTTAAGAAATAAGCAATCGGTTAATAACTGGACGCGTGTTGACCACCTCTGCGACCATTTTTGGTCAGCCTTTGATCGTGTGGCGCACAACAACCCTCCGACACACACACGTGCTTTGCAATGTGGGCCGTGTTGCAAGACAGCCGAGCGAAATACGGGATGTGTTGCATACCAACTAGGTCGAGAGAGTGTTTGCAACGTGAGCGCAACATGGATCATGTTGCAAACTCTCGAGCGCATCATGTGTCATGTTGCAAACGATCGGTGGAGTCTTTGCCACGCGAGTGCAACATGGATTATGTTGCAAAAACTCCCAAAGCTCAACATGGGTCATGTTGCAAACTCTCAAGCGCAACATGGGTCTTGTTGCAAACGGTCAGAAGCAACATGGCTCATGTAGCCAATGCCCGAAAACTTAGACATCTGTGGAGTATTTTGCAACGCGAGCGCAACATGGATTATGTTGCAAACTCCCAAGCGCAACATGGGCCATGTTGCAAACTCTCAAGCACAACCTGGGTCAAGTTGCAAATGGTCAGAAACGCTGTGACAGACAAGGAGTCTTTGCAATGCAAGTGCAACATGGTCATGTTGCAACCACCCGAGCGCAACATTGGTCATGTTGCAAACAATGGGTCGCAGCTAAACGACTGACGCGACACGGATCGAATGTCCGATGCAACAATGCAACTCGGACAAGTGATGTTCAAAGCTAGCCCGCCCTGCTGCAAGCAAGCGCCGCTATTTTTTTTCCACAAAGCGGACGGGCATGTTGCAAAGCATGTCGCGGCCTTGCGATGTCTGCCGAAGAATCGTTCGCAAATAACATGCAACATTCAGTGTATTTTTCTAGATTAGAGTTCCAAAAATGATTTCATTGGTGTTAAGCGACCCGAGTTAACTTGTTATGTTGCGGCATTTTTTTTAACAATTTTGTTGCAATTAATTAGGATTTAGTGCACATATATGTTAGAATTTTTTTTTTGTAGTACAATGTTTGTGGCCATGTTGTACACACACGAAAAAGTCGAAATGTGTTGCAACCTTTTCTAATTTTTAGTAATTTTGTATATGAGAGTAACGGTCACAACTTAGGCGTCTTTTTTGTAGGGAAAAGAATGACAAAAGGAGATGTTCTGGGTCGTAGTGGTGGGCTCCACCAACCTGCAAGTGGATCTACCTACATGACCCCGTCTCACTAGAGTAGTTTTCTTTTTGAGCTGATTTCACTAGATAGTTGTTGCAGCGGCGGCTCGCTGGGTTGAAAGGACAAGCCATCCCACGTGATCCACCCCACGTCACCACGTCATGTACTAGAGAATCAGACGGTTTACCTATGCCTGATCGCACGGCCTGCAAGGCGGCTTAAAGTTCGCGAATATCAACCGACTAATTTGTAGCGATCGCCATATATTATCTATCGCCCCTCCCCAATTTTCTCCTCGTCCAATCCCACCTCCCCCATTATCGCCGTGAGGAGATTTATCAACGCAAATAATTACGGGTCTACCCTTTTAATAACTTACTGGTCCCACCTTAATTTGTACTGGTCCCACCGTTACTTGTACTTTCATGTAATTTAAGTTCCGTAACTCCTCGTAACTCTTATTTTTCCACCGGCAGATTGGAGTGGATGGACGGCTCCTAAAATCGCCAATAACCGTAAAACTTGTAATTTATTTTTTGAAGCTAAATTCTTAACATGTTTATCCTGAAAATCACATTATCCAATTAAAAGTTGTCTGAGATTGCCACCGATTAGTATGTAATAATAAGAATATCCCAATAAATATTAGAAAGTTTGGACACAACACGATGTAAACTTGCCTAGCTTGCCTTTCTGAAAATGGAAGCAAATAGTTGTAATATGCTAAAACAGGTTGGTTGAGATAATAATGCGTATAAATTGAAATTTTGAATTACCTTGAAGACCAATAGTTATGAAAAAATTGCATTATGCAAGCAAGTGAAAACCGTTACGCATTCATTCGGTCATATTTGTCCATGTGTAATTATCCCCAACCATGGCGAGAAATTCTCCTTTTAGATTATCAAACAACGAAGATCAATGAATAGCTAAAAGAACTTAAGTACAACAACCGAATATGAAGGAATCAAGAATAAAAAACGACCCACTGACTTGAAGGATACTCGAAGCAGGACAAAACAAATCAATAGCAGGAAAGCAGAGGCTAGAGGACAATGGGCATCGTTGTCTACAATACCTCATAATGACAGTGCCAATCAGAGCGGAGAGACCCTTCAGCAAGTTTTCAATGTGAACTACCTTCAAGGGAACCTGATATGCTAGTACTTCGTCACAATGGCTTCGCCGAGACAAACTTATGGCTGAAGAGTGAAGACCCATCAGGAGCGGTCACACCCTGTTGAACACTCAATGATCCTTGAAGCCTTTTTCGTGAACCTCTATGCCACGGTTGAGGCCCTGGCCGGCTAGCCGACCTCTCAACCTGCTCATTCCTCCCAGGCCCAAAAGGAAGCCAACACAGGTCTCCTGTACACCCCGCCAGTTCCCACTATATACAACTGGAACCTACCTCCACTACTTCCCCAATGGCGCCGGACCTAGGTTCGCTGGAACATAGGGAGAGGAGGGGTGGAAGACCAAAGCGAAAGCTGTAACACGGTGGCCATGTCCGCGATGCTACAGGGACCATACTGTTTCCCACCGGCACCAGAACCACAGCCCGAGAGAGTATACAGATCTATCAGAAGCGACGAGGACCGGCGTCTGTGCCACAGGAGCTTACCACACGCAGAGACCGCCTCCTAGCTGCCACACCCTACTTTAGAAGAGAAATATGGAAACAGAAGCACGACGTGGGGGAAATATTAGACGGTTGGGCTTCTTTCTGTTTTAGAATAGAGTTAGACGAGACGATTGGGCTTATTGTTGTTAGACATAAGCCACGCAGTGTGTGCGCGTCGAGCCAGACGCTGGTGCGTGGCCGCATCCATAGTCATAGTCAGTTAGCTGGGTCGCGCGTGTTGGAGAGCGTTGTGCGCGCAGCCGGATCGTGCAGATCAACCAGCTGATTGTGCGCGTGGTGCTAGCTGTGTCGTGGGTCAATGCTTGCTGTGCGTGGGCGTGCATGTAGCTAGTTGGCTTAGTGGCGGGGCGTGCGTGCGTGGTGGCCTGGGTGTGGAAGCTAGCTAGGTGTGTGTGGTATAAAACCCAACCCGATGTACTGTTTATAGTTGCGCCGGTCTGTTGCCGCCCCACGGTGACGGTATGTGCCGAGCCGAGGGGGAGGGGCCTAAGGAAGATGTAGTCTCCGTCGGGACCGTGGTATGCGCCCGGTCGACGTGAGAGTTCTTCTCGGGTTGTGCTGCGTGCGTGCGTGTGTACCTCCATGTATGTGTTTGAGGAAGTTGAGTTGAATAGAGGCCAACATACAGGCCGTTCGTCGGCCGGGGCGTTCATTGCCGGAAGTGTGCTTTGTTCATCGTCTTCTACCTCCGTCCGGCGTTCGTCGCCGGTGGGTTTGTCCCAACAATTGTCGTTTTAGAATAAAATTGCGAATGAGACGAGGGTGCATAGTACAAAGACTGAAATCCATTTCTTTTGCATTTTTTGCATGGAGGATATGCAGCCCAAAGGATGCATTACCATGGTTGCATGCAGACGTATAGTTGTAGTGGAGAATTGATGATGTGGACAGCCTTCATGTTTAGATAAATATGGCAGTGAGGATGAACTTCGTAGGTATATATAGGATGTGTGTGATTATAAGTACAAATAATTATTATAAGGTAGAAATACTCCAATGATTATTGAAAAAATACAGTTCGCGGAGGGGGGGGGGGGGGGGGGCGGGGGGGCTAGCCCCCTAATTCTAATTTAACTAGTAGTTAAAGTTAAAGAATTCTTTGACAATTTTATTTTTATTAGGTTAGTGTTATATTCCGCAAAGCCATTATTTGAGATGGGCCCTAGGATCTCGCACTTCTCACTAGGCCTACTGTCGGCCCTGGCTTCATTCATAGCTAATGAACATCTTTGTCTCGGTCCATGAGCATCAAAAGGATGTCGAGGTACGAGCAGATGGTCGTCCCTTCACCCTCATGTAGATCACATGTGAATTAACTTAAGAAATATTAATGGGGACGTAGCTTAAATTGTAGAGCGCTTAGAATGTATTTGGGCTGGGGGGGGGGGGGGGGATTGTTTACTCATGGGCTGGACCACCGATGCTTAGTAGTAAAATAAAAGAACCACTTTTAGGAGGGGGGGGGGGGGGTCACAACCCCATTTGACCTCCACAAGGCTCCGCCAATGCCAGGAATGATGTGGCTTTTAGCAAAAGAAACAAAAGTTTCATCTCTTGTGTAGGTTATTTTGCATGTACGCGATGACTTTGTACTTGTTCTATCCTGTAGAGCCATGCGGACGGAGACCTTTCTTATGATGGTGTCTACCCTGCTGAAGCATACGGCCAGGGAGGTTTTCTTCCATCGTAGATGACAGTGTAATCTTCGGATAGGATCTACCCCATCCCAGGCGAGACTTTTCATTATTGTTGTAAAATAATTTTTCGTTTTGGGTATATTAGGCGTGTTGGCTGTGTCCATCATGCTATGCAGAGCTCAGACATTTGCTCAGTGTGTTGTATCACCTTGATATATCAATTGAATGAAAATGTCTTTTATAAGAAAACATATAATTGAGCAAAAGTCATGATGACCGAGAAGTTGGTGTCGATCCCCGCCAACAGCTTCAGCAGACCCAGGAACACCGCGAAAAGATGGTAATAAGGACATGAAGAGGGAAACCGACTGCAAAATTATGTCCATCAAATGTGTATTGATGTGTACATACATGGCTGTGTGGACTTGCCACAGAGATCATCCGTTAGGGTGTACTCAACCAATGTACTCAGATTTGATTTCTCATATTGATCACTAGTAGAAAACAGGGCTTTGGTTCTGGCCAGATCAGAGCAATAGTTCCGGTCATGTTACGAACCGGGACTAATGTGAGCATCAGTCACGGTTCGAGCGGCTAGGACGCCGGCCGGGCCTCGGCAGACATCAGTCCCGGTTCGACTGGGACCTTTAGTCCCTGTGTGTCTCCAACCGGGACTAAAGGTTAGTCTTCAGTCCCGGTTCTAGACATCAACCGGGGCTAAAAAGATGCCTACATATATCCTCGCCCCTGCCCGCCCTCTCCTCTGTTTTTTGGCCGTAGAAGGTGGGAGGTGTGTGTGCTACTCTGTTCTCACTTCTTATGCACATGAGGTGTTTGATGAAATGCCCGAGCCACACTTAAGCTTTCTCCTCTGTTCTTCCTCCAAGCTCGACCTCCAAGGTCCATTTTCCCCAAGATTTGTCTAGATTTGGCGGTGCACCAACTATCCAAGTGTTCTAAAAGGTTAGCAACTTCATCCTTTCATCTCTCACTGCTAGTTTAGCTCATTTCATATGCTCTAGAAGAAGAGTGGTTTGTGGGTTTTAGTGGAGGAGTGTATGTGGGAGTTTATTTGATTTAGATGCATAATTTGAGCTCAAATTAACTTCTTAGTTTGCATATGTGTAGGGTGCCGTCCCGTTCCCGCCCCCGTCCTCACCGCCGTCGATCGCCCGCGCCGATCTCGTCGTCGGCACCATCGTGGTGAGCCTCTTGTTCTTATCTTTTTTTTAAAAGAACAAATTCTTATTTGTATGATTTAGATATTTACTTGTATAATTTTCTTACTTGTATTATTGTTTGTTATTATATAGTGCCATGGTTTTGGTATCCGCCCCCGTCGGCTCTCGTCCGGTCTATGATTCGGATGTGGTATATTATCTTTTATAACTATTTGTTTCATTTAGTGTTTATGACAATTATGCCGACCAACTTGACATAGATGTTTTTATCTAGGAGGTATGTGAACTGTAAATTCCAACCGACCCTCTTGTCGAGAGGTTAAATTTAGTTGAAAAAGAAAACAATTATTTGAAAGAAAAATTAAAAAGAATTGAAGAAGAGAAGATGAAATTGGAGTTGCATGTTGCCGATGTCGTCGATCTACACAAGATACAGACGGATGCAATGTGCTTGAAGATTAGAAAGATTAGAAAATATGCCATTGATAAAGAGGCTTGGTATCATTATGCTGTTGGATCAATTGTTACCTTAGTTGCGATTTTGATCGCATTTGTTGTTGCATTTAAATGTTTTACATAGTTGTATGTTATTTTATGAGAACTATGTATGAACTTTATGTATTTATTTTTGCAGTAATAATATTTGATCACTACTGTACTTTGGTTTTAATGTGATGATGAACTTGTATTAATTTGGTCATTTCTCTATTCATGATGTTCTGTAATGGTTTTTGATATACTTAATTACATAATGCAGATGAACCGGCAATGGATGTACGGTGACCGACGCACTTCTGAGTACATTACGGGCCTGCATAATTTTATCGATATGGCTGAGGCAAACAAGCAGAATGGTTTTATGTACTGTCCATGTGTTGTCTGTGAGAATACGAAGGATTACTCTTCCTCGAAAACCCTTCACTTCCACCTGCTTGAGAAGGGTTTCATGCCCCACTATAATTGGTGGACCAAGCACGCAGAAAGAGGGGTTATGATGGAAGACAATGAAGAAGAAGAGGATGATGACAACTATCCTATGTTCCCTGAATACGGTGATATTGCAACGGGGGAAGCTGAAGATCAAGAGGCACCAGATGTGCCCGCTGATGATCTTCGCCGGGTCATTGTTGATGCACAGAGAGAATGCGAAAGTGAAAGGTAGAAGTTGAAGTTCGATCGCATGTTAGAGGATCACAAAAAACGGTTGTACCCAAATTGCGATGATGGCAACACAAAGCTCGGTACCACACTGGAATTGCTGCAATGGAAGGCAGAGATTGGTTTATCCGACAAGGGATTTGGGAAGCTACTGAAAATAATGAAGAAGAAGCTTCCAAAGGATAACGAATTGCCTGACAGTACGTACGAAGTAAAGAAGGTTCTCTGCCCTCTAGGATTAGAGGTGCAGAAGATACATGCATGCCCTAATGACTGCATCCTCTACCGCAGTGAGGAGTACGAGAATTTGAATGCATGCCGGGTATGCGGTGCATTGCGGTATAAGATCAGACGAGATGACCCTGGTGATGTTGAGGGCGTGCGCCCCAGGAAGAGGGTTCCTGCCAAGGTGATGTGGTATGCTCCTATAATACCACGGTTGAAACGTCTGTTCAGAAACAAAGAGCATGCCAAGTTGTTGCGATGGCACAAAGAAGACCGTAAGAAAGACGGGATGTTGAGAGTACCCGCTGATGGGTCGCAGTGGAGAAAAATCGAGAGAAAGTGGCCAGAGTTTGCAGGTGACGCAAGGAACTTATGGTTTGGTATAAGTGCAGATGACATTAGTCCTTTTGGGGAGCCGAGCAGCAATCATAGCACCTGGCCTGTGACTCTATGTATTTATAACCTTCCTCCTTGGTTGTGCATGAAGCGGAAGTTCATTATGATGCCAGTGCTCATCCAAGGCCCTAAGCAACCCGGCAACGACATTGATGTGTACGTAAGGCCATTAGTTGAAGAACTTTTACAGCTGTGGAATATAAAAGGTGTACGTGTGTGGGATGAGCACTGTGGGATGAGCACAAACAGGAATATTTTGACCTACGAGCGTTGCTGTTTGTAACCATCAATGATTGGCCTGCTCTTAATAACCTTTCAGGACAATCAAACAAGGGATATAACGCATGCACGCACTGTTTAGATGAGACTGAAAGTATATATTTGGACAAATGTAAAAAGAATGTGTACCTGTGACATCGTCGATTTCTTCCGACCAAGCATGCCTTAAGAAAGAAAGACAAGCATTTCAAAGGTGAGGCAGATCACTGGAAGAAGCCTGTCCCCCGTACTAGTGATGATATAATTGATATGGTCAAGGATTTAAAAGCAATCTTTGGAAAGGGTCCTGGCGGACAATCTGTTCCGAATGACGCTGACGGACACGCACCCATGTGGAAGAATAAATCTATATTTTGGGACCTACCCTATTGGAAAGTCCTAGAGGTCCGCTCTGCAATCGTCTTGATGCACGTGACGAAGAATCTTTGCGTGAACCTGCTAGGCTTCTTGGGCGTGTATGGGAAGACAAAAGATACACCGGAGGCATGGGAGGACCAGCAACGTATGAACGAAAAAGACGACATGCATCCAAAGCAGAGAAGGAAATCTTTTTTGAATGCCTGCTCAGTATCAAGGTCCCGTCTGGCTTCTCCTCGAATATAAAGGGAATAATAAATATGGCAGAGAAAAAATTCCAGAACCTAAAGTCTCATGACTGCCACATGATTATGATGCAATTGCTTCCGGTTGCATTGAGGGAGCTTCTACCAGAAAATGTTTGATTAGCCATTGTGAAGCTATGTGCATTCCTCAATGCAATTTCTCAGAAGGTAATCGATCCAGAAATCCGACCAAGGTTACAGAATGATTTGGTCCAATGTCTTGTCAGTTTCGAGTTGGTGTTCCCACCATCCTTCGTCAATATTATGACGCACGTCCTAGTTCACCTAGTCGACGAGATTGCAATTCTAGGTCCTGTATTTCTACACAATATGTTCCCCTTTCAGAGGTTCATGGAGTCTTAAAGAAATATGTTCATAACCGTGCTAGGCCAGAAGGAAGCATCTCCAAGGGCTACAAAACAGAGGAGGTCATTGAGTTTTGTGTTGACTTTATTCCTGACCTTAAGCCGATTGGTGTTCCTGAATCGCGGCATGAGGGGAGACTGGGTGGAAAAGGCACGCTAGGACCGAAAGCAATAATATGTAGGGACGGGCAATCTTGGGCGCAAGCACACTACACAGTTCTACAAAATTCTACCTTGGTGGCCCCGTATATCAATGAACACAAGAATATTTTACGCTCCAAACATCCGGAGCAGTCTGACGACTGGATTACACGTAAACACATGGGGACTTTCGGCGGTTGGTTGCAAACACATCTCATGGGTAACACCATTGTTGGAGATGGGCTGTACTTGTTGGCCAGAACACCATCTTCGAGTGTATTGACTTTTCAAGGGTACGAGATAAATGGGAATACATTTTACACGATCGCCCAAGATAAAAAGAGCACCAACCAAAACAGTGGTGTCCGCTTTGATGCAGCAAACACCAATAGGGCAAATGACACATATTATGGTTACATAGAGAAGATATGGGAACTTGACTATGGACGTGATTTTAAGGTCCCTTTGTTTCGGTGCAAATGGGTCAATCTGACAGGAGGCGGGGTACAGGTAGACCCGCAGTACGGAATGACAACAGTGGATCTCAACAATCTTGGGTACACAGACAAAACATTCGTCCTAGCCAATGATGTGGCGCAGGTTTTCTATGTGAAGGACATGTCTACCAAAACGAGAAAAAGAAAAGATAAGGAAGCGAATACATCATACAATGAGCCAAAGCGCCACATAGTTCTTTCAGGGAAAAGAAACATTGTGGGAGTGGAGGACAAGACAGACATGTCAGAAGATTATGAAAAGTTTTATGAAATTCCTCCCTTCACAGTGAAGACTGAACCAAGCATCCTATTAAATGATGAAGATTATCCATGGTTACGGCGCAATAAGCAAGGGACACACGCGAAGAAATAGTTTTATACCCCAACAGATCCCACTCTGGGATGTGACCGGCTTCACCGCCATCACTTTCTCTCTACTGTGAGTTTCCGGACTTATAGCTGGAAAGTGCCACTTCGGACAAACCGGAGGGAATCTTTCTAAGAGCTAGGTAGGGCATTTTGGCATTTGAAACATGATTTTAGAATAATTATTTATTAAGTTATGAAATTTTAATTATTCGTATCCTTTTAGTATTTTAATTATACAGAGGAGTTAATCAATGCAAATATTTAGACCATTCTAGCAGGTGTACCAAGTTTGAGCTCATTTGGACATATTTAGCAATGTTAAGTTGCTCAAATTAGAAAATAGACAGAGATGGTTTCGAGGGAATTTGATGATGTTATCTTGTTCTCCAAGCCATGAGACTTGGCAAGATCATCAAATATGGCATTTGTGACATGCTAGAATTTTAGTTATGATCAACTAAAACAAAACTATAATATTCTTCAATAGCAAAAAGAATCAACTAAAAAGCCTTTATAAAACTCTAGTTATGATCAAAATAAAATTAACTTACAACTATATAAAATTTATGCAACTAAAATTTTCATAAAGTATTTTTTCTTAAAAACTTTAATAGCAAAAAGAATTAAATGAAAACTAGGCATGTATGCTACTGTTTTTGAATCTGTTTAAAAGAAAACTAAAACTAAAATATCCTAAAAAGGTCTAAAACCAAAAACAGATTTAGTCCCGGTTGGTGCCACCAACCGGGACTAAAGGCCTCCCTTTAGTCCCGGCCCGTGCCACCAACCGGGACTAAAGGCCTGGGTTTCGCGCCCTTTGGGCTACTGAAATTTAGCTTTAGTCCCGGTTGGTGCCTCCAACCGGGACTAAAGGTAGGCCTTTAGTGCCGGTTGGAGTCACCAACCGGGACTAAAGCTCGGGCTATATAAACCAGCGAAAATTTTCCTCCCCCAAACTTCTCCATCGCCTCTCCCCGCCGCGACGCGCTGCCCCGACACCCTCGCCGACGCCCTGCCCCGATGCCGTCGCCGATGCCTCCTCGCTGTGAGCGCCGCCCCGATCCCCTCCTCCTCCTCCTATCCCCCCTGCTGGGCGCCGACGCCGACGCCGCCGACCCCGACGCCGACCGCGCTGCTGGCCGACGCCGCCCCGACGCCGCCCGCGCTGCTGGACGACGCCGACCCCGACGCCGCCCGCGCCGCTCTGCTGGCCGACGCCGACGTTTTTTTTAATTAGAGATATTTGTGCAAAGTCATTTCATTTGTGATAGTTTCAGATGTGCAAAAATATCCCCGCAAAAGTCATTTTTGATCAAAGTCATTTTTTATAGCATTATTCATGTTCTCAAAGTCATTGATATTATTCATGTGTAATATTTATGCAAATGTTTTATAGCATTATTCATGATCAAAGTCATTTTTATAGCATTATTCATGATCAAAGTCATTTCATTTGTGATATTTTTGTTCCGAGCGTATGTAATGAATTTGTGATATTTTCATGTGTAATATAAATTTTTGTTCATTGAGATGAGATGAGATGGATGAGATGAGATGGAGATGGATGATATGAGATGGAGATGGCTGAATTTTTTTGTTTGTTTTGTGTAGTTTTACTAGGTTTTTAGATACATATACTCAATGTGATAGATAGAGACGGCCCGCAAAGTATCCTCTCCCAAAAGATAGGACGACTCATCAGATATGATTCTAGATAATGTCCAATGCCTCATATCGCGAACATAGTTATATTCGCTAATTGATCTTCATATAAATGAAGCATAAAAGTTTAGCAAACAGTTTAGCAATCACTTAGAAATTTTCATGTTGTAGGAGTACATGTAAAAAATTTCAGAGTTGTTCATTGACTTAGAAATTTTCATGTTGTTCATTGACTTAGACATGAGGGGGGGGGGGGTCGTTAAAACATAACCCCGATAACTTCGGTATAACTTTGACATGAGGGGGGGGGGTCGTTAAAACATAACCCCGATAATTTCGGTATAACTTCGACATGAGGCGGAGGAGTCCTCGACGATCGCCGGAGTAGGCCCCGACGATCGCCGGAGGAGTCGTCCCCGACGGTCGACATGAATAAACTTTGTACATGTGTTTGGTGCATTTTAATGTCTATTTGCTGCTGGTATTTAATGAATAAACTTTGTTTTACACTTGCTGAAAAACTGCTAAGTCTGAAACTGACTGTTATAAAACTTGTCAACTTTGCATGAAGTTTGCCACTAATCCATTGCTCATATGCATATGATTCCTTCTTGTGATTTGGTCTATGTAATGTGTACTTTGATGCCATGCCCTTGGTTGCCATGTAAAGTTGCTGTAGCATGACTCAATCTTGCTCTCAAGTTGTCATCATATATAATGTTACTGTTTTGCATTCCCAGATTTCATTAAGTCTGAGAAACAGCTTATCTCTCATGGTTGTATATTGCCATGTTGTAATATTTGCAGAAACTATGGAACGCGACAGAGACTTAGAACAAGAAGGGATGTTGGGGGATATAAACCGCGACGGAGGTGATGATATCACCTCAAAGTTTCTCAACGACTCCGATGGTGAGGGAAGAGAGGATGACGGCTCCGGTGATCGAATGGAGGGAGAAGATGACGGCTCCGGCGGTGTTGGAGCCTTAACTGTTGCAAAGTCATGTTTGGTGTATTAATTAAGTCTGCTGACTAGATGCATTAATTGATTTGTATGTACATATATTAACGCTTCTTTCTTTTTTTAGCCCTCCGGATCGAGCCAACCTTCTGTAAAGAGACGAGGCCTGAAGAAAAGGTTGGGCGAGAATGAAAGGTGCACGATCGAAGAAATCGCTGCAGATGGCAAACCGACTGCTCCCAAGCGGACCGCGGACCGATTTATAAGTCAGTGCGGAGTTGTTGTTAGGGACAGCATCCGGATCAGCATTCAAGAATGGAATAAGCCAAAGGCGGACGATGGAGTTTCTTATGTCGACGATAGATCCAAAGATGAGCTTTGGAATACGCTCATGACAAATTTCAGCCTACCGCCAGAGGTGGATCCAAATAGCAATGTTGTAGAGCGAAAAGTCAATCCGTGGGCTCTTAAGAAGATGGCTGAACAATTCAAGAACTGGAAGAAAATATTGCACGAAAAGTTTGTCCTGAAAGAGAAGACTCCAACATTCACCGGTCAATATGAGAAGATGAAAGATCACTGGCCCGCATTTGTGGCGTACAAGACATCGGAGAAAGGTAAGAAAAGGTCACTGATAAATAAGCAAAATGCTGCAAAGAAGGAATATCACCATGTTACGGCGTCAGGTGGCTACAAGGTTGCCCGGCCTACGTGGGACAAAGCTGAGAACGACCTGCTTGATAAAGGGATCCATCCAGAGACATTGAACTGGCCCGAACGGGCAAGGACTTGGTTCTTCGGGCATGGGGGAACTTTGCACCCAGAAACAGGGAAATGTGTTTATACGAAATGTCAACTTGCAACACCCGACAAAAACATTCAGGATGCAATCCAGGCCATGCAGGAAGGGAAGTTCCATCCCGACAGAGAGAAGGACGAGCTGTCACGCGCCCTCGGGAATCCTGAACACCCTGGACGAACACGAGGCACATCAGTCTCCGTTCCGTGGAAGTTTGGGTTTCCCGACAGCAGAGACACTTATAGAAGCCGAGGGAGAAAAAAGAAAGAGGATGCAGACCGGCTGCAGAAGGTAGAAGAAAGATTAGCGTTGCAGGAGAAGCAAATAGAGGTACTTAACAGCCAGCGAGCTACCGGCCCATCATCTCAGCGGCACGAAGATCTTTCATTCGATACTTCCCACGGAGCTACCCCACCATCTCAGCGGAAAAGCAGCGTGGCTTCCTCTTTGCTCGTTCGGCCGCCCATAGATGATATCACGGCTCCTGATCGCTACCCCGTGGATGATATCACGGAGAGGAAACATTGTGATCAACATGCGAAATGCATAAACATAACCTTGAAGGTGGCGGTCGGCTATGCCTTACCTCGTGTACCTGATGGAACTTACCATTGCTCTCCGATTCCAGATGGCTATGCTGTTGTCGGGGTGGATGAAGTTACCAACGGATTTGAGCAGCTGGAGCTTGAGTACCCTACAGGTGAAGGGGAGACTCATCTGGGAGATGCCATAAGGACTACCATTCTATGGAGAAAGGAACACATCGTGCTTAAATTCTCAAGATTCTGCAAGAATCGGCCAAGAGAACAGGGCCTAAAGGTCCTCCTGCCTGGGTGCCTCACAGCGGCCACGTGGAGCTCCTTTAGTCCCGGTTCGTAACACAACCGGGACTAAAAGTGAAGGCCTTTAGTCCCGATTGCTTAGTCCCGGTTGCAGAACCGGGACTAAAGGCCCTTAGGAATCAGGACTAATGCATTGTTTTCTACTAGTGGATGCCATAGCTACTGTTTTGTGAAACTAGATGGTGGTCTGGTGTGGTGCATGAGTAAATATCTACAATTCATGTCAAAGTTCTATAAACTTACTAATCAAATTTGTTTCACTGATACCTATCGATTTTGTCTAATTTTTCGTAGAAAACACTATTGACCGGTTAGACTACTTTTTACTACAATTATGAGAGCAAGTACATGGCTTATAGCCCGCTTATATTGCACTTTTGCTTATTTGAAGTAGAGAGATGAAAAAATAAAGGAAGTGGACTCTCATGCAAGAGCCTAGGTATATGCGTTCTTCAAGACAAATACAATAAATGTGAAGAAAGAGATAGAGAAAAGGTAGAAAAAAGCACAGTGTATAGCCAACCTTATAGCTCATATTACTATATGAATGACTATAGATAACATGACAGTTTCATATGGCCATTAGCTGGCTATATTGTTAGCCATGCTCTGAGAGGTATGATCCGCATGTAGGCGCTGACATGACAGAAAAATTAAGGACGTTTGTTTGACCACTACATTGACTTATGACAACACGGTCCTCATGTTAGTTCTCTCTCCTTGAATAAAATACCCTTGGGAAAAGAATTGGCCGCCACACTTTCTCTTGCCCCGTCCACCTTCCTTCCACTTAGCCATGGGCAGTCGGCTCCCGCATGACGCTGGCGGGCGCCGAAAACCGACGCTACGCCATCCACAGTGGTAGCGTTCCTTCTGGTGCCCATGGGCCACGCACACCACTTTTGTACGCCGCCACGTGCACTACGAGTAGCAACTAGTTAGGACAGAGCATGCAGCCGGTGAGGAGTTCGAGCTCAGAGACAACGTAGAATATAGTTATGACGTAGTAGAATATACGAGTAGTTATGAAATGCACATGCATGAGCTATTGAGCTCTAGCAAGAACAAGCAAACACGTCTTCGCTTGACTAGCTTCTTGCTCTCTGAACTTGTGTGTCTTTTCTTCAGTTTTTCTGTTCTTCCTATAGAATCAGCATCGCATTGATTCAGTTTCTATTTTTCTTCAGTTTCCTGGTGCCTGCATAAAAACCAGCTGTCCAAATATAAATTCTGATGCTTAAAATGGCGTTCTATTATGTAGCCAGGACTCCAGGATCGATGCCGGTATGTATGTGTCTCTGTGATTTTTTGTTGCGTTAGAAAGAGTTAGTTTACCAAATTCTGCAGTTAAACATTATCCTATTGCTAGCTAACAAGGCCTGACCTCTCAACTTGAGAGCAGAGTGACAACTGGCCGGCTCTCCCGTCCCTCGCCACCCAGTGTGCTACGCGCCACGGTTCCGGGTAGTGTTTGTGCATGCCTGCAACCTACACTGAGAGACTCATCCACGTCCTCCGTCTCCGTGTGTCCTGCACCAGCAGCAGCTCATCCACGACGACATGATATTTCACAGCTCGAGCATCTTGGCGTGTGCATATTCTGAGACATCAATGGGTATGACTTCTTGCATCTCAAAGTAATCTATAACTACCGAATGTTAGCAATTAAGCTTCAGGTTAGGTTAGGTGACGTGCTGTGTTAGGAAGTGTTTGAGTCTGTTCAGTATACGTACGAGGATAGGTCGTATTAGGAAAGGTTTTGTAAACCGGCGTTGTACCGGGTCGCGTCGTGTTGGGCCTGTGTCGTGTTGGACGCGAATTGTATCCCCTATATAAAGCAATGAAAAAAACCACGAAAAGCAGCTCGTATTGCTGCACCAAATTATCTTCTTTCTTGTTCGTACGTTTAGGGTTTGCTTAGCTCGACATTGAGTTCTGCAGATCAGGTTTTTGCCCTGAGATCCATCAATTGGTATTCAGAGCCTGGCTGCGTGCTAACCTAGTAACGGGAAGGCATGAGCGACGACGACAAGAAGAAGGGGACGGAGGCGTCGAGCGCTGCGGCGCTAGCTCCGGCGGCGGTGGCACCACCGACGCAATTTCCGCTGTTCGACCGCGAGAACTTTGGTGTTTGGGCAGCAACTGTTCAGTGCGCCATGGAGTCGCACATGCTCTGGCACATCGTCGATCCCGGCGGCGATGAGTTCAAGAAGGATGGGGCGCAGCGCTGGCGAGATCGTCAGGCGGCGAGCGCAATCTACTCGATTATGCCGATGGATATCATGCAGCATCTCATCTCCAAGGAAACAGCCAAGGACGTGTGGGATACATTGAAAACTTTGCAGCTTGGTCACGCTAGAGTGCGAGAAGCCACGCTGCAGTCTATGATGAGAACATATGAGACGCTGAAGATGGAGGATGATGAGACTGTGGAGCAGTTTGCAGCATGGGTGGTAACCCTGGTCAACAGCATACGTACGCTCGGCGAAAACCTGGAAGAGATCTCAGTCGTGCGACGTTTCCTCCATGCAGTGCCGTCGCAATATTTGCCAATAGTATCGGCAATCGAGCAGTGCGTCGACTTGAAGACGCTGACGGTGGATGACCTGGTCGGATGCTACAAGGCTCATGATGAGCGGATGAAGCTAACATCAAGCGATGGGAAGCAAGACAAGTATCGCGAAAGAAAAAAGGAACGACGGCGTGTCTGGTAGTGGCAGCAAGAAGGAGAATTACAACCCAGCAAAAAAGAATTATGCCAGGGGTGATGATCGGCGCGAGAAGCCGAAGAAAAGGTTTGACAAGCGCAAGGTTCACTGCCACAATTGCAATTTACCCGGGCACTTTAAATCTGAGTGTCGAAAACCAGTGAAAGAAAAGGCCCTCATCGCTGCCAAGGGCGGTGATGAAGGTGTGCATCTGCTGATGATAGAAGCCCGTGAGCTCATGGAGGAGGAACCAGCAAGTCCTCAAATAGGAGTCACGGAACCGGTGACATTAGTCGAGGAGAAGGTGTATCTCCACGACAAGGAACGGGCCAAGACAGCTAGCAACATGTGGTATCTCGATATAGGCGCAAGTAATCATATGACCGGCGATAAATCGCAGTTCTCCGAGTTGAATTTGGCCGTGGGCGGAACGGTGCGGTTTGGAGATGGTTCAACGGTCAGAATTGAGGGATGAGGTACTGTCCTGTTCGAGGCTCGCAATGGCGAGCACAAGGCGCTGACCGAGGTATACTATATCCCAAAGTTGAAGAGCAACATTATAAGTCTCGGACAACTAGAGGAACGTGGTTGCAAGATTGTCTTGGAGGATGGCTTCTTATGGGGCTATGATTGGCAAAGGATGCTTTTGATGAAAGTGAAGAGATCAATGAATCGTCTCTATATTCTGAACCTCGACAGATCTGATCCGATTTGTTTATTGGCAAGTTTTGAGGACACAGCATGGAAGTGGCATGCATGATATGGACATCTCAATTTCCAATCGTTGCGGCAACTCGGACAGAAGAATATGGTTCATGGAATTCCTAGCATCGATCATGTTGAGCAGTTGTGTGACGGTTGCCTAGTTGGTAAGCAATGAAGGGCATCATTCCCACGTGAAGCAGTGTACAGGGCAATCAAGGTGCTCGAGTTGATGCATGGTGACTTGTGTGGCCCAATTACACCAGCAACCCCAAGTGGAAACAAGTATTTCTTGCTCGTTGTTGATGATTACAGCCGGTACATGTGGATTGTGCTTTTGAAGAGCAAGGACCAAGCATTTGCAAGCCTTCAAGTTAATTAAGACCGCAGCAGAGGTCGAAGCAGAAGCCAAGCTGAAAGCTTTTCGTACGGACAGGGGGGGTGAGTTCACATCAAAAGAATTCACCGCCTTTTGTGAATTGCACGGGATCAAGCGTTATCTGACCGCTCCATATTCTCCACAGCAGAACGGTGTAGTGGAGCGAAGGAACCAAACCGTTGTAGCAATGGCTCGAAGCATGATGAAGAGCAAGGGTCTACCGGGAAGGTTTTGGGGAGAAGCAGCGACGACGGCCGTGTACTTGCTGAACCGAGCGCCGTCGAAGAGTGTCGTTGGCATGACTCCATACGAGGCATGGTGTGGGCGCAAGCCTACAGTGGATCATCTTCGCACCTTTGGGTGTGTTGCACATGTGAAGACGGTGGCTGGTCATGTAGGCAAACTTGCCGACCGGAGTACACCGATGATCATGATTGGCTATGAGACGGGCTCAAAGGCGTATCGGGTGTACAACCTAGCAACAAGGAAAGTCCAAGTAACTCGAGATGTAATTTTCGAGGAAAAGAAGGCGTGGACTTGAGGCGGATCAAATGAACTGGAGGTAGCAAGATCGGATGAAATTTTTGATGTTGTATATGATCAAGTTGATGATGCAGGTCACGAGGGTGCTCATGAATACCATCATGATGTTGATCAAGGACCTCTAGGCACTCCCTCGGCGCACGGTGATGTGACGGAAACTGATCCAAGCATGCCGGGAACACCGGAGACTCCGCCACGACTACCACATGTTGTGTTGGACGACTGGAGCAGCAACGCTGCCACGGCAATCAGTAACGCTGCCATGGCAAGCAGCAGCGTCGCCACGGCAAGCAGTAACGCTGCCATGGCAGGAACCAGTGCAGCAGCCTCTGTAGGGACCGAGCACGAGCCGACGGCTTCGGCTGCTGTACCGTCGTGTGCCAGGCACATCAGAAGGTACCGTATGTCATGAAACTCATCCTGTATGCAGTTACTATGTTCACTGCTGTCAGCAGGCATGTATATTATATATAGTTTACTGGGCGATCAACGGTAGACAATAGCTTCCCTCTTACCCCCAGTTTTTACATGTGAGGTAAAAAGATAAGAGTTAATCAGACCACTAATTAATGAGATAAACAGGTCAGATCTATTATATACTCTTACCTCTCATGTGAAAATAGGGGGTAAGAGGGAGCATGTTAAAACTGCTCAATTTAGAAACTGAAGACTCGGAATCATTCAGGCCTACAGCCACTACTGGAATTTTCATTTTGGCCGAGTGTAGAAAACACCCGGCAAAGGCTTTGCCGACTGTTGCCATTTTGCACCCTATTTTTTGTACTTGCTTCATAAAAATTAACCATTTTTGATACCTAAAAAATGAAAAATGATTTTTTTACAAAAAAGTTGGAAACTCTATTTGGCAACATTATTTGTAATGTTAAGATGCAATTGTGTGTCTAATTTGGGAACATTATAATAAACTAGGCAATGAATATGGCAATCACCTAGGTCATTTGACTTGAAAGTCATGAATGTTCATACACGATAGCCCGTTTTGTGAAGCAAGCTCCACCACGAGCATCCTGCAGCCGTCGTCGGCGTGTGGCACCGACAACACCTCGAAAGACTCAGTGTGGATGTCGAGGGCCATGATCATGCCGTGACAACTATCGGTGCTCTGGCTGTCGAATTTTTTGTTAAAAAAGACCATCTACATTTTGATATTGACAAAAAAGACCACGTCCGGACCGTATTGACTAAAAAGACCACGTACGCTGTGGCGGTAGGTCCGGCAGCCGACACGTGGTGCCTGCCGCCACAGCCGGCAACGGCAGGACCTGTCGCTACAGCCGACGGCGGCACCTTGTGTGTAATAGCTCTGTAGCGATTTGCAACGGAATGGAGAGACCAAGTGGGCCCTGCCGCTATTGGGGGTGGCGGCAGCTCCTTTTACTGCCCGCACGTGATGGCACGTCGTAGTACTTCACCGTGCAACAACAGCTACTGCGGTTGCATGTCATGGCGGAGCGTATGTACTAGCAGGGAGTAGAAGCTGCCGTGGCTAAAGATAGACAGCCTACCTACACCTATCCGTGTCCATTCTATCAATCATGCAGTACTGCACCATCGCTTGGGTCCTTCCAGTTGTTCAAAAAATAATAATCATGCAATACTTGCCTGCCTTTCTGCGCGGAGGAAATTGCACAAACCACCTAATTTTGGTGCTAGTTTTGCACAGAACACCTACTTTACAGGTTTGTTGCACAAAACACCATATATTGGGATAATTCGTTGCAGATAGACCTAATACATCATTTGGATGTGTTGACATGATTCCTGACAAGTGGGTCCAGTTTGTAAGTGCATCGGTGGCAAAAAAACGGCCACATCAGCGAGTAGATAAACCGAGTAAAAAAGGCCATGTTTTGGTGCTACTTATCTTATTTTATGAATATTGTGGCTATTTATGAATCTTTTTAGTTTATATAGCAATCTTATGTTTTCTCACATGAAAGTTTGTGGTATGGTACTAGCTAGATGTATCCAATTTCCGTGCAATTGTGGTGTGGTACTAGCTAGATGTAACCAGTAATGAATCTGGAAAGCTTCAGCTTATTTGGCTCACATTATAATGAGATATTGGCAGTTTACAATGGCTCATACATTTTTTCTGCTCAAAATTCAAAATTTTCAAACAAATGCAAAACAACTTCAGTAAATCACACATGTATCCAATACTTATCAGTGCAAAACGCAGCTTATTTGGACCAACAGTTTGTAAGATATTTGTAATGTTAGTTGGCTCGTTCAATTTTTTTGTTCAAAATTTAACATTTTCAAAAAATGAAAAAAAATCTACTAAATCATACATGCACTTACTAATCTTCTGGGAAAAATTCAGCTCAATTGGAGGAAAGTATTGTGAAATATTGACAGATCTAGTTGGCTGCTGATGTGGCAGTTTTTTTTGCCACCAGTGCACTTACATACTGGACCCACTTGTCATGAATCATGTCAACACACCTAAATGATGATTTAGACCTATCTGTAACGAATTACCACAATATGTGGTGTTTCTTGCAACAAACCTGTAAAGTAGTTGTTTTGTGCAAGACTAACACCAATAGTAGGTGGTTTGTGCAATTTCCTCTTCTGCGCTGTCACGTTGCATGTGGGCAGTAAAAGGAGCTGCTGCTAGACGCTGTGGCGGCAGGGCCAACTTGGCCTCTCCATTCCGTTGTGAATTGCTGCAGAGGTGGAAAAACTGTTACACAGAAGCTGCCGCCGTCAGCTGTGGCGGCATGTCCTGTCCTGCCGCCGCAGGCTATGGCGGCAGGTGTCACGTGTCGGCTGCCGGACCGGCCGCCACAGCTTAGGTGGTCTTTTTTGGTCAACACGGTCTGGATATGGTCTTTTTTGTCAATACGAAAGCGTTGGTGGTCTTATCTGACAAAAAATCCTGGCTGTCTTGATCAGGCGGCTTGCCCATCCAGTACATCTTGCTGTCAACGTAGATTGGCGGCAAGTCGAGCCACACACGGATCGACAATGGTGATGGAACTATTCTCCTCATGTCTTCCTTGAGCCGCCACATGTGGCATTCCATTGTCACGCGGGATCCACGGCCAGCATTGGCCATAGTGACCAGGACATGCTCCTCCGTCACCTCATCGTACCCCATGCTAGTCCTATTGTCGGAAGGGAAGTCCAAGATTATCTCTTCGTCAATCACTGGGCTAAGCATGTGAACATCTTCATGGTTTTGGGATGATGTGACGAGGAGTAGGCCATGACAGGGCTTGCAGCTCACTACCCTGTGCTCTAGTAGCTTCGGCGACGCGTTCAACAAAGACTCCGTCCTCCTGTCCTCTGTGTTAGCATCTGGGAAGAAGACGCGTAGGGGAGAGCTCCTTCTTGTCCTGGCGTAGTGGTTGTGTAGCTTGACAAAGTGGTCAGACTCGATCAGGGCGCGCCATGTCTGACAGACGAACTTGAGCTGCCCGAGGATGGCCAATGGCAGACGTTACAGGGCTACGCATAGGGCGTGCATTGACGCCGACGAGAAGAGGATGTCCTCGTGTGGCCGCCACGTGGAGACAAGACTCTCCACGTACACCACACCAGTACCCTCGTTGTTGCATGGCCGTTCTTGCTGGGCTGGGCGACCAAGGACCTGTCGGCGAGGAGCTCCTCAATGGCGCCGGTGGCAGGGGTGTAAATGCAGAGCTAGTGGACGGGCTTGGAGTCCTTCGTGGACTGGCCGCCCGGCCTGAACATGATGCGGCGGCCACCATCGATGAACGCGAGCGGCCAGACCCGGTTCCCGAGGTCACTAGTAGAAAACAGGGCATCTGTCACGGTTCCAGAGGGCCTTTAGTCCCGGTTCTGGAACCGGGACAAAACGATCGGGACCAATGCTCAAAACCTTTAGTCCCGATTGGCCTACGAACCGGGACCAAAGGTGCTCCACGTAGCCGCTGTGGGGCGCCCAGGCAGGAGGACCTTTAGTCCCGGTTGGTAACACCAACCGGGACTAAAGGAGCTCCACGTGGCCGCTGCGTAGCACTCAGGCAGGAGGACCTTTAGTCCCGGTTGGTAACACCAACCGGGACCAAAAGGCAGCCACGCGTCAGCAGCTCGCAGGCGCTGGTGTTTTTGTTTTTTTTTTAAAGGGGGGGGGGGGTAGGGGTTTTGGAGGGTTTAGGGGTTTCATATTGTGTTAGCTAGCTAATAGAGAGAAGTGACCTCTCTTTCTCCGTGCTTGGTCGACGCTAGCTACTACATATAGAGAGAACTCGACGCTAGCTAGTAAGCAAATGAAGGAAACCATTAATTATACAAGATCGCCATGAACATATATAGAGAGAAGTGACCTCTCTTTCTCCGTGCTTGGTCGAACAACAAGTTTTCGTATATCTATCCGACGCTACTACATATATACAATATAACATCCCTGACATCATCAAGCGCCAAACTCTCACTGAATTTCCGTATGGTATTCTCCCTTTTCATGTATGACGTGGTCAAGAAAGAATCCCGCCAATTCCTCTTGAATTGCTCGTATGCGATCATGTGGTAGGAGTCCATCCCGCATCTGCCAGATCTAATTTAAAGAAGGGGGTCAATACATATATATGAATGAAACTCAACACAATTGATTGTAATAAAATAAAATTGTGAATATTGTTTACGTACTTCAAATTGTTTGTCAGACAATAAGCCCCGCTCAGTGGTTGAGTCGCGAATGAACTCGCAAACGTAGTATCCACATAAATTATTCCCGGCTGCCTGCCACCAGCACTTTACGAGAATAGAGTTCAATCAAATTGATAATCAAGCATGATAATGGTATTGATGAAACTAGAATCAATGAGAGATGCGCGGAACTAGCTAGTACTACTTACTTTGGGGTGTAGAAATCGCAGCTCGTTCTTCAGACCCGGAACCATTCCGGTGAACTGTTTCCAAACCCTGCCAGGCAAAGAAAATGATTACTTGATATCAGGAAATGAACGAAAGTTGCCGATATGGTCCCGGTATTGATTGAACTTACTTCTGGAGCATTGCAGTCATGTCCGCATAATCCTTGAGATCTTTACGTCGCGAGTCTAAGACAGTTACTACTCCCCCGTCAAGCTTAATGGATAGCAGAATAAAGTGGAACCTGCGCACGCATAACTCATTAATTACAGTACTTAACCTCGATTAAGCGAAATCGAATATGCACAAGACAGTAACACTCACTTGAAGTTGTAAGGAAAGAGTATTTCCCTTTTGTTTTGATGTCGAAGGAACGCTTTTAGCAAGTTTTCCTTGGTTTCTTTAACTCTGTTTTGTACCGTCCATTCATTTACGGTATTTGGGCTAATGAACCCAATGTCATAGATTTGTCTTTTTGGGCATTCGACGATCTTCAATCTGCATAATATAGTGAGGATAATTATATATACATGCAATGAACGAGCTGAGCTAGAGACTTAATTACAGAAATAATACTTACAGACAGTAGCAAGTCATGAGTTGTTTGTCGAGGTCCTCTTGATTGAATAACTGAAATAACTGCACAAATTCAACAGGCATCAGGTCGACTCCAATGAGGTTGTGCTGATCTTTAATTCTCACCATCAAACAATCGGACCCATTCTTCCTGCAGCTTTCCAAGTACCACTCATGCAATCTTTGCATCATCGTTGTTAGAGGAGGATGATCAGGTTTGACGAGAGGCTTCCCGTGCTCGTATCTAATGATCTCTACTACCTCAGCCGTTTTAAACTGTACATCATCACCCACGTTATCACCAAGAGTGGTACCGGGCAGTAGCCCCGGATGATTAGCGATATCGCTAGACACCTTGAGCGGGGGGTAAATTGCTTCTCCTGTTCGCCGAGCTGGGGAATTGTTTTCCCACTTCTTCGTCTTGAAGCACTGGCAGTACTTCCCGACCGCCGCGCTTCATCATATGTCTTTTCAATACAGCGGTCATAGTTGGATTGCGGCGGAGGCGATGGTGGTCGCTTAAGGGCATCCAGAGTGCGCTTCGCTTTCATCGGATCTATTGTTTCCTTCGGAGGTGGACGTTTCGGTTCAAAATGGGCCTGCAGTTCGGCTTTCACGATGTCATCGGTTTCCTTGTCAGTCATCTCATATGGTAACTTTGGAGGAACCCTGAGGCTTGGACGAAATTTGAATTTCTTCCCGCCTTTTGTACTGCTAGCCGCCGGAGCGGCGGCGGCTCTCTTCCGCTGTTGCTGAGGCGGCGGAGTCAGCTGACGCGCCGGAGGAGGCAGAGTCCGCTGACGCGCTGGAGGAGGTGGAGTAGGAGGCGGAGTCCGCTGACGCGCCGGAGACAGCTGAGGCGGAAGAGGACTCTGCTGAGGGTCCTCATCCGGCTGAGTCTGCTGAGGGGCCTCATCCGGCTGAGCTGGACTGTGAGGAGTCTGCTGAGGGGCCTCATCCGGCTGAGCTGGACTGTGAGGAGTCTGCTGAGGGGCCTCATCCGGCTGCGTCTGCTGAGGCGGCGTCCAGTTTGGAAGCTTGATGTTCTCCTTTCTCCATAGACAGGTACTCCTCAAGGCATTTTCCAGAAGATTATCCCCTTCACCTGTAGGGTAGTCAAGCTCCAGCCCCTCAAATCCCTCCATTATTTCATCCACCGTGACAATAGCATAGCCATGTGGAATCGGACGGCAATGGAAAGTTCTCTCAGCTCGAGGAGGTAAAACAGAGCTGACCGCCGCCTTCAAGGTCAGGTTCTGGCATTTCGCCATTAGCACACAATGTTCAGCCTCCGTGATACTATCCACGGGGTAGCGAGGAGCCGTGAAATCAGGCTGAACGAGCTCCGTGGAAGCCACGCTGCTTCTCCGCTGAGATGGTGGGGTAGCTTCTGGGGCAGTGTCGAAGGAAGGATCTTCGTGCCGCTGAAATGGTTGGCCGGTAGCTCGCTGGCTCTCAAGTTCCTCTAGTTTCGCTAATCTTGCACTGAGCTTCTGCATTTCGCTTGCTTCCTCTTTCTTCTTTCTCTCTCGGCTTCTATAACCATCGCTGTCGGGAAACCCATGCACCCACGGAACGGAGCCTGATGTGCCTCATGTTCGTCCAGGGTGTTCAGGATTCCCGAGGTCCTCTGTCAGCTCGTCCTTCTCTCTGTCGGGAATGAACGTCCCTTCCTGCGCTGCCTGGATTGCTGCCTTAAGCTTCTTGACGGGTATTGCAAGTTGAGCTTTCGTCCAAACACACTCCCCTGTGTCTGGGTCCAAAGTTCCCCCAACCCCGTAGAACCAAGTCCTTGACCGATCTGGCTAGTGCAATGTCGCTGGTTGGACCCCTTTAGCAAGCAGGTCTTGCTCAGCTTTGTCCCACAACGGCCGGGCTTTGCTGTAGCCACCTGACCCCGTAACATGGTGATACTTCTTCTTTGCAGCATTTAGCTTATTTGTCGCTGACCTTTGCTTGCCCTTGTCCGATTTCTTGTAGGCCACAAATACGGGCCAGTGATCTTTTATCTTCTCATACGGACCAGTGAATTCTGGAGTCTTGTCTTTCTCGACAAACTTTTTGTTCAAATCTTTCTTCTAGTTCTTGAATAGTTCTGCCATTTTCTTAAGAGCAAAGGCCTTGACCTTATTCGGATCCGCCTCTGGCGGTAGGCTGAAATTCGTCATCAGCGAGGTCCAAAGATCATCTTTCTGTCTATCCTGGACATAAGAAACTTCAGGGTCCTTCTTCTTATTCCATTCTTGGATGCTGATCGGGACACTGTCCCTAACAACCACTCTGCACTGATGTATAAATGTGTCCCTGCTCCGCTTGGGAGCAATCGGTTGGCCATCTCGACCGACTTCTTCGATCGTGAACCTTTCATCCTGGCGCAACCTTTTCTTCGGGCCTCGTCTCCTTACGGAAGTTTGTCTCGATCCGGAGGGCTAATTAAAAGAAGAAAGAAGCGTTAATATATGTACATACAAAACAATTAATGCATCAAGTCAGCAGAGGCTTAATTAATATATGTATATATACCTCGCCGGACTTTGCAACAGTTAAGGCTCCCTCCTCCGTTCGGTCACCGGAGCCATCACGATCTCCTTCCTCCTCCATTGTTGGATCACCGGAGCGGTCATGATCTCCTTCCTCACCATCAGTGTCGCTGAGAAACGTAAAGGTGATATCACCTCCTTGAAGGATTATATCCCCCAACAACTCTTCTTTTTCTAAGTCTCTGTCCATAGTTTCTGCAAACATTACAACATGGCAATATACAACCATGAGAGATGGATTAGTGGCAAACATGGACTTAATATCACAACAAGGAATCCCGAGAGAGTTAGGGGTGTTCTAACGCGGCACTACACGATATAGGTGAAGGGGGATAACATCCGGGAATGCATTTTCGGACAGATGAAACGGAGGGGGACGGTTCCAGGTTCGCTATGCTAGCTGCTTGTGACAGACGAACGGAGGGCATATTCGGATTCGTCATATTATTCTAATCGGTTTTCATATATCAATTATTTTCATCGGAGTTACGGTTAATTTTCTACCAATTTCTAAAGTTTTACCAATATCCTGAAAATTCCTGGAATTCTGCTAGGTCTGAGAATTCCTCAGCTTTAAACATCACTTAGCTGTTTTCCAAAGGCTACAAGTATTGTTATGTACATCCTATGGGTTAGTGCCTTATATCAATATTGATCACTAGACTGTGATCTACAAGATAGTATCAATTGATTCTCTGCTAGAGTCCATTAGCTTGCTCAAAACTTTGTTTGAAAAGTGCCACTTGATATTAATTCTATGAACATAAAAAATTCTATGAACAAAAAAAATTCCTCATATCAATATTTTCTATATACATCCATCCATACAGACATATACATCTACATTATATCTACACTAAGCATCTACATATACATACATAAACATAAACATAATTAATAAACAAAAAAAATGGATAGCGGGCTGGGGCGGCGGCGGCTCACAGTAGGGGCGGCGAGGGCTCGGGGAGGAGGGAGAGCGCGCGGGCTCGGGGGCGGCGACGGCGACGGCGACGGCGGGGGCGGCGACGAGGAGCGAGAGCGCGCGGGCTCGGGGGCAGCGACGGCGACGGCGACGGCGGGGGCGGCGACGAGGAGCGAGAGCGCGCGGGCTCGGGGGCGGCGACGGTGACGGCGGGGCAGGGGCGCGGTGACGGCGATGGCGACGGCGTCGGGGCAGGGCGCGGCGAGGGGAGCGGGGGACGGCGTCGGGGCAGCCTGGCGGCGTCGAGGTGCTCTTCGGCGTCGTCGGGGGAAACTGCAGGTGAACTCTGAAAATTTCGTAAGTGTTGGCTTATATACCCAACCCTTTAGTCCCGATTGGTGGCTCCAACCGGGACTAAAGGCACCCCTTTCGTCCCGGTTGGAGACACCAACCGGGACTAAAGGTCAATTTCAGCAGCCCGAAGGGCGGGAAGCAGAGACCTTTAGTCCCGGTTGGTGGCACGAACCGGGACGAAAGGGGTGCTTTTAGTCCCGGTTGGAGCCACCAACCGGGACTAAAGGGTTGTGCTGCCGCGGCCAAATGTTTAGTCCCACCTCGCTAGTCGAGAGGCGCCTGCACCGGTTTATAAGCCCCGCTGCGACTGAGCTGTCGAGCTCCTCTCTATTGCAGGCAGTACATGCCTAACCTTTATAATATGTGTCCTTTCCCCTGTTGGTTGCTGCATCAAAGCGGATACCACTGTTTTGGTTGGTTCTCTTTTGATCTTGGGCGATCATGTAAAATGTATTCCCATTTATCTCGTACCCTTGGTAAGTCAATACAGTCGAAGATGGACCCCTGGCCAACGAGTACAGCTCATCTCCAACAATGTTGTTACCCATGAGATGTGTTTGCAACCAACTGCCGAAAGTCCTGATGTGTTCACATGTAATCCAGTCGTCAGACTGCTCCGGGTGTTTGGAGCGCAGAAAATTCTTGTGTTCATTGACATACGGGGTCATCAAGGTAGAATTCTGTAGAACTGTGTAGTGTGCTTGAGCCCAAGAATGCCCGTCCCTACATATTGTTGCAACTGCTCCTAGCGTGCCTTTTCCAGTCAGTCTCCCCTCATACCGCGATTGAGGGAGACCAATCGGCTTAAGGTCAGGAATAAAGTCAACACAAAACCCAATGACCTCCTCTGTTTGATGGCCCATGGAGATGCTTCCTTCTGGCCTAGCATGGTTACGAACATATTTCTTTAAGACTCCCATGAACCTCTCAAAGGGGAACATATTGTGTAGAAATACAGGACCCAGAATGGCAATCTCGTCGACTAGATGAACTAGGACGTGCGTCATGATATTGAAGAAGGATGGTGGGAGCACCAGCTCGAAACTGACAAGACATTGCACCAAATCATTCCTTAACCTTGGTAGGATATCTGGATCGATTACCTTATGAGAGATTGCATTGAGGAATGCACATAGCTTCACAATGGCTAATCGAACGTTTTCCGGTAGAAGCCCCCTCAATGCAACCGGAAGCAGTTGCGTCATAATCACGTGGCAGTCATGAGACTTTAGGTTCTGGAACTTTTTCTCTGCCATATTTATTATTCCCTTTATATTCGACGAGAAGCCAGACGGGACCTTCATACTAAGCAGGCATTCAAAGAAGATTTCCTTCTCTTCTTTGGTAAGAGCGTAGCTGGCAGGACCTTCATACTGCTTTGAATGCATGCCGTCTTTTTCGTGCACACGTTGCTGGTCCTCCCGTGCCTCCGGTGTATCTTTTGTCTTCCCATACACGCCCAAGAAGCCTAGCAGGTTCACGCAAAGATTCTTCGTCACGTGCATCACGTCGATTGCAGAGCGGACCTCTAGGTCTTTCCAATAGGGTAGGTCCCAAAATATAGATTTCTTCTTCCACATGGGTGCGCGTCCCTCAGCGTCATTCGGAACAGATTGTCCGCCAGGACCCTTTCCAAAGATTACTTGTAAATCCTTGACCATATCAAGTATGTGATCACCAGTACGGAGGGAGGGCTTCTTCCGGCGATTTGCGTCACCTTTGAAATGCTTGCCTTTCTTTCGACATTGATGGTTGGTCGGAAGAAATCAACGATGTCTCAGGTACACATTCTTCCTGCATTTCTCCAAATATATACTTTCGGTGTCATCTAAATAGTGCGTGCATGCGTGGTATCCCTTGTTTGTCTGTCCTGAAAGGTTACTGAGAGCAGGCCAATCATTGATGGTTACAAACAGCAACGCATTTAGGTCCAATTCCTGCTGTTTGTGCTCATCCCACACACGTACACCTTTTCCATTTCACAACTGTAAAAGTTCTTCAACTAATGGCCTTAGGTACACATCAATGTCGTTGCCGGGTTGCTTAGGGCCTTGGATGAGCACTGGCATCATAATGAACTTCCGCTTCATGCACAACCAAGGAGGAAGGTTATAGATACATAGAGTCACGGGCCAGGTGCTATGATTGCTGTTCTGTTCCCCAAAAGGATTAATGCCATCTGCGCTTAACCCAAACCATACGTTACTTGCGTCACCTGCAAAGTCCCCCCAACTTCTCTCGATTTTTCTCCACTGCGACCCGTCAGCGGGTGCTCTCAACTTCCCGTCTTTCTTACGGTCTTCTTTCTGCCATCACATCAACTTGGCATGCTCTTTGTTTCTGAACAGACGTTTCAACCGTGGTATTATAGGAGCATACCACATCACCTTGGCAGGAACCCTCTTCCTGGGGCGCTCGCGCTCAACATCACTAGGGTCATCTCGTCTGATCTTATACCGCAATGCACCGCATACCGGGCATGCGTTCAAATCCTAGTACTCATCGCGGTAGAGGATGCAGTCATTAGGGCATGCATGTATCTTCTGCACCTCCAATCCTAGAGGGCATAGAACCTTCTTTGCTTCATACGTACTGTCGGGCAATTCGTTAACCTTTGGAAGCTTCTTCTTCATTATTTTCAGTAGCTTCCCAAATCCGTTGTCAGATACACCATTGTCTGCCTTCCATTGCAACAATTCCAGTGTGGTACCGAGCTTTGTGTTGTCATCTTCGCAATTTGGGTACAACCCTTTTTTGTGATCCTCTAACATGCGATCGAACTTCAACTTCTCCCTTTCACTTTGGCATTGTCTCTTTGCATCAACAATGACCCGGCGAAGATCATCATCGGGCACATCGTCTGGTTCCTCTTGATCTTCAGCTTCCCCCGTTGCAGTATCACCGTATTCAGGGGGATAGTTGTCATCATCCTCTTCTTCTTCGTTGTCTTCCATCATAACCCCTCTTTCTCCGTGCTTGGCATGAAACCCTTCTCAAGCAGGTGGACGTGAAGGGTTTTCAAGTTAGAGTAATCCTTCGTATTCTCACAGACAGGGCATTGACAATACATAAAACCATTCTGCTTGTTTGCCTCAGCCACTTCAAAAAATTTATGCAGGCCCTCAAGATACTCGGAGGTGCGTCGGTCACCGTACATCCATTGCCGGTTCAGCTGCGTGCATTATATAATTAAGAGTATCAAAAACCATTACAGAACATCATGAATAGAGAAGTGACCAAATTAATACAAGTTCATCATCACATTAAAACCAAAGTACAGTAGTGATCAAATGTTATTACTGAAAAAATAAATTCATAAAGTTCATACATATATAGTTCTCATAGAACAACGTATAGCTCTCTAGAGCATCTAATTAAAACATACATTGAAACTATGAAAAACATTTAAATGCAACAACAAATGCGATCATAATCGCAACTAAGGTAACAATTGATCCAACGGCATAATGATACCAAGCCTCATTATGAATGGCATATACCACATCCGAATCATAGACATGACGAGGGCCGACGGGGGCGGATACCAAAGTCATGGCACTATATAATAACAAACAATAATAAAAGTAAGAAAATTATACAAGTATCTATCTAAATCATAGAAGTAAGAATTTTTTTCTTTTAAAAAGAAGATAAGAACAAGAGGCTCACCACGGTGGTGCCGGCGACGAGATCGGCGTGGGCGATCGACGGCGGTGAGGACAGGGACGGGGACAATGGTGCACCGCCAAACCTAGACAAATCTTGGGGGAAATGGAGCTTGGAGGTCGAGTTTGGAGAGGAAAAAGCTTAAGTGTGACTCGGGCATTTCATCGAACACCTCATGTGCATAGGAGGTGAGAGCAGAGCAGCACACACCTCCCACACCGGCCGGCCAAAAAACAAAGGAGTGAGCGGGCAGGTGAGAGCATATATATAGGCATCTCTTTAGTCCCGGTTCGTGGCTAGAACCGGGACAGAAGACACACATTTAGTCCCGGTTCCAGCCACCAACCGGGACTAAAGGGCTGCGCCAGGAGCGAGACCCTTTAGTCCCGGTTCGTGTCTGGAACCGGGACCAAAGGGGTCAGACGAACCGGGACCGGTGCCTGCCGTGGCCCGGCCAGCGCCCTGGCCTCTATGGACCGGGACTGATGCACCCATTGGTCCCGGTTCGTAACAGAACCGGGACTGATGCTCTTATCTGGCCTGGACCAAAGCCCTGTTTTCTACTAGTGGGTTGTCATAGCATCGGGGATCCCTAGCCCCATACCCGCCTGGCTGCAGCGGCAACGGTCGGCCCTTCGGAAGCGCCGTCATCTGGCCGGTGGATGGGTTGCATACGTAGTAGATGGCGCAGTCGCTCGCCTTGGCGAGTGGATCCTCCTCCTCCATGACCACAAGTCCTAGGCAGGGACGGGTGCCGGCGTTGCGCATGGGGCGGCGTGGGAAGGCCATGAGTGTTGTACCGCGGGGCTGGTCGGGCGACCAGGCGTGCACTTTGGTGACGCCCACGGTGGGTACTGGCAGGATGAAGAAGCTGGGGCGGCGGTTGGTGGCGCGGAAGTGGCGATCGATGAAGTCGTCCGAGGGGGCGAGCGCGGCGGCCCAAGCGCGTGAGAGGCAGCGACACCGGCCGACGGTCCTCGCCGGCAAACGCATGAAGATGTCCAGCAGGATGTCGTCAGGGATTGCTGCACGTCCTGCGCATGGCATTGGAATCATGGCCGCTTGCTCGCACAGATAAGCCATGGCCGCTGGAGGAAAAAGGGTTACGAAGAGGACCCGGAGGAGAAGGAACAAGGCGTTCGGCCCGTTTGGTCCAAAGGGATATTGATGTAGTTTGCAGATGAATTCGATCTGAATCCATATATGACTCCCTGTCCGTTTAACTATACAATCTGTTTTTGGGCTACTTCCAGGTATTTGTGTATCAGTGTATGTATGCACGAAACACTAGCTAGCTCTTTTTGCACATGTATAATAGGTTTCCATCCAAACAAACAGAAAAGCATGACCTCAAGCGCCCCTGCTTAGACACACATCCGCTGCTGAGCAATGGTTCGGCCAAAAAAGAAGAAAAACCTATATATCCAAAAAAAAATCTGTTGCTGCAGCCATCACCTGCGCTGCCGGCATGGAGGTGTGGTGCCGTGGATCTGGCCTGCGTGGGCGAGGACGGTGGAGCTTGTGGCGACCCGTGATGGTGTTGTCTAATACAGATTAGTCATCAGTTGCACCTGACAGTACATGGCCTCTGGAGCGTCCCATTGGGATTTTTTTGCAGCGCCAGGGACCTTCATCTTCCGTCAATGTCTATCATGCTGTGGTGAGCAGCTCTTGTAGCATTAAGTTGCCTGCTCATGTGGGCATGCTCACCCACCGTCAGGTCAGTGCGCGTTTGCAACAAGTGGGCTCGTGGCAAGTGGAGGAGGTAATAAAGGATGAATTAGATTGGGTGGTGCATCTCGAGTACCCGGTCTTGAGCTCTAGAGTGAAAACCCTAGGTCTAGCTTTTTATTGCTTAAGCCTAGCAATGGCGGCGTTTTTGGCGTCGTTATCTTGATGAAGGCATTGCTCGAAGTTTGCTCAGACTTGATCTTCAGGGTGAACACCCACGATCTGACTTTCAGGTGTTGGATCTGGCGACGGCGTCACTTATGTGTCGTTTCCTTTTTGGAGGAGTCGCTTTTGAAGAACCATTTTCGTGGTCCTTGTGTTCTCATGAGATAGTTGGTGCCAATGGTTATCGTTGTACATGGTCAATCGCTGTTTGTATCGCTTCATGACTTTTTTCTTTTACTTTCTCTTCACTTAGGCATAGCTTCGGTCTGGTATGACTTAGCTCTTTGCCGGCATGATCCTATGGTGTGTGTGTGTGTTGGCTGTGTGCATCCTGATTATGCAGAGGCCGGGTGTGGCTCATTGTAATTGTATTCCTCGATGCTATATCATGAGTAAATAAAAACATCCTTTATCGAAAAAAATACAGAAAAAAAATCTGTAGGGTCGATTTGGCCTTGGCGAGGGCACTGCCACAGTCGGTGCAGCCTGTAGCACAGGTTTTCCGCCTCGCGCACAACAGCCACCAGCCGCCATGGGGAGGCACATATGGATCCAACGTGGATGCTATGGCTAGGCGGGCGGCGGCGCCACAAACTGATCTGACTTGCTCAAGATCTGGTCAAGCGGCGCTACAAACTGCCATGCCGTGCACTACCCAATGGAGGCATGGTGCAAGCTCAGCAAGGAGAGCAAGGAGAAGTCGGTGGACTCTACTTTCTATCGGAGCGTCATCGGTAGCCTGAGGTATCTCGTGCACACTTGGCCGAACATCTCGTTCGCCGTCGGGTTCCTGAGCAGGTTCATGGAGGCTCCCTCCAGTGATCATCTTGCGGCACTCAAGCACCTACTTCGGTACATCGCAGGCACGATCACGCACGGTTGTGTGCATCGCCGTGGCGATGGCGAGAACCTGGTTGGCTACAGCGACTGCGACCACGCTGGTGATGTGGACTCCAGGAAGAGCACCTCTGGGGTGTTGTTCTTTCACGGGACCAGTACTGTCAGCTGGCAATCGGTGAGGCAGAAGGTTGTCACCACTTCTTCGTGCGAGGCGGAGTACATCGCGGCAGCTACAACGGCATGTCAGGGGATCTGGCTGGCTCGCCTCCTCGGCGAGATGCTGAACCAAGATACCGCCCCTACACTCATCTTCGTCGACAACAAATCGGCGATTTCCCTCTGCAAGAACCCAGTGCTTCACGACCGCAGCAAGCACATCGATCCCCGCTATCACTTCATATGTGACTCTGTCGAGAAAGGCTCGGTGGTTGTGGAGTTCATCCGGACTGGTGAGCAGAAGGCATCCTGACAAAGTCATTTGGTCGTGTCCAATTCCAGGAGCTGCGCGACAAATCAGGATTATCAACGTCAAACCCCTTCTACAGGATTGAGGGGGAGATTGTATAGGTAGTAAATCCTGTAGCATGCATGACATACGATTGCTGCCAAGTCAAACAACCTTGACCGGCAGGTCTTCCATTCCTCTGCTACGAAATTACTAGGTAAGTGAGAGACAAGTGAGCAGCACTTGCGTTCCTTAGTAGGTAGTTGCTACAGTCGTTTTTGTACAGCTATAAAAAGGGCCGATGCCCAGCGTTGTACTCCTCCGTTCCTAAATATGTTGCTCCGTATGTAGTCCATATTAAAATCTCTAAAAAGACTTATATTTAGGAACGAAGGGAGTAGAAGCAAGCCAGTGCAATAGATCAATCAGTCCATCTAGCTTCAACTAGTATCAGCGCGTCTCCTCACTTGTATGTGTGTGTGCTCTATTTCTCAAGTGTGTGCCCGAGCTAGCAGCATCAATAACAGCTGTA
Organism: Elymus sibiricus; assembly: GCA_039707655.1. Classification (NCBI taxonomy): domain Eukaryota; kingdom Viridiplantae; phylum Streptophyta; class Magnoliopsida; order Poales; family Poaceae; genus Elymus; species Elymus sibiricus. The sequence continues at coordinate 396,456,753 of CM077674.1, forward strand.
CATTATTTCCTCCGTCTATCAGTGTACACATAAGCTAGCTTGTAGTTTCGGGCTAACACACATTATAGAAACTGCAATTTGATACGCACACTATTTTACAAATGTTTATTCTCTTGCTTTTGTGGTATGTGAAAAAATAGCTAACTAATCATGCACATTCTAATCACTGTCTCACTGTCATCCTGGAGGCTTAAGCTTATTTATAGATTTCAAGACCCTTTTTTTGCATGCCTCTGTCTCTTGTGCAATATTTATTTCATTTCAGTTGTTGTTATGCTTCATTTACCTTTGCATGGTACAGGTATGCATATTTGCATATGGTCAAACAGGGTCAGGTAAAACCAATACAATGATGGGTAAGCCGGGCCATGATCAGAAAGGTATTATACCTCGATCTTTGGAGCAAATTTTCAAGACCAGTCAGTCTCTAGAGATTCGAGGATGGAAGTACTATCTGGAGGTTAGTCCATGCATTACATTTCAATCTAGCTCCGGCAATGATGTATTATTCGTGTTGCTACTTTGGCATTTACTAAGATTTAATATTACATACATGCATCAATGTTGGAAATATACAATGAAACAATTCCTGACTTGATAGAACCAGGCTGCTCCAGCAGTGAGATGCCTGGCGGTAAACGATGCACAATAAAGGTTGATTCCCAGGGAAACACAAGAGTCTCCGGTCTTACAACTATTAATGTGTTCAGCAGTGCTGAAGTGACGACTCTTCTAGAGAAAGCATCCCAAAACAGGTATACAATTTGTTGCCGAACAAAAAACTTGATGTAAATAATTATATTTTGAATCTGATGTGACGCACCACATTTAAACAAGTCTGTTGGTAAGACCGAAATGAACGAAGTATCTTCTGGCAGCCACTTTGTCTTCACACTAAAGATATTTGCACCAAATGAGGTAGGTCACTTCTCTTAGCTTTGAGTGTAAGAAACAGTATTTGTGAATCTCTTAACCAAGTAAACAAAGATGTTGAGAACTAAGAGCACGGGCCAACAAGTACAACGTGTATTTAACTTTTGGCCGGGAGTGAGCGTCTTAGTGCAAGTCGCGATCGTGCAAACGAAACTAAGGTGAGCAGTTGTGCATGAAACCTTAACTATGCTCTTGGTATTTGGTGATATTGCCATGGATTTAGCTGTCGTGACCTAATGTGGAGTAAAGTCTATTTGAAACGTTGAACTGGTAGAGCTCGTCAGAAATGAATCCTGAACTCTCAATCCCTGAAGTTGATACCCCGTATTCATTGATCCCGATAAATTTTGACCCTAGACGTGTTTGGTAGATGGGAAAAAGTTCGATCCTAACCAGGATCACAAGCTACTCTCCTTGACATCCCTGGCCAACATGTCATATCCATATTCCCATTTTTTCCGCTTTGGTTGTTTTCTAATTAGTGTAATTTGAATATTTATACTAATTTCTTTTACTTGTATAACCTACTTATTCTACCAGAAATTATATGTTATTTGCTTAATAATACATATTGTATTATGATATTTTAAAACTTTATTTACAATAACAAGAACCGTCCAATATTTGAACATAAAGATTGTCACAAGTATAAATGGATGAAAATTATTGGTTATTACATATGATCTATTTGTTCGAAAGCGAAGAGACCTATAATTTATGATGATTTTAATTCATCATTAAGCAAATCGATTTCCGTAAATCTTAGCAAATCTACAAGATCACGTTCATTGATATATTATGTTGTGCCACTCAATGTGTCATATGAAAAATACATCCTACCACCCGGGGGTGGTTACCCTCATGTCTCATATACTACAATGTGGTAGTATATATACTACTTTATCATTGTAAGTATGTTCATATATTATATATAAGATATTCCAAAGTGAACTATATGAAAACATTGCAAGTTGGCCCATGGTTTTTATTATATTTATGAAATACGTATATATTTGTATGTAACAACGAGTATACTCAAAATACGATATATACTACCTAAAAAGTAGTATATATATATATACTAGAGAGAGAGAGAGAGAGAGGGGGGAGAGAGAGAATATTCTAGGGCACTAGTCTAACAATACAAATAGCTAGATACATGACATGCTAGAGTACGAGAACGGTAAACTTAGGACTACATATGTGTGTCAACGTGGTACACAACATCTCGGGCTTCACATACCTCGCCCTGACTGGATGTCCGACTTAATTGACGGATAACATGGTTGCTAAAAGGGCAATTCCCTCCCTAAGTATTTTGGTGTTAATAACAACGCAATTTATGGACTAACCGTGTGCTTGAACTACATAGGCAGATTAAAATGATACAACACGGTTCGGTTCCCTTTTGGAAGAAAAAAGATCGAAGATGGTGTTTACGACACTTTTTTTCTTCGCTCGTAGGAAATCCGTATTATTATGAGGGGGTCCATGTTGAAAGGTATGAGTGGAATCAAATCATGTACACAAAACATATATTGCACCCACTTTACCTTTCCAACAGTTTCGAGCAAAGAAACCATTTCCAACCTTGTGTTGAAAGTGTGCACCCGGTAGTACCACTGTTCTACGCGGTAGTACCGCTCCCCTATGGAGCAGTACCACTGCTGGCACACCTGCCGGTAGTACTGCACACTAAAGAGGTAGTACCGCTCCCCTATTTGAAGTGGCACAAAAAATTCGGCACGACCTTTGCTATAAAATGAACATAACGAGTGCCAGAAATTTGACGAAAGGAAATTAATCGACGTTTCACAAAAACATTGGCACTCATTTTGAACCCTGTAAATACAAACCAATGAACGGTAGTACATTTGATCCTAGGCAAAATATTGATGAAGTTCATCTAATTTATATTCTACTCAACGAAGACGAAATTTGACAGTAGTACACATTTTAACAAACACATGGAGAGCACTGTTGGGCCTACTCAACGAAGGGACCTATGGAGGTACAGATCCGGGGGGAGAAGAAGGTGTTGCTTACGGTGGGTGCGGCGTTGGAGGAGGAGGACGCGGCGGTGGGTGCGGCATTCGACATCGGCGCCGAGCAGGCTAGGAGGCCTCTGGTATTGGAGGAGGAGGCCATGGCGGCGGGGCGAGGTCCAGCGGTCAGGGTGCGACAGCGGCTTCGATGGGCTGGCTGGCGGCCGCGACGGTGAAACGTCGAGACTCAGGCACTACAACAGCAACGAGTGGACGATGAAGCGAAGTGGAATTTTGGCGAAACTGAAAATGTTTTGGGGGGCGGGGGAAACCGCCCAAGTCGACGCCTGGTCCGAGCATTGACGGGCGGTTGTTTTGGCCCGCCACTGCTAACTTTGGGAAATTCTGGAAGGATTGGGCGCCTGCTTAGTGAAATATTGCAGTGGCGGACAATGCGGCGCGCCAGCCACAAGTACGATGAGAAGTAGTGGCGGGCGCCTTAAAATACCCGCCAGTGCTGTTTCTATCCCACCACTTGTTCTCTGCAACTTTACTTTTGGTGGGTCATAAGAAGTGCCTGCCAATGCTGAGGGCATTGCAGTGGCGGGCAATATTTTTTACCCAGCACTAGAACTTTTCCAAAAGGGAAACGTTTGCATACGGCGGCCGGCGGAACGCTTGGCCGGTCACTCGCGATTCACGAATCGTTGGATCGGGGTGAATCCACGGCCCATGTAACAAACACGCACTCGTTTTCACGCATTTCTTCATCGACGCCGCATGCGTGGGGAGAAGTGGATGTGGGGGCCACACACCGCTCGCAGCCGCACCAACCTTATCCCCTCGATCTCATTCTTCTCTTGTCCATCCACAAAACGTAGCCTCCATTTTTGCCCCCAAAGTTCACGGTCAAGCACCATGGCCGTGTTTTGCTCCCTGTCCGTCGTGGAAGGCGACCCCCCCCCCCCTCCCGAGCTCTCCTTTTCTTATCTGGCGTGATGCTAGAACGGCGGGTGCCCACAAATGTTACGACCATTGTCAGCATTTGTTGGAACCTGCCCGACGATTTGCTACCACCCGCGGTCACCATTTTATCGCTGGAACCTGCATCAACGTTTTGCTACGACCCATTCAGCACTTTGCTTGAACCAGCGTCGGCATTTGCTGCAACTGGCCAGGAGGCGTGCCGGAACCCGTGACCACCGTGCTGAAACCGGACGAGCCCCTCGCCACTGACGTGTTTTTTGCCGGAACCATCATTATGTTTTGCTAGAACCTGCTAGTGTTTTTGCACAATCTCTTTTCTTGGAGTTTGCTGATGTGACTTTCTTGTTGCAACCGTTTTTAATTTTAGCTGGAACTGGCTATTTTTTTGCTACAACTAACCATTAGAGGTTTTGCTACTGAGATTTTCTGCTGGATGAGTGGCTCTATTTGCTACAACCGATGTTTTTATAGCTGAAACCGACTAATTTTTTAGCTTCAATTGACCATTCTGGCTTTTGCAACTGAGTTTCTTGCTGGATCATGGCGGTGCTAGTCGACGGTGGCAGCGAGCCGGAGCCGGTGACTAGATAGTTTTTGCTACAACCATGGCGACCATGTGCTGGAACCGGTCAACAGTACAAGCTGGCACACAGCAGCGGCCGTGCTGCAATCCCGGCGGCCCTGAGAAGAGGGACGACAAGCTGACAGTAGTGCCGGTGCTGCCGGGGCCGCCGACGCTGACGAACGCGTCCGCCGTGTTTAGAGAAGGAGCGGCCCGATAGAGGAGGTCTGGTGTGGGCGGCAACTGCACGCTTTCCAGGGGGTGGGAGGTTGGGGACGAACGAGATGATCAGATCTGACAGTTAAGGGTAAAAGAATCGAACGGACAAGGTGCGACCGACCCAAATTTGGGCCGGCGGACCGGCGCCTAGTGGTCGCCTTTTCAAAATAGACGTGGCTGGTTCCTGGACACTCCCGCCACTAATTTTAAGCCACTTATAAATCTTGAGACCTTTTACAAATACATCAATGCAACTTGGGTCGTTCATTTCTGTGGCTTGGAGGGCCCAGATGAGTCAATACTACCTCAGGTTTTTGGTAGTACTAGATGACCCGTTGCGCCCATGGCGCAAAAAGCGAGAGCGAGCCAAGTATTCAAACCATGGATATGTGATTGATTTAGAACCAACATAATAGTTACTTATAAAGCAAGCTATAGCAGCAAACATTGGCTTTATAAAGGAAGTAATGAGATCACTTGATAATAGCATACATTGGCTTTATAAAGCAAGCTATAGTAGCAAAGGTACATTGTATAGCTGCCAGCTGGAAAGATCAGGACATGGAGGTGGTGGTATTATGTAGAGTCATCGCTGCATGTCCCATCAGTATCGAACATGATTTCATAGTCCAAGCAGCTTTTCATGGTAGGAAAGATGACCCGTTGCGTCCCTGGCGCAAAAAGCAAGAGTAAACCAAGTATTCAAACCATGCAAATAAGATTTGTTTAAAGAATAATAATACAACCTTGGATCATAAGGAAATAGATACTTAGGTAGCCGCTCTCATGGGCATGGCCGTTCCGTGAATAAGGAATGCAATAATCATGGTCGTTCTTTGAAGCACAAGGAAATAAAATCCTTAGGTATTCAAACAATTTTTATACATAATCATGACTGCAATAATCCACACCCATTGCGCTCATGGCGCAAGTAGCCAAATCATAACAAGTATTGGAACCAGTATATTTGCATCTTTAAAAACCATATAAACAAATAGTAGTAACTAAATAAGCTGCAGAGTTTGCAGCATAGCTTGAGATTGTTGTCGCAACGGAAGCAGCTAGAATCTAGATCGGAGAATGACGGCCACGTGCAGAAAATAAGATGCAGGTGGCACCTATATATTATTTTTATTAAGGAAATGACACCTGAACAATACCTTGTAATGAACCAGCACGAGCTTCACATCACACCCTATAACATAAACCGACCATATCAGCTAGCTACCTAAAAAGAATGATATCTCTTATAATGGAAAGTAGTTACTACTAAACTATCAAGACAACTGATTTTTTTTCAAGAATAGAGCTAAGTAAAGAGAAATAGTGTATCCTATACCCATGCCAAGTCACGACTGGTACTGACACATGCAACTAACTTTGTTTTTTATGACCCAATATCTACAAAATAGTGATCCATACCATAGAGGGGTAGGGTAATGCAAAACCACTGCTATTGATTTAGATGTAGTAACTAAGTCAATGTATACCATTTAGCAAGTTCATGTATTATTATATAAGCCTGAAGGTCCATCGATGAAACAAATTCCCAAGCATATGAATTAGAAGCTCCTGAAAGAAAATAGAAGAACAGAGAGTGTTATGTATATGAAAGTTCAGAGAATGAAATAAGAGAGGTGGAGAGGTGATTCTTTGCAACAGAAGGAGCAGAGTATAATACAGTGTCCTGCCACTTTCTACCCGTTGCGCCAAATGGCGCAGAGTTCCATTTAAAACCATGAGTGATTTGAAAAGGTTGGTCTTTGTTTGTAAAATTATGTTTTAGCAATCACTTATGGTACCAATTGAAACCCTGATAGATGAAAAATTAAGTAGGATTTCTCTTTGAAAATATAGACCTGAGTGTGTGCAATTTAGAATCGATCACATTTGCAAACATGGGATTGTAACAGTTGTTTACATAGCTAATACCTTGCATTTAAGATAACATATAAAGGTTCCATTCTTCCATAAGGATTCGGTAAACTTCATTACACAGAAACATAGAGGCAACAAAATATTTCTTCACCAGGAAGTGTCTTAGATCTGCTCTTCATTGGCTTATTGCCACCAGGAATTGTCTTCGACTTGCTTTTCATTGGCTATTGTCGTGGCTAAACAATGCTCTCCTTGCAGCTCTTTGTCCAAACATCCTATACATGGTGTTCCGCAATTAGGCAAAGAAACATATAATAACATGGAATTGGAAGTTTTATCATATAAGCCTTTTACCTGCGAATGTCCTCCTCGGCAAGCTGTGACTGGTTGTTTGGTACCGGAAAACAAAGTAGATGTTACTTCTGCTGGGGGTGTATTCAACATTTTGCTATTAAATGGAAGAGCAGCCTCCGGCGATGCCAACTGTTCATTGGCTTCCAGAAGAGAAGTTTTCTGTCAACAAAGCAACTGACAAAAATGACCATAAGAGAAACACAAGCAACTCATAAGCCAAAAAAAAAGGTCCATCTCACTGCAAATGTACCACAATGTGCACAACTTATTAATACTTTCGTACTAACACATGTTCTTCACAGCCAACTTGGCAACACATATAAACACATGTTCTTGACAGCCAAAAAAAGGGTCCATCTCACCATTAAGTTGCTCTCTGGCCACACTTAAGAATTACACATGGTAACATGGTACCTTTATTTGATGCATCACAAACATAAGAGGAGGTACTATTATAAAAAAAAAGCAATCTAAACATCCATTATCCTGAGATGCGAAGAGTATCTAAGCAATCCGTGATACAATTTTGATTATCCAAAAAGGGATACATGTTGGCGCCGCCTCTCTCGCAGCGCCGCTTCTTCTTTCTCATGTTGCCTCACACAACTCTCTTTTCTTCTCTCATGAACATACACACACACATGGTGGGGAACTCACATGCACACACACTTGCACCAAGGAAGATGAACAATAGCTTTGCCAAACATACTTCCTTGATGACAACACGGTGGCTACATCTTTTCCTCTAGCCCTCACGGCCTCTTTTCCATTTACTCAATGTGGTATTTATATACACAGAAGGTTGAGCAGCTGCCATGCAAAACTCACGCCACTACTACCCATTACCCCACTAACCACTACATGCACTAACCAACTAATCACTAGTTGTGTCCAGAACTTGCGTAGCCTCTCTTCAACGGCCCGATCCTGCTGGCCAGCATGTGATGCGCTCAACGCTAACCACATGCATGAAGCTAGCTAACAACCTTAGCTACCTGCACGACCAAGTTCAGTACTTGGGTAGCCTCATCAACGGCCACAGAGACTCACCCGAACTTGCCGGATCACCCGACTCCTCCTGGTCGTGCAGTCCATCACGCTCCAGCTTCATCGCGTCTTGCCGCTTCACACGGCGTCGCCGTATCGCACGGCACCATCGACATCTCGTTGTGCTCGCCGCATCGCACGGCAGCCTGACATCTCGTCTCCTTCACGTGTCCAGCTGAAACTTCACCGGACATTTGACACCCTAGACTAAACTACATGCAAAACTCAAACATGCAGATACATGGAATCAAGATTAAGTCTAACAATACAAGGGTAGAAAGATATTGCTTTCTTTATAAGAACAGTATTACACTATATTTGCTGGTAAATTAAGTAAGGTACATACCCGTGCCTCGAGAGCGGAGGGGAGTGAGGTCGGCACAACGGCGATAACATGTGAGGTGGCGATGAGCCCGGCCAGATGGCTCATCGTTCCACAGTAGCAGAACAACGGAGCAGGCGCAAAGAAACTGCAGCAACAACAGAAAACAAAATTTACAATTTTTTCAGCCAGACAACACACCAGAACTATCTCAACCATGAACAAAACACCAGAAACTGAAGAACGTTACAGCAGCACAAATCCTAATCTTCATAAGAAGAAAATCAATCTTAAATTAGGCAAGGGTATTGATATGCAAATTTGAGATTGAAAAATGTTTATTTTCCTAGGTAATAACTCGCAACTGGTCTGCAAATACACTGAATGAAAAGATATGTAGCTTAAACATGATATCCTACTGATAGAAACGAATGGAATTTTGTTCTTTGTTGAAATCAGCAAGGAAGTAGTACCTACCTTAGAAAGGACTCCTCAGCCTGAGGCCACACAAGTAAGGTAGCCCCTGACAAAGAGCTCATGCTCCATGGGTTAGTCTTGTATATATGTTCAGTTTCTGCACAACATCAAAGCAATTTGTAAGGTGATCTATAATTTCCCCACAACATTGATCTATAATTTCCCCACAACATACATTCTCTCCAGTCAAGGAAAGCAAGTAAGTGCCTAAAATGGTGGCACGCCAGAAAGAAGTATGTAAAGTATAACTCGTGCCCTCAGATATCGATTTCAAGGCCATAGTTGCGCTTTAAAACCTCTCGGGCCATGTAGTATGGTTTGCCTATAATTTCAGCAAACCTTTCACCTACACATAAAAGCAATCATAGATGCTGAATAATCCTTAGGTTAACGTTCTGGGGCAAAAATGTCTTGCATATATTCTGAATAAACTGTATCAATGAAGTTAACTCCATTATGTAGGGATGGAAAATCAAGCAAAATGCAGTAGGAAATGTATATATTATATAATTTAATAAGAGTTCCCACATTTTCTTTCAGAGGCTTGAAATTACTACACAAATCAGAGAAAAAAATGGGAAGGTCTACATTGCTTATTTTAGCAGATCTAGATTATAAGGTGCAAAGGTATGTTCCTGAGAATACCAGTCCTGAAGAACACAGATAGCCCAAAATCAATTCCCTTTAGAGGAGAACTCTTCTTCTTATTTGCATGTAAGAAGTTCTCTGGTTTAAGGTCCTGATGGATGACACTATTTCTATGGCACATCTGTCACAATATAGTATCAAGAATACGTGTCAGATGCCACAAAACTATCCAATATTGGAAGAAACACTTGTGGAACAAAAAGATGGACTGAAGTTAACGACCAACGATGGAACACTATGTTGGAGAAGCATGTAGCATATTTTGTATCTCTAGAGTTCAACATGGCAATATTGTGTATAAATAATACTTTGTTTCATCATGTGTTTTAAGGGTCAGGAACCTACCCATGCTTTGCTGGGGTAGTGAAGGCTGTGGTTTTTCAGAAGGTGGTCCAGGATGTTCCTATGAACTGAACATTAAACAGATTGGAAATGAGAAAACACTTTCCACTGCTCGCTCCTGCCATCGTCCGCAACCCTGGCTCAGCTGAAAACAATGATATAAACGATGTAGACGTTCAGAAAATTTTGAGGTCCAAACTTAGTGCATTTATTGAAATCAGATCTCGAAAGACAAAAGCAAATACAAATAAAAGTCGATGCAAGCTCCAGACCTACCCTCGAAAAGAAATCAAGATAGCTAGTGAAATTAAGGATCATTCTTCGGCAGTAGATCAGAAAATTTTATTACTGCTCCTTGAATTCCTAACTCCTAAGCTCGAGAACGCGCAAATGCTTCTATAAAAGCTTCAGACCACCAATAACTTCATAAACCATGTCTGTCGGCATTGCTAAAAAAAAATCAGTAGAATAAGCAAACAAAATCTCAGTTAACCACCTGGTACACAAAACAAAGGACATTTAAATCCCAAAACCTGAAGATATGCTACAGGAGCACATGTATATTTGATAAAAACCAATGTACATGTATTATGTATATGCATGATTACTAAATATGTCAAGCCTTAGTTTAGTTTGCAGGAAGTGGTTTGCTTAAGGTCATTCATCTTGCCCACTTTACATATACATGGATCATGGATGCCTATTTGTATCCCCTTAAACCTCAGATCACGCAATGCAAAATAATAAGCACTGAAAAGGAAGTAGTGACATCCAAATAAAGAACAACACTGAAAAGGAAAGTGTTTCATCATGTGTTTTAAGGGTCAGGAACCTACCCATGCTTTGCTGGGGTAGTGAAGGCTGTGGTTTTTCAGAAGGTGGTCCAGGATGTTCCTATGAACTGAACATTAAACAGATTGGAAATGAGAAAACACTTTCCACTGCTCGCTCCTGCCATCGTCCGCAACCCTGGCTCAGCTGAAAACAATGATATAAACGATGTAGACGTTCAGAAAATTTTGAGCTCCAAACTTAGTGCATTTATTGAAATCAGATCTCGAAAGACAAAAGCAAATACAAATAAAAGTCGATGCAAGCTCCAGACCTACCCTCGACAAGAAATCAAGATAGCTAGTGAAATTAAGGATCATTCTTCGGCAGTAGATCAGAAAATTTTATTACTGCTCCTTGAATTCCTAACTCCTAAGCTCGAGAACGCGCAAATGCTTCTATAAAAGCTTCAGACCACCAATAATTTCATAAACCATGTCTGTCGGCATTGCTAAAAAAAAATCAGTAGAATAAGCAAACAAAATCTCAGTTAACCACCTGGTACACAAAACAAAGGACATTTAAATCCCAAAACCTGAAGATATGCTACAGGAGCACATGTATATTTGATAAAAACCAATGTACATGTATTATGTATATGCATGATTACTAAATATGTCAAGCCTTAGTTTAGTTTGCAGGAAGTGGTTTGCTTAAGGTCATTCATCTTGCCCACTTTACTTATACATGGATCATGGATGCCTATTTGTATCCCCTTAAACCTCAGATCACGCAATGCAAAATAATAAGCACTGAAAAGGAAGTAGTGACATCCAAATAAAGAACAACACCGAGATCTAGGCAAAGAGATGGCGGTACTTAGTCAAAATGAAGCGCAACTTGTCCAGATTTAAAAATGCCTAACCCTAGACTCTTTTTTTGTGGTATTGCTAGTTCTCGGGTGTCCCAATAACTTGCAAAAATCAACACTAATCAGCTATTTGAATGATTAGTGATTTACCTGAGAGTATAAGTGTCATAAGTATATTCATTAACTGCCCTCATACAACCTGCAAATTGATTATGGAATGAGCTTCTGACGGGAAATAGAAACCAAAAAACACAGAAGAACAGTAGGTACCTGACATAGCTCTAGCGTGGTAAACTTTTTTGAGTGCTTCCAGTCATCTTTGGTGCCTGACTCGTATCTGGCCATTGCCCAGCTCATCGAGGTCACCGTTGCACCACCACTCACGGCAAGGCCCATTTGCCAAGTATGCTCCAGCTGCCAACAGACAAACCAATTGAAGCCTTTTCACTAATTAAAGCTACAAAACCATTTAGTAAAATTCACTGGAACTATCCAACCAACGGCGGAGCTACGTGGGGGCGAACCTGGGCCATCGCCCCCCCAGCGAAAACGATTTTTTTTACTACCCCTATGTATTACATACAGCCCACAACTAGAAGGCCCATTTATCAACTACTAGTCTTCGTTGACAGGAGACGAACGAATCTAGCCGCCGCCCACCAGTGTCGCAGCGACCAAATCGATCCCCTTTGACCTGCCGCAGTGCCGCCTGCGACCGCGGACGCCTAAGCGTGGGGGTGGGGCACCGGCGTCCGGCAGACCGGCTGCTGTGGGTCGCCGGCGTTGCCGCGTGGGGGGTGGCCGCTGGCCGCTGGCGGGCGGCCGGCTAGGGCTAGCCGGTCCAGTCCGGCCTCTGGTGCGGACAACATCAGGCAACATCGGCGCCGTGTAGTGCTTCAATGAGCCGGTGAGCAGCTGCCCTCGCTGGATCTTGCTTTTGCTCCTGTACCTAGTCAATCTCTTATCTCTCCCCTCTGGGCGTCCTAGCAAGCTAACTAGCTAACTCTGTCAACATTGTACTGGATCTATTGACCACTAGTGCTACCCTGATCCCTAAAAATAAATTTAGATCTTTCAAAGCTGATGATATTTGTGAGTTAGTCAAGAAAAATTATCCAGCAGATTTCACCCAACATGAAATCTATGGATTGGAGCAGCAACTAAAACACTTTGTTGTGGATGCCTCCAATGATAAAGAGTTGAAAAATGTGTCAACCTTAACAAATCTTTGTCGATATCTCTTTGAGACAGGGAGACATTCTATCTACAATTTGGTTGATCGATTGTGGCGATTGCTTCTAACTCTTCCAGTTTCTACAGCAAGTGCCGAACGAGCATTCTCAACTTTGAAGATCATTAAGACAAGGCTACGTAATACCATGGAAGATGATTATCTAGCCAAGAACGAGTGAAATCACAGAGAACTACAGCTATGAAGATGTTCTTATGCACTTTAAGGGTGCAAAGAAACGAAAAGCTAATCTGTAGTGTAGTGTTGCTGCAGTGAACAGAATGGTCCATGGTTAAATGGTATTTTGGTATAGTTCCTTTTGTTATGGAGTAGGTTACATATATAATTAAAATTAAAAATGTATTTTGTAAGCTACTATGGAGAAGATCAATATAATTGTATAAGTTCCCGATATTTGCAATATCTAACTTGTTGTATTCGTATGGTTTTGTGTTTGAGTTTTTTTTTTTACAGCTTCGCCCCTCCAGAGATTTCTTTCAAGCTCCGCCACTGTATCCAACCATAGGACTGAATCAATGAAACATAACAGCAGCTGCAGAAACCACTCTAAACCTTTTTCACAAATTAAAGGAAGCATTTTAGGTACTAATTAACCCTGGGGGCTGCAGCTGCTGTTGTGAAAATCACTCTCTTCCTATCAATTTTCAGAAACTGGTTTAGAGTGGTTTTAGAAAATAGGAAGAGTGCGGTTTCTGAAAATGATCCAGAGAGGGTCCTGACTAAATTGATAGGAAGAGAAGGAATGGGGGTGTTTTAGAACGATTGCTACACATACATGGCATCCATCTGAAAAAGGAAAAAAGAACAGCCTAAATACAAACTTTAAAAAAAGAGGATAAAATAACCTGATGTATGAACTGTAATGTGATGAGATTATTAGACAATAGACATGACAAAATACGTATGTACAGATCATTAATGAATAGATTATGAATAGCAAGGATGAAATTAAATCTGACAGAAATAGGTGCAAAGAATAGTAATAATTACATGTAGGCTGCATCGTCCTTGGTGCTGATCAATCAAAAACCTTTTGTCACCGGGAGTGGCGAGACCCGTCATCCACGTTGGCCATTCCCATCCACGAGATGAGAGTGTGTGTGTGCTGTGTAGTGTAGACAAGGATGGGAGCGAACGGTTGTGCGCGCTGGCTGCACTATTCATAGCCGACGTGGAGCGAACGGTTGTGCCTAGCACCCCAGCATCCTTGATAATATATATATAAGATAGATATTCACTAATTAGGGGCATTTTGGGTACTTCAATGTTTATCGATCACGTAGGCAGATTTCTTCCCCACATTTGGGCGATGCATGCAGCCACTTTATTAATTATTCACAAAGACTTTATAAAGTAATACATCAGTAAGCCTGGATCCACCATCTTGGCAACACCTGTCGCTACTCCTATCCCCTTGATGCAGGGGTGCCAAATGTCCGAGCCTAATACCAAACAGACATCGCACCAAAACCTAACATCTAATGCCGGGTGCCCCATCCCAGCCACATACCGGGACTGGGTCACACACCGGTCCGGCGCACTCACCGAGGCTGCCGCCGCCGTCTTCCACTGATCCATCTCCAGAGCAGGGACTGACGCATAGACCTTGCCAAGTCTGCCGTCGACGCCACCATGGCGCCAGATCCACTTTGGAAAGATTAGGCTACTACTCGGGGGTTGTTGGGCTGGAAGATGGAAATTTCTCAGCCCACGTTGGGAGAAAGTTTTTCTCCTTTTCTCCTTTTTGAGATTTCTCCCGAGAGGAAGTTGAATGTCTCATATTTATTATCACTATCCATGAAATAGTTATTTATTACTTTGTTCAAATATAAATATTTATTGATTCCCCTAATTTTTTTAGGTTTGACCAGCACGAAATCGATGTTATTATACATATTTTAAAGTATGTTTTGTCCTGGTGTATCTTTTGAAAGGTTCCGTCGTTCGTTTTGTATTTTTCGGACATTACAAAAGACACGTGACTCCATTTTCGGTGGATGTAATTTTCATTAGCACATTGCTGCGGGACATTTGCTCCAAAATATCTATTGAAGAGATGCGCATAAAGCAAACCTAATTAGGAGCTCTGTTAGGGTGATTGGCGAGTTACAAATTGTACTTTCGTGTAACTCCACCTCTAATTTTTTTTGACAGTCCGATCTGGAAAATCATTTAAAGAATTATATTTTTGTCAAAAGGGTAGAATGGTAATGTTTTTCCAATCCGTTCCACAGTTTGCTCGCCTGCCCCCCACGCAGATGAGTCTTTTTCTGGTCGCATTGCCGCCGCCGCCCTTCCCGCCGTTCCGATCAAGCGATCCCGCAGCGGCCCCGATCCAGGCAAGCACCACCGGTCCGCCTCCCTGGCCTGACACCGGGTACTGCAAACCCTCAGCTGAGGCGCTGTCAGATCCCGGATGGATCAGCCATGGATTTGAGGTGGAAGGGTGGCCGAGCCCGCCGAAGTCTACCCTGCAGCGCCTCCCTCCGTTGAGCAGCCGGTGACGCCTTGCAGCGCCGGCGACCAGTCCCCCCCCCCCCCCCCCCCCCTCTCCGCGGCTCCATCTGAATCTGTCGGCTGTATTTGCTCTGCACTTTCTGACTTTTTTTTTTGCTCTGTTCAATGTCTTGCAACGTGCTGTCTTGCTCTTTTCTGTATAACCCTACAGTACATAGTCACCAGCCACTCACATACGTAAGTTTAAACTTTCAGTAGGAAACTTGTGAAGTTTAGTTTGCTTGTACAGTTCTACACTTAGCTGTACAAGATATTGAGGATCGAGTCGAGTCAATTTTATACTTGCATGCGTTTTCTTTTTTTGTATCAGCCAGCCAGCCCATCATCGACTGAAACTGAAAGTGTTTCAGATTACGTAGTTTACAATCTTAACTCAAATTCATTAACGATTTTGTAAAGTTCTCATCATTGTCAGGATATCCATTTCGTGTACTTCATTTAGCAGTCAGAGTGCATATTAATTTACTATGAGATTTCTTATTTTCATTTTCCAAGTATGAATGTTGCTGACAGCTATAGAATTGTTAAAATACATCCAGATATTAAATTTTTACTATGAGATTTACAATTAATTATGATGTTCACACAGATGGAAAATGCGCTTCATTAACAACCTTATGAAAGTTGGTATATTCATTTATGACGACTGTAAATATGCTATTATACTCATACGTGTTGGTCTTTCATTTGTTATTGTTATGAAAAATACGAACCTGAAGCAATGGAAATGATAAACCTGCTCCAGAAAAGGAAATTGGAAGAACTTGTTGAAATGTAGAAATAGAAGACTTTCAGCAAATAATGATGGGAGCAAGTGGCGTTTTTTTTTTTTGAAAAGGAGGATATACCCCGGGCCTCTGCATCTGGACGATGCATGCAGCCATTTTATTAATTATTCACAAAGACCATACAAAGTAATACATCAGTAAGCCTGAAGTCACCATCTAGGCAACACCTGTTGCTACTCCTATCCCCTTGATGAAGGGGTGCCGAATGTCCGAGCCGAATACCAAACAGACATCGCATCAAAGCCTAACATCTAAAGCCGGATGCCCCAGCCCAGCCACATACCGAGACTGGGTCACACACCGGTCCAGCACACTCTCAGAGGCTACCGCCGCCATCTTCCACCGGTCCATCTCCAGAACAGGAACTGACGCATCGACCTTGCCTAGCCCGTCGTCGACGCCACCACGGCGCTAGAAAACGTCACCATCCTGCACGTATCCGTCCACTCGCGCCCGTCACCGAACCTCCGCAGCGCCATGCCGCTGGGATCCGCCATCGGCCTTGCGGTAGATGAAACACCGCTCCTCCTCATGTCCCCTCCAGCCAGTGCTTGCTCCAAAACGATGCCATCATCGTCCGATCCGGTAGACCCAGATCTAGGGTTTCCCTCGGAGCATCACAAGTGGGGTGCCACGACCTGCAACAACGATGCCTCGAGAAGGGAACGACGTCACAGACGCCATCATCGTCCGCCATGACCGTAGTCGGCGCGATTTTCACCGGAAGTCGCGTCCCCCCGATCTCGCAGCTGGGTGAAGCCGAACGGAGCCTCGCCATGGAGACGAGGGCCGCCATCGGCACGCCGGCAGGGAGCCTTCAGCCGCCCCTCACCGATCCTCCTCGCGCCACTGCCCGGCCAAGGCCATACCATGGCGGATCTGGGCAGGACGCCAGATCCGCAGCCATCGATGCCACCCATCTGCACGTAGCCGCCACCGTCGCTGAATGGAGCGCCGCCACCGCCACCACCCAACCTCAGGTCACCGCCGGCCATGGAGGCTTCGATCGCCGCCGCGCTGCAGGGGTGTCGCCCTGACTGCCGCCCCCGGCCTCCCCGCATAAAACGCTCCCTCCGCCTCACAGGGGAGACCGCGGCTAGCGCCCACCCCGGACCCTATGGTGCCGGCCCCGCCGCCACCGTGGCCCTTCCCGCGGCAGCGGCGGCTGGGGATGGGACGAAGGGAGCCTGGCGGCTAGGCTTAGGGGGACCCCTGGCGTCGCCCGAGGGGAGGCGAGGGTTGTGATTTCAAGAGCAAGTGGTGTAGTTTACTCTGAAAATGTTTGTTTGTTCAGAAGGAAGCCATAACCAAAAGAGTCGTCGTGATTTGGTTGCATGCTTTCATCATAGCCTAACTTGTTGCAGAACACGTAACCATAATATATAAAGGCCTTTGTGGTGGGTATCATTTCCAGAAGAAGGAAAAAAGAAGCATGAGATGCTGCACATTATTTAGCTTACCATGTGTTCTGTTGCATCAAACTGGAGTATTGCTGTTTTGAGCTTCATGCTTGTACTGTACATCCTCGCCTGTAAGCTGATTTGAATTGTACTTCATGTTGTGTACGAAATGATGCGAGCACAGTGTTAGCTACAGCTCAGTGTACAAGGGATTTCGTGCTATGTACTTTTTTATATAGTAGAGATGAGCAACCTTATAATCTGATGTGTGTTTGACCTATTTTACAACTCTACTCAAAATGAATGAGCTTCATGAGACTGATTGCACGATATTTTTAATTGTTTATAATCACTGTTTACTAATACAATTTAGTGGCTGTCCCTTCTAAACTTGATTTTCTGGCTTCAGGTTTAGTGGCTGGTCATTGTAGCAATACTGTTGGTCCTCAAGGTCATTTTCATGTACTAAAAACATCATATATTCAAGACCAGCGCTGCAATTTTCCGGAGATGATAGGCGTCATTTGATGTCCTCTGAGAGGTTGAAGATGATGTTCGACTAGTTCGGGCTTTCATGAGTATTTAGTCATTTCTCCGGTTATTGTAACTGAACATTACGAAGATGCTGAAGAATTACAAAAGGATGAGAATTTTGTGTGTGATTTGTCTTGATGTAAATTGAATGGTGTATCAATATGTTGATGTTGTCTGTCGCAGGATTCATATAGGCAAGACTTCAGATCAGCCACATAAAAACCGAGGTCAGGCTAAATCGCTAGATGTTTTAATACAATATTATGCTGAACATGGAAACGATCTTGTGAACCCTGTTGCGGGAAAAACATTCGACTTGAGTGATTCTGTGATAATGAGTGCTTAACCCTGAGATATCATAGTATGTATTTTTTTTGCGGGAATGATAGTATGTATTTGCTAATCATTCTTACTGTTTCTGAATGATGCTAAGATCATATTGGCACCGAAAGGCCCATGTCACATGCGTCAGAAATCACTAGCAAGTCCAAATTTAATGCTCTGGTATGGACTGTTGTGTGAGATAACACTGGTTTGGGCAGTTGCAGCATATCAGGATGACCCATTGTGCTAGATGTGATCACAACAATTGATCTTATTCGTCCGAGTCCGCAAGCACCTGTCGTCCGGATCCGCAAGCACCCGGCGTCCAGTTGTGGCTCCGGCTCACCCATAGTGCTAGTACCGCTGTTAGTCCTTCGGAGACATAGTGCATCCTTACGTACGAACAAACGGTCATGGAGAAGCTATGGGACAAGGACAAGCTTGGACAGAAGCGGAGCGAGGAGAAGAACATGAGGAGTGTCGGCGCCTGCACTTAACCAGACGTCTGGCCACCAACCCAGACGATCTGTGGGCATAGCCGGAAAAAAGCACCCCTTGGCTAAGAGTCCGGGCTGAGATGACCCATTGTGCTAGATGTGATCACTACAATCGATCTTATTCGTCCGAGTCCGCAAGCACCTGCCGCCCTGATCCGCAAGCACCCGTCGTCCAGTTATAGCTCTGGCTCACCCATCGTGCTATTACCGCTGTTAGTCCTTCGGAGACATAGTGCATCCTTACATACGAACAAACGGTCGTGGAGAAGCTATGGGACAAGGACAAGCTTGGACAGAAGCGGAGTGAGGAGAATAAGAAGAGTGCCGGCGCCTGCACTTAACCAGACGTTGGGACACCAACCCGGACGATCCGGGCATAGCCAGCCAAAAGCACCCCCTGACTAAGCATTCTGGCTAGGATCCGACTACCCATACTAGTAGTGATGGACGTGATCCAGACGACATCTAGCCATAATCGTGTGTCAATAATGCATGTGGTGTTAGCATGTCCGGATGACCCATTGTGCTAGATATGATCACTACAATCATTATTTATCCAAGTCCGCAAGCACCTGTCGTCCGGATCAGCAAGAACCCGTCGTCCAGTTGTGGCTCCGGCTGATCCATAGTAGTAGGATCAGACGACTCATGATGGTAGTTATGTATCCGCACGACGCATGGTCCTAGAACTGTCCCTGAAGAGCCGTACAAGTAGTTGCGTGTCAGCAGAAAAATGTAGCGGATTACCAACAACTACCGGCCTTACTCGTTCGGACTCATCACTAAGGGCAGTCGTAGTCCGGACGACCCACAGGTACCGGTAGTCGGGGTCGAGACGACTCGTAGCGGTAGTTGCGTGTCAGGACTACTACAAGTGCTACTAGTGGGACCGCCGACCTGGCGGCCATGTGAACTTAGTTTTGGGTTCGGAGTACACTATGGGGTGGTAGCCAATTTTTATAACACGTAACCATTTTTTATTTTATTTTTGAATTGTTTGGATTGCTTACCACACATGTGTCACGTGGTAGCCATTCTGTTTTTGACTGGTTTGCAATGAAATGTCTCATATTTTTTTAGAGTAGTCCTTCTGATCGTAGCAGTGTTAATTTTTTTAGCACATATTTTGTACATAAATGGAAAAGTGATGGGCCGAGTAAGATAAATATGTACGACGCACGCTGGCCATAAACAGACTTGCCAAAATTCACTCCGTTTCGTGCGCGTATATATTGTGGAAAACGTTTGTTTTAATCCCGATGATTACTCGCACAGATCCGCCGCCTTCATAGACTACCACGTGTCCACGTGGAACTGCTGCTGTTTGGAACGCGCCCGTCCGACCCACTGCTGCTGTTTCGCTCGACTGGCTTGTTTGTACCTGCATGTGGACACCTGCGCGCGGCCTCACCCAGCGGCTGCTCTCTCTCTCTCTCTCCCCCATGTGCCATCCACTCCTACCTACTTCTTGTTTTTCATTTTAGTGAGTTTGACTGCATATATTTGGGATGCTTGGATAATCGTAATGCAATCTATGGTGCGTGTTGCAAAGTATTTTTCTCCTGTGGTTGTACTAGTACCACATGCACCCGTGGGTAGCTAGTACTAGTAGTTTTTTTTGCAAGACCATCAAATGACAACAACCATTAACTCAACAAGACAATGCAGAAAAAGAAGAGACTGCTATTAGCCGTCAAAGCATGATTTTTTGGAAAAGAAATTGCAAACTTGTGTGTATTTTTTTGCTAACACACGGGGGCGACATGCTGCGACGGACTGTGTTGTTCTCAATGATTATTTTTTATTTTTAAGAAATAAGCAATCGGTTAATAACTGGACGCGTGTTGACCACCTCTGCGACCATTTTTGGTCAGCCTTTGATCGTGTGGCGCACAACAACCCTCCGACACACACACGTGCTTTGCAATGTGGGCCGTGTTGCAAGACAGCCGAGCGAAATACGGGATGTGTTGCAAACGGTCAGAAGCAACATGGCTCATGTAGCCAATGCCCGAAAACTTAGACATCCGTGGAGTATTTTGCAACGCGAGCGCAACATGGATTATGTTGCAAACTCCCAAGCGCAACATGGGCCATGTTGCAAACTCTCAAGCACAACCTGGGTCAACGCTGTGACAGACAAGGAGTCTTTGCAATGCAAGTGCAACATGGTCATGTTGCAACCACCCGAGCGCAACATTGGTCATGTTGCAAACAATGGGTCGCAGCTAAACGACTGACGCGACACGGATCGAATGTCCGATGCAACAATGCAACTCGGACAAGTGATGTTCAAAGCTAGCCCGCCCTGCTGCAAGCAAGCGCCGCTATTTTTTTTCCACAAAGCGGACGGGCATGTTGCAAAGCATGTCGCGGCCTTGCGATGTCTGCCGAAGAATCGTTCGCAAATAACATGCAACATTCAGTGTATTTTTCTAGATTAGAGTTCCAAAAATGATTTCATTGGTGTTAAGCGACCCGAGTTAACTTGTTATGTTGCGGCATTTTTTTTTAACAATTTTGTTGCAATTAATTAGGATTTAGTGCACATATATGTTAGAATTTTTTTTTGTAGTACAATGTTTGTGGCCATGTTGTACACACACGAAAAAGTCGAAATGTGTTGCAACCTTTTCTAATTTTTAGTAATTTTGTATATGAGAGTAATGGTCACAACTTAGGCGTCTTTTTTGTAGGGAAAAGAATGACAAAAGGAGATGTTCTGGGTCGTAGTGGTGGGCTCCACCAACCTGCAAGTGGACCTACCTACATGACCCCGTCTCACTAGAGTAGTTTTCTTTTTGAGCTGATCTCACTAGATAGTTGTTGCAGCGGCGGCTCGCTGGGTTGAAAGGACAAGCCATCCCACGTGATCCACCCCACGTCACCACGTGATGTACTAGAGAATCAGACGGTTTACCTATGCCTGATCGCACGGCCTGCAAGGCGGCTTAAAGTTCGCGAATATCAACCGACTAATTTGTAGCGATTTGCCTTCGTCTAGGAGCCAGCGGGGCGGGGATCCCCGGATCGCGTCGAGGTCACGGGCTATGGTGACTGGAGGTCCGTTGGCACTGGCCGTTTGGGTCCTCAGATGGGCGATGGATGCAAGGAGACGAAGACCCTTCTTCTTCCTTGTCGGTATGATTTGCTGCTGCTGTTCTTCTCCTTCCTCTGCGCTGATGCTGGTGGGAGATCCTGCTTTGCCCGGGCGGATGGCCCGGCCGCGGTGCTGGACCGGTCGGATGACTCGAGTTCTCTTCCTTCCGGAAGGGACACTTTTCGCGGTACTCAAAGCCAAAGTTGGCGACGGCTGTTGTAGGTGTGTTGGATTGATGTCCATGCCCTCTCAGCGCTGGTGTCAAGTAAGGAAGAAGCAGCGTGGCGGCAATTGTGCCGTGGTCGAAGATGATGACTTGCTTGCGCCTGGTTGCAGATCCTCCTGCAGGGGTCTTCTCTCAAGATTCAGGGATGATGACACAGGGCTTCGGAGATCTTCTTGTGTTATGGTTGTCTTAGGGTACTCTAGGTATTCATGGTCCTTTGTGTTTGCGTTTTAGTGTGCTTGTAAGGGTTAGCTATTTTGTACTGTTTCGTGATCTGAATGATAAATTCTCTCTCTCAAAAAAAAAAAAAAAATTGTAGCGATCGCCATATATTATCTATCGCCCCTCCCCAATTTTCTCCTCGTCCAATCCCACCTCCCCCATTATCGCCATGAGGAGATTTATCAACGCAAATAATTACGGGTCTACCCTTTTAATAACTTACTGGTCCCACCTTAATTTGTACTGGTCCCACCGTTACTTGTACTTTCATGTAATTTACGTTCCGTAACTCCTTGTAACTCTTATTTTTCCATCGTCAGATTGGAGTGGATGGACGGCTCCTAAAATCGCCAATCACCGTAAAACTTGTAATTTATTTTTTGAAGCTAAATTCTTAACATGTTTATCCTGAAAATCACATTATCCAATTAAAAGTTGTCTGAGATTGCCACCGATTAGTATGTAATAATAAGAATATCCCAATAAATATTAGAAAGTTTGGACACAACACGATGTAAACTTGCCTAGCTTGCCTTTCTGAAAATGGAAGCAAATAGTTGTAATATGCTAAAACAGGTTGGTTGAGATAATAATGCGTATAAATTGAAATTTTGAATTACCTTGAAGACCAATAGTTATGAAAAAATTGCATTATGCAAGCAAGTGAAAACCGTTACTCATTCATTCGGTCATATTTGTCCATGTGTAATTATCCCCAACCATGGCGAGAAATTCTCCTTTTAGATTATCAAACAACGAAGATCAATGAATAGCTAAAAGAACTTAAGTACAACAACCGAATATGAAGGAATCAAGAATAAAAAACGACCCACTGACTTGAAGGATACTCGAAGCAGGACAAAACAAATCAATAGCAGGAAAGCAGAGGCTAGAGGACAATGGGCATCGTTGTCTACAATACCTCATAATGACAGTGCCAATCAGAGCGGAGAGACCCTTCAGCAAGTTTTCAATGTGAACTACCTTCAAGGGAACCTGATATGCTAGTACTTCGTCACCATGGCTTCGCCGAGACAAACTTATGGCTGAAGAGTGAAGACCCATCAGGAGCGGTCACACCCTGTTGAACACTCAATGATCCTTGAAGCCGTTTTCGTGAACCTCTATGCCACGGTTGAGGCCCTGGCCAGCTGGCCGACCTCTCAACCTGCTCATTCCTCCCAGGCCCAAAAGGAAGCCAACACAGGTCTCCTGTACACCCCGCCAGTTCCCACTATATACAACTGGAACCTACCTCCACTACTTCCCCAATGGCGCCGGACCTAGGTTCGCTGGAACATAGGGAGAGGAGGGGTGGAAGACCAAAGCGAAAGCTGTAACACGGTGGCCATGTCCGCGATGCTACAGGGACCATACTGTTTCCCACCGGCACCAGAACCACAGCCCGAGAGAGTATACAGATCTATCAGAAGCGACGAGGACCGGCGTCTGTGCCACAGGAGCTTACCACACGCAGAGACCGCCTCCTAGCTGCCACACCCTACTTTAGAAGAGAAATATGGAAACAGAAGCACGACGTGGGGAAAATATTAGACGGTTGGGCTTCTTTCTGTTTTAGAATAGAGTTAGACGAGACGATTGGGCTTATTGTTGTTAGACATAAGCCACGCAGTGTGTGCGCGTCGAGCCAGACGCTGGTGCGTGGCCGCATCCATATTCATAGTCAGTTAGCTGGGTCGCGCGTGTTGGAGAGCGTTGTGCGCGCAGCCGGATCGTGCAGATCAACCAGCTGATTGTGCGCGTGGTGCTAGCTGTGTCGTGGGTCAATGCTTGCTGTGCGTGGGCGTGCATGTAGCTAGTTGGCTTAGTGGCGGGGCGTGCGTGCGTGGTGGCCTGGGTGTGGAAGCTAGCTAGGTGTGTGTGGTATAAAACCCAACCCGATGTACTGTTTATAGTTGCGCCGGTCTGTTGCCGCCCCACGGTGACGGTATGTGCCGAGCCGAGGGGGAGGGGCCTAAGGAAGATGTAGTCTCCGTCGGGACCGTGGTATGCGCCCGGTCGACGTGAGAGTTCTTCTCGGGTTGTGCTGCGTGCGTGCGTGTGTACCTCCATGTATGTGTTTGAGGGAGTTGAGTTGAATAGAGGCCAACATACAGGCCGTTCGTCGGTCGGGGCGTTCATTGCCGGAAGTGTGCTTTGTTCATCGTCTTCTACCTCCGTCCGGCGTTCGTCGCCGGTGGGTTTGTCCCAACAATTGTCGTTTTAGAATAAAATTGCGAATGAGACGAGGGTGCATAGTACAAAGACTGAAATCCGTTTCTTTTGCATTTTTTGCATGTAGGATATGCAGCCCAAAGGATGCATTACCATGGTTGCATGCAGACGCATAGTTGTAGTGGAGAATTGATGATGTGGACAGCCTTCATGTTTAGATAAATATGGCAGTGAGGATGAACTTCGTAGGTATATGTAGGATGTGTGTGATTATAAGTACAAATAATTATTATAAGGTAGAAATACTCCAATGATTATTGAAAAAATACAGTTCGCGGAGGGGGGGGCGGGGGGGGGGGGGGGCTAGCCCCCTAATTCTAATTTAACTAGTAGTTAAAGTTAAAGAATTCTTTGACAATTTTATTTTTATTAGGTTAGTGTTATATTCCGCAAAGCCATTATTTGAGATGGGCCCTAGGATCTCGCACTTCTCACTAGGCCTACTGTCGGCCCTGGCTTCATTCATAGCTAATGAACATCTTTGTCTCGGTCCATGAGCATCAAAAGGATGTCGAGGTACGAGCAGATGGTCGTCCCTTCACCCTCATGTAGATCACATGTGAATTAACTTAAGAAATATTAATGGGGACGTAGCTTAAATTGTAGAGCGCTTAGAATGTATTTGGGCTGGGGGGGGGGGGGGATTGTTTACTCATGGGCTGGACCACCGATGCTTAGTAGTAAAATAAAAGAACCACTATTAGAGGGGGGGCGGGGGGGGGGGGGGGGGTCACAACCCCATTTGAGCTCCACAAGGCTCCGCCAATGCCAGGAATGATGTGGCTTTTAGCAAAAGAAACAAAAGTTTCATCTCTTGTGTAGGTTATTTTGCATGTACGCGATGACTTTGTACTTGTTCTATCCTGTAGAGCCATGCGGATGGAGACCTTTCTTATGATGGTGTCTACCCTGCTGAAGCATACGGCTAGGGAGGTTTTCTTCCATCGTAGATGACAGTGTAATCTTCGGATAGGATCTACCCCATCCCAGGCGAGACTTTTCATTATTGTTGTAAAATAATTTTTCGTTTTGGGTATATTAGGCGTGTTGGCTGTGTCCATCATGCTATGCAGAGCTCGGACATTTGCTCAGTGTGTTGTATCACCTTGATATATCAATTGAATGAAAATGTCTTTTATAAGAAAACATATAATTGAGCAAAAGTCATGATGACCGAGAAGTTGGTGTCGATCCCCGCCAACAGCTTCAGGAACACCGCGAAAAGATGGTAATAAGGACATGAAGAGGGAAACCGACTGCAAAATTATGTCCATCAAATGTGTGTTGATGTGTACATACATGGCTGTGTGGACTTGCCACAGAGATCATCCGTTAGGGTGTACTCAACCAATGTACTCGGATTTGATTTCTCATGTTGATCACTAGTAGAAAACAGGGCTTTGGTTCTGGCCAGATCAGAGCAATAGTCCCGGTCATGTTACGAACCGGGACTAATGTGAGCATCAGTCCCGGTTCGAGCGGCTAGGACGCCGGCCGGGCCTCGGCAGACATCAGTCCCGGTTCGACTGGGACCTTTAGTCCCTGTTCCAGACACCAACCGGAACTAAAGGGCCTCGCTCCCTTTAGTCCCGGTTGGTGTCTCCAACCGGGAATAAAGGTTAGTCTTCAGTCCCGGTTCTAGACATCAACCGGGGCTAAAAAGATGCCTACATATATCCTCGCCCCTGCCCGCCCTCTCCTCTGTTTTTTGGCCGTAGAAGGTGGGAGGTGTGTGTGCTACTCTGTTCTCACTTCTTATGCACATGAGGTGTTTGATGAAATGCCCGAGCCACACTTAAGCTTTCTCCTCTGTTCTTCCTCCAAGCTCGACCTCCAAGGTCCATTTTCCCCAAGATTTGTCTAGATTTGGCGGTGCACCAACTATCCAAGTGTTCTAAAAGGTTAGCAACTTCATCCTTTCATCTCTCACTGCTAGTTTAGCTCATTTCATATGCTCTAGAAGTAGAGTGGTTTGTGGGTTTTAGTGGAGGAGTGTATGTGGGAGTTTATTTGATTTAGATGCATAATTTGAGCTCAAATTAACTTCTTAGTTTGCACATGTGTAGGGTGCCGTCCCGTTCCCGCCCCCGTCCTCACCGCCGTCGATCGCCCGCGCCGATCTCGTCGCCGGCACCACCGTGGTGAGCCTCTTGTTCTTATCTTTTTTTTAAAAGAACAAATTCTTACTTGTATGATTTAGATATTTACTTGTATAATTTTCTTACTTGTATTATTGTTTGTTATTATATAGTGTCATGGTTTTGGTATCCGCCCCCGTCGGCTATTATCTTTTATAACTATTTGTTTCATTTAGTGTTTATGACAATTATGCCGACCAACTTGACATAGATGTTTTTATCTAGGAGGTATGTGAACTGTAAATTCCAACCGACCCTCTTGTCGAGAGGTTACATTTAGTTGAAAAAGAAAACAATTATTTGAAAGAAAAATTAAAAAGAATTGAAGAAGAGAAGATGAAATTGGAGTTGCATGTTGCCGATGTCGTCGATCTACACAAGATACAAACGGATGCAATGTGCTTGAAGATTAGAAAGATTAGAAAATATGCCATTGATAAAGAGGCTTGGTATCATTATGCTGTTGGATCAATTGTTACCTTAGTTGCGATTTTGATCGCATTTGTTGTTGCATTTAAATGTTTTACATAGTTATATGTTATTTTATGAGAACTATGTATGAACTTTATGTATTTATTTTTGCAGTAATAATATTTGATCACTACTGTACTTTGGTTTTAATGTGATGATGAACTTGTATTAATTTGGTCATTTCTCTATTCATGATGTTCTGTAATGGTTTTTGATATACTTAATTACATAATGCAGATGAACCGGCAATGGATGTACGGTGACCGACGCAATTCCGAGTACATTACGGGCCTGCATAATTTTATCAATATGGCTGAGGCAAACAAGCAGCATGGTTTTATGTACTGTCCATGTGTTGTCTGTGAGAATACGAAGGATTACTCTTCCTCGAAAACCCTTCACTTCCACCTGCTTGAGAAGGGTTTCATGCCCCACTATAATTGGTGGACCAAGCACGGAGAAAGAGGGGTTATGATGGAAGACAATGAAGAAGAAGAGGATGATGACAACTATCCTATGTTCCTGAATACGGTGATATTGCAACGGGGGAAGCTGAAGATCAAGAGGCACCAGATGTGCCCGCTGATGATCTTCGCCGGGTCATTGTTGATGCACAGAGAGAATGCGAAAGTGAAAGGTAGAAGTTGAAGTTCGATCGCATGTTAGAGGATCACAAAGAACGGTTGTACCCAAATTGCGATGATGGCAACACAAAGCTCGGTACCACACTGGAATTGCTGCAATGGAAGGCAGAGAATGGTTTATCCGACAAGGGATTTGGGAAGCTACTGAAAATAATGAAGAAGAAGCTTCCAAAGGATAACGAATTGCCTGACAGTACGTACGAAGTAAAGAAGGTTCTCTGCCCTCTAGGATTAGAGGTGCAGAAGATACATGCATGCCCTAATGACTGCATCCTCTACCGCAGTGAGGAGTACGAGAATTTGAATGCATGCCCGGTATGCGGTGCATTGCGGTATAAGATCAGACGAGATGACCCTGGTGATGTTGAGGGCGTGCGCCCCAGGAAGAGGGTTCCTGCCAAGGTGATGTGGTATGCTCCTATAATACCACGGTTGAAACGTCTGTTCAGAAACAAAGAGCATGCCAAGTTGTTGCGATGGCACAAAGAAGACCGTAAGAAAGACGGGATGTTGAGAGTACCCGCTGATGGGTCGCAGTGGAGAAAAATCGAGAGAAAGTGGCCAGAGTTTGCAGGTGACGCAAGGAACTTATGGTTTGGTATAAGTGCAGATGACATTAATCCTTTTGGGGAGCAGAGCAGCAATCATAGCACCTGGCCCGTGACTCTATGTATTTATAACCTTCCTCCTTGGTTGTGCATGAAGCGGAAGTTCATTATGATGCCAGTGCTCATCCAAGGCCCTAAGCAACCCGGCAACGACATTGATGTGTACGTAAGGCCATTAGTTGAAGAACTTTTACAGCTGTGGAATATAAAAGGTGTACGTGTGTGGGATGAGCACTGTGGGATGAGCACAAACAGGAATATTTTGACCTACGAGCGTTGCTGTTTGTAACCATCAATGATTGGCCTGCTCTTAATAACCTTTCAGGACAATCAAACAAGGGATACAACGGATGCACGCACTGTTTAGATGAGACTGAAAGTATATATTTGGACAAATGTAAAAAGAATGTGTACCTGTGACATCGTCGATTTCTTCCGACCAAGCATGCCTTAAGAAAGAAAGGCAAGCATTTCAAAGGTGAGGCAGATCACCGGAAGAAGCCTGTCCCCCGTACTGGTGATGATATAATTGATATGATCAAGGATTTAAAAGCAATTTTTGGAAAGGGTCCTGGTGGACAATCTGTTCCGAATGACGCTGACGGACACGCACCCATGTGGAAGAAGAAATCTATATTTTGGGACCTACCCTATTGGAAAGTCCTAGAGGTCCGCTCTGCAATCGTCTTGATGCACGTGACGAAGAATCTTTGCGTGAACCTGCTAGGCTTCTTGGGCGTGTATGGGAAGACAAAAGATACACCGGAGGCACGGGAGGACCAGCAACATATGAACGAAAAAGATGGCATGCATCCAAAGCAGAGAAGGAAATCTTTTTTGAATGCCTGCTCAGTATCAAGGTACAGTATCAAGGTACCGTCTGGCTTCTCGTCGAATATAAAGGGAATAATAAATATGGCAGAGAAAAAATTCCAGAACCTAAAGTCTCATGACTACCACGTGATTATGACGCAATTGCTTCCGGATGCATTGAGGGAGCTTCTACCAAAAAATGTTTGATTAGCCATTGTGAAGCTATGTGCATTCCTCAATGCAATTTCTCAGAAGGTAATCGATCCAGAAATCCGACCAAGGTTACAGAATGATTTGGTCCAATGTCTTGTCAGTTTCGAGTTGGTGTTCCCACCATCCTTCTTCAATATTATGACACACGTCTTAGTTCACCTAGTCGACGAGATTGCAATTCTGGGTCCTGTATTTCTACACAATATGTCCCCCTTTGAGAGGTTCATGGAGTCTTAAAGAAATATGTTCATAACCGTGCTAGGCCAGAAGGAAGCATCTCCAAGGGCTACGAAACAGAGGAGGTCATTGAGTTTTGTGTTGACTTTATTCCTGACTTTAAGCCGATTGGTGTTCCTGAATCGCGGCATGAGGGGAGACTGGGTGGAAAAGGCACGCTAGGACCGAAAGCAATAATATGTAGGGACGGGCATTCTTGGGCGCAAGCACACTACACAGTTCTACAAAATTCTACCTTGGTGGCCCCGTATATCAATGAACACAAGAATATTTTACGCTCCAAACACCCGGAGCAGTCTGACGACTGGATTACACGTAAACACATGGGGACTTTCGGCGGTTGGTTGCAAACACATCTCATGGGTAACACCATTGTTGGAGATGGGCTGTACTTGTTGGCCAGGACACCATCTTCGAGTGTATTGACTTTCCAAGGGTACGAAATAAATGGGAATACATTTTACACGATCGCCCAAGATAAAAAGAGCACCAACCAAAACAGTGGTGTCCGCTTTGATGCAGCAAACACCAATAGGGCAAATGACACATATTATGGTTACATAGAGAAGATATGGGAACTTGACTATGGACGTGATTTTAAGGTCCCTTTGTTTCGGTGCAAATGGGTCAATCTGACAGGAGGCGGGGTACAGGTAGACCCGCAGTACGGAATGACAACAGTGGATCTCAACAATCTTGGGTACACAGACGAAACATTCGTCCTAGCCAATGATGTGGCGCAGGTTTTCTATGTGAAGGACATGTCTACCAAAACGAGAAAAAGAAAAGATAAGGAAGCGAATACATCATACAATGAGCCAAAGCGCCACATAGTTCTTTCAGGGAAAAGAAACATTGTGGGAGTGGAGGACAAGACAGACATGTCAGAAGATTATGAAAAGTTTTATGAAATTCCTCCCTTCACAGTGAAGACTGAACCAAGCATCCTATTAAATGATGAAGATTATCCATGGTTACGGCGCAATAAGCAAGGGACACACGCGAAGAAATAGTTTTATACCCCAACAGATCCCACTCTGGGTTGTGACCGGCTTCACCGCCATCACTTTCTCTCTACTGTGAGTTTCCGGACTTATAGCTGGAAAGTGCCACTTCGGACAAACCGGAGGGAATCTTTCTAAGAGCTAGGTAGGGCATTTTGGCATTTGAAACATGATTTTAGAATAATTATTTATTAAGTTATGAAATTTTAATTATTCGTATCCTTTTAGTATTTTAATTATACAGAGGAGTTAATCAATGCAAATATTTAGACCAGTCTAGCAGGTGTACCAAGTTTGAGCTCATTTGGACATATTTAGCAATGTTAAGTTGCTCAAATTAGAAAATAGACAGAGATGGTTTCGAGGGAATTTGATGATGTTATCTTGTTCTCCAAGCCATGAGACTTGGCAAGATCATCAAATATGGCATTTGTGACATGCTAGAATTTTAGTTATGATCAACTAAAACAAAACTATAATATTCTTCAATAGCAAAAAGAATCAACTAAAAAGCCTTTATAAAACTCTAGTTATGATCAAAATAAAATTAACTTACAACTATATAAAATTTATGCAACTAAAATTTTCATAAAGTATTTTTTCTTAAAAACTTTAATAGAAAAAAGAATTAAATGAAAACTAGGCATGTATGCTACTGTTTTTGAATCTGTTTAAAAGAAAACTAAAACTAAAATATCCTAAGAAGGTCTAAAACCAAAAACAGATTTAGTCCCGGTTGGTGCCACCAACCGGGACTAAAGGCCTCCCTTTAGTCCCGGCCCGTGCCACCAACCGGGACTAAAGGCCTGGGTTTCGCGCCCTTTGGGCTACTGAAATTTAGCTTTAGTCCCGGTTGGTGCCTCCAACCGGGACTAAAGGTAGGCCTTTAGTGCCGGTTGGAGCCACCAACCGGGACTAAAGCTCGGGCTATATAAACCAGCGAAATTTTTCCTCCCCCAAACTTCTCCATCGCCTCTCCCCGCCGCGACGCGCTGCCTCGACGCCCTCGCCGACGCCCTGCCCCGACGCCGTCGCCGATGCCTCCTCGCTGTGAGCGCCGCCCCGATCCCCTCCTCCTCCTCCTATCCCCCCCCTGCTGGGCGCCGACGCCGACGCCGCCGACCCCGACGCCGGCCGCCCGCGCTGCTGGCCGACCCCGACGCCGACGCCGACCCCGACGTCGACCGCGCTGCTGGCCGACGCCGACCCCGACGCCGCCCGCGCCGCTCTGCTGGCCGACGCCGGGTTTTTATTTTAATTAGAGATATTTGTGCAAAGTCATTTCATTTGTGATAGTTTCAGATGTGCAAAAATATCCCCGCAAAAGTCATTTTTGACCAAAAGTCATTTTTTATAGCATTATTCATGTTCTCAAAGTCATTGATATTATTCATGTGTAATATTTATGCAAATGTTTTATAGCATTATTCATGATCAAAGTCATTTTTTATAGCATTATTCATGATCAAAGTCATTTCATTTGTGATATTTTTGTTCCGAGCGTATGTAATGAATTTGTGATATTTTCATGTGTAATATAAATTTTTGTTCATTGAGATGAGATGAGATGGATGAGATGAGATGGAGATGGATGAGATGAGATGGAGATGGCTGAAATTTTTTGTTTGTTTTGTGTAGTTTTACTAGGTTTTTAGATACATATACTCAATGTGATAGATAGAGGCGGTCCGCAAAGTATCCTCTCCCAAAAGATAGGACGACTCATCAGATATGATTCTAGATAATGTCCAATGCCTCATATCGCGAACATAGTTATATTCCCTAATTGATCTTCATATAAATGAAGCATAAAAGTTTAGCAAACAGTTTAGCAATCACTTAGAAATTTTCATGTTGTAGGCGTACATGTAAAAAATTTCAGAGTTGTTCATTGACTTAGAAATTTTCATGTTGTTCATTGACTTAGACATGAGGGGGGGGGGGTCGTTAAAACATAACCCCGATAACTTCGGTATAACTTTGACATGAGGGGGGAGTCGTTAAAACATAACCCCGATAATTTCGGTATAACTTCGACATGAGGGGGGAGGAGTCCTCGACGATCGCCGGAGTAGGCCCCGACGATCGCCGGAGGAGTCGTCCCCGACGGTCGACATGAATAAACTTTGTACATGTGTTTGGTGCATTTTAATGTCTATTTGCTGCTGGTATTTAATGAATAAACTTTTTTTTACACTTGCTGAAAAACTGCTAAGTCTGAAACTGACTGTTATAAAACTTGTCAACTTTGCATGAAGTTTGCCACTAATCCATTGCTCATATGCATATGATTCCTTCTTGTGATTTGGTCTATGTAATGTGTACTTTGATGCCATGCCCTTGGTTGCCATGTAAAGTTGCTGTAGCATGACTCAATCTTGCTCTCAAGTTGTCATCATATATATTGTTACTGTTTTGCATTCCTAGATTTCATTAAGTCTGAAAAACAGCTTATCTCTCATGGTTGTATATTGCCATGTTGTAATATTTGCAGAAACTATGGAACGCGACAGAGACTTAGAACAAGAAGGGATGTTGGGGGATATAATCTGCGACGGAGGTGATGATATCACCTCAAAGTTTCTCAACGACTCCGATGGTGAGGGAAGAGAGGATGACGGCTCCGGTGATCGAATGGAGGGAGAAGATGACGGCTCCGGCGGTGTTGGAGCCTTAACTGTTGCAAAGTCATGTTTGGTGTATTAATTAAGCCTGCTGACTAGATGCATTAATTGATTTGTATGTACATATATTAACGCTTCTTTCTTCTTTTAGCCCTCCGGATCGAGCCAACCTTCTGTAAAGAGACGAGGCCTGAAGAAAAGGTTGGGCAAGAATGAAAGGTTCACGATCGAAGAAATCGCTGCAGATGGCAAACCGACTGCTCCCAAGGCGGACGATGGAGTTTCTTATGTCGACGATAGATCCAAAGATGAGCTTTGGAATACGCTCATGACAAATTTCAGCCTACCGCCAGAGGTGGATCCAAATAGAAATGTTGTAGAGCGAAAAGTCAATGCGTGGGCTCTTAAGAAGATGGCTGAACAATTCAAGAACTGGAAGAAAATATTGCACGAAAAGTTTGTCCTGAAAGAGAAGACTCCAACATTCACCGGTCAATATGAGAAGATGAAAGATCACTAGCCCGCATTTGTGGCGTACAAGACATCGGAGAAAGGTAAGAAAAGGTCACTGATAATTAAGCAAAATGCTGCAAAGAAGGAATATCACCATGTTACGGGGTCAGGTGGCTACAAGGTTGCCCGGCCTACGTGGGACAAAGCTAAGAACGACCTGCTTGATAAAGGGATCCATCCAGAGACATTGAACTGGCCCGAACGGGCAAGGACTTGGTTCTTCGAGCATGGGGGAACTTTGCACCCAGAAACAGGGAAATGTGTTTATACGAAAGGTCAACTTGCAACACCCGTCAAAAACATTCAGGATGCAATCCAGGCCATGCAGGAAGGGAAGTTCCATCCCGACAGAGAGAAGGACGAGCTGTCACGCGCCCTCGGGAATCCTGAACACCCTGGACGAACACGAGGCACATCAGTCTCCGTTCCGTGGAAGGTTGGGTTTCCCGACAGCAGAGACACTTATAGAAGCCGAGGGAGAAAAAAGAAAGAGGATGCAGACCGGCTGCAGAAGGTAGAAGAAAGATTAGCGTTGCAGGAGAAGCAAATAGAGGTACTTAACAGCCAGCGAGCTACCGGCCCATCATCTCAGTGGCACGAAGATCTTTCATTCGATACTTCCCACGGAGCTACCCCACCATCTCAGCGGAAAAGCGGCGTGGCTTCCTCTTTGCTCGTTCGGCCGCCCATAGATGATATCACGGCTCCTGATCGCTACCCCGTGGATGATATCACGGAGAGGAAACATTGTGATCAACATGCGAAATGCATAAACATAACCTTGAAGGTGGCGGTCGGCTATGCCTTACCTCGTGTACCTGATGGAACTTACCATTGCTCTCCGATTCCAGATGGCTATGCTGTTGTCGGGGTGGATGAAGTTACCAACGGATTTGAGCAGCTGGAGCTTGAGTACCCTACAGGTGAAGGGGAGACTCATTTGGGAGATGCCATAAGGACTACCATTCTATGGAGAAAGGAACACATCGTGCTTCCATACTGAACGCCGCGTCAGCAGACTCAGCCGGAGGAGGCCCCTCAGCAGACTCCTCACAGTCCAGCTCTATCTCCGCTGCCTCAGCCGTCTCCGCTGCCTCAGCCGTCTCCGCCGCGTCAGCACACTCCGTCGCCTCAGCTGTCTCCGCCGCGTCAGCGGACTCCGCCGGAGGAGGCCCCTCAGCAGAATCCGCCGCGTCAGCTGACTCCGCCTCCTCCGCCGCCTCAGCACCGGCGGAAGAGATCCGCCGCCGCTCCGGCGGCTAGTAGTACAACAGCGAAGAAATCCAGAGCATGTAGCGTTAAGAAGGCTCCTGCCAAGTTACCATATGACATGACTGAGGAGGAAACCAAGGAGATCGTGGCTGCCGACGTGAAACGCCAGCTTGCACCGACCCGTCCAGATCCAACGGAGAAAATAGATCCGGTAAAAGCGAGGCGCTTGCTGGAAAACCTTACAAAACCACCGCCGCCTCCGCTGCTATCAAACTATGACTGCTCTATTGTAAAGTCATATAGAGATCCACAGCAGCGGTCGGGAAGTAGCAGTAGTGCAAGGGGGAAAACAATTCCCCAGCTCGGCGAACAGAAAAACCAATCGTGCCCCCCACTCAAGGTGTTTACTGATATCGCTAATGATCCGGGGGTAGCGGCCGCTGATCCTGTTTTCACTCTTGGTGATTACTTAGGCGATGAGGTACAGTTCGAAATGGCTGAGTTAGCCTTTAAATTTGAGCATGGGCAGCCTCTCGTCAGACCTGAGGAGCTCCCGCATCTACCAACGATGATGCGAAGATTGCATGACTGGTACTTGGAAGCCTCAAAGCAAGGGAGCAACTATATCATTCTGGGAATTAAAGATGAGCATTACTTCAATGGAGACGAGGAGATTTTCATTGAATTTGAAGAATTATTTCAGTTATACAATCAAGACGCCATCGACAAATCTATCGTTAGTTGCTATTGTTTGTAAGTATCATTTCTGTAATTAAGTCTCTATCTCAGCTCGTTCATTGCATGTATAATTATCCTCACTATATATATTATGCAGAAAGAAGATCCTCGAATGCAAAAGAGGACAAATCTATGACATTGGGTTCATTAACCCAAATACTATTCATGAAGCTACGGTAAAATGGAACGCCAAGGATACAGAGAAGAACTTGCTAAGGGCGTTAATTGAACAACAAACCAAAAGGGAAATACTATTTTCTTACAACTTCCAGTGAGTGTTATACTGTCTTGTACACATCATTCTATTTCGCTTACTCGATGTTAAGTGTAATTGATGAGCTATGTGTGCGTAGGTTCCACTTTATTCTGCTAGTCATTCAGTTTGACGCAGGAAAAATACTTGTCATGGACTCGTTATGTAAAGACCCTGAGATGTGGGCGGACCTGAAAAAAAATTCTTCAGAGGTAATTTCAATCATTATCGCACTATATCGGCAACTATCGTTCATTTCCTGATATCAAGTAATTAATAACTCCTTTATTCATTTTCTTTGCCGGGCAGGGTTTGGAAAGAGTTCACCAAGCAGGTTAGGGGTGAATGGAGAGAGGAGCTGCGATTTGAACAACTCAGTGTAAGTAGTACTAGCTAGGTCCGCGCATCTCTTTGATTCTAGTTTCAATACCACTATCATGTTTGATTATTATTTTGATTGAATTATATTCTCGTAAAGTGCTCGAGGCAGGGATCCGGGAATAACTTATGTGGATACTACGTTTGCGAGTTCATTCGCCAGACGACCTCTGAGACGGGCAGATTTTTGGAAAAAATTGAAGTACGTAAACAATATTCACAAATTTAGTTTATTACCATCAATTGTGTTGAGTTTCATTCATATATATATATATATATGTATTGACCCCCTTCTTTAAATTAGATCGAACGGAAGCGGGACGAACTCCTACCAAAGGCTCGCATACGAGCAATTCAAGAGGAATTAGCGGGATTCTTCCTTCAAGAGATCATAGCTAAAACCGGAGAATACCATCGAGAATTGGTAGTGAATGTTGGTAATTAGATATTAGGGATCGTAAGAGATGTTACATTGTATATATGCATTAACGTGTACTATACGTAGTAGCGTCGAATAGATATACGAAAACTTGTTGTTCGACCAAGCACGAAGAAAGAGAGGTCACTTCAGTCTATATTCATGACGATTTGTGTACTGATTCCTTCATTGCTATATGTACATAGTAGCTAGCATCGAGTTGAATGAAAAACGTAAAATAAAAACGAAAACCCTAAATGTAAAAGAATTGAATGGTAAACACAAAAAGAAAAGGGGGAAACACAATATGAAACCCCTAAACCTTCCAAAACCCTAAACCCCTCATTTCAAAAAAATAAATAAAACAAAAACCCCAGCGCTTGGCAGGTGCTGACGCGTGGCTGCCTTTTAGTCCCGGTCGGTGTTACCAACCAGGACTAAGGCCCAGTTCTTTTGGCCGATTCTCTCAGAATATTGAAAATCGACCCTTCACCCAGCTTCTCTCAGAATCTTGAACCCATATTTTTTTTTACAATCCTGGCTAGTTAGGATGTAAATAGATAGGATTGTAAAAAAAAGTATGGGT
This sequence comes from Elymus sibiricus, assembly GCA_039707655.1. Taxonomy (NCBI): domain Eukaryota; kingdom Viridiplantae; phylum Streptophyta; class Magnoliopsida; order Poales; family Poaceae; genus Elymus; species Elymus sibiricus. Next base: position 396,494,094 of record CM077674.1, read on the forward strand.
TCAAGATTCTGGGAGAAGCTGGGTGGAGGGTCGATTCTCAAGATTCTGCAAGAATCGGCCAAAAGAACTGGGCCTAAAGGTCCTCCTGCCTGGGTGCCTCACAGCGGCCACGTGGAGCTCCTTTAGTCCCGGTTCGTAACACAACCGGGACTAAAAGTGGAGGCCTTTAGTCCCGATTGCTTAGTCCCGGTTGCAGAACCGGGACTAAAGGCCCTTAGGAATCGGGACTAATGCCCTGTTTTCTACTAGTGGATGCCATAGCTACTGTTTTGTGAAACTAGATGGTGGTCTGGTGTGGTGCATGAGTAAATATCTACAATTCATGTCAAAGTTCTATAAACTTACTAATCTATAGGAAGAACAGAAAAACTGAAGAAAAACACTATTGACCGGTTAGACTACTTTTTACTACAATTATGAGAGCAAGTACATGGCTTATAGCCCGCTTATATTGCACTTTTGCTTATTTGAAGTAGAGAGATGAAAAAATAAAGGAAGTGGACTCTCATGCAAGAGCCTAGGTATATGCGTTCTTCAAGACAAATACAATAAATGTGAAGAAAGAGATAGAGAAAAGGTAGAAAAAAGTACAGTGTATAGCCAACCTTATAGCTCATATTACTATATGAATGACTATAGATAACATGACAGTTTCATATAGCCATTAGCTGGCTATATTGTTAGCCATGCTCTGAGAGGTATGATCCGCATGTAGGCGCTGACATGACAGAAAAATTAAGGACGCTTGTTTGACCACTACATTGACTTATGACAACACGGTCCTCATGTTAGTTCTCTCTACTTGAATAAAATACCCTTGGGAAAAGAATTGGCCGCCACACTTTCTCTTGCCCCGTCCACCTTCCTTCCACTTAGCCATGGGCAGTCGGCACCCGCATGACGCTGGCGGGCGCCGAAAACCGACGCTACGCCATCCACAGTGGTAGCGTTCCTTCTGGTGCCCATGGGCCACGCACACCACTTTTGTACGCCGCCACGTGCACTACGAGTAGCAACTAGTTAGGACAGAGCATGCAGCCGGTGAGGAGTTCGAGCTCAGAGACAACGTAGAATATAGTTATGACGTAGTAGAGTATACGAGTAGTTATGAAATGCACATGCATGAGCTATTGAGCTCTAGCAAGAACAAGCAAACACGTCTTCGCTTGACTAGCTTCTTGCTCTCTGAACTTGTGTGTCTTTTCTTCAGTTTTTCTGTTCTTCCTATAGAATCAGCATCGCATTGATTCAGTTTCTATTTTTCTTCAGTTTCCTGGTGCCTGCATAAAAACCAGCTGTCCAAATATAAATTCTGATGCTTAAAATGGCGTTCTATTATGTAGCCAGGACTCCAGGATCGATGCCGGTATGTATGTGTCTCTGTGATTTTTTGTTGCGTTAGAAAGAGTTAGTTTACCAAATTCTGCAGTTAAACATTATCCTATTGCTAGCTAACAAGGCCTGACCTCTCAACTTGAGAGCAGAGTGACAACTGGCCGGCTCTCCCGTCCCTCGCCACCGTGTGTGCTACGCGCCACGGTTCCGGGTAGTGTTTGTGCATGCCTGCAACCTACACTGAGAGACTCATCCACGTCCTCCGTCTCCGTGTGTCCTGCACCAGCAGCAGCTCATCCACGACGACATGATATTTCACAGCTCGAGCATCTTGGCGTGTGCATATTCTGAGACATCAATGGGTATGACTTCTTGCATCTCAAAGTAATCTATAACTACCGAATGTTAGCAATTAAGCTTCAGGTTAGGTTAGGTGACGTGCTGTGTTAGGAAGTGTTTGAGTCTGTTCAGTATACGTACGAGGATAGGTCGTATTAGGAAAGGTTTTGTAAACCGGCGTTGTACCGGGTCGCGTCGTGTTGGGCCTGTGTCGTGTTGGACGCGAATTGTATCCCCTATATAAAGCAATGAAAAAAACCACGAAAAGCAGCTCGTATTGCTGCACCAAATTATCTTCTTTCTTGTTCGTACGTTTAGGGTTTGCTTAGCTCGACATTGAGTTCTGCAGATCAGGTTTTTGCCCTGAGATCCATCAATTGGTATTCAGAGCCTGGCTGCGTGCTAACCTAGTAACGGGAAGGCATGAGCGACGACGACAAGAAGAAGGGGACGGAGGCGTCGAGCGCTGCGGCGCTAGCTCCGGCGGCGGTGGCACCACCGACGCAATTTCCGCGGTTCGACCGTGAGAACTTTGGTGTTTGGGCAGCAACTGTTCAGTGCGCCATGGAGTCGCACATGCTCTGGCACATCGTCGATCCCGGCGGCGATGAGTTCAAGAAGGATGGGGCGCAGCGCTGGCGAGATCGTCAGGCGGCGAGCGCAATCTACTCGATTATGCCGATGGATATCATGCAGCATCTCATCTCCAAGGAAACAGCCAAGGACGTGTGGGATACATTGAAAACTTTGCAGCTTGGTCACGCCAGAGTGCGAGAAGCCACGCTGCAGTCTATGATGAGAACATATGAGACGCTGAAGATGGAGGATGATGAGACTGTGGAGCAGTTTGCAGCATGGGTGGTAACCCTGGTCAACAGCATACGTACGCTCGGCGAAAACCTGGAAGAGATCTCAGTCGTGCGACGTTTCCTCCATGCAGTGCCGTCGCGATATTTGCCAATAGTATCGGCAATCGAGCAGTGCGTCGACTTGAAGACGCTGACGGTGGATGACCTGGTCGGATGCTACAAGGCTCATGATGAGAGGATGAAGCTAACATCAAGTGATGGGAAGCAAGACAAGTATCTCATGCTCACGCGCAGTCAGCTACAGGCGATGATCGCGAAAGAAAAAAGGAACGACGGCGTGTCTGGTAGTGGCAGCAAGAAGGAGAATTACAACCCAGCAAAAAAGAATTATGCCAGGGGTGATGATCGGCGTGAGAAGCCGAAGAAAAGGTTTGACAAGCGCAAGGTTCACTGCCACAATTGCAATTTACTCGGGCACTTTAAATCTGAGTGTCGAAAACCAGTGAAAGAAAAGGCCCTCATCGCTGCCAAGGGCGGTGATGAAGGTGTGCATCTGCTGATGATAGAAGCTTGTGAGCTCATGGAGGAGGAACCAGCAAGTCCTCAAATAGGAGTCACGGAACCGGTGACATTAGTCGAGGAGAAGGTGTATCTCCACGACAAGGAACGGGCCAAGACAGCTAGCAACATGTGGCATCTCGATATAGGCGCAAGTAATCATATGACCGGCGATAAATCGCAGTTCTCCGAGTTGAATTTGGCCGTGGGCGGAACGGTGCGGTTTGGAGATGGTTCAACGGTCAGAATTGAGGGATGAGGTACTGTCCTGTTCGAGGCTCGCAATGGCGAGCACAAGGCGCTGACCGAGGTATACTATATCCCAAAGTTGAAGAGCAACATTATAAGTCTCGGACAACTAGAGGAACGTGGTTGCAAGATTGTCTTGGAGGATGGCTTCTTATGGGGCTATGATTGGCAAAGGATGCTTTTGATGAAAGTGAAGAGATCAATGAATCGTCTCTATATTCTGAACCTCGACAGATCTGATCCGATTTGTTTATTGGTAAGTTTTGAGGACACAGCATGGAAGTGGCATGCACGATATGGACATCTCAATTTCCAATCGTTGCGGCAACTCGGACAGAAGAATATGGTTCATGGAATTCCTAGCATCGATCATGTTGAGCAGTTGTGTGATGGTTGCCTAGTTGGTAAGCAATGAAGGGCATCATTCCCACGTGAAGCAGTGTACATGGCAATCAAGGTGCTCGAGTTGATGCATGGTGACTTGTGTGGCCCAATTACACCAGCAACCCCAAGTGGAAACAAGTATTTCTTGCTCGTTGTTGATGATTACAGCCGGTACATGTGGATTGTGCTTTTGAAGAGCAAGGACCAAGCATTTGCAAGCCTTCAAGTTAATTAAGACCGTAGCAGAGGTCGAAGCAGAAGCCAAGCTGAAAGCTTTTCGTACGGACAGGGGGGTGAGTTCACATCAAAAGAATTCACCGACTTTTGTGAATTGCACGGGATCAAGCGTTATCTGACCGCACCATATTCTCCACAGCAGAACAGTGTAGTGGAGCGAAGGAACCAAACCGTTGTAGCAATGGCTCGAAGCATGATGAAGAGCAAGGGTCTACCGGGAAGGTTTTGGGGAGAAGCAGCGACGACGGCCGTGTACTTGCTGAACCGAGCGCTGTCGAAGAGTGTCGTTGGCATGACTCCGTACGAGGCATGGTGTGGGCGCAAGCCTACAGTGGATCATCTTCGCACCTTTGGGTGTGTTGCACACGTAAAGACGGTGGCTGGTCATGTAGGCAAACTTGCCGACCGGAGTACACCGATGATCATGATTGGCTATGAGACGGGCTCAAAGGCGTATCGGGTGTACAACCCAGCAACAAGGAAAGTCCAAGTAACTCGAGATGTAATTTTTGAGGAAGAGAAGGCGTGGACTTGAGGCGGATCAAATGAACCGGAGGTAGCAAGATCGGATGAAATTTTTCATGTTGTATATGATCAAGTTGATGATGCAGGTCACGAGGGTGCTAATGAACACCATCATGATGTTGATCAAGGACCTCTAGGCACTCCCTCGGCGCACGGTGATGTGACGGAAACTGATCCAAGCATGCCGGGAACACCGGAGACTCCGCCACGACTACCACATGTTGTGTTGGACGACTGGAGCAGCAACGCTGCCACGGCAAGCAGTAACGCTGCCATGGCAAGCAGCAGCGTCGCCACGGCAAGCAGTAACGCTGCCATGGCAGGAACCAGTGCAGCAGCCTCAGTAGGGACCGAGCACGAGCCGACGGCTTTGGCTGCTGTACCGTCGTGTGCCAGGCACATCAGAAGGTACCGTATGTCATGAAACTCATCCTGTATGCAGTTACTATGTTCACCGCTGTCAGCAGGCATGTATATTATATATAGTTTACTGGGCGATCAACGGTAGACAATAGCTTCCCTCTTACCCCCAGTTTTTACATGTGAGGTAAAAAGATAAGAGTTAATCAGACCACTAATTAATGAGATAAACAATTCAGATCTATTATATACTCTTACCTCTCATGTGAAAATAGGGGGTAAGAGGGAGCATGTTAAAATTGCTCAATTTAGAAACTGAAGACTCGGAATCATTCAGGCCTACAGCCACTACTGGAATTTTCATTTTGGCCGAGGGTAGAAAACACTCGGCAAAGGCTTTGCCGACTGTTGCCATTTTGCACCCTATTTTTTGTACTTGCTTCATAAAAATTACCCATTTTCTATACCTAAAAAATGAAAAATGATTTTTTTACAAAAAAGTTGGAAACTCTATTTGGCAACATTATTTGTAATGTTAAGATGCAATTGTGTGTCTAATTTGGGAACATTATAATAAACTAGGCAATGAATATGGCAATCACCTAGGTCATTTGACTTGAAAGTCATGAATGTTCATACACGATAGCCCGTTTTGTGAAGCAAGCTCCACCACGAGCATCCTGCAGCCGTCGTCGGCGTGTGGCACCGACAACACCTCGAAAGACTCAGTGTGGATGTTGAGGGCCATGATCATGCCGTGACAACTATCGGTGCTCTGGCTGTCGAATTTTTTGTTAAAAAAGACCATCTACATTTTGATATTGAAAAAAAAGACCACGTCCGGACCGTATTGACTAAAAAGACCACGTACGCTGTGGCGGCAGGTCCGGCAGCCGACACGTGGCGCCTACCGCCACAGCCGGCAACGGCAGGACCTGTCGCCACAGCCGACGGCGGCACCTTGTGTGTAATAGCTCCGTAGCGATTTGCAACGGAATGGAGAGACCAAGTGGGCCCTGCCGCTATTGGGGGTGGCGGCAGCTCCTTTTACTGCCCGCACGTGATGGCACGTCGTGGTACTTCACCGTGCAACAACAGCTACTGCGGTTGCATGTCATGGCGGAGCGTATGTACTAGCAGGGAGTAGAAGCTGCCGTGGCTAAAGATAGACAGCCTACCTACACCTATCCGTGTCCATTCTATCAATCATGCAGTACTGCACCATCGCTTGGGTCCTTCCAGTTGTTCAAAAAATAATAATCATGCAATACTTGCCTGCCTTTCTGCGGCGGAGGAAATTGCACAAACCACCCAATTTTGGTGCTAGTTTTGCACAGAACACCTACTTTACAGGTTTGTTGCACAAAACACCATATATTGGGATAATTCGTTGCAGATAGACCTAATACATCATTTGGATGTGTTGACATGATTCCTGACAAGTGGGTCCAGTTTGTAAGTGCATCGGTGGCAAAAAAACGGCCACATCAGCGAGTAGATAAACCGAGTAAAAAAGGCCATGTTTTGGTGCTACTTATCTTATTTTATGAATATTGTGGCTATTTATGAATCTTTTTAGTTTATATAGCAATCATATGTTTTCTCACATGAAAGTTTGTGGTATGGTACTAGCTAGATGTATCCAATTTCCGTGCAATTGTGGTGTGGTACTAGCTAGATGTAACCAGTAATGAATCTGGAAAGCTTCAGCTTATTTGGTTCACATTATAATGAGATATTGGCAGTTTACAATGGCTCATACATTTTTTCTGCTCAAAATTCAAAATTTTCAAACAAATGCAAAACAACTTCAGTAAATCACACATGTATCCAATACTTATCTGTGCAAAACGCAGCTTATTTGGACCAACAGTTTGTAAGATATTTGTAATGTTAGTTGGCTCGTTCAATTTTTTGTTCAAAATTTAACATTTCAAAAAATGAAAAAAAATCTACTAAATCATACATGCACTTACTAATCTTCTGGGAAAAATTCAGCTCAATTGGAGGAAAGTATTGTGAAATATTGACAGATCTAGTTGGCAGCTGATGTGGCAGTTTTTTGTGCCACCAGTGCACTTACATACTGGACCCACTTGTCATGAATCATGTCAACACACCTAAATGATGATTTAGACCTATCTGTAACGAATTACCACAATATGTGGTGTTTCTTGTAACAAACCTGTAAAGTAGGTGTTTTGTGCAAGACTAACACCAATAGTAGGTGGTTTGTGCAATTTCCTCTTCTGCGCTGTCACGTTGCATGTGGGCAGTAAAAGGAGCTGCTGCTAGACGCTGTGGCGGCAGGGCCAACTTGGCCTCTCCATTCCGTTGTGAATTGCTGCAGAGGTGGAAAAACTGTTACACAGAAGCTGCCGCCGTCAGCTGTGGCGGCATGTCCTGTCCTGCCGCCGCGGGCTATGGCGGCAGGTGCCACGTGTCGGCTGCCGGACCGGCCGCCACAGCTTAGGTGGTCTTTTTTGGTCAACACGGTCTGGATATGGTCTTTTTTGTCAATACGAAAGCGTTGGTGGTCTTATCTGACAAAAAATCCTGGCTGTCTTGATCAGGCGGCTTGCCCATCCAGTACATCTTGCTGTCGACGTAGATTGGCGGCAAGTCGAGCCACACACGGATCGACAATGGTGATGGAACTATTCTCCTCACGTCTTCCTTGAGCCGCCACATGTGGCATTCCATTGTCACGCTGGATCCACGGCCAGCATTGGCCATAGTGACCTGGACATGCTCCTCCGTCACCTCATCGTACCCCATGCTAGTCCTATTGTCGGAAGGGAAGTCCAAGATTATCTCTTCGTCAATCACTGGGCTAAGCATGTGAACATCTTCATGGTTTTGGGATGATGTGACGAGGAGTAGGCCATGACAGGGCTTGCAGCTCACTACCCTGTGCTCTAGTAGCTTCGGCGACGCGTTCAACAAAGACTCCGTCCTCCTGTCCTCTGTGTTAGCATCTGGGAAGAAGACGCGTAGGGAAGAGCTCCTTCTTGTCCTGGCGTAGTGGTTGTGTAGCTTGACAAAGTGGTCAGACTCGATCATGGCGCGCCATGTCTGACAGACGAACTTGAGCTGCCCGAGGATGGCCAATGGCAGACGTTGCAGGGCTACGCATAGGGCGTGCATTGACGCCGACGAGAAGAGGATGTCCTCGTGTGGCCGCCACGTGGAGACAAGACTCTCCACGCACACCAGTACCCTCGTTGTTGCATGGCCGTTCTTGCTGGGCTGGGCGACCAAGGACCTATCGGCGAGGAGCTCCTCAATGGCGCCTGTGGCAGGGGTGTAAATGCAGAGCTGGTGGACGGGCTTGGAGTCCTTCGTGGACTGGACGCCCGGCCTGAACATGATGCGGCGGCCACCATCGATGAATGCGAGCGGCCAGACCCGGCACGCCAAGAACCACCTCACCTCCGGCACTGCCATGGCCAAGTCGATTTGGCAGCGCAGGTCCCACACCTCGTGGTCGCCGATCCCGAGGTCACTAGTAGAAAACAGGGCATCTGTCCCGGTTCCAGAGGGCCTTTAGTCCCGGTTCTGAAACCGGGACAAAACGATCGGGACTAATGCGCAAAACCTTTGGTCCCGATTGGCCTACGAACCGGGACCAAAGGTGCTCCACGTGGCCGCTGTGGGGCGCCCAGGCAGGAGGACCTTTAGTCCCGGTTGGTAACACCAACCGGGACTAAAGGAGCTCCACGTGGCCGCTGCGCAGCACTCAGGCAGGAGGACCTTTAGTCCCGGTTGGTAACACCAACCGAGATCAAAAGGCAGCCACGCGTCAGCAGCTCGCAGGCGCTGGGGTTTTTGTTATTTTTTGAAGGGGGGGGGGGGGTTTAGGGGTTTTAGAGGGTTTAGGGGTTTCATATTGTGTTAGCTAGCTAATAGAGAGAAGTGGCCTCTCTTTCTCCGTGCTTGGTCGACGCTAGCTACTACATATAGAGAGAACTCGACGCTAGCTAGTAAGCAAATGAAGGAAACCATTAATTATACAAGATCGCCATGAACATATATAGAGAGAAGTGACCTCTCTTTCTCCGTGCTTGGTCGAACAACAAGTTTTCGTATATCTATCCGACGCTACTACATATATACAATATAACATCCCTGACATCAATAAGCGCCAAACTCTCACTGAATTTCCGTATGGTATTCTCCCTTTTCATGTATGACGTGGTCAAGAAAGAATCCCGCCAATTCCTCTTGAATTGCTCGTATGCGATCATGTGGTAGGAGTTCATCCCGCATCTGCCAGATCTAATTTAAAGAAGGGGGTCAATACATATATATGAATGAAACTCAACACAATTGATGGTAATAAAATAAAATTGTGAATACTGTTTACGTACTTCAAATTGTTTGTCAGACAATAAGCCCCGCTCAGTGGTCGAGTCGCGAATGAACTCGCAAACGTAGTATCCACATAAATTATTCCCGGCTGCCTGCCACCAGCACTTTACGAGAATAGAGTTCAATCAAACTGATAATCAAGCATGATAATGGTATTGATGAAACTAGAATCAATGAGAGATGCGCGGAACTAGCTAGTACTACTTACTTTGGGGTGTGTAAATCGCAGCTCGTTCTTCAGACCCGGAACCATTCCGGTGAACTGTTTCCAAACCCTGCCAGGCGAAGAAAATGATTACTTGATATCAGGAAATGAACGAAAGTTGCCGATATGGTCCCGATATTGATTGAACTTACTTCTGGAGCATTGCAGTCATGTCCGCATAATCCTTGAGATCTTTACGTCGCGAGTCTAAGACAGTTACTACTCCCCCGTCAAGCTTAATGGATAGCAGAATAAAGTGGAACCTACGCACGCATAACTCATTAATTACAGTACTTAACCTCGAGTAAGCGAAACCGAATATGCACAAGACAGTAACACTCACTTGAAGTTGTAAGGAAAGAGTATTTCCCTTTTGTTTTGATGTCGAAGGAACGCTTTTAGCAAGTTTTCCTTGGTTTCTTTAACTCTGCTTTGTACCGTCCATTCATTTACGGTATTTGGGCTAATGAACCCAATGTCATAGATTTGTCTTTTTGGGCATTCGACGATCTTCAATCTGCATAATATAGTGAGGATAATTATATATACATGCAATGAACGAGCTGAGCTAGAGACTTAATTACAGAAGTAATACTTACAGACAGTAGCAAGTCATGAGTTGTTTGTCGAGGGCCTCTTGATTGAATAACTGAAATAACTCCACAAATTCAACAGGCATCAGGTCGACTCCAATGAGGCCGTGCTCATCTTTAATTCTCACCATCAAACAATCGGACCCATTCTTCCTGCAGCTTTCCAAGTACCACTCATGCAATCTTTGCATCATCGTTGTTAGAGGAGGATGATCAGGTTTGACGAGAGGCTTCCCGTGCTCGTATCTAATGATCTCTACTACCTCAGCCGTTTTAAACTGTACATCATCACCCACGTAATCACCAAGAGTGGTACCGGTCAGTAGCCCCGGATGATTAGCGATATCGCTAGACACCTTGAGCGGGGGGTAAATTGCTTCTCCTGTTCGCCGAGCTGGGGAATTGTTTTCCCACTTCTTCGTCTTGAAGCACTGGCAGTACTTCCCGACCGCCGCGCTTCATCATATGTCTTTTCAATACAGCGGTCATAGTTGGATTGCGGCGGAGGCGATGGTGGTCGCTTAAGGGCATCCAGAGTGCGCTTCGCTTTCACCGGATCTATTGTTTCCTTCGGAGGTGGACGTTTCGGTTCAAAATGGGCCTGCAGTTCGGCTTTCGCGATGTCATCGGTTTCCTTGTCAGTCATCTCATATGGTAAGTTTGGAGGAACCCTGAGGCTTGGACGAAATTTGAATTTCTTCCCGCCTTTTGTACTGCTAGCCGCCGGAGCGGCGGCGGCTCTCTTCCGCTGTTGCTGAGGCGGCGGAGTCCGCTGACGCGCCGGAGGAGGCGGAGTCCGCTGACGCGCTGGAGGAGGCGGAGGAGGAGGCGGAGTCCGCTGACGCGCCGAAGACAGCTGAGGCGGAAGAGGACTCTGCTGAGGGGCCTCATCCGGCTGAGTCTGCTGAGCTGGACTGTGAGGAGTCTGCTGAGGGGCCTTATCCGGCTGCGTCTGCTGAGGCGGCGTCCAGTTTGGAAGCTTGATGTTCTCCTTTCTCCATAGACAGGTACTCCTCAAGGCATTTTCCAGAAGATTATCCCCTTCACCTGTAGGGTAGTCAAGCTCCAGCCCCTCAAATCCCTCCATTATTTCATCCACCGTGACAATAGCATAGCCATGTGGAATCGGACGGCAATGGAAAGTTCTCTCAGCTCGAGGAGGTAAAACAGAGCTGACCGCCGCCTTCAAGGTCAGGTTCTGGCATTTCGCCATTAGCACACAATGTTCAGCCTTCGTGATACTATCCACGGGGTAGCGAGGAGCCGTGAAATCAGGCTGAACGAGCTCCGTGGAAGCCACGCTGCTTCTCCGCTGAGATGGTGGGGTAGCTTCTGGGGCAGTGTCGAAGGAAGGATCTTCGTGCCGCTGAAATGGTTGGCCGATAGCTCGCTGGCTCTCAAGTTCCTCTAGTTTCGCTAATCTTGCACTGAGCTTCTGCATTTCGCTTGCTTCCTATTTCTTCTTTCTCTCTCGGCTTCTATAACCACCGCTGTCGGGAAACCCATGCACCCACGGAACGGAGCCTGATGTGCCTCATGTTCGTCCAGGGTGTTCAGGATTCCCGAGGTCCTCTGTCAGCTCGTCCTTCTCTCTGTCGGGAATGAACGTCCCTTCCTGCGCTGCCTGGATTGCTGCCTCAAGCTTCTTGACGGGTATTGCAAGTTGAGCTTTCGTCCAAACACACTCCCCTGTGTCTGGGTCTAAAGTTCCCCCAACCCCGCAGAACCAAGTCCTTGACCGATCTGGCCAGTGCAATGTCGCTGGTTGGACCCCTTTAGCAAGCAGGTCTTGCTCAGCTTTGTCCCACAACGGCCGGGCTTTGCTGTAGCCACCTGACCCCGTAACATGGTGATACTTCTTCTTTGCAGCATTTAGCTTATTTGTCGCTGACCTTTGCTTGGCCTTGTCCGATTTCTTGTAGGCCACAAATGCGGGCCAGTGATCTTTTATCTTCTCATACGGACCGGTGAATTCTGGAGTCTTGTCTTTCTCGACAAACTTTTTGTTCAAATCTTTCTTCCAGTTCTTGAATAGTTCTGCCATCTTCTTAAGAGCAAACGCCTTGACCTTATTCGGATCCGCCTCTGGCGGTAGGCTGAAATTCGTCATCAGCGAGGTCCAAAGATCATCTTTCTGTCTATCCTGGACATAAGAAACTTCAGGGTCCTTCTTCTTATTCCATTCTTGGATGCTGATCGGGACACTGTCCCTAACAACCACTCTGCACTGATGTATAAATGTGTCCCTGCTCCGCTTGGGAGCAATCGGTTGGCCATCTCGACCGACTTCTTCGATCGTGAACCTTTCATCCTGGCGCAACCTTTTCTTCGAGCCTCGTCTCCTTACGGAAGTTTGGCTCGGTCCGGAGGGCTAATTAAAAGAAGAAAGAAGCGTTAATATATGTACATACAAAACAATTAATGCATCAAGTCAGCAGAGGCTTAATTAATATATGTATATATACCTCGCCGGACTTTGCAACAGTTAAGGCTCCCTCCTCCGTTCGGTCACCGGAGCCATCATGATTGGATCACCGGAGCGGTCATGATCTCCTTCCTCACCATCAGTGTCGTTGAGAAACGTCAAGGTGATATCACCTCCTTGAAGGATTATATCCCCCAACAACTCTTCTTTTTCTAAGTCTCTGTCCATAGTTTCTGCAAACATTACAACATGGCAATATACAACCATGAGAGATGGATTAGTGGCAAACATGGACTTAATATCACAACAAGGAATCCCGAAAGAGTTAGGGGTGTTCTAACGCGGCACTACACGATATAGGTGACGGGGGATAACATCCGGGAATGTTTTCCGAAGTCTGCATTTTCGGACAGAAGAAACGGAGGGGGACGGTTCCAGGTTCGCTATGCTAGATGCTTGTGACAGACGAACGGAGGGCATATTCGGATTCGTCATATTATTCTGATCGGTTTTCATATATCAATTATTTTCATCAGAGTTACGGTTAATTTTCTATGAATTTCTAAAGTTTTACCAATATCCTGAAAATTCCTGGAATTCTGCTAGGTCTGAGAATTCCTCAGCTTTAAACATCACTTAGCTGTTTTCCAAAGGCTACAAGTATTGTTCTGTACATCCTATGGGTTAGTGCCTTATATCAATATTGATCACTAGACTGTGATCTACAAGATAGTATCAATTGATTCTCTGCTAGAGTCCATTAGCTTGCTCAAAACTTTGTTTGAAAAGTGCCACTTGATATTAATTCTATGAACATAAAAAATTCTATGAACATAAAAAATTCTATGAACAAAAAAAATTCGTCATATCAATATTTTCTATATACATCCATCCATACATACATATACATCTACATTATATCTACACTAAGCATCTACATATACATCTACATATACATACATAAACATAAACATAATTAATAAACAAAAAAATGGATAGCGGGCCGGGGCGGCGGCGGCTCAAAGCGGAGGCGGCGAGGGCTCGGGGAGGAGGGAGAGCGCGCGGGCTCGGGGGCGGCGACGGCGACGGCGGGGGCGGCGACGAGGAGCGAGAGCGCGCGGGCTCGGGGGCGGCGACGGCGACGGCGACGGTGACGGCGGGGCAGGGGTGTGGCGATGGCGACGGCGGGGCAGGGGCGCGGCGACGGCGTCAGGGCAGGGCGCGGCGAGGGGAGCGGGGGACGGCGTCGGGGCAGCCTGGCGGCGTCGAGGTGCTCTTCGGCGTCGTCGGGGGAAACTGCAGGTGAACTCTGAAAATTTCGTAAGTGTTGGCTTATATACCCAACCCTTTAGTCCCGGTTGGTGGCTCCAACCGAGACTAAAGGCACCCCTTTCGTCCCGGTTGGAGACACCAACCGGGACTAAAGGTCAATTTCAGCAGCCCGAAGGGCGGGAAGCAGAGACCTTTAGTCCCGGTTGGTGGCACGAACCAGGACGAAAGGGGTGCCTTTAGTCCCGGTTGGAGCCACCAACTGGGACTAAAGGGCTGTGCTGCCGCGGCCAAATGTTTAGTCCCACCTCGCTAGTCGAGAGGCGCCTGCACCGGTTTATAAGCCCCGCTGCGACTGAGCTGTCGAGCTCCTCTCTATTGCAGGCAGTACATGCCTAACCTTTATAATATGTGTCCTTTCCCCTGTTGGTTGCTGCATCAAAGCGGATACCACTGTTTTGGTTGGTGCTCTTTTGATCTTGGGCGATCATGTAAAATGTATTCCCATTTATCTCGTACCCTTGGTAAGTCAATACAGTCGAAGATGGTCCCCTGGCCAACGAGTACAGCTCATCTCCAACAATGTTGTTACCCATGAGATGTGTTTGCAACCAACTGCCGAAAGTCCTGATGTGTTCACATGTAATCCAGTCGTCAGACTGCTCCGGGTGTTTGGAGCGCAGAAAATTCTTGTGTTCATTGACATACGGGGTCACCAAGGTAGAATTCTGTAGAACTGTGTAGTGTGCTTGAGCCCAAGAATGCCCGTCCCTACATATTGTTGCATCCGCTCCTAGCGTGCCTTTTCCAGTCAGTCTCCCCTCATACCGCGATTGAGGGAGACCAATCGGCTTAAGGTCAGGAATAAAGTCAACACAAAACCCAATGACCTCCTCTGTTTGATGGCCCATGGAGATGCTTCCTTCTGGCCTAGCACGGTTACGAACATATTTCTTTAAGACTCCCATGAACCTCTCAAAGGGGAACATATTGTGTAGAAATACAGGACCCAGAATGGCAATCTCGTCGACTACATGAACTAGGACGTGCGTCATGATATTGAAGAAGGATGGTGGGAGCACCAGCTCGAAACTGACAAGACATTGCACCAAATCATTCTTTAACCTTGGTAGGATATCTGGATCGATTACCTTCTGAGAGATTGCATTGAGGAATGCACATAGCTTCACAAGGGCTAATCGAACGTTTTCCGGTAGAAGCCCCCTCAATGCAACCGGAAGCAGTTGCGTCATAATCACGTGGCAGTCATGAGACTTTAGGTTCTGGAACTTTTTCTCTGCCATATTTATTATTCCCTTTATATTCGACGAGAAGCCAGACGGGACCTTCATACTGAGCAGGCATTCAAAGAAGATTTCCTTCTCTTCTTTGGTAAGAGCGTAGCTGGCAGGACCTTCATACTGCTTTGGATGCATGCCGTCTTTTTCGTGCACACGTTGCTGGTCCTCCCGTGCCTCCGGTGTATCTTTTGTCTTCCCATACACGCCCAAGAAGCCTAGCAGGTTCACGCAAAGATTCTTCGTCACGTGCATCACGTCGATTGCAGAGCGGACCTCTAGGTCTTTCCAATAGGGTAGGTCCCAAAATATACACTACTAGAAAAATGGCTATAGCCAATATCCCTAGTAATGGCGCACCATGGGTGTGGTGCGCCACTGCTATATAGCAATGGCGCACCAGAAACAGGTGCGCCATTGTTATTTTTTTAGTAGTGGCGCACCACCTGAGCAGTGCGCCATTGCTATTTTTTTTCCACCCCCCACCCCCACCAGACATAGCAATGGCGCACCACACCTAGGTGCGCCACTACTATGCTACATAGTAATGGCGCACCTTGGTATGGTGCGCCATTGTTATGTCTGGTGAGGGTGTGGGCCTGCGTGTGTGAGAGACATTAGTAATGGCGCACCCCCCCTGTGCGCCATTGCTAAGGTTAGCAATGGCGCACCAGGGAGGGTGCGCCATTACTAATGTCTCTCACACACATAAACACACCCCACCACACACACACACACACACACACAACCCCCTGGATCGCCTTTTCGGTTTAAAAAAAAATAAAAGAAAATGATAAAAGATTCAAAAAAATTCAAAAAAATAGATGCCCATGTGTTATGTGTTCTAGTTGTTACGAAAATTAACAAACATGAATTTTGAATTTTTTTGCAAAAAAAAAACCGCCGTGTTTCGGTAAAATGGCCGTAACTTTTGCATACGACCTCCGATGAAAAAGTTTTTTATATGAAAAAGATACTACTCGAAAAGTTACATCCGAATTTGACGGGCTTTGCCCGTTATCGATTTTTTAGAATCCTCAAAAACCTAACAGAAAAAACGTTACAGCCATTGTTAGATCTGGAGGCAAAATAATACAAAAATTTAAAAAAATTAGCAATGGCGCACCAGTGCATAGTGCGCCACTACTATTTTCCCGCCTTCAAAATTCAAAAAATGTTTAAAAATAGTAATGGCGCACCACACCCAGGTGCGCCATTACTAAGGTACATAGTAATGGCGCACCACACCTAGGTGCGCCATTACTAAGGTACATAGTAATGGCGCACCTCGGTGTGGTGCGCCATTACTATGTAACACATGGCACACCACGTACGCACCCACCCACCCCTCTCCTTCCTCTCTGCTTATCCCCTTCCTCCTCCCTTCTCCTTCCCCGTTTCTGTTTCCCCTTCCCCTTCCCCTTCCCCTTCCCCTTCCTCCTCCCTTCTCCTCCCTGCTCCGGTGACCGAGCCACAGGAGCGCCACCGCCCGTCGCGCCTTCCCTTCCCCTTCCCCTTCTTCCTCCCTTCCCCTTCATTCTTCTCCTCCTCTCCTCCTCTCCTCCACTCCATCTCCTCCTCTCCGGCGACCTCCTCCTCCTCACGGTGCTCCTCCTAACGGTGCTCCTCCTCACGGTGCTCCTCCTCCGGTGACCTCTTCCTCACGGTGCTCCTCCTCCGGCGACCTCCTCCTCCCACCTCTCCTCCTCACGGTGCTCCTCCTTCCTCTCCTGCTCACGGTCCTCCTCCTCTCCGGCGACCTCCTCCTCCCTCCTCTCCTCCTCACGGTCTCTCCTCCCTCCTCCTCTACTTCCGGCCACATGTGGAGCTCCCTCGGCACAAAGAACGTAAAAGATCCAGGTCGAGAACGAAATTTGAAAAAAATTCAACCAAAAAAAAACGAGCCAAAATAATGAGCCAGATCTAGATCCAGATCCAAATTCAAAATTCAAAAATAGCAATGGCGCACGGTGGGGGTTAGACGGTGCGCCAGTACTATTTTCCCGCCTACAAAATTCAAAAAAAAAAGTTACCAGTTGCGCACCTGTAGCAATAGTAATGGCGCACCAGAGGTGCGCCACTGTTACCTGCAATACTAATGGCGCACCAGAGGTGCGCCATTAGTATTTGTTACTAATGGCGTGGTAATAGTGGCGCACCTATAGTGCGCCATTAATGGCAGAAATAGGTGCGCCACTAACAGCCTTTTTTCTAGTAGTGATAGATTTCTTCTTCCACATGGGTGTGCGTCCCTCAGCGTCATTCGGAACAGATTGTCTGCCAGGACCCTTTCCATGTATGTGATCACCAGTACGGAGGGCGGGCTTCTTCCGGTGATCTGCCTCACCTTTGAAATGCTTGCCTTTCTTTCAACATTGATGGTTGGTCGGAAGAAATCGACGATGTCCCAGGTACACATTCTTCCTGCATTTCTCCAAATATATACTTTCGGTGTCATCTAAACAGTGCCTGCATGCGAGGTATCCCTTGTTTGTCTGTCCTGAAAGGTTACTGAGAGCAGGCTAATCATTGATGGTTACAAACAGCAATGCATGTAGGTCAAATTCCTGCTATTTGTGCTCATCCCACACACGTACACCTTTTCCATTTCACAACTGTAAAATTTCTTCAACTAATGGCCTTAGGTACACATCAATGTCGTTGCCGGGTTGCTTAGGGCCTTGGATGAGCACTGGCATCATAATGAACTTCCGCTTCATGCACAACCAAGGAGGAAGGTTATAGATACATAGAGTCACGGGCCAGGTGCTATGATTGCTGCTCTGCTCCCCAAAAGGATTAATGCCATCTGCGCTTAACCCAAACCATACGTTACTTGCGTCACCTGCAAAGTCCCCCCAACTTCTCCCGATTTTTCTCCACTGCGACCCGTCAGCGGGTGCTCTCAACTTCCCGTCTTTCTTACGATCTTCTTTGTGCCATCACATCAACTTGGCATGCTCTTTGTTTCTGAACAGACGTTTCAACCGTGGTATTATAGGAGCATACCACATCACCTTGGCAGGAACCCTCTTCCTGGGGCGCACGCGCTCAACATCACTAGGGTCATCTCGTCTGATCTTATACCGCAATGCACCGCATACCGGGCATGCGTTCAAATCCTCGTACTCATCGCGGTAGAGGATGCAGTCATTAGGGCATGCATGTATCTTCTGCACCTCCAATCCTAGAGGGCATAGAACCTTCTTTGCTTCATACGTACTGTCGGGCAATTCGTTATCCTTTGGAAGCTTCTTCTTCATTATTTTCAGTAGCTTTCCAAATCCGTTGTCAGATACACCATTGTTATTTGCTTAATAATACATATTGTATTATGATATTTTAAAACTTTATTTACAATAACAAGAACCGTCCAATATTTGAACATAAAGATTGTCACAAGTATAAATGGATGAAAATTATTGGTTATTACCTATGATCTATTTGTTCGAAAGCGAAGAGACCTATAATTTATGATGATTTTAATTCATCATTAAGCAAATCGATTTCCGTAAATCTTAGCAAATCTACAAGATCACGTTCATTGATATATTATGTTGTGCCACTCAATGTGTCATATGAAAAATACATCCTACCACCCGGGGGTGGTTACCCTCATGTCTCATATACTACAATGTGGTAGTATATATACTACTTTATCATTGTAAGTATGTTCATATATTATATATAAGATATTCCAAAGTGAACTATATGAAAACATTGCAAGTCGGCCCATGGTTTTTATTATATTTATGAAATACGTATATATTTGTATGTAACAACGAGTATACTCAAAATACGATATATACTACCTAAAAAGTAGTATATATACTAGAGAGAGAGAGAGAGAGAGAGAGAGAGAGAGGGAGAGAGAGAGAATATTCTAGGGCACTAGTCTAACAATACAAATAGCTAGATACATGACATGCTAGAGTACGAGAACGGTAAACTTAGGACTACATATGTGTGTCAACATGGTACACAACATCTCGGGCTTCACATACCTCGCCCTGACTGGATGTCCAACTTAATTGACGGAAAACATGGTTGCTAAAAGGGCAATTCCCTCCCTAAGTATTTTGGTGTTAATAACAACGCAATTTATGGACTAACCGTGTGCTTGAACTACATAGGCAGATTAAAATGATACAACACGGTTCGGTTCCCCTCTGGAAGAAAAAAGATCGAAGATGGTGTTTACGACACTTTTTTTTCTTCGCTCGTAGGAAATCCGTATTATTATGAGGGGGTCCATGTTGAAAGGTATGAGTGGAATCAAATCATGTACACAAAACATATATTGCACCCACTTTACCTTTCCAACAGTTTCGAGCAAAGAAACCATTTCCAACCTTGTGTTGAAAGTGTGCACCCGGTAGTACCACTGTTCTACGCGGTAGTACCGCTCCCCTATGGAGCAGTACCACTGCTGGCACACCTGCCGGTAGTACTGCACACTAAAGAGGTAGTACCGCTCCCCTATTTGAAGTGGCACAAAAAATTCGGCACGACCTTTGCTATAAAATGAACATAACGAGTGCCAGAAATTTGACGAAAGGAAATTAATCGACGTTTCACAAAAACATTGGCACTCATTTTGAACCCTGTAAATACAAACCAATGAACGGTAGTACATTTGATCCTAGGCAAAATATTGATGAAGTTGATCTAATTTATATTCTACTCAACGAAGACGAAATTTGACAGTAGTACACATTTTAACAAACACATGAAGAGCACTATTGGGCCTACTCAACGAAGGGACCTATGGAGGTACAGATCCGGGGGGAGAAGAAGGTGTTGCTTACGGTGGGTGCGGCGTTGGAGGAGGATGACGCGGCGGTGGGTGCGGCATTCGACATCGGCGCCGAGCAGGCTAGGAGGCCTCTGGTATTGGAGGAGGAGGCCATGGCGGCGGGGCGAGGTCCAGCGG
Organism: Elymus sibiricus; assembly: GCA_039707655.1. Lineage (NCBI taxonomy): Eukaryota > Viridiplantae > Streptophyta > Magnoliopsida > Poales > Poaceae > Elymus > Elymus sibiricus. The sequence goes on from CM077674.1 coordinate 396,513,984, forward strand.
TCAGGGTGCGACAGCGGCTTCGATGGGCTGGCTGGCGGCCGCGACGGTGAAACGTCGAGACTCAGGCACTACAACAGCAACGAGTGGAGGATGAAGCGAAGTGGAATTTTGGCGAAACTGAAAATGTTTTGGGGGGCGGGGGAAACCGCCCAAGTCGGCGCCTGGTCCGAGCGTTGACGGGCGGTTGTTTTGGCCCGCCACTGCTAACTTTGGGAAATTCTGGAAGGATTGGGCGCCTGCTTAGTGAAATATTGCAGTGGCGGACAATGCGGCGCGCCAGCCACAAGTACGATGAGAAGTAGTGGCGGGCGCCTTAAAATACCCGCCAGTGCTGTTTCTATCCCACCACTTGTTCTCTGCAACTTTACTTTTGGTGGGTCATAAGAAGTGCCTGCCAATGCTGAGGGCATTGCAGTGGCGGGCAATATTTTTTACCCAGCACTAGAACTTTTCCAAAAGGGAAACGTTTGCATACGGCGGCCGGCGGAACGCTTGGCCGGTCACTCGCGATTCACGAATCGTTGGATCGGGGCGAATCCACGGACCATGTAACAAACACGCACTCGTTTTCATGCATTTCTTCATCGACGCCGCATGCGTGGGGAGAAGTGGATGTGGTGGGCCACACACCGCTCGCAGCCGCACCAACCTTATCCCCTCGATCTCATTCTTCTCTTGTCCATCCACAAAACGTAGCCTCCATTTTTGCCCCCAAAGTTCACGGTCAAGCACCATGGCCGTGTTTTGCTCCCTGTCCGTCGTGGAAGGCGACCCCCCCCCTCCCGAGCTCTCCTTTTCTTATCTGGCGTGATGCTAGAACGGCGGGTGCCCACAAATGTTACGACCATTGTCAGCATTTGTTGGAACCTGCCCGACGATTTGCTACCACCCGCGGTCACCATTTTATCGCTGGAAACTGCATCAATATTTTGCTACGACCCATTCAGCACTTTGCTTGAACCAGCGTCGGCATTTGTTGCAACTGGCCAGGCGGCGTGCCGGAACCCGTGACCACCGTGCTGAAACCGGACGAGCCCCTCGCCACTGACGTGTTTTTTGCCGGAACCATCATTATGTTTTGCTGGAACCTGCTAGTGTTTTTGCACAATCTCTTTTCTTGGAGTTTGCTGATGTGACTTTCTTGTTGCAACCGTTGTTAATTTTAGCTGGAACTGGCTAATTTTTTGCTACAACTAACCATTAGAGGTTTGCTACTGAGATTTTCTGCTGGATGAGTGGCTCTATTTGCTACAACCGGTGTTTTTATAGCTGAAACCGACTAATTTTTTAGCTTCAATTGACCATTCTGGCTTTTGCTACTGAGTTTCTTGCTGGATCATGGCGGTGCTAGTAGACGGTGGCAGCGAGCCGGAGCCGGTGACTACAGAGTTTTTGCTACAACCATGGCGACCATGTGCTGGAACCTGTCAACAGTACAAGCTGGCACACAGCAGAGGCCGTGCTGCAATCCCGGCGGCCCTGAGAAGAGGGACGACAAGCTGACAGTAGTGCCGGTGCTGCCGGGGCCGCCGACGCTGACGAACGCGTCCACCGTGTTTAGCGAAGGAGCGGCCCGATAGAGGAGGTCTGGTGTGGGCGGCAACTGCACGCTTTCCAGGGGGTGGGAGGTTGGGGACGAACGAGATGATCAGATCTGACAGTTAAGGGTAAAAGAATCGAACGGACAAGGTGCGACCGACCCAAATTTGGGCCGGCGGACCGGCGCCTAGTGGTCGTCTTTTCAAAATAGACGTGGCTGGTTCCTGGACACTCCCGCCACTAATTTTAAGCCACTTATAAATCTTGAGACCTTTTACAAATACATCAATGCAACTTGGGCCGTTCATTTCTGTGGCTTGGAGGGCCCAGATGAGTCAATACTACCTCAGGTTTTTGGTAGTACTAGATGACCCGTTGTGCCCATGGCGCAAAAAGCGAGAGCGAGCCAAGTATTCAAACCATGGATATGTGATTGATTTAGAACCAACATAATAGTTACTTATAAAGCAAGCTATAGCAGCAAACATTGGCTTTATAAAGGAAGTAATGAGATCACTTGATAATAGCATACATTGGCTTTATAAAGCAATCTATAGTAGCGAAGGTACATTGTATAGCTGCCAGCTGGAAAGATCAGGACATGGAGGTGGTGGTATTATGTAGAGTCATCGCTGCATGTCCCATCAGTATCGAACATGATTTCATAGTCCAAGCAGCTTTTCATGGTAGGAAAGATGACCCGTTGCGTCCCTGGCGCAAAAAGCAAGAGTAAACCAAGTATTCAAACCATGCAAATAAGATTTGTTTAAAGAATAATAATACAACCTTGGATCATAAGGAAATAGATACTTAGGTAGCCGCTCTCATGGGCATGGCCGTTCCGTGAATAAGGAATGCAATAATCATGGTCGTTCTTTGAAGCACAAGGAAATAAAATCCTTAGGTATTCAAACAATTTTTATACATAATCATGACTGCAATAATCCACACCCATTGCGCTCATGGCGCAAGTAGCCAAATCATAACAAGTATTGGAACCAGTATATTTGCATCTTTAAAAACCATATAAACAAATAGTAGTAACTAAATAAGCTGCAGAGTTTGCAGCATAGCTTGAGATTGTTGTCGCAACGGAAGCAGCTAGAATCTAGATCGGAGAATGACGGCCACGTGCAGAAAATAAGATGCAGGTGGCACCTATATATTATTTTTATTAAGGAAATGACACCTGAACAATACCTTGTAATGAACCAGCACGAGCTTCACATCACACCCTATAACATAAACCGACCATATCAGCTAGCTACCTAAAAAGAATGATATCTCTTATAATGGAAAGTAGTTACTACTAAACTATCAAGACAACTGATTTTTTTTCAAGAATAGAGCTAAGTAAAGAGAAATAGTGTATCCTATACCCATGCCAAGTCACGACTGGTACTGACACATGCAACTAACTTTGTTTTTTATGACCCAATATCTACAAAATAGTGATCAATACCATAGAGGGGTAGGGTAATGCAAAACCACTGCTATTGATTTAGATGTAGTAACTAAGTCAATGTATACCATTTAGCAAGTTCATGTATTATTATATAAGCCTGAAGGTCCATCGATGAAACAAATTCCCAAGCATATGAATTAGAAGCTCCTGAAAGAAAATAGAAGAACAGAGAGTGTTATGTATATGAAAGTTCAGAGAATGAAATAAGAGAGGTGGAGAGGTGATTCTTTGCAACAGAAGTAGCAGAGTATAATACAGTGTCCTGCCACTTTCTACCCGTTGCGCCAAATGGCGCAGAGTTCCATTTAAAACCATGAGTGATTTGAAAAGGTTGGTCTTTGTTTGTAAAATTATGTTTTAGCAATCACTTATGGTACCAATTGAAACCCTGATAGATGAAAAATTAAGTAGGATTTCTCTTTGAAAATATATACCTGAGTGTGCGCAATTTAGAATCGATCACATTTGCAAACATGGGATTGTAACAGTTGTTTACATAGCTAATACCTTGCATTTAAGATAACATATAAAGGTTCCATTCTTCCATAAGGATTCGGTAAACTTCATTACACAGAAACATAGAGGCAACAAAATATTTCTTCACCAGGAAGTGTCTTAGATCTGCTCTTCATTGGCTTATTGCCACCAGGAATTGTCTTCGACTTGCTTTTCATTGGCTATTGTCGTGGCTAAACAATGCTCTCCTTGCAGCTCTTTGTCCAAACATCCTATACATGGTGTTCCGCAGTTAGGCAAAGAAACATATAATAACATGGAATTGGAAGTTTTATCATATAAGCCTTTTACCTGGGAATGTCCTCCTCGGCAAGCTGTGACTGGTTGTTTGGTACCGGAAAACAAAGTAGATGTTACTTCTGCTGGGGGTGTATTCAACATTTTGCTATTAAATGGAAGAGCAGCCTCCGGCGATGCCAACTGTTCATTGGCTTCCAGAAGAGAAGTTTTCTGTCAACAAAGCAACTGACAAAAATGACCATAAGAGAAACACAAGCAACTCATAAGCCAAAAAAAAGGTCCATCTCACTGCAAATGTACCACAATGTGCACAACTTATTAATACTTTCGTACTAACACATGTTCTTCACAGCCAACTTGGCAACACATATAAACACATGTTCTTGACAGCCAAAAAAAGGGTCCATCTCACCATTAAGTTGCTCTCTGGCCACACTTAAGAATTACACATGGTAACATGGTACCTTTATTTGATGCATCACAAACATAAGAGGAGGTACTATTATAAAAAAAAAAGCAATCTAAACATCCATTATCCTGAGATGCGAAGAGTATCTAAGCAATCCGTGATACAATTTTGATTATCCAAAAAGGGATACATGTTGGCGCCGCCTCTCTCGCAGCGCCGCTTCTTCTTTCTCATGTTGCCTCACACAACTCTCTTTTCTTCTCTCATGAACATACACACACACATGGTGGGGAACTCACACGCACACACACTTGCACCAAGGAAGATGAACAATAGCTTTGCCAAACATACTTCCTTGATGACAACACGGTGGCTACATCTTTTCCTCTAGCCCTCACGGCCTCTTTTCCATTTACTCAATGTGGTATTTATATACACAGAAGGTTGAGCAGCTGCCATGCAAAACTCACGCCACTACTACCCATTACCCCACTAACCACTACATGCACTAACCAACTAATCACTAGTTGTGTCCAGAACTTGCGTAGCCTCATTTCAACGGCCCGATCCTGCTGGCCAGCATGTGATGCGCTCAACGCTAACTACTTGCATGCAGCAAGCTAACAACCCATGCATGAAGCTAGCTAACAACCTTAGCTACCTGCACGACCAAGTTCAGTACTTGGGTAGCCTCATCAACGGCCACAGAGACTCACCCGAACTTGCCGGATCACCCGACTCCTCCTGGTCGTGCAGTCCATCACGCTCCAGCTTCATCGCGTCTTGCCGCTTCACACGGCGTCGCCGTATCGCACGGCACCATCGACATCTCGTTGTGCTCGCCGCATCGCACGGCAGCCTGACATCTCGTCTCCTTCACGTGTCCAGCTGAAACTTCACCGGACATTTGACACCCTAGACTAAACTACATGCAAAACTCAAACATGCAGATACATGGAATCAAGATTAAGTCTAACAATACAAGGGTAGAAAGATATTGCTTTCTTTATAAGAACAGTATTACACTATATTTGCTGGTAAATTAAGTAAGGTACATACCCTTGCCTCGAGAGCGGAGGGGAGTGAGGTCGGCACAACGGCGATAACATGTGAGGTGGCGATGAGCCCGGCCAGATGGCTCATCGTTCCACAGTAGCAGAACAACGGAGCAGGCGCAAAGAAACCGCAGCAACAACAGAAAACAAAATTTACAATTTTTTCAGCCAGACAACACACCAGAACTATCTCAACCATGAACAAAACACCAGAAACTGAAGAACGTTACAGCAGCACAAATCCTAATCTTCATAAGAAGAAAATCAATCTTAAATTAGGCAAGGGTATTGATATGCAAATTTGAGATTGAAAAATGTTTATTTTCCTAGGTAATAACTCGCAACTGGTCTGCAAATACACTGAATAAAAAGATATGTAGGTTAAACATGATATCCTACTGATAGAAACGAATGGAATTTTGTTCTTTGTTGAAATCAGCAAGGAAGTAGTACCTACCTTAGAAAGGACTCCTCAGCCTGAGGCCACACAAGTAAGGTAGCCCCTGACAAAGAGCTCATGCTCCATGGGTTAGTCTTGTATATATGTTCAGTTTCTGCACAACATCAAAGCAATTTGTAAGGTGATCTATAATTTCCCCACAACATTGATCTATAATTTCCCCACAACATACATTCTCTCCAGTCAAGGAAAGCAAGTAAGTGCCTAAAATGGTGGCATGCCAGAAAGAAGTATGTAAAGTATAACTCGTGCCCTCAGATATCGATTTCAAGGCCATAGTTGCGCTTTAAAACCTCTCGGGCCATGTAGTATGGTTTGCCTATAATTTCAGCAAACCTTTCACCTACACATAAAAGCAATCATAGATGCTGAATAATCCTTAGGTTAACGTTCTGGGGCAAAAATGTCTTGCATATATTCTGAATAAACTGTATCAATGAAGTTAACTCCATTATGTAGGGATGGAAAATCAACCAAAATGCAGTAGGAAATGTATATATTATATAATTTAATAAGAGTTTCCACATTTTCTTTCAGAGGCTTGAAATTACTACACAAATCAGAGAAAAAAATGGGAAGGTCTACATTGCTTATTTTAGCAGATCTAGATTATAAGGTGCAAAGGTATGTTCCTGAGAATACCAGTCCTGAAGAACACAGATAGCCCAAAATCAATTCTCTTTAGAGGAGAACTCTTCTTCTTATTTGCATGTAAGAAGTTCTCTGGTTTAAGGTCCTGATGGATGACACTATTTCTATGGCACATCTGTCACAATATAGTATCAAGAATACGTGTCAGATGCCACAAAACTATCCAATATTGGAAGAAACACTTGTGGAACAAAAAGATGGACTGAAGTTAACGACCAACGATGGAACACTATGTTGGAGAAGCATGTAGCATATTTTGTATCTCTGGAGTTCAAAATGGCAATATTGTGTATAAATAATACTTTGTTTCATCATGTGTTTTAAAGGTCAGGAACCTACCCATGCTTTGCTGGGGTAGTGAAGGCTGTGGTTTTTCAGAAGGTGGTCCAGGATGTTCCTATGAACTGAACATTAAACAGATTGGATATGAGAAAACACTTTCCACTGCTCGCTCCTGCCATCGTCCGCAACCCTGGCTCAGCTGAAAAGAATGATATAAACGATGTAGACGTTCAGAAAATTTTGAGCTCCAAACTTAGTGCATTTATTGAAATCGGATCTCGAAAGACAAAAGCAAATACAAATAAAAGTCGATGCAAGCTCCAGACCTACCCTCGAAAAGAAATCAAGATAGCTAGTGAAATTAAGGATCATTCTTCGGCAGCAGATCAGAAAATTTTATTACTGCTCCTTGAATTCCTAACTCCTAAGCTCGAGAACGCGCAAATGCTTCTATAAAAGCTTCAGACCACCAATAACTTCATAAACCATGTCTGTCGGCATTGCTCAAAAAAAAATCAGTAGAATAAGCAAACAAAATCTCAGTTAACCACCTGGTACACAAAACAAAGGACATTTAAATCCCAAAACCTGAAGATATGCTACAGGAGCACATGTATATTTGATAAAAACCAATGTACATGTATTATGTATATGCATGATTACTAAATATGTCAAGCCTTAGTTTAGTTTGCAGGAAGTGGTCTGCTTAAGGTCATTCATCTTGCCCACTTTACTTATACATGGATCATGGATGCCTATTTGTATCCCCTTAAACCTCAGATCACGCAATGCAAAATAATAAGCACTGAAAAGGAAGTAGTGACATCCAAATAAAGAACAACACCGAGATCTAGGCAAAGAGATGGCGGTACTTAGTCAAAATGAAGCGCAACTTGTCCAGATTTAAAAATGCCTAACCCTAGACTCTTTTTTTGTGGTATTGCTAGTTCTCGGGTGTCCCAATAACTTGCAAAAATCAATACTAATCAGCTATTTGAATGATTAGTGATTTACCTGAGAGTACAAGTGTCATAAGTATATTCATTAACTGCCCTCATACAACCTGCAAATCGATTATGGAATGAGCTTCTGACGGGAAATAGAAACCAAAAAACACAGAAGAACTGTAGGTACCTGACATAGCTCTAGCGTGGTAAACTTTTTTGAGTGCTTCCAGTCATCTTTGGTGCCTGACTCGTATCTGGCCATTGCCCAGCTCATCGAGGTCACCGTTGCACCACCACTCACGGCAAGGCCCATTTGCCAAGTATGCTCCAGCTGCCAACAGACAAACCAATTGAAGCCTTTTCACTAATTAAAGCTACAAAACCATTTAGTAAAATCCACTGGAACTATCCAACAAACGGCGGAGCTACGTGGGGGCGAACCTGGGCCATCGCCCCCCCAGCGAAAACGATTTTTTTTACTACCCCTATGAATTACATACAGCCCACAACTAGAAGGCCCATTTATCAACTACTAGTCTTCGTTGACAGGAGACGAATGAATCCAGCCACCGCCCACCAGTGTCGCAGCGACCAAATCGATCCCCTTTGACCTGCCGCAGTGCCGCCTGCGACCGCGGACGCCTGAGCGTGGGGGTGGGGCACCGGCGTCCGGCAGACCGGCTGCTGTGGGTCGCCGGCGTTGCCGCGTGGGGGGTGGCCGCTGGCCGCTGGCGGGCGGCCGGCTAGGGCTAGCTGGTCCAGTCCGGCCTCTGGTGCGGACAACATCAGGCAACATCGGCGCCGTGTAGTGCTTCAATGAGCCGGTGAGCAGCTGCCCTCGCTGGATCTTGCTTTTGCTCCTGTACCTAGTCAATCTCTTATCTCTCCCCTCTGGGCGTCCTAGCAAGCTAACTAGCTAACTCTGTCAACATTGTACTGGATCTATTGACCACTAGTGCTACCCTGATCCCTAAAAATAAATTTAGATCTTTCAAAGATGATGATATTTGTGAGTTAGTCAAGAAAAATTATCCAGCAGATTTCACCCAACAGGAAATCTATGGATTGGAGCAGCAACTAAAACACTTTGTTGTGGATGCCTCCAATGATAAAGAGTTGAAAAACGTGTCAACCTTAACAAATCTTTGTCGATATCTCTTTGAGACAGGGAGACATTCTATCTACAATTTGGTTGATCGATTGTTGCGATTGCTTCTAACTCTTCCAGTTTCTACAGCAAGTGCCGAACGAGCATTCTCAACTTTGAAGATCATTAAGACAAGGCTACGTAATACCATGGAAGATGATTATCTAGCCAATAGCTTGCTAGTAAAAATAGAGAGTGAAATCACAGAGAACTACAGCTATGAAGATGTTCTTATGCACTTTAAGGGTGCAAAGAAACGAAAAGCTAATCTGTAGTGTAGTGTTGCTGTAGTGAACAGAATGGTCCATGGTTAAATGGTATTTTGGTATAGTTCCTTTTGTTATGGAATAGGTTATATATATAATTAAAATTAAAAATGTATTTTTTAAGCTACTGTGGAGAAGATCAATATAATTGTATAAGTTCCCGATATTTGCAATATCTAACTTGTTGTATTCGTATGATTTTGTGTTTGATTTTTTTTTTACAGCTTCGCCCCTCCAGAGATTTCTTTCAAGCTCCGCCACTGTATCCAACCATAGGACTGAATCAATGAAACATAACAGCAGCTGCAGAAACCACTCTAAACCTTTTTCACAAATTAAGGGAAGCATTTTAGGTACTAATTAACCCTGGGGGCTGCAGCTGCTGTTGTGAAAATCACTCTCTTCCTATCAATTTTCAGAAACTGGTTTAGAGTGGTTTCAGAAAATAGAAAGAGTGCGGTTTCTGAAAATGATCCAGGGAGGGTCCTGACTAAATTGATAGGAAGAGAAGGAATGGGGGTGTTTTAGATCGGATGAAATTTTTCATGTTGTATATGATCAAGTTGATGATGCAGGTCACGAGGGTGCTCATGAACACCATCATGATGTTGATCAAGGACCTCTAGGCACTCCCTCGGCACACGGTGATGTGACGGAAACTGATCCAAGCATGCCGGGAACACCAGAGACTCCGCCACGACTACCACATGTTGTGTTGGACGACTGGAGCAGCAACACTGCCACGGCAAGCAGCAACGCTGCCACGGCAAGCAGTAACGCTGCCATGGCAAGCAGCAGCGTCGCCACGGCAAGCAGTAACGCTGCCATGGCAGGAACCAGTGCAGCAGCCTCAGTAGGGACCGAGCAGGAGCCGACGGCTTCGGCTGCTGTACCGTCGTGTGCCAGGCACATCAGAAGGTACCGTATGTCATGAAACTCATCCTGTATGCAGTTACTATGTTCACTGCTGTCAGCAGGCATGTATATTATATATAGTTTACTGGGCGATCAACGGTAGACAATAGCTTCCCTCTTACCCCCACTTTTTACATGTGAGGTAAAAAGATAAGAGTTAATCAGACCAATAATTAATGAGATAAACAGGTCAGATCTATTATATACTCTTACCTCTCATGTGAAAATAGGGGGTAAGAGGGAGCATGTTAAAACTGCTCAATTTAGAAACTGAAGACTCGGAATCATTCAGGCCTACGGCCACTACTGGAATTTTCATTTTGGCCGAGTGTAGAAAACACTCGGCAAAGGCTTTGCCGACTGTTGCCATTTGGACCCTATTTTTTGTACTTGCTTCATAAAAATTACCCATTTTTTATACCTAAAAAATGAAAAATGATTTTTTTACAAAAAAGTTGGAAACTCTATTTGGCAACATTATTTGTAATGTTAAGATGCAATTGTGTGTCTAATTTGGGAACATTATAATAAACTAGGCAATGAATATGGCAATCACCTACGTCATTTGACTTGAAAGTCATGAATGTTCATACACGATAGCCCGTTTTGTGAAGCAAGCTCCACCACGAGCATCCTGCAGCCGTCGTCGGCGTGTGGCACCGACAACACCTTGAAAGACTCAGTGTGGATGTCGAGGGCCATGATCATGCCGTGACAACTATCGGTGCTCTGGCTGTCGAATTTTTTGTTAAAAAAGACCATCTACATTTTGATATTGACAAAAAAGACCATGTCCGGACCGTATTGACTAAAAAGACCACGTACGCTGTGGCGGCAGGTCCGGCAGCCGACACGTGGCACCTGCCGCCACAGCCGGCAACGGCAGGACCTATCGCCACAGCCGACGGCAGCACCTTGTGTGTAATAGCTCTGTAGCGATTTGCAACGGAATGGAGAGACCAAGTGGGCCCTGCCGCTATTGGGGGTGGCGGCAGCTCCTTTTACTGCCCGCACGTGATGGCACGTCGTAGTACTTCACCGTGCAACAACAGCTACTGCGGTTGCATGTCATGGCGGAGCGTATGTACTAGCAGGGAGTAGAAGCTGCCGTGGCTAAAGATAGACAGCCTACCTACACCTATCCGTGTCCATTCTATCAATCATGCAGTACTGCACCATCGCTTGGGTCCTTCCAGTTGTTCAAAAAATAATAATCATGCAATACTTGCCTGTCTTTCTGCGGCGGAGGAAATTGCACAAACCACCTAATTTTGGTGCTAGTTTTGCACAGAACACCTACTTTACAGGTTTGTTGCACAAAACACCATATATTGGGATAATTCGTTGCAGATAGACCTAATACATCATTTGGATGTGTTGACATGATTCCTGACAAGTGGGTCCAGTTTGTAAGTGCATCGGTGGCAAAAAAACGGCCACATCAGCGAGTAGATAAACCGAGTAAAAAAGGCCATGTTTTGGTGCTACTTATCTTATTTTATGAATATTGTGGCTATTTATGAATCTTTTTAGTTTATATAGCAATCTTATGTTTTCTCACATGAAAGTTTGTGGTATGGTACTAGCTAGATGTATCCAATTTCGGTGCAATTGTGGTGTGGTACTAGCTAGATGTAACCAGTAATGAATCTGGAAAGCTTCAGCTTATTTGGTTCACATTATAATGAGATATTGGCAGTTTACAATGGCTCATACATTTTTTCTGCTCAAAATTCAAAATTTTCAAACAAATGCAAAACAATTTCAGTAAATCACACATGTATCCAATACTTATCTGTGCAAAATGCAGCTTATTTGGACCAACAGTTTGTAAGATATTTGTAATGTTAGTTGGCTCGTTCAATTTTTTTGTTCAAAATTTAACATTTTCAAAAAATGAAAGAAAATCTACTAAATCATACGTGCACTTACTAATCTTCTGGGAAAAATTCAGCTCAATTGGAGGAAAGTATTGTGAAATATTGACAGATCTAGTTGGCTGCTGATGTGGCAGTTTTTTTTGCCACCAGTGCACTTACATACTGGACCCACTTGTCATGAATCATGTCAACACACCTAAATGATGATTTAGACCTATCTGTAACGAATTACCACAATATGTGGTGTTTCTTGCAACAAACCTGTAAAGTAGGTGTTTTGTGCAAGACTAACACCAATAGTAGGTGGTTTGTGCAATTTCCTCTTCTGCGCTGTCACGTTGCATGTGGGCAGTAAAAGGAGCTGCTGCTAGACGCTGTGGCGGCAGGGCCAACTTGGCCTCTCCATTCCGTTGTGAATTGCTGCAGAGGTGGAAAAACTGTTACACAGAAGCTGCCGCCGTCAGCTGTGGCGGCATGTCCTGTCCTGCCGCCGCGGGCTATGGCGGCAGGTGCCACGTGTCGGCTGCCGGACCGGCCGCCACAGCTTAGGTGGTCTTTTTTGGTCAACACGGTCTGGATATGGTCTTTTTTGTCAATACGAAAGCGTTGGTGGTCTTATCTGACAAAAAATCCTGGCTGTCTTGATCAGGCGGCTTGCCCATCCAGTACATCTTGCTGTCGACGTAGATTGGCGGCAAGTCGAGCCACACACGGATCGACAATGGTGATGGAACTATTCTCCTCACGTCTTCCTTGAGCCGCCACATGTGGCATTCCATTGTCACGCTGGATCCACGGCCAGCATTGGCCATAGTGACCAGGACATGCTCCTCCGTCACCTCATCGTACCCCATGCTAGTCCTATTGTCGGAAGGGAAGTCCAAGATTATCTCTTCGTCAATCACTGGGCTAAGCATGTGAACATCTTCATGGTTTTGGGATGATGTGACGAGGAGTAGGCCATGACAGGGCTTGCAGCTCACTACCCTGTGCTCTAGTAGCTTCGGCGACGCGTTCAACAAAGACTCCGTCCTCCTGTCCTCTGTGTTAGCATCTGGGAAGAAGATGCGTAGGGGAGTGCTCCTTCTTGTCCTGGCGTAGTGGTTGTGTAGCTTGACAAAGTGGTCAGACTCGATCATGGCGCGCCATGTCTGACAGACGAACTTGAGCTGCCCGAGGATGGCCAATGGCAGACGTTGCAGGTCTACGCATAGGGCGTGCATTGACGCCGACGAGAAGAGGATGTCCTCGTGTGGCCGCCACGTGGAGACCAGACTCTCCACGTACACCAGTACCCTCGTTGTTGCATGGCCGTTCTTGCTGGGCTGGGCGACCAAGGACCTGTCGGCGACGAGCTCCTCAATGGCGCCGGTGGCAGGGGTGTAAATGCAGAGCTGGTGGACGGGCTTCGAGTCCTTCGTGGACTGGACGCCCGGCCTGAACATGATGCGGCGGCCACCATCGATGAATGCGAGCGGCCAGACCTGGCACGCCAAGAACCACCTCACCTCCGGCACTGCCATGGCCAAGTCGATTTGGCAGCGCAGGTCCCACACCTCGTGGTCGCCGATCCCGAGGTCACTAGTAGAAAACAGGGCATCTGTCCCGGTTCCAGAGGGCCTTTAGTCCCGGTTCTGGAACCGGGACAAAACGATCGGGACTAATGCGCAAAACCTTTAGTCCCGATTGGCCTACGAACCGGGACCAAAGGTGCTCCACGTGGCCGCTGTGGGACGCCCAGGCAGGAGGACATTTAGTCCCGGTTGGTAACACCAACCGGGACTAAAGGAGCTCCACGTGGCCGCTGCGCAGCACTCAGGCAGGAGGACCTTTAGTCCCGGTTGGTAACACCAACCGGGACCAAAAGGCAGCCACGCGTCAGCAGCTCGCAGGCGCTGGGGTTTTTGTTTTTTTTTGAAAGGGGGGGGGGGGGGTTAGGGGTTTTGGAGGGTTTAGGGATTTCATATTGTGTTAGCTAGCTAATAGAGAGAAGTGACCTCTCTTTCTCCGTGCTTGGTCGACGCTAGCTACTACATATAGAGAGAACTCGACGCTAGCTAGTAAGCAAATGAAGGAAACCATTAATTATACAAGATTGCCATGAACATATATAGAGAGAAGTGACCTCTCTTTCTCCGTGCTTGGTCGAACAACAAGTTTTCGTATATCTATCCGACGCTACTACATATATACAATATAACATCCCTGACATCATCAAGCGCCAAACTCTCACTGAATTTCCGGGTATTCTCCCTTTTCATGTATGACGTGGTCAAGAAAGAATCCCGCCAATTCCTCTTGAACTGCTCGTATGCGATCATGTAGTAGGAGTTCATCCCGCATCTGCCAGATCTAATTTAAAGAAGGGGGTCAATACATATATATGAATGAAACTCAACACAATTGATGGTAATAAAATAAAATTGTGAATATTGTTTACGTACTTCAAATTGTTTGTCAGACAATAAGCCCCGCTCAGTGGTCGAGTCGCGAATGAACTCGCAAACGTAGTATCCACATAAATTATTCCCGGCTGCCTGCCACCAGCACTTTACGAGAATAGAGTTCAATCAAACTGATAATCAAGCATGATAATGGTATTGATGAAACTAGAATCAATGAGAGATGCGCGGAACTAGCTAGTACTACTTACTTTGGGGTGTGTAAATCGCAGCTCGTTCTTCAGACCCGGAACCATTCCGGTGAACAGTTTCCAAACCCTGCCAGACAAAGAAAATGATTACTTGATATCAGGAAATGAACGAAAGTTGCCGATATGGTCCCGGTATTGATTGAACTTACTTCTGGAACATTGCAGTCATATCCGCATAATCCTTGAGATCTTTACGTCGCGAGTCTAAGACAGTTACTACTCCCCCGTCAAGCTTAATGGATAGCAGAATAAACTGGAACCTGCGCACGCATAACTCATTAATTACAGTACTTAACCTCGAGTAAGCGAAACCGAATATGCACAAGACAGTAACACTCACTTGAAGTTGTAAGGAAAGAGTATTTCCCTTTTGTTTTCATGTCGAAGGAACGCTTTTAGCATGTTTTCCTTGGTTTCTTTAACTCTGTTTTGTACCGTCCATTCATTTACGGTATTTGGGCTAATGAACCCAATGTCATAGATTTGTCTTTTTGGGCATTCGACGATCTTCAATCTGCATAATATAGTGAGGATAATTATATATACATGCAATGAACGAGCTGAGCTAGAGACTTAATTACAGAAGTAATACTTACAGACAGTAGCAAGTCATGAGTTGTTTGTCGAGGGCCTCTTGATTGAAAAACTGAAATAACTCCACAAATTCAACAGGCATCAGGTCGACTACAATGAGGTCGTGCTCATCTTTAATTCTCACCATCAAACAATCGGACCCATTCTTCCTGCAGCTTTCCAAGTACCACTCATGCAATCTTTGCATCATCGTTGTTAGAGGAGGATGATCAGGTTTGACGAGAGGCTTCCCGTGCTCGTATCTAATGATCTCTACTACCTCAGCCGTTTTAAACTGTACATCATCACCCACGTAATCACCAAGAGTGGTACCGGGCAGTAGCCCCGGATGATTAGCGATATCGCTAGACACCTTGAGCGGGGGGTAAATTGCTTCTCCTGTTCGCCGAGCTGGGGAATTGTTTTCCCACTTCTTCGTCTTGAAGCACTGGCAGTACTTCCCGACCGCCGCGCTTCATCTTATGTCTTTTCAATACAGCGGTCATAGTTGGATTGCGGCGGAGGTGATGGTGGTCGCTTAAGGGCATCCAGAGTGCGCTTCGCTTTCACCGGATCTATTGTTTCCTTCGGAGGTGGACGTTTCGGTTCAAAATGGGCCTGCAGTTCGGCTTTCACGATGTCATCGGTTTCCTTGTCAGTCACTTTGGAGGAACCCTGAGGCTTGGACGAAATTTGAATTTCTTCCCGCCTTTTGTACTGCTAGCCGCCGGAGCGGCGGCGGCTCTCTTCCGCTGTTGCTGAGGCGGCGGAGTCCGCTGACGCGCCGGAGGAGGCGGAGTCCGCTGACGCGCTGGAGGAGGCGGAGTCCGCTGACGCGCCGGAGACAGCTGAGGCGGAAGAGGACTCTGCTGAGGGGCCTCATCCGGCTGAGTCTGCTGAGGGGCCTCATCCGGCTGAGCTGGACTGTGAGGAGTCTGCTGAGGGGCCTCATCCGGCTGCGTCTGCTGAGGCGGCGTCCAGTTTGGAAGCTTGATGTTCTCCTTTCTCCATAGACAGGTACTCCTCAAGGCATTTTCCAGAAGATTATCCCCTTCACCTGTAGGGTAGTCAAGCTCCAGCCCCTCAAATCCCTCCATTATTTCATCCACCGTGACAATAGCATAGCCATGTGGAATCGGACGGCAATGGAAAGTTCTCTCAGCTCGAGGAGGTAAAACAGAGCTGACCGCCGCCTTCAAGGTCAGGTTCTGGCATTTCGCCATTAGCACACAATGTTCAGCCTCCGTGATACTATCCACGGGGTAGCGAGGAGCCGTGAAATCAGGCTGAACGAGCTCCGTGGAAGCCACGCTGCTTCTCCGCTGAGATGGTGGGGTAGCTTCTGGGGCAGTGTCGAAGGAAGGATCTTCGTGCCGCTGAAATGGTTGGCCGGTAGCTCGCTGGCTCTCAAGTTCCTCTAGTTTCGCTAATCTTGCACTGAGCTTCTGCATTTCGCTTGCTTCCTCTTTCTTCTTTCTCTCTCGGCTTCTATAACCACCGCTGTCGGGAAACCCATGCACCCACGGAACGGAGCCTGATGTGCCTCATGTTCGTCCAGGGTGTTCAGGATTCCCGAGGTCCTCTGTCAGCTCGTCCTTCTCTCTGTCGGGAATGAACGTCCCTTCCTGCGCTGCCTGGATTGCTGCCTCAAGCTTCTTGACGGGTATTGCAAGTTGAGCTTTCGTCCAAACACACTCCCCTGTGTCTGGGTCCAAAGTTCCCCCAACCCCGCAGAACCAAGTCCTTGACCGATCTGCCAGTGCAATGTCGCTGGTTGGACCCCTTTAGCAAGCAGGTCTTGCTCAGCTTTGTCCCACAACGGCCGGGCTTTGCTGTAGCCACCTGACCCCGTAACATGGTGATACTTCTTCTTTGCAGCATTTAGCTTATTTGTCGCTGACCTTTGCTTGGCCTTGTCCGATTTCTTGTAGGCCACAAATGCGGGCCAGTGATCTTTTATCTTCTCATACGGACCGGTGAATTCTGGAGTCTTGTCTTTCTCGACAAACTTTTTGTTCAAATCTTTCTTCCAGTTCTTGAATAGTTCTTCCATCTTCTTAAGAGCAAACGCCTTGACCTTATTCGGATCCGCCTCTGGCGGTAGGCTGAAATTCGTCATCAGCGAGGTCCAAAGATCATCTTTCTGTCTATCCTAGACATAAGAAACTTCAGGGTCCTTCTTCTTATTCCATTATTGGATGCTGATCGGGACACTGTCCCTAACAACCACTCTGCACTGATGTATAAATGTGTCCCTGCTCCGCTTGGGAGCAATCGGTTGGCCATCTCGACCGACTTCTTTGATCGTGAACCTTTCATCCTGGCGCAACCTTTTCTTCGGGCCTCGTCTCCTTACGGAAGTTTGGCTCGATCCGGAGGGCTAATTAAAAGAAGAAAGAAGCGTTAATATATGTACATACAAAACAATTAATGCATCAAGTCAGCAGAGGCTTAATTAATATATGTATATATACCTCGCCGGACTTTGCAACAGTTAAGGCTCCCTCCTCCGTTCGGTCACCGGAGCCATCATGATTGGATCACCGGAGCGGTCATGATCTCCTTCCTCACCATCAGTGTCGTTGAGAAATGTCAAGGTGATATCACCTCCTTGAAGGATTATATCCCCCAACAACTCTTCTTTTTCTAAGTCTCTGTCCATAGTTTCTGCAAACATTACAACATGGCAATATACAACCATGAGAGATGGATTAGTGGCAAACATGGACTTAATATCACAACAAGGAATCCCGAGAGAGTTAGGGGTGTTCTAACGCGGCACTACACGATATAGGTGACGGGGGATAACATCCGGGAATGTTTTCCCGAAGTCTGCATTTTCGGACAGATGAAACGGAGGGGGACGGTTCCAGGTTCGCTATGCTAGCTGCTTGTGACAGACGAACGGAGGGCATATTCGGATTCGTCATATTATTCTGATCGGTTTTCATATATCAATTATTTTCATCGGAGTTACGGTTAATTTTCTACGAATTTCTAAAGTTTTACCAATATCCTGAAAATTCCTGGAATTCTGCTACGTCTGAGAATTCCTCAGCTTTAAACATCACTTAGCTGTTTTCCAAAGGCTACAAGTATTGTTCTGTACATCCTATGGGTTAGTGCCTTATATCAATATTGATCACTAGACTGTGATCTACAAGATAGTATCAATTGATTCTCTGCTAGAGTCCATTAGCTTGCTCAAAACTTTTTTTGAAAATTGCCACTTGATATTAATTCTATAAACATAAAAAATTCTATGAACAAAAAAAATTCCTCATATCAATATTTTCTATATACATCCATCCATACATACATATACATCTACATTATATCTACACTAAGCATCTACATATACATCTACATATACATAAACATAATTAATAAACAAAAAAATGGATAGCGGGCCGGGGCGGCGGCGGCTCACAGCGGGGGCGGCGAGGGCTCGGGTAGGAGGGAGAGCGCGCGGGCTCGGGGGCGGCGACGGCGACGGCGGGGGAGGCGACGAGGAGCGAGAGCGCGCGGGCTCGGGGGCGGCGACGGCGACGGCGACGGTGACGGCGGGGCAGGGGCGTGGCGAGGGCGATGGCGGGGCAGGGGTGCGGCGACGGCGTCGGGGCAGGGCGCGGCTAGGGGAGCGGGGGACGGCGTCGGGGCAGCCTGGCGGCGTCGAGGTGCTCTTCGGCGTCGTCGGGGGAAACTGCAGGTGAAAATTTCGTGTTGGCTTATATACCCAACCCTTTAGTCCCGGTTGGTGGCTCCAACCGGGACTAAAGGCACCCCTTTCGTCCCGGTTGGAGACACCAACCGGGACTAAAGGTCAATTTCAGCAGCCCGAAGGGCGGGAAGCAGAGACCTTTAGTCCCGGTTGGTGGCACGAACCAGGACGAAAGGGGTGCCTTTAGTCCCGGTTGGAGCCACCAACTGGGACTAAAGGGCTGTGCTGCCGCGGCCAAATGTTTAGTCCCACCTCGCTAGTCGAGAGGCGCCTGCACCGGTTTATAAGCCCCGCTGCGACTGAGCTGTCGAGCTCCTCTCTATTGCAGGCAGTACATGCCTAACCTTTATAATATGTGTCCTTTCCCCTGTTGGTTACTGCATCAAAGCGGATACCACTATTTTGGTTGGTGCTCTTTTGATCTTGGGCGATCATGTAAAATGTATTCCCATTTATCTCGTACCCTTGGTAAGTCAATACAGTCGAAGATGGTCCCCTGTCCAACGAGTACAGCTCATCTCCAACAATGTTGTTACCCATGAGATGTGTTTGCAACCAACTGCCGAAAGTCCTGATGTGTTCACATGTAATCCAGTCGTCAGACTGCTCCGGGTGTTTGGAGCGCAGAAAATTCTTGTGTTCATTGACATACGGGGTCACCAAGGTAGAATTCTGTAGAACTGTGTAGTGTGCTTGAGCCCAAGAATGCCCGTCCCTACATATTGTTGCATCCGCTCCTAGCGTGCCTTTTCCAGTCAGTCTCCCCTCATACCGCGATTGAGGGAGACCAATCGGCTTAAGGTCAGGAATAAAGTCAACACAAAACCCAATGACCTCCTCTGTTTGATGGCCCATGGAGATGCTTCCTTCTGGCCTAGCACGGTTACGAACATATTTCTTTAAGACTCCCATGAACCTCTCAAAGGGGAACATATTGTGTAGAAATACAGGACCCAGAATGGCAATCTCGTCGACTACATGAACTAGGACGTGCGTCATGATATTGAAGAAGGATGGTGGGAGCACCAGCTCGAAACTGACAAGACATTGCACCAAATCATTCTTTAACCTTGGTAGGATATCTGGATCGATTACCTTCTGAGAGATTGCATTCAGGAATGCACATAGCTTCACAAGGGCTAATCGAACGTTTTCCGGTAGAAGCCCCCTCAATGCAACCGGAAGCAGTTGCGTCATAATCACGTGGCAGTCATGAGACTTTAGGTTCTGGAAATTTTTCGCTGTCATATTTATTATTCCCTTTATATTCGACGAGAAGCCAGACGGGACCTTCATACTGAGCAGGCATTCAAAGAAGATTTCCTTCTCTTCTTTGGTAAGAGCGTAGCTGGCAGGACCTTCATACTGCTTTGGATGCATGCCGTCTTTTTCGTGCACATGTTGCTAGTCCTCCCGTGCCTCCGGTGTATCTTTTGTCTTCCCATACACGCCCAAGAAGCCTAGCAGGTTCACGCAAAGATTCTTCGTCACGTGCATCACGTCGATTGCAGAGCGGACCTCTAGGTCTTTCCAATAGGGTAGGTCCCAAAATATAGATTTCTTCTTCCACATGGGTGCGCGTCCCTCAGCGTCATTCGGAACAGATTGTCCGCCAGGACCCTTTCCAAAGATTACTTGTAAATCCTTGACCATATCAAGTATGTGATCACCAGTACGGAGGGCGGGCTTCTTCCGGTGATCTGCCTCACCTTTGAAATGCTTGACTTTCTTTCGACATTGATGGTTGGTCGGAAGAAATCGACGATGTCCCAGGTACACATTCTTCCTGCATTTCTCCAAATATATACTTTCGATGTCATCTAAACAGTGCGTGCATGCGTGGTATCCCTTGTTTGTCTGTCCTGAAAGGTTACTGAGAGCAGGCCAATCATTGATGGTTACAAACAGCAACGCATATAGGTCAAATTCCTGCTGGTTGTGCTCATCCCACACACGTACACCTTTTCCATTTCACAACTGTAAAAGTTCTTCAACTAATGGCCTTAGGTACACATCAATGTTGTTGCGGGGTTGCTTAGGGCCTTGGATGAGCACTGGCATCATAATGAACTTCCGCTTCATGCACAACCAAGGAGGAAGGTTATAGATACATAGAGTCACGGACCAGGTGTTATGATTGCTGCTCTGCTCCCCAAAAGGATTAATGCCATCTGCGCTTAACCCAAACCATACGTTACTTGCGTCACCTGCAAAGTCCCCCCACCTTCTCTCGATTTTTCTCCACTGCGACCCGTCAGCGGGTGCTCTCAACTTCCTGTCTTTCTTACGGTCTTCTTTGTGCCATCACATCAACTTGGCTTGCTCTTTGTTTCTGAACAGACGTTTCAACCGTGGTATTATAGGAGCATACCACATCACCTTGGCAGGAACCCTCTTCCTGGGGCGCTCGCCCTCAACATCACTAGGGTCATCTCGTCTGATCTTATACCGCAATGCACCGCATACCGGGCATGCGTTCAAATCCTCGTACTCATCGCTGTAGAGGATGCAGTCATTAGGGCATGCATGTATCTTCTGCACCTCCAATCCTAGAGGGCATAGAACCTTCTGTGCTTCATACGTACTGTCGGGCAATTTGTTATCCTTTGGAAGTTTCTTCTTCATTATTTTCAGTAGCTTCCCAAATCCGTTGTCAGATACACCATTGTCTGCCTTCCATTGCAGCAATTCCAGTGTGGTGCCGAGCTTTGTGTTGTCATCTTCGCAATTTGGGTACAACCCTTTTCTGTGATCCCCTAACATGCGATCGAACTTCAACTTCTCCCTTTCACTTTGGCATTGTCTCTTTGCATCAACAATGACCCGGCGAAGATCATCCTCGGGCACATCGTCTGGTTCCTCTTGATCTTCAGCTTCCCCCGTTGCAGTATCACCGTATTCAGGGGGATAGTTGTCATCATCCTCTTCTTTTTCGTTATCTTCCATCATAACCCCTCTTTCTCCGTGCTTGGTCCAAACATTATAGTGTGGCATGAAACCCTTCTCAAGCAGGTGGACTTGAAGGGTTTTCAAGTTAGAGTAATCCTTCGTATTCTCACAGACAGGGCATGGACAATACATAAAACCATTCTGCTTGTTTGCCTCAGCCACTTCCAGAAATTTATGCAGGCCCTCAAGATACTTGGAGGTGCGTCGGTCACCGTACATCCATTGCCGGTTTATCTGCGTGCATTATATAATTAAGAGTATCAAAAACCATTACAGAAGATCATGAATAGAGAAGTGACCAAATTAATACAAGTTCATCATCACATTAAAACCAAAGTACAGTAGTGATCAAATGTTATTACTGAAAAAATAAATTCATAAAGTTCATACATATATAGTTCTCATAGAACAACATATAGCTCTCTAGAGCATCTAATTAAAATATACATTGAAACTATGAAAAACATTTAAATGCAACAACAAATGCGATCATAATCGCAACTAAGGTAACAATTGATCCAACGGCATAATGATACCAAGCCAAATTATGAATGGCATATACCACATCCGAATCATAGACAGGACGAGGGCCGACGGGGGCGGATACCAAAGTCACGGCACTATATAACAACAAATAATAATAAAAGTAAGAAAATTATACAAGTATCTATCTAAATCATACAAGTAAGAATTTTTTCTTTTAAAAAGAAGAAAAGAACAAGAGGCTCACCACGGTGGTGCCGGCGACGAGATCGGCGCGGGCGATCGACGGCGGTGAGAACAGGGACGGGGACAATGGTGCACCGCCAAACCTAGACAAATCTTGGGGGAAATGGAGCTTGGAGGTCGAGTTTGGATAGGAGAAAGCTTAAGTGTGACTCGGGCATTTCATCGAACACCTCATGTGCATAGGAGGTGAGAGCAGAGCAGCACACACCTCCCACACCGGCCGGCCAAAAAACAGAGGAGTGAGCGGGAAGGGGAGAGCATATATATAGGCATCTCTTTAGTCCCGGTTCGTGGCTAGAACCGGGACAGAAGACACACATTTAGTCCCGGTTCCAGCCACCAACCGGGACTAAAGGGCTGCACCAGGAGCGAGGCCCTTTAGTCCCGGTTCGTGTCTGGAACCGGGACCAAAGGGGTCAGACGAACCGGGACTGGTGCCTGCCGTGGCCCGGCCAGCGCCCTGGCCTCTATGAACCGGGACTGATGCACCCATTGGTCCCGGTTCGTAACAGAACCGGGACTGATGCTCTTATCTGGCCTGGACCAAAGCCCTGTTTTCTACTAGTGGGTTGTCATAGCATCGGGGATCCCTAGCCCCATACCCGCCTGGCTGCAGCGGCAACGGTCGGCCCTTCGGAAGCGCCGTCATCTGGCCGGTGGATGGGTTGCATACGTAGTAGATGGCGCAATCGCTCGGCTTCGCGAGTGGATCCTCCTCCTCCATGACCACAAGTCCTAGGCAGGGACGGGTGCCGGCGTTGCGCATGGGGCGGCGTGGGAAGGCCATGAGTGTTGTACCGCGGGGCTGGTCGGGCGACCAGGCGTGCACTTTGGTGACGCCCACGGTGGGTACTGGGAGGATGAAGAAGCTGGGGCGGCGGTTGGTGGCGCGGAAGTGGCGATCGATGAAGTCGTCCGAGGGGGCGAGCGCGGCGGCCCAAGCGCGTGAGAGGCAGCGACACCGGCCGACGGTCCTCGCTGGCAAACGCATGAAGATGTCCAGCAGGATGTCGTCAGGGATTGCTGCACGTCCTGCGCATGGCATTGGAATCATGGCCGCTTGCTCGCACAGATAAGCCATGGCCGCTGGAGGAAAAAGGGTTACGAAGAGGACCCGGAGGAGGAGGAACAAGGCGTTCGGCCCGTTTGGTCCAAAGGGATATTGATGTAGTTTGCAGATGAATTCGATCTGAATCCATATATGACTCCCTGTCCGTTTAACTATACAATCTGTTTTTGGGCTACTTCCAGGTATTTGTGTATCAGTGTATGTATGCACGAAACACTAGCTAGCTCTTTTTCCACATGTATAATAGGTTTCCATCCAAACAAACAGAAAAGCATGACCTCAAGCGCCCCTCCTTAGACACACATCCGCTGCTGAGCAATGGTTCGGCCAAAAAAGAAGAAAAACCTATATATCCAAAAAAAAATCTGTTGCTGCAGCCATCACCTGCGCTGCCGGCATGGAGGTGTGGTGCCGTGGATCTGGCCTGCGTGGGCGAGGACGGTGGAGCTTGTGGCGACCCGTGATGGTGTTGTCTAATACAGATTAGTCATCAGTTGCACCTGATAGTACATGGCCTCTGGAGCGTCCCATTGGGATTTTTTGGCAGCGCCAGGGACCTTCATCTTCCGTCAATGTCTATCATGCTGTGGTGAGCAGCTCTTGTAGCATTAAGTTGCCTGCTCATGTGGGCATGCTCACCCACCGTCAGGTCAGTGCGCGTTTGCAACAAGTGGGCTCGTGGCAAGTGGAGGAGGTAATAAAGGATGAATTAGATTGGGTGGTGCATCTCGAGTACCCGGTCTTGAGCTCCAGGGTGAAAACCCTAGGTCTAGCTTTTTATTGGTTAAGCCTAGCAATGGCGGCGTTTTTGGCGTCGTTATCTTGATGAAGGCATTGCTCGAAGTTTGCTCAGACTTGATCTTCAGGGTGAACACCCACGATCTGACTTTCAGGTGTTGGATCTGGCGACGGCGTCACTTATGTGTCGTTTCCTTTTTGGAGAGTCGCTTTTGAAGAACCATTTTCGTGGTCCTTGTGTTCTCATGAGATAGTTGGTGCCAATGGTTATCGTTGTACATGGTCAATCGCTGTTTGTATCGCTTCATGACTTTTTTCTTTTACTTTCTCTTCACTTAGGCATAGCTTCGTCTGGTATGACTTAGCTCTTTGCCGGCGTGATCCTATGGTGTGTGTGTGTTGGCTGTGTGCATCCTGATTATGCAAAGGCCGGGTGTGGCTCATTGTAATTGTATTCCTCGATGCTATATCATGAGTCAATAAAAACATCCTTTATCGAAAAATATACTAAAAAAAATTCTGTAGGGTCGATTTGGCCTTGGCGAGGGCACTGCCACCGTCGGTGCAGCCTGTAGCACAGGTTTTCCGCCTCGCGCACAACAGCCACCAGCCGCCATGGGGAGGCACATATGGATCCAACGTGGATGCTATGGCTAGGCGGGCGGCGGCGCCACAAACTGATCTACCTTGCTCAAGATCTGGTCAAGCGGCGCCACAAACTGCCATGTCGTGCACTACCCAATGGAGGCATGGTGCAAGCTCAGCAAGGAGAGCAAGGAGAAGTCGGTGGACTCTACTTTCTATCGGAGCGTCATCGGTAGCCTGAGGTATCTCGTGCACACTCGGCCGAACATCTCGTTCGCCGTCGGGTTCCTGAGCAGGTTCATGGAGGCTCCCTCCAGTGATCATCTTGCGGCGCTCAAGCACCTACTTCGGTACATCGCAGGCACGATCACGCACGGTTGTGTGCATCGCCGTGGCGATGGCGAGAACCTGGTTGGCTACAGCGACTGCGACCACGCTGGTGATGTGGACTCCAGGAAGAGCACCTCTGGGGTGTTGTTCTTTCACGGGAGCAGTACTGTCAGCTGGCAATCGGTGAGGCAGAAGGTTGTCACCACTTCTTTGTGCGAGGCGGAGTACATCGCGGCAGCTACAACGGCATGTCAGGGGATCTGGCTGGCTTGCCTCCTCGGCGAGATGCTGAACCAAGATACCGCCCCTACACTCATCTTCGTCGACAACAAATCGGCGATTTCCCTCTGCAAGAACCCAGTGCTTCACGACCGCAGCAAGCACATCGATCCCCACTATCACTTCATATGTGACTCTGTCGAGAAAGGCTCGGTGGTTGTGGAGTTCATCCGGACTGGTGAGCAGAAGGCATCCTGACAAAGTCATTTGGTCGTGTCCGATTCCAGCAGCTGCGCGACAAATCAGGATTATCAACGTCAAACCCCTTCTACAGGATTGAGGGGGAGATTGTAGGTAGTAAATCCTGTAGCATGCATGACATACGATGGCTGCCAAGTCAAACAACCTTGACCGGCAGGTCTTCCATTCCTCTGCTACGAAATTACTAGGTAAGTGAGAGACAAGTGAGCAGCACTTGCGTTCCTTAGTAGGTAGTTGCTACAGTCGTTTTTGTACAGCTATAAAAAGGGCCGATGCCCAGCGTTGTACTCCTCCGTTCCTAAATATGTTGCTCCGTATGTAGTCCATATTAAAATCTCTAAAAAGACTTATATTTAGGAACGGAGGGAGTAGAAGCAAGCCAGTGCAATAGATCAATCAGTCCATCTAGCTTCAACTAGTATCAGCGCGTCTCCTCACTTGTATGTGTGTGTGCTCTATTTCTCAAGTGTGTGCCCGAGCTAGCAGCATCAATAACAGCTGTACATTATTTCCTCCGTCTATCAGTGTACACATAAGCTAGCTTGTAGTTTCGGGCTAACACACATTATAGAAACTGCAATTTGATACGCACACTATTTTACAAATGTTTATTCTCTTGCTTTTGTGGTATGTGAAAAAATAGCTAACTAATCATGCACATTCTAATCACTTCTGTCTCACTCTCATCCTGGAGGCTTAAGCTTATTTATAGATTTCAAGACCCTTTTTTTGCATGCCTCTGTCTCTTGTGCAATATTTATTTCATTTCAGTTGTTGTTATGCTTCATTTACCTTTGCATGGTACAGGTATGCATATTTGCATATGGTCAAACAGGGTCAGGTAAAACCAATACAATGATGGGTAAGCCGGGCCATGATCAGAAAGGTATTATACCTCGATCTTTGGAGCAAATTTTCAAGACCAGTCAGTCTCTAGAGATTCGAGGATGGAAGTACTATCTGGAGGTTAGTCCATGCATTACATTTCAATCTAGCTCCGGCAATGATGTATTATTCGTGTTGCTACTTTGGCATTTACTAAGATTTAATATTACATACATGCATCAATGTTGGAAATATACAATGAAACAATTCCTGACTTGATAGAACCAGGCTGCTCCAGCAGTGAGATGCCTGGCGGTAAACGATGCACAATAAAGGTTGATTCCCAGGGAAACACAAGAGTCTCCGGTCTTACAACTATTAATGTGTTCTGCACTGCTGAAGTGACGACTCTTCTAGAGAAAGCATCCCAAAACAGGTATACAATTTGTTGCCGAACAAAAAACTTGATGTAAATAATTATATTTTGAATCTGATGTGACGCACCACATTTAAACAGGTCTGTTGGTAAGACCGAAATGAACGAAGTATCTTCTGGCAGCCACTTTGTCTTCACACTAAAGATATTTGGACCAAATGAGGTAGGTCACTTCTCTTAGCTTTGAGTGTAAGAAACAGTATTTGAGAATCTCTTAACCAAGTAAACAAAGATGTTGAGAACTAAGAGCACGGGCCAACAAGTACAAGGTGTATTTAACTTTTGGCCGGGAGTGAGCGTCTTAGTGCAAGTCGCGATCGTGCAAACGAAACTAAGGTGAGCAGTTGTGCATGAAACCTTAACTATGCTCTTGGTATTTGGTGATATTGCCATGGATTTAGCTGTCGTGACCTAATGTGGAGTAAAGTCTATTTGAAACGTTGAACTGGTAGAGCTCGTCAGAAATGAACCCTGAACTCTCAATCCCTGAAGTTGATACCCTGTATTCATTGATCCCGATAAATTTTGACCCTAGACGTGTTTGGTAGATGGGAAAAAGTTCGATCCTAACCAGGATCACAAGCTACTCTCATTGACATCCCTGGCCAACATGTCATATCCATATTCCCATTTTTTCCGTTTTGGTTGTTTTCTAATTAGTGTAATTTGAATATTTATACTAATTTCTTTTACTTGTATAACCTACTTATTCTACCAGAAATTATATGTTTTTTGCTTAATAATACATATTGTATTATGATATTTTAAAACTTTATTTACAATAACAAGAACCGTCCAATATTTGAACATAAAGATTGTCACAAGTATAAATGGATGAAAATTATTGATTATTACATATGATCTATTTGTTCGAAAGCGAAGAGACCTATAATTTATGATGATTTTAATTCATCATTAAGCAAATCGATTTCCGTAAATCTTAGCAAATCTACAAGATCACGTTCATTGATATATTATGTTGTGCCACTCAATGTGTCATATGAAAAATACATCCTACCACCCGGGGGTGGTTACCCTCATGTCTCATATACTACAATGTGGTAGTATATATACTACTTTATCATTGTAAGTATGTTCATATATTATATATAAGATATTCCAAAGTGAACTATATGAAAACATTGCAAGTTGGCCCATGGTTTTTATTATATTTATGAAATACGTATATATTTGTATGTAACAACGAGTATACTCAAAATACGATATATACTACCTAAAAAGTAGTATATATATATACTAGAGAGAGAGAGAGGGGGGGGGAGAGAGAGAATATTCTAGGGCACTAGTCTAACAATACAAATAGCTAGATACATGACATGCTAGAGTACGAGAACGGTAAACTTAGGACTACATATGTGTGTCAACGTGGTACACAACATCTCGGGCTTCACATACCTCGCCCTGACTGGATGTCCGACTTAATTGACGGATAACATGGTTGCTAAAAGGGCAATTCCCTCCCTAAGTATTTTGGTGTTAATAACAACGCAATTTATGGACTAACCGTGTGCTTGAACTACATAGGCAGATTAAAATGATACAACACGGTTCGGTTCCCCTCTGGAAGAAAAAAGATCGAAGATGGTGTTTACGACACTTTTTTTTCTTCGCTCGTAGGAAATCCGTATTATTATGAGGGGGTCCATGTTGAAAGGTATGAGTGGAATCAAATCATGTACACAAAACATATATTGCACCCACTTTACCTTTCCAACAGTTTCGAGCAAAGAAACCATTTCCAACCTTGTGTTGAAAGTGTGCACCCGGTAGTACCACTGTTCTACGCGGTAGTACCGCTCCCCTATGGAGCAGTACCACTGCTGGCACACCTGCCGGTAGTACTGCACACTAAAGAGGTAGTACCGCTCCCCTATTTGAACTGGCACAAAAAATTCGGCACGACCTTTGCTATAAAATGAACATAACGAGTGCCAGAAATTTGACGAAAGGAAATTAATCGACGTTTCACAAAAACATTGGCACTCATTTTGAACCCTGTAAATACAAACCAATGAACGGTAGTACATTTGATCCTAGGCAAAATATTGATGAAGTTGATCTAATTTATATTCTACTCAACGAAGACGAAATTTGACAGTAGTACACATTTCAACAAACACATGAAGAGTACTGTTGGGCCTACTCAACGAAGGGACCTATGGAGGTACAGATCCGGGGGGAGAAGAAGGTGTTGCTTACGGTGGGTGCGGCGTTGGAGGAGGATGACGCGGCGGTGGGTGCGGCATTCGACATCGTCGCCGAGCAGGCTAGGAGGCCTCTGGTATTGGAGGAGGAGGCCATGGTGGCAGGGCGAGGTCCTGCGGTCAGGGTGCGACAGCGGCTTCGATGGCCTGGCTGGCGGCCGCGACGGTGAAACGTCGAGACTCAGGCACTACAACCGCAACGAGTGGAGGATGAAGCGAAGTGGAATTTTGGCGAAACTGAAAATGTTTTGGGGGGCGGGGGAAACCGCCCAAGTCGGCGCCTGGTCCGAGCATTGACGGGCGGTTGTTTTGGCCCGCCACTGCTAACTTTGGGAAATTCTGGAAGGATTGGGCGCCTGCTTAGTGAAATATTGCAGTGGCGGACAATGCGGCGCGCCAGCCACAAGTACGATGAGAAGTAGTGGCGGGCGCCTTAAAATACCCGCCAGTGCTGTTTCTATCCCACCACTTGTTCTCTGCAACTTTACTTTTGGTGGGTCATAAGAAGTGCCTGCCAATGCTGATGGCATTGCAGTGGCGGGCAATATTTTTTACCCAGCACTAGAACTTTTCCAAAAGGGAAACGTTTGCATACGGCGGCCGGCGGAACGCTTGGCCGGTCACTCGCGTTTCACGAATCGTTGGATCGGGGCGAATCCACGGCCCATGTAACAAACACGCACTCGTTTTCACGCATTTCTTCATCGACGCCGCATGCGTGGGGAGAAGTGGATGTGGGGGCCACACACCGCTCGCAGCCGCACTAACCTTATCCCCTCGATCTCATTCTTCTCTTGTCCATCCACAAAACGTAGCCTCCATTTTTGCCCCCAAAGTTCACGGTCAAGCACCATGGCCGTGTTTTGCTCCCTGTCCGTCGTCGAAGGCGACCCCCCCCCCCCCTCCCGAGCTCTCCTTTTCTTATCTGGCGTGATGCTAGAACGGCGGGTGCCCACAAATGTTACGACCATTGTCAGCATTTGTTGGAACCTGCCCGACGATTTGCTACCACCCGCGGTCACCATTTTATCGCTGGAAACTGCATCAACGTTTTGCTACGACCCATTCAGCACTTTGCTTGAACCAGTGTCGGCATTTGCTGCAACTGGCCAGGCGGCGTGCCGGAACCCGTGACCACCGTGCTGAAACCGGACGAGCCCCTCGCCACTGACGTGTTTTTTGCCGGAACCATCATTATGTTTTGCTGGAACCTGCTAGTGTTTTTGCACAATCTCTTTTCTTGGAGTTTGCTGATGTGACTTTCTTGTTGCAACCGTTGTTAATTTTAGCTGGAACTGGCTAATTTTTTGCTACAACTAACCATTAGAGGTTTTGCTACTGAGATTTTCTGCTGGATGAGTGGCTCTATTTGCTACAACCGGTGTTTTTATAGCTGAAGCCGACTAATTTTTTAGCTTCAATTGACCATTCTGGCTTTTGCTACTGAGTTTCTTGCTGGATCATGGCGGTGCTAGTCGACGGTGGCAGCGAGCCGGAGCCGGTGACTAGAGAGTTTTTGCTACAACCATGGCGACCATGTGCTGGAACCGGTCAACAGTAGTGCCGGTGCTGCCGGGGCCGCTGACGCTGACGAACGCGTCCGCCGTGTTTATCGACGGAGCGGCCCGATAGAGGAGGTCTGGTGTCGGCGGCAACTGCACGCTTTCCAGGGGGTTGGAGGTTGGGGACGAACGAGATGATCAGATCTGACAGTTAAGGGTAAAAGAATCGAACGGACAAGGTGCGACCGACCCAAATTTGGGCCGGCGGACCGGCGCCTAGTGGTCGCCTTTTCAAAATAGACGTGGCTGGTTCCTGGACACTCCCGCCACTAATTTTAAGCCACTTATAAATCTTGAGACCTTTTACAAATACATCAATGCAACTTGGGCCGTTCATTTCTGTGGCTTGGAGGGCCCAGATGAGTCAATACTACCTCAGGTTTTTGGTAGTACTAGATGACCCGTTGCGCCCATGACGCAAAAAGCGAGAGCGAGCCAAGTATTCAAACCATGGATATGTGATTGATTTAGAACCAACATAATAGTTACTTATAAGGCAAGCTATAGCAGCAAACATTGGCTTCATAAAGGAAGTAATGAGATCACTTGATAATAGCATACATTGGCTTTATAAAGCAAGCTATAGTAGCAAAGGTACATTGTATAGCTGCCAGCTGGAAAGATCAGGACATGGAGGTGGTGGTATTATGTAGAGTCATCGCTGCATGTCCCATCAGTATCGAACATGATTTCATAGTCCAAGCAGCTTTTCATGGTAGGAAAGATGACCTGTTGCGTCCCTGGCGCAAAAAGCAAGAGTAAACCAAGTATTCAAACCATGCAAATAAGATTTGTTTAAAGAATAATAATACAACCTTGGATCATAAGGAAATAGATACTTAGGTAGCCGCTCTCATGGGCATGGCCGTTCCGTGAATAAGGAATGCAATAATCATGGTCGTTCTTTGAAGCACAAGGAAATAAAATCCTTAGGTATTCAAACAATTTTTATACATAATCATGACTGCAATAATCCACACCCATTGCGCTCATGGCGCAAGTAGCCAAATCATAACAAGTATTGGAACCAGTATATTTGCATCTTTAAAAACCATATAAACAAATAGTAGTAACTAAATAAGCTGCAGAGTTTGCAGCATAGCTTGAGATTGTTGTCGCAACGGAAGCAGCTAGAATCTAGATCGGAGAATGACGGCCACGTGCAGAAAATAAGATGCAGGTGGCACCTATATATTATTTTTATTAAGGAAATGACACCTGAACAATACCTTGTAATGAACCAGCACGAGCTTCACATCACACCCTATAACATAAACCGACCATATCAGCTAGCTACCTAAAAAGAATGATATCTCTTATAATGGAAAGTAGTTACTACTAAACTATCAAGACAACTGACTTTTTTTCAAGAATAGAGCTAAGTAAAGAGAAATAGTGTATCCTATACCCATGCCAAGTCACGACTGGTACTGACACATGCAACTAACTTTGTTTTTTATGACCCAATATCTACAAAATAGTGATCCATACCATAGAGGGGTAGGGTAATGCAAAACCACTGCTATTGATTTAGATGTAGTAACTAAGTCAATGTATACCATTTAGCAAGTTCATGTATTATTATATAAGCCTGAAGGTCCATCGATGAAACAAATTCCCAAGCATATGAATTAGAAGCTCCTGAAAGAAAATAGAAGAACAGAGAGTGTTATGTATATGAAAGTTCAGAGAATGAAATAAGAGAGGTGGAGAGGTGATTCTTTGCAACAGAAGGAGCAGAGTATAATACAGTGTCCTGCCACTTTCTACCCGTTGCGCCAAATGGCGCAGAGTTCCATTTAAAACCATGAGTGATTTGAAAAGGTTGGTCTTTGTTTGTAAAATTATGTTTTAGCAATCACTTATGGTACCAATTGAAACCCTGATAGATGAAAAATTAAGTAGGATTTCTCTTTGAAAATATATACCTGAGTGTGCGCAATTTAGAATCGATCACATTTGCAAACATGGGATTGTAACAGTTGTTTACATAGCTAATACCTTGCATTTAAGATAACATATAAAGGTTCCATTCTTCCATAAGGATTCGGTAAACTTCATTACACAGAAACATAGAGGCAACAAAATATTTCTTCACCAGGAAGTGTCTTAGATCTGCTCTTCATTGGCTTATTGCCACCAGGAATTGTCTTCGACTTGCTTTTCATTGGCTATTGTCGTGGCTAAACAATGCTCTCCTTGCAGCTCTTTGTCCAAACATCCTATACATGGTGTTCCGCAATTAGGCAAAGAAACATATAATAACATGGAATTGGAAGTTTTATCATATAAGCCTTTTACCTGGGAATGTCCTCCTCGGCAAGCTGTGACTGGTTGTTTGGTACCGGAAAACAAAGTAGATGTTACTTCTGCTGGGGGTGTATTCAACATTTTGCTATTAAATGGAAGAGCAGCCTCCGGCGATGCCAACTGTTCATTGGCTTCCAGAAGAGAAGTTTTCTGTCAACAAAGCAACTGACAAAAATGACCATAAGAGAAACACAAGCAACTCATAAGCCAAAAAAAAAGGTCCATCTCACTGCAAATGTACCACAATGTGCACAACTTATTAATACTTTCGTACTAACACATGTTCTTCACAGCCAACTTGGCAACACATACAAACACATGTTCTTGACAGCCAAAAAAAGGGTCCATCTCACCATTAAGTTGCTCTCTGGCCACACTTAAGAATTACACATGGTAACATGGTACCTTTATTTGATGCATCACAAACATAAGAGGAGGTACTATTATAAAAAAAAGCAATCTAAACATCCATTATCCTGAGATGCGAAGAGTATCTAAGCAATCCGTGATACAATTTTGATTATCCAAAAAGGGATACATGTTGGCGCCGCCTCTCTCGCAGCGCCGCTTCTTCTTTCTCATGTTGCCTCACACAACTCTCTTTTCTTTTCTCATGAACATACACACACACATGGTGGGGAACTCACACGCACACACACTTGCACCAAGGAAGATGAACAATAGCTTTGCCAAACATACTTCCTTGATGACAACACGGTGGCTACATCTTTTCCTCTAGCCCTCACGGCCTCTTTTCCATTTACTCAATGTGGTATTTATATACACAGAAGGTTGAGCAGCTGCCATGCAAAACTCACGCCACTACTACCCATTACCCCACTAACCACTACATGAACTAACCAACTAATCACTAGTTGTGTCCAGAACTTGTCGTAGCCTCTCTTCAACGGCCAGATCCTGCTGGCCAGCATGTGATGCGCTCAACGCTAACCACTTGCATGCAGCAAGCTAACAACCCATGCATGAAGCTAGCTAACAACCTTAGCTACCTGCACGACCAAGTTCAGTACTTGGGTAGCCTCATCAACGGCCACAGAGACTCACCCGAACTTGCCGGATCACCCGACTCCTCCTGGTCGTGCAGTCCATCACGCTCCAGCTTCATCGCGTCTTGCCGCTTCACACGGCGTCACCGTATCGCACGGCACCATCGACATCTCGTTGTGCTCGCCGCATCGCACGGCAGCCTGACATCTCATCTCCTTCACGTGTACAGCTGAAACTTCACCGGACATTTGACAC
The DNA here is from genome assembly GCA_039707655.1 of Elymus sibiricus. NCBI lineage: Eukaryota > Viridiplantae > Streptophyta > Magnoliopsida > Poales > Poaceae > Elymus > Elymus sibiricus. Next base: position 396,548,204 of record CM077674.1, read on the forward strand.
CCTAGACTAAACTACATGCAAAACTCAAACATGCAGATACATGGAATCAAGATTAAGTCTAACAATACAAGGGTAGAAAGATATTGCTTTCTTTATAAGAACAGTATTACACTATATTTGCTAGGTAAATTAAGTAAGGTACATACCCTTGCCTCGAGAGCGGAGGGGAGTGAGGTCGGCACAACGGCGATAACATGTGAGGTGGCGATGAGCCCGGCCAGATGGCTCATCGTTCCACAGTAGCAGAACAACGGAGCAGGCGCAAAGAAACTGCAGCAACAACAGAAAACAAAATTTACAATTTTTTCAGCCAGACAACACACCAGAACTATCTCAACCATGAACAAAACACCAGAAACTGAAGAACGTTACAGCAGCACAAATCCTCATCTTCATAAGAAGAAAATCAATCTTAAATTAGGCAATGGTATTGATATACAAATTTGAGATTGAAAAATGTTTATTTTCCTAGGTAATAACTCGCAACTGGTCTGCAAATACACTGAATAAAAAGATATGTAGATTAAACATGATATCCTACTGATAGAAACGAATGGAATTTTGTTCTTTGTTGAAATCAGCAAGGAAGTAGTACCTACCTTAGAAAGGACTCCTCAGCCTGAGGCCACACAAGTAAGGTAGCCCCTGACAAAGAGCTCATGCTCCATGGGTTAGTCTTGTATATATGTTCAGTTTCTGCACAACATCAAAGCAATTTGTAAGGTGATCTATAATTTCCCCACAACATACATTCTCTCCAGTCAAGGAAAGCAAGTAAGTGCCTAAAATGGTGGCACGCCAGAAAGAAGTATGTAAAGTATAACTCGTGCCCTCAGATATCGATTTCAAGGCCATAGTTGCGCTTTAAAACCTCTCGGGCCATGTAGTATGGTTTGCCTATAATTTCAGCAAACCTTTCACCTACACATAAAAGCAATCATAGATGCTGAATAATCCTTAGGTTAACGTTCTGGGGCAAAAATGTCTTGCATATATTCTGAATAAACTGTATCAATGAAGTTAACTCCATTATGTAGGGATGGAAAATCAAGCAAAATGCAGTAGGAAATGTATATATTATATAATTTAATAAGAGTTCCCACATTTTCTTTCAGAGGCTTGAAATTACTACACAAATCAGAGAAAAAAATGGGAAGGTCTACATTGCTTATTTTAGCAGATCTAGATTATAAGGTGCAAAGGTATGTTCCAGAGAATACCAGTCCTGAAGAACACAGATAGCCCAAAATCAATTCCCTTTAGAGGAGAACTCTTCTTCTTATTTGCATGTAAGAAGTTCTCTGGTTTAAGGTCCTGATGGATGACACTATTTCTATGGCACATCTGTCACAATATAGTATCAAGAATACGTGTCAGATGCCACAAAACTATCCAATATTGGAAGAAACACTTGTGGAACAAAAAGATGGACTGAAGTTAACGACCAACGATGGAACACTATGTTGGAGAAGCATGTAGCGTATTTTGTATCTCTGGAGTTCAACATGGCAATATTGTGTATAAATAATACTTTGTTTCATCATGTGTTTTAAAGGTCAGGAACCTACCCATGCTTTGCTGGGGTAGTGAAGGCTGTGGTTTTTCAGAAGGTGGTCCAGGATGTTCCTATGAACTGAACATTAAACAGATTGGATATGAGAAAACACTTTCCACTGCTCGCTCCTGCCATCGTCCGCAACCCTGGCTCAGCTGAAAAGAATGATATAAACGATGTAGACGTTCAGAAAATTTTGAGCTCCAAACTTAGTGCATTTATTGAAATCGGATCTCGAAAGACAAAAGCAAATACAAATAAAAGTCGATGCAAGCTCCAGACCTACCCTCGAAAAGAAATCAAGATAGCTAGTGAAATTAAGGATCATTCTTCGGCAGCAGATCAGAAAATTTTATTACTGCTCCTTGAATTCCTAACTCCTAAGCTCGAGAACGCGCAAATGCTTCTATAAAAGCTTCAGACCACCAATAACTTCATAAACCATGTCTGTCGGCATTGCTCAAAAAAAATCAGTAGAATAAGCAAACAAAATCTCAGTTAACCACCTGGTACACAAAACAAAGGACATTTAAATCCCAAAACCTGAAGATATGCTACAGGAGCACATGTATATTTGATAAAAACCAATGTACATGTATTATGTATATGCATGATTACTAAATATGTCAAGCCTTAGTTTAGTTTGCAGGAAGTGGTTTGCTTAAGGTCATTCATCTTGCCCACTTTACTTATACATGGATCATGGATGCCTATTTGTATCCCCTTAAACCTCAGATCACGCAATGCAAAATAATAAGCACTGAAAAGGAAGTAGTGACATCCAAATAAAGAACAACACCGAGATCTAGGCAAAGAGATGGCGGTACTTAGTCAAAATGAAGCGCAACTTGTCCAGATTTAAAAATGCCTAACCCTAGACTCTTTTTTTGTGGTATTGCTAGTTCTCGGGTGTCCCAATAACTTGCAAAAATCAACACTAATCAGCTATTTGAATGATTAGTGATTTACCTGAGAGTATAAGTGTCATAAGTATATTCATTAACTGCCCTCATACAACCTGCAAATCGATTATGGAATGAGCTTCTGACGGGAAATAGAAACCAAAAAACACAGAAGAACAGTAGGTACCTGACATAGCTCTAGCGTGGTAAACTTTTTTGAGTGCTTCCAGTCATCTTTGGTGCCTGACTCGTATCTGGCCATTGCCCAGCTCATCGAGGTCACCGTTGCACCACCACTCACGGCAAGGCCCATTTGCCAAGTATGCTCCAGCTGCCAACAGACAAACCAATTGAAGCCTTTTCACTAATTAAAGCTACAAAACCATTTAGTAAAATCCACTGGAACTATCCAACCAACGGCGGAGCTACGTGGGGGCGAACCTGGGCCATCGCCCCCCCAGCGAAAACGATTTTTTTTACTACCCCTATGAATTACATACAGCCCACAACTAGAAGGCCCATTTATCAACTACTAGTCTTCGTTGACAGGAGACGAACGAATCCAGCCACCGCCCACCAGTGTCGCAGCGACCAAATCGATCCCCTTTGACCTGCCGCAGTGCCGCCTGCGACCGCGGACGCCTGAGCGTGGGGGTGGGGCACCGGCGTCCGACAGACCGGCTGCTGTGGGTCGCCGGCGTTGCCGCGTGGGGGGTGGCCGCTGGCCGCTGGCGGGCGGACGGCTAGGGCTAGCCGGTCCAGTCCGGCCTCTGGTGCGGACAACATCAGGCAACATCGGCGCCGTGTAGTGCTTCAATGAGCCGGTGAGCAGCTGCCCTCGCTGGATCTTGCTTTTGCTCCTGTACCTAGTCAATCTCTTATCTCTCCCCTCTGGGCGTCCTAGCAAGCTAACTAGCTAACTCTGTCAACATTGTACTGGATCTATTGACCACTAGTGCTACCCTGATCCCTAAAAATAAATTTAGATCTTTCAAAGCTGATGATATTTGTGAGTTAGTCAAGAAAAATTATCCAGCAGATTTCACCCAACAGGAAATCTATGGATTGGAGCAGCAACTAAAACACTTTGTTGTGGATGCCTCCAATGATAAAGAGTTGAAAAATGTGTCAACCTTAACAAATCTTTGTCGATATCTCTTTGAGACAGGGAGACATTCTATCTACAATTTGGTTGATCGATTGTTGCGATAGCTTCTAACTCTTCCAGTTTCTACAGCAAGTGCCGAACGAGCATTCTCAACTTTGAAGATCATTAAGACAAGGCTACGTAATACCATGGAAGATGATTATCTAGCCAATAGCTTGCTAGTAAAAATAGAGAGTGAAATCACAGAGAACTACAGCTATGAAGATGTTCTTATGCACTTTAAGGGTGCAAAGAAACGAAAAGCTAATCTGTAGTGTAGTGTTGCTGTAGTGAACAGAATGATCCATGGTTAAATGGTATTTTGGTATAGTTCCTTTTGTTATGGAGTAGGTTATATATATAATTAAAATTAAAAATGTATTTTGTAAGCTACTGTGGAGAAGATCAATATAATTGTATAAGTTCTCGATATTTGCAATATCTAACTTGTTGTATTCGTATGATTTTGTGTTTGAGTTTTTTTTTTACAGCTTCGCCCCTCCAGAGATTTCTTTCAAGCTCCGCCACTGTATCCAACCATAGGACTGAATCAATGAAACATAACAGCAGCTGCAGAAACCACTCTAAACCTTTTTCACAAATTAAAGGAAGCATTTTAGGTACTAATTAACCCTGGGGGCTGCAGCTGCTGTTGTGAAAATCACTCTCTTCCTATCAATTTTCAGAAACTGGTTTAGAGTGGTTTCAGAAAATAGGAAGAGTGCGGTTTCTGAAAATGATCCAGAGAGGGTCCTGACTAAATTGATAGGAAGAGAAGGAATGGGGGTGTTTTAGAACGATTGCTACACATACATGGCATACATCTGAAAAAGGAAAAAAGAACAGCCTAAATACAAACTTTAAAAAAAGAGGATAAAATAACCCGATGTATGAACTGTAATGTGATGAGATTATTAGACAATAGACATGACAAAATACGTATGTACAGATCATGTAATAGGTGCAAAGAATAGTAATAATTACATGTAGGCTGCATCGTCCTTGGTGCTGATCAATCAAAAACCTTTTGTCACCGGGAGTGGCGAGACCCGTCATCCACGTTGGCCATTCCCATCCACGAGATGAGAGAGTGTGTGTGCTGTGTAGTGTAGACAAGGATGGGAGCGAACGGTTGTGCGCGCTGGCTGCACTATTCATAGCCGACGTGGAGCGAACGGTTGTGCCTAGCACCCCAGCATCCTTGATAATATATATATAAGATAGATATTCACTAATTAGGGGCATTTTGGGTACTTCAATGTTTATCGATCACGTAGGCAGATTTCTTCCCCACCATTTTTTTTGAAAAGGAGGATGTACCCCGGCCTCTACATCTGGACGATGCATGCAGCCACTTTATTAATTATTCACAAAGACTTTATAAAGTAATACATCAGTAAGCCTGGATCCACCATCTTGGCAACACTTGTCGCTACTCCTATCCCCTTGATGCAGGGGTGCCGAATGTCCGAGCCTAATACCAAACAGACATTGCACCAAAACCTAACATCTAATGCCGGGTGCCCCGTCCTAGCCACATACCGGGACTGGGTCACACACCGGTCCGGCACACTCACCGAGGCTGCCGCCGCCATCTTCCACTGATCCATCTCCAGAGCAGGGACTGACGCATAGACCTTGCCAAGTCTACCGTCGACGCCACCATGGCGCCAGACAGCGCCACCGCCCTGCGCTCGTCCATCCAGCCGCATCCGTCGTCGATATCCAGCTGCACCATGCCGCCAATACTCGTCGTCATCGATGCGGTAGATACAACGCCACACCTCCTGGCAACCTCCACACCGTCGCCGCTGCTGGAGCTACGCGGAGTCCATCACCCACAGCATCTCTCCGCCGAACAGCAGAACCACCCAAGACGGCGCCTCCATGGAGGGTACGACGCGAAGGACGCCGCCGCCGCCCAATCCAGACTGATTTTTGGACTTTCGTCCGGGAGGGGTTCGGAGGTGGATAGGAGAGACCTCGACATCGCCTCCACGGAGGGTAACGACGTCGAGAGACGTCGCCGATGCCGGACCGAACAAGCCGATCAAAGTTTCCTCTGGTCCCCATCCTATACCACCAAACCTCCGTCGGCTCCGGATCCGGCAACGGACCACGAACCGAAATCTGCAGAGATGAGAGAGCCATGGGGCTCAACCCACAATTGAGGAGGATCGAGAAGAATCCATCGTAGATCTCCAGGCGCCGAATCCAGCGATCCGGCGTGGTCAGCGACGACCACCACCACCCCGCGGCGGTCGACGGCGTTCAAGCCCAAGACCCAGAATTGGATCTGATCTGAACCCCGCAGCGCCCGCGACCACCGATCTTGCCCACCACGCAGCCGCCACCACACCGCGAGCAGGCCGCCGCCGCCGCCGCGCCGCGCCGCCCGACCCCACGCTAGCCCGGCGCCCCGCCCGATCTGGCTGCCCCGCGCCAGCCGCGATGGACAAGGGGGAGAGATGCCCCGCCGCCACCTAGCCGGCCAAGCTTTGCCCGGCGGCGCTGCGGATGGCGGCGAGGAAAGGTGGAGGCGGAGGAGGGCCGAGAGGATGGCGGCTAGGGTTCCCCCTGGGTCGCCCGCGGGGGCGACACGAGGGGGACGAGGGGACGAGGGGGACGAGCCCCAAAAATTGGGGGAGCATTTCTTCCCCACCATGGCCTACCTTTCCTTCCATCATCTGTTTGCCGAGTCCATGCAGCGAGTTCTTTTCAGCCACATGCGAGGACCGAGGACAAAGACGACGAAGCGAAGCTGACGGTATTGGTCTGTTCTCCATGCTGGCCTCTACCGCACGTACACAACGAGGTAGACTCGCCGCCGGCCGGACACACAAGCATGGCACGCACGTACGCAACAATCAGATCGTTCTTGCTATCCCGCGGGCCGCTCCGACAAGCCCGAAGGAGCAGCGGCAATGTCGGCTGTAGGCGCATCTGCTCGTGCTTCCGCGCGAGGATGCTCGCAAACAATGCGGAGCACAATGAGGTGTCGAATCGTGTCGTCTGGCACGCAGCACCACATCCGCTCACCGCCGCAGGCGTCCGTCGCATGCCCGCGCCGCCTTGCTCGCCATCGCACCGTCCGCTGCCTTGTCCGGTTGCCCCAGCTGGTTGTCAAATAAAAATAAAAGAGGATAGGGCACCGTGTGCAACACCAAACTGTGTAGTTTTGTGCACGCACTGACAGCAGCGAAGCCGGTATAGCGGAGGTCTTGGCTAGTGCACTGAATGGAGATTTTGCGGCGGCGCCGTGAGGAATGAGATGGCATTATTTTAATTAACTTGATTAATAATTGTGATTAAAACTAAGAAAGAACAAATTTACCTCTAATCTGGAATTACAAATGTGCCCTAGAGCGAAAATATGACGTATCTGTAATTACCGCTCGATCAACTAAATACTACCCATTATATTGGGTAGTACGATGTACCGTCAAAAATCTCATCTTGACCAGTAGTGGCCACCTTGCCGGGCGTCCCGTCGCCCAGGGTTACCTCGTCAGCATGCGAGCCATAGCAACGCCATGGCAACCTTGTCAACCGTCGAGTCGGCATGCCTCGCCATGTACAAAGGGCCCCACCGCCACCTTCCCCGAAGCCGGCGTGAACTTTGCCGGCCGCTCTGTAGTGCCAACGAGACGTGAGGGAGGATTAAGGGTAGTGGTGCCTCGACCTAGGGTGGTACCAGAAGCAGATACACAGCCTCCAGGACAGCGAGGACGTGGCTCTGAGGTTATTTCGTTCATCTTTCCCGTCTGAATGCCATGATTGAAGTAGAACAGCCTAGTTTCGGTAGCACAACTTGGCTAGCACGGGCGCACGTACCGTGCGGTCGCCAAGAACCGACGTTACTTGCTGGAGCAGCATACTCGGTGATGGTCGGACAGGCTCGAACGGCGTCGAGAAATCGCCAGTCCCCTCAACTTTAGTTTAGCTATGATTTGCATGCATGTTCAAATTGCAAAAGGTCTCGATCTGAATCAGTATATGTGGTAGAGTACGTGTGCAAGTTTATTCCACGTATTCCAGAAAACTATCTAGCATAAAAAAACCCAAAGCATTGTCGAAACCCATAGCTAGAGAAATTAAGAGCATCTCCACCCGGCCCCCCAAGAGCCCCCCAGGGCGCCTTTTTTATCGCCGGCGCAAAAAAAACCGCCCAGTCGCGCCCCCAGAAGCCCAAAATTCGCCGGTTTGGGCCGAAATTGGCGCCGGCGGACCCAGGCCGAACCCAGCGCACTGGGGGCCGGCCGGGGGCGGCGGAGGAAAGAAAAATGGCGCCAAAACTTCCCGGGCCCGATTCCCACCCTGCGGGCCCGCCGAGTCAGCGACTAGGCTTCGTCGTCCTCATCGCCTCGCCTCGGCTCCCACGCGAATCAATGCCAAGGCTGCCGCCGGTCAGCCTTCCATTGATCACAGGCGGCGCAGAGATGACGAACCGCCGCGCGTCCCGCCCTTTCCCGCCATGTGTCCACACTGCTGCCGCCCCCTCGCCGCTATAAAAGCCGACGGCCGAAACCGCTCGCCGCACACTCGCCACAGCCATCTCTCTCTCGCCTGCCTCCAGCGCCGACCACCTTTCTCGCGCCCTTTCTCTTTCGCCGTCCCTCACAGGCACAATCCATGGCGGAGAGGTTCCCTGGCGACGGAGCGGCGGCCAACGGCTTCAGCCGCCGCTGGCTGGACGACTGGGAGGCGCGCCTACTGCAGGAGGCCAACTACCCGACGCCGCCCGACATGCGCGTGCCCGGCGCATGGCGGCTGAGCGCAGGCGGCGTCCCCGTGCCTCCGGTGCCCTCCGGCGCGGAACGCGGCAATCCGGGCGATCATGCCGGAGCAAGCGCGCCAGCAGCCGCGGTACGCTGCGGACAACCACGTGCTCTGGACCACCTATTTCGAGCGGCGCCGCGCCGAGCAGCTGGCGTCCACCAACGGCGCCCAGCGCCGGGGGGCCGCCAGAACGCGGAGGGGCGCCGTCAATGGTGGGGGGCGCCGGGAACGAGCCGCCGCTGGATTACCCGACGCCCACCTTCTCTCGCCGCCGAGTGAGCTCCTGGACGTCGAGGCGCATGGACACGCCGTCCTCGTCGTCCTCGGGCTCCCACTCCTTCGGGTTGGCGCCTCTCCTCCCCGTCAAGCCCGAGCCGCAGGGGACGCCGCTCCGTCGGCGCACCCGCGGCGGCAACCTCGTCATCAACGAGGGCGGCCGCGTCCCTTCCCCTCCCCCCTCCTGCCTGGTCAAGGCGAAGAAGGAGCCGGCGGCGCTCCTCCCTGTGAAGCAGGAGCACCAGGCCATGGCCGCCGACCTGGAGAGCGGCCTCCTATGGTCGCGCCAGGACTACGTGAGGGAGGAGATGGAGCGCCAGCACCGCGCTCTGGAAGAGATCGCCGCGCGGCGCCGCGGCCGCGACGAGGGCGTCGTTGTCGTGCTCTCCGACAGCGACGACGAGGTCGCTGCGTCGAGCCAGCCAGTCCGCAGCGGCGATTCAGGCCAGGGCAGCAGCAAGGACGCCCGGAAGGACGGGCCGCCGAGCGACGGCGACGACGATGACGGCGGCGACGACTACACCGCCTTCTACAAGCTCCTCGGCATGAACAATTAGAGTAGTTTTTTTATGTTTTAATCTATGTAAATTCGCGACCGCAGCAAGCACATCGATCCCCACTATCACTTCATATGTGACTCTGTCGAGAAAGGCTCGGTGGTTGTGGAGTTCATCCGGACTGGTGAGCAGAAGGCATCCTGACAAAGTCATTTGGTCGTGTCCGATTCCAGCAGCTGCGCGACAAATCAGGATTATCAACGTCAAACCCCTTCTACAGGATTGAGGGGGAGATTGTAGGTAGTAAATCCTGTAGCATGCATGACATACGATGGCTGCCAAGTCAAACAACCTTGACCGGCAGGTCTTCCATTCCTCTGCTACGAAATTACTAGGTAAGTGAGAGACAAGTGAGCAGCACTTGCGTTCCTTAGTAGGTAGTTGCTACAGTCGTTTTTGTACAGCTATAAAAAGGGCCGATGCCCAGCGTTGTACTCCTCCGTTCCTAAATATGTTGCTCCGTATGTAGTCCATATTAAAATCTCTAAAAAGACTTATATTTAGGAACGGAGGGAGTAGAAGCAAGCCAGTGCAATAGATCAATCAGTCCATCTAGCTTCAACTAGTATCAGCGCGTCTCCTCACTTGTATGTGTGTGTGCTCTATTTCTCAAGTGTGTGCCCGAGCTAGCAGCATCAATAACAGCTGTACATTATTTCCTCCGTCTATCAGTGTACACATAAGCTAGCTTGTAGTTTCGGGCTAACACACATTATAGAAACTGCAATTTGATACGCACACTATTTTACAAATGTTTATTCTCTTGCTTTTGTGGTATGTGAAAAAATAGCTAACTAATCATGCACATTCTAATCACTTCTGTCTCACTCTCATCCTGGAGGCTTAAGCTTATTTATAGATTTCAAGACCCTTTTTTTGCATGCCTCTGTCTCTTGTGCAATATTTATTTCATTTCAGTTGTTGTTATGCTTCATTTACCTTTGCATGGTACAGGTATGCATATTTGCATATGGTCAAACAGGGTCAGGTAAAACCAATACAATGATGGGTAAGCCGGGCCATGATCAGAAAGGTATTATACCTCGATCTTTGGAGCAAATTTTCAAGACCAGTCAGTCTCTAGAGATTCGAGGATGGAAGTACTATCTGGAGGTTAGTCCATGCATTACATTTCAATCTAGCTCCGGCAATGATGTATTATTCGTGTTGCTACTTTGGCATTTACTAAGATTTAATATTACATACATGCATCAATGTTGGAAATATACAATGAAACAATTCCTGACTTGATAGAACCAGGCTGCTCCAGCAGTGAGATGCCTGGCGGTAAACGATGCACAATAAAGGTTGATTCCCAGGGAAACACAAGAGTCTCCGGTCTTACAACTATTAATGTGTTCTGCACTGCTGAAGTGACGACTCTTCTAGAGAAAGCATCCCAAAACAGGTATACAATTTGTTGCCGAACAAAAAACTTGATGTAAATAATTATATTTTGAATCTGATGTGACGCACCACATTTAAACAGGTCTGTTGGTAAGACCGAAATGAACGAAGTATCTTCTGGCAGCCACTTTGTCTTCACACTAAAGATATTTGGACCAAATGAGGTAGGTCACTTCTCTTAGCTTTGAGTGTAAGAAACAGTATTTGAGAATCTCTTAACCAAGTAAACAAAGATGTTGAGAACTAAGAGCACGGGCCAACAAGTACAAGGTGTATTTAACTTTTGGCCGGGAGTGAGCGTCTTAGTGCAAGTCGCGATCGTGCAAACGAAACTAAGGTGAGCAGTTGTGCATGAAACCTTAACTATGCTCTTGGTATTTGGTGATATTGCCATGGATTTAGCTGTCGTGACCTAATGTGGAGTAAAGTCTATTTGAAACGTTGAACTGGTAGAGCTCGTCAGAAATGAACCCTGAACTCTCAATCCCTGAAGTTGATACCCCGTATTCATTGATCCCGATAAATTTTGACCCTAGACGTGTTTGGTAGATGGGAAAAAGTTCGATCCTAACCAGGATCACAAGCTACTCTCATTGACATCCCTGGCCAACATGTCATATCCATATTCCCATTTTTTCCGTTTTGGTTGTTTTCTAATTAGTGTAATTTGAATATTTATACTAATTTCTTTTACTTGTATAACCTACTTATTCTACCAGAAATTATATGTTTTTTGCTTAATAATACATATTGTATTATGATATTTTAAAACTTTATTTACAATAACAAGAACCGTCCAATATTTGAACATAAAGATTGTCACAAGTATAAATGGATGAAAATTATTGATTATTACATATGATCTATTTGTTCGAAAGCGAAGAGACCTATAATTTATGATGATTTTAATTCATCATTAAGCAAATCGATTTCCGTAAATCTTAGCAAATCTACAAGATCACGTTCATTGATATATTATGTTGTGCCACTCAATGTGTCATATGAAAAATACATCCTACCACCCGGGGGTGGTTACCCTCATGTCTCATATACTACAATGTGGTAGTATATATATTACTTTATCATTGTAAGTATGTTCATATATTATATATAAGATATTCCAAAGTGAACTATATGAAAACATTGCAAGTTGGCCCATGGTTTTTATTATATTTATGAAATACGTATATATTTGTATGTAACAACGAGTATACTCAAAATACGATATATACTACCTAAAAAGTAGTATATATATATACTAGAGAGAGAGAGAGGGGGGGGGAGAGAGAGAATATTCTAGGGCACTAGTCTAACAATACAAATAGCTAGATACATGACATGCTAGAGTACGAGAACGGTAAACTTAGGACTACATATGTCTGTCAACGTGGTACACAACATCTCGGGCTTCACATACCTCGCCCTGACTGGATGTCCGACTTAATTGACGGATAACATGGTTGCTAAAAGGGCAATTCCCTCCCTAAGTATTTTGGTGTTAATAACAACGCAATTTATGGACTAACCGTGTGCTTGAACTACATAGGCAGATTAAAATGATACAACACGGTTCGGTTCCCCTCTGGAAGAAAAAAGATCGAAGATGGTGTTTACGACACTTTTTTTTCTTCGCTCGTAGGAAATCCGTATTATTATGAGGGGGTCCATGTTGAAAGGTATGAGTGGAATCAAATCATGTACACAAAACATATATTGCACCCACTTTACCTTTCCAACAGTTTCGAGCAAAGAAACCATTTCCAACCTTGTGTTGAAAGTGTGCACCCGGTAGTACCACTGTTCTACGCGGTAGTACCGCTCCCCTATGGAGCAGTACCACTGCTGGCACACCTGCCGGTAGTACTGCACACTAAAGAGGTAGTACCGCTCCCCTATTTGAACTGGCACAAAAAATTCGGCACGACCTTTGCTATAAAATGAACATAACGAGTGCCAGAAATTTGACGAAAGGAAATTAATCGACGTTTCACAAAAACATTGGCACTCATTTTGAACCCTGTAAATACAAACCAATGAACGGTAGTACATTTGATCCTAGGCAAAATATTGATGAAGTTGATCTAATTTATATTCTACTCAACGAAGACGAAATTTGACAGTAGTACACATTTCAACAAACACATGAAGAGTACTGTTGGGCCTACTCAACGAAGGGACCTATGGAGGTACAGATCCGGGGGGAGAAGAAGGTGTTGCTTACGGTGGGTGCGGCGTTGGAGGAGGATGACGCGGCGGTGGGTGCGGCATTCGACATCGTCGCCGAGCAGGCTAGGAGGCCTCTGGTATTGGAGGAGGAGGCCATGGTGGCGGGGCGAGGTCCTGCGGTCAGGGTGCGACAGCGGCTTCGATGGCCTGGCTGGCGGCCGCGACGGTGAAACGTCGAGACTCAGGCACTACAACCGCAACGAGTGGAGGATGAAGCGAAGTGGAATTTTGGCGAAACTGAAAATGTTTTGGGGGGCGGGGGAAACCGCCCAAGTCGGCGCCTGGTCCGAGCATTGACGGGCGGTTGTTTTGGCCCGCCACTGCTAACTTTGGGAAATTCTGGAAGGATTGGGCGCCTGCTTAGTGAAATATTGCAGTGGCGGACAATGCGGCGCGCCAGCCACAAGTACGATGAGAAGTAGTGGCGGGCGCCTTAAAATACCCGCCAGTGCTGTTTCTATCCCACCACTTGTTCTCTGCAACTTTACTTTTGGTGGGTCATAAGAAGTGCCTGCCAATGCTGAGGGCATTGCAGTGGCGGGCAATATTTTTTACCCAGCACTAGAACTTTTCCAAAAGGGAAACGTTTGCATACGGCGGCCGGCGGAACGCTTGGCCGGTCACTCGCGTTTCACGAATCGTTGGATCGGGGCGAATCCACGGCCCATGTAACAAACACGCACTCGTTTTCACGCATTTCTTCATCGACGCCGCATGCGTGGGGAGAAGTGGATGTGGGGGCCACACACCGCTCGCAGCCGCACTAACCTTATCCCCTCGATCTCATTCTTCTCTTGTCCATCCACAAAACGTAGCCTCCATTTTTGCCCCCAAAGTTCACGGTCAAGCACCATGGTCGTGTTTTGCTCCCTGTCCGTCGTCGAAGGCGACCCCCCCCCCCCCCCTCCCGAGCTCTCCTTTTCTTATCTGGCGTGATGCTAGAACGGCGGGTGCCCACAAATGTTACGACCATTGTCAGCATTTGTTGGAACCTGCCCGACGATTTGCTACCACCCGCGGTCACCATTTTATCGCTGGAAACTGCATCAACGTTTTGCTACGACCCATTCAGCACTTTGCTTGAACCAGTGTCGGCATTTGCTGCAACTGGCCAGGCGGCGTGCCGGAACCCGTGACCACCGTGCTGAAACCGGACGAGCCCCTCGCCACTGACGTGTTTTTTGCCGGAACCATCATTATGTTTTGCTGGAACCTGCTAGTGTTTTTGCACAATCTCTTTTCTTGGAGTTTGCTGATGTGACTTTCTTGTTGCAACCGTTGTTAATTTTAGCTGGAACTGGCTAATTTTTTGCTACAACTAACCATTAGAGGTTTTGCTACTGAGATTTTCTGCTGGATGAGTGGCTCTATTTGCTACAACCGGTGTTTTTATAGCTGAAGCCGACTAATTTTTTAGCTTCAATTGACCATTCTGGCTTTTGCTACTGAGTTTCTTGCTGGATCATGGCGGTGCTAGTCGACGGTGGCAGCGAGCCGGAGCCGGTGACTAGAGAGTTTTTGCTACAACCATGGCGACCATGTGCTGGAACCGGTCAACAGTAGTGCCGGTGCTGCCGGGGCCGCTGACGCTGACGAACGCGTCCGCCGTGTTTATCGACGGAGCGGCCCGATAGAGGAGGTCTGGTGTCGGCGGCAACTGCACGCTTTCCAGGGGGTTGGAGGTTGGGGACGAACGAGATGATCAGATCTGACAGTTAAGGGTAAAAGAATCGAACGGACAAGGTGCGACCGACCCAAATTTGGGCCGGCGGACCGGCGCCTAGTGGTCGCCTTTTCAAAATAGACGTGGCTGGTTCCTGGACACTCCCGCCACTAATTTTAAGCCACTTATAAATCTTGAGACCTTTTACAAATACATCAATGCAACTTGGGCCGTTCATTTCTGTGGCTTGGAGGGCCCAGATGAGTCAATACTACCTCAGGTTTTTGGTAGTACTAGATGACCCGTTGCGCCCATGGCGCAAAAAGCGAGAGCGAGCCAAGTATTCAAACCATGGATACGTGATTGATTTAGAACCAACATAATAGTTACTTATAAGGCAAGCTATAGCAGCAAACATTGGCTTCATAAAGGAAGTAATGAGATCACTTGATAATAGCATACATTGGCTTTATAAAGCAAGCTATAGTAGCAAAGGTACATTGTATAGCTGCCAGCTGGAAAGATCAGGACATGGAGGTGGTGGTATTATGTAGAGTCATCGCTGCATGTCCCATCAGTATCGAACATGATTTCATAGTCCAAGCAGCTTTTCATGGTAGGAAAGATGACCCGTTGCGTCCCTGGCGCAAAAAGCAAGAGTAAACCAAGTATTCAAACCATGCAAATAAGATTTGTTTAAAGAATAATAATACAACCTTGGATCATAAGGAAATAGATACTTAGGTAGCCGCTCTCATGGGCATGGCCGTTCCGTGAATAAGGAATGCAATAATCATGGTCGTTCTTTGAAGCACAAGGAAATAAAATCCTTAGGTATTCAAACAATTTTTATACATAATCATGACTGCAATAATCCACACCCATTGCGCTCATGGCGCAAGTAGCCAAATCATAACAAGTATTGGAACCAGTATATTTGCATCTTTAAAAACCATATAAACAAATAGTAGTAACTAAATAAGCTGCAGAGTTTGCAGCATAGCTTGAGATTGTTGTCGCAACGGAAGCAGCTAGAATCTAGATCGGAGAATGACGGCCACGTGCAGAAAATAAGATGCAGGTGGCACCTATATATTATTTTTATTAAGGAAATGACACCTGAACAATACCTTGTAATGAACCAGCACGAGCTTCACATCACACCCTATAACATAAACCGACCATATCAGCTAGCTACCTAAAAAGAATGATATCTCTTATAATGGAAAGTAGTTACTACTAAACTATCAAGACAACTGATTTTTTTTCAAGAATAGAGCTAAGTAAAGAGAAATAGTGTATCCTATACCCATGCCAAGTCACGACTGGTACTGACACATGCAACTAACTTTGTTTTTTATGACCCAATATCTACAAAATAGTGATCCATACCATAGAGGGGTAGGGTAATGCAAAACCACTGCTATTGATTTAGATGTAGTAACTAAGTCAATGTATACCATTTAGCAAGTTCATGTATTATTATATAAGCCTGAAGGTCCATCGATGAAACAAATTCCCAAGCATATGAATTAGAAGCTCCTGAAAGAAAATAGAAGAACAGAGAGTGTTATGTATATGAAAGTTCAGAGAATGAAATAAGAGAGGTGGAGAGGTGATTCTTTGCAACAGAAGGAGCAGAGTATAATACAGTGTCCTGCCACTTTCTACCCGTTGCGCCAAATGGCGCAGAGTTCCATTTAAAACCATGAGTGATTTGAAAAGGTTGGTCTTTGTTTGTAAAATTATGTTTTAGCAATCACTTATGGTACCAATTGAAACCCTGATAGATGAAAAATTAAGTAGGATTTCTCTTTGAAAATATATACCTGAGTGTGCGCAATTTAGAATCGATCACATTTGCAAACATGGGATTGTAACAGTTGTTTACATAGCTAATACCTTGCATTTAAGATAACATATAAAGGTTCCATTCTTCCATAAGGATTCGGTAAACTTCATTACACAGAAACATAGAGGCAACAAAATATTTCTTCACCAGGAAGTGTCTTAGATCTGCTCTTCATTGGCTTATTGCCACCAGGAATTGTCTTCGACTTGCTTTTCATTGGCTATTGTCGTGGCTAAACAATGCTCTCCTTGCAGCTCTTTGTCCAAACATCCTATACATGGTGTTCCGCAATTAGGCAAAGAAACATATAATAACATGGAATTGGAAGTTTTATCATATAAGCCTTTTACCTGGGAATGTCCTCCTCGGCAAGCTGTGACTGGTTGTTTGGTACCGGAAAACAAAGTAGATGTTACTTCTGCTGGGGGTGTATTCAACATTTTGCTATTAAATGGAAGAGCAGCCTCCGGCGATGCCAACTGTTCATTGGCTTCCAGAAGAGAAGTTTTCTGTCAACAAAGCAACTGACAAAAATGACCATAAGAGAAACACAAGCAACTCATAAGCCAAAAAAAAAGGTCCATCTCACTGCAAATGTACCACAATGTGCACAACTTATTAATACTTTCGTACTAACACATGTTCTTCACAGCCAACTTGGCAACACATACAAACACATGTTCTTGACAGCCAAAAAAAGGGTCCATCTCACCATTAAGTTGCTCTCTGGCCACCCTTAAGAATTACACATGGTAACATGGTACCTTTATTTGATGCATCACAAACATAAGAGGAGGTACTATTATAAAAAAAAGCAATCTAAACATCCATTATCCTGAGATGCGAAGAGTATCTAAGCAATCCGTGATACAATTTTGATTATCCAAAAAGGGATACATGTTGGCGCCGCCTCTCTCGCAGCGCCGCTTCTTCTTTCTCATGTTGCCTCACACAACTCTCTTTTCTTTTCTCATGAACATACACACACACATGGTGGGGAACTCACACGCACACACACTTGCACCAAGGAAGATGAACAATAGCTTTGCCAAACATACTTCCTTGATGACAACACGGTGGCTACATCTTTTCCTCTAGCCCTCACGGCCTCTTTTCCATTTACTCAATGTGGTATTTATATACACAGAAGGTTGAGCAGCTGCCATGCAAAACTCACGCCACTACTACCCATTACCCCACTAACCACTACATGAACTAACCAACTAATCACTAGTTGTGTCCAGAACTTGTCGTAGCCTCTCTTCAACGGCCAGATCCTGCTGGCCAGCATGTGATGCGCTCAACGCTAACCACTTGCATGCAGCAAGCTAACAACCCATGCATGAAGCTAGCTAACAACCTTAGCTACCTGCACGACCAAGTTCAGTACTTGGGTAGCCTCATCAACGGCCACAGAGACTCACCCGAACTTGCCGGATCACCCGACTCCTCCTGGTCGTGCAGTCCATCACGCTCCAGCTTCATCGCGTCTTGCCGCTTCACACGGCGTCACCGTATCGCACGGCACCATCGACATCTCGTTGTGCTCGCCGCATCGCACGGCAGCCTGACATCTCATCTCCTTCACGTGTACAGCTGAAACTTCACCGGACATTTGACACCCTAGACTAAACTACATGCAAAACTCAAACATGCAGATACATGGAATCAAGATTAAGTCTAACAATACAAGGGTAGAAAGATATTGCTTTCTTTATAAGAACAGTATTACACTATATTTGCTAGGTAAATTAAGTAAGGTACATACCCTTGCCTCGAGAGCGGAGGGGAGTGAGGTCGGCACAACGGCGATAACATGTGAGGTGGCGATGAGCCCGGCCAGATGGCTCATCGTTCCACAGTAGCAGAACAACGGAGCAGGCGCAAAGAAACTGCAGCAACAACAGAAAACAAAATTTACAATTTTTTCAGCCAGACAACACACCAGAACTATCTCAACCATGAACAAAACACCAGAAACTGAAGAACGTTACAGCAGCACAAATCCTCATCTTCATAAGAAGAAAATCAATCTTAAATTAGGCAAGGGTATTGATATACAAATTTGAGATTGAAAAATGTTTATTTTCCTAGGTAATAACTCGCAACTGGTCTGCAAATACACTGAATAAAAAGATATGTAGATTAAACATGATATCCTACTGATAGAAACGAATGGAATTTTGTTCTTTGTTGAAATCAGCAAGGAAGTAGTACCTACCTTAGAAAGGACTCCTCAGCCTGAGGCCACACAAGTAAGGTAGCCCCTGACAAAGAGCTCATGCTCCATGGGTTAGTCTTGTATATATGTTCAGTTTCTGCACAACATCAAAGCAATTTGTAAGGTGATCTATAATTTCCCCACAACATACATTCTCTCCAGTCAAGGAAAGCAAGTAAGTGCCTAAAATGGTGGCACGCCAGAAAGAAGTATGTAAAGTATAACTCGTGCCCTCAGATATCGATTTCAAGGCCATAGTTGCGCTTTAAAACCTCTCGGGCCATGTAGTATGGTTTGCCTATAATTTCAGCAAACCTTTCACCTACACATAAAAGCAATCATAGATGCTGAATAATCCTTAGGTTAACGTTCTGGGGCAAAAATGTCTTGCATATATTCTGAATAAACTGTATCAATGAAGTTAACTCCATTATGTAGGGATGGAAAATCAAGCAAAATGCAGTAGGAAATGTATATATTATATAATTTAATAAGAGTTCCCACATTTTCTTTCAGAGGCTTGAAATTACTACACAAATCAGAGAAAAAAATGGGAAGGTCTACATTGCTTATTTTAGCAGATCTAGATTATAAGGTGCAAAGGTATGTTCCAGAGAATACCAGTCCTGAAGAACACAGATAGCCCAAAATCAATTCCCTTTAGAGGAGAACTCTTCTTCTTATTTGCATGTAAGAAGTTCTCTGGTTTAAGGTCCTGATGGATGACACTATTTCTATGGCACATCTGTCACAATATAGTATCAAGAATACGTGTCAGATGCCACAAAACTATCCAATATTGGAAGAAACACTTGTGGAACAAAAAGATGGACTGAAGTTAACGACCAACGATGGAACACTATGTTGGAGAAGCATGTAGCGTATTTTGTATCTCTGGAGTTCAACATGGCAATATTGTGTATAAATAATACTTTGTTTCATCATGTGTTTTAAAGGTCAGGAACCTACCCATGCTTTGCTGGGGTAGTGAAGTCTGTGGTTTTTCAGAAGGTGGTCCAGGATGTTCCTATGAACTGAACATTAAACAGATTGGATATGAGAAAACACTTTCCACTGCTCGCTCCTGCCATCGTCCGCAACCCTGGCTCAGCTGGAAAGAATGATATAAACGATGTAGACGTTCAGAAAATTTTGAGCTCCAAACTTAGTGCATTTATTGAAATCGGATCTCGAAAGACAAAAGAAAATACAAATAAAAGTCGATGCAAGCTCCAGACCTACCCTCGAAAAGAAATCAAGATAGCTAGTGAAATTAAGGATCATTCTTCGGCAGCAGATCAGAAAATTTTATTACTGCTCCTTGAATTCCTAACTCCTAAGCTCGAGAACGCGCAAATGCTTCTATAAAAGCTTCAGACCACCAATAACTTCATAAACCATGTCTGTCGGCATTGCTCAAAAAAAATCAGTAGAATAAGCAAACAAAATCTCAGTTAACCACCTGGTACACAAAACAAAGGACATTTAAATCCCAAAACCTGAAGATATGCTACAGGAGCACATGTATATTTGATAAAAACCAATGTACATGTATTATGTATATGCATGATTACTAAATATGTCAAGCCTTAGTTTAGTTTGCAGGAAGTGGTTTGCTTAAGGTCATTCATCTTGCCCACTTTACTTATACATGGATCATGGATGCCTATTTGTATCCCCTTAAACCTCAGATCACGCAATGCAAAATAATAAGCACTGAAAAGGAAGTAGTGACATCCAAATAAAGAACAACACCGAGATCTAGGCAAAGAGATGGCGGTACTTGGTCAAAATGAAGCGCAACTTGTCCAGATTTAAAAATGCCTAACCCTAGACTCTTTTTTTGTGGTATTGCTAGTTCTCGGGTGTCCCAATAACTTGCAAAAATCAACACTAATCAGCTATTTGAATGATTAGTGATTTACCTGAGAGTATAAGTGTCATAAGTATATTCATTAACTGCCCTCATACAACCTGCAAATCGATTATGGAATGAGCTTCTGACGGGAAATAGAAACCAAAAAACAGAGAAGAACAGTAGGTACCTGACATAGCTCTAGCGTGGTAAACTTTTTTGAGTGCTTCCAGTCATCTTTGGTGCCTGACTCGTATCTGGCCATTGCCCAGCTCATCGAGGTCACCGTTCCACCACCACTCACGGCAAGGCCCATTTGCCAAGTATGCTCCAGCTGCCAACAGACAAACCAATTGAAGCCTTTTCACTAATTAAAGCTACAAAACCATTTAGTAAAATCCACTGGAACTATCCAACCAACGGCGGAGCTACGTGGGGGCGAACCTGGGCTATCGCCCCCCCAGCGAAAACGATTTTTTTTTACTACCCCTATGAATTACATACAGCCCACAACTAGAAGGCCCATTTATCAACTACTAGTCTTCGTTGACAGGAGACGAACGAATCCAGCCACGGCCCACCAGTGTCGCAGCGACCAAATCGATCCCCTTTGACCTGCCGCAGTGCCGCCTGCGACCGCGGACGCCTGAGCGTGGGGGTGGGGCACCGGCGTCCGACAGACCGGCTGCTGTGGGTCGCCGGCGTTGCCGCGTGGGGGGTGGCCGCTGGCCGCTGGCGGGCGGACGGCTAGGGCTAGCCGGTCCAGTCCGGCCTCTGGTGCGGACAACATCAGGCAACATCGGCGCCGTGTAGTGCTTCAATGAGCCGGTGAGCAGCTGCCCTCGCTGGATCTTGCTTTTGCTCCTGTACCTAGTCAATCTCTTATCTCTCCCCTCTGGGCGTCCTAGCAAGCTAACTAGCTAACTCTGTCAACATTGTACTGGATCTATTGACCACTAGTGCTACCCTGATCCCTAAAAATAAATTTAGATCTTTCAAAGCTGATGATATTTGTGAGTTAGTCAAGAAAAATTATCCAGCAGATTTCACCCAACAGGAAATCTATGGATTGGAGCAGCAACTAAAACACTTTGTTGTGGATGCCTCCAATGATAAAGAGTTGAAAAATGTGTCAACCTTAACAAATCTTTGTCGATATCTCTTTGAGACAGGGAGACATTCTATCTACAATTTGGTTGATCGATTGTTGCGATAGCTTCTAACTCTTCCAGTTTCTACAGCAAGTGCCGAACGAGCATTCTCAACTTTGAAGATCATTAAGACAAGGCTACGTAATACCATGGAAGATGATTATCTAGCCAATAGCTTGCTAGTAAAAATAGAGAGTGAAATCACAGAGAACTACAGCTATGAAGATGTTCTTATGCACTTTAAGGGTGCAAAGAAACGAAAAGCTAATCTGTAGTGTAGTGTTGCTGTAGTGAACAGAATGATCCATGGTTAAATGGTATTTTGGTATAGTTCCTTTTGTTATGGAGTAGGTTATATATATAATTAAAATTAAAAATGTATTTTGTAAGCTACTGTGGAGAAGATCAATATAATTGTATAAGTTCTCGATATTTGCAATATCTAACTTGTTGTATTCGTATGATTTTGTGTTTGAGTTTTTTTTTTACAGCTTCGCCCCTCCAGAGATTTCTTTCAAGCTCCGCCACTGTATCCAACCATAGGACTGAATCAATGAAACATAACAGCAGCTGCAGAAACCACTCTAAACCTTTTTCACAAATTAAAGGAAGCATTTTAGGTACTAATTAACCCTGGGGGCTGCAGCTGCTGTTGTGAAAATCACTCTCTTCCTATCAATTTTCAGAAACTGGTTTAGAGTGGTTTCAGAAAATAGGAAGAGTGCGGTTTCTGAAAATGATCCAGAGAGGGTCCTGACTAAATTGATAGGAAGAGAAGGAATGGGGGTGTTTTAGAACGATTGCTACACATACATGGCATACATCTGAAAAAGGAAAAAAGAACAGCCTAAATACAAACTTTAAAAAAAGAGGATAAAATAACCCGATGTATGAACTGTAATGTGATGAGATTATTAGACAATAGACATGACAAAATACGTATGTACAGATCATGTAATAGGTGCAAAGAATAGTAATAATTACATGTAGGCTGCATCGTCCTTGGTGCTGATCAATCAAAAACCTTTTGTCACCGGGAGTGGCGAGACCCGTCATCCACGTTGGCCATTCCCATCCACGAGATGAGAGAGTGTGTGTGCTGTGTAGTGTAGACAAGGATGGGAGCGAACGGTTGTGCGCGCTGGCTGCACTATTCATAGCCGACGTGGAGCGAACGGTTGTGCCTAGCACCCCAGCATCCTTGATAATATATATATAAGATAGATATTCACTAATTAGGGGCATTTTGGGTACTTCAATGTTTATCGATCACGTAGGCAGATTTCTTCCCCACCATTTTTTTTGAAAAGGAGGATGTACCCCCGGCCTCTACATCTGGGCGATGCATGCAGCCACTTTATTAATTATTCACAAAGACTTTATAAAGTAATACATCAGTAAGCCTGGATCCACCATCTTGGCAACACTTGTCGCTACTCCTATCCCCTTGATGCAGGGGTGCCGAATGTCCGAGCCTAATACCAAACAGACATTGCACCAAAACCTAACATCTAATGCCGGGTGCCCCGTCCTAGCCACATACCGGGACTGGGTCACACACCGGTCCGGCACACTCACCGAGGCTGCCGCCGCCATCTTCCACTGATCCATCTCCAGAGCAGGGACTGACGCATAGACCTTGCCAAGTCTACCGTCGACGCCACCATGGCGCCAGACAGCGCCACCGCCCTGCGCTCGTCCATCCAGCCGCATCCGTCGTCGATATCCAGCTGCACCATGCCGCCAATACTCGTCGTCATCGATGCGGTAGATACAACGCCACACCTCCTGGCAACCTCCACACCGTCGCCGCTGCTGGAGCTACGCGGAGTCCATCACCCACAGCATCTCTCCGCCGAACAGCAGAACCACCCAAGACGGCGCCTCCATGGAGGGTACGACGCGAAGGACGCCGCCGCCGCCCAATCCAGACTGATTTTTGGACTTTCGTCCGGGAGGGGTTCGGAGGTGGATAGGAGAGACCTCGACATCGCCTCCACGGAGGGTAACGACGTCGAGAGACGTCGCCGATGCCGGACCGAACAAGCCGATCAAAGTTTCCTCTGGTCCCCATCCTATACCACCAAACCTCCGTCGGCTCCGGATCCGGCAACGGACCACGAACCGAAATCTGCAGAGATGAGAGAGCCATGGGGCTCAACCCACAATGAAGGAGGATCGAGAAGAATCCATCGTAGATCTCCAGGCGCCGAATCCAGCGATCCGGCGTGGTCAGCGACGACCACCACCACCCCGCGGCGGTCGACGGCGTTCAAGCCCAAGACCCAGAATTGGATCTGATCTGAACCCCGCAGCGCCCGCGACCACCGATCTTGCCCACCACGCAGCCGCCACCACACCGCGAGCAGGCCGCCGCCGCCGCCGCGCCGCGCCGCCCGACCCCACGCTAGCCCGGCGCCCCGCCCGATCTGGCTGCCCCGCGCCAGCCGCGATGGACAAGGGGGAGAGATGCCCCGCCGCCACCTAGCCGGCCAAGCTTTGCCCGGCGGCGCTGCGGATGGCGGCGAGGAAAGGTGGAGGCGGAGGAGGGCCGAGAGGATGGCGGCTAGGGTTCCCCCTGGGTCGCCCGCGGGGGCGACACGAGGGGGACGAGGGGACGAGGGGGACGAGCCCCAAAAATTGGGGGAGCATTTCTTCCCCACCATGGCCTACCTTTCCTTCCATCATCTGTTTGCCGAGTCCATGCAGCGAGTTCTTTTCAGCCACATGCGAGGACCGAGGACAAAGACGACGAAGCGAAGCTGACGGTATTGGTCTGTTCTCCATGCTGGCCTCTACCGCACGTACACAACGAGGTAGACTCGCCGCCGGCCGGACACACAAGCATGGCACGCACGTACGCAACAATCAGATCGTTCTTGCTATCCCGCGGGCCGCTCCGACAAGCCCGAAGGAGCAGCGGCAATGTCGGCTGTAGGCGCATCTGCTCGTGCTTCCGCGCGAGGATGCTCGCAAACAATGCGGAGCACAATGAGGTGTCGAATCGTGTCGTCTGGCACGCAGCACCACATCCGCTCACCGCCGCAGGCGTCCGTCGCATGCCCGCGCCGCCTTGCTCGCCATCGCACCGTCCGCTGCCTTGTCCGGTTGCCCCAGCTGGTTGTCAAATAAAAATAAAAGAGGATAGGGCACCGTGTGCAACACCAAACTGTGTAGTTTTGTGCACGCACTGACAGCAGCGAAGCCGGTATAGCGGAGGTCTTGGCTAGTGCACTGAATGGAGATTTTGCGGCGGCGCCGTGAGGAATGAGATGGCATTATTTTAATTAACTTGATTAATAATTGTGATTAAAACTAAGAAAGAACAAATTTACCTCTAATCTGGAATTACAAATGTGCCCTAGAGCGAAAATATGACGTATCTGTAATTACCGCTCGATCAACTAAATACTACCCATTATATTGGGTAGTACGATGTACCGTCAAAAATCTCATCTTGACCAGTAGTGGCCACCTTGCCGGGCGTCCCGTCGCCCAGGGTTACCTCGTCAGCATGCGAGCCATAGCAACGCCATGGCAACCTTGTCAACCGTCGAGTCGGCATGCCTCGCCATGTACAAAGGGCCCCACCGCCACCTTCCCCGAAGCCGGCGTGAACTTTGCCGGCCGCTCTGTAGTGCCAACGAGACGTGAGGGAGGATTAAGGGTAGTGGTGCCTCGACCTAGGGTGGTACCAGAAGCAGATACACAGCCTCCAGGACAGCGAGGACGTGGCTCTGAGGTTATTTCGTTCATCTTTCCCGTCTGAATGCCATGATTGAAGTAGAACAGCCTAGTTTCGGTAGCACAACTTGGCTAGCACGGGCGCACGTACCGTGCGGTCGCCAAGAACCGACGTTACTTGCTGGAGCAGCATACTCGGTGATGGTCGGACAGGCTCGAACGGCGTCGAGAAATCGCCAGTCCCCTCAACTTTAGTTTAGCTATGATTTGCATGCATGTTCAAATTGCATAAGGTCACGATCTGAATCAGTATATGTGGTAGAGTACGTGTGCAAGTTTATTCCACGTATTCCAGAAAACTATCTAGCATAAAAAAACCCAAAGCATTGTCGAAACCCATAGCTAGAGAAATTAAGAGCATCTCCACCCGGCCCCCCAAGAGCCCCCCCCCCAGGGCGCCTTTTTTATCGCCGGCGCAAAAAAAACCGCCCAGTCGCGCCCCCAGAAGCCCAAAATTCGCCGGTTTGGGCCGAAATTGGCGCCGGCGGACCCAGGCCGAACCCAGCGCACTGGGGGCCGGCCGGGGGCGGCGGAGGAAAGAAAAATGGCGCCAAAACTTCCCGGGCCCGATTCCCACCCTGCGGGCCCGCCGAGTCAGCGACTAGGCTTCGTCGTCCTCATCGCCTCGCCTCGGCTCCCACGCGAATCAATGCCAAGGCTGCCGCCGGTCAGCCTTCCATTGATCACAGGCGGCGCAGAGATGACGAACCGCCGCGCGTCCCGCCCTTTCCCGCCATGCGTCCACACTGCTGCCGCCCCCTCGCCGCTATAAAAGCCGACGGCCGAAACCGCTCGCCGCACACTCGCCACAGCCATCTCTCTCTCGCCTGCCTCCAGCGCCGACCACCTTTCTCGCGCCCTCTCTCTTTCGCCGTCCCTCACAGGCACAATCCATGGCGGAGAGGTTCCCTGGCGACGGAGCGGCGGCCAAAGGCTTCAGCCGCCGCTGGCTGGACGACTGGGAGGCGCGCCTACTGCAGGAGGCCAACTACCCGACGCCGCCCGACATGCGCGTGCCCGGCGCATGGCGGCTGAGCGCAGGCGGCGTCCCCGTGCCTCCGGTGCCCTCCGGCGCGGAACGCGGCAATCCGGGCGATCATGCCGGAGCAAGCGCGCCAGCAGCCGCGGTACGCTGCGGACAACCACGTGCTCTGGACCACCTATTTCGAGCGGCGCCGCGCCGAGCAGCTGGCGTCCACCAACGGCGCCCAGCGCCGGGGGGCCGCCAGAACGCGGAGGGGCGCCGTCAATGGTGGGGGGCGCCGGGAACGAGCCGCCGCTGGATTACCCGACGCCCACCTTCTCTCGCCGCCGAGTGAGCTCCTGGACGTCGAGGCGCATGGACACGCCGTCCTCGTCGTCCTCGGGCTCCCACTCCTTCGGGTTGGCGCCTCTCCTCCCCGTCAAGCCCGAGCCGCAGGGGACGCCGCTCCGTCGGCGCACCCGCGGCGGCAACCTCGTCATCAACGAGGGCGGCCGCGTCCCTTCCCCTCCCCCCTCCTGCCTGGTCAAGGCGAAGAAGGAGCCGGCGGCGATCCTCCCTGTGAAGCAGGAGCACCAGGCCATGGCCGCCGACCTGGAGAGCGGCCTCCTATGGTCGCGCCAGGACTACGTGAGGGAGGAGATGGAGCGCCAGCACCGCGCTCTGGAAGAGATCGCCGCGCGGCGCCGCGGCCGCGACGAGGGCGTCGTTGTCGTGCTCTCCGACAGCGACGACGAGGTCGCTGCGTCGAGCCAGCCAGTCCGCAGCGGCGATTCAGGCCAGGGCAGCAGCAAGGACGCCCGGAAGGACGGGCCGCCGAGCGACGGCGACGACGATGACGGCGGCGACGACTACACCGCCTTCTACAAGCTCCTCGGCATGAACAATTAGAGTAGTTTTTTTATGTTTTAATCTATGTAAATTCGCCTAGTATATCAATGAAATCGCCTAAATTTGCCCCACGCCGAAAATTTCGCCGGCGACGCCCCAAGAGGCGCTATTTTCGCCCAAAAAACGCCCTTGGGGGGCCGAACGGCTGGAGATGCCCTAAGCATTGACAAAAATAAGCCAAGAATGAATATATAATTCATAATTTTTTCATGACAGGGACATTGTTCCAATCATGCATATTGGCAACTAGTAATTTAAAAAGGCAAATATTGCTCATAATAAAACATAACGTTTTGTATTTTTGGCATTTATAAGATCCGTATGGTCCAATTTATAGGAACTTTCCACGCTAGACTGCTCCTAGTCGGTTAGAAATCTGGAGGGAGAATCCACATGCCACTTGGAGGACAAGCAACTACACTAGATTTGTTCCTGCACAATTTATTCTCACTGCTTCCGTCTTGCATGGGATATACACGGCTACCATGCTTGTCCAACCTCGTTGAGTTTGCAAGATCATCGGCGTAGATGCAGCTTCTCTGCACCTCTCCATGCCCAGCTGCCGCCACGTAGGACCATATTTTTCCAAAAAACTCGTTACCTCCTCCCAATGGTGAGCATATTCTATCATCGGTTCGTCGGCAAGTTGAAATACCTTAAAGAAAGGCCCGCCGATGTTGTCAGCTGACGGCCAGTTCCTCACAAGCATTGACAGCTTGCACTGGAGCTCAACAATGTAGTTCCGACACGAGGTTCTGCAACTACGCATTCGGATCGGAATCCGTGAGGTTCGCAGATGACCACCGGCCCTTCATCTTTCTTCACACCTATTTCGAACCTGATTAGGTGCTCGAAGAGGGTAAGGCAATAGAGCGAAAATATATTGTGGAGCTTAGGCTCCTGTGCACCCCCTTATCTAGCCATCCAATTCTGCATCACGATTCGTGCAAGTAGTTTTCTCTTTTTTTTTCACCCATATAGAACAACATATGAACTTCAAACTTTGCATCACAACAAAACATTCTAACTAGAATGTAGGAAAAAACTTTCAGATTTTTTCATGCATCATAAATACTAAAAATAAGATTTTTTTTTAATCAAACAAATCTCATTTTGTATACTTATGTTGGACTAAAAAATCTGAAAGTTTTATCCCACATTGTAGTAAGAATGTTTTGCTGTTCTGCAAAGTTTGAAGTTCAAATGTTGTTTTGTTTTGAAGAAACAAAAAAGAGAAATTTTGATGTACTAAGTTAGTTATGCAGCACGAATCTCAAAGCAACATTGGATGGTAAGGATAAGAGGTGTCCGAAAGCCCGAGCTAAAAAAATCCACGTCCGGCCATAGAGATGTCCATTGAAGAATACAATCTCCACAAGCATCAGCCCATCAAGTTGTTTCGTAGTCCATTCGATGTCCGGACAACCAATCCTACAGAGGGCGACGTTGTATTCCGAGGTGATGGCGGTGAGGATGCATCCAGGTGAGGTGGGGGTCTCTGAGAAGACAATCTTTGGGATTATTTTGCTCCGGCCGTCTAAGCAGACTGTCTTCATGTCCTTTGCAGCTGGGAGCAGTACCTCGACACCAGAGAAGAGGTTTACGATCGCAAGTCGCATGTCCCGCCCAACCGCGGCAACCCATCCACCATCGTGAGCTCCCACGAACCGCTTGTCAATCACCTCGCTCGGCAGCTGGATGCGCAACATCTGGCCGTCCTCAAGGCAATATAAGCTCTTCGTCCTGTTGTCGTCGTCAGCCCCGTCGCATGGTGAGGAGA
Source organism: Elymus sibiricus (assembly GCA_039707655.1). Taxonomy (NCBI): domain Eukaryota; kingdom Viridiplantae; phylum Streptophyta; class Magnoliopsida; order Poales; family Poaceae; genus Elymus; species Elymus sibiricus. The sequence continues at coordinate 396,577,192 of CM077674.1, forward strand.
AGACGAGACATGGCAGGACAGGCGGCGCCGCGTGACGTGATGCGATCGCGGCCGCTCGCCATGACCTGCATACTGCGGCAAACCGGATGCGGTGGAGCAAGACAACGACATTCACTAGTACAAAATAGGGCATCGGTCCACCCCTGAGAAGCCCATTAGTCCCGGTTCACTCACGAACCGGGACCCATGGGGGCATCGGTCCCGGTTCGTGAGGCCAGGGCGCCGGCCGGGCCTCGTGGGGCATTGGTCCCGGTTCGTCTGACCCCTTCTGTCCCGGTTCTAGACACGAACCGGGACCAATGCGCCTCGCTCCTGGCCCACAACCATTGGTCCCGGTTTGTGGCTGGAACCGGGACTAAAGGTGACCCCTTTTGTCCCGGTTCCAGCCACGAACCGGGACCGATGCGCCTCGCTCCTGGCCCACAACCATTGGTCCCGGTTTGTGGCTGGAACCGGGACCAATGGTTGGCCTATATATAGCCCCCGCCCGCGAGCAGAACAATGCATTGCTCTGTTTTTTTGCCCGGCCGTGGGAGAGCTTTTGTGGTGCTCTAGCTCACCTCCTATGCACATGAGGTGTTCGATGAAATGCCCGAGCCACACTTAAGCTTTCTCCTCTCGAAGCTCCTTGTCCAAGCTCCATTTTCCTCAAGATTTGTCTAGGTTTGGCGGTCCGTCCTGTCCCGTCCCCGTCCTCACCGCCGTCGATCGCCCGCGCCCATCTCGGCGCCGGAAACACCGTGGTTAGCCTCTTCTTCTTATCTTCTTTCTAAAAGAAAAAAGTTCTTATTTGTGTGTTTTAATTAGATGCTCTAGAGAGTTATATGTTGTTCAATAATAAGAACTATATAACGCACGCAGATGAACCGGCAATGGATGTACGGTGACCGACGCACCTCCGAGTATATTAAGGGCCTGCATAATTTTCTCGAAGCGGCTGAGGCAAACAAGCAGAATGGTTTTATGCATTGTCCATGTACTGTCTGTGAGAATACGAAGGCTTTCTCCAACTCTAAAACCCTTCACTTCCACCTGCTTGAGAAGGGTTTTATGCCACACTATAATGTTTGGACCAAGCACGGAGAAAGAGGGGTTATGATGGAAGACAACGAAGAAGAAGAGGATGATGACAACTACCCGCCCCCTGAATACGGTGATGCTGCAATGGGGGAAGCTGAAGATCAAGAGGAACCAGACGATGTGCCCGATGATGATCTTCGCCGGGTCATTGTTGATGCACAGAGAGAATGCGAAAGTGAAAGGGAGAAGTTGAAGTTCGATCGCATGTTAGAGGATCACAAAAAAGGGTTGTACCCAAATTGCGAAGATGACAACAGAAAGCTCGGTACCACACTGGAATTGCTGCAATGGAAGGCAGACAATGGTGTATCTGACAAGGGATTTAGTTCGCTGCTGAAAATAATGAAGAAGAAGCTTCCAAAGGATAACGAATTGCCCGGCAGTACGTACGAAGCAAAGAAGGTTCTATGCCCTCTAGGATTGGAGGTGCAGAAGATACATGCATGCCCTAATGACTGCATCCTCTACCGCGGTGAGTACGAGGATTTGAACGCATGCCCGGTATGCGGTGCATTGCGGTATAAGATCAGACGAGATGACCCTGGTGATGTTGAGGGCGAGCGCCCCAAGAAGAGGGTTCCTGCCAAGGTGATGTGGTATGCTCCTATAATACCACGGCTGAAACGTCTGTTCAGAAACAAAGAGCATGCCAAGTTGATGTGATGGTACAAAGAAGACCGTAAGAAAGACGGGAAGTTGAGAGCACCCGCTGACGGGTCGCAGTGGAGAAAAATCGAGAGATGGTGCGGGGACTTTGGAGGTGACGCAAGGAACGTATGGTTTGGTTTAAGTGCAGATGGCATTAATCCTTTTGGGGAGCAGAGCAGCAATCATAGCACCTGGCCCGTGACTCTATGTATCTATAACTTTCCTCCTTGGTTGTGCATGAAGCGGAAGTTCATTATGATGCCAGTGCTCATCCAAGGCCCTAAGCAACCCGGCAATGACATTGATGTGTACCTAAGGCCATTAGTTGAAGAACTTTTACAGCTGTGGAATGGAGAAGGTGTACGTGTGTGGGATGAGCACAAACAGGAGGAATTTGACCACATGCATTGCTGTTTGTAACCATCAACGATTGGCCTGCTCTCAGTAACCATTCAGGACAGACAAACAAGGGATACCACGCATGCACACACTATTTAGATGACACCGACAGTATATATTTAGACAAATGCAGGAAGAATGTGTACCTGGGGCATCGTCGATTTCTTCCGACCAACCATCAATGTCGAAAGAAAGGAAAGCATTTCAAAGGTGAGGCAGATCACCGGAAGAAGCCAGCCCTCCGTACTGGTGATCATATACTTGATATGGTCAATGATTTACAAGTAATCTTCGGAAAGGGTCCTGGCGGACTATCTGTTCCGACTGACGATGCGGGACGCGCACCCATGTGGAAGAAGAAATCTATATTTTGGGACCTACCCTATTGGAAAGACCTAGAGGTCCGCTCTGCAATCGACGTGATGCACGTGACGAAGAATCTTTGCGTGAACCTGCTAGGCTTCTTGGGAGTGTATGGGAAGACAAAAGATACACCGGAGGCACGGGAGGAATAGCAACGTGTGCATGAAAAAGACGGCATGCATCCAAAGCAGTATGAAGGTCCTGCCAGCTACGCTCTTACCAAAGAAGAGAAGGAAATCTTCTTTGAATGCCTGCTCAGTATGAAGGTCCCGTCTGGCTTCTCGTCGAATATAAAGGGAATAATAAATATGGCAGAGAAAAAGTTCCAGAACCTAAAGTCTCATGACTGCCACGTGATTATGACGCAACTACTTCCGGTTGCATTGAGGGGGCTTCTACCGGAAAACGTTCGATTAGCCATTGTGAAGCTATATATGTGCATTCCTCAATGCAATCTCTCAGAAGGTGATCGATCCAGAAATCCTGTCAAGGTTAAGGAGTGATTTGGTGCAATGTCTTGTTAGTTTCGAGCTGGTGTTCCCACCATCTTTCTTCAATATCATGACGCACGTCCTAGTTCATCTAGTCGACGAGATTGTCGTTCTGGGCCCTGTATTTCTACACAATATGTTCCCCTTTGAGAGGTTCATGGGAGTCTTAAAGAAATATGTTCGTAACCGCGCTAGGCCAGAAGCAAGCATCTCCATGGGCCATCAAACAGAGGATGTCATTGGGTTTTGTGTTGACTTCATTCCTGACCTTAAGAAGATTGGTCTCCCTCAATCGCGGTATGAGGGGAGACTGACTGGAAAAGGCACGCTAGGAGCGGACTCAATAATATGTAGGGACGGGCATTCTTGGTCTCAAGCACACTACACAGTTCTACAGAATTCTACCTTGGTGACCCCGTATGTCGATGAACACAAGAATATTCTGCGCTCCAAACACCCGGAGCAGTGTGACGACTGGATTACATATGAACACATCAGGAATTTCGGCAGTTGGTTGCAAACACGTCTCATGGGTGACAACACTGTTTCTGATGAGCTGTACTCGTTGGCCAGGGGACCATCTTCGACTGTATTGACTTACAAAGGGTACGAGATAAATGGGAATACATTTTACACGATCGCCCAAGATCAAAAGAGCACCAACCAAAACAGCGGTGTCCGCTTTGATGCAGCAACCAAGAGGGGAAAGGACACATATTATGGTTACATAGTGGACATATGGGAACTTGACTATGGACATGATTTCAAGGTCCCTTTGTTTCAGTGCAAATGGGTCAATCTGTCAGGAGGCGGGGTACAGGTAGACCCACAGTACGGAATGACAACAGTGGATCTCAACAATCTTGGGTACACAGACGAACCATTCGTCCTAGCCAATGATGTGGCGCAGGTTTTCTATGTGAAGGACATGTCTACCAAACCGAGAAAAAGAAAAGATAAGGAAGCGAATACATCATACGATGAGCCAAAGCGCCACATAGTTCTTTCAGGAAAAAGAGACATCGTGGGATTGGAGGGCAAGACAGACATGTCTGAAGATTATGAAAAGTTTCATGAAATTCCTCCCTTCAAAGTCAAGGCTGACCCAAGCACCCTGTTAAACGATGAAGATTATCCATGGTTACGGCGCAATAAGCAAAGGACACAAGCGAAGAAAAAGTGAAGACTTTCTCTTCACAACTATATCATTGCAGTTTCATGTGAAGAAATTAAATGCCTTTTGTAACAGATGAGTTTTCGTCCGAAACCCTGATACTTCGAAAGAGATTGTCCGTTTTGTACACGAAGTGCATCCAGTTTTTGCCGTAACCCTCTCAACTTTTTAGCACATGCAATGTGGGTGAAATGATGATACCATGCCAACTTTCAACCTGTTCAGAGTTCATTTGTAGTGCTTTTCAATTTCAGGGTCATTTAGCTTAAAAAATCAGTAAATGCATGAAAAATAGGAAATGAAGTCAGAAAGGGTTGAAAATTGATGATGTGGCTTTGAATGGTGCATTTTGAACACACAAAATGTCTGGAGTTCAAATAAGTTCAAAGAAATGAAATCCCTTTGTAACAGATGAGTTTTCGTCCGAAACCCTGATACTTCGAAAGAGATTGTCCATTTTGTACATGAAGTGCATCCAGTTTTTGCCGTAACCCTCTCAACTTTTTAGAACATGCTATGTGGGTGTAATGATGATACCATGCCAACTTTCAACCTTTTCAGAGTTCATTTGAAGTGCTTTTCAATTTCAGGGTCATTTAGCTCAAAGAATGAACTAATAGCAAAAAGAATGAACTAGAAAACCTTTATGAAACTCTAATAGCAAAAATAATGAACTAAAAATAATTAATTAAAAAATTCTGTTAGGATCAACTAAAATAAAACTATAATATTCTTCAATAGCAAAAAGAATCAACTAAAAAGCTTTTATAAAACTCTAATAGCAAAAGGAATCAACTAAAAATATTTTATAAACCTCTAGTATTTATGAAACTAAAATTATATAAAATTTATGCAACTAACGTTATCAAAGTATTTTTTGTTCAAAACATTAATAGCAAAAAGAATTTTCATAAAGAATTTTTTTAGAAACTTTAATAGCAAACTAAAATAACAAAATCTGTTTTTGGTTAAAACAGACATTTAAAATTACCTAAAAATTACCAAATTGAATATAATGATAAAACACAGTAATATTAAATAGCAGGAAAAAGAATCACTCAAAAATCTATTTTTATAGTAAAGTTATTCACAAACTAGTGATTCACACCAATTTAAAAGAATTCAAATTTAAACTATTCAAATTTGGAAACTAATGGCACTAACAGAAAGTTTATAATTTTTGTGACCTAAAAGCAAAAAGAATCACTGAAAAACTGTAAGTAGAAACAAAAGAAAATAAATAAAGCAAAAAAGAAAACAAAAAATGTAGAAAAAAATTAAAAAAAATGCCGCCTAGTGGGCCACCACGGCCTGAATACGACTAGAAACCCAACCATCTAGTTGGGCCAGGATTCAGGCCCGCAGAAGGCCCACAAGGTCCACAGGCAGAGGTGTGTGCGATTAGGCCCGTAAGCCTGCTGTTGAGAGGAGCTCGAGAGGGCTGGCGCAGCAGCGCTTATAAACCACTCTCGAGCCCTCTCAGCTAGCGAGGTGGGACTAAACTTTTGGCCCCGGGCAGCACCACCCTTTAGTCCCGGTTGGTGGCACCAACCGGGACCAATGCCCACCTTTGGTCCCGGTTGGTGGCACCAACCGGGACCAATGCCACCCTTTAGTCCCGGTTGGTGCCACCAACCGGGACCAATGCCCACCTTTGGTCCCGGTTGGTGGCACCAACCGGGACCAATGCCACCCTTTCGTCCCGGTTGGTGCCACCAACCGGGACCAAAGGTCTCTGCTTCCTGCCCTTTGGGCTGACGAAAAGAGACCTTTGGTCCCGGTTGGTGCCACCAACCGGGACCAATGCTGAGGGTATATAACCAGCACTTGTGAAATTTCACAGTTTTCATCGTCACTTCGCCCGACGACGCCGACCTCCTCGACGCCGCCAGGCTGCCCCGACGCCGTCCACCGCCCACGCCGTCGCCATCGCCAGGCCCCTGCCCCGTCGTCGCCGTCGTCGTCCCCCAGCCCGTGGCCCTGCCCCGCCCCGGAGCCCACGCCCCTGCCCGTCGTCGCCGTCGCCGTCGCCGTCGTCGTCCCCGAGCCCGCGGCCCCGCCCCGCCCCCGAGCCCACGCCCCTGCCCCGTCGTCGTCCCCGAGCCCGCGGCCCTGCCCCGCCCCCGAGCCCACGCCCCTGCCCCGCCCCCGAGCGCGCCCGGCCGCGTCCCTGCCCCGGCCCGCCCCCGTCGTCGCCGTCGCCGGCGCCCTCGCCGCCCCCGCCGTCGCCGTCACCTTCGCCGGCCGCCCCCGCTGTGAGCCGCCGCCGCCCCTGCTCTGTGCAATTTTTTTTATATATATATATGTTGATTTTTTTTATATGATGAACGTTTTTGTTCATATATAATGTATATATGTATGTGGCTATATGTATGTATGGATGGATGTATATATGATGTTTTTTTGTTCATAGCATTTTTTTGTTCATATATGTATTTTTTTCATATATGTGGCTATATGATTTTTTTTGTTCATAGCCTTTTTTTGTTCATAGCATTTTTTTCCATGTATGTATGTGGCTATATGTATGTATGTCGCCGTCGTGGTCGATCTCCTACCCCCTCCCGCCCCTACCCGACAAACTCTCGAGGCCACCCAAACCCCTAGAAGAAAACTCCGGTAAATTCGACATGAGGGGGGACGTCGGACATATCGGGCGACCAACTCTCGAGGCCACGCAAACCCTAGAAAAAAAGCGTTGTCGATCTCCTACCCCCCCCCCTCCCCTACCTGACAAACTCTCGAGGTCAGCCAAACCCCTAGAAGAAAACTCCGGTAACTTCGACATGAGGGGGGACGTCGATCAACCCCCTCTCGCCCGACCAAACACTCGAGTCCACCCAAACCGGGACTGAGATGTGATAGGTAGTATTTTTTTTGTTCATAGAAAACTCCGGTAACTCTCCAACATGAGGGGGGACGTCGATCGATCAACCCCCTCTCGCCAAACCGGGACTGAAAAAGCGTTGTCGAGGCTACCCCAAACCCTAGAAGTTTTGTCGAGGCCACCCCAAACCCTAGAAGCGTTGTCGAGGCCAACCAAATTTACCAAGTTAAATGAGTTAAATGAGTTAAAAGAGCGTTGTTGAGGCCACCCCAAACCCTAGAAGAGTTGTCGAGGCCACCCAAATTTACCAAGTTAAAAGAGCGTTGTCGAGGCCACCTCCCCGATAACTTCGACATGAGGGGGACGTCCGACATGACATGAGGGGGGACGTCGGACGTCGGACATGAGGGGTGAGCGTCGTTGTCGTCTACCCCCTCCCCGATAACTTCGACATGAGGGGGGACGTCGGACATGACATGAGGGGTGAGCGTCGTTGTCGTCTACCCCCTCCGGTAACATAGATAACTCCGGTAACATAGATTTATCAAGAATGCCCCCATTATGGATGTGCACAAGTTGATCCAATTTTTTTTTGATCTCATCTATATATATTCTTTATATGTCACGTTGTCTGTCAAAGTATTGAAGAAATCCATGGCTTCATCATTAGCCGGAAGTAACATGCGTATGATGCTATGAAGCTCTTCAAAGTTGTTTTGGAACGGAGTTCCGGATAGAATAATTTGCTTTTTGGTACGAATTTCAGCAAAGGCCTTCCAAATAGCGATATTCGGAAGGCTCTTGCTGAACTTCGTACCAAAAAGCTAATTAATTATCCTATCCGGGACTCCGTTACAAAACAATTTTGGAGAGCTTCGTACCATTATGCGCCTGTTACTTCCGGCTAATGATGAAGCCTTGGTTTTCTTGAATCCTTTGACACTAGACAACGTGACATATAGAAGGGTAGATGAGATCAGGAAAAATATGGACCATTTTCTGCACATTCAGAATGGCGCCATTTTGTTAAATCCCTTAAAGGTTAAGAGAATCCCTTGTTTGACATTCATGAGAGAGGCGGTCCGGACGTCGGACATTCATGAGAGAGGCAGTCCGGACGTCGGACATTCATGTTTGTATATTAATTGCCATGTTGTAATATTTGCAGAAACTATGGATCAAAGAGACTTGGAACAAGAACAGTTGTTGGGGGAGATAATCCTCGCCGGAGGTGATGCTGTCTTGTCGTTTCTCAATGACACTGATGGAACAATGGAGGAGGAAGGACATGATCATGATGGCTCCGGTGACATGATCATGATGGCTCCGGAGGTGCTGACTAGCTAATTGATGCATTAATTGTTTTGGTATGTACATATATATATATTAAATCTTCTTTCTTCTTTTATAGCCCTCCGGATCGAGCCAAACTTCGGTAACGAGACGAGGCCCGAAGAAGAGGTTGCGCAAGGATGAAAGGTTCACGATCACAGCACTCGCGGACGATGGCCTACCGATTGAACCCAAGCGGACCAAGGACGCATTTTCTGCTCAGTGCGGAGCTATTGTTAGGGACAACATCCCGATCAGCATCAAGCAATGGAATAAGCCTAAAGACGATGCCCCTGAAGGTGATTATGTCACCGATAGACAGAAAGATGATCTTTGGACCTTGCTGAAGGCAAATTTCACGCTACCGCCAGAGGAGGATCCGAATAAGCCCGTTATAGAGCCACTGGTCAAGGCGTGTGCTCTTAAGAAGATGGCAGATCTATTCAGGAGGTGGAAGAAGGAGTTGAAATCAAAGTTTGTCGACAAAGGTGAGACTCCAGAATTCATCGGCCGATTTGAGAAGATAAGAGATCACTGGCCCGCATTTGTGGCCTACAAGACATCAGACAAGAGTAAGAAAATGTCAGAGACAAACAAGAACAACGCTGCAAAGAAGCAGTATCACCATCACACGGGGTCAGGTGGCTACCTCAAAGCCCGGCCGTTGTGGGACAAAGCTGAGAATGACCTCATTGCTAAAGGGGTCGAACCAGAGACATTGAACTGGCCAGACCGTTCAAGGACTTGGTTCTTCGGGGTTGGGGGAACTTTGGACCCTGAAACAGGGAAGTGCCGTTGGACGGACGAGCAACTTGCAATACCCGTCACGAAGCTTCAGAAGTATATCACCGCAGCGCAGGAAGGGACGTTCATTCCCGACAGAGAGAAGGATGAGCTGACTGAGGCCCTAGGGAATGCTGAGCAGCCTGGACGAACACGAGGCACACCAGGCTCCGTTCCGTGGAAGTTTGGGTTTCCCGACGCAGGCGGTTACAGAAGCCGGGAGAGAAAGAGGAAAGCGGAGCTGAGCGACATGCAGAAGATGAGTGCAAGACTACAAAAGCTAGAGGAAGCTAAGAGCCAGCGAGCTGCCGGCCAACTATCTCAGCGGCACGAAGCTACCCCAGAAGCTACCCCGCCATCTCAGCGGAGAAGCAGCGTGGCTTCCACGGAGCCCGTTCAGACTGACTTCACGGAGCCTATCTACCCCGTGGATACTATCACGGAGGCTCAAAATTGCGAGCTTATGACGAAATGCCATAACCTCACTTTCAAGGCGGCTCTCGGCTCTGTTGCACCTCCTCAACCCAACGGAACTTTTCACTGCCTTCCGATTCCACATGGCTATGCTGTTGTGATGGTGGATGAAGTAATGGAGGGATTTGAGGAGCTCGAGCTTTACCACTCTACAAGTGAAGGGGAGAATCAGCTGGTTCGTGCTCTGAGGAGTACATGTCTATGGCAGAAGGAGTACATCAAGCTTCCAAACTGGACGCCTCCGCCTCCTCCTCCTCCTCCGGCGAGTCAGGGCACTCCGCCTCCTCCTCCTCCTCCTCCTCCGGCGAGTCAGGGCACTCCGCCTCCTCCTCCTCCTCCTCCTCCGGCGAGTGATCAGGGCACTCCGCCTCCTTCTCCGGCTCCTCCGACGCGTGAGGGCACTCCGCCTCCTCCTTCGCCTACTCCGGCGCGTCGGAGCACTCCGCCTCCTTCTGCGCCTCGTCAGCAACGACGGAAGAGAGACGCCGCCGCTCCGGCGGCTAGCAGTACAAGCAAAGGCGGGAGGCAATTCAGATACGGTCCATCTCTCAAGCTTGTGGAAAAGTTACCATATGAGAGGACCGAGCAGGAAAACGAGGACATATGTCGTGCCCAAGTGAGGGACCATTTTGCAAAGAAAACTCCACCTCCGAAGGAGAAGCTAGATCCGGTGAAAGTGAAGCGCACTATCGATGCCCTGAAGCGACCACCACCGCCTCCGCCGGATTCCAACTATGACCGCATAATTACTAAGACACATGCTAAAGCGCAGCAGTCGGGAAGTACTTCCAGTGCTGCAAGAGCGAAAAAACGAAGAAGTGGGAAAACAATTCCCCAGCTCGGCGAACAGGAGAAGCAATCGTGCCCCCCGCTCAAGGTGTCTAGCGATATCGCTAATCATCCGGTGCTACTGCCCGGTACCACTCTTGATGATTACCTGCCCGATGATGTACAGTTTGAAACGGCTGAGGTAGTAGACTTCTTTAGATACGAGCACGGGAAGCCTCTCGTCAAACCTGATCATCCTCATCTAACAACGATGATGCAAAAATTGCATGACTGGTACATGGAAACCTGCAGGAAGTCTGGGAAAGACAGTTTGTTAGTCGGAATTAAAAAAGAGCATGACTTCCCTGGAGTCGACCTGCTGCCTGTTGAATTTGTGGAGTTATTTCAATTATACAATCAAAAGGCCCTCGACAAACAACTCATGACTTGCTACTGTCTGTAAGTATTACTTCTATAATTAAGTCTCTAGCTCAGCTCGTTCATTGCATGTATATATAATTATCCTCACTATATTATGCAGATTGAAGATGGTCGAATGCCAAAAAATAGGAATCTTCGACGTTGGGTTCATTAGCCCAAATACCGTAAATGAATGGTCGGTACGAAAGGCGGCTGAAGATACCGAGAACAATTTACTACAAACGTTCCTTAAACATCAAAACAAAAGGGAAATACTCTTTCCTTACAACTTCAAGTGAGTGTTACTGTCTTCTGCATATTCGGTTCCGCTTACTCGTGGTTAAGTAATGTAATTGATGAATTATGCGTGCGCAGCTTCCACTATATTCTGCTATCCATTAACCTTGACGGGGCATTAGTAACTGTCTTAGACTCGCTCCGTAAAGATCTCAAGTATTATGCGGACATGACTGCAATGCTCCAGAAGTAAGTTCAATCAATACCGGGACCATATCGGCAACTTTCGTTCATTTCCTGATATCAAGTAATCATTTTCTTTGCCTGCCAGGGTTTGGAAAACGTTCACCGCTAAGGTTCCGGGTCTGAAGAAGGTGCTGCGATTTACACACCCCAAAGTAAGTAGTACTAGCTAGTTCCGCGCATCTCTCATTGATTCTAGTTTCATCAATACCCTTATCATGCTTGCTAATCAGTTTGATTGAACTCTATTCTCGTAAAGTGCTTGTTGCAGGCACCCAACACTCATTTATGTGGATACTACGTATGCGAGTTCATTCGCTACTATACCTCTGAACGGGCCTCCTCTGAGAAACAATTTGAAGTACGTAAACAATATTCACAATTTTATTTTATATATTACCATCAATTGTGTTGAGTTTCATTCATATATATGTATTGACCCCTTCTTTAAATTAGATCTGGCAGATGCGGGATGAACTCCTACCACATGATCGCATACGAGCAATTCAAGAGGAATTGGCGGTATTCTTTCTTGACCACGTCATACCTGAACAAGGAGAATACCATGTGAAATTGAAATTGTTGTAAGGGATGTTATATATTGTACATATGTAGCAGCGTCGGATAGATATACGAAAACTTGTTGTTCGACCAAGCACGAACAAAGAGATGTCACTTCTCTCTATATATGTTCATGACGATCTTGTGTAATTAATGGTTTCCTTTATTTGCTTACTAGCTAGCGTCGAGTTCTCTCTATATGTGTAGTAGCTAGCGTCGACCAAGCACGGAAAAAGAGAGGTCACTTCTCTCTATTAGCTCGCTAACACAATATGAAACCCCTAAATTAACCCTCCAAAATCCCAAAACCCCCCCTTCCAAAAAAAAAAAAAAAAACCCAGCGACTGCGAGCTGCTGACGCGTGGCCGCCTTTTGGTCCCGGTTGGTAACACCAACCGGGACCAAAGGTGGAGCCTTTAGTCCCGGTTGGTAACACCAACCGGGACTAAAGGTCCTCCCTCCCCCGCCCCAGGCAGCGCCACGTGGAGGGCCATTTGTCCCGGTTCGTAAGCAAACCGGGACTAAAGGTTTTGGGTATTAGTCCCGACCCTTTAGTCCCGGTTCCAGAACCGGGACTAAAGGCCCTTACGAACCGGGACAAATGGCCCTTTTTCTACTAGTGATTGACGTAGACTACGCAGACGAATTGATTGACGACGCCATCGATGGCGTGATCCTTGATGCTAGGTACGACGGCGGTGTCGTCCATCGATCCGCGCCGATGACCTTTTTAATGTTACTAGGAAACATGCCCGTGCGTTGCAACGGGAGAACGAAATCACATGCCCCTAACCCAATAAGAGTCGATCTTAGGAATAGTCATGTAATAAGAGTCAATCGTTACACCCACCACAGCTTCTGATCATGGCGTTTTACATAGTGGTACACTTAATTCAGAAGCCGCAACAACTACCAAGAAGGCAACAACGACCAGCTAGTATGAGGCCTTCCACTGTGTTACAGGTTCCAAATTGTCTAAAAGGTTGCCACATCACCACCGATGCCAAATGAAAAAGTTATGGCACCGGCTTCACATCATAGGGCACCGCCCAGTCTGAAAGAAGGACCCCAGGTTTAGATAAAACACTATAAAAACAATCATCATTGAGCTAACCACTGGAGCGTCTCGAGCGAGTTCTTCGTCCGCCGAAAAATCCCTTTGTTCTCCAAACCAAATCAGAAAAATTTATCCTCCCTCCTCCCAAATCAGTTCCTCCCGCTATCCATGCCTGTCATCCTTCGGGACTCCTGATTCGTGCCAACTTCGTGCGGCCAGAAACGGGCGCAGACAGCCGGACGGGCCGAGCGCCTGCGGCCCTAGAGGGATGACCTCACGGCAGAGATTGCTGGACGGGACGGAGCGGGATCCAACCTTGGTGGAAGGCAGCAGAAGGCTCGCCGGGGATGGTGGATGAAGCTGAGGTATCCGTGAAAGTAGGTTCGCACGAGAAGAGGACCGGGAATCAATTTTTTATTGCGTGGCGAATTTGGCATCAGAGCATCTACTTGCTCCGGTTCCCAGAAATTTTTTGAGGGCACCGACTGAGCAATGGAGGGCACTGGCACCAAATGAAGCAGAAGTAAATTTGGCACCGGTTTTGGCCTACATAGTGGAGGGCCTGAGTAGCCTACTTACGCAGTAAATACCATTGACTAACACTGAAATAGAACAAGCTCCGCATAAACTACCTTGTTAACAGAACAAGCTATGGCCAGATGCATCAGAGCTATGTTACTTTCAACTCATAAGCTAGCAAAGCTCCAATCCTGTACACGACAGAGTATGGGCATATTTAAACATTGACTGCATGATTAATTGTCTACTTAGTTTGGCACACATATTAGAATAAAATGACACCTACCATCTGATACTTGCTCGTGATTAATTTGTAGTTTAGTTGTCTAAAACGTCTTACAAAAGTGAACAGAGGGAGTAGTACCTTTTAAGATCAAAAGATAACTGTCGCTCAACCTTTGTGTGAATACTGTAATATGAAATGAAAACAGATTTTTTTTACAACTCTCGAGAATAAACAAAACAACACAAAATTAAAACCTAGAAAAAGAAAGGAGAACACACCAAAGAAAAGGATTGGTACTTTCCAGGGAAAGGAAACCATGGAAGAAAGAAACACTTCTTGAATATTGGAAGAGAATCAATTCATTCTGTGGCTGAAACCACCACCCCATCATATTTTTATGTTTAGTTTAGCACACATAGTTTAGTAGTACAACATAGAGAAAAGCACAAGTGTATTTAGAACTGAAAGTAAATATAAGAAGCATGCCCATATTGTTGGAGATTATTAATCCAAGTCCTATAGAAAACAGAAGTGTTAAAGCAGTCTGTACACAAAGTTGCAAACCCATCCGGATGAAGTAGTCTATAAGTAGTTACGGATTGTAACGAGCTGACGTTAAAAACTGAAACCAAAGCAGACGCACAATTTCTCTCTCAAAAGGAAAAAAATATCATTATTATAGCCGACTACATGAATTTATAAAAAAAGAAGTGAAAAGAAAATCAAGTTACAAGTGAATAAATTACAGCTACAGATTTAACAGTACCTGCACTGCGTGTAACATCTTAATGTTGAAACTTTTGGTGAAATCTTAGCACAAAAAGGAATACTTATGCAAATTTCATCAGTGTAAAGTGCCTTATTGCTGGCTTTTCCCGCTATGATTGCAAGAATCAATTTGCCACCAAAAAGAAACCCCCAGAGACATATGTATTTAGACGATGCTAATGTGCAGTGTACAATGGTAGAATGAAAATCATCTCAAAATTAGGTGCAACAATATGTTAATTAGGTTTCTTTTAGGAGTAATTACCTACTCACGTCCATGTTCACAGTAGTGGAAAAAAGGAATATAATTTCTACTAAAGCAAACTACTATGCTTCCTGTACTAACCTTGGGCATTGCTCGAATGTTTTAGCGTCTGCTTGTGTCATTCTTAGTTGCAAAATGCAACCAAAAGTGCAGTATTTAGAAGCAAAGGGCGTAACTTGCAACAAAATATCTATTTGTATAGTAAATGGCCTAGCTCACTAATCAGGTAGAAATTGTCCAGGCAGGTTGTCCTTGAAGTTCTCCATGTCGTGAGCATAACTTCATTGGCTGAAAAAACTGATGATACACTTAAAATTAACAACCAACAGTATGCTACTATAAAAAAACAGTAAGTCTATCAGTTTCACACCAATGTTTCTTCCAACGAAGGATCACCTCCATAGCTATACCAAACTGAGGCTCTTTCCCTTTGCTATACAGAATACCGAAAAAGGCTTTACACCCCGCTTTATAAATAAAGAATCACACCACACAATCATCCAAGGATGCTATACAGAATAAAGCACTACCTTACGAACAATTTCAGAGTAGGACACTGACCAACAAATGTTGCAGTTAAAAATTTCAAGTTCAGGTCTCTGGCGCTCCCCGGCTTGGTTGTGGTGGTCGTGGAGCACAGCCAGATCCTAGTCCTCCTGTGGACGCTGACGCGCAGATCCGACCATAGGCGAAAGAGGCCATCGACCAAGAGAAACAAATCGATAGCGGCCTAGACCCTGCGAGCCCAGCGTCCTGGATCCCAGGAGCCATGGCCTTAGTGGCGACATGGAGATCGTGGTTGATGCCCAGCAGAGGAATACAGCTAGCAAAGAAGGATAAATAGGAACATATTTCTCACCTTGGAGGTGTTGCTGCTGCTGCTGCTGCACTGAATTGTTTGAACTTCGCTTTCTCTACCTCCTCGGAAACCTGAAATATGCAGATGTTAGAAAGCTTATAATTTGTATATGATGATTTTAGGACGTGGCTCGCTGGCACCCGTTGGCCCGATAGGCGAGCAGGGCGCACACCCGAAAAAGGAAACCCCTTGCCAGCTGTCGTACGTAAGAGGAAAGTATCGCACATGCCCGCAACAGAAAAAGATTCGGTCCCCACAGAATCAACGACCAAATCAAAAAGCAGCTGCACGCCGCTCCCCAAAGCCAGCGTCCACCCAACGCTAACCCTCACGCAGCGTCCTCTTCTCTGGGCCTTTCTTCCTGCTTCTCCTTATTCCTCCCCCCTCGTCTGCCCCCCAAGTCGCCATTAAAACTGGATCCAGAACTCCATGGCTACAACTGAAGGTTGACCCAGCCCCCAAAATCCATAAGAGCACCTACCAGAAGACTCTCCCCCCATCTCTGCCCCTCTGCTCTTTCTCCTGGTATGTAAAATCCTCCTCCTCCTCTCCCTCATTGCTGCGGCAAGAAAAAGGAAAAAAAAGTGTCATTCATATGCAAAAAGATGAGGACGCATAGAATTGTCAGGCAAGTTCATCTATATGGTTGGGCAAGTTGACTAGATCTGGAAAGCAGTTTCTGTTTTTGGCCTAAACATCACAGGTTTTGTTTAGGATGTATGCATTTACATAACAAATTGGGACAAATTGCAGGCAAATAACATACCCCTCCCCCCCGCCCCTCCCTCTGCTATTTCCCCATGAATTATCAGGTGAAGAAACTCTGATGTAGTGCGTCAGGCAAGTTGATGTTGCAAACTAGGCAATAACTATGTTAATTGCGGGCAGAAAATGACATGTTTCATTGGATCTATGAGCACCCCATGCTAGTTACAGAAAAATGACATGTTTGCGTTGCAGGCAAATTGTGCTATACTGTAGGCAAGTATTGTAAATGTACTGTAGGCAAAATGACAAGTTTATGCATGATTTCCTTAGGTGGAATCACACTTAAGAGGGAGCAAGTTTCATGGAGATTTTAGGCAAGTTTCAATGGTTCTATGAGCAGTTTTTGGTATTTCGCCTTAAACAGGCAGGTTTCTCTTGAGATGTATGCAATACAAAAGAATATGCATGCAAAAAAGCATGTTGCCCTATGCTAGTTACAGAAAAATGACATGTTTGCGTTGCAGGCAAATTGTGCTATACAGTAGGCAAGTACTGCATGTACTGTAGGCAAGTACATGTTGCATTGCAGGCAAGAAAAAAACCACCTTTTTCACTTGTGCAACAAAGAAAAACCGAGGGAGATACATAACTAGACAATTTGATAAAAAAATACTGGAGGAAAAAGAGAGATAGAAACAATACCTATTAACTTGCCTTCTTTTAGACTTCCTTTGAGCATCATATCCCTACTAACCAGAAAAATTGAAGAATAAAAAGCCACGTCTTTACTTCTTCGCGTTCCTGTAACAGAACAATGATAAAATCAAAAATCCATAAAATAAAAAAGTGCACATAAGTAAAAGGAGAAAAGATGCAACCAAACAATGAACGTTGAGTGTTCTTTGATATTTTCTGTTACACTTTTGCATCTAGAGTTGCCTTGATTTGTGTTGTTAGTTGCCTGGAATAATTGTTTGCTTGCTTTTTTTTCCTCAGGTTCACAATGATTGACTTAAACGAAATGCCTGATGATGCTAACTCTGAACTGCGTTCTATGGGTGGCATTGGAGTTGAAGACCCCATGTACTGCACGCAGCCAAGTGCCACACCACCTGGTGGACAATACAATGAGGTTGTAGCAGAATCCCCTAATCCCATGAGCACCCAACATGCTCCTGCCACACCTGAAGAAGCTGTGCAGACAGAAGGTGACACTTTTGATGACACAACTACATTGGGTGAAACAGGTGGGACTATCGGACAAGAGGGTGTGGGAAATGATAATGACGATGAGGCTTGGTCCCAACCAAAAGAGCCTTTTATAGGCATGAGGTTTGATACTTTTGAGTGTGCAAAAGAACACTACAATGCTTATGCTCTCCAACTTGGGTTTTCAATAAAGATGAACACTTCTAGGAAATCTGCTTATACTGGACAGCTAGAAAAGCAACAATTTGTTTGCAACAAGTTCCGAAAACCAAAAGTTGATGATAGAGGTGCAGAAATTGCCCCTGCCCTAGATGTGCTTGAAGATATTAATGGAGATGCAGAAGATGGTGTGGATGATGAGATTGTTTTCATTGATAGTGAGTGTAAAAAAAAGAAGACGTCCAAGAAAAGAAAGCGAGGTACAATAGTGCAGACAGGGTGCAGAGCAAGGATGGTTGTGAAGCTAAAGGACGGTCGGTGAGAGGTGATTTTCTTTGTTGGTGAACACAATCATGCATTGGTTGACAAGCCATCATTGACTAAGTACCTTAGATCACATCAAGGGATCCCTCCAGAAGAAAGACTATTCCTGACAAATCATCATAACTGCAATTTGACCACAGGTGTGTGTCACGATCAACTGAGTTACTGTTTTCTTGCCTAAGAAGTATTCATAGAGTTGCATGTTTGGCTTCAGCAAGTTGCTTGTACTTACATTCTGTACTTGCCTTTGCATTTTTTAGTGAAAGCAAAAAAAGTGTACTAGTTGATTCTAGTTGATTCTAGTTGAACAATCTTAGTGTGTGATGTAAAAACCTTGTTTCAAAATAGGCAACTCTTGTTGGCTGCGCTTGCAAAATTATTTTCATTGGTGAAACAACTTCTGGTTTTGCTTTGCTTGGTGTTTACTAGTAACTAGCTTTACTTGGTGTTTGTTGCCACACTTGCCTGATTTTTTCCTGTATGTTGCCGCCTTTTTTGCTTTTTGCAGGTCGTATGATGAACATCATGTATGAATTTTACGGGACAGAGCTAATTGTGCCTTATACAACTAAAGCAATATCAAATCTGAAATCGGGCTTGAACAAGATGGCCACGAGGGAGGGATATATGATTGAAACAGTAGCCTACTTCAAGGATCAGCAAAAATCAGACCCTGATTTTTTCTACAAGGTCAAGTATGATGAGGAGGATAGGGTTGTCAATATTTTCTGGGTTGACGGGGAAGCACGCAGGGCGTATGCTGAGGCTTACCATGATTGCGTCTCCTTCGACACAACATACATGACAAACATGTATAACATGCCATTTGCGCCATTCATTGGCATCAACCGCCACGGACAGTCCTTCATGTTGGGGTGTGGGTTTGTTAGGCAAGCGTTGGAAACGAGCTTTGATTGGTTGTTTGGGGCATTCCTTGAAGCAATGCGTGGCCGAGCACCTGACAACATCATAACTGACCAAGATATTGCAATGGCTGAATCCATAAAGAACATTTTCCCTACAAGTGTGCATCGGCGATGTTGTTGGCACATCATAAAGAAGGCTCAAGAGAAACTTGGGGCAATGTTGGGAAGGAACCGTGGTTTGTCAAAGGATTTCAACGAGTGTGTGGACTTTAGCTTCACACCAGAAGAATTTGAGGCAAATTGGGCTGCTCTAATGATGAAATATCAGGCTGCTATTAGCACACACTTTGACAAACTCTACGAGTACCGTGAGACATGGGTGCCATGCTACTTCAAGCACAGGTTCTTCCCATTCCTGCAATCAACACAACGAAGCGAGGGATTCAATGCCGTTCTCAAGCGATATGTGAACCCACATGGCTCTATCATAAACTTTGTGAAACAGTATGAGAAGATTCAAATCCATGTGCTCGTCCTGGAGGGTGCACAAGATTATAGGACAGAGCACTTGGAAACTGATATGTGGTCACCATTTCCCATTGAAACGCAAGTATATGAAGCCTACACTAGAGACTTGTACAAGAAGTTCCGTGATGAGTTTGAGATGATTGGGTGGTACAATGTACGCCCCCATGGTGCACATTTATATGAGCTTGAACCTAATCAGGATTGGGTTGCTAAATATGGGTCCAGGCACTATTTCGTTTCAGTGGAAAGTGATGCAGGCAACTACACGTGTGAATGCTGCAAGATGGACAGAGATGGTATCCTTTGCTGCCATATCTTGAAGGTATTTACCCACATTGGAGTGGATGAAATACCAGCACAATACATAGTTCGGAGGTGGACTCCCCTAGCAGTTCCTGGTGCGCCCCTTGTTGTTGATGCACCACAAGATGAAATGCCACCTTTGTCGAAGAGGCAAGTGCAACATACAAACTTGCAAATGGATTTTGCGAGTTTGGCCAAAGTTGCCAGTGCATCCGATGCTGCGGCAAACATTCTGAAGAAGCATATGCGTGCAGCTCGCACAGAGCTTGCACACCAAAAATTATCCAAGAAAAAGAAACCTCCAGTGCCTACCCGTGCCCGACGCATTGACCCTCAAACAACTACTGGTGCTCCTCCTCCACCACCACTGTTTGGGGTGCATGCACAGCCTCCTAGTGGGTATGCTCAGGCAACAAGTCAACCATCAGGCAGTGCTGGACACTCAGGTGTTCCTGGCGCGCCACACCCTGACACCCCTGGTGGTTCTTGACCTGCTTCAACTATTCCAAGGGACCCGCCAAAATCCACGACAAAAGGAAGAGCGAAGTCTAAACGGATGGAATCAGTGCTGGAACTACACCCCAAAAGGAAGAACAAATGTAGTTTCTGTGGTTCTGTTGACCACAATGCAGCGAATTGCGAGGCAAGGTTGGTGTGAAGGGCAGAGAAAAAGGAGCAGCGATCAAATGATGGATGACTGGACAAAATGGGAGCCAAGGGATGGGCGAAAAACAAACTGAAATGTTTTGTTATTCTGCACTAAAAAAGAGGATGTTTTGCATTGTCCGCTTGTTCTAGGGCTAAAAATTTGTGGGCAACTTAAGACTATACATATGTTTTTCTTGGCAGTTCCTTATTTGTGCATGAGGTTTCTTTGCCTTGTTTAGACATATTAGTTGCCTACCTTTGGGAGAAAGTACTATTTGCCTGCATTTGTAGGACAACTTGCTGTAGTTAAATCATTACTTGCCTAGTTTTTAGCTACTTATTGGCTTCTAACTTAAAATCAGAGGCAGTTCCTTCGTTGAAAAAGGTCCTCGACCAACGTAAAAAAAATGAGATATGTTTCTAGGTACTTACTATTAATAAACAATTCGGGAAAAAAGGAAAGGTGGCGGTCAACATACCTACGGTAGCTCCAGAATATCCTTCCAAGGAGCTTTGTTATGCAGAGATGAAACCCATGTGCTCGTCAACTGCTTCCTGATATTTGGTATATCACTTGGTTCATAATTTGGAATAGCCCAAGCAACCCATTTGCTTGTATTCGTCATGCCGTATATACCACAGTCAATACTGTTGTCAACACACAAAAAATAAAAAAACTGGTTTAAGAACACAATGGAAGGAAAAAAAAAAGGTGAAACTGATTTTTAAAATCTGATACTGAACAAAGTTGCTTACTCATTGTCCTGTCTCGGGACATCAATGTTGACCAGGGGGTAGTCATCCAGCACAACACGCGAGTTGGCATAGTGGTGGTCCCACAAGCTACGAACAGTTGCTGCTATCAACCTAGCATTCTTGTCCAAGACACAGTCATCTAGAGTCCTCCATGAGTCAAGAACTTCGAACCTCTTGTCTCTAATGTTCAGATTGAAGACCCAATAATGACTCTCTGTTCTTGGTTTTGCTGGATTAAGGTTCTCTAGGATAGGAAACATAATCTGGACAGAAACATATTCAGAAAAAAAGGTGAGACTCAGAATAGAGAAGGCACCTTGGCAACTGCGGATGTATCAAGTACTTGCAAAAACAGAGGGAGGCAACTTGTGGTTTCTTTTTGACTACATTGAAGCAAGTCAAGTAAAAAAGGGAGGCAACTTTGGTTTCTCTACAGGTAAGGAACTTGGTAACTTCAGTTGAACCAAGTACTTTCAAGTAAAAAGGGGCATCTCGTTGTTCTATGAGATAGACAACTTGGCAACTACAGCTACAGCAAGTGCTTGAAAAAGGAAAAAAGAGGCAACTTGCGGTTCTATGAAAATAGCAACTTGGCAACTAGAGTTGAAGAGGGAGCGGCTTGTATTTCTCTTATATTTCTAACTTAACAACTTCTGTTTAAGCAAGTACTTTGAAATAAAGTGGGGCAAACAGTTGTGGTTCTCTAAGATAGGCAACTTGACAACTACAGTTGAAGCAGGTACTCCAAAAGAAAAATGGAGGCAGCTTGCCTGACTTGGGACAAGCATTTGTGCAACTTAAAAAAAGAACACATTAATGGCCAGAGAAAGAAACAACATTGCGGCCCCGCTTATGGTCATGGCATTTTGCGTGGTGTGTGCTCAATGGGCAAATACTAACCATGTCTTTTCGGTCCAGCCGATTGGATTTGTTGAACTTGGCACTAATCTCTTGTGTATTCCAAATCATCTGTTGTAACCTGATTTGTAAAAAAAAATCAACTAAAAAAGGGTATCAAAATTCATTGTCTGTACTAAAAAATCAACATAAAAGAAAAGGAAAAAAAATGCAAAGGAAAAAACAGTTGTGAGTGCATCTCTTACCGAGAATCTAAGAGGCATCACAACCTTCCTTGAGTCTGGTGGCAAGTTCTGTATTATAGACTCTAAACCAACTTCAAAAACATGCGACAGGACAAATCCACCACACTTCATTGACTTCGCAAGCTCCCTCACAGTTACAAAGTAGCCATTGAAGTCGATGACTTTTGGGCTATAGCATAAAATTGCGCAGGAGTTGTAAGGATGAAAATGCAAGTTGCCTGAACAGGAGTATTCTAGCTACCTGAAAAACAAACAAAAAGGAAAAAATGCCAACACTTCAGTATGTACCTGATATCAATTTCCTTGGATTCTTCTGCACTGAGCCTTGCGTGCAAGATCACAGATGCATACAAACGGTTGACCGCTGGTGAGCAATGGAATTCCTTTTTGGTGTCAAGGTCTAGGAAAGGTGATCTCAGGCATGCGGATGGCTTGATGAGCCTCCGCTCAAATTGATTAGTAATTAGCTCTCATGAACTGCTACTGCTGGAAAACTTGCCACCTGATCCTGCATCTGTTTCAGTGAAGGCTTTCTCTGGCGTATTTAAGTTACTTGGTGACAAGCTACCATTGGATTGTTCCCCAGCAGATTCTTTCGACCTTCGCTCTGCTTCAGCACATGCAGCCTCTATCTCCTCTAGATCCCATTCATCATCTTCGAGGTTTATTGCTTCTGTTCTGCTTGTTGTCGCCACAACTTCTGTTTGCATGTTGAAAACATTATGCAAATGGTTACTATCCTTGTTTCCTTCCTCAAGATCTGGATCCAGCTCATCCAAGATCAGTCCAAAACTTGGTGCTGGACAGTAGGCATCCCACATCCCTGACACCCTTGTACTTTCGAGTCCCTTGGCTAGCTCTTCAACTATTCAACGTGCTGCTATGTGGATGTGTGCATTTGTTGGAACAGCACACTTTGCTAAGATATCATTAATCTTCGCTATATCAACAGTTTGCTCCTTGTGTGGCAGTGGTGGGCAGTTCTTTTTGTTTGCATCATTGATTTGCATTTTCTCACGATGGAAGCTTGATCCAAGCAAACTGAGATCATAACTATGCAAGTCTGGGGCCTGACTTTGTTGATAATTCTTTGGCAGTGCATCACCCTGTAGGGTGGTTGAAGGCAACATGAGATTAGTCTTGAGTAACTTTGCTACTGGGCCTACATGTCTTGCATCAGTCCTTGCAGGCAACATATGTTCAGTGCAATGCAACTTCTCCGCTGGCACATTGTGCATTCCACCAGTCATTGGTAAGAAGGCAAGTTGAGGGTTCCTTTCAGGCAACTTAACAACAGGGCTGGGCAACTTGTCAGCTGGCACTGTTTGCTTTGCACCAGGCATTGGCGAGGAGGCAAGCTGAGGGCTCCTTGGAGGTAACTCAACAACAGGGCTGGGCAACTTCTGCAGTGGCACTGTTTGTTTTCCACCAGTCGTTGGCAAGGAGGCAAGCTGAGGCCTCTTTGGAGGTAACTCAACAGCAGGGCTGGGCAACTTCTGCAGTATCACTATTTGTTTTCCACTAGTCGTTGTCAAGGAGGCAAGCTGAGGCCTCTTTGCAGGCAACTCAACACCAGGGTTGGGCAACTTTTGCAGTGGCACTGTTTGTTTTCCACCAGTCGTTGGCAGGCAAGCTGAAGCCTCTTTGCAGGCAACTCAACACCAGGGTTGGGCAACTTTTGCAGTGGCACTGCTTGTTTTCTACCAGTCTTTGGCAAGGAGGCAAGTTGAGGGATCCCTCCATGCAACTCAACAGCAGGGTTGGGCAGCTTCTCCACTGGTAGTGTTTGTTTTCCACCAGAGCCTGGTAAGGTGGCAACTTGAGGGCTCCTAGCAGGCAACCTGACTGCTGGGGTGGGCAACTTTCCCATAGAACTTGCTTGCTTGCTATTCTCTCCCACTGACTTTGGCTGAGATGATTTGGTAAGCTTGTCGAAATGTCTTACTAATCCCTGTCCACAAGCTAATGAAGTTCCATTGAAAACATGAAGAGCTTGACTTACTTCACTCGTCCCTGTGTGTGCAGAAGAAGGGTGTACTGCTTCATTCCCTTTTAGAACTACAGCATCAAGCCTCCCTGCTTTGTTCATTCTCCGAACTGCCTGCTCACCACTACAAGTTGCCCAACATTTTGATTGAATGGCTTCACTTGCCATCCCAACTACCTGCTGAACTTTTTCAGTTTGCCCCTTATGTTTAAGTGATGATGTCAGCACCTTGGTTGTCATCCTTTGTTCTACGGCTGCAACAGGGTTCGGGGCCAGATTGAATGACACTCTCTTTTGTTTCCTAGGTGGCATTGGGGGCAGAGCTTTTCCTAAAGATTCTTTTGATTTTGCTTCTGAATGTTTTATTCCGCAAATTGCTTCCATGAGATCGTTCCGTGTTTTGGGGGGACATAACTCCTCAAAATTGAAATTGATGCTTACTTGTTTGTCCTCATCGTCCAACAACATCTTTTGGAATAACATGCTGGTATATGACTCAAGTTTCCGCCCATCAAAAACTTTAGGCACGTCAAGTTTCATAGTAAAAGGGTCCCACTGCTTTTTGAACTCCATCCTGACCATATCTATAAGAGACAATGTTTCTGCATCATCTCCTCCTTGCCTTTTGTTGTCATCTGGCTTGATAAAGAAGTTCGACGCACTGGCATCGTCCTTGCTGCTGCTTGAGCTTGCTCCTTCTTCATCTCCATCAGAATTGTTGCTCGTGTTGCATCCTCCTGTATTGCCACCTCCGCCTCCGCCCTGGTCCTCGTCATCTCCATTTCCATCATCAATTCTCTTGCCGCTTTCCATCTCAACAATGCCCTGGCAATTCTCATCTTCATCCTCTTTCTCTGTTTCATCATCTTCTGCTTCATCGAGCTTGTTTTCCTCCCCCTCTTCAGCTTGGGGACCACTGTCGTTGCCTCCTTGCATGTTGTCATCCTTGTCACTGTCCTCCTTATTTTCTGTTGATTCATGTGTTTCCTCACTATCCTCATCAACCCCATCGTCCACAGTATTGTGGCTGGCATTGCCTCCCTGATGACTGTCAACATCATCGTCTGGATCGTCATCATCGTTGCCATCCCCTGATTCGGCACTGTCCGATTCTTCTTCTTTGTCTTCACTCTCATCCTCCTCTTCACTCTCTCCGTCTGACTTGAATGACTCATCTTCCTGAGTTGAGCTGTGGTCAACCACTCTTGGTGTTGCCCGCTTCCTACGACTTGTGTTATGTTCACTTGCCTGTGTGGTATTCTCCACGTTTCTGCTTGGGCCAGGTTCCCCCTCGTCAAGTTTACCTATGCGGAGAACTAGCTTCCCGACAACATGTGACATTTCAGTGCACATCTCATGGACAAACCCTGTTATCTTGTTTTGCTTCTGCGCACCAAAAAAAGATGAAGTAAACGTCAGCTAGTTCATCGTTGGGGTCAAAAAGCAATTCCCTGCGAAATATGGCAAAAAAATAGAAGTGTTTGTTACTGCGGCTTACGTCAATGTCGTAGCTTTCAGGCAACCTAGCTGCAACAAATTTTGATACGTGGTCCATGCTTCCAAACAAACTATCGTTTGCGCACCGTGAAAATTCAGTCTTGAGCTGTGTTTAACAAACATAGAAAAAAGTTGAAATAACACATAGGTCAGTGGGTTGCACCGGGGGGGATACTGGTAAAAACACATAGTGCATTTGTTAATGACGAAATTTCCACGCTTGTTTGAGTTGAAACAAAACTACACAGTTGCTTGTGTTAATAGTATAACTTGCCAGGACTTTTACTATGGATTTGCCATGTTTTTTATGATAAAAGTGGAATAGTACTGCCTTCTTATTGTGAGTATGAACAGTTGCCCCCAACTTCTTGCTATAGGGGTGCCATGTTTGGCAAAGAAAAAATCAGAACCAGTGAATTACAAGTACCCCCCATAGTTAGGCAAGTTATGCTAGTCCTTACACTACAAACTTGCCAGGTCTTGTACTATGGGTTTGCCATAAATTTATGAGAACAAAAGAGTGGAATATTTTACTGCTTGTGAATTGTGATTACTAACACTTGTGCCAGCTACATATTGTAGAGAATTGCCTGTTAAATTGTGATTATGAACAAGTATTAAGAAAACGCATAATCTGGTAGTGTTTCCAACATAACTTGCTTCCCTGAATTAATATGAGTTGCCACAAGAAATAAGTCTTTAGAAAACAGCATGACTAAATTAAGCTGGTGTTGCAATGCTATGAAAAACAGTAGCTAAAAGGAAAAACTAAAAAAAGGAATGTTGATGAAAGAACAAAAAGAACTTACTCGCAGCCTGCCGTACACACCTGGCCCCTTCTTGTCTTTCTTCATGACTTTGGCTATTAGATCATCATTCCAAATGGGCGCCCTTGGCAGTGTGGCAGGTATTGGCTCATCGACATCCAAGGAATCAAGATACAAAATCTGTAAAATGTTTTGAATTGCAAACAATTAGAAAACACATGGCTTTCGGGCCTCACATTGGAGAAAAACCATGAAAAACAATGTGGATAACCATGAGTTTGCTCAGAAAAATGAATAACTTCGTACTCTACTATTGTACTTACAACTAAGTGGAAGACGCAGCAGCAAACAACTTTCTTCTTCTCGCCGAAACCCATGAATGCCAGCCTTAGTTCATCAACAACAAAGTCGCATATCTTGGTGTCTTTTATAGCATTTGTGTGGATGACAGCAGTGTAGCACCTTGGCGAGATGCTCAAACTTGTGGTTGGAGCAAGGAAGCGGGAGAATGCAATAGCCAGCCAAGCACGGAGAAAATTGTCTTCGAACGCGCCATTCATCTTCTTGATCCTTTTGCACCAGGAAGTCAACGTAGGGGCATTTTTTTCCTTCGATCTGGAAAATACTGTTGAATTCCCTTATAACATCAGGATTCATTTCAAAACATACTTTCCTGCCTCTGTTAGGCAAACCCCATATCCTACGAACACTTTCTGCATCTACCGGTATCTTGCCTCTATCTGGTATGACTATTTGAGACAGTTCTGGATCATAATGTTTTATGATCCACTGACTAAGATCCCCAGGCATGCTTGTAGCTGTTATATCCAACAAGCCCCCAAACTCTATGTCTCTTATCACATTTTTTTGCTGGCTTTCAAGCTCCTTGTTCAACTTGAAAAGTCTCGCAGGTGATGACCTGTTTCTAGGACCCTATAAATTAGAGACACATATTGTTAGTTTTATTTCAAAAGAGTAAAAAAACATGGGGAAAAAGTGTGCCAACTTATGTGTGCATGTGGCGTATGAGTTGCCTCCCCCCTCCCCCTACACCCCTTGTTAGGAAAATTTAATTTCAAGTAACGTTTCTCTAAGAGATAAAAATGTGGGCAGATTATGTATGACTGTAACACATAAGTTGCATCTCCCTCCCACCTAGCCCCTTCAAGAAACACTAGTGCAGAATCAGCCTTTAGTCCCGGTTCGTAAGGGCCTTTAGTCCCGGTTCAACAACCGGCACTAAAGGGTCGCGACTAAAGCCCCCCCCCCCCCCTTTAGTCCTGGTTCGTCACGACCCGGGACCAAAGGCCCACCACGTGGCACGAGCCCGCGCCGGGGGCTGGGGGGCCTTTAGTCCCGGTTGGTAACACCAACCGGGACTAAAAGGTCCACGTGGCACGAGCCCGCGCCGGGGGCTGGGGGGCCTTTAGTCCCGGTTGGTAACACCAACCGGGACTAAAAGGTATAGGGGTTTAGGGGTTTATGTTTTATTTTTCCTTTTAATTTTGTGTTTTCCATTTAATTCTTTTTTTTTTGAGAAATTATTTTTCATTTCAAACATATTTTACGCTACTACATACATACTGTACACGTCATGCATATATAAATAGAATTTCTCATAGCCAATCATATATATATCATAGAATTTCTCGTACGACCATATGCGCATACACATATATATATACAATTTGGTATATACAATTTCTCCTACAATTTGCAGATAATTACATGCATGCAAAAGCAGGATTTTTGGGATGTATGACCTGGTCAACCAAAAATCCCGCAATTTATTCAACCATGTAATGGTATGCTCCTTTGGGATGTATGACCTGGTCAACCAAAAATCCCGCAATTTCCTCTTGAAGTGCTCGTATGCGGTCCGTTGGTAGGAGCTTTGCCCGCATCTCCCTCAGCTTTAAAGAAGGAGATCAAGATGAATATATTAGTTATGTGTATATATATTAGATCATGATAAAAAAATTGTGGATAGTGTTCTGGCAAACGTACCCAAAGTTGTCTTTCAGATCTGCTCCATTCGGACATCATAATGCGAATGTTCTCGCAAACGTAGTATGCACATAAATTATTCCCCGACGCCTGACTCATGCACTTTACGAGAATAGAATTCAATCAGATAATAATTAATCAAGCATGATAATGGTATTGAAACTAGAATTAAAGAGATGCGCGGACACGTAGCTAGTACTACTTAATTACGTACCCTGGGTCGCACCCATTTCAGCTCTTGTTTCCATGCGCCTGGGACCTCTTTGATGAAGCTTTGCCAAACCCTGCCCGGCAAAGAAAATGAATAAAGGAGTTATTAATTAGTTGATATCAGGAAATGAAATAAAGAGCTGGCTGACATAGTGCGATAATGATTGAAATTACCTGTCGATCATCCCCTTCACGATTAAGTACTCTTTAGGTTCTTTAAGTAGTGAGTCCAGTACTTGAACTTTTCCCTTGTCAACTTGAATGATTAGCAGGATCCAGTGGAAACTGCATGCGCACACGTTTGTATAATTAAGCGGGCATGTGCATAACTCATCAACTACACTTATTAACATCTAGTAAGCAAAATAGAATTTGTAGTACAAGACAGTAACACTCACCCGAAGTTGTAAGGAAGTACTATTTCTGGTTGGGTATTTAGTTGCTTCAAAAACTCTAGCAAGTACTTCTCTGTCTCTTTTGGGTGACGTGACCACACCTCTTTATTAATGGTATTTGGGTCAATGAACCCAATGCCATAGGGTCCATCTCTTTTCATTTCATAAATCTTCATTCTGCATAATACCACAGAAAAGAATATAGTGAGGATAATTACAGGCAACGAACGAGCACAACTAGAGACTTAAATTACAGAAAGAAATCACTTAAAGACAATAGCAACTGACGAGAGATTTGTCGAGTGCGTCTTGATTGAATAACTGAAACAATTCTTGAAACTCAACCCACAAATCTTTTGCATGGAAGTAATGCTCTTCCTTGACTTTCACCATGAGGGAATCTCGCCCCTTCTTGACTTCTCTCAGGTACCAGTCATGCAAATGGCGCATTCTCGTTGATAGATTCTCGACCTCCCTGACCAGATCTTGGCCGGGGACATATTTCCATGCTACTTCGTGATCTTGAATCTTGGGGAGTTCCTCGATGCCTAGGAGTTGTTCAACCGTGACACCGGCGTCTCTAGCCATCTGTCTATGAGCGTCGGTTATTACCGGCTGATCGGCGGTACTCACACCATGTGATTGTACAATGAGCGGGGGGATCTATTGCACTGCCTGTTCTCCCAGCTGGGGAACAGTTTTCCCGCATTTACTACTCCTCGCTTGGCTCGAGCTCGACTCCTTATCTTTTTGTGGCACATATAACTTCTTAATACAACGCTCATAGTCTGAGTCCGTCCTCTTCACAGCCGGTTGAGCATTATCAATAAAGTGTTGTATGACTTCATCAGGTATTTTCTCCTTCGGCGGGGGCTGTTTCGGTGCAAAATGGGCCTTCACTTGGGCAGCCACTTCGGCCTTGTTTTCCTCGATAGCCATCTCGTAAGCCAACTTCTTTTTGGCAGGAGGAGAGGCTTTCTTGCTTGGTGCTCTCTTCCGCTTTGGAGAAGGCTGACGCGTCCGAGATCGATATGGCGGACTCGCGCTGATGGGCTCCGTCTCAGGGTGGGGTGGTGGAGACGGCTGACGCGGTGGCGGACTAGCGCCGCGCTGCGTCTCAGGCAGGGTTGGAGTCGGCTGACGCGGTGGCGGACTTGGAGGAGGAGTCGGTGGCCTTGGAAAGACGATGCAATCCTTTCTCCATAGAATGATACGATGTATGGCCTCTCCCAGTGTGCGCTCCTCGTCACCTCCAGGAATGTCAAGCAGTAGCTCGTAATATCCTGACATCACTTCATCAACCCCGACATGAGCATAGCCAGCTGGAATCGGATTGCAATGGAAGTTTGCTTCAGGGGGATTTGTTAAAGCATAGCCGTCTGCCACCTTCATGGATATGTTCTTCACTTTCATGTGTAGCTCACAAGGTGTCGTATGTTTGATATCATCCACAGGGTATCTATCCAGCAGTCCATCATCGACCGGGATGGAAACCACGCTGCTTTTCGGCATAGATGGGACGGTTGTATCCAATGCTGGATCTGCTTGCTACTGCCGCTGAGATGCCCTTTCCTGGCTAAGTGAGTCGATCTACTCCTGCTGCCTTAGGTAAGCGTGTTCCAACTCCACGTGCTTTGATTCCATCAGTTGAAGGCGGTCTCCTGCCTGCTTCCTCTGCTCCTCCTCCTGCTTCTTCTGCTCCTCCTCCTGCTGCTTCTTTCTCGCACGGCTTCTGTAAGTGGCGTTCCAATCAGCAAACCCCTCAAAGCACGGAACAACGCCTTTGCCTCATGTTCGTCCCGGGTGTTCAGGATTGTTCAGGGCGCGCGTAAGCTCGTCATTCTCTCTATCGGGCTTGTACTTTCCCGTTCGAGCATCTTGTATTGCAACAAGTAAAGCGTCGGAGGCTTCTTTAAGACTTGCCCGCTCCATAACCAGCCCTGTCTCTGGGTCCAACTTCCCCCCATGCGCATAAAACCAAGTCCTGCACCTGGGGGGCCAACTCAATGTAACTCGAGTGACCCCTGCAGCAATCATCTGTTCCTCAGCGAGATCCCACTTAGGCCGGCCGACCTGGTTGCCACCTGGCCCCAGAGTATGGTGCCACTTTTTTTTCGCAGAATTAATCTGGTTTATTCTCGACCGTTCCTTAGCTTCTTCCGATTCCTTGAACTGCACAAAAGTATCCCAGTGATCTTTTGCCTTCTCCAGTGTTCCCTTGAATGCTGGAGTCTTCTTTCAGTCTGCTTGGTACTTGGCCCATATTCTTTTCTTGTGGTTGTTGAATGCTATCGCCATCTTCTTAAGAGCACTCTTCTTGACTTTCTCCCGTTCTTCATCTGTCAAATGATCTGGTAGGGTGACATGTGCCATGAGCGATTCCCAAAGCAGATCTTTTGCTCTTCCGTCGACAAAAGTAACTCCTTGATCTCCCTTTGCTGGCTTATTCCATTCTTGAACGGAGATCGGGGTTTGGTCCCTGACAATAACTCCGCATTGACGAGTAAATTTGTCCGCATTCTTTTTAGGAGCAAGCGGTTCGCCATTTTCTTTGATGGCATCGATGTTGTACTTTATGCCAGCCTGCAACCTTCTAGCCGGTCCACGTACTGCCCTGCTTATAGAAGATTTGCTCGATCCGGAGGGCTAAAAGAAGAAAGATTGATTCGTTAATATATATAAATCAATTAATACATGTAATGATCACCAGAGGCCTTATATATATATACCTCGCCGGTCTTTGTTATTTGAAGAACATTTCCTTCGTCGTCATTGTTGCGGCCTTCGTCTCTTCGTTCGTCTTCATCAAATATTAATACTCCCTCACCAGAATTATTAAGATATTGCGAGCCGTCATCTTCGGGTTCATTCTCATCTGGGCTCGGGGAGCGTATGATGTCGAACATGGTATCTTCTCCGTCTCTGCCGGTATTGTCCATAGCTTATATTAACTAATCCAGAAGAAAGACAAAACAATTTAGTATTCAAATTAGAATGCAATCAATAAGGAAAAACTGAATCATAGTAGATAATATGCATCTCGAATAATCCAGATAATATGCATCATCGAATATAATCTCGAATACATCGTCTCGAATATTATCGAATATAATCTCGAATACATCTCGAGTATTAATTATCACTAATACATCTCGAATATTATCATATAACATCACTAGCTAATATAGATCGAATATTATTGAAGAATCTAGTTCACTCGCGGTTCCTGAGGCGCGGGCGGTGGACACCCAAAGAGAAGGAACCATCACAGGATCATAGCTCGGGTGAGATCCCTGAAGAACCTGCCAGGTATCGGAGAACCTGACGTCCAACGCAACCAAGTAGCGACGAACGTGCTCGTCCTCCTCCCTGACACGGCGACGTACCACCTCCGCAGGGGCCGGATACCTCCGCACCGAAAGTGGCCCACGCGACCGCCACCAAAGAAGCTCCGGGTCGACGACGGGAGCCCGGTTCCTCACCAAGCTGCGCTCCCCGGAAGGTAGCACCTCCCAGTGCCAGCCCGGCGGAGCCCAGTCCCGGACATGGCGCCTCTCAAGCAGGTTCTCGCCACCGAGTCGACGACGAGGATCCGGGCCGGGCATCGTAGACGTCGAGAACAAATTCTATGCAAATTTAACATTTTTTAAATGCTTGATTGTGATTTTTGTAATTCTTTTTCACTTGATTTTGCAAATACATGACAAACTTTTGCAAATACAACATTAAGATATATATTAACATTAAAATATTATTAATACATGGTCACCTTTTTTCTATGCAACTTTTTCCTATGCAACTTTTTTCTATAAGTATAAAAAACTAAAAAACAGAAAATCTGTGCAAATTCCACCGTTCATCTACATATACATATATACATACATTGTATAAAAAAAACTAGTGAAAAAAAACTAAAACATACATACGTATAGTGAAAAAATAATCATCTAAAACATCAAAACATACATACATATATACATATATACATACATTGTATACTAGTTAATAATAATCTATAACATATCTAGTGAAAAAAAAATCGCCGAAGGGGGCGACGCGAGCTCACAGCGGGCGAGGTCGAGGACGGCGACGGCGAGGTCGATCGAGGCCGGCAACGGCGAGGTCCAGGCCGGCGGGCGCGGGCGGTGTCGGAGAGGAGAGGCGCGGGTGTGGCGTCGATCGGGGAAGAGGCGCGGGCGGCGTCGGGGAGGAGGCGCGGGCGGCCGGCGTCGGGGCAGGCGGCGGCGCAGCAGCCTGGCGGCGTCTCTGTGTTCGGCGTCGAGAGAATGGAGAGGATGGATTCGTAAGTGCCGCTTATGTATGAAAGCCTTTAGTCCCGGTTGGTGGCTCCAACCGGGACTAAAGGCCCCCCTTTAGTCGCGGTTGGAGCCACCAACCGGGACTAAAGGTGAAATTCACCCAGGCCAAGCGGCGGGAAGCCAGGCCTTTAGTCCCGGTTGGTGCCTCCAACCGGGACTAAAGGGTGCCTTTAGTCGCGGTTGGAGCCACCAACCGGGACTAAAGGCCTGGCTTCCCGTGTCGAATGTTTAGTCCCACCTCGCTAGTTGAGAGGAGCTCGCAGCGGTTTATAAGCCCCGCCGCGGCTACCGTGTCGAGCCCCTCTCTAAGCAGGCCTTTGTGGGCCTACCGAATTTGTGCTGCCCTGTGGGGCCTATTGGGCCGTGCGGGCCTGCATCCTAGCCCAACTAGAGGTTGGGTTTCTAGTCGTATGCAGGCCGTGGCGGCCCAGTAGGCGGGCTTTTTTTCCCATTTTTTTTTCTTTATTTATTTTCTTTGTTTCTACTTACAGCCAAATATTTAGAGTTTTGAGTGAATCTTTTTGCTTTAGGTCACAAAAATTATAAACTTTCTGTTAGTGCCAGTACTTTTCAAATTTTAATAGTTTAAATTTGAATTATTTGAAATTTGTGTGAATCACTAGTTTGTGAATAACTTTACTTTAAAAATAGATTTATTAGTGATTCTTTTTTCTGCTGTTTAATATTAGTGTGTTTTATCATTATATTCAATTTGGTAATTCTTAGGTTATTTAAAAAAATTAAAATGCCTTTGTAACAGATGAGTTTTCGTCCGAAACCCTGATACTTCGAAAGAGATTGTCCATTTTGTACACGAAGTGCATCCAGTTTTTGCCGTAACCCTCTCAACTTTTTAGCACATGTTATGTGGGTGAAATGATGATACCATGCCAACTTTCAACCTTTTCAGAGTTCATTCGTAGTGCTTTTCAATTTCAGGGTCATTTAGCTCAAAAAATTCATTAAATGCATGAAAAATAACGAATGAAGTCAGAAAGGGTTGAAAATTGATGATGTGGCTTTGAATGGTGCATGTTGAACTCACAAAATGTCTGGAGTTGAAATAAGTTAAAAAAATGAAATGCCTTTGTAACAGATGCGTTTTCGTCCGAAACCCTGATACTTCGAAAGAGATTGTCCATTTTGTACACGAAGTGCATCCAGTTTTTGCCGTAACCCTCTCAACTTTTTAGCACATGCTATGTGGGTGAAATGATGATACCATGCCAACTTTCAACCTTTTCAGAGTTCATTTGTAGTGCTTTTCAATTTCAGGGTCATTTAGCTCAAAAATTCATTAAATGCATGAAAAATAGCGAATGAAGTTAGAAAGGATTGAAAATTGATGATGTGGCTTTGAATGGTGCATGTTGAACTCACAAAATGTCTGGAGTTGAAATAAGTTAAAAAAATGAAGTGCCTTTGTAACAGATGAGTTTTCGTCCGAAACCCGGATACTTCGAAAGAGATTGTCCATTTTGTACACGAAGTGCATCCAGTTTTTGCCGTAACCCTCTCAACTTTTTAGCACATGCTATGTGGGTGAAATGATGATACCATGCCAACTTTCAACCTTTTCAGAGTTCATTTGTAGTGCTTTTCAATTTCAGGGTCATTTAGCTCCAAAAATTCATTAAATGCATGAAAAATAGCGAATGAAGTCAGAAAGGGTTGAAAATTGCATCCAGTCCTTAAAGATATATTTCTTCGCCTTTCAAATGTCAAAACACATATATATCCTAACTATTATAAAGATTCCATCCGGTTTGTCCGAAGTGGGACTTTCGAGATAAGTCCGGAAACTCACTAGAGAAGAAAGTGAAGAAGGTGAAGCCGGTCACATCCCAGAGTGGGATCTTTGGGTATAAAACTTTTTGTTCGCGTGTGTCCCTTTGCGCCGTAACCATGGACAATCTTCATCATTTAACAGGATGCTTGGGTCAATCTTCACTGTGAAGGGACCAATTTCATGAAACTTTTCATAATCTTCTGACATGTCTGTCTTGTCCTCCACTCCCACGATATTTCTTTTCCCTGAAAGAACTATGTGGCGCTTTGGCTCATCGTATGATGTATTCGCTTCCTTATCTTTTCTTTTTCTCGGCTTGGTAGACATGTCCTTCACATAGAAAACCTGCGCCACATCATTGGCTAGGACGAATGGTTCGTCTGCGTACCCAAGATTGTTGAGATCCATTGTTGTCATTCTGTACCGCGGGTCTTCCTTTACGCCGCCTCCTGACAGATTGACCGATTTGCAGCGAAACAAAGGGACCTTCAATTCACGTCCATAGTCAAGTTCCCATATCTCCTCTATGTAACCATAATATGTGTCCTTTGGCCTATTGGTGTTTGCTAAATCAAAGCGGACACCACTATTTTGGTTGGTGCTCTTTTTATCTTGGGCGATCGTGTAAAATGTATTCCCATTTATCTCGTACCCTTTGAAAGTCAATATAGTCAAAGATGGTAACTTGGACAACAAGTACAGCTCATCTCCAACACTGTCGTCATGCATGAGACGTGTCTGCAACCAACCGCCGAAAGTCCCCGTGTGTTCACGTGTAATCCAGTCATCAGACTGCTCGGGGTGTTTGTAGCGTAGAATATTCTTGTGTTCGTCGATATACGGACCCACCAAGCTGGAATTTTGTAAAACTGTGTAGTGTTCTTGCGCCCAAGAATGCCCGTCCATACATATTACTTGGTCCTTTCCTAGCGTGCCTTTTCTACCAAGTCTGCACTCATGCCGCGATTCGGGAACACCAATCGGCTTAAGGTCAGGAATAAAGTCAACACAAAACTCAATGACCTCCTCTGTTTCATGGCCCGTGGAGATGCTTCCTTCTGGCCTAGCACGGTTACGAACATATTTCTTTAAGACTCCCATGAACCTCTCAAAGGGGAACATATTGTGTAGAAATACAGGACCCAGAATGGCAATCTCTTCGACTAGGTGAACTAGGACGTGCGTCATGATATTGAAGAAGGATGGTGGGAACACCAACTCGAAACTGACAAGACATTGCACCAAATCATTCTGTAACCTTGGTAGGATTTCTGGATCGATTACCTTCTGAGAGATTGCATTGAGGAATGCACATAGCTTCACAATGGCTAATCGAACGTTGTCCGGTAGAAGCCCCCTCAATGCAACCGGAAGCAGTTGCGTCATAATCACGTGGCAGTCATGGGACTTTAGGTTCTGGAACTTTTTCTCTGCCATATTTATTATTCCCTTTATATTCGACGAGAAGCCAGACGGGACCTTCATACTGAGCAGGCATTCAAAGAAGATTTCCTTCTCTTCTTTGGTAAGAGCGTAGCTGGCAGGACCCTGATACTGCTTTGGATGCATGCCGTCTTTTTCGTGCATACGTTGCTGGTCCTCCCGTGCCTCCGGTGTATCTTTTGTCTTCCCATACACGCCCAAGAAGCCTAGCAGGTTCACGCAAAGATTCTTTGTCACATGCATCACGTCGATTGCAGAGCAGACCTCTAGTTCTTTCCAATATGGTAGGTCCCAAAATATAGATTTCTTCTTCCACATGGGTGCGTGTCCGTCAGCGTCATTCGGAACAGATTGTCCGCCAGGACCCTTTCCAAAGATTACTTTTAAATCCTTGACCATATCAAGTATATCATGACCAGTACGGTGGCGAGGCTTCTTCCGGTGATCTGCCTCACCTTTGAAATGCTTGCCTTTCTTTCTTAAGACATGATTGATCTGAAGAAATCGACGATGTCCCAGGTACACATTCTTCTTACATTTATCCAAATATATATTGTCGGTTACATCTAAACAGTGCGTGCATGCGTGGTATCCCTTGTTTGTCTGTCCTAAAAGGTTACTAAGAGCAGGCCAATCATTGATGGTTACAAACAGCAACGCTCGCAGGTCAAATTCCTGCTGTTTGTGCTCATCCCACACACGTACACCTTCTATACTCCACAGCTGTAAAAGTTCTTCAACCAATGGCCTTAGGTACACATCAATGTCGTTGCTGGGTTGCTTGGGGCCTTGGATGAGCACTGGCATCATAATGAACTTCCGCTTCATGCACAACCAAGGAGGAAGGTTATAGATACATAGAGTCACAGGCCAGGTGCTATGATTGCTGCTCTGCTCCCCGAAAGGATTAATGCCATCTGCACTTAAACCAAACCATACGTTCCTTGCGTCATCTGCAAAGTCCTTCCACTTTCTCTTGATTTTTCTCCACTGCGATTCGTCAGCGGATACTCTCAACTTCCCGTCTTTCTTACGGTCTTCTTTGTGCCATCACATCAACTTGGCATGCTCTTTGTTTTGGAACAAACGTTTCTTACAGGAGCATACCACATCACCTTGGCAGGAATCTTCTTTCTGGGGCGCTCGCCCTCAACATCACCAGGGTCATCGCGGCTGATCTCATAGCGCGATGCACCGCATACCGGGCATGCATTCAAATCCTCATACTCACCGCGGTAGAGGATGTAGTCATTAGGGCATGCATGTATCTTCTGCACCTCTAATCCTAGAGGGCAGACAGCCTTCTTTGCTTCGTACGTACTGTCGGGCAATTCGTTGTCCTTTGGAAGCTTCTTCTTTAACATTATCAGCAACTTTTCAAATCCCTTGTCGGATACACCATTCTCTGCCTTCCATTGCAGCAATTCCAGTGTGTACCCAGCTTTTTCTTGTCATCTTCGCAATTTGGGTACAACAATTTCTTGTGATCCTCTAACATGCGCTGCAAGTTCAGCTTCTCCTTTTCACTTGCGCAGTTTCTCTTTGCATCGGCAATGGCCCGACCAAGATCATCAGCGGGCTCATCTGATGCCTCTTCTTCAGCTTCTTCCCCCATTGCCGGCTCATCTTCTTCCCCCATTGTTGTACCATCGTATTCAGGGAACCCATGGCCAGGATAGCTGTCATCATCCTCTTCTTCTTCATTATCTTCCATTAGGACCCCTCTTTCTCCGTGCTTGGTCCAACAGTTACAGCCGGACATGAAACCGGACGTAAACAGGTGGACGTGAATGGTTCTTGAGTTAGAGTAATTGTGATCATTCTTACAGACAGTACATGGACAACACATAAAACCATCCGCCCGCTTGTTTGTCTCAGCCGCAACCAGAAAAGTACGCACGCCATTAATGAACTGGGGAGAGCATCGGTCATCGTACATCCATTGCCGGCTCATCTTCATTACACAACACCGAAAAGACCAAATTAATACAAGTTCATACATATAGTTCATACAAACTTATTCTCATAAAACAACATACAAACTCTCTAGCTAAAGCATTTAAATGCAACTACAATTGCGATCAAGATCGCAACTAAGGTAACAATTGATCCAACAGCATAGTGATACCAAGCCTCTTGATTAACGGCATATTTTTTAAATTTTCTAATCTTCAAGCGCATTGCATCCATCTGGATCTTGTGATCATCGACGACATCGGCAACATACAACTCCAGTTTCATCTTCTCTTCTTCAATTCTTTTCAATTTTTCTTTCAAATACTCGTTTTCTTTTTCAACTAAATTTAACTTCTCGACAAGAGGGTCGGTTGCAATTTCCGGTTCACATACCTCCTAGATAAAAATATCTATGTCAACTTGATGGGCATAATTGTCATAAACGCGAAATGCAACAAATAGTTATAAAAGAGAATATATATACCACATCCGAATCATAAACCGGACGAGGGCCGACGGGGACGGATATCAAAGTCATGGCACTATGTATAACAAACAATCATACATGTAAGAAAATTATACAATTAACTATCTAAATCATACAAATAAGATTTTTTTTATAAAAAGGATAAGAACGAGAGGCTCACCAAGGTGTGGTGCCGGCGACGGGACGGTGCGGGCGATCGACGGTGGTTAGGACGGGGACGGGAAGGCACTAAGTAAACCACACCTACACATATGCAAACTAAGAAGTTAATTTGAGCTCAAATTGCATATAAATCAAATAAATCAAATAAACTCCCACATAATTACTCCCAAACTAGAACCCACAAATCACTATACTTATAGAGCATTGCACGAGCTAATCTAGCAATGAGAGATGAAAGGACAAAGTTGCTAACCTTTGTGAACACTTGGATTGATGGGGTGCCTTCAAATCTTGACAAATTTTTGCAAAAATGGAGGATGAGCTCGAGCAAGAGAGGAAGAACAGAGAGGAGAGGAAAGGGGAAAAACAGAGAGCTTCGTCTCGGGCTGGACGAAGGGTTTATATAGTGACACCTTTAGTCCCGGTTCATGTAACAAACCGGGACTAAAGGTTAACCTCTAGTCCCGGTTTGTGACACGAACCGGGACTAAAGGGGATCGTGGGGCCCCAGCCTGACACCAGCCTGCCACCAGACCTTTAGTCCCGGTTCATGTAACAAACCGGGACTAAAGGTTAACCTTTAGTCCCGGTTTGTGACACAAACCGGGACTGGGACTAAAGGTTCAACACGAACCGGGACTAATCATTCCCCTGCCCCTAGCCGTTGGAATCGGGACTAATGGTCACATTAGTCCCGGGCCGTAGTCAAACCGGGAGTAATGATGCGAACATAAAGTCGTTTTTCTACTAGTGAAATGGTACTTGTGAAAAGTGTTTTCAAAAAAGAGACGGTTATGGGGCAACTTATGTGTGCATTTGGAGCATGTGTTGCATACTGCATAAAATGAGAATTTCTTTTTTGAAAAAAAAGTAGCAAAAAGGTGGCAACTTATGTGTGAAAGTAGCACATGAGTTGCCTCCCCACATTGCATTGTTTGGCACTGTTTCATAGTTACTGGTAGCATCATATCCAGTCAAAAGAAAAACACACATACAAAAATGACTGGTGGGAAAAAAAAATTGAACTACAATTTACACGGGGGCAGGGGTGTGGGGGAGGTATACCTCGTTTTCAGTCACTTTCCGCCGCTTTTTCTTTGGTTGTTCCTCTTGTGTAACATCTGCTTCAATGTCATCTCCTACCAGTTGACCTTCGTTGCTTTGAAAATCCGTAGGGAGCTTCCCCTAGTTTGACGGCATATTCCGGCGCTTGCGCTTGTAAACAACTGTTGTTGTAACACCTTGCTCATGTGATATCGGTGCCTGCAATGAAAATACGTGCTTCATTGTTGTCACAATTTTCAAAGACAGGGGCGCAAAAAAAATGAAAAACCAAAAGGAAAACCAATAATCTGATGTATCTAGGTAGTGCACATGCGCACACGCACAAACGGAGAGCATTGAAAAAAAGAGGCAACTGCCACAGCCACAGCCGCAAAAATGCTGCTACAGGACAGGAGGGTAGACTTTGTGGCCGAGATGTGATGTACCATGGCGTGCATGATACATAAATAGTGGACTTGGGACACAGCTATGTCCAGTCAGTGGCTCGTGGTCACACCACCGGGCAGCGGCGTGCAAGGTAGCGCATACGGCAATGGCACAGTGTGCCAACCATGCCGCGTGAATGTATCTAGTAAAATGAGTAGGAATACAAAGCAAAAATATACCTCCAGTTCGGATTCGGAAGTGGGAGCTGGACCCCGTCAAGATGCGATGCTGCTGACTGCGGTTGATCACGCTTTTTGCTTGGTCCGGTCATCTTTACCTGAAAAACACGCTTAGGGTCAAACAAAGCATAAACCACACCTGGCACTCCTAACGACAACTGCAGGCAACCATACCAGGGAAAACGGGGGGATTCAAAATGTACCAAAACTTGCCTGGTTTTGAGCATGAAACTTGCTTATTAGTAGCATAAAAAAAATGCCTGATTGCGTCAGTCTAACATACCAAAAAACACTACTACCAGCACCATGGCCCTGACTGGCAAATACTAATTCATCACTAGTTGCGTGTAAAAAAAAATCAGAAACACTCTTATCCCCGGCGCCACACTAACTGAAAACTGCCCTACACAAAACTCATACCGAAACTTGCCTGATGCGCGAGCATGAACTTGCCTGGTGCCAAAAGCACTTCTATCCCACCCCCCCCCCCCCCCCCCGCCCCCCCCCGGTCACTGACAATCCGCTGGGTGGCAACGACCCAACCCAAAATAATGACCAAAACTTGCCTGATGGTTAGCATGAACTTGCCTGCTACCAAAAACAATCTTATGTCATGACGCCACACTAACTGACAAACTGCCCCGACACAAAACTCATACTGGAAGCATGAACTTGCCTGGTACCAAAAGCACTTCTAAACTCCTCATATATTGCAACGATCAAAACTCTTCATATATTGCAGTGTCATGCACCAACAAACACAAAATTCATTTAGCAGCATATTGGTGCGTGTAAAAACTACATGAAAATTGAACAGGAAAAAAATAGAAACTACTAGCACTACCTAGCCACAAAATAACTAGCAAAAACTGTCATTCCAACCACTAACGAGCCTCACAATTAGCATAAGCACGTCCCACACCACCCATCTGTGAACTCCTACAAAAATGCTAAAACAGGTGATTGCAACTACACCACCAAAAAGCCCCCTGGATGGCAGACTACACCATGCCAAAAACTTGCCTGATTCTCATAATGAACTTGCCTGCTACCAAAAGCAATGATATGCACCATCAAAATGCCTCTGGCTGGCAACTACCAACCCAAAACATACCCGAAACTTGCCTGGTTGTCAGAATGAACTCGCCTGCTACACAAAAGCATAAACAAAACTTGCGTGATGCCAGCATGAACTTGCCTGATGGCCAGCATGAACTTGCCTACTGCCAGAAAACACTCCTATCTCCGGCACCAAATGCACTAGTTGCCAACTAAAATCGCCCAAAAGTATACCTAAAACTT
Organism: Elymus sibiricus; assembly: GCA_039707655.1. Taxonomy (NCBI): domain Eukaryota; kingdom Viridiplantae; phylum Streptophyta; class Magnoliopsida; order Poales; family Poaceae; genus Elymus; species Elymus sibiricus. The sequence continues at coordinate 396,619,281 of CM077674.1, forward strand.
GCCTGATGGTGAGCTTGGACATGATACAAAACACTTTCAAACAACTACAGCACGGGCAACACACCCCCCTCCAACCTATGTCGTCACTAGAACCCTAGTTCGACGACGCCATCACGCAAATCCGATGCGAAAATGAACGAATTCGAGATCGAGAATTCACGGGGAAACTTTCGACATCTACATCAGGGTGCCTAACCTAAACCACAGCCGAACCAACGGGAGACCACGGGGAACCAGTCGCGAAATCCATAGTGCGGGCAGGGGGTAGTTTACCTCCTCTAACTTGCCGGTGAACCTCCTCCTCGCAAGCGCAGGACGACGACGAAATCCGGCGACGTCACTTCTCCTCGTCCCCGAAAAACTGCCGCTCCGCCCGGTTGCCGAGCTCACGTGCGAGAGTCGCTGCACACGGCCACCGTGCCGCGCGCGAGTGCCGCTCCACGCCCCGACGATCCGCACCTCCCGCAGCGATTTGGCAGTGCCGAGACTCGATTTGGGCGACGCAGGCGATTTGGGCGACTGGAGATTTGGGAGAGGGGATGGGGAACCGAATGAGTGCCGTTAGTGGAGAAGTGAGAAGACAGAAAATGGGGGGTCCCATCCACCGCCCAGGCGTTTCGACCAGGTCGCGACTGTTCGACCGAGTCGCTCCGACCAGGTGCCACCGGTGCGTGATCTGTACGATCGGACGGCGATGGGAGGGTGTGCTCACGACTTCTAAACAGCACAGCTGCACTAATTAGAATTTAGGATGATTTTAAGAGAAGGGAAAAAGAGTATCAAGAACAAATTCATACGTTTGGCTGTTAGCCATTACAAGCTTGAATATATCTATTTCTGTATGTCGCAAACTATCATAAATGAATAATAGTATTATCGTTTAGCTATTCCATGGAACAATTTCTCTGAACATTCTTGCATCAAAGTTGTCAGAAGTTCTAGCTATGACAAAGGCATGTACTAAAAGTTCTCACAAATAACCAAAAATAAAAAGGCATATCAAGACAGGAAGATGTTTGTTTGACCAAATAATTACCACTCTCTGAACCATATTGCCAAAAATTAGCAGGAACATGGTCGTGAACTCATCCCCAGTGATCTCTCTTTAAACCAAACACTCCCTGACCTATGGTCCTCCCACTCACCTTCCTGCCACTTAAGAAAACATGGGATCTTCATATCAGCTCAGGATTACATATAAAGAAGATAAGTTGACCATACGTTGACTTGAGCCCATAGATAAAAATCTAGATGCAGAGCCTCGCGAGAGGTAGCGGCCTTGTACGCCCTGAACACGGAGCATCCATGGTTGCTCCTGTAAACGAAGGACGGCGGCGAGATGAGAAGAGCTCAGAGAGAGAGAGAGAGAGAGAGAGAGAGGAAAACGGAGCATGGGAGGAAGGGGAGAGACATGGGAGACTTGGGCAGCTCCGGCGCAACGGCGGGTGCTGTCCTCCCGCGGCCACGCAGCAGCGGTCGTCGGAACCAGGTGGGCGAGCTCGGGGACAGAGGCTCTAGGCGGCGGCGGGAAGAAGACGATGGCGACTTGCAGCGGACGGACTTGGGGACCCCGGAGACGGCGCTGGAGGTGTGGATCCGGGGTGAAGGTGGGGTTTGGCGCCGGATCAAGGTGGCGGTGTCGTTCACGAGCTCGGGTAGGGCATCCATGGCCGACGGCGCGGGGTCCCTGTGAGGAAAAGAGAGAGAGAGAGAGGGAGACAGGGGAAAGGAGAAGCATGGGAAGGAAACAGAGGAAAGGGGCGCGACGGTTGCTGGTTGCCGGCGAGGAGTGGCTCGGGAGGCCTCGGGCACGAGGAGCGGGGCTCGCTGCTGCTTCACGATCCCGTCCAGGGCACCGGGCGGCGGCTTCTTGCCCCCTACCACTATGGTTGGAGGTTGTGGAAGGGGGGGACAGGGAGGAAGAGGGAGAAGGGGGGAGAGAAGAGGGCGTCCAGAGCACCAGCGGCAAGGAGTGGGAGGAAACAGGGAGGAGGAATAGGGCGGCCGGAGCGCCAGAGCATCGCCGGCGAGCAGGCCGGCGAGACGGCGGCTCCAACCCTACGCCGGTAGCCGCTCTGCCTTCTTTTTTTTTGTTTGAAGTGCCTTTTTTGTTTGGGGCAGAGAAAAGAAAGAGACAAACCGGTACAATTTATGGATGGCATGGTGGGTAATTGTTTGCAATTTTTAGGATTAACTTAATGACGATGAACGGGCAGAAGTACTCCGTGCTTTATTATTAGTTAAAGATTAAAGATATACGTTTTTTTTAAATAATTTAATGTTATATACGTGAGTTCCGACTACCACGCGCACGTAACACATCGGGCCTGTAAACGGATCTCCCCTTTTTGGTACTTCAACTGGACTGTTTGACCGGATTTGGGCTGGGTGCAGATTGGGCCTACTTTCGTGACTGTACATGAGTTATACTGAAATCATTATTTGAGGAGTACTGTTTCCAAATGTGCGCCACTTGTGGCAACTTGGGAGTTTTCCTTTTTTCTTAGATCTGTTTATTCAAAATGTTTTATCTTTTAAACCGTGCGTCCAAATCTCGAACCGTTTTCACCATTGAATTCCTCGCGTCGTGATCTTTAAAACTACTCCCTCCGTCCCATAATACAAGAGCATTTTGACACTAATATAGTATCAAAAACGCTCTTATATTATGGGATGGAGGGAGTAGATCCCATGTTGATAGGTTTTGACGAACGTTTTTTCACGAAAAAAATGGACATAAAAACCGGACGAAAAAACCGAACTGGGAGTATGTTATTTTGCCTTTCCGAAAGAGACACGGCCGTGCCTCTCATAAAAGCAAAACCGTGCCTCTCGCAGGAGCAAAATCATGCCTCTCGCGGAAGGAAAAAAAGAAAATGCCTTTTTTTTTCGTTTCCGAGAGGCACGGCCGTGCCTCTCGCGGAAGCAAAACCGTGCCTTTCGCGTAAGGAAAAAAACAGAAAACTCATTTTTTTTGGTTTCCGAGAGGCACGGCCGTGCCTCTCGCGAATGCAAAGTCGTGCCTCTCACGGAAACAAAACCGTGCCTCTCGCAGAAGGAAAAAAAATAGAAAACGCGTTTTTTTCGTTTCCGAGATGCACGGTCGTGCCTCTCGCGAAAGTAAAACCGTGCCTCTCGTGGAATCAAAACCGTGCCTCTCACGGAAGGAAAAAAAAACATGTTTTTTCCATTTCCGAGAGGCACGGCCGTGCCTCTCGCAGAAGCAAAAAAACGCGTTTTTTCGCGCAAAAAATATTCTGATTTTTTTTTGTCCAAAAGCTAAGTAAGACCGGTGGAAAAACCAAAAAAGCGAAAAAACTGGAAAAAAAAAACCCGTGTAAAAAGCCAAAAACGCGTGCGCAAAAATTAAAAAAAAAACGGAGGGAGCGCCCAGAGTGCGACACGTGGCGGCGGCTGAGAGCGCGCCAACCCAACGATCCCGAAGGAGCGCTCGTCAACTAGTTGCTCTCGAGTTATTCTCCTACGCTGACCCCGAGTGCTCCGATTCATTATCTTGAAAAAAGAATCCCCTCGAGGAAATAATCTCAAAAGTAAAGTGCTACTCCTATTCAGCTCCTAATAATCGAGCAAGCACCTACAAAGCAGCTCATTTACGTCTGTGGTTTTATTTATTTATTTTCTTGACAAATGTCACTAGTGGAAAAAGTGCTAGCCACAACTTTACGGCCTTCACTTTAAGATGGAGATTTTGCCGTGACACCGAGTTGATCTTCTGGGAAAGTGTGCTCGCCGGATCCTCCACCAGCGCCGTCTCTGCCAGACTCTCCTGCGGCTCCATGCATCGGCGGTGGCGAAAAAGGGTGAGAATTGGGTGGAGAGTGGCGGGGTGGAAGAAGAGAGTGGCGGATTTTGCCACGAAAACAGTGCGACAAGCTACAAAAGCGCGGGCAAGGCCTTAGTTTTGGGTGGGCGTGGGGTGTCAGAATCCTATGTTGCTCGTGTACGGACTCCCGCAAAGCCCCTCCGATTTGTTTCCGGTTTGGGGGAAAATGGCAGTCCGGACTACTCCAGGACCAATGTGGGTCGCCGTTGGATGGCTTGCGGGGTTTGGACAACTGCGTTCGGACAGATACGAGCGGTACAAATAGAAATGTTGTGTCATGAACTTTTGTATGTGTTGATTGTTGAGTGGGAGGCGGGTACTTTTTAGGGCATATACGGTTGTTGATAAAACGATCTTATCTTAACCCTGCCACATGCTTAAGAGAAGACAATAAAAAAATGTTGTAATGGGTTGTTTTCTACTCTCTATCTATAGTTAGATATCCCTAAATATGTGGTGAGATATATTATTGCTAAGAAGTCATCTCTTCATTAAGAGAAGACAAGCCTTTTCATATGTTTTATTTTTTCTCCACCTTAGCATAAGAAAACACCCGTGTACATGCCCTTACCCGTCCGTCCGGGTAGTTGGTACTCTCTTCGTTTCTAAATATAAGTCTTTTTAGAGATTCCAATATGAACTACATACGGAGCAAAATGAGTGAATCTACATTTTAAAATATTTATATATACATCCATATGTAGTCCGTATTGACATCTCTAAAAAGGCTTATATTTAGAAACAGATAAAGTATATGTGAACACGGGTGCCATGCGACACCCTGCCACCGCAGCCACTTGGGGTGCTCCACGTGCCATGCATGGTAGCACATACGCCGCCGCTAGCTGCTCACTCGACTATCCCAGTCCGGCGAAGAGTGACCACGGTGTCTCAATAAGCAGGCATGCGGCACCGGCCGGGTGGCAACTCAGGCGGCTCGAACAGGCCGTGTATGCTCCAACTTTGACGGTGGTAGCTAGCTATCTTGGCTCCGGCCGGCAGCAGCGCCCCGCGTCAGCTAGCTAGCTCCCGTCGAGAAGCCCAGCCTTGTGGTCAGCTCCGATAAGTGGTTCAGAACTCCGGCCGCAGGCGTGCTTGTGGGGGTGTTGAGAAGGTTGTGGCCGGCCTGCTGGGTATTTTTTTTTTTTTTGCGAAAAGAAAGGATTGTATTAATCAAGAAAGATTATTACAATCCTGATGGCATAAGGTGCCAATTTCACCAGGTCCATGACAAAGCCAAACGGCCGTACGATGTTCAGAAATACCCATCTGGGCAAGTGCATGACTAGTTTTATCCTTATTTCTACTCACATGTGCTATCACATGTTCACGTCCAAGTGCAAGGAGATGCTTGATTTCACCGATGAGGGCAGCCACCGGGGATCTATTGGTGTCAACATCTCTGATCATGTCTGCTGCGGTAAGACAATCAGTCTCCAGGATAAACGGCAGTGTGGTCCGTGCTAGCGTGAGGGATATTCCTTCCATGCAAGCAGCTACATCCGCTTCAAGGGCACTCGTACATGTCGTAAGGAACCTACAGGATGCAAAATGATGGAGCCCTCTTGGTCGCGAAGAATCATCCCTGCACCGCCCGTGCCATCCTCTTCTCTCCAGGCGCCATCGATGTTCAGTTTGGTCCAGCCCTCCGGTGTCATGCCTGCTGGGTATTTGACCTCTCTTCTCGACACTAAACTGAAAGGTCCTCTATATATACTGTCGGCAGCACGCCCCCGCAACAGTGCAATGTGAAAAAGCTAATAGACGCTTTTTTAAGGAAAGCAGGCCCTAAACGGTCTTTTTTCTAAAACAAAGAGGCGAATATATATATAGACGACAGTGACACGGCATAGCACCTAGTACTCCACAAGATTCTATCCCTCCTTAACAAAACCGCACAGTTCACAAGCAGTTTAAGGGCCGGTTCTTTTGGCCTATTCTCTCAGAATCGCCCCCCTCCCCAGCTTCTCTCGGAATCGCCACTCCATATCTCCCCAGCTTCTTCCGGAATCACCACTCCATATTCTTTTTACATCTATAAAAAAACATGGAGTGGCGATTCCGGTAGAAGCTGGGGAGGGGGGCAATTTTGGGAGAATCGGCCAAAAGAACTGGCCCTGATTCGACGCCCGCCCGATGAAACGACGTACGTATAGTCATACCCACAACTGGTGGACATCATAGGTGTAACCGCTCATGCATGCATTAGTTGGCGGCCAGACGGTCTGGGCCGCGCCGTCGATCGGCAGGCCTGAGGTGCAAAGCAACCACCATTTTGACGCGTCGGGGACTGTGGCACTTTTTGACTAATATTGCTTCATCAGGCTGGCTGTTTCACCCTGTAGAACTGCATGCACCAGCCAGTGCACTCAAAAGCTCATGCTCACGGAGAAAGGTGGGCTATGCATTTATACGTCAACACTCCCCCTCACGTGTGACTCCCTCAGGGCTAAACATGGACCGAATGTGGGCTGCAATTTAATTGCGCCAGCCGGATCTTGAACTCAAGACCGCTTGGCTCCGATACCATGTAGAATGAATAGAGAGGGAATTGGTGTAATGGATTGGATGTATTGCTTGAGCCTCGTAGGCATATATATATATATATATATATATATATATATATATATATATATATATATATATATATATATATATATATGAGTACATGACCATCTTGGAGTACAAGACAAGCCAGAATAAATCCTAGTCTATCCTATGTTTCCTAATAATCATGATACTCAACATCCCCCGCAGTCACAATGGTAGCAACGCAGACGGTGAGACTGGAGAAGAATTTGAAGGTAAGCCGACGGACATCCCCCCCCCCCCCCCACAGTCGTAGCGGTCGATGCATTGCGGAACTTGTGACTGGAGTGAAGGTCCATGCATCGCGAAAGTTGTGACTATTCGTTACCCATCGTGTGTGAGATCGAATCGTTCAGCAGTGAGAATCGGGTTCTCTCTTCGCTATTGCAAACAAATTCTTAAATACACTCCACGCTATTGCAGACTTCGCTTGACGGATAGTCGAAGGTGCTGATGTTTGTCAATGTAGCGCCAGAGGCGTCCTTGGCCGGGGTGACACTCTTTTCCCTGAAGTTTTGCAGAGACTGTGAACAGCTGCGAGCTTGGGGTGGCAAGGCGGCAGGCGTCAGATCGCAGACCACGGGACTATGAGCTATGGGTGATGAACTCTGTTAACGGTCATCGTGACCTGATGTTTTTTGTATTTGAGGGAATCGTGACCTGATGTGGAGTAAAGTCTATTTTAAACGTTGAAAGTGTTACTGAATCTAATTAACTTATTATTTGCAATTTATTTTTATAGAGAGAACCATTTATTCATACATATTATAAAAAGCAAGTTGTTTCTAGTTTTCAAATATCAAACTTCTTATTCTACCGTGTTACATTTTCTAATTAGTGTAATTTGAATATTTATACTAATCTTTTTTACTTTTATAACATCTATCAGAAATTATATGTTATTTACTTAATAATACATATTGTATTATGATATTTTAAAACTTTATTTACAATAATAAGAACCATCCAATATGTGAACATAAAGATTGTCACAAGTATAAATAGATAAAAATTATTAATTATTACATATGCTCTATTTGTTCGAAAGCGAAGAGACCTATAATTTATGATGATTTTAATTCATCATTAAGCAAATCGATTTCTGTAAACCTTAGAAAATATAAAAGATCACATCCATCCATATATTATGTTGTGCCACTCAATGTGCCATATATATATATATATATATATATATATATATATATATATATATATATATATATATTTAGAATATTCTAGGGCACTGGTCTAACAATACAAATAGCTAGATACAAGACATGCTAGAGTACGAGAACGGTAAACTTAGGACTACATATGTGTGTCAACGTGGTACACAACATCTCTGGCTTCACATACCTCGCCCTGACTGGTTGCTAAAAGGGCATTTTCCTCCCTAAGTGTTTTGGTGTTAATGACAACGCAATTTACGGACTAACTGTGTGCTTGAACTACATATGCAGATTAAAATTATACAAGACGGTTAGGTTCCCCTCTAGAAGCAAAAAGATCGAAGATGGTGTTTGCGACGCTTTTTTATTCTTCGGCCGTAGGAAATCCATATTATTATCCGGGGGTCCGTGTTGAAAGGTATTAGTGAAATCAAATCATCTACACAGAACATATATTGCAACCACTTTACCTTTCCAACAGTTTCGAGCAGAGAAACCGTTTCCAACCATGTGTTTAAAGTGTGCACCTGGTAGTACCGCTCCCCTATGGAGCAGTACCACTGTTGGCACACCCTATGATGGTCTGAGGTGTTAGAAATATTCTGTTGAGTTTCTTGACATCATACTCATCAAACTCTTCCTGAACACCTTGAATCAGTTCTTTGATAGTCGTAGGAGCTCTGCAGTCGGTCAAAGACTCAAGGGGTCTGAAATATCCAAGATCAAGTGTGTTTAGACCAGGAGAATTTGGAGGCTGTTGGATTATTCTAATGTCTAGACCAGTTGTAGCCACAGCCTCTATGAACTCTGCATCACCGGGAAGAATGTGTGTCCTCGCATTGTCATATGGGATTATTCTACCGCCCGGTCTCGTTGCAAAACTGCGACTTCAAGATTGTGTGCAAGACGTTGACCACCCGCCTTCAACAACAAATCTCAGGGCTGATCGACGTCGACAAATCTGGCTTAATCAAGGGGAGAAGCATCTTCGAGAAGTTCATCTATGCCGCGGAGATTGTCCGGTGCTGTGAGAAGAGGAAAGCCCCATCTCTGGTCTTGAAGCTCGACTTTGCGAAGGCTTTCGACTCCATCAAGAAACTTGAACACCATGTAGTGCACGTAATATGTTAGCTCGTGAATAAACTGAAATTTTGTACTGCCAACTATAGCAGCCTAACCTGTTTGCCATGCAGTCTACCTCACAGCGGAGCGGCAACTGTTTTTATGTGTACCACCGTCGATGTCCACCACGTTCTCTGCCCTACTCCATATCCTACGTTGACGATCGAGCTCGCCATCTTCGACTCCGGCAGCATAATTTGGTGCCGGCACCGTGTGTCTTTTAGTCTGCGTGTTCTTGGAATGGATCTCTTAATTGTTGAGAGGGTTGCTGGTCATCCTCCACGGCCCGATGTCCTGTACCAGCATCACCATATGATTAGCTCCTCTGCATATTCCATGTCCTACGTCGACGATCAACCTCGTCATCTTTTGACTTCGGCAGCATAATTTGGTGCCGGCACCGAGAGCATCTTTCGGGTGGTCATCCTCCGCAATGGATCTGTTGTACCAGCACCACCGTATGATTAGCCCCGGCGGCAATAAACAGTATACCTGCAGCTGTTTACTGAATGTCTTGATAGAGAACATGGGTCATCATCTTCCTTGTAAAAGAAGACGCGGTGATTCATCGTGTAGATGACAAATGTATCGATGTATGTAACACCAAGACAGGAGAGAAGGTTCGGATTGTTTTGGCGACGCCAAGGAACATGTCTTGTTTGAACAACAGATGAATAATATCATTTCTCCTTATCTATTTACATATTTAGGCAGATTAACGCAACTGTTATTGAGCTAAAGCAACTGAATTTATACAAACTTGAGAGTTACTTTCCATCCTAGCTAGGTAACTCTGCTTCTAGCTTTTGTTTATAGCAAAGCAAACAGGATCGGAGCTTCCTCAGACTTAGGTTCAAGACATGAAGCACCTAGTAATTACTAGATCCGCGCTGTTTCTATTTTCAGATCTCTCAGGCATTGGCTCAAAACGTGAAGCAGCTAGCTCAACTCATTGTCTGTACTACTAGTACAATTCCTGATCTTTCGATGCATACAGTTGAGTGAAATTAGTTAAGAGATAATTCAGCTAAGCGTACAAGGGTAGGACATCACTGGCGGCTGATTGATCCTTAAACGCAATTAATTAGTATTACTTGTCTCAATTAATACAAGAAATATTAATGGGGATGTAGCTCAAATGGGTAGAGCGCTTTGAGTGCTTTTAAGAGGGAGGGGGGGGGGGGGGGGGGGTCAATACCACCCATCTCTAAATTCTAAATCGTTTTTGTTCAGATGGTCGCTTTTTTTAAAAAAAAAAAAATTGATCGGAAAAAAGGGCACTTTAATGGGAGAGCCACTAATTAAGGAGCGCTCCTTCGGGAGCCTCCCAACGATCACTTGGGGTGGGCTGAGAGCGAGCCACTTGGCGCAATCTCAGCCGCTGCCACATGTCACTCTCTGGACGCTCCTTCTGGATTTTGTTTTTATTTTTCGTACGTGTTTTCGGCTTTTTTGCATGAAAAAACCCATTTTTCGGCTTTTTTTCGCGTGAAAAAACCCTTTTTTTTTGCCTCCACGAGAGGCACGGTTTTGCTTCCACGGGAGGCATGGTTTTGTTTCCGCGAGAGGCATGGTTTTGCTTCCGCGAGAAGCACGGTTTTGTTTTCGCGAGAGGCACGGCCGTGCCTCTCGGAAACCAAAAAAAAATGCGTTTTCTTTTTTTTCCTTCCGCGAGAGGCATGGTTTTTGCTTCCGTGAGAAGCACGGTTTTTCTTTCGCGAGAGGCACGGCCGAGCCTCTTTCGGAAAGGAAAAAAAAATGTGCTCCCGGTTTGTTTTTTTCGTCTGGTTTTTTCGTGAAAAAAAAGTTTGTCAAAACCTATCAACATGGGATATAGTTTTGAAGATCTCGACGTGACAAATCCAATGGTGAAAATGGTTCAAGATTTGGACGCACCGTTTAAGTGATGAAATGTTTTTGAATAAATGTATCTACAAAAAAAGGGAAAACTCCGAGGTTGCGACAAGTGGCGCGCATGTAATGCGCCACTTGTCGCAACCTGGGCGGTGGGAGTGATCTTTCGAAGGAGTACTCCTCAATTAGTGATTTCGCGTTATTGACTTTTTTTGTCTGACGTTGTACGTTGGAAAGAATGGGCTGCTACTCGGGGGTTCTTGGGCAGGAAGATGGGAATTTCTAAGCCCACGTTGGGAAAGTTTTTCTCCTTTTTGAGATCTCTCCAGAGAGGAAGTTGAAGGTCTCATATTTATTATCACTATCCATGAAATAGTTATTTATTACTTTGTTCAAATATAAATATTTATTGATGCCGCCTTTTAGTCCGGGTGGCGGAGATGCGCATGTTGAGATGGATGTGTGGCCACACGAGGAAGGATCGAGTCCGGAATGACGATAGACGAGATAGGGTTGGGTAGCACCAATTGAAAAGAAGCTGGTCCAACATCGTCTGAGATGGTTTGGGCATATTCAGCGCAGGCCTCCGGAAGCTCCAGTGCATAGCGGATGGCTAAAGCGTGCGGATAATGTCAAGAGAGGGCGGGGTAGACTGAATTTGACATGGGAGGAGTTCGTAAAGAGAGATCTGAAGGATTGGAGCATCAGCAAAGAACTAGCCATGGACAAGGGTGCGTGGAAGCTTATTTTCCTTGTGCCAGAACCATGAGTTGGTTGCGATCTTATGGTTTTCACCTCTAGCCTACCCCAACTTGTTTGGGACTAAAGGCTTTGTTGTTGTTGTTGTTGTTGTTGTTGTTGTTGTTGTTGTTGTTGTCGCCCTAATTTTTTTAGGTTTGACCAGCACGAAAGCGATGTTATTATACATATTTTAAAGTATGTTTTGTCCTGGTGTATCTTTTGAAAGGTTCCGTCCTTCATTTTGTATTTTTCGGACATCACAAAAGACACGTGACTCCATTTTCGGTGGATGTAATTTTCATTAGCACATAGGATAATAGTATACTAGATAATTCCCCGCGCATTGCTGCGGGACATTTGCTCCAAAATATCTATTGAAGAGATGCGCATAAAGCAAAACTAATGTAAACATGACAAATAGTTGTAAAATATTGTATGGGCCATTCACCATATTTATTTTTTGCAGCTAAATTCCTAACATGTTTATCCTGAAAATCACATTATCCAATTAAAAGTTGTCTGAGATTGCCACCGATTAGTATGTAATAATAAGAATATCCCAATAAATATTAGAAAGTTTGGACACAACACGATGTAAACTTGACTAGCTTGCCTTTCTGAAAATCGAAGCAAATAGTTGTAATATGCTAAAACAGGTTGATTGAGATAATAATGCGTATAAATTAAAAATTTGAATTACCTTGAAGACCAATAGTTATGAAAAAATTGCATTATGCAAGCAAGTGAAAACCGTTACTCATTCATTCGGTCATATTTGTCCATGTGTAATTATCCCCAACCATGGCGAGAAATTCTCCTTTTAGATTATCAAACAACGAAGACCAGTGAATAGCTAAAAGAACTTAAGTACAACAACCGAATATAAATGAATCAAGAATAAAAAACGACCCACCGACTTGAAGAATACACGAAGCAGGACAAAACAAATCAATAGCAGGAAAGCAGAGGCTAGAGGACAATGGGCATCGTTGTCTACAATACCTCATAATGACAGTGCCAATCAGAGTGGAGAGACCCTTCAGCAAGTTTTCAATGTGAACTACCTTCAAGGGAACCTGATATGCTAGTACTTCGTCACCATGGCTTCGCCGAGACAAACTTATGGCTGAAGAGTGAAGACCCATCAGGAGCGGTCACACCCTGTCGAACGCTCAGTGATCCTTGAAGCCGTTTTCGTGAACCTCCAAGCCACGGCTGAGGCCCTGGCTGGCTGGAAGCCAGCACGGGACTCCTGTACACCCTGCCAGATCCCGCTAGATACAACTGGAACCAACCTCCACTACTTTCCCAATGGCGCCGGACCTAGGTTCGCTGAAACATAGGGAGAGGAGGGGTGGAAGACCAAAGCGAAAGCTGTAACACCGCCGCCATGTCGGCGATGCTACAGGGACCATACTGATTCCCACCGGCAACAGAACCACAGCCCGAGAGAGTATACAGATCTATCAGAAGCGACGAGGACCCGCGTCTGTGCCACAGGAGCTTACCACACGCGGAGACCGCCTCCTAGCTGCCACACCCTACTTTAGAATAGAAATATGGAAACGGAAGCACGACGTGGGGAAAAGATTAGACGGTTGGGCTTCTTTCTGTTTTAGATTAGAGTTAGATGAAACGATTGGGCTTCTTGTCGTTTTAGAATAAAATTGCGAATGAGACGAGGATGCACAGTACAAAGACTGAAATCCGTTTCTTTTGCATTTTTTGCATGGAGGATATGGCAGCCCAAAGGATGCATTACCATGGTTGCATGCAGACGCATAGTTGTAGTCGAGAATTGATGATGTGGACAGCCTGCATGTTTAGATAAATATGGCAGTGAGGATGAAATTCTTAGGTATATATAGGATGTGTGTGATTATAAATACAAATAATTATTATAAGGTAGAAATACTCCAATGATTATTGAAAAAATACAGTTCGCCGGGGGGGGGGGGGGGGGGGGGGGGGGCTAGCCCCCTAATTCTAATTTAACTAGTAGTTAAAGTTAAAGAATTCTTTGACAATTTTATTTTTATTAGGATAGTGTTATATTCCGCAAAGCCATTATTTGAGATGGGCCCTAGGATCTCGCACTTCTCACTAGGCCTACTGTCGGCCCTGGCTTCATTCATAGCTAATGAACATCATTGTCCCGGTCCATGAGCATCAAAAGGATGTCGAGGTACGAGCAGATGGTCGTCCGTTCACCCTCATGTAGATCACATGTGAATTAACTTAAGAAATATTAATGGGGACGTAGCTTAAATTGTAGAGCGCTTAGAATGTATTTGGGCTGGGGGGGGGCGGGGGGGGGGATTGTTTACTCATGGGCTGGACCACCGATGCTTAGTAGTAAAATAAAAGAACCACTTTTAGAGAGGAGGGGGGGGGGGGGGGGTCACAACCCCATTTGACCTCCACAAGGCTCAGCCAATGCCCGGAATGATGTGGCTTTTAGTAAAAGAAAAAAAGTGTCATCTCTTGTGTAGGTTATTTTGCATGTACGCGATGACTTTGTACTTGTTCTATCCTGTAGAGCCACGCGGACGGAGACCTTTCTTATGATGGTGTCTACTCTGCTGAAGCATACGGCCAGGGAGGTTTTCTTCCATCGTAGATGACAGTGTAATCTTCGGATCGGATCTACCCCATCTTAGGCGAGACTTTTTATTATTGTTGTAAAACAAATTTTCATTTTGGGTTTATTAGACGTGTTGGCTGTGTCCATCATGCTATGCAGAGGTCGGACATTTGCTCAGTATGTTGTATCACCTTGATATATCAATTGAATGAAAATGTCTTTTATAAGAAAACATATAATTGAGCAAAAGTCATGATGACCGAGAAGTTGGTGTCGATCCCCGCCAACAGCTTCAGCAGACCCAGGAACACCGCGAAAAGATGGTAATAAGGACATGAAGAGGGAAACCGACTGCAAAATTATGTCCATCAAATGTGTGTTGATGTGTACATACATGGCTGTGTGGACTTGCCACAGAGATCATCCGTTAGGGTGTGCTCAACCAATGTACTCAGATTTGATTTCTCATGTTGATGCCATAGCTACTGTTTTGTGAAACTAGGTGGTGGCCTGGTTTGGTGCATGAGTAAATACCCACAATTCATGTCAAAGTTCTATAAACTTACTGATCAAATTTGTTTCACTGATACCTATCGATTTTGTCTAATTTTTCGTAGAAAACACTAATGACCAGTTAGATTACTTTTTACTACAATTATGAGAGCAAGTACAGGGCTTATAGCCCGCTTATATTTCATTTTTGCCTATGTGGAGGAGAGAGATGAAAAAAATAAGAGAAGTGGACTCTCATGCAAGAGCCTAGCTATATGCGTATTCCAAGACAAATACAATAAATGTGAAGAAAGAGATAGAGAAAAGGTGGAAAAAAGTACTAGTGTAAAAGCCAACCTTATAGCTCATATTACTATTTGAATGACTATAGATGATGGCTATTAATGACATGACAGTTTTATATAGCCATCAGCTGGCTATATTGGGTATGATCCGCATCTAGGCGCTGACATGACAGAAAAATTAAGGACGTTTGTTTGACCGCTACATTGACTTTCTGACAACACGACCCTCATGTTAGTTCTCTCTCCTTGAATAAAATGAAAATTGGCCGCCACACTTTTTCTTGCCCCGTCCACCTTCCTTCCGCTATCGCCTTGGGCAGTCGGCACCGGCATGACACTGGCGGGCGCCGAAAACCGACACTACGCCGCCGCATGCCTGTGCACCTCCAATACCCGCCTTTGACGCCACCGACCACGCCCCGGCCACACCATGCCGCTACACGCCGTGGCCGCAGCTGCCTGAGCTCCACTCGACGCCATAGCCGCAACAAGCTCCGGCTTGCACGCAGCGCTCTCCAGCCACGCCACCTACGCATCTCCATCTTGTGGATGGTACCGAGGATGCGCACCACTGTCTGGAAAACTAGCAGCAGTGACTCCCTGCCATCCACAGTGGTAGCGTTCCTTCTGGTGCCCATGGGCCACGCACACCACTTTTGTATGCCGCCACGTGCACTACGAGTAGCAACTGTTAGGACAGAGCATGCAGCCGGTGAGGAGTTCGAGCTCAGAGACAACGTAGAATATAGTTATGAAATGCACATGCATGAGCTATTGAGCTCTAGCAAGAACAAGCAAACAGGTCTTCGCTTGACTAGCTTCTTGCTCTCTGAACTTCTGTGTCTTTATTCTGTTTGACACCCGTGAGAGCTAGTGCAGCTGATAGAGCGCAGCCCAGCAATGTATAGGCTTCAACCCATTTGAGCGAACGGTTCTCAACCAATGTCAGCAAACGGTTTCAACCCAGATTGGCCCTCGGTTGAGTTCAGTTTGGGTGGAAATATCGAATTGGTTTGGTTTTAATTGAACTGACGGAATTGTCAAATTGGTTTAGTTGAGGTAGGGTTCCCATGTTTATTCGTGCGGGTATGGTTTAGGTATGGTGCAGTATTCAAACCATTCTCAGGCTTGATTTCATAACAATATTTACATGCTAACGGCGCGGTCGGATAGGCAATTGATTAGATTATAAGCCATGAGCAATTGGCCACCCGCTTCACTACCGTTGCAGACAGATTTTTCGATAAAGGGCGCTTTTATTATCTTAAAATGTAGCATCAAGCAGATACAAATCATGATGAGCAACACCCGGTCTCTGCATAGCTAAGATGCACACAGCCACCACCGGCAAAAAAAAAGCACACAACCACAAAAAGAACCGTCTGACAAAGTATGTATAAAACGACAAGTTGGCAACAGTAAAGTCATATGAGACCAAAACAATGCCTATGTCGACGAAGGAGGTGGACCGATCCGGAGATTATGTTGCCACCCATGTTGGGTAAAAACCTCCCTGGCCACCCGCTCCAACCGCATACACGCCACCTTGAACAACGACTGGCACTCCGTTCGGTGCAGCGTAGACCACATACGAAGCCAATGCGTACAACGGTAGATAACCTGCATAGGAGAAGAGATTTTGCCATTAAAAAACAATCATTTCTACATAGCCAAAGCGACCATAGTAAGGCAGGCGATCCCACCCGAATTAACGTACTAATCATATTTAGTATTCCGTCAAGCCAGTGACCATATATATTGGCAACACTTATCGGCGGATACAAATTGGACGCTATTTGGATGATGGACGCTATTTCTACATTGTAGTGCAGTCCTACTTTCTCTACTCATTCTCGCATGCCTTGCTACTGTTACACAGTGTAAGTGTTCGATAAACAACTCTACTTCCGATAATTTGTCTTTACAATATGTGCATGAACAAGTTAATTATACTTGCCAAATAATTTAATTTCCAGTTTCTCCTGGGATTAGGTATTTTGTTAGTGCATGACGATGACATTTTTTCCTGTTCTTGTGCCATCTGGTGCTCTTTGTTAATCAACGCGAAATCATACTAATGTCAATCTTTTGTATGTAAATTATTTCATAGGTCAAATCATCGAAGGCATGGATAACGATAAGATCAATTTGCCAGCCGGGTTGTGCCCCTATAAAAAAAATCTATGATGGCTATTGTTGCCTTGTGACGAATTTGTGCTATGACACACAATACTTTTGCCTTGGAAAATGCAAAAATTGTACCCTTTCTTTAGCTACCCTCCCTCCAATCCCATCAAATTGAGCTTTTGTTCCAAGAAATAATATGTGTTGTGAAAGTCATGTTTTGAAATATGAAGTAGTATCTCCATTGTCGTTTGGTTGGCTGATCATACGTCGGTAAATATGAAGCTGCGAAATATTATTTTGACGCATTGGCCACTAAGAATTGGATGGTTAACTATTGAATTCATGCCCCACCCAGTTGTTCCAAAAGTACGAACTGATAGAGAGAGGCTGGCAATATATTTCAACACTCCCCTCACGTCTAAACTATTTTAGTCCTTTGACGTGGGATTGATGCAGGCTGCAGAATTTTAGTACTGCATTGGGAGTGTCTTGAACTCAAGACCTCTTGGCTCGGACACCATATTGAATTCATGCTCAAGTCAGTTGCTCCAACTGATAGAGTGAGACGGGCAATATATTTCAACATTAACTTGTAGAGGCAATGTCGGATATTTGTCCCTTTGGCAGTTCTAGCGTGCCTTGTGCACGTTAGACGAGCCGCGCTATCACCGTCCTGGTCCTCACTGCCGATTATGTTCTTTTTTTTTTGTTATGGGAACTACCACATGTCCATTAAACAAACAAATTACAATGGGTTCATACATGGTCACCCCAAATGACAAATAGAGGGCTAGGTGTCTTGGAGATATGCACAAGAGAGCCCAGAAATATAAAATTTACAACTTAACACCGGGAGATCCATGTGCCCAACCCGATCATTGCATATCACCGGCCACCGCCGTGGCACCGCCGGAGAAAGGCGCAAGCAGCCTCGACACCCAAATCTGAAAGAGCTTCATCACAGACTATACTTCTTTGTGAGCCGATTAAACAGCCCGTCGGAGATGACGGTACCGAGTTTTGTGGCACGTCGGCCGGAGATCATCTCCAAGTCTACCAGATCCCGACATTGTCATCTTCATCCAACATGGTAGAAGAAGAAGAGCGCCGCCGCAAACCATCATCCGCACACCATACTCCAAGAGACCCACATACCATGCACAAGCTGACGATGTCGCCCGAGAGGGCGCCAAACTCCAGCCACCACAACCTCACATCGATGGAACCAATGTCCGACGAGACATAGGGGATACCTGCTTTCTGGCGATACTGATTGAAGCACCACCATAGTGGGGAAGAAGCAGAGCCATCTTATTCCGACGCAACGTTAATCCCACCACTGATGCAACACTTCTGAGAGTAAAAAACCTTACCCTATCTAGTCGCCGAAGCGAAGTCGCCGGGGTCCCCGGCCCCTTGCGCCGCCAGAGCGGCAGCTGGAGGGGCCGAGGACCCACAGCCTTGCCGGCGGAGAGAGGAGGTAGAGAGATCGCCTGTACATGTGAGACGGTTCCAGCGAAGCGATTTCTTGTTGAGCCTACTCCCAAATCCCTTGCCGATTGCGTGTTTGTCCTCCACGTCGAGTTGATACAGAGGCATCCTCAATAGCGATAGTCAGGCTCCACCCCCAATGAGAAACCATTAGTGATGCTGGTGTTCATAATCATCCGTCTCCAACCCCAACTCTATCATCCTCATCATCACCATCTACTATAGTACATCTATAGTCGGACTGTGTGTTAGGAACGCCACCTCCATTAGTGCATCCGCAAAGAAACCCAAGAGGAAGACCAGGCCCAACCCTCGAGTCACAGGCGACCAGTGGCCGCATCGACGCCATGGAAGAACAAATCGCCAAGTTTGTCGATCGGCGACTCGGGGGCCTCAAGGAAGAATTCAAGAGGGAGATCCGCGAGTCAGTTGCCGCCATCGACGAGCGCCGATCTGGGCAACGAGATTGACCACATCGCCAAAGGAGCTGGCATCCACGTCGCAGCAACCAGGCATCGCGTCCATGGACGCCTACCTCGGGCCAGATGGCCACCGCAGGACTACTCAGTTTCAGGGGATGGCTTTCGGTTTCGGGAATCTCACCTACCCAACGCCCCCGCCATGGAGGTGCGGAGGATCTCGGCCCCCCGCCGGCGGGAGGGACCCCGTTCTTATTCTTGTTAGGTTCAGCGTCTTAGTTATGGCTGTGTGGCGGCGGCGATGTCCCTTAGTAGGAATAATGTCTCGCACGTTCTACCCCCATCCCGATGGTGCGTCTAGCATCATCGAAGGGCGTATGGAGGTGTGTCTCCGTCGGATCTCGTGGGATTCGATCGGTGCTGGTCTTCGGTGGATCTGTTTGGATCCGGTCTTCGTTCGTCTTCGTTCGGGTGTTTGCAGGTTTGATCCTTTTGATCTACGACTTTCTTCATCGACGATGGTTGCTACTCTGGTGCGTTGGTCTTATGGGACCTTAGCACGACGACTTTCCGACTGTCTACTACAATAAGGTTTGCCCGGTTCCGGTGAGGGAGGGGCAATCACGGCGGCGCCTTCGGCTCGCTCCAGTGCTTGTAGTCGTCGCTAGATGGTCCTTGGACATGGTTGTAAATTTTATTACCTCTGTTATTCTTTTTACTGTCATGATTAAAAATGAATAGATTGAAAATAAAAAACGCCTCCTCCTGTCAAGGATACCATCATTTCCTTGTAGCCGCGACCACAGATGCGCGGCGTCAGTTCCTTTACAAGCGACCACAACCACGTGCCTCTGCTACGCGCCTATGCCCACCTGCGCGCTAGGTGTTTGCTGCATCCATCTACAACGCAAACCAACTCACCATCTTCGACTCTGGCACCACATAGCCGCCGTAATTTTGGTGACGGCACCTGGCCTCTTTTGGTCATCCTCCACGCCCTGACGTGTTGTGTCAGCAGCAGTGCAGCACCACATGTTTAGGCATGAAAGTGTATACCTG
This sequence comes from Elymus sibiricus, assembly GCA_039707655.1. Lineage (NCBI taxonomy): Eukaryota > Viridiplantae > Streptophyta > Magnoliopsida > Poales > Poaceae > Elymus > Elymus sibiricus. The sequence goes on from CM077674.1 coordinate 396,639,077, forward strand.
TTAACTGAATGACCTAACAGACATTTTTTTTTTTTAGAAAAGGAGGATGACCCCCGGCCTCTGCATCTGGGAGATGCATGCGGCCACTTTATTGATTATTCTCGAGGACCTTACAAAGTATTACAACAATATGCCTGAATCCGCCATCTTGGCAACATCTGCCGCTACTCCTATCCTAGTGATGAAGGGGTGCTAGCTGGGTCACTACCCAGACCACTCACCTAAGCCTAACATCAATAGCCGGAAGCCCCAGCCGAGCCACATACCGGGTCTGGGGCACAAACCGGTCCGACGCACTCGTGTGTCGTCGCCGCCATCTTCCACAGGTCCGTCTTCAGAGCAAATATTGAGGCTTCTACCTTGTCTGGCCACTCTGCCATCGACGTCACCATGACGCCAGACAGCAACCTCCTCCTGCGCGAGTCCAACTCCGCGCATCGGACGCTGAGTCTCCACAGCGCCATGCCGCCGAGAGCCGCCGCCATCAATGTGTGAGATGAAGCACCGCTCCACCAAAGAATCCGTCCTTTGGTCCCTCGATCACGTGTGTACCTCCAAGAATGACGCCCCCAAGGGAGGAACGACACCAGAGTGCCGCCGTCATCCGATCATCCGATCTAGGGTTTCCCCCGGAGGTAGCAGAGAGTGGCCTTGAACTTCTCCACAGCGATGCCTTCAAGAAGGAAACGACGCAGATAGCGCCGCCACCGCCGGCCTTAGCAGAAGCCGAAGGCAAGTTTTCACCTGGATCAGTTCGAAGGGATCCAACTCTCGTGCATGGCCTGCACCCACCGCAACCGGAACACCGTCTAGCCTCACGCCGCCACCCCAGCCACCTGCAGCCAACGAACGGACGAGACCGCCGGGCTAGCAAGCCGGCCAGATCTGCAACACCAAGCCGGGAGGGGGGGCCGCCACCCCGCCCCATCCCGCAGCGCAGAGCTGCCGGGCCGAAACCCAGGCAGCCCGCAGCAGCCGCTGCACCGCCAAAAGGGCGCCGCTGAACAGGCAGAAACCGCCGGCCGCCACCCCATCTGCCGGATCCACGCGCTCGGAGCCACCAAACCGCCGCCATCCGCCGGATCCACAACGCCAGGATCTGCCGGAGCACCACCACGACGCTGTCGGGCCGAGCACCACCATCACTTGGCCGCACCCGCCCACAAGCCACCGGCCGACCCCACCTCGACCCCCAGCCCCCACCGACTGGATCGCCAGATCCGCCACCACCCGCACCAGCCCGCGCGGACACGGGGACTGGCCGGCATGGCCGCCACGACGACCCAGGAGGCAGAGCAACGGGAGATGAGGGGCGCGACGAGACGAGATCTGCCGCCCCAGATCGTCGGGACGCCGCGCGGCAGGGCCCCCGCCGCCGCCGTCAACCGCGCGGGGTTTGCCCGCCGGCGTCCTTTGGCGGCGGCGCAGGGAAGGGGGGGAGGAGGAGGGGGTGGCGGCGGCGCAGAGTAGGGTTCCGCCCGAGCCGCCCTAGCGGGGGCGACGCGGGGGCACCTAAAGGAGTGCCCGGTAACAGACATGAACATGGATCATTACTTTCCTTGTAAAAGAAGACGCGATGATTCATCCTATAGTAGATGATAGATGTATTGATGTATATGTTAACCGCAAGACACGAGAAAAGGTTTAGATTTGTATTGACGACGCCAAGGAATATGTCCTGTTTCAACAGCTTGGTGTGCTTCTTTTGAGCCATAATGTATAATCATTTCGCTCATAATTTCCAAGAGAAGTCAGTCCTTACGGAGCCGTTCTTGAACTACGTAGAAGCTAAGCTATCACAACTCTGTACGGAGCTTCCATTGCACATCGCCTACTACTCCAGTAATCACCACTCCTTGGCTGAAACTTGAAGCAGCTAGCTATCACAACTCCTCTGTACAACAAGTCAATGATCTTTTGATGAATATGCAATTAAGTAGAATTAATGAGTTACCCATATAGATCATCGATTGACTGTGCTGATTCAGCTAGAGCGTTGCGCTGCTACGGCACAAGGATGGAATGGGCCATTACTGTCGTTTGATTAATAATCAATCATCTACTAATTAGTTAATCCTTAATTGTCTGGATTAGTGTAATTGATATGAATGGGGTTGTAGCTCACATGATAGAGCGGTTTACAATGCGGGTATAGAGGCAGGGGGATTGATACCTCCCAACTCCAATTCTTTTATTCCTTTCGTTTTTTGGCGATCGTTTTCTATTTTGTTCCTGTAGAAAATGAGACGGGCATGAAATAGAAACTGTGGTGAGACGCTGCATTTTTTTTTTGCGGGTGAACCCATGTAGGGGGGGGGGGGGGGGGGGGGGTGTGCAAATGCAATATCTCGCTTAGAGCAAGTACAGCATCCATCTCGCCAGCGGAGCCCCACAACGACGACGCGTATCGGCCGGCCTAGTAACGAGCGCGCTCGTTCGTTTGGGTATTGATCGCTGCTGCTTTCGTGCCATTTTTTTCTTTGGTTTCTTCTTCTTCTTCTTCTTCGGTTTACTTTCGTTTTATTTATTACATCCCTGGTTTTCTTCGATTTTCTTCGTTTTTTATTGGTTTTCCATGTTTCTTTCTCGGTTTTCACTGAATTTTTCTTTTCTTCCTTTTTTTCTATGTTTTCTACGGTTTTTGTAGTTTCATTCTCGTTTTTTCTCTGAGTTTTTTGTTTTCTTTATTTATTTTTATTTTTGCACTAGTTTTTCTCCGGTTTTCTTGTTTTCTTTTTCCCTTCAATTTTCTTTGTTTCTTCCTTTGTTTTTGTTTGTTTTTCCTTTTTTAACACATGGCTACATCTTTGTTACACATTGTACATTTTTTATATACGTTAAGAACATTTTTCTAATACATGTTTAACATTTTTCAAATAAATGATTAATTTTTTCAAATATATGTTTTGATGTTTATTGTTTACATACAAATTGTACATTTTTTATACCTCTAAAATATTTTTTCATACTGGTTTAACATTTTTCATATATATATGATAAATATATTTTTGAATATATATTTTTGTATCTACTTAGTCTTCATACACATCATACATTTTTCTTATACATCTGATAATTTTTTATACATATTTAACATTTTATATACCTAAGTTTAACATGTGTTAAACACAGACTCTAGTAAGGATCGCTTCACTCCTTTTCGATTCAATCCCATGGGGCTGTATAAATGTTGAGATTTCTTACCTTTCATACTCCCTGCGAAAAAATTAATAGTTACCACTTAACATGAGCGGGATTTTCGCTTGCATTCAAAAATTAGTAGCCATGATGTTATTGTTCGATTATAAAAATTGGGAATATGGGACGCTGTCTACTCGAGCAGGATTAACCACTAAGTTGCACCAAATTATTTATTAACTGCTCTATGTAACTTGATAATCCTTTTTTTGTAGTGATGCTGCAAAAGCATTATGTCTAATGCATTCGGATGGTTCCTTTTGTGTAGATCATTTCAACTTAGATCTCCATAATCAAGGTGGATAGTAAATGATGTTTTTGGATCTGCAGATGATATCAACTAATATATTGAATTTTCTGTTCAAGTATTTTCTCATGTAGTTTATGACATTTAAATTATTATTGTTTTATCGCTATGACTTAGAAGATGTTTCTAATGCTTCATAGAAAAGCCAACATTCCTAACAAGAAGGACATGTATAAGGAGGCACTTCACGTGTTGATGATGGTCGAGGTATGATGCTTTATGTGATTGTTTTTGTCCTACTACAAGAAGCACATGCATTTTTCAAATAGCTACATATTTACGAAAACAATGTGAGATCTGTAAATGTCCAAAGCGATATTAAATGGTATGGCAACTTAATACATCAAGAATAAATTGTTGAATGAGATTGATATCGATACCAACATCCGCAAGTTGGCATCTAGGAAGTCTAGACAAAAGTTTTGAGGTACATATATATAAATTCTGTTATTTCGGATGCACTTTAAGCTTTCATTAGTAACATTTCACATATAAATATATGGAAAAAATTTATGTTTATATTAAAGGGCTCCAGGTTCTAGTATCGATCAAGCACCCGAAATCTCAAGACCGGCCGTACAAAGCACCGGCGGTTTGTGGATGCATATAGATATTAAAATTTATACTTTATTTAAATACATGTTTATTTTTTGCAAAAAATTGACATGTTTATTAAAATGTAAACATCTCTCGATACTTTATTGCATATCAATACATTGGGTCGGCGAGCAGCTCATGCCTTGCTGAGGCCACTTGTTTCCTATATAGGTACTACGTCTCTTCCTCGAATTCTCCTATCCCCTGAATTTTTTGTACCCGAACCTGTGCTGCTACAGTACATACGTACACTAAAACCCTAATAGAACCCCTTAATAATTAACTAACATAACATATAGCTTGGATAGACAACAAATACTTTTATCCTCAGCTGTAGTCGATCGTAGTTTTCTATATATATAATTTCCTGGTAATGCATACGTATAACACAAAATACGGTAGCAAGTAGTATTAAATTAAGTGGCTAGCTGACTGCACATGATCAGATGTCGCAAATTAATCATAACAGAATTTTCATCTCTAATAAATCAATTTAGAAGTGACAAGAACGATCTAGCTAACTAGTATTAATTGTTCGTGTATCCCACACGAGACTTACTATAAGAACCACACATGAAATAAGACGAGGCCAACTATATATGAACTAAATCATGAATTAATTCATTCTCAATTTTATAGCGACTTGCTTCAGGAATGAAAAGAGAGGCGAGAAACTTGCGTGAAGGAAGACACGGTCGCTGCCAACAGAATTGCACTGGTTTGTTCTTGTAACGAAATCAAAATGAAAAGTCTTATCTCAAAATCCCGATCGATCTAATATATACATTCCAGTTGCATAATATATCAACACAATGGAATCAACAAAGGGGAGTACTAATTTTTATCACTAAAGGACACTTAACGTGGCTACAGAATTACGAGTAGTGGAACTGATCGATTTTTGCATGTACTTCTTTTGGCCAACATCGACCATGTGGATGATCGGTGGACTAAAAGCACTAGTAGAAAAAGGGCCTTTAGTCCCGGTTCCAGAGGGCCTTTAGTCCCGGTTCTGGAACCGGGACTAAAGGGTCGGGACTAAAGCCCAAAACCTTTAGTCCCGGTTCGCTTACGAACCGGGACCAAAGGGGCTTCACGTGGCCGCTGCGGGAAGCCCAGGCAGGAGGACCTTTAGTCCCGGTTGGTAACACCAACCGGGACCAAAAGGCATCCACGTGGCCGCTGCGGGGAGCCCAGGCAGGAGGACCTTTAGTCCCGGTTGGTCACACAAACCGGGACCAAAGGTCATCCACGCGTGACTATCTGGCAGCAGCTGGGGTTTTTGTTTTTTTTTTAAGGGGGGGGGGGGTTTGGGGGGTTTTGGAGGGTTAATTTAGGGGTTTCATATTGTGTTAGCTAGCTAATAGGGAGAAGTGTCCTCTCTTTCTCCGTGCTCGGTCGACGGTAGCTATTATACATATAGAGATAACTCGATGCTAGCTAATAAGAAAATGAAGGAAACCATTAATTACACAAGATCGTCATGCTGAACATATATAGAGAGAAGTGACATCTCTTTCTCCGTGCTTGGTCGAACAACAAGTTTTCGTATATCTATCCGACGGTACTACATATATACAATATAACATCTTTTACAATCCCTAACATCATCTACCTAAGATCCAATCACAAATCCGCATGGTATTCCCCGTCTTTAGGTATGACGTGGTCAAGAAAGAATCCCGCCAATTCCTCTTGAATTGCTCGTATGCGATCATGTGGTAGGAGTTCATCCCGCATCTGCCAGATCTAATTTAAAGAAGGGGGTCAATACATGCATATATATGAATAAAACTCAACACAATTGATGGTAATATATAAAATAAAATTGTGAATATTATTTACGTACTTCAAATTGTTTGTCAGAGAAGCCCCGCTCAGAGGTCGAGTGGCGAATGAACTCGCATACGTAGTATGCACATAAAACAGTCCCTTCTTTCTGGTACAAGCACTTTACGAGAATAGAGTTCAATCAAACTGATAAGCAAGCATGGTAATGATATATTGATGAAAATTTGAATCAATTAGAGATGCGCGGAACTAGCTAGTACTACTTACTTTGGGGTGCGTAAATTGCAACTCTTTGTTTAGACCGGGAACCTTTCGGGTGAACTTCTTCCAAACCCTGTCAGGCAAAGAAAATGTTTACTTGATATCAGGAAATTAACGAAAGTTGCATGCCGATATGGGTCCCGGTATTGACTGAACTTACTTCTTGAGCATTGCAGTCATGTCCGCATAATTCTCGGGATCTTTACGTCTCGAGTCTAAGACAGTTACTAATGCCCCGTCAAGCTTGATGGATAGCAGAATAAAGTGGAAACTGCGCACGCATATATAACTCATCAATTACATTACTTAACCTCGAGTAAGCGAAACTGAGTATACAGAGAAGACAGCAATACTCACTTGAAGTTGTAAGGAAAGAGTATTTCCCTTTTGTTTTGATGTATAAGGAACGACTGTAGCAAGTTCTCCTCGGTCTCTTTGATTGAGTTTTGTACCGTCCATTCATTTACGGCATCTGGGCTAATGAACCCAACGTCGAAGATTCCTACTTTTTTGCATTCGAAGATCTTCAATCTGCATAATATAGTGAGGATAATTATATATACATGCAATGAACGAGCTGAGCTAGAGACTTAACTATAGAAGTAATACTTACAGACAGTAGGAAGTCATGAGTTGTTTGTCGAGGGCCAGTTGATTGTATAACTGAAATAACTCAACAAATTCAATAGGCATCACGGGAAGTCCAATGAATTCGTGCTCTGGTTTCACTGCCATATACATAGTGTCTCTCCCAGACTCCCTGCAGGTTTTCATGTACCACTCATGCAATTTGTACATCATCGTTGTTTGACGAGAGGCTTCCCGTGCACGTATTTATATTCTTCTTTTGTTACCTCAGCCGTTTGAAAAATTACATCATCCCCCAAGTAATCACCAGGATTGGTACCAGGCACCATCCCCGGATGATTAGCGACGATATCGCTAGACACCTTGACCGGGGGGCACGATTTCTTCTCCTTTTGCCGAGCTGGGGAATTGTTTTCCCACTTCTTCGTTCTGCTAACCTTGCATCACTGGAAGTACTTCCCGACCGCCGCGCTTCTTCATATGTCTTTTTAAGAATGCAGACATAGTTGGAATCCGGCGGAGGCGGTGGTGGTCGCTTCAGGGCATCGATAGTGCGCTTCACTTTCACCGGATCTAGCTTCTCCTTCGGAGGTGGAGTTTTCTTTGCAAAATGGTCCCTCAGTTGGGCACGACATATGTCCTCGTTTTCCTGCTCGGTCCTCTCATATGGTAACTTTTCCAGAGGCTTGAGAGATGGACCGTATCTGAATTGCCTCCCTCCTCTGCTTGTACTGCTAGCCGCCGGAGCGGCGGCGTCTCTCTTCCGTCGTTGCTGACGAGGCGAAGAAGGAGGCGGAGTGCTCCGACGCGCCGGAGTAGGCGAAGGAGGAGGCGGAGTGCCCTCACGCGTCGGAGGAGCCGGAGAAGGAGGCGGAGTGCCCTGATCACTCGCCGGAGGAGGAGGAGGAGGAGGAGGCGGAGTGCCCTGACTCGCCGGAGGAGGAGGAGGAGGCGGAGGCGTCCAGTTTGGAAGCTTGATGTACTCCTTCTGCCATAGACATGTACTCCTCAGAGCACGAACCAGCTGATTCTCCCCTTCACCTGTAGAGTGGTAAAGCTCGAGCTCCTCAAATCCCTCCATTACTTCATCCACCATCACAATAGCATAGCCATGTGGAATCGGAAGGCAGTGAAAAGTTCCGTTGGGTTGAGGAGGTGCAACAGAGCCGAGAGCCGCCTTGAAAGTGAGGTTATGGCATTTCGTCATAAGCTCGCAATTTTGAGCCTCCGTGATAGTATCCACGGGGTAGATAGGCTCCGTGAAGTCAGTCTGAACGGGCTCCGTGGAAGCCACGCTGCTTCTCCGCTGAGATGGCGGGGTAGCTTCTGGGGTAGCTTCATGCCGCTGAGATAGTTGGCCGGCAGCTCGCTGGCTCTCAGCTTCCTCTAGCTTTTGTAGTCTTGCACTCATCTTCTGCATGTCGCTCAGCTCCGCTTTCCTCTTTCTCTCCCGGCTTCTGTAACCGCCTGCGTCGGGAAACCCAAACTTCCACGGAACGGAGCCTGGTGTGCCTCGTGTTCGTCCAGGGTGCTCAGCATTCCCTAGGGCCTCAGTCAGCTCGTCCTTCTCTCTGTCGGGAATGAACGTCCCTTCCTGCGCTGCGGTGATATACTTCTGAAGCTTCGTGACGGGTATTGCAAGTTGCTCGTCCGTCCAACGGCACTTCCCTGTTTCAGGGTCCAAAGTTCCCCCAACCCCGTAGAACCAAGTCCTTGAACGGTCTGGCCAGTTCAATGTCTCTGGTTCGACCCCTTTAGCAATCAGGTCATTCTCAGCTTTGTCCCACAACGGCCGGGCTTTGAGGTAGCCACCTGACCCTGTGTGATGGTGATACTGCTTCTTTGCAGCGTTGTTCTTGTTTGTCTCTGACATTTTCTTACTCTTGTCTGATGTCTTGTAGGCCACAAATGCGGGCCAGTGATCTCTTATCTTCTCAAATCGGCCGATGAATTCTGGAGTCTCACCTTTGTCGACAAACTTTGATTTCAACTCCTTCTTCCACCTCCTGAATAGATCTGCCATCTTCTTAAGAGCACACGCCTTGACCAGTGGCTCTATAACGGGCTTATTCGGATCCTCCTCTGGCGGTAGGGTGAAATTTGCCTTCAGCAAGGTCCAAAGATCATCTTTCTGTCTATCGGTGACATAATCACCTTCAGGGGCGTCGTCCTTAGGCTTATTCCATTGCTTGATGCTGATCGGGATGTTGTCCCTAACAATAGCTCCGCACTGAGCAAAAATGCGTCCTTGGTCCGCTTGGGTTCAATCGGTAGGCCATCGTCCGCGAGTGCTGTGATCGTGAACCTTTCATCCTTGCGCAACCTCTTCTTCCGGCCTCGTCTCGTTACCGAAGTTTGGCTCGATCCGGAGGGCTATAAAAGAAGAAAGAAGAATTAATATATGTACATACCAAAACAATTAATGCATCAATTAGCTAGTCAGCACCTCCGGAGCCATCATGATCATGTCACCGGAGCCATCATGATCATGTCCTTCCTCCTCCATTGTTCCATCGGTGTCGTTGAGAAACGACAAGACAGCATCACCTCCGGCGAGGATTATCTCCCCCAACAACTGTTCTTGTTCCAAGTCTCTTTGATCCATAGTTTCTGCAAATATAGAAGAATATATATATAGATGAGATCAGAAAAAAATTGGATCAACTTGTGCACATCCATAATGGGGGCATTCTTGATAAATCTATGTTACCGGAGTTATCTATGTTACCGGAGGGGGTAGACGACAACGACGCTCACCCCTCATGTCATGTCCGACGTCCCTCCTCATGTCGAAGTTATCGGGGAGGGGGTAGACGACAACGACGCTCACCCCTCATGTCCGACGTCCCCACTCATGTCGAAGTTATCGGGGAGGGGGTACAGGTGGCCTCGAGAGTTGGTCGGGCGAGCGGACCGGGAGTAAGTAACTTTTAACTCATTTTAACTCATTTTGAATATATGAACATTTTAACTTTTACGGGTAGGGGCGGGAGGGGGTTGATCGACGTCTCCCCCCCTCATGTCGAAGTTACCGGAGTTTTCTATATGAACAAAAAAAATCCACATGACATGTCCGACGAGCGGACCGCCTCTCTCTCATGCATGTCCGACGTCACCCCTCATGACAAAAACTTTCTATAAACAAAAAAAAGCATACATCTATGAACAAAAAAAATTCTATGAACAAAAATAAAATTGTATCAATACATATATAAAAACTTTCTATGGATCATCATTGCTCAAATATCAATGCATATATAAAAACTTTCTATGGATCATCATTGCTCATATATAAAAACTTTCTATAAACAAAAAAAACATACATCTATGAACAAAAAAAAAATCTATGAACAAAAATAAAATTGTATCAATGCATATATAAAAACTTTCTATGGATCATCCATCCATACATACATACTGCATATACATACATACATACAACATCCATACATACATACATACATACTGCATATACATACAAAAAAAAGGCAGCCTGACGGCGTCGACGGGGCAGAGGGCGGCGAGGGCGTCGACGGCGAGCTCGGGCAGCCTGGTGGCGTCGATGTGCTCGGCGTCGTCGGGGGAAACTGCAGATGTCTTTGGCAAATTTTCCCAACTCCCGCTTATATAGGGAGACCTTTGGTCCCGGTTGGTGCCACCAACCGGGACCAATGCCCACCTTTAGTCCCGGTTGGTGCCACCAACTGGGACCAAAGATCTCTTTTCGTCAGCCCAAAGGGCGGGAAGCAAAGACCTTTGGTCCCGGTTGGTGGCACCAACCGGGACCAAAGGTGGGCATTTGTCCCGGTTGGTGCCACCAACCGGGACCAAAGGTGGGCATTGGTCCCGGTTGGTGCCACGAACCGGGACCAAAGGGCTCTACGGCGTCGGGGCGTGGAAGTTTAGTCCCACCTCGCTAGTTGACTAGCGCCCGCACTGGTTTATAAGCGCGGTTGCGGCCACCGTTTCGAGCTCCTCTCTAAAGCATGCCTACGGGCCTAAACAAACTCTCTCTGCCGTGGGCCTACTGGGCCTTCTGCGGGCCTGCATCCTAGCCCAACTAGCGGGTTTCTAGTCGTATGCAGGCCGTGGTGGCCCAGTAGCCGGCATTTTTTTTTTGCTTTATTTATTTTCTTTTATTTTTTTTTGCTTTATTTTTTTTTGCTTTATTTTTTTTTTGTTTTTTTTTTGCTTTATTTATTTTCTTTTGTTTCTACTTACAACTAAATACTTAGAGTTTTTGAGTGATTCTTTTTGCTATTAATGTTTTGAACAAAAAATACTTTGATAACTTTAGTTGCATAAATTTTATATAATTTTAGTTTCATAAATACTAGAGGTTTATAAAATATTTTTAGTTGATTCCTTTTGCTATTAGAGTTTTATAAAAGCTTTTTAGTTGATTCTTTTTGGTATTGAAGAATATTATAGTTTTATTTTAGTTGATCATAACAGAATTTTTTAATTGATTATTTTTAGTTCATTATTTTCGCTATTAGAGTTTCATAAAGGTTTTCTAGTTCATTCTTTTTGCTATTAGTTCATTCTTTGAGCTAAATGACCCTGAAATTGAAAAGCACTTCAAATGAACTCTGAAAAGGTTGAAAGTTGGCATGGTATCATCATTTCACCCACATAGCATGTGCTAAAAAGTTGAGAGGGTTACGGCAAAAACTGGATGCACTTCGTGTACAAAATGGACAATCTCTTTCGAAGTATCAGGGTTTCGGACGAAAACTGATCTGTTACAAAGGGATTTCATTTAATTTCTTCACATGTAACTGCAATGATATAGTTGTGGAGAGAAAGTCTTCACTTTTTCTTCGCTTGTGTCCTTTGCTTATTGCGCCGTAACCATGGATAATCTTCATCGTTTAACAGGGTGCTTGGGTCAGCCTTGACTTTGAAGGAAGGAATTTCATGAAACTTTTCATAATCTTCAGACATGTCTGTCTTGCCCTCCAGTCCCACGATGTCTCTTTTTCCTGAAAGAACTATGTGGCGCTTTGGCTCATCGTATGATGTATTCGCTTCCTTATCTTTTCTTTTTCTCGGTTTGGTAGACATGTCCTTCACATAGAAAACCTGCGCCACATCATTGGCTAGGACGAATGGTTCGTCTGTGTACCCAAGATTGTTGAGATCCACTGTTGTCATTCCGTACTGTGGATCTACCTGTACCCCGCCTCCTGACAGATTGACCCATTTGCACTGAAACAAAGGGACCTTGAAATCATGTCCATAGTCAAGTTCCCATATGTCCACTATGTAACCATAATATGTGTCCTTTCCCCTCTTGGTTGCTGCATCAAAACGGACACCGCTGTTTTGGTTGGTGCTCTTTTAATCTTGGGCGATCGTGTAAAATGTATTCCCATTTATCTCGTACCCTTTGTAAGTCAATACAGTCGAAGATGGTCCCCTGGCCAACGAGTATAGCTCATCAGAAACAGTGTTGTCACCCATGAGACGTGTTTGCAACCAACTGCCGAAAGTCCTGATGTGTTCATATGTAATCCAGCCGTCACACTGCTCCGGGTGTTTGGAGCGCAGAATATTCTTGTGTTCATCGACATACGGGGTCACCAAGGTAGAATTCTGTAGAACTGTGTAGTGTGCTTGAGACCAAGAATGCCCGTCCCTACATATTATTGAGTCCGCTCCTAGCGTGCCTTTTCCAGTCAGTCTCCCCTCATACTGCGATTGAGGGAGACCAATCTTCTTAAGGTCAGGAATGAAGTCAACACAAAACCCAATGACATCCTCTGTTTGATGGCCCATGGAGATGCTTGCTTCTGGCCTAGCGCGGTTACGAACATATTTCTTTAAGACTCCCATGAACCTCTCAAAGGGGAACATATTGTGTAGAAATACAGGGCCCAAAACGACAATCTCGTCGATTAGATGAACTAGGACGTGCGTCATGATATTGAAGAAAGATGGTGGGAACACCAGCTCGAAACTAACAAGACATTGCACCAAATCACTCCTTAACCTTGACAGGATTTCTGGATCGATCACCTTCTGAGAGATTGCATTGAGGAATGCACATAGCTTCACAATGGCTAATCGAACGTTTTCCGGTAGAAGCCCCCTCAATGCAACCGGAAGCAGTTGCGTCATAATTACGTGGCAGTCATGAGACTTTAGGTTCTGGAACTTTTTCTCTGCCATATTTATTATTCCCTTTATATTCGACGAGAAGCCAGACGGGACCTTCATACTGAGCAGGCATTAAAAGAAGATTTCCTTCTCTTCTTTGGTAAGAGCGTAGCTGGCAGGACCTTCATACTGCTTTGGATGCATGCCGTCTTTTTCATGCACACGTTGTTGTTCCTCCCGTGCCTCCGGAGTATCTTTTGTCTTCCCATACACTCCCAAGAAGCCTAGCCGGTTCACGCAAAGATTCTTCGTCACGTGCATCACGTCGATTGCAGAGCGGACCTCTAGGTCTTTCCAATAGGGTAGGTCCCAAAATATAGATTTCTTCTTCCACATGGGTGCGCGTCCCGCATCGTCAGTCGGAACAGATAGTCCGCCAGGACCCTTTCCAAAGATTACTTGTAAATCATTGACCATATCAACTATGTGATCACCAGTACGGAGGGCGGGCTTCTTCCGGTGATCTGCCTCACCTTTGAAATGCTTTCCTTTCTTTCGACATTGATGGTTGGTCGGAAGAAATCGACGATGCCCCAGGTACACATTCTTCCTGCATTTGTCCAAATATATACTGTCGGTGTCATCTAAACAGTGTGTGCATGCGTGGTATCCCTTGTTTGTCTGTCCTGAAAGGTTACTGAGAGCAGGCCAATCGTTGATGGTTACAAACAGGAACGCATGTAGGTCAAATTCCTCCTGTTTGTGCTCATCCCACACACGTACACCTTCTCCATTCCACAGCTGTAAAAGTTCTTCAACTAATGGCATTAGGTACACATCAATGTCATTGCCGGGTTGCTTAGGGCCTTGGATGAGCACTGGCATCATAATGAACTTCCGCTTCATGCACAACCAAGGAGGAAGGTTATAGATACATAGAGTCACGGGCCAGGTGTTATGATTGTTTCTCTGCTCCCCAAAAGGATTAATGCCATCTGCACTTAAACCAAACCATACGTTCCTTGCGTCACCTGCAAAGTCCCCCCACCTTCTCTCGATTTTTCTCCACTGCGACCCGTCAGCGGGTGCTCTCAACTTCTTGTCTTTCTTACGGTCTTCTTTGTGCCATCGCATCAACTTGGCATGCTCTTTGTTTCTGAACAGACGTTTCAGCCGTGGTATTATAGGAGCATACCACATCACCTTGGCAGGAACCCTCTTCCTGGGGCGCTCGCCCTCAACATCACCAGGGTCATCTCGTCTGATCTTATACCGCAATGCACCGCATACCGGGCATGCGTTCAAATCCTCATACTCACCGCGGTAGAGGATGCAGTCATTAGGGCATGCATGTATCTTCTGTACCTCCAATCCTAGAGGGCATAGAACCTTCTTTGCTTCGTACGTACTGCCGGGCAATTCGTTATCCTTTGGAAGCTTCTTCTTCATTATTTTCAGCAGCGAACTAAATCCCTTGTCAGATACACCATTGTCTGCCTTGCATTGCAGCAATTCCAGTGTGGTACCGAGCTTTCTGTTGTCATCTTCGCAATTTGGGTACAACCCTTTTTTGTGATCCTCTAACATGCGATCGAACTTCAACTTCTTCCTTTCACTTTCGCATTCTCTCTGTGCATCAACAATGACCCGGCGAAGATCATCATCGGGCACATCGTCTGGTTCCTCTTGATCTTCAGCTTCCCCCATTGCAACATCACCGTATTCAGGGGGCGGGTAGTTGTCATCATCCTCTTCTTCTTCGTTGTCTTCCATCATAACCCCTCTTTCTCCGTGCTTGGTCCAAACATTATAGTGTGGCATAAAACCCTTCTCAAGCAGGTGGAAGTGAAGGGTTTTAGAGTTGGAGAAAGCCTTCGTATTCTCACAGACAGTACATGGACAATGCATAAATTCAACCATTCTGCTTGTTTGCCTTAGCCGCTTCGAGAAAATTATGCAGGCCCTTAATATACTCGGAGGTGCGTCGGTCACCGTACATCCATTGCCGGTTCATCTGCATGCGTTATATAGTTCTTATTATTGAACAACATATAACTCTCTAGAGCATCTAATTAAAACACACAAGTAAGAACTTTTTTCTTTTAGAAAGAAGATAAGAAGAAGAGGCTAACCACGGTGTTGCCGGCGCCGAGATGGGCGCGGGCGATCGACGGCGGTGAGGACGGGGACGGGACAGGACGGACCGCCAAACCTAGACAAATCTTGAGGAAAATGGAGCTTGGACAAGGAGCTTCGAGAGGAGAAAGCTTAAGTGTGGCTCGGGCATTTCATCGAACACCTCATGTGCATAGGAGGTGAGCTAGAGCACCACAAAAGCTCTCCCACGGCCGGGCAAAAAAACAGAGCAATGCATTGCTCTGCTCGCGGGCGGGGGCTATATATAGGCCAACCATTGGTCCCGGTTCGTGGCTGGAACCAGAACAAAAGGGGTCACCTTTAGTCCCGGTTCCAGCCACAAACCGGGACCAATGGTTGTGGGCCAGGAGCGAGGCGCATTGGTCCCGGTTCGTGTCTAGAACCGGGACAAAAGGGGTCAGACGAACCGGGACCAATGGCCCACGAGGCCCGGCTGGCGCCCTGGCCTCACGAACCGGGACCGATGCCCCCATGGGTCCCGGTTCGTGAGTGAACCGGGACTAATGGGCTTCTCAGGGGTGGACCGATGCCCTGTTTTGTACTAGTGAAGCATGCGCATGATGACACACAAAGACCGACATCCACACAAATTTTTTAATTCATGAACCAAATAATTAATAACCCACACTCAATTCAATCATTTCCCATTAGTACAATCATTAGTTACCAGATCCATTAATAAAGGAGCTGGGAAAAGTCCCGGCATAAAAAAATACAGAGCTTCTCAAAGAAAAAAATCATAGAGAGATATGATTGTACAAATATGTTTTCTTGAGCTTGGCAAATATGTTTCCTTCTGCTGCAGCTTGTTCAGTGCGGCCTCGCTCACAACCAGAATCCAGAATTAATTACAGTCTTTGCACGCAGGTTAGCTGTGAGTTTGGCTTCCAGTTCCAATGCACAACCACAAATCCACAATCACTCTGAAATTAATCTACAGCCAGAAAGAATAATGATCAAGGATCTTCACCATTAATTCCATGGGCAAAAAAAGGGGGACCGCCTATTCATCAGTTAACGGAAAAGAAATTAGCATCAGTCGGATTTTCGGCCTTTTGATCTTCATTAAATGCCCACGATCGCGCCGCCATTGTTCTTCTTCTTCCTCCCATGCTGTCCTCCAACCCAGCCCCAACCGCTGGACTCCATCACCCATGACCGGCGATGCTCCGGTGACCACCTCTCTGTCCCGCCCTCCCCTCAACCTCCCCCACCGCCGTGCTTGCCACCACCACGGCCATCCTACTATGCCCCCCTATCTCCTCCACTTTTGGCGAATACTCCTTACCTTCTGTGACATGTGATTATTATTTTTCTTCGCCCCCCCCCCCCCCCCCCCCCCCCCCAATACTCAAATCCTGGCTCCGCCGCTTCCTCACCTCTGGCTGCGACGTCGCAGCTTGCCGCCGCTCGCAGCGTTGTCTCCGTCTCCGGTGAGGTCCTAGTCTGGCCTCGCCCGAAGCTCGTTGTTGCCGCTCCTCACATCACCTCCCTCTTCGGCCCGTCCAAATTAAATAGACTAATGCTAGAAAATATTTCAGGGCCCGGATGTTATGCAAAACCAAACAAAAAAGCGACGCAAGGATTTAACCTACCTCATGCATCGAGTAGTAGTAGTAGACCACCGGACTTGGACTAGCTAGCTAGCTTAGCTACCTAGTTGGGGGGAGCTTGAATGGGATGGCGAAGCCACTGGCTGACACCGCGATGAGGAGGACAATGTACGCGAACGGCAGCACGTGCTTGGCAAACGCGTGGAGGCGCAGCCCGTCGGTAGAGCGGGTCAACAAGAAGGCCGTTACCATCTCGGCGGCTGCGGAGGCGAGGATGGCATAGTAGACGGCCGGACCAAAGACTGGTCCGGCGGGCGGCAGGTGAAACGCGGTGGTCATGCCCATCACCATGGTCGCGGCGAGGCTCCCGGGCACAGGGACTGCGCGATCTCGCCCACCGTGGGCGCTTGCGCTTCAAGGTCTGTCCCGGTGCTACTGCTCTGGAAGGCGGCGGAGGCCATCATCGGTGGGTTGAATCGATAGCTGTGCTAGCTCAAGCGACGGAACAAATCAGCGGAGAGGAGGCGATCGAGCGAGGAAGTGGGTTCTGTGGGTGAAGGTAGCGCTAGGAGCAATGCAATGGGGTTGGTGAGATAGCCCGTGCATATATACACAGTTCCGGAGGAGAGAGGACAACCCAGAAGGGAAAGTATGTCCTGGACGGCCTGGGTAAATGGCGAGAGAACATCCCGAATTGTTTTTCAGATTTTTCAAAACTTTGAAACGTGGTTTCCATGAAGTTTGCTTTGAAACTAGGTTTCCATAGGATATTCTCTCATTCTGGAAAGCCTCTAATTTTTCTTTCTTCCCAGGGAACAAAGAAAGGTGATCTCCTCTGGCCAACTGCGGCCAATCTTCCGGTGTCGTCTTCCGGCGGCTCCCCTCCACCGATAAACCCTCAGTCGTCAATGGTGACGGGGTCGCCAGATCTCACACGTGTGAACATGTAGCTGTAAGTTTGGGGTCCTAGTAGCTTAGATTTTTGGTCGCTCGGTGTCTTGGCTCCGGCGAGGGCGATGACTTTTGCTGATTAAAGAAGCCCCAGATCCTTCCCTGATGTGTTGTTCTGCTCTATGGTCGGTGATGGCTCTAGGTGCTAGTCTATTCAAGCAGGGATGATGTGACGGCGGTGGCATCCCAGTGATGGACTTCTGTTCCTGGGCACCGCCGTTGCGACGTCGTTTGCTTTGGCGTCAGCACTGAGCACATGAGGTTGTTCAAGAGTGGGTGCCGATATGATCTACGTTGGTGGCAGCTAGAAAACGGTGGATTCATGGTTCAAGAATGGCGGGTCAGGTCTCCTCCTTTGACATCGTCATGCGGGGGTGCCAGATCTGGAGTTCGATGACGTGTCCGGTGTGCTCCCCGGCCAGATTCTTTCAACCACAATGGTTTCTCTTTTGGGGAGCTACTTTGAAGGTCCGAAAAGTTGCAAATCAATGATGAAGCCGCGTCGAGCTCGGGTGAAGAGCTTATGTGTCCCCTTTTCCTTCGGTGGCTGTTATGGTGGTGCCGAGGCGGGTGGCAGGCATTGGCATTACGTCCAAGGAAAGACCGTTTTTCATCCTGGTTAGTGGTCCTTTGGGCTAAATCTAGGGTTCTATTGTTTTTCTAGTTTTATAAGGTCGGCTGTTGGTGTCTACATGGCTTATAACTTACTCTTTATTATTGGAATGAGAGCGTATTACCTTCAAAAAATTCTCCTGCATAGGAGTACGTATATACCTACTTCCTTTAAGGAAAATAAGAGAAGCGTTCTCCTCCCCTTTGTCTCTCCTTCCAAAAAAGAAATAAAGGCGGCTAGGGTTCCTGCCTCCCGTCAGCGACGCCGTCGATCTGCCTCATCTTCTCTGGCCTTAGGGCCATGGGGGCGCAGTGGATCATGGTACTTGCCGGCGGGAGGGCTCCATTTTTACATGTTTCTTTGAGTTTTATTAGGGTTTGTGTTCTGCTGAGGAAGGCGAGACGGCGGCTGCTTCCTAAAGATAGTATAAGGTTCTCTGCGCCTAGCCCCTATCCCGGTGGCGCGTCTAGTATCGCCGAAGGGCATGTGGAGGTGTGTTTCAAGTGGATCTCACAGGATCAGATCGGTGGTTGTCGTTGGTGGATCTGCTTGGATCCGGTTTTCGTTTGTCTTTGTTCATGTGTCTTTGGGTTGGATTTTTCCGATCTATGCTTCTCTTCATCGGCGGCGGTTGCTGTTCTGGTGCGCTGGTCCTATGAG
This sequence comes from Elymus sibiricus, assembly GCA_039707655.1. Lineage (NCBI taxonomy): Eukaryota > Viridiplantae > Streptophyta > Magnoliopsida > Poales > Poaceae > Elymus > Elymus sibiricus. The sequence continues at coordinate 396,657,855 of CM077674.1, forward strand.
GCCTTAGCACGGCAACTTCCCAGTGGTTTACTACAACAAGTTTTGTCCGGCTCCGACGAGGGAGGGTCAATGACGGCGGCGCGCCTTTGGTGCGCTTCAGTGAGTGTAGTCATCGCCAGGCGGTCTATGGATCTGCATGGAATTTGTATTATTTCTAGTGTTCGTTGTACTGCAATGATTGAAGATAATAGACCGAAACTAGTTTCTCACAAAAAAAAACCTACTTCTTTTACAACTCCTGCAAACTGCAATCTACCGGCCTCGGGAACATTATTTATTTCTAGTGAAGTTTGTGCGTCTCATATATTGGTGGTCGTTAGTTGGTATATTTGCGTTTGCTTAATTAATGAAAAATATTGATAACACTGTAGCACAAACAGAAGTCTTTCCCCTTCAATAAACAAAAAGATAGAATTTGAGATGCTTGATCGATCGACTTGTAGATCGAATCCGTTCTTCTCTGCCAGTGGGAATGCATGTGGTTGGGTGTTCATACCATTCCAACGGCCCTGGCATCACAATCACCGGCCGCGTGAGAAAAAACAAAAAGAGCCGAGGCATTTTGTTCCTGCTGGGTCTCCCTGATTAAGCAACCTCCATCCAAGTTCCAAAAAGAAATAAAGAAACCATCATCCATCGGGAGAATATTATGACAGTAATTAGGTATACCTTCCTGGCAGCAACATTGTTGAGGTCCGGCCCTAAGCAACCTCGTGTGCAACTTTGATTTCTTAATTCGTGTTAAGTAAGAGTGAGACGATATTTCCAAATTCATCATAAACTTTTCCAGTGGCTTGATTCTTAACCAGATCCTTTGAAGGACACAACTGTTGGGAGCACCTGTCAGTTCACATTCATTTCAAAAAAATGAAGATCACAGAGTACATAATCCTTCTCTGAAAAAAATATGGAGTACAAAGCATAATCACTGGCCATCTTGATTGAGTCCTTAATTATCTCTTGCGGGTCCTCTCCTAGTGACGAACAAATCAATATTAATTACTTGGTTATTCTAGAACACAGCTAGTGCATGTGGTTTCTTCTTACTTACCATATGTCGCTTTCTGTCCTTCAATCACTACTGATTTGTAACCAGCGAAAATAACAAACCAAAACACACTTTCAAAATCGGCAAAAGAATCTCTGGATAGCATGACCCAGAGGAGCGGCAAGCAGCAAAGAATCCTTAACGACCTAGAGATCGTCAATACAGCAGAACGGAGCACTGACAACAACACACGCATGACCTATTCCGCCCGTGTGAGAAAAGAATCTCCAGTTGAGATTACTGCCGCACCTCCCTACCTAAGCAACCTCATCTCCTCGCGCGGGATAATTAGAGAGCATTTCGACATTAATTAATAGGTGGCTATGACCCCTATAAGGATCCATGTAGGGTGGACGAGGATCGACTATAGAATGCTTAGCTCTATTTAATTATGCCAACAATAGTGTGTTTCCTCTCTGTTTGGATGTGGCATCAGACTTGTGCTCTTTCCACGATGGTGCCTATGTGTAGGGGTCTGCGTGGAAAGAGCACAAGTCTGATACTAGTACATTATGGAGAGATAGTATTTACTTATTTTAGGAATGGATGCCGAAGATGAGGCTGAATTTAAATTAACAAAACAATCAACACAGCCATGATACATTTCTATTTATTTAAATACTGCTTATTATTGATGTGTAATATACTATCTAATCATGGTCCCATAGCATAATAGTTGTGTAATGTCTGATGATGGCTAGTACCATGCAGGCCACTTCTGAGTTAGAATAAATAACGCAACGGTACGATTTAAAGAAATGAAGGACGTTGAAACGAGTCAAAGCCATGTGCTAGGGACTGGCTAGGTGGCATGCTAGATGGTCTTCAGGTGGTCAGCCATCAGCTCGCTGCGCCCCCTAGTAGCTGATTCCTCGCTTCTGAGGTGTTATGTATCGCTTTTCCTTTTCATTCTTAGGCAAGTCTTGTGTTATTGCCACAGCAGACCTCTTGTTTATTTCACCTAATCTTTGACTAATTGTTGTATGAACATGGTTGGTGTTATATCTATAAAGCGGGATAAAAGCCTAGTTCGTAAATGTGCTACGGATTGACAATGACGATGGCTCGCTCTGTCCGTTCGATGCTGCTCTAACCAGTATATAGCCTCATAAAATTGGGCTGCAGATTAATTGCTCAAGTGGGCAAATGTTGCTTGCTTGGCAGGCTGGTGCGACACGACCCCGCCCCAACCAAAACGGTGTATGTACCCCGTAAAAAATAGTAGGACTGACCAACTGTATTCAGGTTATCTATGGTAAAACACATCTGATCTATACATTAAGATTCGGGTGTAATCTAAGATGACGACACTATCAATATTATCACATAAACGTTGAAGAAAAAACTACTTACAACTAAAGAATGGGATGCTAGACTGCTTTTGATAGGTAATTTACAATAGAGACATCAACTACATAAGATCCCACTAACTTGATTCTCCGCGTGGCATTGTCGTCGCTTCGTATTGCATACGATATACATGATTACCTTGGCCAACTAAACTTGTCAAGTATGGCACATCGTTGTTGTACATGCAACCATCTATGCGCCTCGCTGAGCCTAGCCATACACCATCTTGGACCACATATCTCAAAACAATAAAGCAAGGTGTGGTCGTCCAAGTGGGTCACCTCCTCCCACTTGTGGACGTACATTATCATCAATTTGCCGGCTAGCTCAAAAACCTTGAAGAAAGTCTCACGGATGAGATTGTATGACGGCTAGTTCCTCACCGCCAGCACCAGGTTCTCCTGCAGACCAACAATGTAGTTTGGGTATTCAATGGGTCCGCTACACATTCGTATTGGAAGCTATATGGCCTAACTCTGAGCTAATTACCCTAATATAACTCGCTCTTTGTGGTATTTGAATATTCTCCAAGAATTCTGGTGCATTTACCAGTATTGCTTTTCTAAACATATAAGCTTAATAATCTCAACACGTCTATATAAGGTAAGTATCATATAATATATAGTTCGGTTTTCTGTAAAAAAAAAATCATTCTTTTGTGTAAATAGCCTAATATGGTTCACAATAAATAACATATCGCCATCGAGAGTGACAATCAGTCGAACACCACCATGCAATGATTCATATTGAGGGGCAATATTGACTATTATGAGGTATATTCTTGTAAACACTATCCTTCCTTCCATAATTCATTATTCCATAAAAATGGAATGTTTCCTGGATTCCTTGAAGTGATGCTCATAAAAATGAAAAGTGTAGAAAAAATAATATAATTAGGAAAACATTGAATGATTAAATTACTGCGCCCAAACATTCAGCTAAGATGGTAGAGTTCACCGATGATCTCCAGCCCGTCGTCTTTGTTCACGCCTATTTCAAACTTGACTAGATCCTCAAAGACGGTGATGCCATGGTTTCTCGATTGCGGAATATAATGTCCATGAGTCTGAGTCCATCAAATTGTCTTGTTGTACCCTTTGTCTGGACAACCAATCCTACAAAGCGGAACACTGTATGGGGCATGGCGACGATATCTTCAACACAACCTTGCTTCTTGTAGACTTTTGTTGGGCACCAAGTGCAGAGGTTTGTAGGACAAGGCACGTTGAACACCATGCCCTCCCCACCTGTTGGGTCAAATGGTAACGATACTTTGTTTAATCCAAAGGAGTGTACAAGGACATGCTTTGATCCTGCTTCATAATGCTGATGGATCCTAGAAAACAAGGCAACACTCAAGTAAGCAGGATATGGCTCAATGCTATCTGAATTGTGAGGATGATCCATTCACACATGCCGCCATTGTCACGATTGGGCCTCCTCCACAAGTGTCGCCTTTGACATTAATTTGCCTCTATCATGAGCATTGTTGTCATCACGAGAATGCTTTCGGAGTGTGCGCCTTGCATTGTGAAAGTCAACCTCCACTATGAGTATCGTCTCCAATATGACAAAGTCTCCGCCACGAGCATCGTCCCTGCATGATCAACTTTTCGGGCGCTAGTATGTTTTTTCACGAATAGTGGAAGGATTTTTTTTGCCAAGAGCCCACTTTCTACCTAATAGTTGCTTAAAAACTATGGACATGTAAATGAGAAAAGGCTATACCCATCGACTAGAGCGGGTCCAGGTACCGGAATGTAGATTCCGTACCCTCATACCCTTATTTTTTGTGAATGTGCATGATACTCCTATTTGAATAGATAGTAAGATTTATAAGCTTTATAAAAAACATGTGTTTAATTTTTGTGAACAGACTTGTCGGTTGTGTATAAGTGCATGATTTTTGTGTCAACTTGTGTGACTTGATGACACTTGTGAGTGTTGATGTGTGATTTCGTATAAGTGAGCAATCTGTTTATAGTTGATTAGTTGGTCTAACTAAATACAATGAAAAGTGAACTTGCTTCTATGCAATCTCGTGTAAATTTGTGTAAGGGCATCTCCAACGCTGACCCCGAAACCAGACACTGCGTCCGCCCGCGGACACGGGGGGGCAGTCCGTGGACACGGATGCTACAGCCGTCCATCCAACCGTATCCCCTAAAGCTCCGCCCGGTATGGGCAATTTGAAATTCAAATCCTCCAGATCACATAGCGCGGGCCGAACTGCATCCGTGCACGATCACAACGAAAAAGAGGCAAGTATTCATAGTTTTTACGTGCCCGATGGCAAAAGAATATCAGCCCGACAGTCCGTGCAAGACATCTGCGGACCGGCAACTGGAGCCTCCACGCTCACTCTGCCGTCGGCACCGTCTCGGCCGCCTCCTCCTCCGCCTTCTCCTTCTCCGCCACCTCATGCCCCTCCCTCTCCAGTTGATCCTTTGTGCGATTCAACATCCTAAGACGTACGGTCTGCACGACCAGCCTTGCGTCGTCATCCAAATCGTCCATCTTCAAAGTCAACATCTTTGCATCCTTCGAAGCGGCTACGATCTCAACCTTCTTCTCTTTGATCATGGACTTCTTCTCTTCGAGCTTGAGCTTCTTCTCTGTCGCAGCAATCAATAAGTTAAACCTCTCTGCCTTTTACCCCCTTGACATATGAACGCTTGACGTATGCCCCCTCCTTCTTCGTCAAGATGTCCACGAACCTCTCCTTCATCTTGTCCGCCGCCCCTTCTCACTTCACCCTCTCCTCCTCTCACTTCTTTCCTTGGAACCTCTTCTAACCATTTTGGACGGTTCTTTTGTTGGATCGGTTGGGTCACCGGTTTCTTGCTCGGTGGCATGGGTGACGCTCTTGGCAATGTATAGATTCCACTTGTGTTGTCCATTCAAGTTCAACCAACAATGCAGGATGGTGAAGTTCTTCTCTAACTTCGAGAACACACTACACGTACGGGAAGGCTACAAAATAAAACATTGTCAATAATGCATATCTGGCCAAATGATGTACACAACAACGCAAATCTGGCCAAATGATCTACACAATAATGCATATCCGGCCAATGATCTACACAACAATACATATTCCGCCCAATGATATTGACAACAATGCATATTCGGCCAATGATCAACACAACAATGCATATCCGGCCAAATGATCAACTCAACAATGCATATCCGGCCCAGCTAAATGATCTACACAACAATGCATATCCGGCCAAATGATGTACATAACAATGCATATCCGGCCAAATGATCAACACATATGAACAACTTACTTGCTCGGTGATTTGCGCACCACTTGACCACTGTGCGATGAGTTGCCTCAAGTGGCCGCAATACTTTGACAAGGCATCTTGAATGATGTACCATCGATGAATTAGAGACTTTGAGCCACGGTTGTGGATGAGCGCGTCAGAGTAGGGCTCGAAATGCTTGTGTTCATGGAACCAAGAGTGAATGGCCCAAAATGTTGTGCCCTTTTGCTCCATGCCATGGATCAGATCGATGCTAGTTACCAACCATGCGTCATACAATAACTCATACTCCCGCATGTTGAAGCATTCTTCTCTATCCCTCTTCTTTGGATTGGCGGCAAATTCATCTGGATCATCGTCCTCGCCGTCCTCCTCCTGCTCCTGCTGTCCGGCGGCCCAATCTTGCTGTCCGTGCCAGGCTGGATGTATGTGCCGGATTGGGTGTACGTGCCGGTCCAGGTGTAACCCGGTTGTGAGCCCGGTTGGGTGTACGTGCCGGCATGGGTGGTATCCGAGTCATCCACCTGCCCGTCCTCATAGCATCTTCCTCCTCCGCCTCAGTCATGGATGATATCAAACATCTCCATGTCAGTGTCGTCGTAAGACGGCTCGCCCACTATAGGCATACCAGCGAATAGCAAGTGGGCACCCATTTGCTCCACGCCCGGTGCTCGCGTCCGGACCATCTCCGGCGATGAAAACTCCTAGGAAAGTAGCGACGCCATGCCGACGTCGATGCAGTAAGGCACTTTCCCTAAGGAACAAATAGAAATATTATGTCATGAACTTGTGTATGTGTTAATTGTTGAACGAGAGGCTGGTACTTTTTAGGACATGTACAGTGGTTGATAAGACGGTCTTATCTTAAGCCCGCCATATACTTAAGAGAAGACAATAAAAAACAATGTATAATGGGTTGTTTCTGCTCTCTCTAAAGCTAGATATCCCTAAAGATGTGGTGAGACGTATTGTTGCTCAGAGGTCATCTATTAATTAAGAGAAAACAAGCCTTTTCGTATGGTTTATTTTTCCTTTACTTGAGCATTTATCCTATATGGCACTTCTAAGATAGTACAATTGTACATGCCCTTATCCGTCCATCCAAATGTACTCCCTCAGTTCACTTTTATAAGACGTTTTAGACAGTTCAGACAGTGCCCAAGGTCAGCTGTCTAAAACGTCTTATAAAAAAGAAACGGAAGGAGTATTATAAGTAAACACGGGTGCCATGCGACACCCTGCCACCGCAGCCACTTGGGGTGCTCCACGTGCCATGCATGGTAGCACATACGCCGCCGCTAGCTGCTCAGTCGACTATCCCAGCCCGGCGAAGAGTGACCACGGTGTCTCAACAGAGCAGGCATGCGGCACCGGCCGGGTGGCAACTCAGGCGGCTCGAACAGGCCGTGTATGCTCGAACTTTGACGGTGCTAGCTAGCTAGCTAGCTTGGCTCCGGCCGGCACCGGCGCCCCGCGCGCGTCAGCTAGCTAGCTCCGATCGAGAAGCCCAGCCTTGTGATCAGCTCCGATAAGTGGCTGAGAACTCCGGCGGCAGGCGTGCTTGTGGGGGTGTTGAGAAGGTTGTGGCCGGCCCCCGAGCCATGGGATTCAGCTGCATGCTTTGCTGGGTATTTGACTTCTCTACTCGACACTAAACTGAAAGGTCCTCTATATATACTGCCGGCAGCACGCCCCGGCAACACTGTAATGTGAAAAAGCTAATAGACGCTTTAAGAAAAGCAGGCCCTAAACGGTCTATTTTCTCTAATAAAAGGCGAATATATAGGCACAGGTGGTGGACATCATAGGTATAACCGATCATGCATGCATTAGTTGGCGGCCGGACGGTTTGGGCCGCGCCGTCGATCGGCAGACCGGCGAAAGCTAGCTAGTAGCTTGAGTGTCATGAGGTGCAAAGCACCCACCGTTTGACGCGTCGATCGTGGACGGCGACACTTTTTGACTAATATTGCTTCATCAGGCTGGCTGTTTCACCCTATTCGTTACCCATCATGCGAGAGATCAAATCGTCCATCAGGTGGGAATCGGGTGCTCTCCCGGCCGGCCGGCTCCAGATAAAACTTCACCCGCAAGGAAACGCCGTATCGAGTCTGAGTCTCGACCGGCGGGCCGGGATAGAAACAGCAGGATACGATCTATCCGTGTTGCATGTCGGCAAGAAATGTCCTAAGAGCAAGGAAACTGCATGCATGCTGGCAGCTATCTTGAGCAATTAAAAGAGACTCCCTTCGTATCAAAATATAAGATGTTTTTTAGTTTTAATCTAAACATAAAAACGTCTTATATTTTAATCTAAACCTAAAAGGTCTTATATTACTTTACAGAGGAAGTATTATACAAGATGCAATTAACAAGCTATTAGTATATATGACGGCAGTGGCAGCAAGTCAAATGAAAATTGCAAGTTAAATGGTCATTAGTTAGGGTGCGGACCCACCGTGATTTTTTTTGGGGGGGGGGGGGGGGGGGGGGGGGGGGCGGTGGTTTGTTTAGTGGTGGAAGGAGTTTACGCAAGTTACTTTTCGTACGTGTAGCATTTTTGGCTGTCAAAGCTACTAGCAGGTTCTTGTGTGCAGGCTGAAGCAGCCTCAGGACCATGAGTCAGTTATAATAACGCTTCCACACATCCGCTGCTAAGCAATGGCTCGGCCAAAAAAGAAGAAAAACCCTAAATCCAAAAAAAATCTGTAGGGCCGATTTGGCCCCTCCTCTTCCTAAGGCCTTGGCGAGGGCGCTGCCACCGTTGGTGCAGCCATCTCCATTTCATCATTAGTACGATGTTCTGCAGATGTAAGTTTTTTATCCCAAGCCCACCAAACTCCTTCGGAGTACAAACTAGCTTCCAATTTACCAAGCACAAGCAGCTTCCCCTTTTAGCTTCAACATGTCTGCACTAGAAAAAGCCCCGACAAATCTTGTCGACGCAGGAGATGAACCATGGCGGCAGATCTAAAACTAGCATCAAGTAGATCACCGTAGCGATGAGAGTCGAGTTAATCATGACCAACCTCCAAGCACGGCGGAGCATCGAAGCTTACCATGTCGGCAGGTGGCCTTCAACACGATCTACATACGGTTGCAGCTCCATCTTGGACAGCCGAGTGACAAATAGCGGCGGACCCGGATACTTGACAGGAAACTATGAAAGAGTGCGGGGAGCGGGTCCTAGGGGAAGCTGAGGAGGGGGCAATTTCTGTGAGAAGCTGTCGCAGAACTAAAAAGAAATGGCCTTCTTTTGAACGCCATTTAAACTTCAGACATGTTACTGAACCGATTGAAAAAAAGAAAAGAAAATGCAAACGTCTAGGCTGGACTAAAATATGAATGGTTGGGAGAGCATGACTTTAAAACTTGTGAATATATTTTTTATTTGAGTTGAAAACTTAGGAATATATTTGAGATAATGCATGAAGCATGGTACCTTTTATTAGAAAAAGATGCATGTGACTTGATTGGGCGCCGTCAGACTATTTGAACATCGCTGAAACTTCAAATTTGTTACTGAATCAAATGGAACAAATAGAAGTGCAAACATTTGGGCTGTACTGGAAGATGAATTGTCAGGACAACACATTCTTAAAAACTTGTAATTATATCTGAGATAACTCAAGAAACCCCTCAGTAATATTACATTCCAACTTGAAATTTTTCGGGCAAACTAGGACTATATAATTCTTTTGGAAAAAATACAGACTGGTACAACCTGAGTCCTTAATACTATGCTATTCAGGAGCTCTTTTACGTTGATTGGAGAGTTATGAAATGTAATTTCCTATAACTCCTCGTTTGATTATTTCCCACCGTTGATTTTAACATGTTAATTAAAATATTTAATTTAATCAAGAAGGGTATTATGGTCCGTTGCTTTTTCTTGGAAACATTGTGCTTCTCGGTCAATCCCACGTAACTGTCGCATATCGCCGATCCCATCTCACGAGTGCGTAGACGGCGGCGACGGCGCCGGCGCGAGGACCTGGGGCGACGACGCCATCTTGCGAACCAGAGTCGAGGGCCGCCTTCCCGACGCGCCTCCCGAGCCGTTCCTCAGATCGAGCGCCGCGGCGGCTCTCCCAGGCCGCACCATCATCGAAGCCGCAGCCGCTCCGCCGAAGTCGATGGAGACCTGCTCCTACAGCGGCCCTAAAGCTTTGAAGCTCTAGTTTGGTCTTCTTTTGGTACGTGTTCCTCTAATCTTACTAGCGACGCATGGGTTCTGGGGATTAACAACAGTAGTATAATCCATGGTTAATTGGATCTGTGTCGAATACTAGTGCTCCATGAATTGGGATTGGGCAGATTGCATCCGGACAAGAACTAATCAACTCGTGAGACAATGGCTAGCTAACTGATGGCTTGTTTCATGCCTACTGTTTACCTTGTTCATTGGAATCAAGTTTCTTATGATACAGAGATGAAATAAACGACTACAGGGACACATAGTTTTACTTTGTAGAGTCAATCGGTTCGGTGCTCTGTGCTAGTAGCCTACTAGCAGAGAAGGTGTTAAATAGTAGCCTACTAGCAGAGAAGGTGTTAAATTAAAACTGAATCTTGTAACTGATTGCTGCTGACGAGAATGGTTAATAGGTATATGTATTATATGTATAGAAAGTTAGCTATAGCTTGCGTAGTGCAAAGTAATTTGTTAATCGCAGTCTAGATAAAATGGCTCTGGGACAATGTTAACCGGTGAGAGGAGATACATTGAGTTTTAAATATATATCCATTTGCTATCTTGTACAATATTCTGAGTGTGGTTAATATACAGGTTTTGACAACTTTGTGTGTGAAGGGTGATTTTTCAGACAACCTTCAGTATCGAGGCAAGTTCATGACAGACCTCTTTCATTGTATGTATGGTTGTCTTGTTGCCTGTGCTTCAGGGTACTTTGTTCTTCACATTTGGTGTTTCAATTTGATACTTCCAGTTTCAGTCAATCTACATGCTATTTGACAGTTATAATTACTTTATAGTTTAACAATTTTCTCTATCATGCTGCTGTTGATACCTCACGGTCTGATAAGCTCAATAGTGTCTCTTCCGGTAGTGGTGTAGCTTGAGGAAGCAATGCCTTAGGGACACGGGGCAAGAAGAAGTACGCAAAATTCCGTAGCCTGCTCGGATTTGAGGATGATGTGTGAGCTCCATGTGTGAGCCTTTTATTCTGTACTGTGCCGCAAAGCTATGTGTGAGATTTATTTGTGAGACCTAAGCTATGTGTGAGAATGTTGCAATGTATGAGACCTTAGTTCTTGAATTATGCTCCATTTTCGCATATTTTGGTCTTTTGAACATATGAAATGCCCATGATGGACTAATGCTAGCTAAACGCTTCCAAATTTTTTTGAGCAAAAGATGGAAGTGCGCGGAAATCTTTGAATAAATTGTCAAAAATGAACAATACACTTTTTTGCGAATTAGAAAAAGTGGATGGTTCACATCACTCCCCGACCATTTTTTTGCTCTCTTAACCCCCCTAGTATATCCAATACAGTTGGGCCCCCTCGTCAGGTGACCCTTCAACTTACAAGCACGCCGCTCCCGCCGTCACTCCCCTACCCAAGCTCGTCTCCCCCCTGCTACTCCACCTCGCCACCACTGTGCCCACCCGCTGGAGTCACCTCGAATATCCTCGCCACCAAACCAAGCTACAACACTGGAGAGTGGCACCGACCGCGTCGCAGCCATCGTGGCCCCAACACTGCGCCTCCCAGCTCGGTGGAGGTCAGCGATGCCTCATGGAGGATCAAGGCAACGTCTTTAGGTCGATGGATGCACCTTTGTCTCTGGCGGCGCTCGGAGAGCGGCCGATGACGATGACCCGAGTGTCCGTTCATGCCACCGCGCGCCTATGTTGTGTTTTGTTTCCGTACCAAACAATCTTGCTTTGCCCAACCACCTAGCCAGATAGCTTCGCGTCACTCCTCTGGACCTCCCAGTCGAAGGAATTGGTCTGGTTGCCAGGAATCGACGACACGATCACGTTCTTCCCCACTTCAGATCGATCTACGTCGTGCCATCGATCTCCTTTAACAGTGAGTCCCCTACCCCTCCTTGGCTTCATCTCCTCTCCTTCGCACACCTGAATCTATTGCAACCTTCCACGAACATCCAGAAGTCCTACATCGTCCTCGTCGCGAGTTGCGGCTCTATTGCCCGCCGCCGCCGACGAAGTCCTCGCTGTCGAGCAGCACCTCGGACCAAGCCACCCTGCCATTTGGCTCCGCCTCGATGAGATGAACTCCCGAGCCGAAGGAATTGTCCCCGGGGGCCCTCCGCAGCACGACGACAAGCGAGCCAAGCCTTGCGCACTTCTTCAACATGAACCGAGCCGACCTGTGATGACGAAGTTGAGCAGTCGCGCAGAGCGCTTCCCAAAAACATAATTCGTGCTCTCCCGGTGCAGGATCGCAAGGACGAACGGTTCCGGAGATCTGCTCTCCCGCACACCGATGCACGCTGGCGTTCGGGATAGAGTAGACTACGGTGCCAGAGCAAGTTGCGAGATGAGGCAAAACCCTAGGTGTTTTCAGTGTATTTTTGGCCGAGGCCAGTAAGCAGTATATATAGGTGAACCAGAGGCGGTATCGTGTTGCGATCACAATCTCAAATCGACTTGGTTCCAAGTCAAACTTACCGGACAAGTAAACAATGAACTTGTCCGTCAAGACACCAAAAAATAAAACGGCAAAAGGAAGTTGCGCCCCTGCAAGACAACGGACCGGATTTCGGCGGACCATTCATGCGTAAGTCATCAGGTCTACTGTGGCGTCTTGTCTAATTGTTGGTGTTCACACAAAAGTTACCGAGGTACCGAGTCTAACTGTTGGTGTTCTCGTGTGATTTTTGCTTGCGGCCTATGAGCAATTAGGCATGACCAGTTTAAGTAGTAGAGTTTTTTCAGAGAAAGCTTTAAGTAGTAGAGTTATTGAAGGTTCAGTCCTCAAATGACAAATGAAATGAGTAGCAGTCGCTTCCATAGTTGACTCAAATGTATGTATCTGCTTGCTGACAGCCTTTCCAGCTTGAAGATTACTGAAGCTGTTTATCATTCTGTAGATATCAGATGATATAAATGAAGTGGTGGAGGCTCATAACCAAATGCTGGACATAATGGTATGTTGTATCTACTACTTGAACCTTATCTTCCCCCAAAGATCTGAATGTACTGCTGCTGCTATCTTAAGAACACATGCCTTATTCAGGGGAATGACAGATTCATCAAGGGTGTTTCTCTCTGGAACAGTGGACAAATTCAAGATGGTAAGCGGCCGGATTAAATAACTCGCCATGCATCTTCTGCTCGTATTCTCCCGAGACTGATTCATGTTTCCATGACTGTAGGTGTTCAAGACCAAATCGAGCAGAGGATGGGAACCCTCGTGGCGTCGTTCCTCGGCTCTTCATACTAGTGTACTACCTGACCAGGTAGAAGGATCCTTGGGTTGGGCGTGCTTGCGGGGCGCGGCCCCGACTCAGCGTCCGTCGACCGCTCCAGGTAACCTGACCTAACCCGGCCAGGGAGGCGTGGGCGTTGCTGCGGCGCGCGAGGTCAAGTCCGGTGTGCCAGCGGCCGATGGAGGCGATGCGCAAGTCCGGCTACCGACTGTTGCTGACCTCGCTGCCGGCGGAGGTGCTCGACGCGCGGCACAAGGAGGTCATCATCGACGGGCCGAGCGGGGCCGGGGCCAGCGAGCCAGGGAAGATGGGCGCCAGCAAAAAAACATCGAAGCGACGAGCGAGGCGGGATAGGAAACGAGCGATGATCGATTCGTTCGGCAGTTTTGCAAAAAAAACTCTGCTGTGCGAGTTACATATTCCCTTGACGAACCTATCCTTTGAGAAAAAATTGGTCCCACAAAAAATATGTAACGGTCTCACCGTTATTTGTAATTTCCCGTAATTTTAATCTCGTAACTCCTCGTGACTCTTATTTTTCCACCGTTAAATTGAGGTGGATGGACGGCTCTTAAATTCGCCAATCACCGTAATAGTTGTACTCAAATGTATGCAATATTTTGGTGTGAAATATGAGCAAATGTTTCCTTTTTGTATAGAGCATATGCAGTTATATTTTTGTGCCAAATTTCACAAATGTATTTATTATATCATAACTGAAGCTCATAAAATGGTTTTAGAATTACAAATTTGAAGTGGGAAAAGAAGAGAGAATATAAGTTCTACACACAACTATTTCACTTATGATAAAATCATAATAGGAAATATCATAGAGAGATAAGTATATAATACATTAATTGATCAATTTATAAAACATCTTTTGTTAACCAACAAAAGGCGATACAATTGTACGTAGACATATCAGTCATCTGACCATGACAACTCTATTTAGAGATACACAACCAGATCTTCATAACTAAATAAAGCATATTTATCTTCGTAATTGTATCTACACACAGCACATTGTCAATTCATCATAAATCTATTTAAACCAATCACAACTAATAGATCTTCATAATTGTATATCTAAACAAATGGTTGCTGGTAGATGCTCGTAACTTACCTAAACTATGATCCATCGCATTTATATTCAAATGGTGTAGATGTTGAAAACTTAGTTTCAGTTAACACGCACAAACATGTTTACGCCAAAGCAAATCGTTAAATCCTGATCATTATACCAAAAGATTCCAAGGTCCATATTCATTTATCTTTTATTATTCTTTTGTCTATTTCAGTCATTCTTTTGGTTTGACCTTTTTAGTGAGCATGAATCATATATACTAAATATTTGCCATTTGGGAATTTCTTGAACATTTACTTAAGCAAACCATATCATACACAACTCTTGAAAAAAGGTTCGATATGAAATATACACTATGCAAGTTAAAACATCCTACACTATTAGGTTGCTTCTTGTGAACTAATAGGATTCTCGATGAATGGCACAATATATATTAGTCTCTAAATTTACAATTGAAATTCCTTAAGTCCAAGTGGTAACTAACGTATTTGGTGGCTATGAAATATTATTATTTTATAAATGCATAATATTACTTTTTATTAAATAATGATTTAGTTTAAACTCATGCAATACACTAAAGATAATGCCCTCACATTTGCGAGGGCCACCTTGCTAGTTAGTTTTTAAAAATAGTTCATGTGAGGGCCGAAGCCTTGGAGAGGCCAAGGCAAGAGGCAAACTGCTAACCACTTCTCTCCACTATTCTGTCTGAACCTGCAGGACAGATACACAGGATAATATAGAAAAATGTAGGACAGCAATGTTGCATGCAGTTACTTTTTAAATTTTTTTTAATATGTTTGATTGTACCAAAAAACTTTTATTATGAAGGCTGAGTCAATGAATAATTTGTATGTATTATTATGACCAATAGTTTTTACGTCGGTACCATATAATGACCTTTTTATTAAACACAACAAACATTTCCGCCGCGTCGCCCCCGCTAGGGCGGCTCGGGCGGAACCCTACTCTGCGCCGCCGCCACCCCCTCCTCCTCCCCCCCTTCCCTGCGCCGCCGCCAAAGGACGCCGGCGGGCAAAGCCCGCGCGGTTGACGGCGGCGGCGGGGGCCCTGCCGCGCCGCGTCCCGACGATCTGGGGCGGCAGATCTCGTCTCGTCGCGCCCCTCATCTCCCGTTGCTCTGCCTCCTGGGTCGTCGTGGCGGCCATGCCGGCCAGTCCCCGTGTCCGCGCGGGCTGGTGCAGGTGGTGGCGGATCTGGCGATCCAGTCGGTGGGGGCTGGGGGTCGAGGTGGGGTCGGCCGGTGGCTTGTGGGCGGGTGCGGCCAAGTGATGGTGGTGCTCGGCCCGACAGCGTCGTGGTGGTGCTCCGGCAGATCCTGGCGTTGTGGATCCGGCGGATGGCGGCGGTTTGGTGGCTCCGAGCGCGTGGATCCGGCAGATGGGGTGGCGGCCGGCGGTTTCTGCCTGTTCAGCGGCGCCCTTTTGGCGGTGCAGCGGCTGCTGCGGGCTGCCTGGGTTTCGGCCCGGCAGCTCTGCGCTGCGGGATGGGGCGGGGTGGCGGCCCCCCCTCCCGGCTTGGTGTTGCAGATCTGGCCGGCTTGCTAGCCCGGCGGTCTCGTCCGTTCGTTGGCTGCAGGTGGCTGGGGTGGCGGCGTGAGGCTAGACGGTGTTCCGGTTGCGGTGGGTGCAGGCCATGCACGAGAGTTGGATCCCTTCGAACTGATCCAGGTGAAAACTTGCCTTCGGCTTCTGCTAAGGCCGGCGGTGGCGGCGCTATCTGCGTCGTTTCCTTCTTGAAGGCATCGCTGTGGAGAAGTTCAAGGCCACTCTCTGCTACCTTCGGGGGAAACCCTAGATCGGATGATCGGATGACGGCGGCACTCTGGTGTCGTTCCTCCCTTGGGGGCGTCATTCTTGGAGGTACACACGTGATCGAGGGACCAGAGGACGGATTCTTTGGTGGAGCGGTGCTTCATCTCACACATTGATGGCGGCGGCTCTCGGCGGCATGGCGCTGTGGAGACTCAGTGTCCTATGCGCGGAGTTGGACTCGCGCAGGAGGAGGTTGCTGTCTGGCGTCATGGTGACGTCGATGGCAGAGTGGCCAGACAAGGTAGAAGCCTCAATATTTGCTCTGAAGACGGACCTGTGGAAGATGGCGGCGACGACACACGAGTGCGTCGGACCGGTTTGTGCCCCAGACCCGGTATGTGGCTCGGCTGGGGCTTCCGGCTATTGATGTTAGGCTTAGGTGAGTGGTCTGGGTAGTGACCCAGCTAGCACCCCTTCATCACTAGGATAGGAGTAGCGGCAGATGTTGCCAAGATGGCGGATTCAGGCATATTGTTGTAATACTTTGTAAGGTCCTCGAGAATAATCAATAAAGTGGCCGCATGCATCTCCCAGATGCAGAGGCCGGGGGTCATCCTCCTTTTCTAAAAAAAAAAAATATAATGTATGATCACACAAGATCAATTAACTCACTGTAAAAACAAATCCGCAAAGTTTGCCGGTATAATAATATTTTTAATCAAATAGGGACCACATTATGACTTTGGCTACGACCTCGAGGATTGGCCTTGTATATCAAACAGTGTCGAAGGTGCTACAGTCAATGAAAAAAAATCTGGCACTCTATGCCACGACCCGAGTAACCTGAATCTTGGCTATGACTTTGGTCGTTTCCAACCCCGACGCTAACTAGTTGCATTTCCTACGCTCCATATGTTGACTATTAATTGGCCACATCAATAGGTTCACTAGTAGAAAACAGACCTTTCGTCCGCCCCTTTAGTCCCGGTTTGATTACGGCCCGGGACTAATGTGACCATTAGTCCCGGTTCCAACGGCTAGGAGCGGTCGGGGGCATGGGCATCATTAATCCCGGTTCATTTTCTACCTATAGTCCCGGTTTGTGATACAAACCGGGACTAAAGGGGTGGTGGCAGGCTGGTGTCAGGCTGAGGCCCCCACGATCCCCTTTAGTCCCGGTTTGTATCACAAACCGGGACTAGGGTGGCAGGCTGGTGTCAGGCTGGGGCCCCACGAGCCCCTTTAGTCCCGGTTTGTATCACAAACCGGGACTAGAGGTGGATCTTTAGTCCCGGTTTGTATAACCAACCGGGACTAAAGACTTCCCTATATAAACCCTTCTTCTTCCAGCCCGAGCCCATTCTCTCTGTTTTCCCCTTTCTCTCCTCTGTTCTTCCCCTTGCTCGAGCTCATCCTCCATTTTTGCCAAAGATTTGTCAAGATTTGAAGGCACACCATCTATCCAAGTGTTCACAAGGGTTAGCAACTTTGTCCTTTCATCTCTCATTGCTAGATTAGCTCGTGCAATGCTCTATAAGTATAATGATTTGTGGGTTTTAGTTTGGAGTAATTATGTGGGAGTTTATTTGATTTATATGCAATTTGAGCACAAATTAACTTCTTAGTTTGCATATGTGTAGGTGTGGTTTACTTAGTGCCTTCCCGTCCCCGTCCTAACCACCGTCGATCGCCCGCACCATCCCGTCGCCGGCACCACCTTGGTGAGCCTCTTGTGTTCTTATCCTTTTTATAAAAAAAAATCTTATTTGTATGATTTAGATAATTACTTGTATAATTTTCTTACTTGTATGATTGTTTGTTATACATAGTGCCATGACTTTGATATCCGTCCCCGTCGGCCCTCGTCCGGTTTATGATTCGGATGTGGTATATTCTCTTTTATAACTATTTGTTGCATTTCGTGTTTATGACAATTATGCCCATCAAGTTGACATAGATATTTTTATCTAGGAGGTATGTGAACCGGAAATTGCAACCGACCCTCTTGTCGAGAAGTTAAATTTAGTTGAAAAAGAAAACAAGTATTTGAAAGAAAAATTGAAAAGAATTGAAGAAGAGAAGATGAAATTGGAGTTGTATGTTGCCGATGTCGTCGATGATCACAAGATCAAGATTGATGCAATGCGCTTGAAGATTAGAAAGATTAGAAAATATGCCGTTAATAAAGAGGCTTGGTATCATTATGCTGTTGGATCAATTATTACCTTAGTTGCGATTTTGCTCGCATTTGTTGTTGCATTTAAATGCTTTAGCTAGATAGTTTTATGTTCTTTTATGAGAATAAGTGTGTATGAACTTTATGTATGAACTTGTATTAATTTGGTCTTTTCGGTGTTGTGTAATGAAGATGAGTCGGCAATGGATGTACGATGACCGACGCTCTCCCCAGTTCATTAATGGTGTGCATAGTTTTCTGCGTGCGGCTGAGGCAAACAAGCGGAATGGTTTTATGTGTTGTCCATGTGGTGTCTCTAAGAATGATAGGAATTACTCTAGCTCAAAAGTCATTCACGTCCACCTGTTTACGTCCGGTTTCATGTCCGGCTATAACTGTTGGACCAAGCACGGAGAAAGAGGGGTTCTAATGGAAAAGAATGAAGAAGACGAGGATGATGACAACTATCCTGAGTTCCCTGAATACGATGGTACTACAATGGGGGAAGAGAATAAAGAAGAAGAAGCTGAAGAAGAGGCATCAGATGAGCCCGCTGATGATCTTGGTCGGGCCATTGCTAATGCAAAGAGAAACTGCGAAAGTGAAAAGGAGAAGTTGAAATTGCAGCGCATGTTAGAGGATCACAAAAAATTATTGTACCCAAATTGCGAAGATGACAAGAAAAAGCTGGGTACCACACTGGAATTGCTGCAATGGAAGGCAGAGAATGGTGTATCTGACAAGGGATTTGAAAAGTTGCTGAAAATAATGAAGAAGAAGATTCCAAAGGACAATGAATTGCCCGACAGTACGTACGAAGCAAAGAAGGCTGTCTGCCCTATAGGATTAGAGGTGCAGAAGATACATGCATGCCCTAATGACTGCATCCTCCACCGCGGTGAGGAGTACGAGAATCTGAATGCATGCCCGGTATGCGGTGCATTGCGCTATAAGATCAGCCGCGATGACCCTGGTGATGATGTTGAGGGCGAGCGCCCTAGGAAGAGGATTCCTGCCAAGGTGATGTGGTATGCTCCTATAATACCACGGTTGAAACGTTTGTTCCAAAATAAAGAGCCTGCCAAGTTGATGCGATGGCACAAAGAAGACCGTAAGAAAGACGGGAAGTTGAGAGTACCCGCTGACGGGTCGCAGTGGAGAAAAATCGAGAGAAAGTGGCGGGACTTTGCAGATGACGCAAGGAACATATGGTTTGGTTTAAGTGCAGATGGCATTAATCCTCTTGGGGAGCAGAGCAACAATCATAGCACCTGGCCTATGACTCTATGTATCTATAACCTTCCTCCTTGGTTGTGCAGGAAGAGGAAGTTCATTATGATGCCAGTGCTCATCCAAGGCCCCAAGCAACCCGGCAACAACATTGATGTGTACCTAAGGCCATTAGTTGAAGAACTTTTACAGCTGTGGGACATAAAAGGTGTACGTGTGTGGGATGAGCACAAACAGCAGGAATTTGACCTACGAGCGTTGCTGTTTGTAACCATCAATGATTGGCCTGCTCTTAGTAACCTTTCAGGACAGACAAACAAGGGATACCACGCATGCACGCACTGTTTAGATGAGACCGAAAGTATATATTTGGATAAATGTAAGAAGAATGTGTACCTGGGACATCGTCGATTTCTTCCGATCAAGCATCTCTTAAGAAAGAAAGGCAAGCATTTCAAAGGTGAGGCAGATCACCGGAAGAAGCCTCGCCACCGTACGGGTGATGATATACTTGATATGGTCAAGGATTTAAAAGTAATCTTTGGAAAGGGTCCTGGCGGACAATCTGTTCTGAATGACGCTGACGGACACGCATCCATGTGGAAGAAGAAATCTATATTTTGGGACCTACCCTATTGGAAAGACCTAGAGGTGCGCTCTGCAATCGA
Source organism: Elymus sibiricus (assembly GCA_039707655.1). NCBI lineage: Eukaryota > Viridiplantae > Streptophyta > Magnoliopsida > Poales > Poaceae > Elymus > Elymus sibiricus. The sequence goes on from CM077674.1 coordinate 396,677,875, forward strand.
CGTGATGCACGTGACGAAGAATCTTTGCGTGAACGTGACGAAGAATCTTTGCGTGAACCGTGATGCACGTCCAAAACAGTGGTGTCCGCTTTGATGCAGCAAACACCAATAGGCCAAAGGACACATATTATGGTTACATAGAGAAGATATGGGAACTTGACTATGGACGTGATTTGAAGGTTCCTTTGTTTCGGTGCAAATGGGTCAATCTAACTGGAGGCGGGGTAAAGGAAGACCCGCGGTACGGAATGACAACAGTGGATCTCAACAATCTTGGGTACACAGACGAACCATTCGTCCTAGCCAATGATGTGGCGCAGGTTTTCTATGTGAAGGACATGTCTACCAAGCCCAGAAAAAGATAAGATAAGGAAGCGAATACATCATACGATGAGCCAAAGCGCCACATAGTTCTTTCAGGGAAAAGAAACATCGTGGGAGTGGAGGACAAGACAGACATGTCAGAAGATTATGAAAAGTTTCATGAAATTGCTCCCTTCACAGTGAAGACTGACCCAAGCATCCTGTTAAATGATGAAGATTGTCCATGGTTACGGCGCAAAAGGACACACGCGAAGAAAAGGTTTTATACCCCAATATCCCACTCTGGGATGTGACCGGCTTCACCGTCATCACTTTCTTCTCTAGTGAGTTTCCGGACTTATCTGGAAAGTCCCACTTCGGACAAACCGAAGGGAATCTTTGTAATAGTAAGGGTATATATATGTGTTTTGGCATTTGAAACGCGAAGGAACACTATTTTTCATGCATTTATTGATTTTTTTGAGCTAAATGACCCTAAAATTGAAAAACACTACAAATGAACTCTGAAAAGGTTGAAACTTGGCATCATATCATCATTTCACCCACATAGCATGTGCTAAAAAGTTGAGAGGGTTACGGAAAAAACTGGATGCACTTCGTGTACAAACTGGACAATCTCTTTCGAAGTATCAGGGTTTCGGACGAAAACTCATCTGTTACAAAGGCATTTTATTTTTTTAAACTTATTTTAACTCCAGACTTTTCGTGCGTTCAATATGCACCATTCAAAGCCACGTCATCAATTTTTAACCCTTTCTGACTTCATTTGCTATTTTTCATGCATTTATTGATTTTTTTGAGCTAAATGACCCTGAAATTGAAAATCACTACAAGTGAACTCTGAAAAGGTTGAAACTTGGCATGGTATCATTATTTCACCCACATAGCATGTGCTAAAAAGTTAAGAGGGTTATGGCAAAAACTGGATGCACTTCGTGTACAAACTGGACAATCTCTTTTGAAGTACCAGGGTTTCGGACGAAAACTCATCTGTTACAAAGGCATTTCATTTTTTTAATCTTATATTAACTCCAGACTTTTTGTGCATTTAACATGCACCATTGAAAGCCACATCATAAATTTTCAACCCTTTTTGACTTCATTCGCTATTTTTCATGAATTTAATGATTTTTTTAGCTATAAAACTAAAAGAGCTAAACAGAATCTGTTTTTGATTAAAACACCTATTTAAATAACCTAAAAATTACCAAATTGAACATACTGATAAAGCACACTAATATTAAACAGCAGGAAAAAGAATCACTCAAAAATCTATTTTTAAAGTAAAGTTATTCACAAACTAGTGATTCACACAAATTTCAAAGAATTCAAATGTAAACTATTCAAATTTGAAAACTACTGGCACTAACAGAAAGTTTATAATTTTTGTGACCTAAACCAAAAAGATTCACTCAAAAACTCTAAATATTTGGCAGTAGAAACAAAAGCAAAAAATAAAGCAAAAAACAAAAAAAAACTGGAAAAGGCCTTTAGTCCCGGTTGGATCCACCAACCGGGACTAAAAAGTTGACATAACATATGCAAAAAAGAAAAAAATGCCTGCCTACTAGGCCTCCACGGCGTGCATATGACTAGAAACCCAACTATATATGGGCCAGGATGCAGGCCCGCAGGGCTAGCTAGGCCCACAGGGCACGACAAACGTTAGGCATGTACTGCCTGCTTTAGAGAGGAGCTCGAGATGGCTATCGCAGCGGAGCTTATAAACTGGTGCGAGTGCCTCTCGCTTGGCGAGGTGGGACTAAACTTCCACCACGCCAGGACCAACCCTTTAGTTCCGGTTGGAGCCACCAACCGGGACTAAAGGCCCCCTCCCGCACTTAATTTGGGCCCGAAAACAGACCTTTAGTCCCGGCCCCTGGCTGTAACCGGGACTAAAGGCCCCCTCCCGCGCTTAATTTGGGCCCGAAAACAGACCTTTAGTCCCGGTTGCAGCCACGAACCGGGACTAAAGGTCCTTTAGTCCCAGTTCGTGGCTGCAACCGGGACTAAAGGTCGATCCTATATAACTGTCACCTAGCGTTTTCCACCGCCCAGGAGACAAATCGATCACCACGCCGCCAGGCTGCCCAAGTTCTCCGGCGATCCACACCGCTCGTCGCCATCGCCGCTCCTCGTCTTCGACCTCCTCCTCGCCGGTCTCCTCCGAGCCTCGCCGCCCCTCTCCTCGGCAACGCCGGTAAGGCCCAGGCCTCACCCTCCCTCTGTCCCCGTCGCGCTCCGCCGCCCGCGCCGCCACGGATGTGCTCGCTGCTGTCGGCTCCGGCAACCCCGCGCCCCCCTGCCGCATCCCGTGGATGCGCACGAGCCAGAGGCAAAACTGTGAAGGAGAGGAAGGAGAGGAAGAGTGAAGTGCACGGCAGTGCAATCTCTGAACTTTGCCCAATTTCCGAATTTGTGCACAGCAAGTGTTCGATAGCAATGCCAACAGTAGCTAGGCATTTTTCAAATTCTTAAATTTTTTTGTGGTGCTTCTCTGATGCATGGTTGAGGTGCTGTAAAAATTTCAGAATTGTTGGAGTGGTAGAGATTGGGTTTTGAGCAAGGAAACTGAATCTGGTCCAAATTTCATTTGAATGAAACTTGAAATTTTTGAACTAGTGGACATATTATTTTTGGAGAAATGAAGTGTGGGTACTAGCATCTAGCTGAGATAGTTTTTGCTGGACTAGAAATGTTAGGGGGAATATAGTTCCTTTCCAAAACCAAAGGAGGTCATGAATTGATAGAATTTGGTTTTGTAATTGTTTGAATATTAATAAAAGAAGTTTTCATGAAAGAAATGATGTTGGGTACTGTCCTAAGATAAAAGAAATGCTTGATGGAATTTTGTGAATGGCAATTGTGTTTTGAGAAGATCCTAGGTTCTCTTTTTTTGAAAGAAATGTTAATTAGATGGATTTATTATGTATTTTTGTGTGTAGATGAATGTTAATTAGATGAATGTTAATTAGATGAATGTTAATTAGATGGATTTATTATGTATTTTTGTGTGTAGATGAATGTTAATTAGATGAATGTTAGATGGATCAATGCTATAAAATGTTGTTCAAATTTGCCCATCTACTATAGTTGTAAAAGTTTATTAAATATGAGTAGCATAATAAAATGATAATTATTGCATAGGAATTTGTTTTCATAAGAATTTGTTCTCGACGTCGACGATGCCCGGCCCGCATCCTCGTCGTTGACTCGGCGGCGACAACCTGCTTGAGAGGCGCCATGTCCGGGACTGGGCTCCGCCGGGCTGGCACTGGGAGGTGCTACCTTCCGGGGCGCGCAGCTTGGTGAGAAATCGGGCTCCCGTCGTTGACCCGGAGCTTCTTTGGTGGCGGTCGCGTGGGCCACTATCGGTGCAGAGGCAGCCAGCCCCCGAGGAGGTGGTACGTCGCCGTGTCAGGGAGGAGGACGAGCACGTCCGTCGCTACATGGTTGCGTTGGACGTCAGGTTCTCCAATACCTGGCAGGTTCTTCAGGGATCTCACCCGAGCTATGATCCTATGATGGTTCCTTCTCTTTGGGAGTCCACCGCCCGCGCCTCAGGAACCGCGAGTCAACTGGATTATTCGATAATATTCGAGCTGTATTAGCTAGTGATGTTATATGATAATATTCGAGATGTATTAGTGACAATACTCGAGATGTATTCAAGATTATATTCGATAATATTCGATGATGCATTAACTGGATTATTCGAGATGTATTAGTGATATTTTTCGAGATGCATTCTAATTTGAATAGTAAATTGTTTTATCTTTCTTCTGAATTAGTTAAGCTATGGACGCTAGCGGCAGAGACGACCATGATCAAGAGCATATCAGGTTCGACATGATCCGAAACCCAGAGGGTGAACCTGAAGATGACAGCTCACAATATCTGAACGACGCCGGTGAGGGAATATTTGAGGAAGAACCAACAGACGAAGGGAACACAAACAATGATGGCGAAGGAAATGATCTTCAATTAACAAAGACCGGCGAGGTATATATAGGGCCTCTGGTGATCATTACATGTATTAACTGATTTGTATATATATATTAACGAATCTTTCTTCTTTTAGCCCTCCGGATCGAGCAAATCTTCTACAAGCAGGGCTGTACGTGGCCCGGCCAAAAAGTTGCCGCTTGGCATAAAGTACAACATCGATGGGATCAAACCAAATGGCGAACCGCTTGCTCCTAAAAATAATGCGGACAAATTTACTCGTCGGTGCGGAGTTATTGTCAGGGACCAAATCCCGATCTCCGTTCAAGAATGGAATAAGCCAAAGGGAGATCGAGAAGTTAGTTTTGTCGACGAAAGAGCAAAAGATCTGCTTTGGGAAACGCTCATGTCACATTTCACCCTACCAGAGCATTTAACATATGCAGAACGGGAGAAAGTCAAGAAGAGTGCTCTTCAGAAGATGGCCACACAATTCCGCAACCACAAGAAAAGATTATGGGCCTGCTACGTCGAAGCAGGAAAGCAGACTCCAGAATTCACTGGAGCACTGGAGAAGGCAAAAGATCACTGGGACTTATTTGTGGAGTTCAAGGAATCGGAAGCAGCTAAGGAACGGTCGAGGATAAACAAGATCAATGCTGAGAAGAAACAGTTTCACCATGTTCTGGGGCCAGGTGGCTACAAGACTGGCCGGCCTAAGTGGGATGAATCTGAGGAAAAGATGATTGCTGCAGGGGTCACTCTAGCAACATTGGGTTGGCCCGACAGGTGCAGGAATTGGTTTTATGCGCATGGGGGAAAGTTGGACCCAAAGACAGGGGAGATTATGGTGCAGGCAAGTCTTAAAGAAGCCTCGGATGCTTTACTTGGTGCAATAGAAGCGGCTCGAACGGGGGCGTTCTAGCCCGAGAGAGAGAACGACGAGCTTACACGCGCCCTCGGGAATCCTGAACACCCGGGACGAACACGAGGCAAAGGCGTTGTGCCATGCGTTGAGGGGTTTGCGGACTGGAACGTCAGTTACAGAAGCCGTGCGAGAAAGAAGAAGAAGGAGGAAGACAAGAAGAAGCAGGATGCAGACCGGCTTCAACAGCTAGAAGCAAAGCACGCGGAGTTCGAACGCGCTTTCATGTGGCAGCAGGAGCAGATCGACACACTTAGCCTGGAAAGGGCGTCTCAGCGGCAGCAGCAAGCAGATCCAGCATTGGATAGCACCGTCCCATCTATGCCGAAAAGCAGCGTGGGTTCCACGGGGGTCCCGGCCGATGATGCACTGCTGGCTCGCTACCCCGTGGATGATATCCAAGAGACGACAAGTTGTGAGCTACACCTTCCACTGAAGAACATATCCATGAAGGTGGCGGACGGCTATGCTTTACCAAATCCCCCTGAAGCAGCCTTCCACGGCTATCCGATTCCACCTGGCTATGCTCGTGTCGGGGTGGATGATGTTCTGTCGGCATATGACTCACTACAGCTTGACTTTCCTGGAGGTCAAGGGGAGCAGACACTGGGAGAAGCCAAACGTGGTATCATTGTATGGAGGAAGGATTGCATCGTCTTTCCAGACTCGACGCCAAGGGCACCGACTCCTCCTCCAAGTCCGCCGCGTCAGCCAACTCCTCCTCCAAGTCCGCCGCGTCAGCCGACTCCTCCTCCAAGTCCGTCGCGTTAGCCGACTCCTCCTCCAAGTCCGCCGCGTCAGCCGACTCCTCCTCCAAATCCGCCGCGTCAGCTGACTCCAGCCCACCCCGAGACGGAGCCCAGCGTGAGTTCGCAATATCGAACTCTGCAGCGTCAGCGGACTCCCAAGCGGAAGAGAGCACCAAACAAGAAACCCGAGCCTCCTGCCAAAAAGGAGTTAGCTTACGAGATAACTGAGAAGGAAAACAAACGGGTCGTGGATGCCCAAGTGAAGGCCCATTTTGCACCGAAACCGCCCCCGCCGCCGAAGGAGAAAATACCTGAGAAAGTCATACAACACTTTCTGGATCTTGCTAAACCGGCTGTGGAGAAAATTGATTCAGACTATGAGCGCTCTATTAAGAAGTCATATCATGCACAAAAAGATAAGGAGTCGAGCCTTACCAAATGTAGTAATAAAAGCGGGAAAACTGTTCCCCAGCTGGGAGAACAGGCAGTGCAATCGATCCCCCCGCTCAAGGTGAGTACCACCGATAAGCCGGTAATAACCGACGCTGCTAGACAGATGGCTAGAGAGGCCGGTGTCACTATTGAACAACTCCTAGGCATCGAGGATCTTCCCACGAATATTGATGAGAAGGATCTAGCATGGAAATATGTCCACGGGAACCCTCTGGTCAGGCCTGAGGAGGTCGAGCTTCTACCAACGCAGATGCGCAGATTGCATCACTGGTACCTGAGAGAAGTAAAGGCCGGGCGAGAGAGCCTCGTGGTGAAAGTCAAGCCAGAGCATTACTACCATGGAAAAGATGTGTGGATTGAATTGCCAGAACTTTTTCAGTTAGACAATCAAGACGCATTGGACAAATCTCTCGTCAGTTGCTATTGTCTGTAAGTGATTTCTTTCTGTAATTTAAGTCTCTAGCTCAGCTCGTTCATTGCCTATAATTATCCTCACTATATTCTTTTGTGTGGTATTATGCAGATTGAAGTTTTCTGAAATGAAAAGAGATGGAGTCTATGGCATTGGGTTCATTGACCCAAATACCATTTATGAACAAGTGTTAAAAAAAGAACCCAAAGACACAGAGGCCAACTTGCTAATGTTTTTGAAGGAACTAAATGCCAAACCAGAGATAGTATTTCCTTACAACTTCAAGTGAGTGTTACTGTCTTGTACTACAAATTCTATTTTGCTTACTCGATGTTAAGTGTAGTTGATGAGTTATGCATGCCCGCTTATACAAACGTGTGCGCAGTTTCCACTGGATCCTGCTAATCATTAGAGTTGACGAGGGAAAAGTTGAAGTACTGGACTCACTAACTAGAGACCCTAAAGAATACTACGACCTGAAGTTGATGCTCGACAGGTAATTTCAATCATTATCGCACTATGTCGGCCTCTTTAGTTCATTTCCTGATATCAAGTAATTAATAACTCCTTTATTCATTTTCTTTGCCGGGCAGGGTTTGGAAAACGTTCATCAAAGAGGTTGTCGGTCAATGAAAACCAAGCCTGAAATGGTGGCGACCAAGGGTAATTAAGTAGTACTAGCTAGCTAGCTACGTCCGCGCATCTCTTTAACTCTAGTTTCAATACCATTACCATGCTTGATTATTATCTGATTGAATTCTATTCTCGTAAATTGCTTGAGGCACACACCGGGGAATAATTTATGTGCATACTACGTTTGCGAGAACATTCGCATTATTGTGAACGAAAGGAGCAGAGATGCAAGAAATCTTTGGGTACGTAAATACTATTCACAATTCTTTGATCTGCATGTTGTAGGAGAAACTGTATATACCAAATTGTATATACCAAATTGTATATATATATGTGTATGCATGGTCGTTCGAGAAATTCTATGATATATGATTGGTTCTACGAGAAATTCTATTATATATGCATAACGTGTACAGTACGTAGTAGCGTAAAATATGTTTGAAATGAAAAAGAATTAAATGGAAAACACAAAATGAAAAGGAAAAATAAACAATAAACCCTAAACCCCTAAACCCCTAAACCTTTAGTCCCGGTTGGTGTCACCAACCGGGACTAAAGTGGCAGGGATTTAGTCCCGGTTGGTGTCACCAACCGGGACTAAAGGTCCCCAGCCCCAGCGCACGAGCGCGGCCACGTGGAGGGCCTTTAGTCCCGGTTTGTGACCAACCGGGACTAAAGGGTGGGGCTTTTAGTCCCGATTGGGCTGTCCCGGTTGGTGACCCGGGACTAGAGGCCCTTCCCAACCGGGACTAAAGGCCCGTTTTGTACTAGTGGTTGCACCCGGAGCGCCAATAAATTAATTTGCTGGAAGCGATTTGGCACCACAACATGCCTCATAGATATTGTGTCCTCACCTTCAGGACATCTCGAAGACATAGTCTCTCTAGGCAGTATCAAGTACTCCCCTCCGGTCGTTCCGTCGCTATCGCCACCTCCTGATCCGAGTTCTTCCCTGCAAGCTAACCATGGGCATTTGGGTACTAAAAACCAAACCTGAACCGACCCGAATTGTCCCAATTGTCCGGTATTTCGGTTTTTTGGTACAGGTTTGGTTCCTGTTTAATCTGCTTTTATTAAGAGTTAAACCAAGTTTTATTACTCAAATTCCCACAAAGCGTGGGATACAAATGGGATCATGAGGATCGCCCATCCAGACATATGGCCCTTGATCAAGAGAATGTGAAAACTTGGCTAACCTATCAGCATCTCTATTTGCTTCTCTAAATTCGAAAGTAAATTTACAATTAAAAGCTAAAGCTCTATGCTTAATCTCAGTGATAATCGCTCCATATACTCCTCTGCTATCTTTTTCGATGTCATTGATCACCTGTTTTGAATTTGAAGCTATAATCTGCTACTCGGGTTTCGGGCACTAATCGGGTATCATCTCTCGTTAGACGAATAAAGACCACAATAATCGAAAGAAGCCTGCATCCGACGTCCCACCTCGCAAAATAGGCCCAACGCATTAGAAAAGACACTCGAACCGACCATTAATGGTGTGCATAGTTTTCTGCGTGCGGCTGAGGCAAACAAGCGGAATGGTTTTATGTGTTGTCCATGTGGTGTCTCTAAGAATGATAGGAATTACTCTAGCTCAAAAGTCATTCACGTCCACCTGTTTACGTCCGGTTTCATGTCCGGCTATAACTGTTGGACCAAGCACGGAGAAAGAGGGGTTCTAATGGAAAAGAATGAAGAAGACGAGGATGATGACAACTATCCTGAGTTCCCTGAATACGATGGTACTACAATGGGGGAAGAGAATAAAGAAGAAGAAGCTGAAGAAGAGGCATCAGATGAGCCCGCTGATGATCTTGGTCGGGCCATTGCTAATGCAAAGAGAAACTGCGAAAGTGAAAAGGAGAAGTTGAAATTGCAGCGCATGTTAGAGGATCACAAAAAATTGTTGTACCCAAATTGCGAAGATGACAAGAAAAAGCTGGGTACCACACTGGAATTGCTGCAATGGAAGGCAGAGAATGGTGTATCTGACAAGGGATTTGAAAAGTTGCTGAAAATAATGAAGAAGAAGATTCCAAAGGACAATGAATTGCCCGACAGTACGTACGAAGCAAAGAAGGCTGTCTGCCCTATAGGATTAGAGGTGCAGAAGATACATGCATGCCCTAATGACTGCATCCTCCACCGCGGTGAGGAGTACGAGAATCTGAATGCATGCCCGGTATGCGGTGCATTGCGCTATAAGATCAGCCGCGATGACCCTGGTGATGATGTTGAGGGCGAGCGCCCTAGGAAGAGGATTCCTGCCAAGGTGATGTGGTATGCTCCTATAATACCACGGTTGAAACGTTTGTTCCAAAATAAAGAGCCTGCCAAGTTGATGCGATGGCACAAAGAAGACCGTAAGAAAGACGGGAAGTTGAGAGTACCCGCTGACGGGTCGCAGTGGAGAAAAATCGAGAGAAAGTGGCGGGACTTTGCAGATGACGCAAGGAACATATGGTTTGGTTTAAGTGCAGATGGCATTAATCCTCTTGGGGAGCAGAGCAACAATCATAGCACCTGGCCTATGACTCTATGTATCTATAACCTTCCTCCTTGGTTGTGCAGGAAGAGGAAGTTCATTATGATGCCAGTGCTCATCCAAGGCCCCAAGCAACCCGGCAACAACATTCATGTGTACCTAAGGCCATTAGTTGAAGAACTTTTACAGCTGTGGGACATAAAAGGTGTACGTGTGTGGGATGAGCACAAACAGCAGGAATTTGACCTACGAGCGTTGCTGTTTGTAACCATCAATGATTGGCCTGCTCTTAGTAACCTTTCAGGACAGACAAACAAGGGATACCACGCATGCACGCACTGTTTAGATGAGACCGAAAGTATATATTTGGATAAATGTAAGAAGAATGTGTACCTGGGACATCGTCGATTTCTTCCGATCAAGCATCTCTTAAGAAAGAAAGGCAAGCATTTCAAAGGTGAGGCAGATCACCGGAAGAAGCCTCGCCACCGTACGGGTGATGATATACTTGATATGGTCAAGGATTTAAAAGTAATCTTTGGAAAGGGTCCTGGCGGACAATCTGTTCTGAATGACGCTGACGGACACGCATCCATGTGGAAGAAGAAATCTATATTTTGGGACCTACCCTATTGGAAAGACCTAGAGGTGCGCTCTGCAATCGACGTGATGCACGTGACGAAGAATCTTTGCGTGAACGTGACGAAGAATCTTTGCGTGAACCGTGATGCACGTCCAAAACAGTGGTGTCCGCTTTGATGCAGCAAACACCAATAGGCCAAAGGACACATATTATGGTTACATAGAGAAGATATGGGAACTTGACTATGGACGTGATTTGAAGGTTCCTTTGTTTCGGTGCAAATGGGTCAATCTGACTGGAGGCGGGGTAAAGGAAGACCCGCGGTACGGAATGACAACAGTGGATCTCAACAATCTTGGGTACACAGACGAACCATTCGTCCTAGCCAATGATGTGGCGCAGGTTTTCTATGTGAAGGACATGTCTACCAAGCCCAGAAAAAGATAAGATAAGGAAGCGAATACATCATACGATGAGCCAAAGCGCCACATAGTTCTTTCAGGGAAAAGAAACATCGTGGGAGTGGAGGACAAGACAGACATGTCAGAAGATTATGAAAAGTTTCATGAAATTGCTCCCTTCACAGTGAAGACTGACCCAAGCATCCTGTTAAATGATGAAGATTGTCCATGGTTACGGCAGAAAAGGACACACGCGAAGAAAAGGTTTTATACCCCAATATCCCACTCTGGGATGTGACCGGCTTCACCGTCATCACTTTCTTCTCTAGTGAGTTTCCGGACTTATCTGGAAAGTCCCACTTCGGACAAACCGAAGGGAATCTTTGTAATAGTAAGGGTATATATATGTGTTTTGGCATTTGAAACGCGAAGGAACACTATTTTTCATGCATTTATTGATTTTTTTGAGCTAAATGACCCTAAAATTGAAAAACACTACAAATGAACTCTGAAAAGGTTGAAACTTGGCATCATATCATCATTTCACCCACATAGCATGTGCTAAAAAGTTGAGAGGGTTACGGCAAAAACTGGATGCACTTCGTGTACAAACTGGACAATCTCTTTCGAAGTATCAGGGTTTCGGACGAAAACTCATCTGTTACAAAGGCATTTTATTTTTTTAAACTTATTTTAACTCCAGACTTTTTGTGCGTTCAATATGCACCATTCAAAGCCACGTCATCAATTTTTAACCCTTTCTGACTTCATTTGCTATTTTTCATGCATTTATTGATTTTTTTGAGCTAAATGACCCTGAAATTGAAAATCACTACAAGTGAACTCTGAAAAGGTTGAAACTTGGCATGGTATCATTATTTCACCCACATAGCATGTGCTAAAAAGTTAAGAGGGTTATGGCAAAAACTGGATGCACTTCGTGTACAAACTGGACAATCTCTTTTGAAGTACCAGGGTTTCGGACGAAAACTCATCTGTTACAAAGGCATTTCATTTTTTTAATCTTATATTAACTCCAGACTTTTTGTGCATTTAACATGCACCATTGAAAGCCACATCATAAATTTTCAACCCTTTTTGACTTCATTCGCTATTTTTCATGAATTTAATGATTTTTTTTTAGCTATAAAACTAAAAGAGCTAAACAGAATCTGTTTTTGATTAAAACACCTATTTAAATAACCTATAAATTACCAAATTGAACATACTGATAAAGCACACTAATATTAAACAGCAGGAAAAAGAATCACTCAAAAATCTATTTTTAAAGTAAAGTTATTCACAAACTAGTGATTCACACAAATTTCAAAGAATTCAAATGTAAACTATTCAAATTTGAAAACTACTGGCACTAACAGAAAGTTTATAATTTTTGTGACCTAAACCAAAAAGATTCACTCAAAAACTCTAAATATTTGGCTGTAAGTAGAAACAAAAGCAAAAAATAAAGCAAAAAATAAAAAAAACTGGAAAAGGCCTTTAGTCCCGGTTGGATCCACCAACCGGGACTAAAAAGTTGACATAACATATGCAAAAAAGAAAAAAATGCCTGCCTACTAGGCCTCCACGGCGTGCATACGACTAGAAACCCAACTATATATGGGCCAGGATGCAGGCCCGCAGGGCTAGCTAGGCCCACAGGGCACGACAAACGTTAGGCATGTACTGCCTGCTTTAGAGAGGAGCTCGAGACAGCTATCGCAGCGGAGCTTATAAACTGGTGCGAGTGCCTCTCGCTTGGCGAGGTGGGACTAAACTTCCACCACGCCAGGACCAACCCCTTAGTCCTGGTTGGAGCCACCAACCGGGACTAAAGGCCCCCTCCCGCACTTAATTTGGGCCCGAAAACAGACCTTTAGTCCCGGCCCCTGGCTGTAACCGGGACTAAAGGCCCCCTCCCGCGCTTAATTTGGGCCCGAAAACAGACCTTTAGTCCCGGTTGCAGCCACGAACCGGGACTAAAGGTCCTTTAGTCCCAGTTCGTGGCTGCAACCGGGACTAAAGGTCGATCCTATATAACTGTCACCTAGCGTTTTCCACCGCCCAGGAGACAAATCGATCACCACGCCGCCAGGCTGCCCAAGTTCTCCGGCGATCCACACCGCTCGTCGCCATCGCCGCTCCTCGTCTTCGACCTCCTCCTCGCCGGTCTCCTCCGAGCCTCGCCGCCCCTCTCCTCGGCAACGCCGGTAAGGCCCAGGCCTCACCCTCCCTCTGTCCCCGTCGCGCTCCGCCGCCCGCGCCGCCACGGATGTGCTCGCTGCTGTCGGCTCCGGCAACCCCGCGCCCCCCTGCCGCATCCCGTGGATGCGCACGAGCCAGAGGCAAAACTGTGAAGGAGAGGAAGGAGAGGAAGAGTGAAGTGCACGGCAGTGCAATCTCTGAACTTTGCCCAATTTCCGAATTTGTGCACAGCAAGTGTTCGATAGCAATGCCAACAGTAGCTAGGCATTTTTCAAATTCTTAAATTTTTTTGTGGTGCTTCTCTGATGCATGGTTGAGGTGCTGTAAAAATTTCAGAATTGTTGGAGTGGTAGAGATTGGGTTTTGAGCAAGGAAACTGAATCTGGTCCAAATTTCATTTGAATGAAACTTGAAAATTTTGAACTAGTGGACATATTATTTTTGGAGAAATGAAGTGTGGGTACTAGCATCTAGCTGAGATAGTTTTTGCTGGACTAGAAATGTTAGGGGGAATATAGTTCCTTTCCAAAACCAAAGGAGGTCATGAATTGATAGAATTTGGTTTTGTAATTGTTTGAATATTAATAAAAGAAGTTTTCATGAAAGAAATGATGTTGGGTACTGTCCTAAGATAAAAGAAATGCTTGATGGAATTTTGTGAATGGCAATTGTGTTTTGAGAAGATCCTAGGTTCTCTTTTTTTGAAAGAAATGTTAATTAGATGGATTTATTATGTATTTTTGTGTGTAGATGAATGTTAATTAGATGGATTTATTATGTATTTTTGTGTGTAGATGAATGTTAATTAGATGAATGTCAGATGGATCAATGCTATAAAATGTTGTTCAAATTTGCCCATCTACTATAGTTGTAAAAGTTTATTAAATATGAGTAGCATAATAAAATGATAATTATTGCATAGGAATTTGTTTTCATAAGAATTTGTTCTCGACGTCGACGATGCCCGGCCCGCATCCTCGTCGTTGACTCGGCGGCGACAACCTGCTTGAGAGGCGCCATGTCCGCGACTGGGCTCCGCCGGGCTGGCACTGGGAGGTGCTACCTTCCGGAGCGCGCAGCTTGGTGAGAAATCGGGCTCCCGTCGTTGACCCGGAGCTTCTTTGGTGGCGGTCGCGTGGGCCACTATCGGTGCAGAGGCAGCCAGCCCCCGAGGAGGTGGTACGTCGCCGTGTCAGGGAGGAGGACGAGCACGTCCGTCGCTACATGGTTGCGTTGGACGTCAGGTTCTCCAATACCTGGCAGGTTCTTCAGGGATCTCACCCGAGCTATGATCCTGTGATGGTTCCTTCTCTTTGGGAGTCCACCGCCCGCGCCTCAGGAACCGCGAGTCAACTGGATTATTCGATAATATTCGAGCTGTATTAGCTAGTGATGTTATATGATAATATTCGAGATGTATTAGTGATAATACTCGAGATGTATTCAAGATTATATTCGATAATATTCGATGATGCATTAACTGGATTATTCGAGATGTATTAGTGATATTTTTCGAGATGCATTCTAATTTGAATAGTAAATTGTTTTATCTTTCTTCTGAATTAGTTAAGCTATGGACGCTAGCGGCAGAGACGACCATGATCAAGAGCATATCAGGTTCGACATGATCCGAAACCCAGAGGGTGAACCTGAAGATGACAGCTCACAATATCTGAACGACGCCGGTGAGGGAATATTTGAGGAAGAACCAACAGACGAAGGGCACACAAACAATGATGGCGAAGGAAATGATCTTCAATTAACAAAGACCGGCGAGCTATATATAGGGCCTCTGGTGATCATTACATGTATTAACTGATTTGTATATATATATTAACGAATCTTTCTTCTTTTAGCCCTCCGGATCGAGCAAATCTTCTACAAGCAGGGCAGTACGTGGCCCGGCCAAAAAGTTGCCGCTTGGCATAAAGTACAACATCGATGAGATCAAACCAAATGGCGAACCGCTTGCTCCTAAAAAGAATGCGGACAAATTTACTCGTCGGTGCGGAGTTATTGTCAGGGACCAAATCCCGATCTCCGTTCAAGAATGGAATAAGCCAAAGGGAGATCGAGAAGTTAGTTTTGTCGACGAAAGAGCAAAAGATCTGCTTTGGGAAACGCTCATGTCACATTTCACCCTACCAGAGCATTTAACATATGCAGAACGGGAGAAAGTCAAGAAGAGTGCTCTTCAGAAGATGGCCACACAATTCCGCAACCACAAGAAAAGATTATGGGCCTGCTACGTCGAAGCAGGAAAGCAGACTCCAGAATTCACTGGAGCACTGGAGAAGGCAAAAGATCACTGGGACTTATTTGTGGAGTTCAAGGAATCGGAAGCAGCTAAGGAACGGTCGAGGATAAACAAGATCAATGCTGAGAAGAAACAGTTTCACCATGTTCTGGGGCCAGGTGGCTACAAGACTGGCCGGCCTAAGTGGGATGAATCTGAGGAAAAGATGATTGCTGCAGGGGTCACTCTAGCAACATTGGGTTGGCCCAACAGGTGCAGGAATTGGTTTTATGCGCATGGGGGAAAGTTGGACCCAAAGACAGGGGAGATTATGGTGCAGGCAAGTCTTAAAGAAGCCTCGGACGCTTTACTTGGTGCAATAGAAGTGGCTCGAACGGGGGCGTTCTAGCCCGAGAGAGAGAACGACGAGCTTACACGCACCCTCGGGAATCCTGAACACCCGGGACGAACACGAGGCAAAGGCGTTGTTCCATGCGTTGAGGGGTTTGCGGACTGGAACGTCAGTTACAGAAGCCGTGCGAGAAAGAAGAAGAAGGAGGAAGACAAGAAGAAGCAGGATGCAGACCGGCTTCAACAGCTAGAAGCAAAGCACGCGGAGTTCGAACGCGCTTTCATGTGGCAGCAGGAGCAGATCGACACACTTAGCCTGGAAAGGGCGTCTCAGCGGCAGCAGCAAGCAGATCCAGCATTGGATAGCACCGTCCCATCTATGCCGAAAAGCAGCGTGGGTTCCACGGGGGTCCCGGCCGATGATGCACTGCTGGCTCGCTACCCCGTGGATGATATCCAAGAGACGACAAGTTGTGAGCTACACCTTCCACTGAAGAACATATCCATGAAGGTGGCGGACGGCTATGCTTTACCAAATCCCCCTGAAGCAGCCTTCCACGGCTATCCGATTCCACCTGGCTATGCTCGTGTCGGGGTGGATGATGTTCCGTCGGCATATGACTCACTACAGCTTGACTTTCCTGGAGGTCAAGGGGAGCAAACACTGGGAGAAGCCAAACGTGGTATCATTGTATGGAGGAAGGATTGCATCGTCTTTCCAAACTCGACGCCAAGGGCACCGACTCCTCCTCCAAGTCCGCCGCGTCAGCCGACTCCTCCTCCAAGTCCGCCGCGTCAGCCGACTCCTCCTCCAAATCCGCCGCGTCAGCTGACTCCAGCCCACCCCGAGACGGAGCCCAGCGCGAGTTCGCAATATCAAACTCTGCAGCGTCAGCGGACTCCCAAGCGGAACAGAGCACCAAACAAGAAACCCGAGCCTCCTGCCAAAAAGAAGTTAGCTTACGAGATAACTGAGAAGGAAAACAAACGGGTCGTGGATGCCCAAGTGAAGTCCCATTTTGCACCGAAACCGCCCCCGCCGCCGAAGGAGAAAATACCTGAGAAAGTCATACAACACTTTCTGGATCTTGCTAAACCGGCTATGGAGAAAATTAATTCAGACTATGAGCGCTCTATTAAGAAGTCATATCATGCACAAAAAGATAAGGAGTCGAGCCTTACAACAGGTAGTAATAAAAGCGGGAAAACTGTTCCCCAGCTGGGAGAACAGGCAGTGCAATCGATCCCCCCGCTCAAGGTGAGTACCACCGATAAGCCGGTAATAACCGATGCTGCTAGATAGATGGCTAGAGAGGCCGGTGTCACTATTGAACAACTCCTAGGCATCGAGGATCTTCCCACGAATATTGATGAGAAGGATCTAGCATGGAAATACGTCCACGGGAACCCTCTGGTCAGGCCTGAGGAGGTCGAGCTTCTACCAACACAGATGCGCAGATTGCATCACTGGTACCTGAGAGAAGTAAAGGCCGGGCGAGAGAGCCTCATGGTGAAAGTCAAGCCAGAGCATTACTACCATGGAAAAGATGTGTGGATTGAATTGCCAGAACTTTTTCAGTTAGACAATCAAGACGCATTGGACAAATCTCTCGTCAGTTGCTTTTGTCTGTAAGTGATTTCTTTCTGTAATTTAAGTCTCTAGCTCAGCTCGTTCATTGCCTGTAATTATCCTCACTATATTCTTTTGTGTGGTATTATGCAGATTGAAGTTTTCTGAAATGAAAAGAGATGGAGTCTATGGCATTGGGTTCATTGACCCAAATACCATTTATGAACAAGTGTTAAAAAAAGAACCCAAAGACACAGAGGCCAACTTGCTAATGTTTTTGAAGGAACTAAATGCCAAACCAGAGATAGTATTTCCTTACAACTTCAAGTGAGTGTTACTGTCTTGTACTACAAATTCTATTTTGCTTACTCGATGTTAAGTGTAGTTGATGAGTTATGCATGCCCGCTTATACAAACGTGTGCGCAGTTTCCACTGGATCCTGCTAATCATTAGAGTTGACGAGGGAAAAGTTGAAGTACTGGACTCACTAACTAGAGACCCTAAAGAATACTACGACCTGAAGTTGATGCTCGACAGGTAATTTCAATCATTATCGCACTATGTCGGCCTCTTTAGTTCATTTCCTGATATCAAGTAATTAATAACTCCTTTATTCATTTTCTTTGCCGGGCAGGGTTTGGAAAACGTTCATCAAAGAGGTTGTCGGTCAATGAAAACCAAGCCTGAAATGGTGGCGACCAAGGGTAATTAAGTAGTACTAGCTAGCTAGCTACGTCCGCGCATCTCTTTAACTCTAGTTTCAATACCATTATCATGCTTGATTATTATCTGATTGAATTCTATTCTCGTAAATTGCTTGAGGCAGACACCGGGGAATAATTTATGTGCATACTACGTTTGCGAGAACATTCGCATTATTGTGAACGAAAGGAGCAGAGATGCAAGAAATCTTTGGGTACGTAAATACTATTCACAATTCTTTTTATCATTATCTAATATATATACACACAACTAATATATTCATATTGATTTCCTTCTTTAAAGATGAAAGAGATGCGGGATCAGCTCCTACCAACGGACCGCATACGAGCACTTCAAGAGGAAATGGCGGGATTTTTGCTTAAGCAGGTCATATCTCCCGACGGAGAATACCATTTCACCTAATGTCTGCATGTAATGATCTGCATGTTGTAGGAGAAACTGTATATACCAAATTGTATATACCAAATTGTATATATATATGTGTATGCATGGTCGTTCGAGAAATTCTATGATATATGATTGGTTCTACGAGAAATTCTATTATATATGCATAACGTGTACAGTACGTAGTAGCGTAAAATATGTTTGAAATGAAAAAGAATTAAATGGAAAACACAAAATGAAAAGGAAAAATAAACAATAAACCCTAAACCCCTAAACCCCTAAACCTTTAATCCCGGTTGGTGTCACCAACCGGGACTAAAGTGGCAGGGATTTAGTCCCGGTTGGTGTCACCAACCGGGACTAAAGGTCCCCAGCCCCAGCGCACGAGCGTGGCCACGTGGAGGTCCTTTAGTCCCGGTTTGTGACCAACCGGGACTAAAGGGTGGGGCTTTTAGTCCCGATTGGGCTGTCCCGGTTGGTGACCCGGGACTAGAGGCCCTTCCCAACCGGGACTAAAGGCCCGTTTTGTACTAGTGGTTGCACCCGGAGCGCCAATAAATTAATTTGCTGGAAGCGATTTGGCACCACAACATGCCTCATAGACATTGTGTCCTCACCTTCAGGACATCTCGAAGACATAGTCTCTCTAGGCAGTATCAAGTACTCCCCTCCGGTCGTTCCGTCGCTATCGCCACCTCCTGATCCGAGTTCTTCCCTGCAAGCTAACCATGGGCATTTGGGTACTAAAAACCAAACCTGAACTGACCCGAATTGTCCCAATTGTCCGGTATTTCGGTTTTTTGGTTCAGGTTTGGTTCCTGTTTAATCTGCTTTTATTAAGAGTTAAACCAAGTTTTATTACTCAAATTCCCACAAAGCGTGGGATACAAATGGGATCATGAGGATCGCCCATCCAGACATACGGCCCTTGATCAAGAGAATGTGAAAACTTGGCTAACCTATCAGCATCTCTATTTGCTTCTCTAAATTCGAAAGTAAATTTACAATTAAAAGCTAAAGCTCTATGCTTAATCTCAGTGATAATCGCTCCATATACTCCTCTGCTATCTTTTTCGATGTCATTGATCACCTGTTTTGAATTTGAAGCTATAATCTGCTACTCGGGTTTCGGGCACTAATCGGGTATCATCTCTCGTTACACGAATAAAGACCACAATAATCGAAAGAAGCCTGCATCCGACGTCCCACCTCGCAAAATAGGCCCAACGCATTAGAAAAGACACTCGAACCGACCATTAATGGTGTGCATAGTTTTCTGCGTGCGGCTGAGGCAAACAAGCGGAATGGTTTTATGTGTTGTCCATGTGGTGTCTCTAAGAATGATAGGAATTACTCTAGCTCAAAAGTCATTCACGTCCACCTGTTTACGTCCGGTTTCATGTCCGGCTATAACTGTTGGACCAAGCACGGAGAAAGAGGGGTTCTAATGGAAAAGAATGAAGAAGACGAGGATGATGACAACTATCCTGAGTTCCCTGAATACGATGGTACTACAATGGGGGAAGAGAATAAAGAAGAAGAAGCTGAAGAAGAGGCATCAGATGAGCCCGCTGATGATCTTGGTCGGGCCATTGCTAATGCAAAGAGAAACTGCGAAAGTGAAAAGGAGAAGTTGAAATTGCAGCGCATGTTAGAGGATCACAAAAAATTGTTGTACCCAAATTGCGAAGATGACAAGAAAAAGCTGGGTACCACACTGGAATTGCTGCAATGGAAGGCAGAGAATGGTGTATCTGACAAGGGATTTGAAAAGTTGCTAAAAATAATGAAGAAGAAGATTCCAAAGGACAATGAATTGCCCGACAGTACGTACGAAGCAAAGAAGGCTGTCTGCCCTATAGGATTAGAGGTGCAGAAGATACATGCATGCCCTAATGACTGCATCCTCCACCGCGGTGAGGAGTACGAGAATCTGAATGCATGCCCGGTATGCGGTGCATTGCGCTATAAGATCAGCCGCGATGACCCTGGTGATGATGTTGAGGGCGAGCGCCCTAGGAAGAGGATTCCTGCCAAGGTGATGTGGTATGCTCCTATAATACCACGGTTGAAACGTTTGTTCCAAAATAAAGAGCCTGCCAAGTTGATGCGATGGCACAAAGAAGACCGTAAGAAAGACGGGAAGTTGAGAGTACCCGCTGACGGGTCGCAGTGGAGAAAAATCGAGAGAAAGTGGCGGGACTTTGCAGATGACGCAAGGAACATATGGTTTGGTTTAAGTGCAGATGGCATTAATCCTCTTGGGGAGCAGAGCAACAATCATAGCACCTGGCCTATGACTCTATGTATCTATAACCTTCCTCCTTGGTTGTGCAGGAAGAGGAAGTTCATTATGATGCCAGTGCTCATCCAAGGCCCCAAGCAACCCGGCAACAACATTCATGTGTACCTAAGGCCATTAGTTGAAGAACTTTTACAGCTGTGGGACATAAAAGGTGTACGTGTGTGGGATGAGCACAAACAGCAGGAATTTGACCTACGAGCGTTGCTGTTTGTAACCATCAATGATTGGCCTGCTCTTAGTAACCTTTCAGGACAGACAAACAAGGGATACCACGCATGCACGCACTGTTTAGATGAGACCGAAAGTATATATTTGGATAAATGTAAGAAGAATGTGTACCTGGGACATCGTCGATTTCTTCCGATCAAGCATCTCTTAAGAAAGAAAGGCAAGCATTTCAAAGGTGAGGCAGATCACCGGAAGAAGCCTCGCCACCGTACGGGTGATGATATACTTGATATGGTCAAGGATTTAAAAGTAATCTTTGGAAAGGGTCCTGGCGGACAATCTGTTCTGAATGACGCTGACGGACATGCATCCATGTGGAAGAAGAAATCTATATTTTGGGACCTACCCTATTGGAAAGACCTAGAGGTCCGCTCTGCAATCGACGTGATGCACGTGACGAAGAATCTTTGCGTGAACGTGACGAAGAATCTTTGCGTGAACCGTGATGCACGTCCAAAACAGTGGTGTCCGCTTTGATGCAGCAAACACCAATAGGCCAAAGGACACATATTATGGTTACATAGAGAAGATATGGGAACTTGACTATGGACGTGATTTGAAGGTTCCTTTGTTTCGGTGCAAATGGGTCAATCTGACTGGAGGCGGGGTAAAGGAAGACCCGCGGTACGGAATGACAACAGTGGATCTCAACAATCTTGGGTATACAGACGAACCATTCGTCCTAGCCAATGATGTGGCGCAGGTTTTCTATGTGAAGGACATGTCTACCAAGCCCAGAAAAAGATAAGATAAGGAAGCGAATACATCATACGATGAGCCAAAGCGCCACATAGTTCTTTCAGGGAAAAGAAACATCGTGGGAGTGGAGGACAAGACAGACATGTCAGAAGATTATGAAAAGTTTCATGAAATTGCTCCCTTCACAGTGAAGACTGACCCAAGCATCCTGTTAAATGATGAAGATTGTCCATGGTTACGGCGCAAAAGGACACACGCGAAGAAAAGGTTTTATACCCCAATATCCCACTCTGGGATGTGACCGGCTTCACCGTCATCACTTTCTTCTCTAGTGAGTTTCCGGACTTATCTGGAAAGTCCCACTTCGGACAAACCGGAGGGAATCTTTGTAATAGTAAGGGTATATATATGTGTTTTGGCATTTGAAACGCGAAGGAACACTATTTTTCATGCATTTATTGATTTTTTTGAGCTAAATGACCCTAAAATTGAAAAACACTACAAATGAACTCTGAAAAGGTTGAAACTTGGCATCATATCATCATTTCACCCACATAGCATGTGCTAAAAAGTTGAGAGGGTTACGGCAAAAACTGGATGCACTTCGTGTACAAACTGGACAATCTCTTTCGAAGTATCAGGGTTTCGGACGAAAACTCATCTGTTACAAAGGCATTTTATTTTTTTAAACTTATTTTAACTCCAGACTTTTTGTGCGTTCAATATGCACCATTCAAAGCCACGTCATCAATTTTTAACCCTTTCTGACTTCATTTGCTATTTTTCATGCATTTATTGATTTTTTTGAGCTAAATGACCCTGAAATTGAAAATCACTACAAGTGAACTCTGAAAAGGTTGAAACTTGGCATGGTATCATTATTTCACCCACATAGCATGTGCTAAAAAGTTAAGTGGGTTATGGCAAAAACTGGATGCACTTCGTGTACAAACTGGACAATCTCTTTTGAAGTACCAGGGTTTCGGACGAAAACTCATCTGTTACAAAGGCATTTCATTTTTTTAATCTTATATTAACTCCAGACTTTTTGTGCATTTAACATGCACCATTGAAAGCCACATCATAAATTTTCAACCCTTTTTGACTTCATTCGCTATTTTTCATGAATTTAATGATTTTTTTTAGCTATAAAACTAAAAGAGCTAAACAGAATCTGTTTTTGATTAAAACACCTATTTAAATAACCTAAAAATTACCAAATTGAACATACTGATAAAGCACACTAATATTAAACAGCAGGAAAAAGAATCACTCAAAAATCTATTTTTAAAGTAAAGTTATTCACAAACTAGTGATTCACACAAATTTCAAAGAATTCAAATGTAAACTATTCAAATTTGAAAACTACTGGCACTAACAGAAAGTTTATAATTTTTGTGACCTAAACCAAAAAGATTCACTCAAAAACTCTAAATATTTGGCTGTAAGTAGAAACAAAAGCAAAAAATAAAGCAAAAAACAAAAAAAACTGGAAAAGGCCTTTAGTCCCGGTTGGATCCACCAATCGGGACTAAAAAGTTGACATAACATATGCAAAAAAGAAAAAAATGCCTGCCTACTAGGCCTCCACGGCGTGCATACGACTAGAAACCCAACTATATATGGGCCAGGATGCAGGCCCGCAGGGCTAGCTAGGCCCACAGGGCACGACAAACGTTAGGCATGTACTGCCTGCTTTAGAGAGGAGCTCGAGACGGCTATCGCAGCGGAGCTTATAAACTGGTGTGAGTGCCTCTCGCTTGGCGAGGTGGGACTAAACTTCCACCACGCCAGGACCAACCCTTTAGTCCCGGTTGGAGCCACCAACCGGGACTAAAGGCCCCCTCCCGCACTTAATTTGGACCCGAAAACAGACCTTTAGTCCCGGCCCCTGGCTGTAACCGGGACTAAAGGCCCCCTCCCATGCTTAATTTGGGCCCGAAAACAGACCTTTAGTCCCAGTTGCAGCCACGAACCGGGACTAAAGGTCCTTTAGTCCCAGTTCGTGGCTGCAACCGGGACTAAAGGTCGATCCTATATAACTGTCACCTAGCGTTTTCCACCGCCCAGGAGACAAATCGATCACCACGCCGCCAGGCTGCCCAAGTTCTCCGGTGATCCACACCGCTCGTCGCCATCGCCGCTCCTCGTCTTCGACCTCCTCCTCGCCGGTCTCCTCCGAGCCTCGCCGCCCCTCTCCTCGGCAACGCCGGTAAGGCCCAGGCCTCACCCTCCCTCTGTCCCCGTCGCGCTCCGCCGCCCGCGCCGCCACGGATGTGCTCGCTGCTGTCGGCTCCGGCAACCCCGCGCCCCCCTGCCGCATCCCGTGGATGCGCACGAGCCAGAGGCAAAACTGTGAAGGAGAGGAAGGAGAGGAAGAGTGAAGTGCACGGCAGTGCAATCTCTGAACTTTGCCCAATTTCCGAATTTGTGCACAGCAAGTGTTCGATAGCAATGCCAACAGTAGCTAGGCATTTTTCAAATTCTTAAATTTTTTGTGGTGCTTCTCTGATGCATGGTTGAGGTGCTGTAAAAATTTCAGAATTGTTGGAGTGGTAGAGATTGGGTTTTGAGCAAGGAAACTGAATCTGGTCCAAATTTCATTTGAATGAAACTTGAAATTTTTGAACTAGTGGACATATTATTTTTGGAGAAATGAAGTGTGGGTACTAGCATCTAGCTGAGATAGTTTTTGCTGGACTAGAAATGTTAGGGGGAATATAGTTCCTTTCCAAAACCAAAGGAGGTCATGAATTGATAGAATTTGGTTTTGTAATTGTTTGAATATTAATAAAAGAAGTTTTCATGAAAGAAATGATGTTGGGTACTGTCCTAAGATAAAAGAAATGCTTGATGGAATTTTGTGAATGGCAATTGTGTTTTGAGAAGATCCTAGGTTCTCTTTTTTTGAAAGAAATGTTAATTAGATGGATTTATTATGTATTTTTGTGTGTAGATGAATGTTAATTAGATGAATGTTAATTAGATGGATTTATTATGTATTTTTGTGTGTAGATGAATGTTAATTAGATGAATGTTAGATGGATCAATGCTATAAAATGTTGTTCAAATTTGCCCATCTACTATAGTTGTAAAAGTTTATTAAATATGAGTAGCATAATAAAATGATAATTATTGCATAGGAATTTGTTTTCATAAGAATTTGTTCTCGACGTCGACGATGCCCGGCCCGCATCCTCGTCGTTGACTCGGCGGCGACAACCTGCTTGAGAGGCGCCATGTCCGCAACTGGGCTCCGCCGGGCTGGCACTGGGAGGTGCTACCTTCCGGGGCGCGCAGCTTGGTGAGAAATCGGGCTCCCGTCGTTGACCCGGAGCTTCTTTGGTGGCGGTCGCGTGGGCCACTATCGGTGCAGAGGCAGCCAGCCCCCGAGGAGGTGGTACGTCGCCGTGTCAGGGAGGAGGACGAGCACGTCCGTCGCTACATGGTTGCGTTGGACGTCAGGTTCTCCAATACCTGGCAGGTTCTTTAGGGATCTCACCCGAGCTATGATCCTGTGATGGTTCCTTCTCTTTGGGAGTCCACCGCCCGCGCCTCAGGAACCGCGAGTCAACTGGATTATTCGATAATATTCGAGCTGTATTAGCTAGTGATGTTATATGATAATATTCGAGATGTATTAGTGATAATACTCGAGATGTTATCAAGATTATATTCGATAATATTCGATGATGCATTAACTGGATTATTCGAGATGTATTAGTGATATTTTTCGAGATGCATTCTAATTTGAATAGTAAATTGTTTTATCTTTCTTCTGAATTAGTTAAGCTATGGACGCTAGCGGCAGAGACGACCATGATCAAGAGCATATCAGGTTCGACATGATCCGAAACCCAGAGGGTGAACCTGAAGATGACAGCTCACAATATCTGAACGACGCCGGTGAGGGAATATTTGAGGAAGAACCAACAGACGAAGGGCACACAAACAATGATGGCGAAGGAAATGATCTTCAATTAACAAAGACCAGCGAGGTATATATAGGGCCTCTGGTGATCATTACATGTATTAACTGATTTGTATATATATATTAACGAATCTTTCTTCTTTTAGCCCTCCGGATCGAGCAAATCTTCTACAAGCAGGGCAGTACGTGGCCCGGCCAAAAAGTTGCCGCTTGGCATAAAGTACAACATCGATGAGATCAAACCAAATGGCGAACCGCTTGCTCCTAAAAAGAATGCGGACAAATTTACTCGTCGGTGCGGAGTTATTGTCAGGGACCAAATCCCGATCTCCGTTCAAGAATGGAATAAGCCAAAGGGAGATCGAGAAGTTAGTTTTGTCGACGAAAGAGCAAAAGATCTGCTTTGGGAAACGCTCATGTCACATTTCACCCTACCAGAGCATTTAACATATGCAGAACGGGAGAAAGTCAAGAAGAGTGCTCTTCAGAAGATGGCCACACAATTCCGCAACCACAAGAAAAGATTATGGGCCTGCTACGTCGAAGCAGGAAAGCAGACTCCAGAATTCACTGGAGCACTGGAGAAGGCAAAAGATCACTGGGACTTATTTGTGGAGTTCAAGGAATCGGAAGCAGCTAAGGAACGGTCGAGGATAAACAAGATCAATGCTGAGAAGAAACAGTTTCACCATGTTCTGGGGCCAGGTGGCTACAAGACTGGCCGGCCTAAGTGGGATGAATCTGAGGAAAAGATGATTGCTGCAGGGGTCACTCTAGCAACATTGGGTTGGCCCGACAGGTGCAGGAATTGGTTTTATGCGCATGGGGGAAAGTTGGACCCAAAGACAGGGGAGATTATGGTGCAGGCAAGTCTTAAAGAAGCCTCGGACGCTTTACTTGGTGCAATAGAAGCGGCTCGAACGGGGGCATTCTAGCCCGAGAGAGAGAACGACGAGCTTACACGCGCCCTCGGGAATCCTGAACACCCGGGACGAACACGAGGCAAAGGCATTGTTCCATGCGTTGAGGGGTTTGCGGACTGGAACATCAGTTACAGAAGCCGTGCGAGAAAGAAGAAGAAGGAGGAAGACAAGAAGAAGCAGGATGCAGACCGGCTTCAACAGCTAGCAGCAAAGCACGCGGAGTTCGAACGCGCTTTCATGTGGCAGCAGGAGCAGATCGACACACTTAGCCTGGAAAGGGCGTCTCAGCGGCAGCAGCAAGCAGATCCAGCATTGGATAGCACCGTCCCATCTATGCCGAAAAGCAGCGTGGGTTCCACGGGGGTCCCGGCCGATGATGCACTGCTGGCTCGCTACCCCGTGGATGATATCCAAGAGACGACAAGTTGTGAGCTACACCTTCCACTGAAGAACATATCCATGAAGGTGGCGGACGGCTATGCTTTACCAAATCCCCCTGAAGCAGCCTTCCACGGCTATCCGATTCCACCTGGCTATGCTCGTGTCGGGGTGGATGATGTTCTGTCGGCATATGACTCACTACAGCTTGACTTTCCTGGAGGTCAAGGGGAGCAGACACTGGGAGAAGCCAAACGTGGTATCATTGTATGGAGGAAGGATTGCATCGTCTTTCCAGACTCGACACCAAGGGCACCGACTCCTCCTCCAAGTCCGCCGCGTCAGCCGACTCCTCCTCCAAGTCCGCCGCGTCAGCCGACTCCTCCTCCAAGTCCGTCGCGTTAGCCGACTCCTCCTCCAAGTCCGCCGCGTCAGCCGACTCCTCCTCCAAATCCGCCGCGTCAGCTGACTCCAGCCCACCCCGAGACGGAGCCCAGCGTGAGTTCGCAATATCGAACTCTGCAGCGTCAGCGGACTCCCAAGCGGAAGAGAGCACCAAACAAGAAACCCGAGCCTCCTGCCAAAAAGAAGTTAGCTTACGAGATAACTGAGAAGGAAAACAAACGGGTCGTGGATGCCCAAGTGAAGGCCCATTTTGCACCGAAACCGCCCCCGCCGCCGAAGGAGAAAATACCTGAGAAAGTCATACAACACTTTCTGGATCTTGCTAAACCGGCTGTGGAGAAAATTGATTCAGACTATGAGCGCTCTATTAAGAAGTCATATCATGCACAAAAAGATAAGGAGTCGAGCCTTACAACAGGTAGTAATAAAAGCGGGAAAACTGTTCCCCAGCTGGGAGAACAGGCAGTGCAATCGATCCCCCCGCTCAAGGTGAGTACCACCGATAAGCCGGTAATAACCGACGCTGCTAGACAGATGGCTAGAGAGGCCGGTGTCACTATTGAACAAGTCCTAGGCATCGAGGATCTTCCCACGAATATTGATGAGAAGGATCTAGCATGGAAATATGTCCACGGGAACCCTCTGGTCAGGCCTGAGGAGGTCGAGCTTCTACCAACGCAGATGCGCAGATTGCATCACTGGTACCTGAGAGAAGTAAAGGCCGGGCGAGAGAGCCTCATGGTGAAAGTCAAGCCAGAGCATTACTACCATGGAAAAGATGTGTGGATTGAATTGCCAGAACTTTTTCAGTTAGACAATCAAGACGCATTGGACAAATCTCTCGTCAGTTGCTATTGTCTGTAAGTGATTTCTTTCTGTAATTTAAGTCTCTAGCTCAGCTCGTTCATTGCCTGTAATTATCCTCACTATATTCTTTTGTGTGGTATTATGCAGATTGAAGTTTTCTGAAATGAAAAGAGATGGAGTCTATGGCATTGGGTTCATTGACCCAAATACCATTTATGAACAAGTGTTAAAAAAAGAACCCAAAGACACAGAGGCCAACTTGCTAATGTTTTTGAAGGAACTAAATGCCAAACCAGAGATAGTATTTCCTTACAACTTCAAGTGAGTGTTACTGTCTTGTACTACAAATTCTATTTTGCTTACTCGATGTTAAGTGTAGTTGATGAGTTATGCATGCCCGCTTATACAAACGTGTGCGCAGTTTCCACTGGATCCTGCTAATCATTAGAGTTGACGAGGGAAAAGTTGAAGTACTGGACTCACTAACTAGAGACCCTAAAGAATACTACGACCTGAAGTTGATGCTCGACAGGTAATTTCAATCATTATCGCACTATGTCGGCCTCTTTAGTTCATTTCCTGATATCAAGTAATTAATAACTCCTTTATTCATTTTCTTTGCCGGGCAGGGTTTGGAAAACGTTCATCAAAGAGGTTGTCGGTCAATGAAAACCAAGCCTGAAATGGTGGCGACCAAGGGTAATTAAGTAGTACTAGCTAGCTAGCTACGTCCGCGCATCTCTTTAACTCTAGTTTCAATACCATTATCATGCTTGATTATTATCTGATTGAATTCTATTCTCGTAAATTGCTTGAGGCAGACACCGGGGAATAATTTATGTGCATACTACGTTTGCGAGAACATTCGCATTATTGTGAACGAAAGGAGCAGAGATGCAAGAAATCTTTGGGTACGTAAATACTATTCACAATTCTTTTTATCATTATCTAATATATATACACACAACTAATATATTCATATTGATGTCCTTCTTTAAAGATGAAAGAGATGCGGGATCAGCTCCTACCAACGGACCGCATACGAGCACTTCAAGAGGAAATGGCGGGATTTTTGCTTAAGCAGGTCATATCTCCCGACGGAGAATACCATTTCACCTAATGTCTGCATGTAATGATCTGCATGTTGTAGGAGAAACTGTATATACCAAATTGTATATACCAAATTGTATATATATATGTGTATGCATGGTCGTTCGAGAAATTCTATGATATATGATTGGTTCTACGAGAAATTCTATTATATATGCATAACGTGTACAGTACGTAGTAGCGTAAAATATGTTTGAAATGAAAAAGAATTAAATGGAAAACACAAAATGAAAAGGAAAAATAAACAATAAACCCTAAACCCCTAAACCCCTAAACCTTTAATCCCGGTTGGTGTCACCAACCGGGACTAAAGTGGCAGGGATTTAGTCCCGGTTGGTGTCACCAACCGGGACTAAAGGTCCCCAGCCCCAGCGCACGAGCGTGGCCACGTGGAGGGCCCTTAGTCCCGGTTTGTGACCAACCGGGACTAAAGGGTGGGGCTTTTAGTCCCGATTGGGCTGTCCCGGTTGGTGACCCGGGACTAGAGGCCCTTCCCAACCGGGACTAAAGGCCCGTTTTGTACTAGTGGTTGCACCCGGAGCGCCAATAAATTAATTTGCTGGAAGCGATTTGGCACCACAACATGCCTCATAGACATTGTGTCCTCACCTTCAGGACATCTCGAAGACATAGTCTCTCTAGGCAGTATCAAGTACTCCCCTCCGGTCGTTCCGTCGCTATCGCCACCTCCTGATCCGAGTTCTTCCCTGCAAGCTAACCATGGGCATTTGGGTACTAAAAACCAAACCTGAACCGACCCGAATTGTCCCAATTGTCCGGTATTTCGGTTTTTTGGTTCAGGTTTGGTTCCTGTTTAATCTGCTTTTATTAAGAGTTAAACCAAGTTTTATTACTCAAATTCCCACAAAGCGTGGGATACAAATGGGATCATGAGGATCGCCCATCCAGACATACGGCCCTTGATCAAGAGAATGTGAAAACTTGGCTAACCTATCAGCATCTCTATTTGCTTCTCTAAATTCGAAAGTAAATTTACAATTAAAAGCTAAAGCTCTATGCTTAATCTCAATGATAATCGCTCCATATACTCCTCTGCTATCTTTTTCGATGTCATTGATCACCTGTTTTGAATTTGAAGCTATAATCTGCTACTCGGGTTTCGGGCACTAATCGGGTATCATCTCTCGTTACACGAATAAAGACCACAATAATCGAAAGAAGCCTGCATCCGACGTCCCACCTCGCAAAATAGGCCCAACGCATTAGAAAAGACACTCGAACCGACCATCTCTCCTCACCCCACGCCCACACCACACCCCGGGAGCAACTAATTAAGGAGCGCTCCTTCAGGAGCCTCCCAACGATCACTTGGGGTGGGCTGAGAGCGCGCCACTTGGCGCGCTCTCAGCCATCGCCACGTGTCGCGCTCTGGAGCTCCCTCCGGATTTTATTTTTTATTTTTATTTTACCGCACACGTTTTTGGCTTTTTAAACAGTTTTTTCCCCTTTTTCGGCTTTTTGGTTTTCCACCGGTCTTCCTTAACTTTTGGACCCAAAAATAATAATTTGCACAAAAAAATGTTTTTTTGCTTCCGCGAGAGGCACGGTTTTACTTCCGTGAAAGGCATGGTTTTGCTTTCGCGAGAGGCACGGCCATGCCTCTCGGAAACAAAAAAAAGTGTTTTCTGTTTTTTTCCTTCCGCAAGAGGCACGGTTTTGCTTTCGCAAGAGGCACGACCGTGCCTCTCGGAAACAAAAAAAAAAGAAAGCGTTTTCTGTTTTTTTTTCCTTCCGCGAAAGGCACGGTTTTGCTTTCGTGAGAGGCATGGCCGTGCCTCTCGGAGACGGAAAAAAAACATGTTTTCTGTTTTTTTTTCCTTCCGCGAGAGGCACGGTTTTGCTTTCGCGAGAGGCACGGCTGTGCCTCTCTGAAAACGGAAAAAAATGTGTTTTCTGTGTTTTTCCTTCCGCGAGAGGCACGGTTTTGCTTCCGCGAGAGGCACGGTTTTTGCTTTCGCGAGAGGCACGGTCGTGCCTCTTTCGGCAAGGGAAAAAAAGCGTGCTTCCGGTTCGATTTTTTCGTCCGGGTTTTTTCGTGAATTTTTTTTCCGTCAAAACCTATAAACATGGGATCTAGTTTTGATGATCTTGACGCGAGGAATCCAATGGTGAAAATGGTTCGACATTTGGACGCACGGTTTAAGAGATAAAACGTTTTGAATAAACGGATCTACCAAAAAAGGGAAAACTTTCAGGTTGCGACAAGTGGCGCATGCAGTGCGCCACTTGTCGCAACCTCAGGTGGTGGGAGTGATCTTTGGAAGGAGTACTGCTCAATTAGTGATTTCGCCAGACCCCTCTCTTGTCTCTCCGTCGACCACAAATTCTGGATCTGGCGGGGCTCCTCTTTCCCCCACGTGCCATGGCAACAGAGTCCACCTCCTCCTTGACCTCTCATCATTGCTGCGCTAGATCTGCAGTCGGCTATGTTGAGGAGCACCTCCTCCACCTACGGCAACGACCTTACACTGGCACCGGCCTTCTTGACGAGCTCACGACCCACTGCTCGTCGCCTCATCTGTCCCAATGCTGAGGAGGAGGGCCTCGAACCCCATATTAGAGGAGGATACCGACCAAGGGCCTCCTACACGTGGATCTCGTGTGTGGTCGCCTAATGCGGGGGGTCTAGGGGCTGCTTCCTCCAATATTTCAGTTTTTATGGGTACCCGAATTACTCGAACCAGAATTTTTTGGTAATTTGGGTTTGGTTATTTTCTCGGCAGACATAAATTCGGATGAGTATATAATTTTGAAACACGTCGAATTAGAAGGTGATAAAATCTAGCTAATAATAACTTGATGACCAGCATTAATTTTTCGCTACTCTGTTTTGAAAGTTTGCCCAAAAAAGGGGGATAAACTAGCATAAAAGTAATCATAGAAGCATATTTTAGGAGAACTAGCTTAATATTCGTGTGTTGCTACGGGATGAGACAATATTTTGAAGAGTGGTGGCATGCGAAACCGTAGATTATGGGCAGTTTTGAAAAGAATAGCTAGAAAAGTTGATCATCTAGACTATTAGGGAAAATACATTTGAAAAAAGGAAAACGTTTAGTTTTGACCGACTGATTTCTCGTGTGATAAGTCGCCTCTAACGGTGGACGCGTGTCCCCGTGGGCCACCAACCGTTTATCTCATCGAGCCTTATCCCGTGGCGAAGCCCGTCTAGATTTTTCTCCCAGGTCTTCGTCTTCCTTCTGCCCACACATGAGTCGCTCATCTCCCTCTCACATCTCGCTGCTGTTCTCACCTTCTCTCACTATTGGCTGCAAGCCGGCTTCCAGGGGGACGGGGCTCTACTGGAGACGAGGCACCGGTGCTGCAACCCCAGTCGCCTCTCACCTCGCGCTGCTGCCATGGCCGGCGGCAGAGCTGCGTTGCAACAGCGATGCTATGATGACGCTGCTGCCACGCCGACGGCGTTGCTGCGTTGCAGCAGGAAAGGCTACGAGTTGCTGGCCGGCAGTGAAGCTGCGTTGCAGGTGATGCTACGATGACGCCGATGCGACGATGACGGCGAAGCTGTGTCGCAGCAGAAGAGGCTACGAGTTGCTGCCATATGGCTGGCGGCGGAGCTGCGTTGCAGCACGTCATGCTAGGATGACGCCGCTGCCACGCCGACGGCAGAGCTGCGTTGCAACAGGAGAGGCTATGAGCTGCTGCCATGGCCGGCGGCGGAGCTGCGTTGCAGCAGGTGATGCGACGAGCTGCTGCCACGCCCGGTGGCGGAGCTGCATTGCAGCAGGCGAAGTTACTGCCATGGACGACGGAGCTGCGTTGGAAGAGATGTTGGATAATCTGCACACACACACTTACAGTTTCAGGTTTTAGTTTCTTTGAATAAAAACTGGCCGTCAGCGTGTGCTTGTGCACGTACGAGCTTCAGTTAGTTTTTCCCTTCAGTTTTCAGTTAGGCAGTTAGCTAGACTTCAGCTCGCCGCAGGAATCGCCATGGGATGGCATGGATCACGCATTCCTCGCCGCGGGCATGTAGGGCTCTGCACGTCCGGGCGTCGTGGGATGGCACGACCTGTAAGCTCGGCGGGCACGACCGCTTCCTTTGCTTGTTTTGAGGAACTCGTTGATGAGTTCAGATAAATAAGATTAGCAACAGAAAAGCTGCAGTTGTTACGCAGCACAAAAACCACTGTCTTCAACCTCTCGCTCCCTCTCACTCTCGTCTCTTCCTCGCTGCGCTGTCAGCTTCTGCAACCACAAGAGACACATCTGCCAAGAACGGTGGCGGTGCTGGAAGCGAAGGTACGGGCGTGCTGCAAGAGTGAAAGGGGCCATCCACCCGCAGCGGTGGCGCGACTGTGAGCGCGAGCACCGGAGCTCGCCGCCCTAGCCAGGGCTCCCCGTGTGCGTAGATGAGGAGGACAGTGGGGATTTCTCGTTGGCGTAGTTGCGATGGGGTGGAAGATGCCTGCTGTGGTGTATGAAAAGAACGAAGCAGCGGGACAGGAAGTTGTGTTTGCGTGAGAAGGACGCGACATAAGTTGACCAATCCATTGGCTGTAGGGGGCTGGATCGGACGGCTACCTAGCCGACTGATTTCCTTCCGAAATCAGTCGGCTGATGCTTAGCAGCGCCCTTGAAAAAATCCCTACTTCTAATTATCTGCAGACTTAATTAAATGTATGTCTGATTAATTAATTGCATTAATGACTCGTTTTCCAATCCATATTTAATGGATATAATTAATTAAACATATAAATTACTATCTGACTAATTAATTGCATTAATGTTGATTCGGCGCTCCGTTTCCAAATAGTTTTCGCATTAGTGGTTGTGTGCGAACGACTACGACGTACACATTCCATCAAGGACTCGCTATCCAAATTGATTCCACATGTACAAAATCCCTATTTAAATGGACTGAATTAATTGTACATCTAACTAAGTGTCTGACTAATTTATTGCATAAATCGCTTGATTTCTAAATTAATTTTGTCCTTGGTTTTCGAAATTTTTTTTGCATAAATCGCTTTCTCCTTTAATATTAGAGATCTTCACCCAATCCTAATGGCAATCATTTATCGCCACCTTATTTTGGAAATCTTTCCAAACTATGGAAAAGTTTATGCAAATCCAGCTTGGACAATATCTATATATACAGGATTGTGCATATGTGGATGGGCAAATCATCTTGCAGTTTTGCTTACAACAGATATTCTCCTGTCACTCTCGATCCTGTTAATAAGCCAAACAAGCGCCACCGTTGCATTACATTATCTAGATGGACAAGTACATGACTGTGCCAGTCCTGTTTTCTCTACTTCTTCTCGTATGCCTTGCAACTACCACACAATGTAAGCGCTTGATACACAACTCTAATTTCGGTAATCTGTCTTTAAAATATGTGCATGCACAGGTTAATTATACTCGCGTAATGATTTAATTTCCTATTTATGCTGGAAGTAGATATTTTGTTAGTGCATGACAACTCCGTTTTTTTTTTCTATTCTTGTGCCATCTAGGTTAATCAGCGCGAGTCATACTAATGTCAATCGTTTGTCTTTACATTTTTCTATAGGTCAAATCACCGAAGGCATGCATAATGATAAGATCAATTTGCCACACGGGTTGTGCGTCCATAGACAAAATAACTACTATTGTTGCCTTGTGACGAGTTTGTGCTATTACACAGAAGAGTTATGCGTTCAAATGTGCAAAAGTGCACTCCTATCAAATTGAACTTTTGTTCGAGTAAGTAATATGTGATTGGGAAGTCATATATATATATATATATATATATATATATATATATATATATATATATATATATATATATATATATATATATATATATAAAAGAATAAAAGCTGCTAAGCTAGCGCCTTTGCCATGCGTTTGAAGTACTTTGCGTGAGTGAATTTCAAGCTGACACGTGTCTGTTTTTTAATTAATTTACTACTAGGTTTTTTCTTTTGTGTTTGCTACTGTTATTTAACACAGTAAACACAGATGCTCACATATACGCACATACTCTTATCCTTCTTATCCTTATAAACGCACGCATGTGTAACTTTGTGTGAGTGAATTTCAAGCTGACACGTGTTTTTTATTTAATTAGATTACTACTAGGTTTTTTCTTTTGTGTTTGCTACCGTTATTTAACACAGTACAACACAGATGCTCACATATACGCACATACGCTTATCCTTATAAACGCACACACGTGTACCCTACCCGAGAAATCTTCGAGATACTGAGCTGGCACAACATCTTGAGATTGACGAAGTCACAACAGACGTCTTCGTAGTCGACGGTAACATCTCCTCCCACCGAAAGAATATCAACAGAGAGCCTGAAATAAATTGAAGAAAATGCGAGCACCGGTGCCAACAAAGTACGACGCAGATGCTTACATACACTCACCCCTATGAACGCATGCACGCAAATCCTACCCCTATAACGCTATCCGGAGAGCCTGAAATAAATTTAGGAAAATGCGAGCACCAATGCCAACACAGTACAACACAGATGCTCAGTTACATTCACCCATATGAACGCACGCATGCACACCCTACCCCTATAACGATGTTAGTAGTACAAAGCGTAGCATTTGTTGCTCATTCTACCTTCTATATAAAGTTAAGTTAATTATGATGCGATACCTAACAACTTTTTCTGCAAGATACTATAGGATAAGCAAATCAAACAAAATCAGGTGCCTCAGAGTATCCAGATTAGTATCATTTAGACTGTGAGAATTAGACTTGATTTTGGTTGATAACGCATCTCTAATTCCGTTGCTGATGTGTGCTATTTTTCACAACTAAGGGTTACAAGATAAATTCAGGAAAATGCGAGCACCAGTGTCAACTCAGTACACCACAGATGCTTAGTTACACTCACCCATATGAACGCACACACGCACACCGAACCCCTATAATGTTGTGAGTAATACAAAGCGTAGCATTTTTTGCTCATTCTATCTTCTATATAAAGTTAGGTTAATTATGATGCAATCACTAGCAACTTTTTCTGCAGGACAACATAGGATAAGCAAATCAAATAAAATTATGTGTCTTAGAGTATCCAGGTTAATTAGTACGTTTAGGCTGTAAGAATTAGGCTTGATTTTGATTGATAATGCATCTCTAATTTCGTTGCTCATGCGTGCTATTTTTCACGACTAAAGGTGACAGGATGCAACAGATATTGCTCAAAATATCGTTTATAAAGAAATCGTCAAAGGTTCTATCTTTTTAATAGAGTATTTTCATTCAATTTTTGCTATTTTGTGAACTAAAATTTGTATGCATCACATATGACATTGTTGGTTTTCTTTACTGGGCTGCCAACACCGAGCCTAAAAGAGTGGACCTTTGTATAAAGGTTAATTATTTCTATTTTCTAATTCACTTTTTCTGTTGGTTTTCCTTCTTCTGTGTCTTGCTTCGTTCATTGATACAAATTTTCATCTATTGTAGTATGTTTATTATCTATAAAAATATGATCTTTAAAATGTATACAAGAGAAATTTTCCTTTGGTTCAAAGGATGCTTCATTTTGTACAACTTTTGGTTGCTTTAGACGATTTTCAAACTTTTACTATCTTGGTAGAAATGACTTTGGCTAGAATATTTAAAATATATAGCTAAGTGTTTGTTTTTCAACAAAGGGTGGATTTTATTTACTCAAAATGAAGCATCAAGTGCATATAAATGCAATGAACGCACCCGGCCTCTGCATCGGTAGGATGCACACACACAAAAAACACCGGCAAATAACAAAGTAATATAACACCAAAGCTATGCCTAAGCGAGAGCGAAAAAATGAAGCGATCAAATCCGCAATCGGCAAACTACATCAATGACCATATCCGCACCAATCATATCGCAACACCACAAGCACAATGAGATTCTTCAACAGCAACGCCTTCAGGAAAAGAGGGTCGCTCAAGCATCGCCGTCACCGGATCCAACCACCAAAGGCCAGAATCTAGGTTTTCACCCTGAAGAACTGGTATGAGCATATCTGAGTAATGCCTTGAACAAGGTAACAATGCAAAAACATCGTCATTGCGAGGTATAACCAACTTGGGCCAATCCTAGGTTTTCACCACAGTGCTCGAGAACAGGTACTCGGGAAGCACCATCATCGAAGTCAATCATGTGTGGTTGCCACCACTTTTCCGCAGTCCTAACAGATGCATGTGTTGGGCTAGAATACCGATTCGCCGCTGCTGCACAATCATATCCTCTGCGTCAAGTCGTCATCCATGGAATGCATCTCACTGCCGAGGCAACCACAAGATCTGGAAAGAGGAACCCTCGCAAAGACCTTTTGGTGGCCCAACAATCCGTGGTGAGGCCATCGCCACAGGTCGGAGTGGTCACCACACCGACCAACACCAAGACGGAGCACATCATCACCGACCTCCATCTCACAGGAGATAGCCTTGCCCAAACCCGTCGGCCAAGCAGCCGGCATGAACGGATCTTGAGCAACGTAGATCAGTCCATGGCGTCGCCGCCCGCCTAGCCGCAGCATCCACGTCGGATCCATCCGGGGACTCCCCATGGAGGCGACGAGTGCGAGAAGCCGTTGAAGGGTCAGCACTCGCCGACCGAAAAGGAGATGGCGACTCTGGAACCTTGGATATGAGGAATGGTTTGGAGGCACCAAGGTGAGGCAGCACACGTCCTCACTGCCACTGTCCGTCGCGGGGCTTAGCCCGACGACCTCCGATGACGACAGCGAGGGAGGGAGTAGCAGAGGTGAAGGCTAGGAGCGGCTGCGGTTGCGGCCTCCGGGGTGGCTAAGTATTTGTAACCATGTGTGAACAGATTTTTGGTACCTTTCGGTATTTATCTGAGTTAAATTGGCTTGCACATTATTGACTGCCAGGTCGCTTACCCACTGTCTTCTTTTCTTCTATAAGAAAAACAACGCAACCATGCACAC
Source organism: Elymus sibiricus (assembly GCA_039707655.1). NCBI lineage: Eukaryota > Viridiplantae > Streptophyta > Magnoliopsida > Poales > Poaceae > Elymus > Elymus sibiricus. The sequence goes on from CM077674.1 coordinate 396,715,984, forward strand.
GGGCTTCATGATGGGTACGGCGTGCCGCCGCGCCTTCGCCTGCTAGTTAGAAATAAAGAGTACTACCTCCGTTGTCGTTTCATTGGTAGATCGTGTTGCAAGTAAACTCTAGGTAGGACTAGATTCTTGCGGTGAAAAATATATCATGAACCACTCTTTGCCCTTGAATGAGGGAACTTTTGTTCGTTAAGAGCAACTCCAATAGCTCCACTATCCGTAAAAAAACTAACATCTAAGGGGAGTTGAACGAAAAATAGCCCTCCAACAGCTTCCATAAATTATACAAACATCCTGTAATTCATCACACTTCCGTAAATATTGAATACAACTACTATAAATATTAGTAGAACACCCGTGTGTTGCTACCGGCAAAAAAATATAAATGAATCAATCAAATGATTAAGGTCGAAGCTTATTTACGCTTGGGCGCGTTCGAAAATCAAACGGGCGCCCAACGGGTTCCCCAAAATTCAACTATCTGGACAGTCCGGGCTCCCAAATCCAGCCCATACGTGGAGGACAAATATGGTTTTCCGGACTATCTGCCATGTTATCTCCAACCCGCGGTCCCAACACAGAAATCCTAGCCCACGGCGCACCCTTCCCTTTTCCTGCCGGGCCATCCCCTTCCCGCCCGGTTTCCTGCCGTAGCGGGACATTTCTTGTTGGAGCCCTCTCCTTTAAAATCGGATGACGTCCACCTCACGTTCGCCATGGCATCCTCTCTCCTTCACACCGTACTTTCCCACAGACCATCATGGAGGAGTCCCCCGCCAACCACCTCGCTCTCTGTCATGATCCCCTCCTCCCCCCGTGTTCGTGCCGATCTACCACCGGGAGGAGGCGTGCGCCGCTCGTGATGCCCCCCGAGGCAAGAAGGCATATCCGATGTCTTCTAAGCCATTGCAACGTTGTAACATACAGTTGAATGTCGTGCATTATCACGAAACAAAAATATGATGTCCATTGTTCGGCATGCAACTTAAGCCACCGTGTCCACTATTAACACTTGAAGCAACCAACCAATGCATTTACCCTTGTATCCTAATGAAAAATGTCCGTTATTAACTCTTGAAACAACCAACCAATACATTTACCCTTATACTAGTAGAATGTCCGTGCGTTGTCACGACCATTTTTCAATATTTTCCTGGTGTGTGTGTGCACATAATGCATGTTAAATTTTGCATGTATAAAAAAGATAGCCAGTAACAATAGCAAAATAATTGAAATCCACTGCACCCGCAATGTAAGTTGACAAAAAAAAGTGTACTTCTATATATAGAGAGCGATGATAACATTTATATTTTCTCTTTCTCGTTTGTTATGAGATATGATCGCTTGCACATCATTTTGTTGTATAAAATTTTGGCGAATTATTTACCGCTTCCAACAACGTCGCCTCAGAACCCTTGTCGATGGATGCTTTTTGAAAGTCGTACAATCCATCTTTGTCTCTTTCATATAGTGCAAAAGTAATCATATACGAAAATACACCTTTTGTCTTATTATGTGCAACATACATACAAAGAAGAATAATTATTTGTATGTATCTCTTCTGGTTGTGTAAAACTCAATGAGTTTTCAGTCCAGTCCGTCATTGTTATGTCAGTCGATATTTTCAAAGCATGGCCTGAATTCATCAGTTTTTATCTCTGATCAACAAAAGTGAAACATATATAAAAGATATTTTTATACTATTAAACATTTTTTTTAATTTACAAATATTATATATTTTCAAAGCTGGTCCGATTCAAACTGTTTTTTTCACCTACACAGCCTTATCCCCTTAGAAAAACATGCAACCTGTTACCTTCACTGCCAAAAAACACGCAGCCTTATCCTCACTGCAGACAACGTCTCGTTCCTCTCACTCTCTCCACACACAGCCACTCCTGTCCATGGTGCCAAAATGTTATTCATTGAACATTTTTCGTATACATTAAAAATATTTTTATACAGGTTTAACATTTTTTGAATGCATGATTAATGTTTTTTCAATTTTTTGCGTAATGTGGCTTTGTATTACATATAATCAGAATATTTCTATTTATAAATAAAAGTAAAAAATCAGAAAAAAATGCAAAAAAGGGGGAAAAACGAGCGCTTAATGCCTCACACCCTGGGCCGGTCATTAGCGCAGGTGATTGAAGCGAGTGCTCCTGTCCTCTCGCGTGAAGCGAGGTATAGCCGCGCCTGTTTTAAACTTCAATCAGCTGAAGCAATCCACCGGCCTAGTAAGCAATCCCGGCCTGAACAACCACATGTGGTGGTCTAAATAGTTCTACGGAGCTGCGGCCCAAAGACATATCAGGACATCGACTCAATAGGGCGCCCAGTCATGTTAAAGCGTTGTGAAGCCTTAGGTGACCCAATTTTTCTGTTTCTTGTGACTACCGACGTCGGATTAAGGGTGGCCAGACTGCCTAAAAAGGGGGATCATAACAATATTTGCAGGGTAATGGTAGGGTTGGATAGGCTACTGATTTCATTATCAAGCCATGAGCCATCACCCGCCCGCTTCAATACCGTATGATTAAGCTTCTGTCTGATCATGTGTGAATGTCTTGCAGTCTGTGGATGCATGCAGATGAAATCTTGCCCGGTACAATTTAAAAACAGAGTAATTTGCCACCATTAAAAAAATAGAGTACAATTTAGGCAAACGTCTATAATTAGAAGGTGATAAAATCTAGCTAATAATAACTTTACGACCTGCATTCATTTTTCGTGACCCTATTTGGAAATCTGTCCAGAAAAGGGAGATAAATTTGCAGAATAGTAATGATAGAAGGCCATTTTAGGAGAATATTCACTCAATACTAATGGCAATCATTTTTCACCACCTTGTTTTTTTAAATCTTTCCAAACTATGGAAAGGTTTATGCAAATCACCCTGACAATTTCTATATATACAGGATTATGCATATGTGGATGGAAAAATCATCTTGCAATTTTGCTTACAACACATATTCTCCTATCAATCTCGATCTTGTTAGTAAGCACAAACAAGCGCCACTGTTGCATTACATTAGCTAGATGGACAAGTACATGACTGCTCCAGTTCTGTTTTCTCTACTTCTTCTCGTATGCCTTGCTACTACTACACAATGTAAGCGTTTACACAACTCTACTTCCGGTAATCTTTCTTTACAAGATGTGCATGCACAGGTTAATTATACTCGCGTAATAATTTAATTTCCTATTTATGCTGGAAGTAGGTATTTTGTTAGTGCATGATGACTGGTTTGTTTTCTGTTCTTGTGCCATATGATGCTTCTTTGTTAATCAATGCGAAATCATACTAATGTCAATCGTTTGTTTGTACATTTTTCCATAGGTCAAATCACCGACGACATGGATAATGATAAGATCAATTTACCAGGCGGGTTGTGTGTCTATAGAAAAGGCACCTATTGTTGCCTTGTGACGAATAGGTGCTATTCCCCACAAGAATTGTGTGTTCAGGCATGCAAAAGTGCACTCCTATCAAATTGAACTTTTGTTCGAGGAAGTAATATGTGACGCGTAAGTCATATTTGAAATAAATAGTAGTATCTCCATGGTAGTTTGATTGGTCGATCATGTTGCAAGTAAACTCTCGGCAGAGTAGGTTCTTCGGGTGAAAAAAAAATGCGGAACATCTCTTTGCCCTTGAATGAGGGAAGTTTTGTTTTCTAAGAGCAACTCCAATAGCTCCACTATCCACAAAAAGCTACCATTTAAGGAGAGTTGAAAAAAATAATAACCCTTCAATAGTTTATGTAAACCTGATTTCTTACGAGATCCCGTATACTTCCTCCCAACCTCTCTCACATTTATGGGAAGATTATCTTTCTCGTATAGGGTCTGTCTAGAACTCAGTCGACTAAGACTTAATGAAGTCTCAGTCGAGTGACGTCAGCGTAGTTGTGGTGCTGCAAGCGGCATGGCTGGATGTTTCAAACGGCGATGAAAAATGTTGCGACAGTACTACAAGCAATAGCAATATATGCTACAACTGTTTGACTAAAAATGCTACAACCGTCAAAGGAGGATGTTGCAACCGGTGGAATGAAGTGCTACAATCGACGAGGGACGACATGCTACAACCAACAAGACAGATGTTGCAACCGGCAGGAAGAAATGTTGCAAACGATGAGAGAAAATGCTGCATGGTCGACTGAGACTTCGTTAAATCTCAGTCGACTGATTTTTAGCAAGCCTTTTCTCGTATAATTTGGCAGGCAGGAAACCATGTCACTTATGACCCTTTTGAGTTTTGCCGCTCCTGGCTATCTCTAATGTACCGTTCATCAACAACCATACACTACAATTAATGTTTAATTTGTAGTGGATCTTGACTTATGTATTCTATCTGTTTAGCCGTGTGCAGCTAACGGATGTAAAAGCATGTTTGACTACCATATTTATTATTATTATTTTTCGAAACAGAGGCAAAAGATTTGCCTCATCGATTAATTAAGCAGAAGAGAATTACCCAGTTAATCAACGAAAAACCAGGCGAAAACCGATACAAACCAACCACATGTGAACTACTCACGGAGCAAGCAACCCCGTAAACACGTGATCAACCTGACAACCATACCCAACACATAATGACCACCAACCCCAACACTGCTACATCGCAAAGAAACCCCAACGAGAGTAACACGGCTGAAGCCCACGGGCACCACCCAATCCGCGGAGACAAATCAGACCATAAGGATAACCCAAGAGACTAGTGACCATCCATCAAGCAGCTGCGGACGCCTTTCTTGTGGCGCCACTCTTCATTCTCTTGCTCCTGAGAGCCTCCTCCACAATCGCCTTGCCAGATCTAGGGCTAGCCGCCTCCAAACGTTTGAGCAAGCTGGGAATCTCTATCTGGAAGAGAATATCATTGACCTTGTCACGCACAGAAACCTGCCCAACGGTCTCATGCGAGTGAGTGACTGTAACATCGGAACCTTCACGTTCCACAATGGCGAGCGGCTGGCTGGGCTCCAAAGGATCAGACGCCAACATGCTGACCGCCTCAACATTATCAGTCACAGATACCACCAACATGATGGACTCAGACGCCTCTAGTTGCTCACATGACCTAGGCGAATCCTGCCCCTCACCCGGGGTCACCGGCGAGACGACCTCCACATGCTCCATAGGCTGAGGCGAAGCAGGTCTCGCACATAGTTGTTGAAGCTCGGGCATAATCTGCAACACAGGGGCGACGACCACGGCGATGGCCTCGCTTACTCATCGACGACAAGTTGTCCCCAGCTCGAGGGGAGAAACAACCATAGAGCTCTTCATCCCTGTTCTCCACTGAGCCACCAACTACATCAACCTGACTAACAACATCAACCTGACTAGAAGGACGCGACGTAGGAGTGGACTGCAACACAGCCAACACAAGAGAGAGCTTGTCCAGGGCTGCCTCCGCCCGCTCCAGAAAGCTCCCAACACGCATCAGCAGCTTGGCCTGAGTTGCTAGAGTGGACTGCAGCAGCACATCGGTTGGGGGTGCCGAGCCAACATCATTAGAAACGATCGACACCCAGGACCCACGATGAAGCGCCTTGTAGGGGAGCGTGGATTTCATCGGACCCCCACAAGAAGCTGGAGCTCGACAATGCTCGGTGCTGAGGCGAGACAGTGATGGCGCGCCAAGGCATGCCAAAGAGCTGAGCGGACGCCAAGGATTGCGGCACCCGCGCGCCCAATGTCCGTTCTCCAAGCAGCGGGAGCATCGCAAGGGATCTCTGCAAACTGCCGCGCGGTGTCCAGGGACCAGGCATCGACAACATCGACCATGGAGCCAGACGGGAATGGGACGAGGAGCAAATGCCGGTGTTGGTGACGCCTGACAGCGCCGACCACGCCGAGGCAGTACCTCTTGCCATCCAGCACTCGTCTCCTCATCGTGCCCAGCGCATGGAACAGTCGGGTGAGCAGCTGGGACTGGGCTTTTGGAAGCCGGCGGCGTCAGCGGAGCCAACTCTTCTTCGTCATCCTCATTGTCCTCGTCGGCGAGGGTGGCCCAGGACACATGCCGCCCCGAGTTCAAACCAACGGTCGTCATCATTGAAGAACTGGACGCATGTCGGAGAGGCGGCGAGGCGAGCTCCGGATGGAGCCGGGTCGCCGCAGGGGAGTGGGGCTCTGCCGGAGCCGGGGACGAGCCGGAGTGGGGCGCTGCCGGTGACGTCGGTGGTAGGCTGGAGGCGGCAGCAGCAAGTGGAGCCGGGGCGAGGGGCGCGGTTGTAGTCGAGGACGTCGTCGCCTCCTTGGTGAGAAGCGCGCAGGACACCCTCCTCCCATGAATGGCTGGGTCGGAGCGGCGGGAGGCGAGGGCGGCCGGGGCGAGAGCGGCGGCGGGTGTTGGAGCAGTGGGCGGCCGGGAGCCGGCGCACGGCACGGCAGGAGAGGCTGCCCCCGTCGCGGCCGACATGGACGCGGGCCGAGGTCGAGGATCAGCAGCCATGGCGTCGCTCCGCGAAGAGAAGCACACGAGCGGAGAGAGGACGTGGAGAGGACCACGGATCTGGAGAGAGCAGGTGCAGGGGAGGCTGGAGGTAGGAGATCAGGGCGGGGGCGCGTTCGCGAGAGCGAAGTCGCTCGGGTTGGGCTCCATGAACCTGGGGATTTTCGTTCTGCTGTTAGTGCTGAATTCTACACGTGCATTATGCATGTGGATGCTATTGTCTGTATCCTGCTGTTAGTGCTGAACTCGATGTTTTTTTTTTTTTTTGAACAGTAGAAGGGTCACGAAGGACCCAGACTTCCATTAGATAAACATGAAAGCACGTTTTACATCAGGACCCAAAAGAAACAGAAAATTATAACTAAGACCCTGACTTTTACATGGAGGACCCCAAATTGAAAGCAAGAAACGCGATCGGCTCCCTAGCAGCCACCGCCCGGATTGAACCTCGTCGCCACCGGGGACAAACCACTTGGCGCGACGAAATCGCCATATGGCCGCAACACCTGCACGCCATAGCCTCCGAACAGCAGCTGGATCTGCTTCCCACAAGGCACGCACGCCGGGAGGAATGGAGTCGGCCGCCATTCGGCCAAAAGAAGCAGCGAACCGGCGAAGACCGGCAGCCAATCGAGGGCGCCGTCGCTCCACCATGGAATCAGCTGCTGATATGCTCGAACTCGATCTGCAGGCTTCAAGTATCTGCAACGCCCCCGCTCCTCATCCACCACCAAAGTGACTTGAAAGAGCAGGCAACAGCAGAGGGCCATCCTCCAGATCAGGGAAGACCTCAGGCTTATTGGGGAAAGAGAGCTCGCGCCAGATCCACTCCCATCTGCCTCCATCCACCATGGACGGCCGGCCTGGGAGGCAACTGGCAACCACCAAACGCAGCCTGGATGTGTTGATGGAGAGCTCAAGGACGGCATAGCGCCAGACGCCACGGAGGCAAGACACATCCTACTCCTAAACCTAAAACTACTATGAATAGAGGGATGCCGACCACCTAACCCGTCCTCACGCCGGACAGCAGAGCCGCCAGAGAGTGAGAGGGAGAGGGGCGGAGACGGAGTGCACGAGGAGACTCTCAACAGGGGACTCGATGTTGTCTTGCTTTTGTGACAGACTGTATATTTCTTCTTTGTAACCTGAAAATCAGTTATCCTGCACAGTATATATATGCTAAACTTGACTTCCTATTAAGGAAACATTGAGATTAACATTAAAGCTTTTGGTATCTTGCATCTTTATGCTTTGTTATGAACTTGATGTGAACCAATTTTTCCCTATTTTGCACTACCACTAGCTTGCTTTTGGTGTCGTATAACTCAACTCCTTGTGCTGAGCTCGACGCGGATCAATTGTCCTGCCTTGCTTTTGGACAAATTAAATGCTTCTTCTTTGTCATGAGCTTGCAAATCAATTATCCTATAGATAAAATGTACTCAACCTACCTTGCTTCTTGTTAGACTATACGTGTACAGCCGGTATATACGTCAACGGATGTACGCGTCGTGTGTGTGTGCGTGGTAGCGCACGATGTGGTAGTGGCACACGATCCCTCTCGGGCATGGTTCCTGTAAACTGTATATAAGCCCGGCCGATGAGCCTAATGGATGCGTGTGTTGATTCCCCAAACCATCTTCCCCTACCTTCCTTCTATCATGGCATCAGATGCTCCCGACCTGGCTTGGAGCAGGGCCACCGAAGGTCCTGGGAATAGCATCCGATGATTGTAATACTTTGGTGATTGAGTAATGAAAGATTTATTCTCGCAAAAAAAAAGATGCTCCCGACCTGATCAATCCCTTTGCTCCGGTCACCGATCCTGCTTCCGCTGCTCCTGATGGCACCACCACCGCTCTCGGCGAGCCTGTCGACGCCTCTGCGCCTGCCGTCGCCACACCACCAGCTCTTCCCGCCCCACCCGCAGCCCTTCCGGCTCCCGCGCCGGCGGTTGTGCCCTCTGCTGCCCTCCTCCCTGCATCCATGCTCCAGACGATCGAAATCCGCCGGCACGTACCGGTCACTCTGGATCTCCTCGCCGGTAACCACGCGCAGTGGCATCGCCACCTCGACATGGCAATCGGCATGTTTGGTCTCCGTGACCACATCGACGCCGACGCTCTGCAGCGCTCCGACGACCCTGAGTGGGTGATGGCAGATCACGCTGTCGTCCACTGGCTCAACACCACCGTCTCCCCCGAGCTCCTGGATGCTGTGATGCAAGACGAGGACATCGCCCTCACCGTGTGGGCGGCGATCGACACCATCTTAAGGGACAATCACCTCGCTCGGGCCGTCTACGTCGACGCCGAGTACCACGCCGTCGTGCAGGGCGATATGACGATCATGCAGTACTGCACCAAGCTCAAGACCAACGCCGATCAACTCCGTGACGTTGGGCAGCCCGTGACGGAGACGCAGTAGGTCTTCCACCTTCTGCGCGGGCTTGGGCGGCAGTTCCATGGCGCTTCCTCCAGGCGTGCTCCTTCCTCCTGCTCGAGGAGCACCGCGCCGACCAGTCCGCACGCATCCAGGGCGCGCACGCGCTCGTCACCGGCCGTGGTGGCGCCGCGCGCATGCCTCCTCCCTCGCCCGCCGCGCCAGATGGCTCTGCCACGCGCGGCCGCGGGCGCCAGCGTCGCCGTGGACGTGGCCACGGCACCAGTGGTGGCAACATTGCTGCCCCTCCGCCGCCGCGTCTCCCTGGGCTCCCCGCTCCGGCGCCCGGCGCCAACTCCTGGACCGGGCTGGTGCAGGCCTGGCCCGTGCCCTGGCGTGCCCCCGGCTCCGGTGTGCTCGGTCCGCGTCCCGGCACGCCTCCACAGCAGGCCATGTACACTGCTCCATCCGCGCCGCTGCCCGGCGCCTACGGCTACGGCTACGGCGGTTACGGTCCTCCACCGGGCTATGGGCCGCTGCCCCTCTACCACGTGTCCCCGTCGCCGCGCACCAGCCAGTGCAGCCGCTCGACATGGCGTCCCTCCAGGCGGCGCTCCACAGTGCCACGGCTGGCCCCTCTTCGTCCGGCAGCTCCTCCAACTGGTACCTCGACTCGGGGGTGGCCTCGCACATGTCCAACAACACCGGTACTCTCCACTCCGTTCACCCCTCCTCCTCTCCTTCACATATCATCGTCGGTAGCGGTGAACACCTCCCAATTACACATGTTGGTGCTGGCTCCCTCATCTCCGGCACTTCCCCCATTCAACTTCGTAACGTGCTTGTTGCTCCTTCTCTAATCAAAAACCTTCTCTCTGTTCGTCAGCTTTGTTGTGACAATTCCGTTTCTGTTGAGTTTGACTTGTTTGGGTTTTCTGTCAAGGACATCCGGACCAGAACGGTGATTCTCCGTTGTGATTCCACTGGCGATTTGTATCGGGTGGGGCCTGCACCGTCGCTGTCTTCGCGTCCCTTCGCCGGCGTGGCAACTGTCGAGCTGCTACATCAGCGTCTTAGGCACCCGGGGGCGGTGCCGCTCCAGCAGATCGCTTCCCAGCTCTGCTTCAGTTTCAGCAAGTCGTCGCCGCATCACTGTCATGCCTGTAGATTAGGCAAACATGCACGTCTACCTTTTCAGTCTTCAGTTAGTTGTACCCACTTTCCTTTTCAGTTGCTGCACTTGGATGTATGGACCTCTCCAGTTAACAGCATTTCCGGTTATCAGTTTTACCTTGTGATACTTGATGGCTACACCCATTACGTCTGGACGTTTCCCCTCAAAAACAAGTCTGATGTTCTCCCCATATTGCATGATTTTTATGCGTATGTTCAAACACAGTTTCAGCTCCCTATTTTCTCGCTTCAGACTGACAACGGCCGTGAGTTCGACAGTGCTTCAGTGCGCTCCCTCCTCTGTACTCACGGCTCTGTTCTTCGCCTCTCCTGCCCATATACTAGCCAGCAGAATGGCAAGGCGGAGCGGGTTCTGCGCACCCCAAACAACAGTGTTCGCGCCCTCCTCTTCCATGCGTCCATGCCGCCGTGGTTCTGGGCTGATGCTCTGAACACAGCGACATACCTGCTCAATCGCCGTCCCTGCCATACCAGTGCGCCTCGATCCCCATATGAACTTCTGCTTGGCGAAGCTCCTGATTACAGCTTGCTGCGCGTGTTTGGCTGCCTCTGCTACCCCAACACCACCGCCACTACTCGCCACAAGCTCGACGCCCGCTCTGCGCGTGTGTGGGATGAGCACAAACAGGAATTTGACCTACGAGCGTTGCTGTTTGTAACCATCAATGATTGGCCTGCTCTTAGTAACCTTTCAGCACAGACAAACAAGGGATACCACGCATGCATGCACTGTTTAGATGAGACCGAAAGTATATATTTGGATAAATGTAAGAAGAATGTGTACCTGGGACATCGTCGATTTCTTCCGATCAAGCATCTCTTAAGAAAGAAAGGCAAGCATTTCAAAGGTGAGGCAGATCACCGGAAGAAGCCTCGCCACCGTACGGGTGATGATATACTTGATATGGTCAAGGATTTAAAAGTAATCTTTGGAAAGGGTCCTGGCGGACAATCTGTTCTGAATGACGCTGGTGGACACGCATCCATGTGGAAGAAGAAATCTATATTTTGGGACCTACCCTATTGGAAAGACCTAGAGGTCCGCTCTGCAATCGACGTGATGCACGTGACGAAGAATCTTTGCGTGAACCTGCTAGGCTTCTTGGGCGTGTATGGGAAGACAAAAGATACACCGGAGGCACGGGAGGACCAGCAACGTATGCACGGAAAAGACGACATGCATCCAAAGCAGTATCAAGGTCCTGCCAGCTACGCTCTTACCAAAAAAGAGAAGGAAATCTTCTTACCAAAAAAGAGAAGGAAATCAAGGTCCCGTCTGGCTTCTCGTTGAATATAAAGGGAATAATAAATATGGCAAAGAAAAAGTTCCAGAACTTAAAGTCTCATGACTACCACGTGATTATGACGCAATTGCTTCCGGTTGCATTGAGGGGGCTTCTACCGGACAACGTTCGATTAGCCATTGTGAAGCTATGTGCACTCCTCAATGCAATCTCTCAGAAGGTAATCGATCCAGAAATACTACCAAGGTTACAGAATGATTTGGTGCAATGTTTTGTCAGTTTCGAGTTGGTGTTCCCACCATCCTTCTTCAATATCATGACGCACGTCCTAGTTCACCTAGTCGACGAGATTGCCATTCTGGGTCCTGTATTTCTACACAATATGTTCCCCTTTGAGAGGTTCATGGGAGTCTTAAATAAATATGTTCATAACCGTGCTAGGCCAGAAGGAAGCACCTCCAAGGACCATGAAATAGAGGAGGTCATTGAGTTTTGTGTTGACTTTATTCCTGACCTTAAGCCGATTGGTGTTCCCGAATCGCGGCATCAGGGCAGACTGGGTGGAAAAGGCACGGTAGGAAAGGATTCATTAATATGTATAGACGGGCATTCTTGGGCGCAAGCACACTACACAGTTCTACAAAATTCTAGCTTGGTCGCTCCATATATCGAGGAACACCTGGATAGTGTACGCTCCAAGAACCCGGAGCAGTCTGTGCCCTGGATCAAACGTACACAAATGGCGTCATTCGGCGGTTGGTTGCAAACACGTCTCATGCATGACGACACTGTTGGAGATGAGCTGTACTTGCTGGCCAAGTCACCATCTTTGACTATATCGACTTTCAAAGGGTACGAGATAAATGGGAATACATTTTACACGATCGCCCAAGATAAAAAGAGCACCAACCAAAACAGTGGTGTCCGCTTTGATGCAGCAAACACCAATAGGCCAAAGGACACATATTATGGTTACATAGAGAAGATATGGGAACTTGACTATGGACGTGATTTGAAGGTTCCTTTGTTTCGGTGCAAATGGGTCAATCTGACTGGAGGCGGGGTAAAGGAAGACCCGCGGTACGGAATGACAACAGTGGATCTCAACAATCTTGGGTACACAGACGAACCATTCGTCCTAGCCAATGATGTGGCGCAGGTTTTCTATGTGAAGGACATGTCTACCAAGCCGAGAAAAAGATAAGATAAGGAAGCGAATACATCATACGATGAGCCAAAGCGCCACATAGTTCTTTCAGGGAAAAGAAACATCGTGGGAGTGGAGGACAAGACAGACATGTCAGAAGATTATGAAAAGTTTCATGAAATTGCTTCCTTCACAGTGAAGACTGACCCAAGCATCCTGTTAAATGATGAAGATTGTCCATGGTTACGGCGCAAAGGGACACACGCGAAGAAAAGGTTTTATACCCCAATATCCCACTCTGGGATGTGACCGGCTTCACCGTCATCACTTTCTTCTCTAGTGAGTTTCCGGACTTATCTGGAAAGTCCCACTTCGGACAAACCGGAGGAAATCTTTGTAATACTAAGGGTATATATATGTGTTTTGGCATTTGAAACGCGAAGGAACGCTATTTTTCATGCATTTATTGATTTTTTTGAGCTAAATGACCCTGAAATTGAAAAACACTACAAATGAACTCGGAAAAGGTTGAAACTTGGCATGGTATCATCATTTCACCCACATAGCATGTGCTAAAAAGTTGAGAGGGTTACGGCAAAAACTGGATGCACTTCGTGTACAAATTGGACAATCTCTTTCGAAGTATCAGGGCTTCGGACGAAAACTCATCTGTTACAAAGGCATTTTATTTTTTTAAACTTATTTTAACTCCAGACTTTTTGTGCGTTCAATATGCACCATTCAAAGCCACGTCATCAATTTTCAACCCTTTCTTACTTCATTTGCTATTTTTCATGCATTTATTGATTTTTTTTGAGCTAAATGACCCTGAAATTGAAAAGCACTACAAATGAACTCTGAAAAGGTTGAAACTTGGCATGGTATCATCATTTCACCCACATAGCATGTGCTAAAAAGTTGAGAGGGTTACAGCAAAAACTGGATGCACTTCGTGTACAAACTGGACAATCTCTTTTGAAGTACCAGGGTTTCGGACGAAAACTCATCTGTTACAAAGGCATTTCATTTTTTTAATCTTATTTTAACTCCAGACTTTTTGTGCATTCAACATGCACCATTGAAAGCCACATCATAAATTTTCAACCCTTTTTGACTTCATTCGCTATTTTTCATGCATTTAATGATTTTTTGAGCTATAAAACTAAAAGAGCTAAACAGAATCTGTTTTTGATTAAAACACCTATTTAAATAACCTAAAAATTACCAAATTGAACATACTGATAAAACACACTAATATTAAACAGCAGGAAAAAGAATCACTCAAAAATCTATTTTTAAAGTAAAGTTATTCACAAACTAGTGATTCACACAAATTTCAAAGAATTCAAATGTAAACTATTCAAATTTGAAAACTACTGGCACTAACAGAAAGTTTATAATTTTTGTGACCTAAACAAATATTTGGCTGTAAGTAGAAACAAAAGCAAAAAATAAAGCAAAAAACAAAAAAAACTGGAAAAGGCCTTTAGTCCCGGTTGGATCCACCAATCGGGACTAAAAAGTTGACATAACATATGCAAAAAAGAAAAAAATGCCTGCCTACTAGGCCTCCACGGCGTGCATACGACTAGAAACCCAACTATATATGGGCCAGGATGCAGGCCCGCAGGGCTAGCTAGGCCCACAGGGCACGACAAACGTTAGGCATGTACTGCCTGCTTTAGAGAGGAGCTCGAGACGGCTATCGCAGCGGAGCTTATAAACTGGTGTGAGTGCCTCTCGCTTGGCGAGGTGGGACTAAACTTCCACCACGCCAGGACCAACCCTTTAGTCCCGGTTGGAGCCACCAACCGGGACTAAAGGCCCCCTCCCGCACTTAATTTGGACCCGAAAACAGACCTTTAGTCCCGGCCCCTGGCTGTAACCGGGACTAAAGGCCCCCTCCCATGCTTAATTTGGGCCCGAAAACAGACCTTTAGTCCCAGTTGCAGCCACGAACCGGGACTAAAGGTCCTTTAGTCCCAGTTCGTGGCTGCAACCGGGACTAAAGGTCGATCCTATATAACTGTCACCTAGCGTTTTCCACCGCCCAGGAGACAAATCGATCACCACGCCGCCAGGCTGCCCAAGTTCTCCGGTGATCCACACCGCTCGTCGCCATCGCCGCTCCTCGTCTTCGACCTCCTCCTCGCCGGTCTCCTCCGAGCCTCGCCGCCCCTCTCCTCGGCAACGCCGGTAAGGCCCAGGCCTCACCCTCCCTCTGTCCCCGTCGCGCTCCGCCGCCCGCGCCGCCACGGATGTGCTCGCTGCTGTCGGCTCCGGCAACCCCGCGCCCCCCTGCCGCATCCCGTGGATGCGCACGAGCCAGAGGCAAAACTGTGAAGGAGAGGAAGGAGAGGAAGAGTGAAGTGCACGGCAGTGCAATCTCTGAACTTTGCCCAATTTCCGAATTTGTGCACAGCAAGTGTTCGATAGCAATGCCAACAGTAGCTAGGCATTTTTCAAATTCTTAAATTTTTTGTGGTGCTTCTCTGATGCATGGTTGAGGTGCTGTAAAAATTTCAGAATTGTTGGAGTGGTAGAGATTGGGTTTTGAGCAAGGAAACTGAATCTGGTCCAAATTTCATTTGAATGAAACTTGAAATTTTTGAACTAGTGGACATATTATTTTTGGAGAAATGAAGTGTGGGTACTAGCATCTAGCTGAGATAGTTTTTGCTGGACTAGAAATGTTAGGGGGAATATAGTTCCTTTCCAAAACCAAAGGAGGTCATGAATTGATAGAATTTGGTTTTGTAATTGTTTGAATATTAATAAAAGAAGTTTTCATGAAAGAAATGATGTTGGGTACTGTCCTAAGATAAAAGAAATGCTTGATGGAATTTTGTGAATGGCAATTGTGTTTTGAGAAGATCCTAGGTTCTCTTTTTTTGAAAGAAATGTTAATTAGATGGATTTATTATGTATTTTTGTGTGTAGATGAATGTTAATTAGATGAATGTTAATTAGATGGATTTATTATGTATTTTTGTGTGTAGATGAATGTTAATTAGATGAATGTTAGATGGATCAATGCTATAAAATGTTGTTCAAATTTGCCCATCTACTATAGTTGTAAAAGTTTATTAAATATGAGTAGCATAATAAAATGATAATTATTGCATAGGAATTTGTTTTCATAAGAATTTGTTCTCGACGTCGACGATGCCCGGCCCGCATCCTCGTCGTTGACTCGGCGGCGACAACCTGCTTGAGAGGCGCCATGTCCGCAACTGGGCTCCGCCGGGCTGGCACTGGGAGGTGCTACCTTCCGGGGCGCGCAGCTTGGTGAGAAATCGGGCTCCCGTCGTTGACCCGGAGCTTCTTTGGTGGCGGTCGCGTGGGCCACTATCGGTGCAGAGGCAGCCAGCCCCCGAGGAGGTGGTACGTCGCCGTGTCAGGGAGGAGGACGAGCACGTCCGTCGCTACATGGTTGCGTTGGACGTCAGGTTCTCCAATACCTGGCAGGTTCTTTAGGGATCTCACCCGAGCTATGATCCTGTGATGGTTCCTTCTCTTTGGGAGTCCACCGCCCGCGCCTCAGGAACCGCGAGTCAACTGGATTATTCGATAATATTCGAGCTGTATTAGCTAGTGATGTTATATGATAATATTCGAGATGTATTAGTGATAATACTCGAGATGTTATCAAGATTATATTCGATAATATTCGATGATGCATTAACTGGATTATTCGAGATGTATTAGTGATATTTTTCGAGATGCATTCTAATTTGAATAGTAAATTGTTTTATCTTTCTTCTGAATTAGTTAAGCTATGGACGCTAGCGGCAGAGACGACCATGATCAAGAGCATATCAGGTTCGACATGATCCGAAACCCAGAGGGTGAACCTGAAGATGACAGCTCACAATATCTGAACGACGCCGGTGAGGGAATATTTGAGGAAGAACCAACAGACGAAGGGCACACAAACAATGATGGCGAAGGAAATGATCTTCAATTAACAAAGACCAGCGAGGTATATATAGGGCCTCTGGTGATCATTACATGTATTAACTGATTTGTATATATATATTAACGAATCTTTCTTCTTTTAGCCCTCCGGATCGAGCAAATCTTCTACAAGCAGGGCAGTACGTGGCCCGGCCAAAAAGTTGCCGCTTGGCATAAAGTACAACATCGATGAGATCAAACCAAATGGCGAACCGCTTGCTCCTAAAAAGAATGCGGACAAATTTACTCGTCGGTGCGGAGTTATTGTCAGGGACCAAATCCCGATCTCCGTTCAAGAATGGAATAAGCCAAAGGGAGATCGAGAAGTTAGTTTTGTCGACGAAAGAGCAAAAGATCTGCTTTGGGAAACGCTCATGTCACATTTCACCCTACCAGAGCATTTAACATATGCAGAACGGGAGAAAGTCAAGAAGAGTGCTCTTCAGAAGATGGCCACACAATTCCGCAACCACAAGAAAAGATTATGGGCCTGCTACGTCGAAGCAGGAAAGCAGACTCCAGAATTCACTGGAGCACTGGAGAAGGCAAAAGATCACTGGGACTTATTTGTGGAGTTCAAGGAATCGGAAGCAGCTAAGGAACGGTCGAGGATAAACAAGATCAATGCTGAGAAGAAACAGTTTCACCATGTTCTGGGGCCAGGTGGCTACAAGACTGGCCGGCCTAAGTGGGATGAATCTGAGGAAAAGATGATTGCTGCAGGGGTCACTCTAGCAACATTGGGTTGGCCCGACAGGTGCAGGAATTGGTTTTATGCGCATGGGGGAAAGTTGGACCCAAAGACAGGGGAGATTATGGTGCAGGCAAGTCTTAAAGAAGCCTCGGACGCTTTACTTGGTGCAATAGAAGCGGCTCGAACGGGGGCATTCTAGCCCGAGAGAGAGAACGACGAGCTTACACGCGCCCTCGGGAATCCTGAACACCCGGGACGAACACGAGGCAAAGGCATTGTTCCATGCGTTGAGGGGTTTGCGGACTGGAACATCAGTTACAGAAGCCGTGCGAGAAAGAAGAAGAAGGAGGAAGACAAGAAGAAGCAGGATGCAGACCGGCTTCAACAGCTAGCAGCAAAGCACGCGGAGTTCGAACGCGCTTTCATGTGGCAGCAGGAGCAGATCGACACACTTAGCCTGGAAAGGGCGTCTCAGCGGCAGCAGCAAGCAGATCCAGCATTGGATAGCACCGTCCCATCTATGCCGAAAAGCAGCGTGGGTTCCACGGGGGTCCCGGCCGATGATGCACTGCTGGCTCGCTACCCCGTGGATGATATCCAAGAGACGACAAGTTGTGAGCTACACCTTCCACTGAAGAACATATCCATGAAGGTGGCGGACGGCTATGCTTTACCAAATCCCCCTGAAGCAGCCTTCCACGGCTATCCGATTCCACCTGGCTATGCTCGTGTCGGGGTGGATGATGTTCTGTCGGCATATGACTCACTACAGCTTGACTTTCCTGGAGGTCAAGGGGAGCAGACACTGGGAGAAGCCAAACGTGGTATCATTGTATGGAGGAAGGATTGCATCGTCTTTCCAGACTCGACACCAAGGGCACCGACTCCTCCTCCAAGTCCGCCGCGTCAGCCGACTCCTCCTCCAAGTCCGCCGCGTCAGCCGACTCCTCCTCCAAGTCCGTCGCGTTAGCCGACTCCTCCTCCAAGTCCGCCGCGTCAGCCGACTCCTCCTCCAAATCCGCCGCGTCAGCTGACTCCAGCCCACCCCGAGACGGAGCCCAGCGTGAGTTCGCAATATCGAACTCTGCAGCGTCAGCGGACTCCCAAGCGGAAGAGAGCACCAAACAAGAAACCCGAGCCTCCTGCCAAAAAGAAGTTAGCTTACGAGATAACTGAGAAGGAAAACAAACGGGTCGTGGATGCCCAAGTGAAGGCCCATTTTGCACCGAAACCGCCCCCGCCGCCGAAGGAGAAAATACCTGAGAAAGTCATACAACACTTTCTGGATCTTGCTAAACCGGCTGTGGAGAAAATTGATTCAGACTATGAGCGCTCTATTAAGAAGTCATATCATGCACAAAAAGATAAGGAGTCGAGCCTTACAACAGGTAGTAATAAAAGCGGGAAAACTGTTCCCCAGCTGGGAGAACAGGCAGTGCAATCGATCCCCCCGCTCAAGGTGAGTACCACCGATAAGCCGGTAATAACCGACGCTGCTAGACAGATGGCTAGAGAGGCCGGTGTCACTATTGAACAAGTCCTAGGCATCGAGGATCTTCCCACGAATATTGATGAGAAGGATCTAGCATGGAAATATGTCCACGGGAACCCTCTGGTCAGGCCTGAGGAGGTCGAGCTTCTACCAACGCAGATGCGCAGATTGCATCACTGGTACCTGAGAGAAGTAAAGGCCGGGCGAGAGAGCCTCATGGTGAAAGTCAAGCCAGAGCATTACTACCATGGAAAAGATGTGTGGATTGAATTGCCAGAACTTTTTCAGTTAGACAATCAAGACGCATTGGACAAATCTCTCGTCAGTTGCTATTGTCTGTAAGTGATTTCTTTCTGTAATTTAAGTCTCTAGCTCAGCTCGTTCATTGCCTGTAATTATCCTCACTATATTCTTTTGTGTGGTATTATGCAGATTGAAGTTTTCTGAAATGAAAAGAGATGGAGTCTATGGCATTGGGTTCATTGACCCAAATACCATTTATGAACAAGTGTTAAAAAAAGAACCCAAAGACACAGAGGCCAACTTGCTAATGTTTTTGAAGGAACTAAATGCCAAACCAGAGATAGTATTTCCTTACAACTTCAAGTGAGTGTTACTGTCTTGTACTACAAATTCTATTTTGCTTACTCGATGTTAAGTGTAGTTGATGAGTTATGCATGCCCGCTTATACAAACGTGTGCGCAGTTTCCACTGGATCCTGCTAATCATTAGAGTTGACGAGGGAAAAGTTGAAGTACTGGACTCACTAACTAGAGACCCTAAAGAATACTACGACCTGAAGTTGATGCTCGACAGGTAATTTCAATCATTATCGCACTATGTCGGCCTCTTTAGTTCATTTCCTGATATCAAGTAATTAATAACTCCTTTATTCATTTTCTTTGCCGGGCAGGGTTTGGAAAACGTTCATCAAAGAGGTTGTCGGTCAATGAAAACCAAGCCTGAAATGGTGGCGACCAAGGGTAATTAAGTAGTACTAGCTAGCTAGCTACGTCCGCGCATCTCTTTAACTCTAGTTTCAATACCATTATCATGCTTGATTATTATCTGATTGAATTCTATTCTCGTAAATTGCTTGAGGCAGACACCGGGGAATAATTTATGTGCATACTACGTTTGCGAGAACATTCGCATTATTGTGAACGAAAGGAGCAGAGATGCAAGAAATCTTTGGGTACGTAAATACTATTCACAATTCTTTTTATCATTATCTAATATATATACACACAACTAATATATTCATATTGATGTCCTTCTTTAAAGATGAAAGAGATGCGGGATCAGCTCCTACCAACGGACCGCATACGAGCACTTCAAGAGGAAATGGCGGGATTTTTGCTTAAGCAGGTCATATCTCCCGACGGAGAATACCATTTCACCTAATGTCTGCATGTAATGATCTGCATGTTGTAGGAGAAACTGTATATACCAAATTGTATATACCAAATTGTATATATATATGTGTATGCATGGTCGTTCGAGAAATTCTATGATATATGATTGGTTCTACGAGAAATTCTATTATATATGCATAACGTGTACAGTACGTAGTAGCGTAAAATATGTTTGAAATGAAAAAGAATTAAATGGAAAACACAAAATGAAAAGGAAAAATAAACAATAAACCCTAAACCCCTAAACCCCTAAACCTTTAATCCCGGTTGGTGTCACCAACCGGGACTAAAGTGGCAGGGATTTAGTCCCGGTTGGTGTCACCAACCGGGACTAAAGGTCCCCAGCCCCAGCGCACGAGCGTGGCCACGTGGAGGGCCCTTAGTCCCGGTTTGTGACCAACCGGGACTAAAGGGTGGGGCTTTTAGTCCCGATTGGGCTGTCCCGGTTGGTGACCCGGGACTAGAGGCCCTTCCCAACCGGGACTAAAGGCCCGTTTTGTACTAGTGGTTGCACCCGGAGCGCCAATAAATTAATTTGCTGGAAGCGATTTGGCACCACAACATGCCTCATAGACATTGTGTCCTCACCTTCAGGACATCTCGAAGACATAGTCTCTCTAGGCAGTATCAAGTACTCCCCTCCGGTCGTTCCGTCGCTATCGCCACCTCCTGATCCGAGTTCTTCCCTGCAAGCTAACCATGGGCATTTGGGTACTAAAAACCAAACCTGAACCGACCCGAATTGTCCCAATTGTCCGGTATTTCGGTTTTTTGGTTCAGGTTTGGTTCCTGTTTAATCTGCTTTTATTAAGAGTTAAACCAAGTTTTATTACTCAAATTCCCACAAAGCGTGGGATACAAATGGGATCATGAGGATCGCCCATCCAGACATACGGCCCTTGATCAAGAGAATGTGAAAACTTGGCTAACCTATCAGCATCTCTATTTGCTTCTCTAAATTCGAAAGTAAATTTACAATTAAAAGCTAAAGCTCTATGCTTAATCTCAATGATAATCGCTCCATATACTCCTCTGCTATCTTTTTCGATGTCATTGATCACCTGTTTTGAATTTGAAGCTATAATCTGCTACTCGGGTTTCGGGCACTAATCGGGTATCATCTCTCGTTACACGAATAAAGACCACAATAATCGAAAGAAGCCTGCATCCGACGTCCCACCTCGCAAAATAGGCCCAACGCATTAGAAAAGACACTCGAACCGACCATCTCTCCTCACCCCACGCCCACACCACACCCCGGGAGCAACTAATTAAGGAGCGCTCCTTCAGGAGCCTCCCAACGATCACTTGGGGTGGGCTGAGAGCGCGCCACTTGGCGCGCTCTCAGCCATCGCCACGTGTCGCGCTCTGGAGCTCCCTCCGGATTTTATTTTTTATTTTTATTTTACCGCACACGTTTTTGGCTTTTTAAACAGTTTTTTCCCCTTTTTCGGCTTTTTGGTTTTCCACCGGTCTTCCTTAACTTTTGGACCCAAAAATAATAATTTGCACAAAAAAATGTTTTTTTGCTTCCGCGAGAGGCACGGTTTTACTTCCGTGAAAGGCATGGTTTTGCTTTCGCGAGAGGCACGGCCATGCCTCTCGGAAACAAAAAAAAGTGTTTTCTGTTTTTTTCCTTCCGCAAGAGGCACGGTTTTGCTTTCGCAAGAGGCACGACCGTGCCTCTCGGAAACAAAAAAAAAAGAAAGCGTTTTCTGTTTTTTTTTCCTTCCGCGAAAGGCACGGTTTTGCTTTCGTGAGAGGCATGGCCGTGCCTCTCGGAGACGGAAAAAAAACATGTTTTCTGTTTTTTTTTCCTTCCGCGAGAGGCACGGTTTTGCTTTCGCGAGAGGCACGGCTGTGCCTCTCTGAAAACGGAAAAAAATGTGTTTTCTGTGTTTTTCCTTCCGCGAGAGGCACGGTTTTGCTTCCGCGAGAGGCACGGTTTTTGCTTTCGCGAGAGGCACGGTCGTGCCTCTTTCGGCAAGGGAAAAAAAGCGTGCTTCCGGTTCGATTTTTTCGTCCGGGTTTTTTCGTGAATTTTTTTTCCGTCAAAACCTATAAACATGGGATCTAGTTTTGATGATCTTGACGCGAGGAATCCAATGGTGAAAATGGTTCGACATTTGGACGCACGGTTTAAGAGATAAAACGTTTTGAATAAACGGATCTACCAAAAAAGGGAAAACTTTCAGGTTGCGACAAGTGGCGCATGCAGTGCGCCACTTGTCGCAACCTCAGGTGGTGGGAGTGATCTTTGGAAGGAGTACTGCTCAATTAGTGATTTCGCCAGACCCCTCTCTTGTCTCTCCGTCGACCACAAATTCTGGATCTGGCGGGGCTCCTCTTTCCCCCACGTGCCATGGCAACAGAGTCCACCTCCTCCTTGACCTCTCATCATTGCTGCGCTAGATCTGCAGTCGGCTATGTTGAGGAGCACCTCCTCCACCTACGGCAACGACCTTACACTGGCACCGGCCTTCTTGACGAGCTCACGACCCACTGCTCGTCGCCTCATCTGTCCCAATGCTGAGGAGGAGGGCCTCGAACCCCATATTAGAGGAGGATACCGACCAAGGGCCTCCTACACGTGGATCTCGTGTGTGGTCGCCTAATGCGGGGGGTCTAGGGGCTGCTTCCTCCAATATTTCAGTTTTTATGGGTACCCGAATTACTCGAACCAGAATTTTTTGGTAATTTGGGTTTGGTTATTTTCTCGGCAGACATAAATTCGGATGAGTATATAATTTTGAAACACGTCGAATTAGAAGGTGATAAAATCTAGCTAATAATAACTTGATGACCAGCATTAATTTTTCGCTACTCTGTTTTGAAAGTTTGCCCAAAAAAGGGGGATAAACTAGCATAAAAGTAATCATAGAAGCATATTTTAGGAGAACTAGCTTAATATTCGTGTGTTGCTACGGGATGAGACAATATTTTGAAGAGTGGTGGCATGCGAAACCGTAGATTATGGGCAGTTTTGAAAAGAATAGCTAGAAAAGTTGATCATCTAGACTATTAGGGAAAATACATTTGAAAAAAGGAAAACGTTTAGTTTTGACCGACTGATTTCTCGTGTGATAAGTCGCCTCTAACGGTGGACGCGTGTCCCCGTGGGCCACCAACCGTTTATCTCATCGAGCCTTATCCCGTGGCGAAGCCCGTCTAGATTTTTCTCCCAGGTCTTCGTCTTCCTTCTGCCCACACATGAGTCGCTCATCTCCCTCTCACATCTCGCTGCTGTTCTCACCTTCTCTCACTATTGGCTGCAAGCCGGCTTCCAGGGGGACGGGGCTCTACTGGAGACGAGGCACCGGTGCTGCAACCCCAGTCGCCTCTCACCTCGCGCTGCTGCCATGGCCGGCGGCAGAGCTGCGTTGCAACAGCGATGCTATGATGACGCTGCTGCCACGCCGACGGCGTTGCTGCGTTGCAGCAGGAAAGGCTACGAGTTGCTGGCCGGCGGTGAAGCTGCGTTGCAGGTGATGCTACGATGACGCCGATGCGACGATGACGGCGAAGCTGTGTCGCAGCAGAAGAGGCTACGAGTTGCTGCCATATGGCTGGCGGCGGAGCTGCGTTGCAGCACGTCATGCTAGGATGACGCCGCTGCCACGCCGACGGCAGAGCTGCGTTGCAACAGGAGAGGCTATGAGCTGCTGCCATGGCCGGCGGCGGAGCTGCGTTGCAGCAGGTGATGCGACGAGCTGCTGCCACGCCCGGTGGCGGAGCTGCATTGCAGCAGGCGAAGTTACTGCCATGGACGACGGAGCTGCGTTGGAAGAGATGTTGGATAATCTGCACACACACACTTACAGTTTCAGGTTTTAGTTTCTTTGAATAAAAACTGGCCGTCAGCGTGTGCTTGTGCACGTACGAGCTTCAGTTAGTTTTTCCCTTCAGTTTTCAGTTAGGCAGTTAGCTAGACTTCAGCTCGCCGCAGGAATCGCCATGGGATGGCATGGATCACGCATTCCTCGCCGCGGGCATGTAGGGCTCTGCACGTCCGGGCGTCGTGGGATGGCACGACCTGTAAGCTCGGCGGGCACGACCGCTTCCTTTGCTTGTTTTGAGGAACTCGTTGATGAGTTCAGATAAATAAGATTAGCAACAGAAAAGCTGCAGTTGTTACGCAGCACAAAAACCACTGTCTTCAACCTCTCGCTCCCTCTCACTCTCGTCTCTTCCTCGCTGCGCTGTCAGCTTCTGCAACCACAAGAGACACATCTGCCAAGAACGGTGGCGGTGCTGGAAGCGAAGGTACGGGCGTGCTGCAAGAGTGAAAGGGGCCATCCACCCGCAGCGGTGGCGCGACTGTGAGCGCGAGCACCGGAGCTCGCCGCCCTAGCCAGGGCTCCCCGTGTGCGTAGATGAGGAGGACAGTGGGGATTTCTCGTTGGCGTAGTTGCGATGGGGTGGAAGATGCCTGCTGTGGTGTATGAAAAGAACGAAGCAGCGGGACAGGAAGTTGTGTTTGCGTGAGAAGGACGCGACATAAGTTGACCAATCCATTGGCTGTAGGGGGCTGGATCGGACGGCTACCTAGCCGACTGATTTCCTTCCGAAATCAGTCGGCTGATGCTTAGCAGCGCCCTTGAAAAAATCCCTACTTCTAATTATCTGCAGACTTAATTAAATGTATGTCTGATTAATTAATTGCATTAATGACTCGTTTTCCAATCCATATTTAATGGATATAATTAATTAAACATATAAATTACTATCTGACTAATTAATTGCATTAATGTTGATTCGGCGCTCCGTTTCCAAATAGTTTTCGCATTAGTGGTTGTGTGCGAACGACTACGACGTACACATTCCATCAAGGACTCGCTATCCAAATTGATTCCACATGTACAAAATCCCTATTTAAATGGACTGAATTAATTGTACATCTAACTAAGTGTCTGACTAATTTATTGCATAAATCGCTTGATTTCTAAATTAATTTTGTCCTTGGTTTTCGAAATTTTTTTTGCATAAATCGCTTTCTCCTTTAATATTAGAGATCTTCACCCAATCCTAATGGCAATCATTTATCGCCACCTTATTTTGGAAATCTTTCCAAACTATGGAAAAGTTTATGCAAATCCAGCTTGGACAATATCTATATATACAGGATTGTGCATATGTGGATGGGCAAATCATCTTGCAGTTTTGCTTACAACAGATATTCTCCTGTCACTCTCGATCCTGTTAATAAGCCAAACAAGCGCCACCGTTGCATTACATTATCTAGATGGACAAGTACATGACTGTGCCAGTCCTGTTTTCTCTACTTCTTCTCGTATGCCTTGCAACTACCACACAATGTAAGCGCTTGATACACAACTCTAATTTCGGTAATCTGTCTTTAAAATATGTGCATGCACAGGTTAATTATACTCGCGTAATGATTTAATTTCCTATTTATGCTGGAAGTAGATATTTTGTTAGTGCATGACAACTCCGTTTTTTTTTTCTATTCTTGTGCCATCTAGGTTAATCAGCGCGAGTCATACTAATGTCAATCGTTTGTCTTTACATTTTTCTATAGGTCAAATCACCGAAGGCATGCATAATGATAAGATCAATTTGCCACACGGGTTGTGCGTCCATAGACAAAATAACTACTATTGTTGCCTTGTGACGAGTTTGTGCTATTACACAGAAGAGTTATGCGTTCAAATGTGCAAAAGTGCACTCCTATCAAATTGAACTTTTGTTCGAGTAAGTAATATGTGATTGGGAAGTCATATATATATATATATATATATATATATATATATATATATATATATATATATATATATATATATATATATATATATATAAAGAATAAAAGCTGCTAAGCTAGCGCCTTTGCCATGCGTTTGAAGTACTTTGCGTGAGTGAATTTCAAGCTGACACGTGTCTGTTTTTTAATTAATTTACTACTAGGTTTTTTCTTTTGTGTTTGCTACTGTTATTTAACACAGTAAACACAGATGCTCACATATACGCACATACTCTTATCCTTCTTATCCTTATAAACGCACGCATGTGTAACTTTGTGTGAGTGAATTTCAAGCTGACACGTGTTTTTTATTTAATTAGATTACTACTAGGTTTTTTCTTTTGTGTTTGCTACCGTTATTTAACACAGTACAACACAGATGCTCACATATACGCACATACGCTTATCCTTATAAACGCACACACGTGTACCCTACCCGAGAAATCTTCGAGATACTGAGCTGGCACAACATCTTGAGATTGACGAAGTCACAACAGACGTCTTCGTAGTCGACGGTAACATCTCCTCCCACCGAAAGAATATCAACAGAGAGCCTGAAATAAATTGAAGAAAATGCGAGCACCGGTGCCAACAAAGTACGACGCAGATGCTTACATACACTCACCCCTATGAACGCATGCACGCAAATCCTACCCCTATAACGCTATCCGGAGAGCCTGAAATAAATTTAGGAAAATGCGAGCACCAATGCCAACACAGTACAACACAGATGCTCAGTTACATTCACCCATATGAACGCACGCATGCACACCCTACCCCTATAACGATGTTAGTAGTACAAAGCGTAGCATTTGTTGCTCATTCTACCTTCTATATAAAGTTAAGTTAATTATGATGCGATACCTAACAACTTTTTCTGCAAGATACTATAGGATAAGCAAATCAAACAAAATCAGGTGCCTCAGAGTATCCAGATTAGTATCATTTAGACTGTGAGAATTAGACTTGATTTTGGTTGATAACGCATCTCTAATTCCGTTGCTGATGTGTGCTATTTTTCACAACTAAGGGTTACAAGATAAATTCAGGAAAATGCGAGCACCAGTGTCAACTCAGTACACCACAGATGCTTAGTTACACTCACCCATATGAACGCACACACGCACACCGAACCCCTATAATGTTGTGAGTAATACAAAGCGTAGCATTTTTTGCTCATTCTATCTTCTATATAAAGTTAGGTTAATTATGATGCAATCACTAGCAACTTTTTCTGCAGGACAACATAGGATAAGCAAATCAAATAAAATTATGTGTCTTAGAGTATCCAGGTTAATTAGTACGTTTAGGCTGTAAGAATTAGGCTTGATTTTGATTGATAATGCATCTCTAATTTCGTTGCTCATGCGTGCTATTTTTCACGACTAAAGGTGACAGGATGCAACAGATATTGCTCAAAATATCGTTTATAAAGAAATCGTCAAAGGTTCTATCTTTTTAATAGAGTATTTTCATTCAATTTTTGCTATTTTGTGAACTAAAATTTGTATGCATCACATATGACATTGTTGGTTTTCTTTACTGGGCTGCCAACACCGAGCCTAAAAGAGTGGACCTTTGTATAAAGGTTAATTATTTCTATTTTCTAATTCACTTTTTCTGTTGGTTTTCCTTCTTCTGTGTCTTGCTTCGTTCATTGATACAAATTTTCATCTATTGTAGTATGTTTATTATCTATAAAAATATGATCTTTAAAATGTATACAAGAGAAATTTTCCTTTGGTTCAAAGGATGCTTCATTTTGTACAACTTTTGGTTGCTTTAGACGATTTTCAAACTTTTACTATCTTGGTAGAAATGACTTTGGCTAGAATATTTAAAATATATAGCTAAGTGTTTGTTTTTCAACAAAGGGTGGATTTTATTTACTCAAAATGAAGCATCAAGTGCATATAAATGCAATGAACGCACCCGGCCTCTGCATCGGTAGGATGCACACACACAAAAAACACCGGCAAATAACAAAGTAATATAACACCAAAGCTATGCCTAAGCGAGAGCGAAAAAATGAAGCGATCAAATCCGCAATCGGCAAACTACATCAATGACCATATCCGCACCAATCATATCGCAACACCACAAGCACAATGAGATTCTTCAACAGCAACGCCTTCAGGAAAAGAGGGTCGCTCAAGCATCGCCGTCACCGGATCCAACCACCAAAGGCCAGAATCTAGGTTTTCACCCTGAAGAACTGGTATGAGCATATCTGAGTAATGCCTTGAACAAGGTAACAATGCAAAAACATCGTCATTGCGAGGTATAACCAACTTGGGCCAATCCTAGGTTTTCACCACAGTGCTCGAGAACAGGTACTCGGGAAGCACCATCATCGAAGTCAATCATGTGTGGTTGCCACCACTTTTCCGCAGTCCTAACAGATGCATGTGTTGGGCTAGAATACCGATTCGCCGCTGCTGCACAATCATATCCTCTGCGTCAAGTCGTCATCCATGGAATGCATCTCACTGCCGAGGCAACCACAAGATCTGGAAAGAGGAACCCTCGCAAAGACCTTTTGGTGGCCCAACAATCCGTGGTGAGGCCATCGCCACAGGTCGGAGTGGTCACCACACCGACCAACACCAAGACGGAGCACATCATCACCGACCTCCATCTCACAGGAGATAGCCTTGCCCAAACCCGTCGGCCAAGCAGCCGGCATGAACGGATCTTGAGCAACGTAGATCAGTCCATGGCGTCGCCGCCCGCCTAGCCGCAGCATCCACGTCGGATCCATCCGGGGACTCCCCATGGAGGCGACGAGTGCGAGAAGCCGTTGAAGGGTCAGCACTCGCCGACCGAAAAGGAGATGGCGACTCTGGAACCTTGGATATGAGGAATGGTTTGGAGGCACCAAGGTGAGGCAGCACACGTCCTCACTGCCACTGTCCGTCGCGGGGCTTAGCCCGACGACCTCCGATGACGACAGCGAGGGAGGGAGTAGCAGAGGTGAAGGCTAGGAGCGGCTGCGGTTGCGGCCTCCGGGGTGGCTAAGTATTTGTAACCATGTGTGAACAGATTTTTGGTACCTTTCGGTATTTATCTGAGTTAAATTGGCTTGCACATTATTGACTGCCAGGTCGCTTACCCACTGTCTTCTTTTCTTCTATAAGAAAAACAACGCAACCATGCACACGGGCTTCATGATGGGTACGGCGTGCCGCCGCGCCTTCGCCTGCTAGTTAGAAATAAAGAGTACTACCTCCGTTGTCGTTTCATTGGTAGATCGTGTTGCAAGTAAACTCTAGGTAGGACTAGATTCTTGCGGTGAAAAATATATCATGAACCACTCTTTGCCCTTGAATGAGGGAACTTTTGTTCGTTAAGAGCAACTCCAATAGCTCCACTATCCGTAAAAAAACTAACATCTAAGGGGAGTTGAACGAAAAATAGCCCTCCAACAGCTTCCATAAATTATACAAACATCCTGTAATTCATCACACTTCCGTAAATATTGAATACAACTACTATAAATATTAGTAGAACACCCGTGTGTTGCTACCGGCAAAAAAA
Organism: Elymus sibiricus; assembly: GCA_039707655.1. Classification (NCBI taxonomy): domain Eukaryota; kingdom Viridiplantae; phylum Streptophyta; class Magnoliopsida; order Poales; family Poaceae; genus Elymus; species Elymus sibiricus. The sequence continues at coordinate 396,745,271 of CM077674.1, forward strand.
TATAAATGAATCAATCAAATGATTAAGGTCGAAGCTTATTTACGCTTGGGCGCGTTCGAAAATCAAACGGGCGCCCAACGGGTTCCCCAAAATTCAACTATCTGGACAGTCCGGGCTCCCAAATCCAGCCCATACGTGGAGGACAAATATGGTTTTCCGGACTATCTGCCATGTTATCTCCAACCCGCGGTCCCAACACAGAAATCCTAGCCCACGGCGCACCCTTCCCTTTTCCTGCCGGGCCATCCCCTTCCCGCCCGGTTTCCTGCCGTAGCGGGACATTTCTTGTTGGAGCCCTCTCCTTTAAAATCGGATGACGTCCACCTCACGTTCGCCATGGCATCCTCTCTCCTTCACACCGTACTTTCCCACAGACCATCATGGAGGAGTCCCCCGCCAACCACCTCGCTCTCTGTCATGATCCCCTCCTCCCCCCGTGTTCGTGCCGATCTACCACCGGGAGGAGGCGTGCGCCGCTCGTGATGCCCCCCGAGGCAAGAAGGCATATCCGATGTCTTCTAAGCCATTGCAACGTTGTAACATACAGTTGAATGTCGTGCATTATCACGAAACAAAAATATGATGTCCATTGTTCGGCATGCAACTTAAGCCACCGTGTCCACTATTAACACTTGAAGCAACCAACCAATGCATTTACCCTTGTATCCTAATGAAAAATGTCCGTTATTAACTCTTGAAACAACCAACCAATACATTTACCCTTATACTAGTAGAATGTCCGTGCGTTGTCACGACCATTTTTCAATATTTTCCTGGTGTGTGTGTGCACATAATGCATGTTAAATTTTGCATGTATAAAAAAGATAGCCAGTAACAATAGCAAAATAATTGAAATCCACTGCACCCGCAATGTAAGTTGACAAAAAAAAGTGTACTTCTATATATAGAGAGCGATGATAACATTTATATTTTCTCTTTCTCGTTTGTTATGAGATATGATCGCTTGCACATCATTTTGTTGTATAAAATTTTGGCGAATTATTTACCGCTTCCAACAACGTCGCCTCAGAACCCTTGTCGATGGATGCTTTTTGAAAGTCGTACAATCCATCTTTGTCTCTTTCATATAGTGCAAAAGTAATCATATACGAAAATACACCTTTTGTCTTATTATGTGCAACATACATACAAAGAAGAATAATTATTTGTATGTATCTCTTCTGGTTGTGTAAAACTCAATGAGTTTTCAGTCCAGTCCGTCATTGTTATGTCAGTCGATATTTTCAAAGCATGGCCTGAATTCATCAGTTTTTATCTCTGATCAACAAAAGTGAAACATATATAAAAGATATTTTTATACTATTAAACATTTTTTTTAATTTACAAATATTATATATTTTCAAAGCTGGTCCGATTCAAACTGTTTTTTTCACCTACACAGCCTTATCCCCTTAGAAAAACATGCAACCTGTTACCTTCACTGCCAAAAAACACGCAGCCTTATCCTCACTGCAGACAACGTCTCGTTCCTCTCACTCTCTCCACACACAGCCACTCCTGTCCATGGTGCCAAAATGTTATTCATTGAACATTTTTCGTATACATTAAAAATATTTTTATACAGGTTTAACATTTTTTGAATGCATGATTAATGTTTTTTCAATTTTTTGCGTAATGTGGCTTTGTATTACATATAATCAGAATATTTCTATTTATAAATAAAAGTAAAAAATCAGAAAAAAATGCAAAAAAGGGGGAAAAACGAGCGCTTAATGCCTCACACCCTGGGCCGGTCATTAGCGCAGGTGATTGAAGCGAGTGCTCCTGTCCTCTCGCGTGAAGCGAGGTATAGCCGCGCCTGTTTTAAACTTCAATCAGCTGAAGCAATCCACCGGCCTAGTAAGCAATCCCGGCCTGAACAACCACATGTGGTGGTCTAAATAGTTCTACGGAGCTGCGGCCCAAAGACATATCAGGACATCGACTCAATAGGGCGCCCAGTCATGTTAAAGCGTTGTGAAGCCTTAGGTGACCCAATTTTTCTGTTTCTTGTGACTACCGACGTCGGATTAAGGGTGGCCAGACTGCCTAAAAAGGGGGATCATAACAATATTTGCAGGGTAATGGTAGGGTTGGATAGGCTACTGATTTCATTATCAAGCCATGAGCCATCACCCGCCCGCTTCAATACCGTATGATTAAGCTTCTGTCTGATCATGTGTGAATGTCTTGCAGTCTGTGGATGCATGCAGATGAAATCTTGCCCGGTACAATTTAAAAACAGAGTAATTTGCCACCATTAAAAAAATAGAGTACAATTTAGGCAAACGTCTATAATTAGAAGGTGATAAAATCTAGCTAATAATAACTTTACGACCTGCATTCATTTTTCGTGACCCTATTTGGAAATCTGTCCAGAAAAGGGAGATAAATTTGCAGAATAGTAATGATAGAAGGCCATTTTAGGAGAATATTCACTCAATACTAATGGCAATCATTTTTCACCACCTTGTTTTTTTAAATCTTTCCAAACTATGGAAAGGTTTATGCAAATCACCCTGACAATTTCTATATATACAGGATTATGCATATGTGGATGGAAAAATCATCTTGCAATTTTGCTTACAACACATATTCTCCTATCAATCTCGATCTTGTTAGTAAGCACAAACAAGCGCCACTGTTGCATTACATTAGCTAGATGGACAAGTACATGACTGCTCCAGTTCTGTTTTCTCTACTTCTTCTCGTATGCCTTGCTACTACTACACAATGTAAGCGTTTACACAACTCTACTTCCGGTAATCTTTCTTTACAAGATGTGCATGCACAGGTTAATTATACTCGCGTAATAATTTAATTTCCTATTTATGCTGGAAGTAGGTATTTTGTTAGTGCATGATGACTGGTTTGTTTTCTGTTCTTGTGCCATATGATGCTTCTTTGTTAATCAATGCGAAATCATACTAATGTCAATCGTTTGTTTGTACATTTTTCCATAGGTCAAATCACCGACGACATGGATAATGATAAGATCAATTTACCAGGCGGGTTGTGTGTCTATAGAAAAGGCACCTATTGTTGCCTTGTGACGAATAGGTGCTATTCCCCACAAGAATTGTGTGTTCAGGCATGCAAAAGTGCACTCCTATCAAATTGAACTTTTGTTCGAGGAAGTAATATGTGACGCGTAAGTCATATTTGAAATAAATAGTAGTATCTCCATGGTAGTTTGATTGGTCGATCATGTTGCAAGTAAACTCTCGGCAGAGTAGGTTCTTCGGGTGAAAAAAAAATGCGGAACATCTCTTTGCCCTTGAATGAGGGAAGTTTTGTTTTCTAAGAGCAACTCCAATAGCTCCACTATCCACAAAAAGCTACCATTTAAGGAGAGTTGAAAAAAATAATAACCCTTCAATAGTTTATGTAAACCTGATTTCTTACGAGATCCCGTATACTTCCTCCCAACCTCTCTCACATTTATGGGAAGATTATCTTTCTCGTATAGGGTCTGTCTAGAACTCAGTCGACTAAGACTTAATGAAGTCTCAGTCGAGTGACGTCAGCGTAGTTGTGGTGCTGCAAGCGGCATGGCTGGATGTTTCAAACGGCGATGAAAAATGTTGCGACAGTACTACAAGCAATAGCAATATATGCTACAACTGTTTGACTAAAAATGCTACAACCGTCAAAGGAGGATGTTGCAACCGGTGGAATGAAGTGCTACAATCGACGAGGGACGACATGCTACAACCAACAAGACAGATGTTGCAACCGGCAGGAAGAAATGTTGCAAACGATGAGAGAAAATGCTGCATGGTCGACTGAGACTTCGTTAAATCTCAGTCGACTGATTTTTAGCAAGCCTTTTCTCGTATAATTTGGCAGGCAGGAAACCATGTCACTTATGACCCTTTTGAGTTTTGCCGCTCCTGGCTATCTCTAATGTACCGTTCATCAACAACCATACACTACAATTAATGTTTAATTTGTAGTGGATCTTGACTTATGTATTCTATCTGTTTAGCCGTGTGCAGCTAACGGATGTAAAAGCATGTTTGACTACCATATTTATTATTATTATTTTTCGAAACAGAGGCAAAAGATTTGCCTCATCGATTAATTAAGCAGAAGAGAATTACCCAGTTAATCAACGAAAAACCAGGCGAAAACCGATACAAACCAACCACATGTGAACTACTCACGGAGCAAGCAACCCCGTAAACACGTGATCAACCTGACAACCATACCCAACACATAATGACCACCAACCCCAACACTGCTACATCGCAAAGAAACCCCAACGAGAGTAACACGGCTGAAGCCCACGGGCACCACCCAATCCGCGGAGACAAATCAGACCATAAGGATAACCCAAGAGACTAGTGACCATCCATCAAGCAGCTGCGGACGCCTTTCTTGTGGCGCCACTCTTCATTCTCTTGCTCCTGAGAGCCTCCTCCACAATCGCCTTGCCAGATCTAGGGCTAGCCGCCTCCAAACGTTTGAGCAAGCTGGGAATCTCTATCTGGAAGAGAATATCATTGACCTTGTCACGCACAGAAACCTGCCCAACGGTCTCATGCGAGTGAGTGACTGTAACATCGGAACCTTCACGTTCCACAATGGCGAGCGGCTGGCTGGGCTCCAAAGGATCAGACGCCAACATGCTGACCGCCTCAACATTATCAGTCACAGATACCACCAACATGATGGACTCAGACGCCTCTAGTTGCTCACATGACCTAGGCGAATCCTGCCCCTCACCCGGGGTCACCGGCGAGACGACCTCCACATGCTCCATAGGCTGAGGCGAAGCAGGTCTCGCACATAGTTGTTGAAGCTCGGGCATAATCTGCAACACAGGGGCGACGACCACGGCGATGGCCTCGCTTACTCATCGACGACAAGTTGTCCCCAGCTCGAGGGGAGAAACAACCATAGAGCTCTTCATCCCTGTTCTCCACTGAGCCACCAACTACATCAACCTGACTAACAACATCAACCTGACTAGAAGGACGCGACGTAGGAGTGGACTGCAACACAGCCAACACAAGAGAGAGCTTGTCCAGGGCTGCCTCCGCCCGCTCCAGAAAGCTCCCAACACGCATCAGCAGCTTGGCCTGAGTTGCTAGAGTGGACTGCAGCAGCACATCGGTTGGGGGTGCCGAGCCAACATCATTAGAAACGATCGACACCCAGGACCCACGATGAAGCGCCTTGTAGGGGAGCGTGGATTTCATCGGACCCCCACAAGAAGCTGGAGCTCGACAATGCTCGGTGCTGAGGCGAGACAGTGATGGCGCGCCAAGGCATGCCAAAGAGCTGAGCGGACGCCAAGGATTGCGGCACCCGCGCGCCCAATGTCCGTTCTCCAAGCAGCGGGAGCATCGCAAGGGATCTCTGCAAACTGCCGCGCGGTGTCCAGGGACCAGGCATCGACAACATCGACCATGGAGCCAGACGGGAATGGGACGAGGAGCAAATGCCGGTGTTGGTGACGCCTGACAGCGCCGACCACGCCGAGGCAGTACCTCTTGCCATCCAGCACTCGTCTCCTCATCGTGCCCAGCGCATGGAACAGTCGGGTGAGCAGCTGGGACTGGGCTTTTGGAAGCCGGCGGCGTCAGCGGAGCCAACTCTTCTTCGTCATCCTCATTGTCCTCGTCGGCGAGGGTGGCCCAGGACACATGCCGCCCCGAGTTCAAACCAACGGTCGTCATCATTGAAGAACTGGACGCATGTCGGAGAGGCGGCGAGGCGAGCTCCGGATGGAGCCGGGTCGCCGCAGGGGAGTGGGGCTCTGCCGGAGCCGGGGACGAGCCGGAGTGGGGCGCTGCCGGTGACGTCGGTGGTAGGCTGGAGGCGGCAGCAGCAAGTGGAGCCGGGGCGAGGGGCGCGGTTGTAGTCGAGGACGTCGTCGCCTCCTTGGTGAGAAGCGCGCAGGACACCCTCCTCCCATGAATGGCTGGGTCGGAGCGGCGGGAGGCGAGGGCGGCCGGGGCGAGAGCGGCGGCGGGTGTTGGAGCAGTGGGCGGCCGGGAGCCGGCGCACGGCACGGCAGGAGAGGCTGCCCCCGTCGCGGCCGACATGGACGCGGGCCGAGGTCGAGGATCAGCAGCCATGGCGTCGCTCCGCGAAGAGAAGCACACGAGCGGAGAGAGGACGTGGAGAGGACCACGGATCTGGAGAGAGCAGGTGCAGGGGAGGCTGGAGGTAGGAGATCAGGGCGGGGGCGCGTTCGCGAGAGCGAAGTCGCTCGGGTTGGGCTCCATGAACCTGGGGATTTTCGTTCTGCTGTTAGTGCTGAATTCTACACGTGCATTATGCATGTGGATGCTATTGTCTGTATCCTGCTGTTAGTGCTGAACTCGATGTTTTTTTTTTTTTTTGAACAGTAGAAGGGTCACGAAGGACCCAGACTTCCATTAGATAAACATGAAAGCACGTTTTACATCAGGACCCAAAAGAAACAGAAAATTATAACTAAGACCCTGACTTTTACATGGAGGACCCCAAATTGAAAGCAAGAAACGCGATCGGCTCCCTAGCAGCCACCGCCCGGATTGAACCTCGTCGCCACCGGGGACAAACCACTTGGCGCGACGAAATCGCCATATGGCCGCAACACCTGCACGCCATAGCCTCCGAACAGCAGCTGGATCTGCTTCCCACAAGGCACGCACGCCGGGAGGAATGGAGTCGGCCGCCATTCGGCCAAAAGAAGCAGCGAACCGGCGAAGACCGGCAGCCAATCGAGGGCGCCGTCGCTCCACCATGGAATCAGCTGCTGATATGCTCGAACTCGATCTGCAGGCTTCAAGTATCTGCAACGCCCCCGCTCCTCATCCACCACCAAAGTGACTTGAAAGAGCAGGCAACAGCAGAGGGCCATCCTCCAGATCAGGGAAGACCTCAGGCTTATTGGGGAAAGAGAGCTCGCGCCAGATCCACTCCCATCTGCCTCCATCCACCATGGACGGCCGGCCTGGGAGGCAACTGGCAACCACCAAACGCAGCCTGGATGTGTTGATGGAGAGCTCAAGGACGGCATAGCGCCAGACGCCACGGAGGCAAGACACATCCTACTCCTAAACCTAAAACTACTATGAATAGAGGGATGCCGACCACCTAACCCGTCCTCACGCCGGACAGCAGAGCCGCCAGAGAGTGAGAGGGAGAGGGGCGGAGACGGAGTGCACGAGGAGACTCTCAACAGGGGACTCGATGTTGTCTTGCTTTTGTGACAGACTGTATATTTCTTCTTTGTAACCTGAAAATCAGTTATCCTGCACAGTATATATATGCTAAACTTGACTTCCTATTAAGGAAACATTGAGATTAACATTAAAGCTTTTGGTATCTTGCATCTTTATGCTTTGTTATGAACTTGATGTGAACCAATTTTTCCCTATTTTGCACTACCACTAGCTTGCTTTTGGTGTCGTATAACTCAACTCCTTGTGCTGAGCTCGACGCGGATCAATTGTCCTGCCTTGCTTTTGGACAAATTAAATGCTTCTTCTTTGTCATGAGCTTGCAAATCAATTATCCTATAGATAAAATGTACTCAACCTACCTTGCTTCTTGTTAGACTATACGTGTACAGCCGGTATATACGTCAACGGATGTACGCGTCGTGTGTGTGTGCGTGGTAGCGCACGATGTGGTAGTGGCACACGATCCCTCTCGGGCATGGTTCCTGTAAACTGTATATAAGCCCGGCCGATGAGCCTAATGGATGCGTGTGTTGATTCCCCAAACCATCTTCCCCTACCTTCCTTCTATCATGGCATCAGATGCTCCCGACCTGGCTTGGAGCAGGGCCACCGAAGGTCCTGGGAATAGCATCCGATGATTGTAATACTTTGGTGATTGAGTAATGAAAGATTTATTCTCGCAAAAAAAAAGATGCTCCCGACCTGATCAATCCCTTTGCTCCGGTCACCGATCCTGCTTCCGCTGCTCCTGATGGCACCACCACCGCTCTCGGCGAGCCTGTCGACGCCTCTGCGCCTGCCGTCGCCACACCACCAGCTCTTCCCGCCCCACCCGCAGCCCTTCCGGCTCCCGCGCCGGCGGTTGTGCCCTCTGCTGCCCTCCTCCCTGCATCCATGCTCCAGACGATCGAAATCCGCCGGCACGTACCGGTCACTCTGGATCTCCTCGCCGGTAACCACGCGCAGTGGCATCGCCACCTCGACATGGCAATCGGCATGTTTGGTCTCCGTGACCACATCGACGCCGACGCTCTGCAGCGCTCCGACGACCCTGAGTGGGTGATGGCAGATCACGCTGTCGTCCACTGGCTCAACACCACCGTCTCCCCCGAGCTCCTGGATGCTGTGATGCAAGACGAGGACATCGCCCTCACCGTGTGGGCGGCGATCGACACCATCTTAAGGGACAATCACCTCGCTCGGGCCGTCTACGTCGACGCCGAGTACCACGCCGTCGTGCAGGGCGATATGACGATCATGCAGTACTGCACCAAGCTCAAGACCAACGCCGATCAACTCCGTGACGTTGGGCAGCCCGTGACGGAGACGCAGTAGGTCTTCCACCTTCTGCGCGGGCTTGGGCGGCAGTTCCATGGCGCTTCCTCCAGGCGTGCTCCTTCCTCCTGCTCGAGGAGCACCGCGCCGACCAGTCCGCACGCATCCAGGGCGCGCACGCGCTCGTCACCGGCCGTGGTGGCGCCGCGCGCATGCCTCCTCCCTCGCCCGCCGCGCCAGATGGCTCTGCCACGCGCGGCCGCGGGCGCCAGCGTCGCCGTGGACGTGGCCACGGCACCAGTGGTGGCAACATTGCTGCCCCTCCGCCGCCGCGTCTCCCTGGGCTCCCCGCTCCGGCGCCCGGCGCCAACTCCTGGACCGGGCTGGTGCAGGCCTGGCCCGTGCCCTGGCGTGCCCCCGGCTCCGGTGTGCTCGGTCCGCGTCCCGGCACGCCTCCACAGCAGGCCATGTACACTGCTCCATCCGCGCCGCTGCCCGGCGCCTACGGCTACGGCTACGGCGGTTACGGTCCTCCACCGGGCTATGGGCCGCTGCCCCTCTACCACGTGTCCCCGTCGCCGCGCACCAGCCAGTGCAGCCGCTCGACATGGCGTCCCTCCAGGCGGCGCTCCACAGTGCCACGGCTGGCCCCTCTTCGTCCGGCAGCTCCTCCAACTGGTACCTCGACTCGGGGGTGGCCTCGCACATGTCCAACAACACCGGTACTCTCCACTCCGTTCACCCCTCCTCCTCTCCTTCACATATCATCGTCGGTAGCGGTGAACACCTCCCAATTACACATGTTGGTGCTGGCTCCCTCATCTCCGGCACTTCCCCCATTCAACTTCGTAACGTGCTTGTTGCTCCTTCTCTAATCAAAAACCTTCTCTCTGTTCGTCAGCTTTGTTGTGACAATTCCGTTTCTGTTGAGTTTGACTTGTTTGGGTTTTCTGTCAAGGACATCCGGACCAGAACGGTGATTCTCCGTTGTGATTCCACTGGCGATTTGTATCGGGTGGGGCCTGCACCGTCGCTGTCTTCGCGTCCCTTCGCCGGCGTGGCAACTGTCGAGCTGCTACATCAGCGTCTTAGGCACCCGGGGGCGGTGCCGCTCCAGCAGATCGCTTCCCAGCTCTGCTTCAGTTTCAGCAAGTCGTCGCCGCATCACTGTCATGCCTGTAGATTAGGCAAACATGCACGTCTACCTTTTCAGTCTTCAGTTAGTTGTACCCACTTTCCTTTTCAGTTGCTGCACTTGGATGTATGGACCTCTCCAGTTAACAGCATTTCCGGTTATCAGTTTTACCTTGTGATACTTGATGGCTACACCCATTACGTCTGGACGTTTCCCCTCAAAAACAAGTCTGATGTTCTCCCCATATTGCATGATTTTTATGCGTATGTTCAAACACAGTTTCAGCTCCCTATTTTCTCGCTTCAGACTGACAACGGCCGTGAGTTCGACAGTGCTTCAGTGCGCTCCCTCCTCTGTACTCACGGCTCTGTTCTTCGCCTCTCCTGCCCATATACTAGCCAGCAGAATGGCAAGGCGGAGCGGGTTCTGCGCACCCCAAACAACAGTGTTCGCGCCCTCCTCTTCCATGCGTCCATGCCGCCGTGGTTCTGGGCTGATGCTCTGAACACAGCGACATACCTGCTCAATCGCCGTCCCTGCCATACCAGTGCGCCTCGATCCCCATATGAACTTCTGCTTGGCGAAGCTCCTGATTACAGCTTGCTGCGCGTGTTTGGCTGCCTCTGCTACCCCAACACCACCGCCACTACTCGCCACAAGCTCGACGCCCGCTCTGCGCGTGTGTGGGATGAGCACAAACAGGAATTTGACCTACGAGCGTTGCTGTTTGTAACCATCAATGATTGGCCTGCTCTTAGTAACCTTTCAGCACAGACAAACAAGGGATACCACGCATGCATGCACTGTTTAGATGAGACCGAAAGTATATATTTGGATAAATGTAAGAAGAATGTGTACCTGGGACATCGTCGATTTCTTCCGATCAAGCATCTCTTAAGAAAGAAAGGCAAGCATTTCAAAGGTGAGGCAGATCACCGGAAGAAGCCTCGCCACCGTACGGGTGATGATATACTTGATATGGTCAAGGATTTAAAAGTAATCTTTGGAAAGGGTCCTGGCGGACAATCTGTTCTGAATGACGCTGGTGGACACGCATCCATGTGGAAGAAGAAATCTATATTTTGGGACCTACCCTATTGGAAAGACCTAGAGGTCCGCTCTGCAATCGACGTGATGCACGTGACGAAGAATCTTTGCGTGAACCTGCTAGGCTTCTTGGGCGTGTATGGGAAGACAAAAGATACACCGGAGGCACGGGAGGACCAGCAACGTATGCACGGAAAAGACGACATGCATCCAAAGCAGTATCAAGGTCCTGCCAGCTACGCTCTTACCAAAAAAGAGAAGGAAATCTTCTTACCAAAAAAGAGAAGGAAATCAAGGTCCCGTCTGGCTTCTCGTTGAATATAAAGGGAATAATAAATATGGCAAAGAAAAAGTTCCAGAACTTAAAGTCTCATGACTACCACGTGATTATGACGCAATTGCTTCCGGTTGCATTGAGGGGGCTTCTACCGGACAACGTTCGATTAGCCATTGTGAAGCTATGTGCACTCCTCAATGCAATCTCTCAGAAGGTAATCGATCCAGAAATACTACCAAGGTTACAGAATGATTTGGTGCAATGTTTTGTCAGTTTCGAGTTGGTGTTCCCACCATCCTTCTTCAATATCATGACGCACGTCCTAGTTCACCTAGTCGACGAGATTGCCATTCTGGGTCCTGTATTTCTACACAATATGTTCCCCTTTGAGAGGTTCATGGGAGTCTTAAATAAATATGTTCATAACCGTGCTAGGCCAGAAGGAAGCACCTCCAAGGACCATGAAATAGAGGAGGTCATTGAGTTTTGTGTTGACTTTATTCCTGACCTTAAGCCGATTGGTGTTCCCGAATCGCGGCATCAGGGCAGACTGGGTGGAAAAGGCACGGTAGGAAAGGATTCATTAATATGTATAGACGGGCATTCTTGGGCGCAAGCACACTACACAGTTCTACAAAATTCTAGCTTGGTCGCTCCATATATCGAGGAACACCTGGATAGTGTACGCTCCAAGAACCCGGAGCAGTCTGTGCCCTGGATCAAACGTACACAAATGGCGTCATTCGGCGGTTGGTTGCAAACACGTCTCATGCATGACGACACTGTTGGAGATGAGCTGTACTTGCTGGCCAAGTCACCATCTTTGACTATATCGACTTTCAAAGGGTACGAGATAAATGGGAATACATTTTACACGATCGCCCAAGATAAAAAGAGCACCAACCAAAACAGTGGTGTCCGCTTTGATGCAGCAAACACCAATAGGCCAAAGGACACATATTATGGTTACATAGAGAAGATATGGGAACTTGACTATGGACGTGATTTGAAGGTTCCTTTGTTTCGGTGCAAATGGGTCAATCTGACTGGAGGCGGGGTAAAGGAAGACCCGCGGTACGGAATGACAACAGTGGATCTCAACAATCTTGGGTACACAGACGAACCATTCGTCCTAGCCAATGATGTGGCGCAGGTTTTCTATGTGAAGGACATGTCTACCAAGCCGAGAAAAAGATAAGATAAGGAAGCGAATACATCATACGATGAGCCAAAGCGCCACATAGTTCTTTCAGGGAAAAGAAACATCGTGGGAGTGGAGGACAAGACAGACATGTCAGAAGATTATGAAAAGTTTCATGAAATTGCTTCCTTCACAGTGAAGACTGACCCAAGCATCCTGTTAAATGATGAAGATTGTCCATGGTTACGGCGCAAAGGGACACACGCGAAGAAAAGGTTTTATACCCCAATATCCCACTCTGGGATGTGACCGGCTTCACCGTCATCACTTTCTTCTCTAGTGAGTTTCCGGACTTATCTGGAAAGTCCCACTTCGGACAAACCGGAGGAAATCTTTGTAATACTAAGGGTATATATATGTGTTTTGGCATTTGAAACGCGAAGGAACGCTATTTTTCATGCATTTATTGATTTTTTTGAGCTAAATGACCCTGAAATTGAAAAACACTACAAATGAACTCGGAAAAGGTTGAAACTTGGCATGGTATCATCATTTCACCCACATAGCATGTGCTAAAAAGTTGAGAGGGTTACGGCAAAAACTGGATGCACTTCGTGTACAAATTGGACAATCTCTTTCGAAGTATCAGGGCTTCGGACGAAAACTCATCTGTTACAAAGGCATTTTATTTTTTTAAACTTATTTTAACTCCAGACTTTTTGTGCGTTCAATATGCACCATTCAAAGCCACGTCATCAATTTTCAACCCTTTCTTACTTCATTTGCTATTTTTCATGCATTTATTGATTTTTTTTGAGCTAAATGACCCTGAAATTGAAAAGCACTACAAATGAACTCTGAAAAGGTTGAAACTTGGCATGGTATCATCATTTCACCCACATAGCATGTGCTAAAAAGTTGAGAGGGTTACAGCAAAAACTGGATGCACTTCGTGTACAAACTGGACAATCTCTTTTGAAGTACCAGGGTTTCGGACGAAAACTCATCTGTTACAAAGGCATTTCATTTTTTTAATCTTATTTTAACTCCAGACTTTTTGTGCATTCAACATGCACCATTGAAAGCCACATCATAAATTTTCAACCCTTTTTGACTTCATTCGCTATTTTTCATGCATTTAATGATTTTTTGAGCTATAAAACTAAAAGAGCTAAACAGAATCTGTTTTTGATTAAAACACCTATTTAAATAACCTAAAAATTACCAAATTGAACATACTGATAAAACACACTAATATTAAACAGCAGGAAAAAGAATCACTCAAAAATCTATTTTTAAAGTAAAGTTATTCACAAACTAGTGATTCACACAAATTTCAAAGAATTCAAATGTAAACTATTCAAATTTGAAAACTACTGGCACTAACAGAAAGTTTATAATTTTTGTGACCTAAACCAAAAAGATTCACTCAAAAACTCTAAATATTTGGCTGTAAGTAGAAACAAAAGAAAAAAAATAAAGCAAAAAACAAAAAAAACTGGAAAAGACCTTTAGTCCCGGTTGGATCCACCAACCGGGACTAAAAAGTTGACATAACATATGCAAAAAAGAAAAAAATGCCTGCCTACTAGGCCTCCATGGCCTGCATACGACTAGAAACCCAACTATATATGGGCCAGGATGCAGGCCCGCAGGGCTAGCTGGGCCCACAGGGCACGACAAACGTTAGGCATGTACTGCCTGCTTTAGAGAGGAGCTCGAGACGGCTATCGCAGCGGAGCTCATAAACTGGTGCGAGTGCCTCTCGCTTGGCGAGGTGGGACTAAACTTCCACCACGCCAGGACCAACCCTTTAGTCCCGGTTGGAGCCACCAACCAGGACTAAAGGCCCCCTCCCGCACTTAATTTGGGCCCGAAAACAGACCTTTAGTCCCGGCCCCTGGCTGTAACCGGGACTAAAGGCCCCCTCCCGTGCTTAATTTGGGCCCGAAAACAGACCTTTAGTCCCGGTTGCAGCCACGAACCGGGACTAAAGGTCCTTTAGTCCCGGTTCGTGGCTGCAACCGGGACTAAAGGTCGATCCTATATAACTGTCACCTAGCATTTTCCACCGCCCGGGAGACAAATCGATCACCACGCCGCCAGGCTGCCCAAGTTCTCCGGCGATCCACACCGCTCGTCGCCATCGCCGCTCCTCGTCTCCAACCTCCTCCTCGCCGGTCTCCTCCGAGCCTCGCCGCCCCTCTCCTCGGCAACGCCGGTAAGGCCCAGGCCTCCCCCTCCCTCTGTCCCCGTCGCGCTCCGCCGCCCGCGCCGCCACGGATGTGCTCGCTGCTGTCGGCTCCGGCAACCCCGCACCCCCCTGCCGCATCCCGTGGATGCGCACGAGCCAGAGGCAAAGCTGTGAAGGAGAGGAAGGAGAGGAAGAGTGAAGTGCACGGCAGTGCAATCTCTGAACTTTGCCCAATTTCCGAATTTGTGCACAACAAGTGTTCGATAGCAATGCCAACAGTAGCTAGGCATTTTTCAAAAAATTTAATTTTTTTGTGGTGCTTCTCTGATGCATGGTTGAGGTGCTGTAAAAATTTCAGAATTGTTGGAGTGGTAGAGATTGGGTTTTGAGCAAGGAAACTGAATCTGGTCCAAATTTCATTTGAATGAAACTTGAAATTTTTGAACTAGTGGACATATTATTTTTGGAGAAATGAAGTGTGGGTACTAGCATCTAGCTGAGATAGTTTTTGCTGGACTAGAAATGTTAGGGGGAATATAACTCCTTTGCAAAACCAAAGGAGGTCATGAATTGATAGAATTTGGTTTTGTAATTGTTTGAATATTAATAAAAGAAGTTTTAATGAAAGAAATGATGTTGGGTACTGTCCTAAGATAGAAGAAATGCTTGATGGAATTTTGTGAATGGCAATTGTGTTTTGAGAAGATCCTAGGTTCTCTTTTTTTGAAAGAAATGTTAATTAGATGGATTTATTATGTATTTTTGTGTGTAGATGAATGTTAATTAGATGGATTTATTATGTATTTTTGTGTGTAGATGAATGTTAATTAGATGAATGTTAGATGGATCAATGCTATAAAATGTTGTTCAAATTTGCCCATCTACTATAGTTGTAAAAGTTTATTAAATATGAGTAGCATAATAAAATGATAATTATTGCGTAGGAATTTGTTTTCATAAGAATTTGTTCTCGACGTCGACGATGCCCGGCCCGCATCCTCGACGTTGACTCGGCGGCGACACCCTGCTTGAGAGGCGCCATGTCCGGGACTGGGCTCCACCGGGCTGGCACTGGGAGGTGCTACCTTCCGGGGCGCGCAGCTTGGTGAGGAATCGGGCTCCCGTCGTTGACCCGGAGCTTCTTTGGTGGCGGTCGCGTGGGCCACTATCGGTGCAGAGGCAGCCGGCCCCCGAGGAGGTGGTACGTCGCCGTGTCAGGGAGGAGGACGAGCACGTCCGTCGCTACATGGTTGCGTTGGACGTCAGGTTCTCCAATACCTGGCAGGTTCTTCAGGGATCTCACCCGAGCTATGATCCTGTGATGGTTCCTTCTCTTTGGGTGTCCACCGCCCGCGCCTCAGGAACCGCGAGTCAACTGGATTATTCGATAATATTCGAGCTGTATTAGCTAGTGATGTTATATGATAATATTCGAGATGTATTAGTGATAATACTCGGGATGTATTCAAGATTATATTCGATAATATTCGATGATGCATTAACTGGATTATTCGAGATGTATTAGTGATATTTTTCGAGATGCATTCTAATTTGAATAGTAAATTGTTTTATCTTTCTTCTGAATTAGTTAAGCTATGGACGCTAGCGGCAGAGACGACCATGATCAAGAGCATATCAGGTTCGACATGATCCGAAACCCAGAGGGTGAACCAGAAGATGACAGCTCACAATATCTGAACGACGCCGGTGAGGGAATATTTGAGGAAGAACCAACAGACGAAGGGCACACAAACAATGATGGCGAAGGAAATGATCTTCAATTAACAAAGACCGGCGAGGTATATATAGGGCCTCTGGTGATCATTACATGTATTAACTGATTTGTATATATATATTAACGAATCTTTCTTCTTTTAGCCCTCCGGATCGAGCAAATCTTCTACAAGCAGGGCAGTACGTGGCCCGGCCAAAAAGTTGCCGCCTGGCATAAAGTACAACATCGATGAGATCAAACCAAATGGCGAACCGCTTGCTCCTAAAAAGAATGCGGACAAATTTACTCGTCGGTGCGGAGTTATTGTTAGGGACCAAATCCCGATCTCCGTTCAAGAATGGAATAAGCCAAAGGGAGATCGAGAAGTTAGTTTTGTCGACGAAAGAGCAAAAGATCTGCTTTGGGAAACGCTCATGTCACATTTCACCCTACCAGAGCATTTAACATATGCAGAACGGGAGAAAGTGAAGAAGAGTGCTCTTCAGAAGATGGCCACACAATTCCGCAACCACAAGAAAAGATTATGGGCCTGCTACGTCGAAGCAGGAAAGCAGACTCCAGAATTCACTGGAGCACTGGAGAAGGCAAAAGATCACTGGGACTTATTTGTGGAGTTCAAGGAATCGGAAGCAGCTAAGGAACGGTCGAGGATAAACAAGATCAATGCTGAGAAGAAACAGTTTCACCATGTTCTGGGGCCAGGTGGCTACAAGACTGGCCGGCCTAAGTGGGATGAATCTGAGGAAAAGATGATTGCTGCAGGGGTCACTCCAGCAACATTAGGTTGGCCCGACAGGTGCAGGACTTGGTTTTATGCGTATGGGGGAAAGTTGGACCCAAAGACAGGGGAGATTATGGTGCAGGCAAGTCTTAAAGAAGCCTCGGACGCTTTACTTGGTGCAATAGAAGCGGCTCGAACGGGGGCGTTCTAGCTCGAGAGAGAGAACGACGAGCTTACACGCGCCCTCGGGAATCCTGAACACCCGGGACGAACACGAGGCAAAGGCGTTGTTCCATGGGTTGAGGGGTTTGCGGACTGGAACGTCAGTTACAGAAGCCGTGCGAGAAAGGAGAAGAAGGAGGAAGACAAGAAGAAGCAGGATGCAGACCGGCTTCAACAGCTAGAAGCAAAGCACGTGGAGTTCGAACGCGCTTTCATGTGGCAGCTGGAGCAGATCGACACACTTAGCCTGGAAAGGGCGTCTCAGCGGCAGCAGCAAGCAGATCCAGCATTGGATAGCACCGTCCCATCTATGCCGAAAAGCAGCGTGGGTTCCACGGGGGTCCCGGCCGATGATGCACTGCTGGCTCGCTACCCCGTGGATGATATCCAAGAGACGACAAGTTGTGAGCTACACCTTCCACTGAAGAACATATCCATGAAGGTGGCGGACGGCTATGCTTTACCAAATCCCCCTGAAGCAGCCTTCCACGGCTATCCGATTCCACCTGGCTATGCTCGTGTCGGGGTGGATGATGTTCTGTCGGCATATGACTCACTACAGCTTGACTTTCCTGGAGGTCAAGGGGAGCAAAAACTAGGAGAAGCCAAACGTGGTATCATTGTATGGAGGAAGGATTGCATCGTCTTTCCAAACTCGACGCCAAGGGCACCGACTCCTCCTCCAAGTCCGCCGCGTCAGCCGACTCCTCCTCCAAGTCCGCCGCGTCAGCCGACTCCTCCTCCAAGTCCGCCGCGTCAGCCGACTCCTCCTCCAAATCCGCCGCGTCAGCTGACTCCAGCCCACCCCGAGACGGAGCCCAGCGCGAGTTCGCAATATCGAACTCTGCAGCGTCAGCGGACTCCCAAGCGGAACAGAGCACCAAACAAGAAACCCGAGCCTCCTGCCAAAAAGAAGTTAGCTTACGAGATAACTGAGAAGGAAAACAAACGGGTCGTGGATGCCCAAGTGAAGTCCCATTTTGCACCGAAACCGCCCCCGCCGCCGAAGGAGAAAATACCTGAGAAAGTCATACAACACTTTCTGGATCTTGCTAAACCGGCTATGGAGAAAATTAATTCAGACTATGAGCGCTCTATTAAGAAGTCATATCATGCACAAAAAGATAAGGAGTCGAGCCTTACAACAGGTAGTAATAAAAGCGGGAAAACTGTTCCCCAGCTGGGAGAACAGGCAGTGCAATCGATCCCCCCGCTCAAGGTGAGTACCACCGATAAGCCGGTAATAACCGATGCTGCTAGATAGATGGCTAGAGAGGCCGGTGTCACTATTGAACAACTCCTAGGCATCGAGGATCTTCCCACGAATATTGATGAGAAGGATCTAGCATGGAAATACGTCCACGGGAACCCTCTGGTCAGGCCTGAGGAGGTCGAGCTTCTACCAACACAGATGCGCAGATTGCATCACTGGTACCTGAGAGAAGTAAAGGCCGGGCGAGAGAGCCTCATGGTGAAAGTCAAGCCAGAGCATTACTACCATGGAAAAGATGTGTGGATTGAATTGCCAGAACTTTTTCAGTTATACAATCAAGACGCATTGGACAAATCTCTCGTCAGTTGCTATTGTCTGTAAGTGATTTCTTTCTGTAATTTAAGTCTCTATCTCAGCTCGTTCATTGCCTGTAATTATCCTCACTATATTCTTTTGTGTGGTATTATGTAGATTGAAGATTTCTGAAATGAAAAGAGATGGAGTCTATGGCATTGGGTTCGTTGACCCAAATACCATTTATGAACAAGTGTTAAAAAGAACCCAAAGACACAGAGGCCAACTTGCTAATGTTTTTGAAGGAACTAAATGCCAAACTAGAGATAGTATTTCCTTACAACTTCAAGTGAGTGTTACTGTCTTGTACTACAAATTCTATTTTGCTTACTCGATGTTAAGTGTAGTTGATGAGTTATGCATTCCCGCTTATACAAACGTGTGCGCAGTTTCCACTGGATCCTGCTAATCATTAGAGTTGACGAGGGAAAAGTTGAAGTACTGGACTCACTAACTAGAGACCCTAAAGAATACTACGACCTGAAGTTGATGCTCGACAGGTAATTTCAATCATTATCGCACTATGTCGGCCTCTTTAGTTCATTTCCTGATATCAAGTAATTAATAACTCCTTTATTCATTTTCTTTGCCGGGCAGGGTTTGGAAAACGTTCATCAAAGAGGTTATCGGTCAATGGAAACCAAGCCTGAAATGGTGGCGACCAAGGGTAATTAAGTAGTACTAGCTAGCTAGCTACGTCCGCGCATCTCTTTAATTCTAGTTTCAATACCATTATCATGCTTGATTATTATCTGATTGAATTCTATTCTCGTAAAGTGCTTGAGGCAGACACCGGGGAATAATTTATGTGCATACTACGTTTGCGAGAACATTCGCATTATTGTGAACGAAAGGAGCAGAGATGCAAGAAATCTTTGGGTACGTAAATACTATTCACAATTCTTTTTATCATTATCTAATATATATACACACAACTAATATATTCATATTGATCTCCTTCTTTAAAGATGAAAGAGATGCGGGATCAGCTCCTACCAACGGACCGCATACGAGCACTTCAAGAGGAAATGGCGGGATTTTTGCTTAAGCAGGTCATATCTCCCGACGGAGAATACCATTTCACCTAATGTCTGCATGTAATGATCTGCAAGTTGTAGGAGAAACTGTATATACCAAATTGTATATATATATGTGTATGCATGGTCGTACGAGAAATTCTATGATATATGATTGGTTCTACGAGAAATTCTATTATATATGCATAACGTGTACAGTACGTAGTAGCGTAAAATATGTTTGAAATGAAAAAGAATTAAATGGAAAACACAAAATGAAAAGGAAAAATAAACAATAAACCCTAAACCCCTAAACCCCTAAACCTTTAGTCCCGGTTGGTGTCACCAACCGGGACTAAAGTGGCAGGGATTTAGTTCCGGTTGGTGTCACCAACCGGGACTAAAGGTCCCCAGCCCCAGCGCACGAGCGCGGCCACGTGGAGGGCCTTTAGTCCCGGTTTGTGACCAACCGGGACTAAAGGGTGGGGGCCTTTAGTCCCGCTTGGGCTGTCCCGGTTGGTGACCCGGGACTAGAGGCCCTTCCCAACCGGGACTAAAGGCCCGTTTTGTACTAGTGGTTGCACCCGGAGCGCCAATAAATTAATTTGCTGGAAGCGATTTGGCACCACAACATGCCTCATAGACATTGTGTCCTCACCTTCAGGACATCTCGAAGACATAGTCTCTCTAGGCAGTATCAAGTACTCCCCTCCGGTCGTTCCGTCGCTATCGCCACCTCCTGATCCGAGTTCTTCCCTGCAAGCTAACCCTAGGCATTTGGGTACTAAAAACCAAACCTGAACCGACCCGAATTGTCCCAATTGTCCGGTATTTCGGTTTTTTGGTTCGGGTTTGGTTCCTGTTTAATCTGCTTTTATGAAGAGTTAAACCAAGTTTTATTACTCAAATTCCCACAAAGCGTGGGATACAAATGGGATCATGAGGATCGCCCATCCAGACATACGGCCCTTGATCAAGAGAATGTGAAAACTTGGCTAACCTATCAGCATCTCTATTTGCTTGTCTAAATTCGAAAGTAAATTTACAATTAAAAGCTAAAGCTCTATGCTTAATCTCAGTGATAATCGCTCCATATACTCCTCTGCTATCTTTTTCGATGTCATTGATCACCTGTTTTGAATTTGAAGCTATAATCTGCTACTCGGGTTTCGGGCACTAATCGGGTATCATCTCTCGTTACACGAATAAAGACCACAATAATCGAAAGAAGCCTGCATCCGACGTCCCACCTCACAAAATAGGCCCAACGCATTAGAAAAGACACTCGAACCGACCATCTCTCCTCACCCCACGCCCACACCACACCCCGGGAGCAACTAATTAAGGAGCGCTCCTTCAGAAGCCTCCCAACGATCACTTGGGGTGGGCTGAGAGCGCGCCACTTGGCGCGCTCTCAGCCACCGCCACGTGTCGCGCTCTGGGAGCTCCCTCCGGATTTTGTTTTTTATTTTTATTTTACCGCACACGTTTTTGGCATTTTAAACAGTTTTTTCCCCTTTTTTCGGCTTTTTGGTTTTCCACCGGTCTTCCTTAACTTTTGGACCCAAAAATAATAATTTGCACAAAAAAATGTTTTTTTGCTTCCGCAAGAGGCACGGTTTTACTTCCGTGAAAGGGATGGTTTTGCTTTCGCGAGAGGCACGGCTGTGCCTCTCGGAAACAAAAAAAAAGTGTTTTCTATTTTTTTCCTTCCGCAAGAGGCACGGTTTTGCTTTCGCAAGAGGCACGACCGTGCCTCTCGGAAACAAAAAAAAAAGAAAGCGTTTTCTGTTTTTTTTCCTTCCGCGAGAGGCACGGTTTTGCTTTCGTGAGAGGCATGGCCGTGCCTCTCGGAAACGGAAAAAAACATGTTTTCTGTTTTTTTTCCTTCCGCGAGAGGCATGGTTTTGCTTTCGCGAGAGGCACGGCCGTGCCTCTCTGAAAACGGAAAAAATGTGTTTTCTGTGTTTTTCCTTCCGCGAGAGGCACGGTTTTGCTTTCGCGAGAGACACGGTTTTTGCTTTCGCGAGAGGCACGGTCGTGCCTCTTTCGGTAAGGGAAAAAAAGCGTGCTTCCGGTTCGATTTTTTCGTCCGGGTTTTTTCGTGAATTTTTTTTTCGTCAAAACCTATAAACATGGGATCTAGTTTTTATGATCTTGACGCGAGGAATCCAATGGTGAAAATGGTTCGACATTTGGACGAACGGTTTAAGAGATAAAACATTTTGAATAAACGGATCTACCGAAAAAGGGAAAACTTTCAGGTTGCGACAAGTGGCGCATGCACCTCAGGAGGTGGGAGTGATCTTTGGAAGGAGTACTGCTCAATTAGTGATTTCGCCAGACCCCTCTCTTGTCTCTCCGTCGACCACAAATTCTGGATCTGGCGGGGCTCCTGTTTCCCCCACGTGCCATGGCAACAGAGTCCACCTCCTCCTTGACCTCTCATCGTTGCTGCGCTAGATCTGCAGTCGGCTATGTTGAGGAGCACCTCCTCCACCTACGGCAACGACCTTACACTGGCACCGGCCTTCTTGACGAGCTCACGACCCACTGCTCGTCGCCTCATCTGTCCCAATGCTGAGGAGGAGGGCCTCGAACCCCATATTAGAGGAGGCTACCGACCAAGGGCCTCCTACACGTGGATCTCGTGTGTGGTCGCCTAATGCGGGGGGTCTAGGGGCTGCTTCCTCCAATATTTCAGTTTTTATGGGTACCCGAATTACTCGAACCAGAATTTTTTGGTAATTTGGGTTTGGTTATTTTCTCGGCAGACATAAATTCGGATGAGTATATAATTTTGAAACACGTCGAATTAGAAGGTGATAAAATCTAGCTAATAATAACTTGATGACCAGCATTCATTTTTCGCTACTCTGTTTTGAAAGTTTGTCCAAAAAAGGGGGATAAACTAGCATAAAAGTAATCATAGAAGCATATTTTAGGAGAACTAGCTTAATATTCGTGTGTTGCTACGGGATGAGACAATATTTTGAAGAGTGGTGGCATGCGAAACCGTAGATTATGGGCAGTTTTGAAAAGAATAGCTAGAAAAGTTGATCATCTAGACTATTAGGGAAAATACATTTGAAAAAAGGAAAACGTTTAGTTTTGACCGACTGATTTCTCGTGTGATAAGTCGCCTCTAACGGTGGACGCGTGTCCCCGTGGGCCACCAACCGTTTATCTCATCGAGCCTTATCCCGTGGCGTAGCCCGTCTAGATTTTTCTCCCAGGTCTTCGTCTTCCTTCTGCCCACACATGAGTCGCTCATCTCCCTCTCACATCTCGCTGCTGTTCTCACCTTCTCTCACTATTGGCTGCAAGCCGGCTTCCAGGGGGACGGGGCTCTACTGGAGACGAGGCACCGGTGCTGCAACCCCAGTCGCCTCTCACCTCGCGCTGCTGCCATGGCCGGCGGCAGAGCTGCGTTGCAACAGCGATGCTATGATGACGCTGCTGCCACGCCGACGGCGTTGCTGCGTTGCAGCAGGAAAGGCTACGAGTTGCTGGCCGGCGGTGAAGCTGCGTTGCAGGTGATGCTACGATGACGCCGATGCGACGATGACGGCGAAGCTGTGTCGCAGCAGAAGAGGCCACGAGTTGCTGCCATATGGCTGGCGGCGGAGCTGCGTTGCAGCACGTCATGCTAGGATGACGCCGCTGCCACGCCGACGGCAGAGCTGCGTTGCAACAGGAGAGGCTATGAGCTGCTGCCATGGCCGGCGGCGGAGCTGCGTTGCAGCAGGTGATGCGACGAGCTGCTGCCACGCCCGGTGGCGGAGCTGCATTGCAGCAGGCGAAGTTACTGCCATGGAGGACGGAGGTGCGTTGGAAGAGATGTTGGATAATCTGCACACACACACTTACAGTTTCAGGTTTTAGTTTCTCTGAATAAAAACTGGCCGTCAGCGTGTGCTTGTGCACGTACGAGCTTCAGTTAGTTTTTCCTTTCAGTTTTCAGTTAGGCAGTTAGCTAGACTTCAGCTCGCCGCAGGAATCGCCATGGGATGGCATGGATCACGCATTCCTCGCCGCGGGCATGTAGGGCTCTGCACGTCCGGGCGTCGTGGGATGGCATGACCTGTAAGCTCGGCGGGCACGACCGCTTCCTTTGCTTGTTTTCAGGAACTCGTTGATGAGTTTAGATAAATAAGATTAGCAACAGAAAAGCTGCAGTTGTTACGCAGCACAAAAACCACTGTCTTCAACCTCTCGCTCCCTCTCACTCTCGTCTCTTCCTCGCTGCGCTGTCAGCTTCTGCAACCACAAGAGACACATCTGCCAAGAACGGTGGCGGTGCTGGAAGCGAAGGTACGGGCGTGCTGCAAGAGTGCAAGGGGCCATCTACCCGCAGCGGTGGCGCGACTGTGAGCGCGAGCACCGGAGCTCGCCGCCCTAGCCAGGGCTCCCCGTGTGCGTAGATGAGGAGGACAGTGGGGATTTCTCGTTGGCGTAGTTGCGATGGGGTGGAAGATGCCTGTTGTGGTGTATGAAAAGAACGAAGCAGCGGGACAGGAAGTTGTGTTTGCGTGAGAAGGACGCGACATAAGTTGACCAATCCATTGGCTGTAGGGGGCTGGATCGGACGGCTACCTAGCCGACTGATTTCCTTCCGAAATCAGTCGGCTGATGCTTAGCAGCGCCCTTGAAAAAATCCCTACTTCTAATTATCTGCAGACTTAATTAAATGTATGTCTGATTAATTAATTGCATTAATGACTCGTTTTCCGATCCATATTTAATGGATATAATTAATTACACATATAAATTACTATCTAACTAATTAATTGCATTAATGTTGATTCGGCGCTCTGTTTCCAAATAGTTTTCGCATTAGTGGTTGTGTGCGAACGACTACGACGTACATATTCCATCAAGGACTCGCTATCCAAATTGATTCCACATGTACAAAATCCCTATTTAAATGGACTGAATTAATTGTACATCTAACTAAGTGTCTGACTAATTTATTGCATAAATCGCTTGATTTCTAAATTAATTTTGTCCTTGGTTTTCGATTTTTTTTTGCATAAATCGCTTTCTCCTTTAATATTAGAGATCTTCACCCAATCCTAATGGCAATCATTTATCGCCACCTTATTTTGGAAATCTTTCCAAACTATGGAAAAGTTTATGCAAATCCAGCTTGGACAATATCTATATATACAGGATTGTGCATATGTGGATGGGCAAATCATCTTGCAGTTTTGCTTACAACACATATTCTCCTGTCACTCTCGATCCTGTCAATAAGCCAAACAAGCGCCACCGTTGCATTACATTATCTAGATGGACAAGTACATGACTGTGCCAGTCCTGTTTTCTCTACTTCTCGTATGCCTTGCAACTACCACACAATGTAAGCGCTCGATACACAACTCTAATTTCGGTAATCTGTCTTTAAAATATGTGCATGCACAGGTTAATTATACTCGCGTAATGATTTAATTTCCTATTTATGCTGGAAGTAGATATTTTGTTAGTGCATGACAACTCCCTTTTTTTTTTCTATTCTTGTGCCATCTGGTGCTTCTTAGTTAATCAACGCGAGTCATACTAATGTCAATCGTTTGTCTTTACATTTTTCTATAGGTCAAATCACCGAAGGCATGCATAATGATAAGATCAATTTGTCACACGGGTTGTGCGTCCATAGACAAAATAACTACTATTGTTGCCTTGTGACGACTTTGTGCTATTACCCGAAGAGTTATGCGTTCAAATGTGCAAAAGTGCACTCCTATCAAATTGAACTTTTATTCGAGTAAGTAATATGTGATTGGGAAGTCATATATATATACAAAAGAATAAAAGCTGCTAAGCTAGCGCCTTTGCCATGCGTTTGAAGTACTTTGCGTGAGTGAATTTCAAGCTGACACGTGTTTGTTTTTTAATTAATTTACCACTAGGTTTTTATTTTTTGTGTTTGCTACTGTTATTTAACACAGTACAACACATATGCTCACATATACGCACATACTCTTATCCTTATAAACGGACACATGTATAACTTTGTGTGAGTGAATTTCAAGCTGACACGTGTTTGTTATTTAATTAGTTTACTACTAGGTTTTTTCTTTTGTGTTTGCTACCATTATTTAACACAGTACAACACAGATGCTCACATATACGCACATACGCTTATCCTTATAAACGCACGCACGTGTACCCTACCTGAGAAATCTTCGAGATACTGAGCTGACACAACATCTTGAGATTGATGAAGTCACAACAGGCGTCTTCGTAGTTGACGGTAACATCTCCTCCCACCGAAAGAATATCAACAGAGAGCCTGAAATAAATTGAAGAAAATGCGAGCACCGGTGCCAACAAAGTACGACGCATATGCTTACATACACACACCCCTATGAACGCAAGCACGCAAATCCTACCCCTATAACGCTATCCGGACAGCCTGAAATAAATTCAGGAAAATGCGAGCACCAGTGCCAACACAGTACAACACAGATGCTCAGTTACATTCACCCATATGAACGCACGCATGCACACCCTACCCCTATAACGATGTTAGTAGTACAAAGCGTAGCATTTGTTGCTCATTCTACCTTCTATATAAAGTTAAGTTAATTATGATGCGGTACCTAACAACTTTTTCTACAAGATACTATAGGATAAGCAAATCAAACAAAATCAGGTGCCTCAGAGTATCCAGATTAGTATCATTTAGACTGTGAGAATTAGACTTGATTTTGGTTGATAACGCATCTCTAATTCCATGCTGATGCGTGCTATTTTTCACGACTAAGGGTTACAAGATAAATTCAGGAAAATGCGAGCACCAGTGTCAACTCAGTACACCACAGATGCTTAGTTACACTCACCCCTATGAACACACACACGCACACCCAACCCCTATAATGCTGTGAGTAATACAAAGCGTAGCATTTTTTGCTCATTCTATCTTCTATATAAAGTTAGGTTAATTATGATGCAATCACTAGCAACTTTTTCTGCAGGACAACATAGGATAAGCAAATCAAGTAAAATTATGTGTCTTAGAGTATCCAGGTTAGTACGTTTAGGCTGTAAGAATTAGGCTTGATTTTGATTGATAATGCATCTCTAATTTCATTACTCATGCGTGCTATTTTTCACGACTAAAGGTGACAGGATGCAACAGATATTGCTCAAAATATCGTGTATAAAGAAATCATCAAAGGTTCTATCTTTTTAATAGAGTATTTTCATTCAATTTTTGCTGTTTTGTGAACTAAAATTTGTATGCATCACATATGACATTGTTGGTTTTGTTGACTGGGCTGCCAACACCGAGCCTAAAAGAGTGGACCTTTGTATAAAGGTTAATTCTTTCTATTTTCTTATTCACTTTTTCTGTTGGTTTTCCTTCTTCTGTGTCTTGCTTCGTTCATTGATATAAATTTTCATCTATTGTAGTATGTTTATTATCTATAAAAATATGATCTTTAAAATGTATACAAGAGAAATTTTCCTTTGGTTCAAAGGATGCTTCATTTTGTACAACTTTTGGTTGCTTTAGACGATTTTCAAACTATTACTATCTTGGTAGAAACGACTTTGGCTAGAATATTTAAAATATATAGCTAAGTGTTTGTTTTTGAACAAAGGGTGGATTTTATTTACTCAAAATGAAGCATCAAGTGCATACAAACGCAATGAACACACCCGGCCTCTGCATCGGTAAGATGCACACACACAAAAAACACCGGCAAATAAAAAAGTAATATAACACCAAAGCTATGCCTAAGTGAGTGCGAAAAAACGAAGCGATCAAATCCGCAATCGGCAAACTACATCAATGACCATATATGCACCAATCATATCACAACACCACAAGCACAATGAGATTCTTCAACAGCAACGCCTTCAGGAAAAGAGGGTCGCTCAAGCGTCGCCGTCACCGGATCCAACCACCAAAGGCCAGAATCTAGGTTTTCACCCTGAAGAACTGGTATGAGCATATCTGAGTAATGCCTTGAACAAGGTAACGATGCAAAAACATCGTTATTGCCAAGTATAACCAACTTGGGCCAAGCCTAGGTTTTCACCACAGTGCTCGAGAACAGGTACTCTGGAAGCACCATCATCGAAGTCAATCATGTGTGGTTGCCACTACTTTTCTGCAGTCCTAACAGATGCATGTGTTGGGCTAGAATACCGATTCGCCGCTGCTGCACAATCATATCCTCTGCGTCAAGTCGTCATCCATGGAATGCATCTCACTGCCGAGGCAACCAGAAGATCCGGAAAGAGGAACCCTCGCAAAGACCTTTTGGTGGCCCAACAATCCGCGGCGAGGCCGTTGCCACAGGTCGGAGTGGTCACCACACCGACCAACACCAAGATGGAGCACATCATCACCGACCTCCATCTCACAGGAGATAGCCTTGCCCAAACCTGTCGGCCAAGCAGCCGGCATGAACGGATCTTGAGCAACATAGATCAGTCCATGGCGTCGCCGCCCGCCTAGCCACAGCATCCACGTCGGATCCATCCGGGGACTCCCCATGGAGGCGACGAGTGCGAGAAGCCGTTGTAGGGTCAGCACTCGCCGACCGAAAAGGAGATGGCGACTCTGGAACCTTGGATATGAGGAATGGTTTGGAGGCACCAAGGTGAGGCAGCACACGTCCTCACTGTCACTGTCCGCCGCGGGGCTTAGCCCGGCGACCTCCTCCGACGACAGCGAGGGAGGGAGTAGCGGAGGTGAAGGCTTGGAGCGGCTGCGGTTGCGGCCTCCGGGGTGGCTAAGTATTTGTAACCATGTGTGAACAGATTTTTGGTACCTTTCGGTATTTATCTGAGTTAAATTGGCTTGCACATTACTGACTGCCAGCTCGCTTACCCACTGTCTGCTTTTTTTCTATAAGAAAAACAACGCAACCACGCACACGGGATTTATGATGGGTACGGTGTGCCGCCGCGCCTTCGCCTGCTAGTTAGAAATAAAGAGTACTACCTCCGTTGTCGTTTCATTGGTAGATCGTGTTGCAAGTAAACTCTTGGTAGGACTAGATTCTTGCGGTGAAAAATATATCATGAACCACTCTTTGCCCTTGAATGAGGGAACTTTTGTTCGTTAAGAGCAACTCAAATAGCTCCACTATCCAGAAAAAAACTAACATTTAAGGGGAGTTGAACGAAAAATAGCCCTCCAACAGCTTCCATAAATTATACAGACATCCTGTAATTCATCACATTTCCGTAAATATTGAATACAACTACTATAAATATTAGTAGAACACCCGTGTGTTGCTACTGGCAAAAAAATATAAATGAATCAATCAAATGATTAAGGTCGAAGCTTATTTACGCTTGGGCGCGTTCGAAAATCAAACGGGCGCCCAACGGGTTCCCCAAAATTCAACTATCTGGACAGTCCGGGCTCCCAAATCCAGCCCATACGTGGAGGACAAATATGGCTTTCTGGACTATCTGCCATGTTATCTCCAACCCGCAGTCCCAACACAGAAACCCTACCCCACGGCGCACCCTTCCCTTTTCCTGCCGGGCCATCCCCTTCCCGCTCGGTTTCCTGCCGTAGCGGGACATTTCTTGTTGGAGCCCTCTCCTTTAAAATCGGATGACGTCCACCTCACGTTCGCCATGGCATCCTCTCTCCTTCACACCGTACTTTCCCACAGACCATCATGGAGGAGTCCCCCGCCAACCACCTCGCTCTCTGTCATGATCCCCTCCTCCCCCCGTGTTCGTGCCGATCTACCACCGGGAGGAGGCGTGCGCCGCTCGTGATGCCCCCCGAGGCAAGAAGGCATATCCGATGTCTTCTAAGCCATTGCAACGTTGTAACATACAGTTGAATGTCGTGCATTATCACGAAACAAAAATATGATGTCCATTGTTCGGCATGCAACTTAAGCCACCGTGTCCACTATTAACACTTGAAGCAACCAACCAATGCATTTACCCTTGTATCCTAATGAAAAATGTCTATTATTAACTCTTGAAACAACCAACCAATACATTTACCCTTATACTAGTAGAATGTCCGTGCGTCGTCACGACCATTTTTCAATATTTTTTGGTGTGTGTGTGCACATAATGCATGTTAAATTTTGCATGTATGAAAAAGATAGCCAGTAACAATAGGAAAATAATTGAAATCCACTGCACCCGCAATGTAAGTTGACAAAAAAAAGTGTACTTCTATATATAGAGAGCGATGATAACTTTTATATTTTCTCTTTCTCGTTTGTTATGAGATATGATCGCTTGCACATCATTTTGTTGTATAAATTTTTGGTGAATTATTTACCGCTTCCAACAACATCGCCTCAGAACCCTTGTCAATGGATACTTTTTGAAAGTCGTACAATCCATCTTTGTCTCTTTCATATGGGGCAAAAGTAATCATATACGAAAGAAAAAAGTTCATTTTACTACCCTGAAGAAAGTTGGTGGTTCACATAACCCCCTGATGTTTATTTCTGTTCCCTTACCCCCAAACAATCCAATACCGGCCAAAAAATGCCCCTGGGTGGTTTGCCTCGAGCCGGTGCTGACGTGGCAATGGTCAAAGGCGGTTTTGACCTGCGAACGCCGCCGGTGAACCAACCCGGTGCCGCTGGTTGCCGCAGGACCTCCAAGGAGCTCGCCCTGATCTGTTCCAAATTGCCATGGCCGCCTCCCAAACAACTCGCTATCGGATCCGACCTCGCCCGATCTGGAGCCCCTCCCCTGATCTCCCTCACGCCCGAGCCCGCTTGGATCTGCCGCCTCACCCTGGACCCGCTCCTCCCCGCCCCGTTCCAGCAGCTGCCGGCCATGGCAGGAGCCGCGCCGTCGCATACCGAAACGGAACGCGCCGCCGCCACCTTCCTGCCTTGCGCCGCCGTCGTCTGCACTTCACGGTCCCCATGGCCTGCGCAGTCATCAACACCGGCCTGGATGCCGCCGGCGTCGCCGCCATCCAAAGGCACGCCGCCCCCAAGCTCCTCTTCGTGGACTACCAGTGCATCTGCGTCGCCACCGACGCCCTCAACAACATCGCCATGGACGCGGCCTTGCTGCTGGTGGTGGTCATCGAAGCACATGACCAAGGGAGCTGACGGCTCGGAGCGATGGCTGTCGCCGGCCAACCACCGCGGGCCAAGCAGGGACCCGATTGCTTTTTTTTTCTTTTTACAGGGACCCGATTGCTTTTTTATTTTTTTACAAGGACCCATTTGCATTTAATATGGGGCCCGATTGCTTTTAAGAAAATTGTAGGGGCCACCCACCCGCAGGTCAAAACCGCCTTTGACCATTGCCACGTCAGCACACTAGTAGAAAAAGGACTTTACGTGAGCCCCATTAGTCCCGGTTTGGAATCGGGCCGGTACTAATGTGACCATTAGTCCCGGTTCCAACGGCTAGGGGGGCGGGCATCATTAGTCCCGGTTCGTGTTGAACCTCTAGTACCGGTTCGTGACACGAACCGGGACTAAAGGGGTGGTGGCAGGCTGGTGTCAGGCTGGGGCCCCATGATCACCTTTAGTCCCGGTTTGTGTAACGAACCGGGACTAAAGATGCAACCTCTAGTACCGGTTCGTGACACGAACCGGGACTAAAGGGGTGGTGGCAGGCTGGTGTCAGGCTGGGGCCCCACGATCACCTTTAGTCCCGGTTCGTGTCACGAACCGGTACTAGAGGCTCACCTGTAGTCCCGGTTTGTGTAACGAACCGGGACTAAAGATGCTCCTATATAAACCCTTCGTCCAGCCCTAGCTCTCTGTTCTTCCCCTTTCCTCTCCTCTCTGTTCTTCCCCTCTTCCTCGAGCTCATCCTCCATTTTTGCCAAAATTTGTCAAGATTTGGAGGCACCCCATCCATCCAAGTGTTCACAAAGGTTAGCAACTTTGTCCTTTCATCTCTCATTGCTAGATTAGCTCTTGCAATGCTCTATAAGTATAGTGATTTGTGGGTTTTAGTTTGGGAGTATTTATATGTGGTAGTTTATTTGATTTATATACAATTTGACCTCAAATTAACTTCTTAGTTTGGATGTTTAGGTGTGGTTTACTTAGTGCCTTCCCGTCCCCGTCCTAACCACCGTCGATCGCCCGCACCGTCCCGTCGCCGGCACCACCTTGGTGAGCCTCTTGTTCTTATCCTTTTTATAAAAAGAAAATCATGTTTGTGTGATTTAGATAGTTACTTGTATAATTTTCTTACCCGTACGTTGTTTGTTATACATAGTGCCATGACTTTGATATCCGTCCCCATCGGCCCTCGTCCGGTTTATGATTCGGATGTGGTATATTCTCTTTTATAACTATTTGTTGCATTTCGTGTTTATGACAATTATGCCCATCAAGTTGACATAGATATTTTTATCTAGGAGGTATGTGAACCGGAAATTGCAACCGACCCTCTTGTCGAGAAGTTAAATTTAGTTGAAAAAGAAAATGAGTATTTGAAAGAAAAATTGAAAAGAATTGAAGAAGAGAAGATGAAACTGGAGTTGTATGTTGCCGATGTCGTCGATGATCACAAGATCAAGATGGATGCAATGCGCTTGAAGATTAGAAAATTTAAAAAATATGCCATTGATAGTGAGGCTTGGTATCACTATGCTGTTGGATCAATTGTTACCTTAGTTGCGATCTTGATCGCATTTGTTGTTGCATTTAAATGCTTTAGCTAGAGAGTTTGTATGTTGTTTTATGAGAACAAGTGTGTATGAACTTTATGTATGAACTTGTATTAATTTGGTCTTTTCGGTGTTGTGTAATGAAGATGAGCCGGCAATGGATGTACAATGACCGATGCTCTCCCCAGTTCATTAATGGCGTGCGTACTTTTCTGGTTGCGGCTGAGGCAAACAAGCGGGCGGATGGTTTTATGTATTGTCCATGTGCTGGCTGTAAGAATGATTGAAATTACTCTAACTCAAGAACCATTCACGTCCACCTGTTTGAGTCTGGTTTCATGTCCGGCTATAACTGTTGGACCAAGCACGGAGAAAGAGGGGTCCTAATGGAAGAGAATGAAGAAGAAGAGGATGACGACAGCTATCCTGGCCATGGGTTCCCTGAATACGATGGTACAACAATGGGGGAAGAAGCTGAGCCGGCAATGCGGGAAGAAGCTGAAGAAGAGGCATCAGATGAGCCCGCTGATGATCTTGGTCGGGCCATTGCCGATGCAAAGAGAAACTGCGCAAGTGAAAAGGAGAAGCTGAAGTTGCAGCGCATGTTAGAGGATCACAAGAAATTGTTGTACCCAAATTACGAAGATGACAAGAAAAAGCTGGGTACCACACTGGAATTGCTGCAATGAAAGGCAGAGAATGGTGTATCTGACAAGGGATTTGAAAAGTTGCTGATAATGTTAAAGAAGAAGCTTCCAAAGGACAACGAATTGCCCGACAGTACGTACGAAGCAAAGAAGGCTGTCTGCCCTCTAGGATTAGAGGTGCAGAAGATACATGCATGCCCTAATGACTGCATCCTCTACCGCGGTGAGTACGAGGATTTGAATGGATGCCCGGTATGCGGTGCATTGCGCTCTAAGATCAGCCACGATGACCCTGGTGATGTTGAGGGCGAGCGCCCCAGGAAGAAGATTCCTGCCAAGGTGATGTGGTATGCTCCTATAATACCACGGTTGAAATGTTTGTTCCAAAACAAAGAGCATGCCAAGTTGATGCGATGGCACAAAGAAGACCGTAAGAAAGACGGGAAGTTGAGAGTACCCGCTGACGGATCGCAGTGGAGAAAAATCAAGAGAAAGTGGAAGGACTTTGCAGATGACGCAAGGAACGTATGGTTTGGTTTAAGTGCAGATGGCATTAATACTTTTGGGGAGCAGAGCAGCAATCATAGCACATGGCCTGTGACTCTATGTATCTATAACATTCCTCCTTGGTTGTGCATGAAGCGGAAGTTCATTATGATGCCAGTTCTCATCCAAGGCCCCAAGCAACCCGGCAACGACATTGATGTGTACCTTGTTGGAAATATGCCCTAGAGGCAATAATAAATTGGTTATTATTATATTTCCTTGTTCATGATAATCGTTTATTATCCATGCTATAATTGTATTGATTGGAAACTCAAATACATGTGTGGGTACATAGACAACACTGTGTCCCTAGTAAGCCTCTAGTTAACTAGCTCGTTGATCAAAAGATGGTGAAGGTTTCCTAGCCATGGACATGAGATGTCATTTGATAACGGGATCACATCATTAGGAGAATGATGTGATGGACAAGACCCAAACTATAAACGTAGCATATGATCGTGTCAGTTTATTGCTATTGTTTTCTGCATGTCAAGTATCTGTTCCTATGACCATGAGATCATGCAACTCACTGACACCGGAGGAATACCTTGTGTGTATCAAACGTCACAACGTAACTGGGTGACTATAAAGGTGCTCTATAGGTATCTCCGAGGGTATCTGTTGGGTTGGCATGGATCAAGACTGGGATTTGTTACTCCGTGTGACGGAGAGGTATCTCAGGGCCCACTCGGTAATACAACATGACAATTATCCTTGCAAGCAAAGTGACTAAAGAGTTAGCCACAGGATCTTGTATTACGGAACGAGTAAAGAGACTTGCCGGTAACGAGATTGAACTAGGTATAGAGATACCGACGATCGAATCTCGGGCAAGTAACATACCGAAGAACAAAGGGAACAGCGTACGGGATTAACTGAATCCTTGACATAGAGGTTCGACCGATATAGATCTTCGTAGAATATGTAGGAACCAATATGGGCATCCAGGTCCCGTTATTGGTTATTGACCGTAGAGGTGTCTCGGTCATGTCTACATAGTTCTCGAACCCGCAGGGTCTACACACTTAACCTTTGGTGACGATTAGTATAGTTGAGTTATTGTGTTGGTGACCGAAGGTTGTTCGGAGTCCCGGATAAGATCCCGGACATGACAATGATCTCCAGAAGAATCCGGAGGTAAAGATTGATATTTGTGATAATAGTGTTTTGATCTCCGGAAAGGTTCCGGAATTCACCGGAAGGGGTTCCGTGTGTTTACCGAAGTGTTCGGGTGCAGCAATACTTTATATGGGCCAAAGGGGTAAAGCCCACGAGGTATTGGAAAGTGCAAAAGGAAGTTTTGCTGCTACCTTAAGCGGTACTACCGCTGGTAAGGCAGTACTACCGCGTAAGCGGTACTACCACTTATGTGAAGCGGTACTACCGCTCAAGCGGTACTACCGCTTGTACGCGGTACTGCTGGAATCCGAGTGGGACTCTTTCCGTGCGGGCCAAACCGACCTTGTGCGGGCAAAACCGACCTTGTGGAGGCTTTCTCTCCAAGTTTAGACCCCAGGGCTCAACATATAAATAGAGGGGCAGGGCTAGCACACGGGATACATCAAGATTTCCCAAGCCGTGTGCCGGAAACCCTAACCCTCTAGTTCCTCCCGTCACAATCTTCGTAGTGCTTGGCGAAGCCCTGCAGAGATTGTTCCTCACCACCATCACCACGCCGTCGTGCTGCCGGAACTCATCCACTACTTCACCATCGCTCGCTGGATCGAGGAGGTGAAGGCGTCATCAAGCCGTACGTGTGTTGAACGCGGAGGTGCCGTCCGTTCGGCGCTAGATCGTGTTTGGATCGAGGGACGACTTGCGATTTGGATCGCGAAGACGTTCGACTACATCAACCGCGTTTCTTAACGCTTCCGCTTAGCGATCTACAAGGGTATGTAGATTCACTCTCTTTCTCGTAGATGCTCATCACCATGGATAGATCTTGCGTGTGCGTAGGAAAATTTTTGTTTCCCATGCGACGTTCCCCAACAGTGCCATCTGAGCTAGGTCTATGTGTAGATGAGATCTTGAGTAGAACACAAACGAGTTGTGGGCATGGGTGTATACATATTGCTTGCCGTTACTAGTTGATACTTGATTCGGCGGTATTGTGAGATGAAGCGGCCCGGACCGACATTACGCGTACGCTTACGCGAGACAGGTTTCACCGCTACGTGCACTCGTTGCATAAAGGTGACTGGCGGGTGTCTGTCTCTCTCACTTTAGTTGAATCGATTTCAATGAAGAGGGTTCTTTTAGAAGATCAAAAATCACTCACTACACCACGTTGTGGTTATGCGTAGGTAAGAACGGTTCTTGCAAACCCGTAGCAGCCACGTAAAACTTGCAACAACAATTAGAGGACGTCTAACTTGTTTTTGCAGGGTATGTTGTGATGTGATATGGCCAATTACATGATGAGATATATGTGATGTATGAGATGATCATGTGTTGTATAGAATATCACGACTTGCATGTCGATGAGTACGGCAACTGGCAGGAGCCATAGAGTTGTCTTTAATTATTTCCGCCATTTTGCTTTACTTTATCGCTATGAGTTAGCAATAGTCGTGGAAGCAACAGTCGGCGTGACAACCTCATGGCGACACGTTGATGGAGATCAAGATGATGGAGATCATGGTGTCATGCCGGTGACGATGGAGATCATGCCGGTGCTTTGGAGATGGAGATCAAAAGCACAAGTTCATGGCCATATCATGTCACTTATGATTTGCATGTGATGTTAATCCTTTTATGCATCTTGTTTTGCTTAGGACGACGGTAGCATTATAAGGTGATCCCTCACTTAAATTTCAAGATAAATTGTGTTCTCCCCGAGTGTGCACCGTTGCGAAAGTTCGTCGTTTCGAGACACCACGTGATGATCGGGTGTGATAGACTCTACGTTCACATACAACGGGTGCAAGCCAGTGTTGCACATGCGGAACACTCGGGTTAAACTTGACGAGCCTAGCATGTACAAGAGACCGAAAGGTCGAACATGAGTCATATAGTAGATATGATCAACATGAAGATGTTCACCATTGAAACCACCTCAACTCACGTGATGATCGGACTTGAGTTGGTGGATTTGGATCATGTTACACTCGAATGACCGGAGGGATGTCAATCTGAGTGGGAGTTTTTAAGTAATATGATTAACTAAACTCATTATCTTGAACAATAGTCTAAATTGTCTTTGCAATATTTATGTTGTAGATCATGGCTCGCGCAGTAGCACCCCTGAATTTTAATGCGTTCCTAGAGAAAGCTAAGTTGAAAGATGATGGAAGTAACTTTGTGGACTGGGCCCGTAATCTAAGGATTATCCTTACGGCTTCCCAGAAGGCTTATGTCCTTGATGCACCGCTTGGTGATCCACCCGCTCCAGTTGAGTCTCTAGACGTTGTGAACGCCTGGCAGGCTCGTTCTGAAGATTACTCAATAGTTCAATGTGCAATATTGTATGGCTTAGAACCGGGACTTCAAAGACGTTTTGAACGTCATGGAGCATATGAGATGTTCCAGGAGTTGAAGTTTATCTTTCAGAAGAATGCCCGGATCGAGAGGTATGAGATCTCCGATAAGTTCTATGCTTGCAAGATGGAGGAGAACGGGTCTATCAGTGATCACATACTCAGAATGTCTGGGTACTCCACCCGTCTGGCTGAATTGGGGATGCCCCTTCCGCCAGAGGCTATCACTGACAGAGTTCTTCAATCATTGCCACCTAGCTACAAGAGCTTCGTGTTGAACTATAACATGCACGGGATGAACAAGTCAGTCGCCGAGCTGTTTGCGATGCTGAAAGCCGCTGAGTCTGAAATTCAGAAGGAGCATCAAGTGTTGATGGTCAATAAAACCACTAGTTTCAAGAAAAATGGCAAGGGTAAGAAGGGTAACTCCAAGAAGAGTGGCAAAGCAGTTGCTCCTCCCGTGAAGAAACCCAAGGATGGACCCAAACCAGAAACTGTGTGCTTTCATTGCAAGGGAATTGGACACTGGAAGCGGAACTGCCCCAAGTATTTGGCTGACAAGAAGGCGGCCAACAACAAACAAGGTATATATGATATACATGTTATTGATGTGTACCTTACCAACTCTCGTTGTAGTGCCTGGGTATTTGATACCGGTGCGGTTGCTCATATTTGCAACTCAAAACAGGAACTGCGGAATAGACGGAGGCTGGCAAAAGACGAAGTGACGATGCGCGTGGGAAATGGTTCCAAGGTTGATGTGATCGCCGTCGGCACGCTCGCTCTTCGATTACCATCGGGATTAGTGATGAACCTGAATAAATGTTATTTGGTGCCTGCGTTAAGCATGAACATTATATCTGGATCTTGTTTATTGCGAAACGGTTACTCATTTAAATCAGAGAATAATGGTTGTTCTATTTATATGAGTAATATCTTTTATGGTCATGCACCCGATGTGAGGGGTTTATTCTTATTGAATCTCGATAGTAATGATACACATGTTCATAACATTGATGCCAAAAGATGTAGAATTGATAATGATAATACCACTTTCTTATGGCACTGCCGTTTAGGTCATATTGGCGTAAAACGCATGAGGAAGCTCCATGCTGATGGACTTTTGGAGTCACTTGATTTTGAATCACTTGACAGATGTGAGCCATGCCTCATGGGCAAGATGACTAAAATGCCGTTCTCTGGAACAATGGAACGGGCAAGTGACTTGTTGGAAATCATACATACTGATGTGTGCGGTCCGATGAGCATTGAGGCGCGCGGTGGTTATCGTTACTTTCTCACCTTCACTGATGACTTAAGTAGATATGGGTATATTTACTTAATGAAACACAAGTCTGAAACGTTTGAAAAGTTCAAACAATTTCAGAGTGAAGTTGAGAATCATCGTAACAAGAAGATTAAATTCCTACGATCTGATCGAGGAGGAGAATATCTGAGTTATGAGTTTGGCAGTCACTTAAGACAATATTGAATTGTTTCACAACTGACACCGCCTGGAACACCACAGTGTAATGGTGTGTCCGAACGTCGTAATCGAACCTTATTGGATATGGTGCGATCTATGATGTCTCTTGCCGATTTGCCACTATCGTTTTGGGGTTATGCATTAGAGACAGCTGCATTCACTTTAAATAGGGCACCATCGAAATCCGTTGAGACGACGCCATATGAACTTTGGTTTGGCAAGAAGCCAAAGCTGTCGTTTCTTAAAGTTTGGGGATGTGATGCTTATGTCAAAAAGCTTCAGCCTGAAAAGCTGGAACCCAAAGCGGAGAAATGCGTCTTCATAGGATACCCAAAAGTGACAGTTGGGTATACCTTCTACCTCAGATCCCAAGGCAAAGTGTTTGTCGCTAAAAACGGAACATTTCTTGAGAAAGAGTTTCTCTCGAAAGAATTGAGTGGGAGGAAGATAGAACTTGATGAGGTTGTTGAACCTTTACTTCAACCTGAGAGTAGCACAGTACAGAAAGATGTTTCTGTAGAGCCTACATCAGTTGAGAAGGAAGTTAATGATGATGATCATGAAGCTTCGAATCAAGTTGCTATCGAACCTTGTAGGTCGACAAGGACGCGTACTGCTCCTGAGTGGTACGGCAACCCTGTCTTAGAAGTCATGTTGTTAGACAACGATGAACCTACGAGCTATGGAGAAGCGATGATGGGCCCGGATTCCGAGAAGTGGTTAGAGGCCATGAAATCCGAGATGGGATCCATGTATGAAAACAAAGTATGGACTTTGGAAGTATTACCTGAAGGGCGTAAGGCCATTCAGAACAAATGGATCCTTAAGAGGAAGATGGACGCAGACGGTAATGTCACCGTCTATAAAGCTCGACTCGTGGCAAAAGGTTTTTCACAAGTTCAAGGAGTTGACTACGATGAGACCTTCTCACCCGTAGCGATGCTTAAGTCCGTCAGAATCATGTTAGCAATAGCTGCCTTTTTCGATTATGAAATTTGGCAGATGGATGTCAAAACAGCGTTCCTTAACGGTTTCCTTAAGGAAGAGTTGTATATGATGCAACCGGAAGGTTTTGTCGATCCAGAGAATGCTGACAAAGTTTATTGCTATTGTTTTCTGCATGTCAAGTATCTGTTCCTATGACCATGAGATCATGCAACTCACTGACACCGGAGGAATACCTTGTGTGTATCAAATGTTACAACGTAACTGGGTGACTGTAAAGGTGCTCTACAGGTATCTCCGAGGGTATCTGTTGGGTTGGCATGGATCAAGACTGGGATTTGTTACTCCGTGTGACGGAGAGGTATGTCAGGGCCCACTCGGTAATACAACATCACAATGAGCCTTGCAAGCAAAGTGACTAAAGAGTTAGCCACATGATCTTGTATTATGGAACGAGTAAAGAGACTTGCCGGTAACGAGATTGAACTAGGTATAGAGATACCGACGATCGAATCTCGGGCAAGTAACATACCGAAGAACAAAGGGAACAGCGTACGGGATTAACTGAATCCTTGACAGAGAGGTTCGACCGATATAGATCTTCGTAGAATATGTAGGAACCAATATGGGCATCCAGGTCCCGCTATTGGTTATTGACCGTAGAGGTGTCTCGGTCATGTCTACATAGTTCTCGAACCCGCAGGGTCTACACACTTAACGATTGGTGACGATTAGTATAGTTGAGTTATTGTGTTGGTGACCGAAGGTTGTTCGGAGTCCCGGATAAGATCCCGGACATGACAAGGATCTCCGGAAGAAACCGGAGGTAAAGATTGATATATGTGATAATAGTGTTTTGATCTCCGGAAAGGTTCCGGAATTCACCGGAAGGGGTTCCGGGTGTTTACCGAAGTGTTCGGGTGCAGCAACACTTTATATGGGCCGAAGGGGTAAAGCCCACGAGGTATTGGAAAGTGCAAAAGGAAGTTTTGCTGCTGCCTTAAGCGGTACTACCGCTGGTAAGGCAGTACTACCGCGTAAGCGGTACTACCACTTGTGTGAAGCGGTACTACCGCTCGTGAGCGGTACTACCGCTTGTACGCGGTACTGCTGGAATCCGAGTGGGACTCTATCCGTGCGGGCCAAACCGATCTTGTGCGGGCAAAACCGACCTTGTGGAGGCTTTCTCTCCAAGTTTAGACCCCAGGGCTCAACATATAAATAGAGGGGCAGGGCTAGCACACGGGATACATCAAGATTTCCCAAGCCGTGTGCCGGCAACCCTAACCCTCTAGTTCCTCCCGTCACAATCTTCGTAGTGCTTGGCGAAGCCCTGCAGAGATTGTTCCTCACCACCATCACCACGCCGTCGTGCTGCCGGAACTCATCCACTACTTCACCATCGCTCGCTGGATCGAGGAGGTGAAGGCGTCATCAAGCCGTACGTGTGTTGAACGCGGAGGTGCCGTCCGTTCGGCGCTAGATCGTGTTTGGATCGAGGGACGACTTGCGATTTGGATCGCGAAGACGTTCGACTACATCAACCGCGTTTCTTAACGCTTCCGCTTAGCGATCTACAAGGGTATGTAGATTCACTCTCTTTCTCGTAGATGCTCATCACCATGGATAGATCTTGCGTGTGCGTAGGAAATTTTTTGTTTCCCATGCGACGTTCCCCAACATACCTAAGGCCATTAGTTGAAGAACTTTTAGAGCTGTGGAGTATAGAAGGTGTACGTGCGTGGGATGAGCACAAACAGCAGGAATTTGACCTGCGAGCGTTGCTGTTTGTAACCATCAATGATTGGCCTGCTCTCAGTAACCTTTCAGGACAGACAAACAAGTGATACCATGCATGCACGCACTGTTTAGATGATACCGACAGTATATATTTG
Organism: Elymus sibiricus; assembly: GCA_039707655.1. NCBI lineage: Eukaryota > Viridiplantae > Streptophyta > Magnoliopsida > Poales > Poaceae > Elymus > Elymus sibiricus. Next base: position 396,786,372 of record CM077674.1, read on the forward strand.
GATAAATGTAAGAAGAATGTGTACCTGGGACATCGTCGATTTCTTCCGAGCAGGCATCCCGTAAGAAAGAAAGGCAAGCATTTCAAAGGTGAGGCAGATCACCGGAAGAAGCCTCGCCACCGTACTGGTGATGATATACTTGATATGGTCAAGGATTTAAAAGTAATCTTTGGAAAGGGTCCTGGCGGACAATCTGTTCCGAATGACGCTGACGGACGCGCACCCATGTGGAAGAAGAAATCTATATTTTGGGACCTAACCTATTGGAAAGACCTAGAGGTCCGCTCTGCAATCGACGTGATGCACGTGACGAAGAATCTTTGCGTGAACCTTCTAGGCTTCTTGGACGTGTATGGGAAGACAAAAGATACACCGGAGGCACGGGAGGACCAGCAACGTATGCACGGAAAATACGGCATGGATCCAAAGCAGTATCAGGCTCATGCCAGCTACGCTCTTACAAAAGAAGAGAAGGAAATCTTCTTCGAATGCCTGCTCAGTATGAAGGTCCCGTCTGGCTTCTCGTCGAATATAAAGGGATTAATAAATATGGCAGAGAAAAAGTTCCAGAACCTAAAGTCTCATGACTGCCACGTGATTATGACGCAACTGCTTCCGGTTGCATTGAGGGGGCTTCTACCAGAAAACGTTCGATTAGCCATTGTGAAGCTATGTGCATTCCTCAATGCAATCTCTCAGAAGGTAATCGATCCAGAAATCATACCAAGGTTAGAGAATGAGTTGGTGCAATGTCTTGTCAGTTTCGAGTTGGTGTTCCCACCATCCTTCTTCAATATCATGAAGCACGTCCTAGTTCACCTAGTCGAAGAGATTGCCATTCTGGGTCCTGTATTTCTACACAATATGTTCCCCTTTGAGAGGTTCATGGGAGTCTTAAAGAAATATGTTCAAAACCGTGCTAGGCCAGAAGGAAGAATCTCCAAGGGCCATGAAACAGAGGAGGTCATTGAGTTTTGTGTTGACTTTATTCCTGACCTTAAGCCGATTGGTGTTCCTGAATCGCGGCATGAGGGCAGACTGGGTGGAAAAGGCACGCTAGGAAAGAATTCAATAATATGCCATGACGGACATTCTTGGGCGCAAGCACACTACACAGTTCTACACAGTTCCGCCTTGGTGGCTCCGTATATCGAGAAACACAAGAATATTCTACGCTCCAAACACCCGGAGCAGTCTGACGACTGGATTACACATGAACAAACGGGGATTTTCGCCGGTTGGTTGCAGACACGTCTCATGCATGACGACATTGTTGTAGATGAGCTGTCACTAGTAGAAAACAGGGCTTTGGTCCAGGCCGGGCCAGCCCATTAGTCCCGGTTCAGTCACGAACCGGGACCAATGGGATCAACGGTCCCGGTTCGTGAGGCCAGGGGGCCGGCCGGGCCTCGTGGGGCATTGGTCCCGGTTCGTCTGGACCCTTTAGTCCCGGTTCCAGACACGAACCGGGACCAATGTGCCTCGCTCCTGGCCCACAACCATTGGTCCCGGTTTGTGGCTGGAACCGGGACTAAAGGTGACCCCTTTTGTCCCGGTTCCAGCCATGAACCGGGACCAATGCGCCTCGCTCCTGGCCCACAACCATTGGTCGGTTTGTGGCTGGAACCGGGACCAATGGTTGGCCTATATATAGCCCCCGCCCGCGAGCAGAGCAATGCATTGCTCTGTTTTTTTGCCCGGCCGTGGGAGAGCTTTTGTGGTGCTCTAGCTCACCTCCTATGCACATGAGGTGTTCGATGAAATGCCCGAGCCACACTTAAGCTTTCTCCTCTCGAAGCTCCTTGTCCAAGCTCCATTTTCCTCAAGATTTGTCTAGGTTTGGCGGTCCGTCCTGTCCCGTCCCCGTCCTCACCGCCGTCGATTGCCCGCGCCCATCTCGGCGCCGGCAACACCGTGGTTAGCCTCTTCTTCTTATCTTCTTTCTAAAAGAAAAAAGTTCTTATTTGTGTGTTTTAATTAGATGCTCTAGAGAGTTATATGTTGTTCAATAATAAGAACTATATAACGCACGCAGATGAACCGGCAATGGATGTACGGTGACCGACGCACCTCCGAGTATATTAAGGGCCTGTATAATTTTCTCGAAGCGGCTGAGGCAAACAAGCAGAATGGTTTTATGCATTGTCCATGTACTGTCTGTGAGAATACGAAGGCTTTCTCCAACTCTAAAACACTTCACTTCCACCTGCTTGAGAAGGGTTTTATGCCACACTATAATGTTTGGACCAAGCACGGAGAAAGAGGGGTTATGATGGAAGACAACGAAGAAGAAGAGGATGATGACAACTACCCGCCCCCTGAATACGGTGATGCTGCAATGGGGGAAGCTGAAGATCAAGAGGAACTAGACGATGTGCCCGATGATGATTTTCGCTGGGTCATTGTTGATGCACAGAGAGAATGCGAAAGTGAAAGGGAGAAGTTGAAGTTCGATCGCATGTTAGAGGATCACAAAAAAGGGTTGTACCCAAATTGCAAAGATGACAACAGAAAGCTCGGTACCACACAGGAATTGCTGCAATGGAAGGCAGACAATGGTGTATCTGACAAGGGATTTAGTTCGCTGCTGAAAATAATGAAGAAGAAGCTTCCAAAGGATAACGAATTGCCCGGCAGTACGTACAGAGCAAAGAAGGTTCTATGCCCTCTAGGATTGGAGGTGCAGAAGATACATGCATGCCCTAATGACTGCATCCTCTACCGCGGTGAGTACGAGGATTTGAACGCATGCCCGGTATGCGGTGCATTGCGGTATAAGATCAGACGAGATGACCCTGGTGATGTTGAGGGCGAGCGCCCCAGGAAGAGGGTTCCTGCCAAGGTGATGTGGTATGCTCCTATAATACCACGACTGAAACGTCTGTTCAGAAACAAAGAGCATGCCAAGTTGATGCGATGGCACAAAGAAGACCGTAAGAAAGACGGGTAGTTGAGAGCACCCGCTAACAGGTCGCAGTGGAGAAAAATCGAGAGAAGGTGGGGGGACTTTGCAGGTGACGCAAGGAACGTATGGTTTGGTTTAAGTGCAGATGGCATTAATCCTTTTGGGGAGCAGAGCAGCAATCATAGCACCTGGCCCGTGACTCTATGTATCTATAACCTTCCTCCTTGGTTGTGCATGAAGCGGAAGTTCATTATGATGCCAGTGCTCATCCAAGGCCCTAAGCAACCCGGCAATGACATTGATGTGTACCTAAGGCCATTAGTTGAAGAACTTTTACAGCTGTGGAATGGAGAAGGTGTACGTGTGTGGGATGAGCACAAACAGGAGGAATTTGACCTACATGCGTTGCTGTTTGTAACCATCAACGATTGGCCTGCTCTCAGTAACCTTTCAGGACAGACAAACAAGGGATACCACGCATGCACACACTGTTTAGATGACACCGACAGTATATATTTGGACAAATGCAGGAAGAATGTGTACCTGGGGCATCGTCGATTTCTTCCGACCAACCATCAATGTCGAAAGAAAGGAAAGCATTTCAAAGGTGAGGCAGATCACCGGAAGAAGCCCGCCCTCCGTACTGGTGATCACATACTTGATATGGTCAATGATTTACAAGTAATCTTTGGAAAGGGTCCTGGCGGACTATCTGTTCCGACTGACGATGCGGGACGCGCACCCATGTGGAAGAAGAAATCTATATTTTGGGACCTACCCTATTGGAAAGACCTAGAGGTCCGCTCTGCAATCGACGTGATGCACGTGACGAAGAATCTTTGCGTGAACCTGCTAGGCTTCTTGGGAGTGTATGGGAAGACCAAAGATACACCGGAGGCACGGGAGGAACAACAACGTGTGCATGAAAAAGACGGCATGCATCCAAAGCAGTATGAAGGTCCTGCCAGCTACGCTCTTACCAAAGAAGAGAAGGAAATCTTCTTTGAATGCCTGCTCAGTATGAAGGTCCCGTCTGGCTTCTCGTCGAATATAAAGGGAATAATAAATATGGCAGAGAAAAAGTTCCAGAACCTAAAGTCTCATGACTGCCACGTGATTATGACGCAACTGCTTCCGGTTGCATTGAGGTGGCTTCTACCGGAAAACGTTCGATTAGCCATTGTGAAGCTATGTGCATTCCTCAATGCAATCTCTCAGAAGGTGATCGATCCAGAAATCCTGTCAAGGTTAAGGAGTGATTTGGTGCAATGCCTTGTTAGTTTCGAGCTGGTGTTCCCACCATCTTTCTTCAATATCATGACGCACGTCCTAGTTCATCTAGTCGACGAGATTGTCGTTCTGGGCCCTGTATTTCTACACAATATGTTCCCCTTTGAGAGGTTCATGGGAGTCTTAAAGAAATATGTTCGTAACCGTGCTAGGCCAGAAGCAAGCATCTCCATGGGCCATCAAACAGAGGATGTCATTGGGTTTTGTGTTGACTTCATTCCTGACATTAAGAAGATTGGTCTCCCTCAATCGCGGTATGAGGGGAGACTGACTGGAAAAGGCACGCTAGGAGCGGACTCAATAATATGTAGGGACGGGCATTCTTGGTCTCAAGCACACTACACAGTTCTACAGAATTCTACCTTGGTGACCCCGTATGTCGATGAACACAAGAATATTCTGCGCTCTAAACACCCGGAGCAGTGTGACGACT